>OY720632.1:73529022-74885735 GCA_963169105.1 Ceriagrion tenellum
TACCTTCTAACATTCTGACGAAGGCGGTTGTGTCCGCCGAAATATATCAAAATTTCTGTGAGTTTTACCTTTTTTTGTGCTCTATATGTAACTGCTAGTCACGCCTGTGACCTTTTCATATATATATATATATATATATATATATATATATATATATATATATATATATATATATATATAATGTAATATGAATGAAATTATAATATCGTTTATTTGACGGTGACGGTGACGCGAGTCCAATGGTTTTTACCCATCCACAAGTACTGTGTATGTAGCGAGTATACTGTGTATATACAGAATATACATAATTATACATATATGTAGTAGCGGTGACGGTGACGGTGACGGTGACGCGAGTCCAATGTCTTTTACCCATCTACAAAAGTGCTCAACGCGACATAAGAAGTTTTCACTTCAATTATGCATATATTTAGCAGCAGTGACGGTAACGGTGACGCGAGTCCAATGGCTTTTACCCATCCACAAAAGTGTATATATAGAATATACAATTACACATATATTTAGTAGCGGTGATGGTGACGGTGACGGTGATGCGAGTCCAATGGTTTGTACCCATCCACAAGTACTGTGTATATAGCGAGTATACTGTGTATATAAAGAATATACATAATTATACATATATGTAGTAGCGGTGACGGTGACGGTGACGGTGACGCGAGTCCAATGTCTTTTACCCATCTACAAAAGTGCTCAACGCGACATAAGAAGTTTTCACTTCAAAAATCCTCTCAAACACATTGCATCGTTTGGTTTGCGCTCTGTTTCTCCATTTTCCATTAGGTCAGTCCATTCAATTTCCATTTCTCCATTTTCCAATCCATTTTACATTAGGTCAGTCGTTTCAAAATATTAGTGTTAGCACGCGAGCTTCGCAAAAAAGCGAGGAGCGGCAATCAAGCAAGCGAAGCAGATCGTGTACGAGTTGCTCAATCACGTGCATCAGAATCATATTAGTGAGACATAATTTGTTTTAAAAGGTACGTAATTTATTTTTGCGTAAAATATATTTTGGTGCAGTGGTCTCTTTGTCTGATTATTTTAAATTCTTGCATTCGATTTTCGTATATCCTTCGCTTTTTTCCTAAAATTGTACATTTTAGCTCGAAAATCTTTAATGTTTGTACTGCTTCAGCAAAATGATATATTATTAACTTGGAAGCCCCAGCATAGGCATGGAATGGAAACTCATGGCATCATTTGTACGTTACAAATTTCTGTGTAGGTACGAGGAATTTATTGGACTGAGTCTAAAAGTCGTTTAGGGACCAATTTTGATTCCGGAAAAGATTTGTGGGTCAAACCATGAAAAGTATAAAAATCAGTGGGGAATTCAGGATGGAGTATTTTATTTTTCAAATTTAAGTAGGCAATTGGAGGAATTTTGTACATGCCAATGTGTGTACTTTTTTCATGTTCGGGAATCAGCATACTTTGTAAGTTTTACTCAGAATATTTATTGCACGACCGGTTTAGTTTACAAATTTAAGGCTGAAACTATTGAATTTGTTGAGTGTGTACTTTTTATGTGTGTGCCTGCTAAGAAAGAAAAAGAGGCAATGCAACGCATGCCGGGCACAGCTAGTTTAAGAATAAATAGTTTTAAATGTGTTTACACTTTGTTAATTTAATTTTTTTATGTTCTAGTTCACAAGGCCGAATTTTTTTACCAACATTATCACCTCCGTGGCAGAAGGTTCCTGGGAGAATGATTTGTTCACATGTACCATTTTCTCCATGATTAATCTCAGGCAGAGTATTGCCTCCCTGGAACCCCTGTTCTTCTTAAAACCAAACTGGCTTTCTGAGAGGTTTTTTCAATTTTTCTTTCCATTTTTTGGCTTATTATTAGTGTGAGCATTTTAGATGCATGTGACACTAGACTCAAGGTACGGTGTTCCTCACATCTCTCAGTCCTTGTCATCTTCGGTATTGCTATCATCACGCTTCTTTGGAAATGCTCTGGAAGTGTTCCGCTTTGGTAGCTATTTCTGGTTATCTCGCATAAGCTATCCTTGGCTTTATTTCCGAGCCCTTTAATGATTTCTCCATTAATGTTGTCCTCTCCCGGTGCTTTGTTTTTCTTGAGGTCTTCTAATGCTCTATCGAATTCACTCCTCAGTATAATTGGGCCCCGATCTTCCTCTTCAACCTCACTCTCGTCCTTTATTGGGTTTTCCTCCAGCGGCGTCGGCCCTTGGTAGAGTTATTCGATGTATTGCTTCCATCTATTCGCAATGTCTTCAACCTCTAGCAAAATATTCCCATGCACATCTCTGATGTTGTTGGTTTTCGTTTTCTTCTTTCCGAAGTGCTTCTTCACTAGCTTGTATGCCGTTTCAGTGTTTCCTTTCTTTAAGTACTCGTTGACTTCCTCGCAGCAGCTTTCGATCCAATCCTCCCTAGCCTTCTTGCATTCTCTATTGACTTGGTTCCTTATCTTAGAGGGTTGCCTATCCTTCGCTTCTGGGGTCCTTGTATTTTCTTCTTTCTTGTATTAGTTTCCTAATCTCCATCCTTATCCATGGTTTATTCTTGTTGGCCGTCTTAATCACCAGCTGCTCCTCTGCTACTTCTGCGATTGTCCTCTTCAGCTCATCTCATTTTTCTTCGATGCCCATTTCTTCCTCATTTTTTAGTTTCCAGTCGACGGCTGCGGAAAATCTCTCTCTATTCCTTTCCTCGGTCGGTATTTTTGTACCCCACCTTGGTTCGCGTGTTATCTTTTTGATTTTCTTGAATCGAAGGTGGCTGTCCATGGCTACTAGGTTGAGGTCACTGCTTATATCTGCACCGGGATAGCTCTTACACTGCTTTACTAGGTTTTCGTAGCTAGTAAATTGGTACGGGATATATAATATATGAAGTGTTTTCATGCCCATAGGTAATTAAAACTCATGCGCTGGCGTACTTAGGTCACATTTACTCGCTGCTACACGAATAATGCAATATGAAGCATTAAAGCATTACGTTGGGTCACCTCGCATTAATTAATTTCGCTAGATTTTCTGCCGCTGATTCCGTGTGGATTCAACTATTGCTCCTTAACTTTACACTAAATATATCACGCAGTTATAGCCTTTTAGTTTTGATTTCTAGAAGCTGTGCCACAGAAATTAAGTAGATAGTAAAGTGGTGTTAAAAAGAGTCAGATAATCAAACGGCCCGATCTTCGTAGAGCTAAGTTAGAATAACATTTTTTTTAAATTATATGTTTGCTTCCCGGTGAACCTTTAGTTAAGGTGAAATATACTCATCTAAATATCCGTTAAAGGAATACCAGATTACCATTTTTTAATTGTTAGAGTTTTTAGTTTAACTTAGAGATAACGCGGTGTATGAAATAAATTCTAGCAGTGTACCTTGATACTATTTTATTTTTACCGACCTAGATTTAGAAATTAAATGTCGAATGATATGAATAATGAATGATAAAATGACATTGATAATGTATTTACAATCTATGGTCAGAAAAAATGGAGTGGAATGTAAGTATAAAATGAGAATTTATTAAATGACTATCAAAATGTACAAAATTAAAGAATATTTTTATCAGGCTTGGCTCAATGCTCAATCTCATTGGGAGCACTTATTTACGATTAATACCCACGTTTACACGATAAGATAGATTATGTATCTCAATACTTATTGGTCAACTATTCAAAGTATTATGCAATAGTTTTTACCACAGATGCGACCCTTATTTTCCATTATTCAGTCTCATCTACTATCTCTCTCTCTCTCTCTCTCTCTCTCTCTCTCTCTCTCTCCCTATATCATCATTACTTCCCTCCCAATTTAGTCCTTTCCACCCCTTCTCCTTTTGCATGCACGCGGAGAAAATTAAACAGGTATGGGATACCCACTGTCCGAGAGTTGAGAAGATATCCCTTGAAACCATCGGCACCGCGGGATAACGAGCGATTTGATGGGACAGATGGAGCTGTTGTTACATTTGCGGGTCTATTGCTATCTGCACGAGGGTAATCGAGCCTTTTATCCCAAGAGTCAATGTCCACGCAAACGGCGCAATTAAGCTGCCTCCGACGCTAAATGGGATAATGGTTCCCTTCGTCCGAGCGTTGACCGAACAAAATTCGATCATTTCACGCGGTGATCGCTGTCTCCTCTAATCGACGTAGATACTCTTGTTTTTTGCCACCAGTACCACGTCATTGATAACCATGAGCTGCTTGGTAGCGAACTACTAAACATTTCGATGCAATCTTATCATCAAAAGTGACTCATAATTTAATGAACTCCCTTAGTAACTTAGATGATTATGAAATATTTTTCACCATGGTTATGTCAAATAAATAACACTTCGTATCATAAATTTTCTATTTTTAGCCAGATTAATTTGAATTTTAAAAACTAAATAAAATAAAAAAATACATCAGTTTTCATCGCTGTCAATCAAGAAAAGCATTAAACTCTTGATGTTTCATTCCAGGTTTGCGAGATTCGACGCTTTCGAAGTTTAAAGAATCACGAGATGATCGCAGGATTAAATTCGCTTTTCATACAGCCACTACTTTTAAGTGTTTATAAATAGCTATCATGCGTGCGAACGACTGCTTCTGGTTGACAACCCATTTAATATTCATATTTGCACACCACGTTTACGAATTCATGATCGTAATTCTGGGGTTCATTCCGTAGCAAGTAAAAAGCAAAGAAATTTGATGCAGCGTTCGATGAGGTTGTAACTTATGCACCGCACTCAAGCATTCATTGGTGATGCTGCGAAACTCGGAACGCATTATCGCTCTTTTCCTCGGCATGGGGCGTAATGTAATCATGAATGAGTTCTCACTTCATAATTCTCATCGACGAAGATGCCGTTGTTTATTAAAAAGAATACAGGCGTTTCCAAAAACAAGTATAAGATTCATTTGTAATGTCGCATTTTACGTGAGTATCAAACCATTATGGCCAGCCTCGCTTATATACTTATTTCAAACATCTTTGTAACCGATTGCAATTTTCGACGATCATGGTCAAAATGCTTCAATTTACCAAATTTTAAGCTATCCGGGACTAGCCACAGAGTTTCACTTTTACGGAGTTATCCGCAATGCACGATTGTGCGAAATTCTACAGAGAAAAAAATCATCCGCTTCAATTTATGTTTTCGCGTATTTAAATGAAGCTTTGATTGTAAACTCATGTGAAACAGAGAGGGTTCAAGCAAAGAGACAGTTAAAGCATGGATAAATACGAAATAATAGCCAAAAATTTAATTTAAAAACATTTGCGCTAGCTTAAACTTAAATTTCCTCAGATTTGACTGCAAATTACATGATAAGAGGAATTCAACCAAAGTGCTTTAAGAAAGGTACAAATCCGAGTGAGGGCACTATGTTTTAATGAAAATTTTCATGGTAGGTATTTCATGGCAATCATAAAAAATGTGACTGTTTCTTCTGAATTTTCCTTGCTTTCTCACCTCACGGCTTTCAAACCTTTCGGCGTTTGATATGTTGCGAAAATAATTCGTGGACGAGCCAAATGGAGAAAGCATATTAAGCTCATGCACGCGTGCTACAAATAACATGCCTGGTGAAAGGGTAAAACGAAAACTGGTATTTAGTCTTTGGAGGCGACTCATTAACTGAAATTAATGGATGAGGGCCGGATCATCTATTGCTTGCCGTGGGCTGCCTTTCTAATGCGGAAACTTCACATACTTTTGAGGGTGGATCACCTCAAAGCATCGTGACAAACAGAAATAAATCAGCCGTTTCTATGCACTCCATATTTTACAGAAAAATGTCTGAAAAAATCACCAAATAATAAATTTTCTATATCAATGTGTGCCGGAGATGTGATGAATTTGATTTCCAAACGTTTTGGCGAATGTTAACCAGGCCAGATACCGATATCTTGGATTTTGCACGACTTGACGGCTTCTAGGAATTTTCTGACACGCTTCCTGAACTGAAATAATCCAGCAAAAATGCAAAAAAAGTTTGCTCTAAGATCAAGTAGATTCTTCAGGTACGCAACGAAAATAAAATAAAGTTCCTTAAATTTTAAGTACCTCAACAAATTGGTTCTTCCTCAGTTAAAAGTAAACATATGGATAGAACCTCTAGAGGTGGTGGTGTACTTCTGGCCATAAACTCTAACATAAATTCAAAGCGTCGGAAGGACCTAGAGACGGAATGTGAAATTGTGTGGTGTGAAGTCTCCCTTCCTTCTAACCCGCATGCAAAATCCAAATCAAGAAAAACGTTTATAGGGTGTTTTTACCGCCCCCCTTCAAGTGACATCAAAATTTTAGAAAACTGTTTGGACTCAGTACTAAGCGCCTTGAAGCTTGGCAATGTCATCCTTGTTGGTGATTTTAACCTATCGATTCGATGGGACTCTCCAATCAGTGGTCATCCGCGCAGCGTCCACGACAATTTTTTTCTTGATCATTTTACCAACGCCCTTCAACTATCCCAGTAATCTTCATCATACTCGCGATCTGGCAACTCTGGATTTCCTTCTCTCATCCTTTCCTCCAGAAGAAGTTGTCCCGGGGCGATATATCTTCACCTCGGACCATGAATCCTTGGATGCCGAGTACCGTTTCCACCGTTCCCACACAGTCAGGGGACTTCCCAATGTCCCTTTGTTTCCCCTTCCTGCATGGTCAAAGGTTTGTTGGGAGGACGTCAATCGCCGCCTCGACCTCATCCCCTGGGGCGTTCTATCGTCATTATCCCCCAAGGAAGCGGTCGACTACCTGTACAGTGTCCTCGAAAGTGTCATAAAAGACTGCGTACCTAAAGTGAAACCAAAAACAAGAAAATTTCCATCCTGGTTTAAGCCCGATACTCTGCGCATTCTTAGAAATAAGAATCGCGCCTGGTACCTTTACAAATCCTGTCCAAACGTGCACACCCATCGCTCATTCAAGAATTTGCGTCGCTACTCAAAGCAGCTCATTCATCGGGATTATGTTGAGTTCACTCAGAAAGTATCCTCGTCTATTACTACCAACCCTAGAAAATATTGGTCTTTTGTAAATCGTCGCCGTAGTAAACCTAGAATCCCAGAACTAGTTTCATATGGTAATATTAATGCTGTAGGGGAAAGCAGGACGAGCCTTTTTCTCAAATTCTTCTCTGAATGTATGACACCCCTCTCCATCCCATCCCTCACCCAAGATCACTTTCTCACTCCCATCACCAATAACTGCCTTTCTGACATCCAAACTGACCCTCTTGAAGTTCTTAATTATCTACGTAAAATTCGCCTTCAACGTTCCGCTGGCCCTGACGGCCTGAGCCCGATATTTGTTCGTAATTGCGCTGAATCCCTCTCAATACCTTTGAGTTTACTTTTAAACCGCTGTTTTTCCCTTGGTACGTTTCCAACACTATGGAAAACTGCTAATGTTATCCCCATTCACAAATCCGGCCCAAAAAATGAAGCATCTAACTATCGACCTATCTCTTTACTACCAGTTCTCTCTTCTGTTTGTGAGAAAATTGTCCTCAACAGACTTTTTTATTTCACATCTCCTCATCTCTCTGATAATCAACATGGTTTTCTTCCGCGTCGTTCATGCTTGACTAACTTAGCTGTTTTCCAACATAATGCTGTAAATTCCATTAATAATAAAACTCAGTTAGATACCATTTTCCCAGATTTTTCCAAAGCTTTTGACTCCATCAACCATAGCCTCCTCCTTTACAAACTCAGCGAACGATTTAACATTTCTGGTAATTTTAAAAATCTTCTTACTAGCTTCCTCAGCAATAGAAGTTAAAGGGTCATTCTTTCTGGTTTTTCGTCTCCATGGTCTCCACTGACATCTGGGGTTCCTCAAGGCAGTGTCCTTGGTCCTTACCTATTTAATCTATACATTGATGATCTTGCCTCCCTAATACCCTCTTCCCAAGCTCATACTCTACTTTATGCCGATGACTGTAAACTTTTCAAGAACATTCAAAAGCCCTCCGATTGCCATGAACTACAGGATGCCTTACGCCAGACCTCAAATTGGTGCGATATTTGGAACCTTAAATTAAACCCGGAAAAATGCAGTGTTATGTCTATCTCCCTAAAGAAGGCCCCTCTAGAATTTAATTATACTGTGACTAATCACCCGCTAAAACGTATTTCAACATCTAAGGACCTCGGTATTCTTACTGACAATAAATTGAACTTTTCTCCCCAAATACAAACAATCAAGTCTAAAGCAATGTCCCTCTTAGGCCTCCTCTATCGTTTTACCGAAATTAATGAGCCCCGAGCACTTACAACTTTTTTCTCTTCCATTATTCTTCCAATTCTTACCTATTCCTGCCCCATCTGGTCTATCTCTTCTCAAACTAATCTTTCATCACTGGACTGTGTCTGCAACTTCTTTGCTAAAATAGTTAAGAATAGATTACCACAGTGTCGTAATATGTCCACCAAAGCTATTCTATCATATCTCTCCATCCCTAATCTCCCCACTCATAGACTCACAGCAGACTTAATATTTATTTATAATATTCTTAATTCCACCATCGACTGCCCTGAATTGCTCTCTTTTATCAATTTCAAAGTTCCATCCCGCCCCACCCGTTCTCACCCTTTACTCCACATGCCCATTCCTAGACTTTCGATCACTAAACGTTCTCTTTTCTTCCGCCTCTCCTCTCTATTGAATTCCCTCCCTTCCCATATTGATCCTTTTGCACTTTCATCTAAATCCTTTATAAGCCTTTCTCTTTTGTATCTTTCACCTAAGTAGTTATTCCCCCAATTTTCTTCTTTTTATATATTTCCATAATTTCTTTTGCAACCTGTTGTTAAGTTTGCTTGTATATGTCCTTAAGTGTATGTATTGTTATATGGCCACTATAAAATGGCGACATAGCTGTATGTGGTTTTATTACTTTAAATAAATAAATAAATAAATAAATAAATATTAGAGAAACATTGAAACTTATCGTCAAGCTCATCATGTTTCAGACAATCATTCATCCAGAGACACTTCAATGCACATGCATTGCCGTTGGATAATTTATTTGCACCGAAAATCGATAAAATTTTACATCCTGAAGGTGTAAATCAACACAGAGTATTCATTCCAAAAGGTGGTTTTCAATGTTGCATGTTTTTTCAATTTAACCTCACAGAACCTTACCCTTTCTGGGACATAAGTGACAACTCCTAGAATCAGCTCTCGACGAATTGACAACTCTAGGTGCAGTTGGAGGTGAATCAAGGACCAAATGCCCCTCCTTCCTATTACCGTCCTTCCCTTCTCAATCATACTATCCTTTCTCTCTTTCTTTGAACGTCTTGTTCCCTCGAAACACCTCTCTGGCAATCCCCGCTTTCATTTCCTGTAGACAACGGAGATTAACACGCCAGACAAATTTTTCCCCGCAGGAATACGCGAAAAGCCGGAGATTTGGCGGAAACGGAAGTTGAGGCGATTTTGGCACCGCTCTGGAGGATGTTAATGCTTCGAGGCTCGTCTTGTAAGATAGCAGTGAGGAGCAGGGACGAAATCCACTCTAATCCTCTTAATGAAACATATGAACAGAGTCTCGAGAAAGACATGCGATCGATAGTTTTTGAGGAGGGAATGAAGATGTATTAGAAGAAGGGAAAACAAAATACCCCAATAATCACATCTGGTCGTCCACATTGAGCCCCTCTCATCATGAGGCTGGTATAAATCAACTCCGAAATCGGGGTGTCTATTCATTTTTGGCACGGAAAACCGCTTAATGTATTAGCGATACCCTCTTCTCAAATTTCCGCACGTTTTTGACTTCATAGACGTGCTTTTCTTCGAGCAGATACCTTCAGAGAACCAACCAGAGTCTCATGAGGCCAGTAAGGTCAGGTTTTGTCTTTGTAGCCTCCAACTCAATATCAAACATGCAATGTGACGCTTCAGAATCCGTTGTGTCGCCATATTTGTTTCGATATTCGGTTAAAGGTACTTATTTTCACCGCAACCAATATCGAAGAGTTATTTTTCAATTCATAAGAAAAATTAGAGCCTTTCAAGTTTGTGAGTCTTAAAAGCCGTAAAATACAGTAATTTACTACTGTAAGTTAGGTTCTTTTACATGCATTTAGTTTGTTTATTGCATTTAATTATTTTACCGATGGTTTTCATCAACTTACTCCATTAGACAGAGAAGTTCGTTTGGTGAAAAAGTGGTGTATCGTGTAAATTGTGGGAAATAGTCATCAGAATGCTATGCTAACAAATATCTATTAAAGGCGTTAATTTGTAGAAAATAATAAGATGAGGATATTTGACAATACTGGATTGCTCTAAAACATGCGTATATTTCAGTTTAAAAATTCCTATCCACTCATGAACATGTTTCCAGTAAAATTAAGACCGTGCTATAATCAAGAATTTGAACAGGATGGAAGAAATCCTATATAAATGAAGCTATCGTTGATGTTTAATGAGAATATTTAAATTCTAAAAATGCTTTGTGAACATCACATTCCTTACAAAGACGACTAAGGGAACATCAAAGACTATTAAAGATCGCAGTCGAAGAGGGGGACAGTAAACTTCAATTATTCAACAGTTCTGGTCAATGTGAGACGGCTGGCGATCTTCGATTAAGATTACTATAATTCCACACCAATCTATCATCTTTTTATCTTCAGATTCCCTTTTGAGAACCGCGACTCTAAAGCATTTCGCAAAATTTTAAATATTCGGGTGAAGAAGTAGAAGCCTTATCTTTTGTTTTAATTCAAGTTTACAAATAGGCAATGTCAAATCTCTCAGAGCGCTGTCTAACAACTCTGTTCTCCTAATACCTATTAAGCTACGGAATAACTACTTCCAACCATTTGTCATGGATCAAGTGAGATTAATGATTATCAAAGTGAGATTAATTCTTCCAGCAGATATTTTATTGCAATTATCAATTGGCAGTGAATACTAAATTTGGTTGCTTTTTTAATCGGTGCATCATCAGTTAGACTATAGAAAACAGTTATTCAATTATAGATGGAATAAACAATGATGTTCGTGTTTAACTCTACAAAATACCTGGTTGTTTTTTACTAAATAGTTATGACGTATTATTGTAAAGCTCAATGAAGAACGTGGAACTCCGGGTCATATTTAAGGGCAGTCATCAAAAAATAAAATATCCAAAGTTGAAAAACGTCATGTATAAGAGAAGGTTTTTCTCTATCACAATGAATTAAATATTAGAATCAGTTACAGAGGGAGATTCGAGAATAGAACTCACATTTCAACCTATCCAAGCTGTATTTAAACCGCCGCTCGGCCACAAATGCGATGAATACCATAGTCAAAGCGTAACATCCCTTTCCTCCTCCCACGCGTTCAAACACCGCAACTAGTGACGCATGAACATTCTTCCCTTTAAATCCTCTTAAAAAAATCCCACTCCTTCCCTTTTGGCGCCCACATAACTTCCCCTGAGAGACTCCTCGAAGTGTTCCTAAAGCCAGATGCTCAGTCGATGCTCCTGTCTTTAGATTAAAGACTTCAGCTGGCACAATCTTTTGTTTCGCGAGGCAGCGACGTCCACAAATCATTTCTTCCATCCAAATAAGCCTATATGGTCACTTCTTCCTTCACAAGAGCCGTGCAACGAGGCCAACGCATTTTTTCCCGAGTTATTGCGCGTCTATGTTCACGGCTGACCTCCTCGTATCCTCAGTTTGTGCAAAAGCCGTCATTAAAGAATTTGTTTAGAGGGGTCTATCTAAATGGAGAGCGAAAATATTAAAAAAATTCGGGCATACCGTTAATGCCTTAGAGTGGCCTATTTGACCATGCGAGTGTAATTTATAACGCAAATAGTTTAATAAAACTTTAAAAACTGTCAGAACATTATGAATATATTCATAAATGATGGAGTCCTTAAAGGAATAAAAACTTCATACATTTTAAATGAAAAAATATTTTCCCTGCAACGTCTTTCGTATTGGAAAACATGTGAATTGTGACAATTAAAATAGAGAAATTTTGTTGACACTTTAATAATAAACTGACAGCTCTTTTCTTTTGCTTGAAGTTCTGTTCGTTTATATTGATGACCGAACAACTGGAACTATCTTCCGGGAATTTAGGTCGTACAGATGATACGACCTAAATTTCCGGTATTAGTCAAATTAAACAAATATTAATCGATATTAAATCATGACTTCTTGCTGATCAATGTGTGCAGTGGCCTTTCCGACTTTGGACAAATACGTATATTATACACATATTACTTGAATATAGGATTACAAAAACTACTCATATGATAGGAAAGGTAGGGAAAAATGTAACTTCGTTCTAAAATGAACAAACAAAAGGTATGGTTGTTTCAAAATAAAACAATTTTAGAAGGAGATTTTCATTAAAGTAGAATATGAATTCCATAAAGAAATTCTTGCTTTTTCAGTGCTCTAAGGAGAAAAATTGTTGCCAACTTAAAAAGAATTTTCTAATTATAAATTAAACCATCGCTATAAATTATTACACTCACGGTTAGAGTAACCCAAAGGAGTAAACTAATACACCGTAAGTCTTGTCTTACATCGTTAATAATTCTAAATTGTCATTTTATTTCGATATCGTCAATATGGTCGCACAAATTGGGATGGACAAATTTAACAGGAGGATATAAGAGTAAACAAATTGAAATTTATCAACGGCATACCAATGAGGAACATAACCAGAAAAAATTATAATCACCAGAATAATTTTCAACTCGACAATCTAGGCAAGGGTGGTTCCACCTGAGGTTAGAAATCGATGTACATAATGGCGCGTTAAATTTCAGAAGCGATGATGGAAATTTGAAGTAATTTTTATATTTTCTTATTTTCTATTTATATATTTATCCAACTACATGGTAAAATATATGTACCAAGCAATGTAGCATTATTCTTAATTTTTAGCGAGTTTTGGTGACCCATTTTTTATGTTATTGTTTCACGTTATCATAGGAACTGACGCATCAACAACCAGGTATTACATATTTAGCATTATAAATTATATTATATTAATTAGAGCTGCATATTTTTTTCATACATGCAAGTCCGTTTGACAGCAAATTATTTGGCCAGTGATAGCAGTGGCCGTCCGAGAATCGTGAGTAAATTAATTTCGCCACTTAAAGCTAATTTTACTTATTCATATATTCTATTACACTAACGTAAATTTCTACAAGAGTAGTGACTGTAAATTCAAGATAGAACATAATTGCGGTTTTAAATTGGAAATTTACTCCCTCAAGTTAATTCAGCAACAATTTTTGGGAAATTTGCTCTGGCGTTAAATATTTCACAAGATATTGCGGATGTAGATCTGATGCTGTTTATCCGCTTCTGCAACCAACTAGCCAAAACAATACTTTTGAAAGCGGACTAGCATAGCCGTTTGAATGGTAAGTTAATGTCACAACGTTAACAGTAAGAGACTTTTTAATGCAATTACCAGGGTAAATCCACCTTTAATAACAACGTAAGAGCTTGGTATGAGAACAACAGAACGCTTTTTTCCATCGCGTCAAGGAAAATGTATGTAGTAATCTATTTAGGTAAATACTGTAAACAGGCTTAAAATTAACTGAGTGTGGGAAAATGTGAGTTTAATAGGCTTAGAATATTTAAGATATTCTGGCGCTCAGAAAGACTCACCAAAAAATATCAATTTTATAAGCCAGGAATTGGCATCGGACTACTAGTAGCTAAGGCGCCAAGGGGACCAGTCATTAAAATAAACTAAATACTGCGCATGATATACCATTCACAGAGTAGTCGAGCAGAGATGGAGATTTCACATTTGCAATTTAACATAACTATACCTTTTGGAAAATTAAATGAACCTACAGAAATTCAAACGCGAAAAGTAGTTGTTGAAACAACAATTCAAGTACGGAAAGAAATGAGCTGCCATTTATGAACATTACTTTGGTAGAATATTAAAATCAGCTACGGCGTACGAATTTAGGACGATTGGTGATTTCCTTAAGGAATGATTTGACCAATCGGTATCGGTTTTTATTTAGGGAAATTCGCCAGTCAACTATTCATTAAGTTGAAGTTTTAGCCCCATACATGAATAGGGTTCATATTATGGACATACCAAAACTGTTACTAGGGTTCTTAGAGATCACAGCTCTGGATATTTTAATAAGGAACAGAAGTTTCTCCAAGACACTTTATCACGCGAAGTCCTCATCCGGCAAAATGAAGGGGGTTGGAAGATCTTATTCGAATAAAGAAACTCCTCTACTGCCAGGATTCAAATCTGGGCCTCCGTGATGAGAATGGAAGTCAGAACACTTGCCACTAAACAAGTTCTCAGTCACATGTTTCCGGGGTCAGACCTTTATGTCCCCGGTATTCTCTCCTCCTTCTGTACTCCGGAACGTTACACCTCACATACACAACGCCTAGTAAGCGTCCCCTCGAAAACACAACCACTCACAGCCACGCACCCACTCTCCTCTTTTCGGTGACAAACTCAATTTGTCTTGCATTGTGTGGGAAATGGGAATGAGAAAGAACCCGAAGAAAATGAGACAGTAGGGGGTCAGAGGAAGAGGTTGGAAGGGCGCATGGAGAAGCGGTGCCAACGACGAGGTGGAAATGGAGGACTCTGGATGGAGTAGGATGTTTTGGCAATCTCTCTACAAGGGTCTCTAAGTATGTAACACAGAGGGGAAGTGGAGTTGACAACTTAGGGAGAGTAAATTCTAGGAGTCGTGATTTTTCGAATACAGAACTCGGGTAGAATAGGCTCAGGAAAATATATTTGAAAGAGTCACGTGTAATGCGTATCTGGCTTAAATGAGCAGGATGAAGTGACAAATACTATTTACATCTGATGTCAGCAACAAAAGTAAGTGAAGTGTTCATGCAGAAATTATCCGCTCCATTAATTTGTCCAGATAACTATCAGAAAGCCTTAGAATTTTAGAGTATTGTTTCATTGAGCAATTCATTTGGAATACTATATTTTTTTGAAATAACATTATTTTGCAAAAAATATTCATGATATGAAGTTTTTATTTGACAGATCAATGAGGAGTATTTTCAATTGGCGCATTTTTACAAATATGTTACCTACTGAAAACTCTTACTTGGTGTGATTTGACTCAAATATCAACAACCACAGCGTTTCGTGCACCGAATCAACTCATTAAAATACAAAATTAATCAATATCTTCAACGAAAAATTCATTATTAATAGTTATCAAAGTAGATATGAAATCAGATATAGAGAGATGAAATCACAAGTGGGGCCGAGGCACCTTGTCTCGGAGCAGAGCTTTGAAGTAGGTACCAATTGGATAACATATGATAGTGGGGAAGAATGATGGATAATGTGAAAACTGCAGTAAAAGATTTAGCAAAAAATATTGGATCATAGTATCGGCAAAATACTGGATGAATCGATCGAAAAAACAATTTTTAACTAACAACATTTCGGGCACTAGAGTTTCGACGAAAAGTCGGAAACAATGATCTACCATGGGGTACGGGCATTTCCGTTGCTTCCGTTCACTTCTACCATCCCCATACATGCATAAGCATTTGACACTCTTCCAAGAAGCATTGCACAAACATTTATGCATCCATTGTTACAATAAAGGGATTTCCCTTCCTTCTCTTTCTTCCCCTTTAGTCGAGAGTCATTAAGAAATTAATGGAGCAAAAAAGATGTGATCAGGACGAAGAGTGAACTAACGATTACAAAAATGACTTTCCCTAAGAAGAATTAATGAAATGGATAAATATCAACGGAAGAAGTCGGAGAGGTAAAATTGTAGCAAGATTTTGATGTATCTCCTTTAAGCGAATATGCAGCCGGATTCACCGAATTTGTGAACACCAGAAAACTTACCATAGCGATTTCAGAGAGCAGTTGTAAATTTTGTTTGCCGATTCCTTACCCCTTTCTGAGGGACTATTTGATTTCTTTTCACCCAAGGTTGGTCCTTAATTTCTACCACTGCTAAAAGGGGACCAAGAACGCAAGCGTATTAAGCCATTCTAATTTTTCTGATGTGGAAATCATTTCACGGAAATTGGCTGAATTGATTCCAGAAGTATACATCCCTTTAATTGGTAAAGGCTTTTTATGGCCAGTTTCAAGATTAGGGGATCAAATGTACTTCATTCCATTTCTGGGTTATTACATTTACTCTTCAAGGGTGATGCACAAAAGTTATCAATACGATTTTGATGACATTAGTTATTTTACGTTCGATACTCCTTGCAACAACTTAGCGGGAAACTAAAACATTCCTGCTTTATTTTTATTTAATTTTACATGGTTATCATGAGAATGTAGTTCGCTTTACATCAATAATTATTTATTATAAATGAGATACGTCCAGCAGACAAAATCCAGTGGCCGTGATTGCTGTAGCGAATAGCGTGGTCCAGGTTTCACTACAACTTGCAGGGGGATTTTTTTAGCGGAACTGGCACACTAATGCATGCACGTCATCAGCTGGTAATATATCCAGCGGTGATTCTGCTATAGCGAGGTTTCGAGATTGGCCCATGGCGTCGCTATATCCATCATCGTCATACAGTTCGTCAATCTAACCCAAAATACATGAGGCAATACGGCCCCCCGCCTACAATGTGGATTACTGGTGAAGCGGAATTTTTTTGATAGGGTGTAGTGGAGCCTCCGTTGCATGAACAGCGAAGTTTCTGGATTCGGCCCTAAAGCTCTCGAATGAAATAGGAAGTGGACGGCCGAGTTTAATCAAAGGGAGCCTACTTTAATTCTATCGGGTACCAAAGAAATGTCTTCGTTTCATGGAGCTAAAGCGCCATCGGCGTTCTTTTGCAGTTTTGAAAGGCAATTTCGTTCCTACATTCTCATTCCCTCTGGCTCACCTGACCTCGCCCATAAAGTTTAAGATTTCAACTCGGTCGAAGCAACACAATGCCGCACAGCTAGCCGTGGAATCGTGACTGCACTCACTCTTAGGATTTTCAATTTGGGAATACCCGGAGCTCACTTCGTGCGAAGAAGAACCCAGCGCAACCTTTCGACTCCGGAAATGCGTTCCACAAAGGGGATATTTTTTGAAGGAACATCAAAGCGCCCTCTCTGCATTGTGCATATTTTAAGAAGGTAGGAAAATTATGAAAAAGAGATGAATCTTTTTGATTTATTAAAGGTAAGTTGTAAATAAATGGAACCAAATGAAAAAGTTTGTGAACTTAAGTACGTATATCACTAGCAGAAACAAAGGATAAAAACAAAATATATAATTTTCAAGCTCTCATTAAATCAAGAGTTCCGATTCACGTTCATATGAATAAATAACGATAAATGAATAAAATTTTGGATGTAAGCACCCCAAATTTTATTAAGCTACACAATCTCTTTCTATTTATTCCTTCTATATTAGGGTATTAAAATGTGAGCTCAAATATGCATCACGACACGTTAGTAATAATTCATGGATTCTGACAATGTACGCGTCACACGTTATGTACGGAAATGATGCACTGGACCTAACATTATTCACGTGTTTTCCGAGTTATGGATGCCTTACAGTTACTAATACGTTCCAATATCATTGGTAAGAATATAAATGAACATATTTAATTCTGATAGGTTTGCCAGATCAAAAAATATTTGGGGATTAAATGATACAAAATGAGGTTACGCGCCGGCAAAAGCCCACTCTTCAGGGAAGGCAGCATGTGAACAACAGTTTCATGCCCCGTTTGACTGAGAGTGTCGTTGCTTCACTTTCGATTGCCTCTTTGTATCCACCCAAGGAACAAATTAGCGGCGGATTGTTCCACCACCTCGTCCATGCTGTTATTTTCTCCTCATTCCAATTCCCCGTGCTTCTTTCAGCACAAAATTTTTCTCCAGGAAGGTTTATTTTGTTACTTATTGAGTCCCGCTAGGTAAATAATTCATACTGCTAGTGGATGAATTATCATAAATTTTGGCGACTAAACAATGCGGAGAATGAGTTGGTAGAAAGTTATAAATCTGTACGGTTTAAAACACGGAAACACCAAAAGGTGAATGGCACCTCCACAAACGAAAGTTAAAATTGGTCATTTGCGAAAAATAATCCACCCAACACGGCTATCACGCGTAATTTATCCATGAATTTGATTACTCATGCAGTGCTTTTTTGGAATTTATTTCTGTTTTGTCTATCTTTAGATCAGCCACTGTGGTACAGCAAGAAAGCCGTCACCAATACCAATGTTTTGACGTATATCTTTAACTACACATAAACACCATTCAATAACTCAGATTCCAAAATTTAATAGCTTCATCTTCCCCTGTATTATCACACCGTGTTGTCCTATCTTTTTTGATCAATTTTCCGGATATTCCCTCAAATGTATAGGAGATCTCGATGTACAGCCGAGAAATGATCCGTACTAAAGCCACGAAATTGCATTTTTACTACTCACTTCATACGCTATACTACACTCTTCCTCAGGAAAGGTAAGTAGTGGGGAGGATTTTTGCAGAGCCTCCGAGAGGGACCAAATGCAACTCTTCCTCCTTTCAACATGAGTAAAACAAGGTCAAATTACTCATACGATCCGCGCTCCAGTTCATCCTCGAGGGAAAGGCTGCCGCCGCTAGGAACGTATTTAATAATGCGTGCCGCGATCCACCTTTTCCCCTCCTTCTGTCTCTCAGTTGTACCAGAGTGTCCAATTTGAAGCCGAAGTTTATTTAAATCCGAGACGTCACTCCCAGGGATAAAGGTGTTTCACAAAGACGACAGGTCGAGAAATAGAAGAGCGGGAAATGGGAAATAGTTAAGTGGATCGGAAATATATCCGTGACTTAAAGAAAAGACGAAGGGAAGTTTTAAGAAGAAAACTTAATGACTGTTTATCCTTTCCTTAAGGGATAATGGGACGGTATTCCAATTACTAAACGAGTTGTTGAGCCAAAAGAAATGCTAATGGCTTTCACGAAAGCAATACGGAGAAACTTGCAGACACAAATCGAGCAAACGAACATTCGTGAAATCTTGTAAACATAGCTATTACGATGGGTTTAAACAGAGGGTGATAGTTGATTGAATGACAATCATTAATAAATTACATTCATAATTCTCGGACAACATCACATCAGTAACCGATTTAATCCAATAGCAAATTTTGTTAGCCTGTTAAGAGCAGATGACCCAATCAACGGATGTGTAAAATCACTCTAGAGGGAATTTAACGATCATTTTTGGCGATCATTTCATTTCGATAAATGACACTAAGAGTACAGGAAATGTTTTTCAGATGCAGTGCAAGAGATGACTTCAGGGTAATCAAAAACAATGCGTCACCACATTTAACGTGAACTTAACCTCACGGCTCCATTGTACGAGCGCAACGATATTGGAATCATACGAAATACTTCGTGTATGCACAAATCGTAGTATGAGTAGTATGCCTCATGAATGAAAAACTACAGATAAATTTGGAGGATACATGCTGGTTCTTGGAATTGATTTGAACAATTATATAGACGCAATATCTATTTTACAAATGAGAAAAAAGACGGAAAAAAATACATACGCTTAAAAGTGAACATCAAATAAAAATCTTCAACTAGTTCAAAGTTATGGTGGTCTTTGTTAAAGAGATGGTATGTTAGAACGTACACGTGAAAATGAGTTGGAACTAGTCTTGGAATCGTGAAGATTAATTTCTCAGTATCCAGTTACTTATTTTCCCTCCATCCAGGACCGCCTCTTAGGCTTGCGGAGTTCCGGGCAACTACGGCTGGTGCGGCCCTGGGCAAATTTTGTTTGCGCGCACTTAAAAATAAGTCAGTAGGGCCCTATATCAAAAAATGAATTTGTAGTATGATTCATGGTAGTTTTCAATTTATTATGTACCTTAGTTTTTAATTAAAACCAATTTATTTTAAATGTCATAAAATGGAGTACAAGTTCACAATAGCACACAAATTTCCGTATCTCGGTTCAAATTAAGGTACACAGTGACCAATTTCATATGTGGTGACATGAGTTACACCAGGTTTTTATCGTTATATTTTTCCATTATCAGATTGCAATGTTTCTTCAAAATTCTGGGCTGTCGGAGGCACAGGGCTGGGGGTAGTTCCGTCGCTTGTTAGGCTCAAAGGGCGGTACTTCCTCCAACTCTCCGTTGTATTTCTCTATTGGTGATTCCATCCTTCCAGTTGATTTTCATAATATTTCGACAACACTACATGCCCACATGTCCCCATTCCTTCTATTCTCCTTTGCTCTTAAGCTGCTATTGTCCAGGCTTCATTGTCATAAAAGAGCATCCTCCAAATATTTTACTTTTAATTAAGATGCTTACCTTACTACCAGGCTTTTGGAACTTTATTTTATTGATACGCTCTTAGCAAACTACTCCCGTAGGAAAATTCACTCTTAACTGGGGCTAATACGGTCACATCACCTCACTTGCCTCTTCCGATACTTCTACCATACAAAGTGTTTCCCTCCATCTTCCTTGGCACTCTTTTCCAACCTTCTTTTATCATTCCATATTTCGCTCCCTTGCCTATCGATCCCATTCTCCTTCTTCATTTTTCCCCTCTGCATTATTCACGTGCCAATCCCCTGGCCTGCGCCTCATTTTATGGATTCAATCTGTGATTAACTCGGAAATCCCGACCGCCCTATTCTCGTCATATCTTTCCTCCATCCTATTCAAATCACAACCCCAATCCTCGAACCCTTTTTTCTTCCTTATAACCTTACTCTGACTCACTCTCCCTTGACCTTTTATTCTCTCGGTCGAACCGTCTCTCTCTTCTTTTATTTCGCGACCTCGTCACCCAAGTCACTCTTCCTCTCGCTGTATGAACATTATACATACTTTTATGACGTCCGTAATTCATTATCTGAGCAAATTTGAACATACTGGATACTTCAAGAATGGCCAGAAAAAATGAATAGTATGATTTAAAACCTCGTAAACACGTGCGAGATTCTCGAGGTTTCAATTCCAATTTTCGGAATGTTGGCAAGTCTTTAGCAATAAATAGTGCATTTTCACTCATAAATCGAATCTATGCTTTCTAAAAATCAGTCTAAACCCAGGTCAATTGCACTAAGAAGACATATCCTTCCGTTAAATTTATTATATGATAGTACTTTTTAAGCATAATAATTTCTGTTGCTCGATTGTGTGCAGGTTTAGTTAGTTTTCGTAACATGTTTTGATGTACAATATTCATAAAAGTATTGAGTGCCCATAAGATACTTGTATCTGACACGAAAGCTTTAGATAGTTTACAAAATTTATGCTTCAACTCTCAGTTCTTGAAGTAAAATTCTAATTAGGAAAAAAATACTTTGGAAACTGATGTAAAACAATTCACATTACTTTTAAAATAAGATTGATTCCAGGCTTAGCCCACAAATTCACGCGATTTTCAGCTCATTCCCTAAGTTGGTATAAATTTCCACTCAGAACAGATTTTAAAAATGCCTTGAAATGGGACCTCAAAGATATTGCTGGCACAATATTCCGTTCCCCGCGGATTAAATCACAATCCTGATGCTGTGAGTGAGTTGCAAAAGCAAGCCTTAGTTCTTAACAGTTTATGCAGCTGTGGGTTTTCGTCTTGAATTTATTCTTAGAATATATGTTATCGACGAGTACGCATCTTATGGAATGGAAATAGCCGCAGATAAAGGCGAAGTTGACAGAAATGCAGCGGATTTGTAAAACGTCTAATGCCATTTGGGGAATGGTATCACATAACCGAAGAATTTTCTCGATCCTTTACTTACTTCATGCGATCGTGAAACAATGTTTACATTTCAAATTTCCTTTAGCCATATACGTATGGTTTAAATGCGCTATTTTATTGGAAGAACGCAATCTCCTGAGCCCTTTTGTTTTTATAGAATGACATAAAATTTGCGTCCTAAAAGAAGTCGCTAGAGTTATATATAAAGGCCAAATGTCCTTCAAACTGCCACATAATTTTACTACAAAAGAGTCCTGAATGTATTTTATATATTTTTCACGATCTTTCTTGATTTAATTTCAAGTATGTTGTAGCCAATCTAAAAATTGAGAAAGTACATTATCAGATAAAAAATATGAGACTTGCTATGCATCTAGTTAAGTAAATTCGGCCTCACTCTTGAAGGTCACTCACTCACACTCATTCTCCTCACTTTTCCCACAAGTCTTAGGGGATTTGTAACAAAACAAGGGCTAGTGAAAATGAGAGTAGTTTTAATTATCTCCAGATCAATTCATGAACACCTGTCAATGGACCCAACGGCCGATGAATGTCAAAATTGGTACTGCACCGTGTTCATCGTGGCTGCTACGTGCTTTAAATGTAAAGGGAAGAAGACACAATGGTGGTGGTGAGGAGGAAAGGGCAAAGAAATCAAGGTTTTACGGCAATATAATTCGCTAAAACTATTCTGTATTAATTTTATTCGCGGCTTTTGTCATTTGTACTCTATAAATGTGCCTAAAAACTATATTCTCAGCCCAATGTTGTATTTGTAAGCGAGTATTGAAAGCGAGGGAGGTAAATAAAATTTCGGGATCACGGATACAATAGAAAATGGAAAAATACGGGGAATAATCTATTCCGCAAACCCAAGACGGCATCAAGGAAGAGTTTCGAAAACTAGCTTTAGAGGAAAATGGAGATCGAGTATGTCGATGCATCCGAGGAGGTTTTTGCCTCACTCCTTTTCCGGAAGAATTCCGAAAGTGTTCGTGGATTCGTCCACATGTAGAAAACCTGAAGCATATATTTCGCCAGGAAAAGAACCATATATCAGTCTTAAATACCTTCAGTAAGCAAGTTTTGTGTAAAACTTTAGTGAACACCAATGCATTTCAGTCTTTTCATGGCAATTGAAAAAATTTGACGACAAAATTCTGGCATCGCCATTGCTCGATAACTAAGATGTTTCTTTTGCATGCTCAAAAGACAAAAATGCTAAAAAAGTCAACCTTGCCAAATTATAATTTTAAGTCCATTCAAAATATTACCAACCTTCAAAATATTACCGTCAATTCTTACTTGATACTCTAAACTGATCCGATATCAAATTAGTCGTGTCTTTTAAATGGTTTACAGTCTTGGAGGAGAAGCGGTAGACAAACGTATCCTCTGATGCCACAGGTAGCCAGTTTTGCCACGAATAATTAGTGTTGATTACAAATACAGGTTAATGTAGGCTGGTAAACGAGGATGGTGAATTGAAAGCTGTGAAGAATGGTGCGCAATTATCAGGCAACCGCAAGAGTCCCCTGATCTGCAGCGTAGCGCAATACACCGAGTGGAACCCTGTATCATTGAGGGCCAGGCGCTGGATTGGTGAGGATAAGGAAGAAGACCACAGGTCATCAATTGAGCGCTGATGTCGTTAAAATTGCCATGGTTTAAATGCATCATCTAGTGGAATTACTCCTTTTACTCCACCAGGCAGTTGAGGGTAACATATCCAGATGTCTTTCTTTTTGATAACCTCACGCGCCTCATGATCGGCCACGGCTGAAGGGAACAAGGACGCAAAAGAGTTGGTAAGATGAGCGAAATATCTAGACCTGATTTTAGATCTTCGGAATATGTACCCCAAATATTCAACTAAACAGGTTGTCCTCATCATAGGTTGAGTTAAGATCTCGCTGGTAGAGAACAAAGATTATTCCGACCTACGTGGCACAGGCGGAATCACTTGCAGCTCGCATGTAGAAGGCCGTCATCCTAGTGTCTCTCCACCTACCCTCTACGCATGATTAAATTTCAGTGTAGTTACTTATCCGATGGGCATCGGAACCGAATAAGAAAACTGCCAATCCCATCTCGAGTTCTCAGCCATTATAGCGGCATTTAAACCTGATGCATTCCATCGCCTCGGAAGCGACTGTTACAAAAGTAACCTGAAAATAATATACATTATAAATTTAAAGTAAACGGATTTGGGAAATAGAAACATGAATAGCTCCCGCATAATTTCCAGGCGCTGAAAAGCGCGAAAATGAGGTTTTAATCTCACTTCTCGAAGAGCTTTAGTTCGGAAGGACTTAGCAAGAGTATCTAATTCTAATTACTGTCTAACTATCTAATTTCTAAATAGTTTAGAAATATTTTGAAAGGCCTCTAACCTATCACCCATAACATCAAGGGCCAGGGAGTTATATTAGAGCTTTTATTCATCGAGAGACAAATTCCATCGTCCGATCACCAAGAAACAATATGAGACATCTATCCTGGATGAACTTTTGCGTTTTTGGCACGGTCTTATAGCCAATTAGCTACAAAGTAGCACTCCCTCACTCTGTTTAATCTCCAAACCGTGATGAGGATAAAGATACGGAAATGGTTGATTCTCAAGTTGTTTATCAAGGAAGCGTGATTGGCCCTATTTTATTCATAATTTATATTAATGACCTAATTACTCGAGTTAGCAGTAGATTAAGTTTATTTGCAGACAATATAGTTCTCTACCGTGAAATAATCGAAGACGCGGACTTTGAAGTTCTGTCATTTGACCATAACAACGTACATTCGTGGTGCCAGCTGGGGGGTTAGAATTTAATATTAGTAAATGCACCACTGTTTACTTCCATCAAAAGTCATCACACAAATACTGGAGTGGAGTATACATAAAATCTTCAGATACAGTAAAATATTTTGGAATTCCCTTAACTTCTGATATATCGTGGGAATACACATACAAAACATATGCGGTACAGCTTTGGAAACTAAGTATCGTAATTAAGTGAGTAATTAAGTAGTAAGTAAGTAATTGGAAGGTTTTCAGATGAAAACGTACAAGAGAGATGCTACTTTGCTCTGGTTAGGCCACATCTTAAATATGCTGTTATCATTTAGGTCCTTTTTTGGGAAAAAATTGATAAAATACAAATAAAATTTGCACGCTTCATAAAAAACTGCTATTAGCGAACACAGTGTTTCACCACCGTAAAGACTCGGAGGCTACACGCTGGTATTAGCTTGCTTGAGAAATGAAACTGATGCGTTTTAGAGCGTCACAGCTGCTGAAAAACTGGTGCGTTTCAGAGCGCCACCAGGAATAATATCATGAAGCCTCCATACACCTCTCGGTCTGACACAAGGGATAAAATGAGAGATATACGTTGCCGAACAGATAGGTTCAAAGGCTCATACTTTCCACACATAATAAGTGACCACAATAAAAACCGAGCTCCACTGAATGCACTCCCAATACACACGTCACCATTTCATCTCCCAAAACCTTACATTTTTACACGGCTGGTATCTAACTAACACCCCTGACAGACGCCCAAGCGGCGGCTTGCAGGGTAGTATAGAGATGTAGATGATTGCAGGCTCACTGGCTACCATGTAATAGACTCTTTCTCTCTTAGCAAATATTTTAATGCATTTATTCTAATAATAATATGCACTCAACCTGGAATACCTAAGCCATTTTACATCCAATATTTATTCACAAAATCTCCGAAATGAGAAAATAATTACTAGCTCTGTTTCACTTTGCAATCTTTGCATTTTTATTCAGGCCAACCGTGGTTTTGATATGTAATGCCTTTTTATTGGCATGCATAAAAAGGGCAATGGTCCATTAAAAACTTTATATTTAAGAGGTTGCCGAGATAAAGGGGGTTGGCGGGAGCGTCAGTCTTAATATTGTGGAGAAGTCGGTTTCTTAGAGAGGGGGACGTTACATAAAGTCAAAATAAAATAATACTATTCCTGTATAGCGATTTCTTACTATAAAAAAAGGAAATATTATCAACATATATTTTCCAATGAAACGAAGTAAACTCTTTATAGCAAATTTATTATAATATATAATTTTTATTTCAGTTCCGTTCAAAATTTTGACAAATTCATTTTCAAGTAAATTTTAGAATAGAGAAAACCACTGGATATGAGTTGATATGTATAATACTTATAAATCAACGAAATCTGTTTCTATTTACAGGGGCCATGTCCTTGAAATGAACTCTTATCCTTACTTCACTGATGAAGGGCCGGTCGCACAATGCCTCCCTGTGGCTCTAGTTAAGGCTAGAGTCAAGGACACACGTTTCCTATGCAAAACCGTGAATCTACCCATGACTATTTCGAAGGACGAAACAGATATTGAGCAGCAAGCCTATCATTACTCACAAATTGCCTCAAAATAGTTGCAATGGGTAGTATTGAATAAATACCTTCACATATGCCCTATGGGACTTGAAAAAGTTGGCTATAAATATGTACAAATTATATACAAATAAATTTTTGTCTGATTGATCATTTCACAATAAAAGTATAGAGAATTATATTAAATAAATCACTATGCTCTGCAAATGAACATCTATCACTAGTATAGCTGCACTAAATTTGTAACAAGATCGCAAAATATTTCTCCACTAGATGAGCAGAGCATGTTTTTAATTCTGATTTTAATCCTGAGATACTCACGACATGATAAACTTTTAATCCATAATGTTTAATTAATTTCTAAGACACTACATCATCTGCTTTACTCTCGTTATGATAGAAGGGATCATGGCTCCTTCTTTCCCCTAGTCTTTGTCGTTATTTAATTAGAAAACCACTCCAGAGGGTAAATGTCTTGAGTAGCTATCGTAAGGGTGAATCTAATTAATTAAAGTTGGTGATTCAAAACATTCAACAAAAATTAATTTTAAAAATCAAAAAATAAATAATTCGTATTCTCTATTCTTGATGTAATTGGAAGATGACGATAACGAGAACGAACGCGTAGTATAGAACTTTGATTGCACCTAAGCATCCTCGTTGGTTCCTCCCCCGAGAAAACGGTTTAGAGTCTCTTAATTTTATCCAGATTCCGGAAAAGATAAGTCCATAATGTGTCGAGTGACAAGTTTTGTACCTTTTATTTCACATGAACGCGTCTACTCTGGTGAAAACGAAAATGCCGCAAGTGGAATTCGGGGGCAAAATAGCGACATTAATTTTCATCCCTCGGCATGAATTCTTTTCGCATACATTTTCTACGCACGTCAAAACATTAGTAAGTGAGGATTTGAAGTTTTTTCCTGAATTCTACCATAAAATACGACCCTCGGCATATCAAGCTGAGACGTGTAGCCGTCTCGATGCGATGTTCTCTAAGCCAAACTCTCCCTTTTTTAACATTTCCGGCACGTCGACGGAGAGAGTGAGAAGTGAGAGTCAAAGGAGAGAGTGAGAGAATAGATAGTTCAAACATTCCCACGGCAAACATTCTGTTGACTCTTCCGAGGCGATCTGGCCCTAGACGTCGCGGTTAGATACGGAAAGTGTAGAGAGAAGTTGAGCGAAGCGACGTCTAGCGTGTATTGCACGAGAGGGTGTTGGGGGCGATGGAAACTGGGTAGAAGGAGCATAAAATGGACCGAAGGGGTCAGAGTGCGTAAGAATATCCATGGAATACCAGTCGTCATCACCTTGTGGACACGAGGGGTAGAAAAAAGACAAGCGTAGCCAACCACTTTTCCAGACCATCCATTCTCACTACTGAAGACCACACTTTCACGTCCGCACTCATGACTTCTTCCACTATCAATTTTCTCCACCAACCTTCATCGCCAAGCATCCAGACAAACCCTCAAATACACACTCCAGTACCCATACCCAAGACAGCCAACTCATAAGGAGTTGATTCCGGATAACGCCGTTTAACAGGGGAGAAAACTCCGGAAGATAAAATTTAATAAAGATAAAATTTCAACAACTAAGAGGATTATTTGGTTTGCATAAAAAAGAGCTTAAATGGTAGATTTTTACTATCTCTCGATTTTTTATGTTTCTCCGTAACAAAATTCTATATTTCTTCATGAACTAGAGAAGTATCGTGCATGAATTATTTTGGCAGACTTAACGTATGATAGAGTATTATCCGTCGTTTTTAAAAATAAATAAACGTGTACAAATTTTAAAAAATATTAGGTATAAATTAATGGAGGAAGTAGGGTATCTACAGAAGGGCGGCGGGAGTCCACAGAGAGGAGGGAGAAGGGCGGCGGGAGTATCCACACTCGGCAATTTATTCGGGGCGAAATTATATTTATCAAAAATTTAAAAGCTTATAAAATGAGTGAAAACGTCAGCTACCCTGACGATAAAGATTTTTGACGATAAAGACTTATGATTTAAAAGAAAAATGAACAAAATGTAACAATAAAGGAGATGATAAATATAATCGATACTCCACTGTACTATAATTTTTACATGATTTTCATCTTTGTTTCTCTCTTCCCTATCAACCTTTTTTACGCCTTTTCTCAGGACGTGGGCGGATGGTGCAAGCAAAGTTGGAGATCTACCAAGACGATCTCCGGCAACGCCCGAGAGAAGCAAGCAGTCTTGTCAAACTTCCTTTCTTCTGCCGTCCTAGTCTCTGAGAGTTCTCCCTTTAAGAACCGCCTTCCTCCGGAAAGTGCCACCACTCACATCCCTCCCACAGCCACACCAACACCCTAACCACTCGTGTCGTTTCTTCCCGCATCTTGAGCCCTTTTCGTCCTCATATCCCCTTTCCTTGCTCTTCCACCCATTTCCTACCAGTCACACGCCACATTCTCAAAGCGCCGTAGCCTCCGTTTCCCGTGCACTTCTCCGCCTTTTTAAGTCGCTCCACCCACTCCCACTGCGACACTTCCTTCCCTCCTCCCCTTCCTCAGATTCTTTTCCCCAACTCTGTACCACAAGTCTCCCTTTTATATTCCATCTCTTCTTTCTCCACCCTCCCGCCACACCGAAACCCGGCAGAGCTACTCACGTACCATTGTAACGTCGGACCACTTTAAACAAATTCCGCTATCCTTTACACATCAATTTTTTGTTCAATTTATTCGAAATCACGAATAATCTTCATAGAAGAGTCGAATTAAAAACTGTTCTCTCATTCAAAACACACAAAAGTCCACTTTTTTCCTCGTCAACCAACCCCTCACGACACACAAACAAACAAACCACAGCAGTAGCCAGCCAAAAACAATCCCATCGAAATTAAAAGAACGATATGAAATATAGGGTGGTTTACACTCACAAAGGTACACAAAAGTGTTTATTAATCTTTTTAGAGCAATTTAAAAAGGTATATCCACCTTAAGCCGACGTTGCAGCGAGGAATATCCTTCTAAATCATTTCATAAGCTAATGGAATATTTCTTTTACCAATCTGCCGGCGCAATTTGTCTGAGCTTTTGCATACCTAGTTACCCAGGAAAGAAACTCTCATATTAACGACTTAAAATAATCCAGGAGTGAATAATCCGATTCCAATGAGTATGAAAAGCCAAGTTGTCAGAACGGGATGGGACATTGAGGCTGGGAAAGTGCTCTACAATGCTGCGATTCCGATACAATAATCTGAATACAAACGTTTCCAGATAAATTAGTTTTTTTTAATTGAATATTTTCAATGCGATGAAGATCATACAAACATTGCCATGGCCAAATATTGAAAGGCATTTTTTTAACGATTGACTGACGAGCCATTTTATATTCATTTGCAAATGGGTTGCACAGAGAAATGAAAATGCCCTTGTCCGTCGACACTCAACTTCAATCATACGATATCCTACCATACACTTTTTGTGAAATTTCCGAAGTAATGTGCAGAATATTAAATCAAAGGTCTGATAAAACCTTAGTAAGTTGTAATTTTAATGAATGCTTATGGGCACAAAATCTGAAAAATATTTCTTACCGCCAGACTTGGGCTGACACTGCGATTACAGGCGAACCAAAAGGATAGAATTTTTGTACGCCACCAATTAACATAAATTTAAAAATAAAGATTACAATTAAGGTCAGTCGCTGCATAATGCTTCGTTGCTTTCATGAACAGGAGAGCAGGTTTTTAGGGGAGAGCGGTCAAAGTCTCTCAATCCAAGTCATTTTGACGGATTTTACATGAATCATTATTATACCATAAAGGTAAGAATTAAATAACAATAGTAATTTCTACACAATTTTAAATGATCACCGGCCATGGATTCGACACTTGATGTCATCATTCATGTTAACTAAAACATTCAAGCGTGAAACGCTTTGGCATTGACAAGAATTATCGAAGCCAACATCGGTGTTCATTAAAAACAGTGTGGAAATTACTGTTGTTATTTTAGTCTTACTATCATGGGTGTGGAATAGTTCCACAAGGTTACACCTAAAACTGTTTCATACAGTCATTATTATAATCCCAAATAAAAATTAAGTCAAACACTGCCTTCACAAATTTTTGAGGTTCAATACATGGCAAAACTAAATGATTTTGCTCATGCAATCCTACCAAATTTGATTAAACTCCATTTGATTCATAAAAGAAAATTAAGTGAGTATTTACCTAAGGAATAAACGAATCATTGTTCTTTTAGGAAAATACATTGACGATTGATTTTTTTAAATGACCGCATTTAAAATTTATATATCTTCTATTTGATAGATTTTGTCACAATGAATACGGAAAAGAATTACTGTAAACAAAAACGATAACGATAAAGTAAAACCGTCTAGACCCACGATAAAATTGATAGAAAAATGATTAAGGGCCGGTTTATCTATCTCCCAGTGAACTTCCCGGTAACTATCCGCCGGATATTGCTACCCCCAGATAATGCTATCTTATGTACCGTTTATCAATCATGTTTTATCCGCAGGATAGTTACCCGATAGAAAGATGAGGAAACGTTGGTATTGCTAACTCTGAGTAAACGTGAATTTTGAAGCAACTGTTGTGATTGGCCACTGGATGCCCTGACAAATCAATTCCGATATTCGCAAGTATCTATTCCAGGGCCGTATTTGTAGTCGTTATTCAGCTAGCCCCTTATCAACCCATTCACAGAGAACTGGATTGTTACGATTATAATTAACGCCCAGAATTGGATTGAAGTGTGCTCATTCACATAATTCATTTGGTGTTTGGTGCTGCGCCAGATAATAATAGATATGACCCTCAAATGCGGAGTCCAAATCAACAGCAACAACATCATTAAAAAAATATTCAACGTAGCAGGTGAAAATGTGATGAAATCGCCGTGAGAAAAATTCAGAAATGGAAATACTGACCTTTGTTTTGCCGGACCAATGCGCAGAATACTACGAGTACGTTATCCATACGCAGATATTTGCGTGGATACAAGGGAACAAGATCTGAACATTATTTTCCGCGAATTTTCTATTAACCATGAAAGGTCATCAACAACATTATTTTCAAGTGAGGATACTTAAATACTAATGATATGAACTCATAACAGGTTGAAGTTGTCAAGAACATTTACAATATTCATCCATAATTGCATTGCTTGGAGCAGATCAGTACAGGAAATCACTCTTGAAGGTAAATACCAGACACACGAGGTATCTGCAACATTGTAATTATCCATATTATTTTGATGGTCACGCAGTTTAATTGTTTGAATATCGAATAATTTGTCGCAAAAGATATTCGCGTCACCTTGTTTGTTGAAAGAACTGACTGCCGAGTATTTATGACCATCGTTGAACCATTGATTAATTTGAATCATTACGATGGAAAGTTATATCCCTTACTTTTACGAATTGACTGCACTTAAGTAATAAATTAAAGACACCAAATATAAAATAAAGCCAATTTGGCCTTAGAAGACCATAAAGTGAATGTATTCTTACCATTAGTCGGCGATAAAGAAATATGCACATGAAATGCTGCCACTATCACACGTTCCCAAATATTATGAGAGGCTTCACGGGGATTTTGGCCGATTACATCGTCTATAATAGACTTAAAATTGTTCATTGATGCATCAAATTTATTTATGTGAAGAGCAATATGAGATTTTCATCCACTAAATATTCTAATTCCTTTAGAAATGGTAGTGTTGTAAGTCAGGAGACAAAGAATTTGAAAGACTGTGTAGTTTTAAAAAAAGGGGATTGATGCCACGAATTTCATTCTGATACCAATAACTAAGATTACTGAAAAAGAATTACTCGAGTTACAATAGTCTTGCGTCCAAAATAACTTTTTAAATATGACAAGTGATTGTGGCAGACATCTTGAAAATTGGTTTATACTCCTGATAAAAGTTAATCCGCAGGAAGAAGGAGCGGGTAAATTTATTCGACGGATAAAACTTAAATGACGGTGGATAAACGCTTTCCTTAGGTTAATCCGGAGGATAAACTTAAGCCCTAGATTAGGCCCTAAGTAATTGAATGAAAATTTATATTCCTCATTTTAAGTTTATTATTCAATCTTTTAATCTCTGTTTCCTATCAAAGCACATTTTTGTTATTCATACGGAAGATGACAGATGGTGTATCATCCACCGGGGGAAAAACGTTGAAATGAAATAATGGGTCTATGAGTACTTACACTGCCGCAGCACTTGTTCATATGGAATTGTAACTCTCAGTTTGAAACTCACCTGAAACAGAAAACAATTCAAGATAATAATACAGGAATATAACACAAAACAATTAACTTTTATTTTAAAAGTTGATCAAAAAGACTAATGTACCATGTGCATTAAATTTCGGCGGAAGTTAGATGCAAGGAAGATAGAAGAGAGGACCTAGGGTGGAAAAGAGTATTAGATGAATGAAGGAATGAGTTTTGAAAGAAGAATGGGTCCGGTTGGGGTGGGTAAGAAAAGTGACTGCGTTGGATAGTGGGCGAGGAAGGAGTGGAGGAAAGAGATAAGTAATTTCATTGTAAGAGGAGCATGGAAAAAATCTCTCCACAGCCTAGGGAAATGAGTCAATGGGAGGCAGAGCCCTGAAAGGGAATTGTCTCCGTGAAGAGGGTGAGGAGAGCATTGCATGAGTGATGGGAAAGAAATAGGCTGCAGGTAGCCCGAGTGGGACACAAGTGCAGGAAAAGGAAGTGCAGCGCGGTGGAGAAGTATGAAGGGCCTAATTCGCTTCCCTGTTGTACGCCCCGTAAGGGATGCCCCAGAGGTTGCCTGCGTCGCTTCTCAAGATAGAACTGGGACTTCATGCGGGAGTTACGCGGGTCCTGTTGGAAAAGGGACAAAGTGGGGCGAATGACGAGGGAGGATGGTTTAGAACTGGGAAGAATGAGGTCGTGGAAGGGCAGGGTGAGAATAAGAAAAGAGGAGGAACGCGAGGATGAGTTTCTAGAGTTACGTGGGATCGTCGCTCGAGAAAGGCATTGCTTGGCGCATACATCCACCGTTCTCTATTGAAAGACTGAAATTGGCGAGGCTTAACGGGCTCCGATGAATCAATTTGTAAGCTCTCGTCTACCACCAGATAAAATATCGGGAACTGGAAGCACTCCGGAACACAGGGAAATTCTTCCTTGAGAATAAAGCCAATTTTTAAAGCCGAGTTCCGCTTCCGTCGTTTTGCTTGATGCACATACGCTCCTTAAAAGCGGTACATAGCCTTAAATCTGAACTTTGTGCATTTGACATCATCCTATTATCTCCTTCACAAGTGCATAAGATTATGGGGTGTTAAACCACCATAGATAAAAGAGATAACTTACTAAAAGGAATTAAGACAGGGCCGAGTGCGGCATATGAAATTTGGTATAAATCCAAAGTACGCCGCAAAATCAATATAATTTATTCACTCGAAAAATTACATTTAAAATTCACACAACAACACTCTTTCTGACGTATTTCACGAACTAAGGGATTAGCTCAAAATCACAGTAGTTAAAAGTATATCTGGAAAGTAGTTCTTCTGAGTACAATACCTTCCATTTTATGTAAACAATAAAAAAAACCTATAAGAAGCTAACATAACATTAGATTAAGGAAACATTTAAAAGTAATAGTGAGAGAATGAAATGCATACGCGTCCTCGGATGCCATAATCCGTCATCTTTTGGAACTTATAGACTCTGTTACTGTACAAGTTGCAACATGATCATTTCTCAACCCTTTTTGCTATCGAGTCAGGAAATGCATTTCTGAAACAGCATAAATAATAGGAAGTGATTTATGGGATATTCGAGATTCCACACGTAATGGAGACTCCTTTACTTGATTAGTTGAATACGAATAGCTTGGCAAAGACATGCTGCCATATATCGTCATCAGCTACATACCGCCATGGGTGCATACCTTGATAAACTAATGCTGTTAATACAAGTTTGCCCAGAGTTAGAAAATATTTAATAAATGATTTAATATTCCGGGGGAAAGTTTTATGGTGAGGGGGGTAATTTCATTTATCCTCGGTTGTTAAACGAAAATATGTTTTGCATACACTCCAGAAATCGTGTTTGGTACTCCTCCGATTACAATTGAGCGTAATGAACCTTGGAAGTTAATTTCAAATATCAACCACCATTCTAACTTGCTCTGTCTTTTAGTTTCCAGAATAAAATTATTCTGAATATTTTCTCAAGTTCTCTACAAGAACTATATTTTTTCTGAGCTACATAAGGTTACCTTATTTTGTACTTGAAAATTTAATTTTTCCTAAAGCATGATTTATTTAAGCATTCAACACTTTAAAAAAAACATTAAAATCTTCATCTTTTTCAAGATTGTAAGAGATAATGGCAGACATAATGCATCGAAAACATAGGATAAAGTATCGCTTGGCCAAGACAGGGGATAGGTAATGGGATGTGCTGATACTCATACCTTCTTCTTAGAACGTGTTAATTAAAATTTTCAAGTTTTTCAATACTCTCAGGAATAAAAAAAGGAAAGATACCCTTCGACAAAGGCTGTAGAAAAGAATTTAGAAAACGACCCAAAATAAAGTAGCCCTAATTAATAACCGAACCCACCTACCAACAATCTCGTACTTCACTGAAAGTTATAAGGAAAACGGGTTGAAAGATGCCTTAAATCAGTGCGCGGAGCTCAGATCAATTTCACTTAAGGTAGTAGGAGCGAGATAGTTTCCTAATCATAATAGAGACCATATTTGAATAATACGTTTTAATTAAACCAGCTGTAGGACACATAAACTAAATATTGCATTATTGATGGTGCAATAATATACCTTTAAATGACAGAATGGTAAATAATTAAATGAAAATATCTAAATAACTCTTTAACTTGACTCATATTTTTCGCGTGGTGCGTTTGAAACTCCTTCAAAGCGGAAGGTTTTTTGTGATACCCAAGAACCTTATACGGCGCGCCGTGAGCGAATTTTGAATTGGCCGCGGCGGTTGGAATTTGAATTGTCTCCGCGACAGTTGTATTTTATCGAGTAACGGTCTCCATTTTTGGCTTTTGGCATGTTCTGCCCCGAGTCTCGATTAAGCTTTTTCTCCTCTAGACTGATTTCGATTGCCTCTTTCATTAATCGATCCCAGTATGCATATGGCCGGCAGAGGATTTTGGCGCCGTTAAAATTGATGGAGCGGGCATGATCGAGACCATGCTCCGCCAAGGCCGATTTTTCGGGTTGAAAAAGTCTTATGTGCCTCTTGTGTTCTTTATCTCTGGCTTTCACCGTACGTGATGTCTCTCCAACGTAGGCAAGGCCACACTCACAAGGGATGTTATACACTCCAGGCACTCTGAGGCCAACGTCGTCCTTCACTCTTACGAGCCGATCTCGAATTTTCTCTGGAGGTCTATGGATCAACTGTAGGTTGTGCCTATGTAAAATTCTTCCTATTTTCCGAGATAGTGGACATATAGGGAATTCAGGCTCTTCCTATCGGCTTCTCATCATCTCCTTCTGTAGGCATATTGGTTCTCATGGTTCTTCTCAAGGCCAAGCGAAAATATCTGTCACTGTATTCGTTGAGATTGAACGAAGTTCTCAGATGTTCTACGCCGATCACGAAAATTTTCAGACATGCAGACATAATTTGTGGAAACTTTAAAGTGAGGGAGGAAATAATAACAGATAGCTTACACAGCTCTGGCATGAGTCAATATTCTGTTACATTTCCATTTTATCTTCAGCCAAATCTGACGAGTGACGAAAAATGAAACTTCATTTGATTTGTCTGTAATGAGACATTCTTAAAAATTATGGAAAATTCGAATTCTAGCTCTACCCAAATATTGTGAAGAGAAAATAGGAATTTCCATTAATATTCATGCAGACTTCTCAGTGATGATTCAAGGAACTGTTTTCACTGCGGAGAAATTTCCCCACATCATCCTACAAACCAACATTTTTATGAAGTTGTCATTAAAATATAAGGAATTATAGAGATAACAACTGACTAAGAGCTATTACATAGCTAAATACGATATCCTGAAATAAGTTCGCCAAATTAACCTTTTTAACTTTACTTTCGATGAGTTTCAGTTGATAATTTTCCTCCAGCATCCTCTTCAATTGGACTTATCACGAGGGAGACGGAAGTTCAAGATTGTTAGATAATCGGTGAGCATGAGGCGGTATAATATGGAAAATATATTAACACGAAGGCTCCCTAATACCCTAAAAGTTTATGAATAAAGTACCAAATGATGGTTTGTGCAGTTTTTATATAAGAAAGTTCCCCCTGAAGACTCTAGTTAGTTAATGGCTTAATTTCACCATGATTATAATTGATAATAATCTGAGAAGTCCCAAACTGGAGTTTCTAGCTATATTTTGTGAAAGAAATTCTTTTTAATGAAAATGATCGCAGATGTTCTAGGGATTCGTCTGAAACTCTAGTTAATTACCTGACCTCCGTATTTATCTGCTCTCTCACATGAACACGGGAGCTCGTACTTCAGACCTGGGAGTGACCACACAAAGAGAGAGAGACTAAGAATCTGTTTAAAGAATTTTTCCTTGTTTTCCGCAAAGCATTTGAACGAAGCACGAGCTTTCCCGTGTCATGTAATTAACCAATCATAATCGCAGTGGAATGGAATTAGAAGGGATCGTATAATATACCGGCAGGAGGAAAGATGATGGAAAATGGGGTGGGTAATCTGTGATGCGAGGTGTGAACTTGAAAGGCAAAGTGTAACGAATGAGAGTTAGAAAAGAGGTGAAAGGGATTCAAAAAGAGCATAAAAATGTTTCTAACTGGAAGGGTGGAATATTAAAGAGAGAAAGTTATGAGTAGGCACTGAGGAGAGATAGAGAAAACTGGATATAATGACACAAGAAGATTCAAAATGTTAGAATAACTTAAGAAAAATTTCCCAATTGTAAGTACTACTTTGAGCTCGTTCTCATACGTGATTACCTACTCTATCTAACATTCAGTTGTTTTTTAGCTAAACAGTAAATCAAATCTCTATTTAATTTTTACCTAATCAACTCACTTCCCTCCATTTCTACTCTCTTTATCCAAGGTTACAACCTCCATATGCCTTAAGCTTTTCTATGTGGAATAAATGACCACTTAATAATTGAAATCCACCACGGAATATATGTTTTACATATCTAATTATATATGGATTCAACCTTTTGATGAACTTAACACTTAGGAGTTGCTGAATGTGATGGTCCAATATCCACAAAAGTATAGTAATGAAGAATTTTTTTTGTAACCTTGCTAGAACTGGTAACGAACCTGAACGGAACTAATAATTTGCTTCATTTGCACCAATATATCATATTCAATGTCTATCATTACCTGAATAGCCATTATTCTTGATGTTCTGGCTTACAAGTACCAAAAATGGTTCTCTCATAGATTGCTTTTCAAATAACTTGTGCACAGTAGCGCACATCGTAAGAGGTATGAGCACACCAGAGCTCAATATAGTGCACCATTGACGCAACCTTCGCTGAATCGGTTTCTAAATGGAGGGACGATATTTAAGTTCTCTACGGAAGTGGTCAAACTCATCCCTTGAACGGAAAAACTATAACAAATGATAGGATTTTCTCACCACAACCAGAAACCTAGAGGTATTCCCGTTCCTAATGCTATCTCTTTCCTTTCTGTATTAAGAGCCATCAGCCAATACAAGCACTAACCTGGACGATATTTATGTATATTAATCTGCTTAGTAGAGATGATATCACAAACGTGAAACGATGGATTCGTAATTGAAATGTTCCCATGGATTAATTTTTACCAATTCCAACAGTTAAATTAGTGCCCTAGATCTAAGTATGGGCCGATGGACAGAATTAGAGGACATTCATGGGGCCTTTATCCACTTTTTTGCGCATTTGAAAGATTCGTAAGGAAAAAAGAGAAGTCTCTTAGACCTACCTTTATCTCCTAATCTTGCACAGCCTTTCTCAACTCGTCACCTCTTCGGCACTGATTCCAATTTTATGGTCAAGTCTTCCCCCATACCAACGCGATAAGACCTGAAAGTTATTCTCCAGTACACCACATCTTCAACTTTAAATGATTTTCTCCGCCTCTCCTGCTACATGGTTCGCATTAGCCCCACCTTCCGACTCAACAAGGCAGCAAAAAAAGTTCTAACAGGCACCTTCATTTTGTCAGCTTCTCCCTTCGACGCTCTTATTGACTTTTCCATTCACCTTTCTCGTCTGCTCTCCATCGTGGGGGCAACAGGTGAGAGGACGAAATCGTTTCATCTCGTAATAAACGAGGGGAGACTAGCGTCAAGGTTAACAAGAAGGTGATTGGAAGAAGAGCGTCAGTGAAATAGAAAGGAGGACGAGGGCGAGGAGGAGTTTGAATAATTCATAGATGTCGCATGAGTGGGGAGAGAATCAATAATGGAGACATTTAAGTAGCAATGCGGTTATGACTGAACAACTCCAGATGGGTATGATCAAAATCTGGTACACATAAAAGCGTTGTTAAGGCCGTCATTACCTTGGGTATGGTAGTTGCGAAACACGCAGTCAGTTGCAAAGAAGACCATTTTAGATTAGTCCATTACCAGAAAACTAACTCCACTCGTAGGACTTAGGTAATTTCCACACTGGGATATCGGATTTTTCATGGTGAAAAAACCTCCCCACCCATATCATACTTATCCTATACATACATAACCATGTTGCAGACCTTTTCTTGTTTGTCTTGATTGAGGGGCTAGAGTTAGCAAATGATACGTGGCTTTTCAGCAAATGAAAGAAAATATGGCACTTTATAACAGAAACTTGTTTCCCCTGCATAGTTTAATATTCTTGTAAGACTTCAGGTGATTACTTCGGAGAACATGAAGAGCTTTTAGCAGTTAAATCGCATTTGTATGGAACCAAACAGGAATCAGACGACAATTAAATAGAGAGCGTTTGGTGTACTGCTAAGCAACAAAACAATAGAAATATACATATATGCTCATTTTACAGACCACCAGATTCGAAAAAAGACGTTTTGTACAAAACAGAAACTCAATTATTATCATTTATCTCGAGAGATTACAAAAGCTTGATGGTTATCGGTGGAGATTTGAACCTCCTGGCCATAAATTAAAAAACCAATAGCCATGAAACAAGTGCAGATAAGCGTGTTATAAGTGAGGTCTTACTTAATACTCTTCACACCACACTCTTACTTAAGTTGGAAACAAACCTACATGAGGTAATAAAACATTAGATGTTTTGGCTGTTAGTCACTCTACAATGATTAAACACATCGATATCCTCGAAGGTAGAAGTCATCATAAAGTAATTTTTACGTCTTTCAAAACAACAGTAGAGTATATTACACTGTAAAATCTAAACGTAAAATCTACTTACTTGAAAAATGCGATTACATAAAATTTGGAGAGATGCTAGAAGATTCATACACGAAATTCGTCGTCACAATAAAGAACGAGAGCACAGAAGCATCATGAAAATATTTTTTTAAAATACTAAGTAAAGGAATCGATGAATATATTCCACACAAATTCAAACGGGAGACTAAATAACCTGTTTGGTATAACCACGAAGTAAGGCGAGAGCTTAGGAACCAAAGGTAATTACTACTCCTGTGTAATAATTCAGGTAACAAAACAATGGAACTTGGAGCGAGAGATATATAAGTTGCCCAATGCTAAAAACGAAGAAAATCATGCGCACTGGTTTACGAAACTTCAAGAAAAAAATCATACGTGAATTGCTAGATGAAAACCCCTAGTTATTCCGGTCTTACGCGAGAGAGCTCCAGGGCGAATCATCGACAGTAGAGTCTTTATTAAATACAAACGGCTTGATGATGACCAACATTATCGACAAAGCCAACTTATTAAACCACTACCTCAAAAGTGTATTCACTAAGGACGACACAATGCACAATTTAGACATTCCTGACTTTAACGAGCCGATGGTGGACATAACAATTCAGCGTGATGGAATAACTATATAACTGCGTTATATTAAAAGTAACAAGTCCCCAGGTGCAGAAGGAATACCTGCACGCGCGCTCAAGAGATAAGCGCATCAGTGCACCTTTCTTAGAAATTATATTTAGTACATCATTGTTCGAAGGCAAGGTGCCCCAAGACTGGAAAATAGCCAACGTCACACCGATTATTAAAAAAGGCAATAGAAGTGACCCGGGAAATTATCGGCCTATATCGTTAACGTTAATTTTATGGGTGATCTTCGAACACATTGTCGTTAGCAATATTATGAAATTCCTGGATAATTGTGACCTATTACGCAACAGTCAGCATGGCTTCCGTAAGAGCAGGTCCTGCGAAGCACAGCTTGCGCTCTTCCTTTATGATTTCCTAAAATCAGGTGAATCGATTAAGCAAGTCGATGCGATATTTCTTGATTTCAAGATGGCATTCGACAAGTTTCCTCACAAAAAACACATTTTTAAATTGCAATCATGCGGAGTTCATAAAGAAAATAGTGAATTGAATTGGGAACTTTCTCAGTGATCGTAACAAAAAGTAGTTATTAACGGTTTTAATCTGATATGGTCGAAGTCACATGCGGTGTTCCTCAAGGGAGTGTGATCGGCCCTCTTTTATTCATTATTTACATGAATGACCTAATTTCTCGAGTTAGCAGTAAATTAAGATAATTTGCAGATGATACATCTATCTACCCTGAAATATGCGAAGACACGGGCTTCGATGTTCTGTCATCGGGCCTTAACAACGTACATTCGTGGTGCCAGGAGTAGGGGTTAGAATTAAATATTTTTAAATGCCCTACAGTTTACTTCCTGCGAAAGTCATCACACAAATACCATATCTATACTGTGGGTGGAGTAAACATAAAATCTTCAAATACAGTAAAATAACTTGGAATTACCTTAACATCAAATATATCGTGGGGAACACATACAAATCATAAGCCGCTGAGCATTAAATAAACTAGGTTTCGTTAAGCGTATAATAGGAAGGTCCATCGGCGAAAAAGTAAAAGAGAGATGCTACTTCACTCTGGTTAGGCCACACCTCGAATACGCTGCGAGCATTTGGGACCCTGGTTATAAAGATTTAACCAAAAAAATAAATAAAATGCAAAGGAAAGCAACACGCTTTGTTAAAAACTGTTACGAACGAACATATAGTGTTTCACAACTATATGAGGGATTATGGTGGAAACCCCTAGGGACTTGGAGGTTTTATGCTAGGCTTAGTCTGCTTGAGATAATCAAAACTGGTGTGTTTCAGAGCGGCACACAGAATATTATAATATCGCCTCACTACATTTCTAGGTCTGACAGATGAAATAAAATAAAAGAGATACTTTGCCGAACAGATAGGTAAGAAAACTCATTCTTTCCGCGCACAATGAGCACCCACAGTAAAAGCTAAGCTCCTCTAAATACACTCCCATAATACATGTCACCATTTCACCTCCCAAAAACTTACATTTTTACTCGGCTGGTGACCTACCACCCCCTGCCACACACCTATGCGGTGGCTCGCGGGGTAAATGTAGAAGAGAATAGGTTGATAGCAAAATAAAGCGGACATTTTCCAATATTCTCTTTTAAATGGTATATTCCATTCGGCTCGTCTTAGTTTCGCATTGTGAAGTAACGTGTCAGTCTACCAGGGTTTTCCATTGTCGCAAATCTTCATTCCACTCACAAAAATTATCCATCCGTTATCAAAGTTAACTTTCTTGATCCCGATGGAGAAAAGCATCGATGACACTTTCAATAAACTCAAGTAAAATGAGTTAATTTTTCCATCCTAACATGTGCTCTCTCCTCTCCCTTTGGCTCCTTTGCCAATCCCTTCAATGCGAGCCTTCTTGACGCCACGCTCTGCGCAGACGACTACCATAAAAATTTGGCAACACAATACAACTCTCATTGGCCCCCACAGCCTTCAAATTCTTGCAGTTGGGTAACTTCTGAAGTTTTCTACACTCTCATCTATTCATTGCACCAAAGAATATATCTATAGCACTTTTCATCAACGGTTTTTTTATCATAACATGGAGAAAGAGAATTTATAAATAGTGAAGAAATCGACGGGGTACAGTCTACTTATTTTGGAAACTCGTGTTTTGACAACTAGATCGTAATTATTGAAAACACTTAAGTAAAAAAACTGTGCAATATTCTATTAGACGACAAAAATTCCGTCGGGTTTGAATATGAACTAACAGCACTACAGACAGTAGTCTATTAAACTTAAATGAGCATCAATCAGCTGATCACTCTTGTCATACAATTGGCAACAGTCCGATGAGAATGAATGAAAAGGTCAAATATATCTCTTTATTGTAACATTAATAATTGAAATATGAAATTATAAGTTTACGTAGAATTCGTTATTCACACATAAACATGAAATTATATGTTTACATAGAAGTCGTTATTCACACTTAAACACGTTTTTCACTGAGTTCGTCAAAAGATTCAGTGCCGATTGCTATAATCTCCCCGTGAAACTGCGCATGATCGCTAATCGTAACGGATTATAATGAAGTCATATTTTCAATAATGTAACTGACCAATAATCAGACGTTTTTTTATCAGTTTATGGGATATTACATTTCAATTAGATCTTTAATTACTCTGTTTCCATGATATTAACACAAAATTAATGTTCTGTAAAAGTAACAATATTTGGAGTAATTCTCGTTAAATCACTTAACGTATTAATAATGACCTGATCATGGCTTCAAATAAAGAATTTTATTCGGAAATTGACATCATTTCCATTGATTAAATAAATTTCCCAATACCCTCAACCCCCATTTAAAAAGCCCATAACCTACTTAAAGATAATCAGTAAAGCAACGCGGATACACTCAACCGACGGGATACTGTGGCGTATATTTTAAATTATAAATGCAGGAACGAAGTCTAGTCATCATTTTGACAGAAATTAAATTAGAAACGTTAACTGGCACAGATTGCGTTTAAATATCCTCTTTGGAGGAAACTTGATTGTATAATTTTGCCCATGGAATTGAAAAAGTTTTATTTTCGCTGTCAATATTCCGAAGTCAAAAGGCACTGAAATACGCTTTATGCGATAAATGTCAGAATAACCAGATAAAAAAGGCATTAGTGTATTACCAACATCACTAAGTACTTATGAAGGCTCAGTAACGTACACCTAGGAAGCATGCGGAGTAATTCTTACATAAAGAAAAAGTTTTAAACTCAAGGGTCTCCAGAGTTTGAACAATATCAGGACAAGCTATACCGCCAAAAAGAATTAATAAAGAATGGTTGAAAAATCGAAACTCAAAATAGTAAGCAAGCAAAGGAGAGAGAAAGAAAGGCTCGTTTTTTGACCTTAATTCTATCAAGAGAATGATTTCTGATAACAATTTATGAGTTAAAATTGATGGCTTTTAAAGGTGAATACGGAGATCAGAGGGGAAAAATAATGTGGACGGAAGACAACTAAACAAAAAGTAGGCATGCAAATACGTTGAGGAAGACTTGAGGAACGCTACATAAGGTAAGGGAAGAGAAATTTACGGAGCTCAGGTGCTTCAATCAAAAAGGGTATAAAACAATAACCACAAAGTGTGCCGGGGAGATAAAAGTTGAAAGTACATGTTAGACTGGATACTCATGAGTAAAAATTAACCATGAAAAAGTAGTATCAATGGGGGTAAAGTAAAATAATCATAGATTATCTGAAACTAATTAGTTTTTTTATCAATCAAAGATTTAATGCCCAAAATTATTTCATTGGTCGCCTAATTCCAAGGCTAAATGCGGGCCTCCGTCCTTTTTAGCCAATTTATTTTCATTCATTTTTGGCAAAACCGAAAAGGCCACCAGTCACTGGAAGTCCATCGCAATTACTCGCACTCGTGCGGTGCAAACTAAGGGACATGCTCAAATCGTGCCAATCTGCTATGCTATGCTAATGCCAATAGCAAGAGGGCAGTATACCTTAACCGTGCAATTCATTTTGGGCGTGAGAAGAAATTTTCTCGTCTAAAGCGTCGAAATTCCTAATATGCCAGTAAGCTGATTTTGAAAATTCGCTGATCTCGACTAGATGTGTATAATTTATTTAGGATACTGGGACTAGCAATAGTATTAACTTAATGGAGTCACCCACATGTGCATATAAGAGCAGAATATCTCCGAAGAAAAGTCTCATGTCCCGGAACTTAAACATAGATTTCTTGATCACGTGCCAAGTGCTAGGCAGCCAGTAGACAATTTAGCTACCAAAGCGTCCTATTTTTCAATAGATATTTAAACATGGAAGTCTCTATTGTACTTATTGTAAACATACGAATCCAATACTGCCAAACAATTGCCCAGACTGCATCTGCTTCGATCGTACAAATATATTCACGAAGAGCTCGGGTCGTACTGGATCACAATACAAACGTTATGTTCGTGTCGTTGTTTCAGTGCAGGTAGGATTGATTACAAAAGGGAGACATTAATAACAAACAAACATTTACATTTGACTGTTCAGTTGACCTCGCATAGGCGAAATCAGGTTGAGGAGATGGGAAATGTGCAAACCTTGCGAATACACACCCGGTAAACAGATACCTAATCCATCACCACTTCCTCTTGATCACTCTTTCCTTTATTCATCGTCCTCCCAAGACTCTCCCAGGGTCCTTTAACCTTTCTCCATCCCTTCACTCACCCCTCCTCTTTTCCCTCCCCCAAGATGGCGTCACCATTCTCCAAGACCCCATTTACCCTCTCCGTCTCCCAAGGAGTTCCTTTGATGCGAAGCAGGAAGCGCGGGACTCTAGGGCACTCGTGTGTAGGGGGAGTATTCTGGGGGAGAGGGGTCTCTTCGATCTTTTGCCCTTTCTATCACGTCCAGCAATATTCGCTTTTTCTCGCTCCCTCCCTCTCTTCTTGGTGTCGTAGCCTTCTCCGCCACCTTCAAATGATCAAGCAAGTCCTTTCCATCCCGAGAGTGTTGCCAACCTTCCCTCTTCCTCACGTGCGAATCTGAACAGGCTCCCTGAACAGGTTCCGACCATTTAACAGTTTACCGTTTCTCTATCTCATGCAGAAACGTCCATTCGCTTTTTCATTTCCATTTTGCTCGCCCTCCATCCTTCTCCATCTCTCCTAATTTGTTTATTTTTTCATTTAAACGCTCCCAGAAAACTGAAATTAGATTTCAGTATGTTCATAACATGCTCGCTCTCGTACTTTCGTCACTTCCGTGCCATTCTTTTTCATTCCCCCAGGCGATGACGCCTCGCCCATCCCTTCCCATCATCTTCGCCTTCGGCCGTGTCACAATCATTTCTCTCTCTCTCTCTCTCCTTCCACCCACCTTTACCCTACATTCCGCCTTTCTATCCTCTCTTAACTCGTAAACTTTTGCCTCATAACCCCACTCCCCCATCGGCACCCACACTACCTCCCCCAGGGTCGTTATCTTCCTTTTTCCGAGGAAGCCTTCCCTTCTCCCACATTCCTTCGGCGTAGGAAACGAACTTTTCTCCTTCTCTCCCTCTGCTACTTCCTTTCTCCTTTTACTCCTCTCCCAAATCCGACACGAAATCTCTTCCATTAGCACCTTCTGACCATAATTCGTCTATAAAAATCGGATTGAAACCAAAAACAGGACCGAAATTGCGGTTTATCGTTTAGCGAAGTATTTCATTCTCAGTAATTTTTAAGTAATCACACGATTGAAGTAAATGCGGTCATTCTTTTTGTATACATGACAATGATGCACTGAGTTGGACCGAGCACAAATGAGAAGCGGAAAGTGGTGATAAACTTATTGGAATCTCGAAAATCCGTTGAGTTATCGACGCAAATTTTGGGTTGGATTGAAATATCAAACATTTAGTAAATAAAAGGACTTCGAGCAGTAATTTCAAGTAAAAAATGAGAACTAAGTTTTCAAGTAAAATTTAGCTTTCGTCCAACTCGAAACAAAAGTCAGAATCAGGAAGTCAGAAAACAGAATGAAATACATAGGAAAGGAAACGATTTATTCATCCATCAGTACTTAACGCTACGGATGTGACACAGGGTTTGACACATTTTTTAAAGTCACAAATTAGATGTGGCACGCGCCGCATAAAACGTGTACACGCAATGAATTCCTATATTAGCAGAATCAATGAGATATTTCTGGTAACATAACCATGGGAGCAGAGGATGGCATATTGAGCAAAAACAACGTAAAAAAATAAATAGGTAGTTGAAGTAGAGAAGTGTCATTATATTTTCAAGCGTCGACTTCCTCCACAAGGGATGTCTCTGGCAATTAATTATATTTTTTTAATTTAAAAGGCAAATGCTACAATTTGAGATGGATGACTATTTGTTTAATATTTCTAATCTTACTTCCATTGAGGTGGAATATAAGCCATTTATATGTATTATTTTCCCAAGTACGCTAGGCAAGGAAATGAATTGTACTCTTGCATTTCGGTATTCGTCACCCAAATCATTCTTTACAATTGGAAATAATCTGATTATAGTGAATACCGATTCCATTTTACAACGTTGTGCCCTGACACACTGTCCATGAATTTGAACGGCTTTTAAACCTTTGAACCTAAAAAAGTTTTATTTATGTTAACGGTTCCTTCTACAGCAAAATTTATGGCTTATTAGAGAGTTCTCCTCGGCCATCTATTCTGAAAAACATTTTAATGGAAAAAAGAGAAAAAAGAATACTTACTTGAAAATTCCCAGCTGAAAAACGACTTCTATTACCTTTGTCAAGTATAATCCCTCTTCCATTCTGATTGAATTTTATTTCATATGCACTAGTAAATATAACAACTTCATAAACACTGCCGATACATCGCCCTCTGTATTTTACGTAGCGTTGAGAACTTCTACTATAGTATAAGAAAATCGACACCGGTAAGATCTTTTACAACATAAGGTTAAAAAATTACAAAGTTATATTGAATTTGCATTAGAGAAATTTCTTATTTGGAACGTAAAAGTATATATTTCGGGAGAAAAAGATATTCGTAATTAATTATGGAATATGGGCATATTTTCGGGGACAACGTTTCAACCTGTAACGAAAAATTTAATATAACACATATAATAGCCTTTGGTACCTGCAAAAAATCCCATAAATACAAACTAACAAAGTGAAATAGCTATTTCACGCGTAGCATTTTTACTTATATTCACAATACGTTTCATTCACTTCAATTTAATTAAATTTTTCAGTGTAATTTAACATCGTTGTTCACAGAGAGTTGGTTATCATTCGCACGTAAATCCGAAGTCCATATTTTCATTTAATTTTCATGCGGGTATATTCTGATAATGATATTCCATTTAATCGCATTTTGTTTGAAAAAAAGTCTTTACTTGTAACATGAACGGATGAATGGTAGTATTATTTTATATTCAAACTAAATGAATTACCTTTTAAAGTGCTGTGAAGATTGCTGGGAAAGTTGAATATACATTTAGTAGATATGATTTAAAATATAAAGCACTCTAAAATACAAAAAAAATATACAAATGCGCTTTATATTGTTACTTGTAATGCTCTTTGAAAACGTTTTTGTTTCTTAACCCCATTTCGTTTGGATAATCCTTAAATCGAATGAGCTCGAAAAAAAACCGCAGGTAGAAATTCAATTATAGCACCAACACATCGTGAATTATTGAATTTAGACATGGATATTCATTCCCATTCATTGATCCATCCGTGTGGATGCAAACTGGGCACCAAAGCCCCATGCTTAACTCCTAAGTTGCACTTTCCTTCCCCTTCCCCTATTAATACAAAGTAGCACCTAAGCTTACATGAATTACAATTTAATCCTCTACGAAAGGTATAGGCTGAGGGTTCAACAAAATAGCTCATCGTGGACGAAAAGCTGCAAAATTTCGAACACAGAAGCCCCTTACAGTAAATAATGTAGTGCGTTGCTGTGAGTTCATAGAAGACCACCATTCATCCGAAGACGATATAGACAGCATAGGTCGTTAATACATGTTTGTGTGCGGGGCATAGAGGGAATGGGTGCTGGAGGAAGGAAGGAGGGGGGTTTTCCTAATAGGCAGGGAAGGAACTCATAAGAACTAACTTGCCCATACGAGCGTGTCAAACTACAACAATTATATCTAATAAATCAATGAAGTATTACTTACAAACCATTGATGAAGCTATTTTCTAAGTTTTCCACGTTTAGTTGCGTTTTAAGGACATTTACGACAAAATCCAGTGTCCTCTGGTAATTACCTACACAATTACTGACAAAGCTGACGCAGATTAGACCGACAAAACGTCCGTATCGTGTCGTTTAGAGCCGAAAAAATAATCGTGAAAATAGGGTGTGTGTGTGTGTTGCGGGTTGTCTATCCTCACGAAAACTGCTGCGGCGGCACCGCTAGAAGTCATCCTATCGGAATATAATTTTACCACTATTCCTCGTGTAGGACGGGCTACATTTTGCCGTATTTCGAACTTCGAAAAAAGTTGTTTCGTGTCCGCCCCTACCCCTCATCCTCTTATTTCCTCTCTTTACCTTTCCGTTCCGTTCCGTCAATTTTAAACATATATCTATCGGTGAAGACCTAGGGTATGAGGGTAGAAACAAGGTAGAAGACTATAGTCAAGAGAAATATATTGTATCATCTCTACCATCAATAGGCAATGCAGAGAAGGAAGTGAAGTAAAGAACTAAAAATTGGAAGAGATGGAGGCAGTGTATCAAGGACCAGACACCATTGACACATTAAAGGCAAATTTTAATTTTTACATATATTATATTTACTAACAAATCCCCTATAAAATACATCTTTTAGCTAAAGTTAGGCAACTCTTAACAATAACTTACACAGAGATCAACATCAATAGCTTAAATGTTGTGCACAATTTAATCCATGGGTGTTGTAAGTTAGAATTGCAGGTGATAGTCCGTCGAGAAGTTAACAGGGATCCAATAAGTCGCCATAGTCAGATTTATCACTCTTTATTACGTCTGCATCGTACAAGTCCCCGATCAACTCTTTCCGAGACACCAACACCTCGGTCTTCCCTCACCTAGTCTCCGCATCACCCGTGTGATCGCTGGTGGAGACCGCCCATTGGGTGACACCAAATATCTACTTAAAAGGAGCTTCTAGAAGAGTCTATGAAGTACTGACATGTTATAGTAAGCGCTTTGAGTGGGAGGCGGCCGCATGTCGGTGGAAAGGGGAAGGGGAAGGAAAGTGCAACTTAGGAGTTAAGTATGGGGCGCGGGAGGATGGGAAAGGAATACAAGGGAAGGTAAGACGTACGTGGCCGCCTCTTACAGTGTATAGAAAATAGCAAATATCAGAAACATCGAAATAATAAGTCATCAGTACAAACATTTAAATGGCAGTTATGTAGATGCCAAGATCTCACAATAAAAGATATTGTTCACTTTCCACTGAGATCTATTCACATCCACTAAGTTTTCTGACATAAGCTATGTCATTTTCAAGGTTTTGACATAGCTTATGTCGAAACCTTGATCAGTGTGAATAAAATTATGTAGAAAGTGAATAACATATTTTATTGTGAAATTATGACATCTCTACCCTATTTCCACAAAATATCGCCAGATACGCAAAAAAGTTATGCAATTTTTTAACACATCCTCGTTATCTTCTTCAGTTAAAAGCTATGTCTATATTTCCGTCGGTACTTTATACAATGATTAAAATAAATTTGGTCGAAAATCTGATAAAAATTAAGCACTTCTGGGCCATAGAACAAAAATATCTCTTGAATAGGATGATTTTAAATTTGAGCATGGAAATTCAAGTTCTTCTAAGGTTAATAAAGATGATGGAAACTAAATTATTATGACCCTGAGTTGCCAATTCCAGAAAAAAGACTTAAATGAGAGCAAATGAGAGTCATGAAAAATAAAACATTGAAGGAAATAGGAAATCAGTCTGAGAAAAACGAAGTCAGAGCTGACGTATGCAGTAGAGAGCAACGTAGAGAGAAAAAGACAGCAGGAAGTTCTGTGACGGAGAGGAAAGAAAAGAATCCCATTGTCAGAGAAGGTGGCGCGCATTGCAAGGGGAGAAAATCATCCCTTGGCAACGCTCGAACGACTGCGACAGCGAACGATGTCTCCCGGGCGATCTGTGGGACCGCAGATCGTCAAGAAAAGAAGTTAATGAGAATGTTGGGGGATGCGTATTTTATTTTGTTTTCATTTTTTATTCCTGGACTGGCAGAAGAGGTGGCGAAATCTTGATGGAGAGAGTACATAAATGAGAGCTTATAAAGAAGTCGGCGATTACAGTAGGAATTATAGGCAAAAGGTTATACAAAAAAATCGTTGCCATTGAACAGCAAGGCTGATAAAAAATGACTGCAATGAATAATTAATTTGGAATAAACTAAAGAAGTAAAACAAGTGAGTCATAACGGGAGGTAATTAATCGCGACAGTGGACTTTGAGAACAAACAATCGTTGACTGACGCTACAGTTAACATTCCGGCTACATCAGGATTTCGCAAAAAAACCACCAAATATGTTACAATACGTACAAAATCATGGAAAACTTCACTACTCAATGCAAATAATCAAAGAATATAATGTGCACTGCTCCACAAAATATTTGAAAGCAAAAATATGCAAGATAGTTATAAAATGTGAATTCTAAATAATTTTGGAACCGCGCAATCGAAACAAATAGAGAACATTCAATTGATGTGTCATTGACGGAACGAAGTGACGAAGTAGTAAGAATATTGGTAAAGACTATATATATCAAAATATTTCAACCTTAGTGTTTACGCTAAGACGACACCATGCACGTCGCAGAAACCACAGCCATTTATGAACCGATAGATGACTTACTTATGGAGCCCGGAGGGATGTAATAAATAGCGCTTCATTAGCATTAATGGTAGCAAAATAAGAACGGCCCATATCTTATACACCACTGTGAAAGTTTCAAATATTCTCAATAAATACAAGTAATTTGATCAGTTCATACTGGCACCATAATGCTTCTGACAAAATGTTTCCGTTGCCGCAGCTCGGTAACTAAAGATTTGTGACCCTAAGTTGTTGGGAATGTAAGAGTAGTATAAAATCGTTAATGAAAATAACAGCGGATTGTACTTGTTGTGTACAAAGTGATGGCATCATTTTGGGTAGGTACAACTCTAACCTCAATTATATCGTTGGTTTTGACATTAGCGGAGGTTTACAAATTTACAACTGCTCATGTTAAACTTAACGTAAATTTTTTTTTAATTTTTCTAAAAGACAAATGTTTAGCTAAATTATATCGAAATCGGCAGCCTCTTTGCTGAATAAAAAGAGAATGATGATGACTACAATTTGGGCCTTCGGATTTTTATTACAGTGTCTTTTTTCAAATTATACATCTTAAAAGTAGATTTGTGGGTAGAAAATACTTCATTTTATAAAATTTTAAATAATTACTAAAGTTATTATAGTTTATTCAATAACATTGTATTTATCTCGTGTAATTTGTTTGACATTAGTTGAAGATACAGTATCCTAAGCTCGACGGACTCGACTTTTCTAATGCACAGCATGCTGCTGCCAGAAATACTTACACAACACTGTGATTGGGTTAAAAATGAACAATCTTTTACATGCTAGGCCTAAACTTAGATTATCTAGTCCAAACAAAATCAGTGACCAGACATTGAAATGTGAATCCTGTAAGATGATCTTTAAGCTAAAATGTCTATCAGATCCAGAACTTCTCTCCGATATAACAGAAAAAACGGAACGAGTTGATACGGTCATTACACTGAAAGCTACAGCTTCCATAGAGTAATCCGAGACTTTGAACCGAGCGTATCATACATAGGTGTTTGAAGTCGTTCCCTCGTTCCTTGAGCTCCGCTGGGTGACCAGTGAACCGTGTGGTTGGGCGCGGAACCGAAATGAGCGAAAGGGCTTGCGTACCACCCTGGGGAACGACCGGGGGAGATGTTACAGGTGGAAATGCCAAAGGAGTGGAGTAGACAGAGATGGAAGGGGTTAGAGAAAGGTGTGATAGTTCAATCATGTGGGAGGTGGCAAATTAGAAGAGGGCGCGCTGGGTCGTAAGCACTGTCTCGGCTGCCATAGAGTTTTTGGAGTCCCCGGTGTATGGCGGAAACAGTTGTGTGTGAGCGGGATAGCTCTTGAAATAGTTCCTGGCGCTACGCAGTAGACGATTCTGGGGGGTTTGCCACGGCATTTGCAGAATTCTGAGAAAGAGAGAAAGTAATGACATTCAAATTGATGCTGTATCAAAGGGACTTTTATTTAATTGGCTAATGATAAAAAATTCCTTGGGCGCATAAGTTATTGAGACGAAGAGAGTTGCGTAAATTTAGCTCCAAATAGGTCTCAGAAATATTTTATGCAGTAACTAAACGTAAGTCGAAGATCTGCTGCAGTCCTAGTATCAGTTGAGTATTTGTGTCTGCGGTTGGTTAATGGTGAGGAATTGGTTTTCCGCTAAACCAGCCCATCTAGGCTTATCTTAGTTTTTGGCATGTGCCTGTCTGGAGAGTGCTATGCATTGGACTGTTAAAGCCTAGACACATTACAGACCTTTGGTTAATGACTACAACGCCATGACCGTATGTTTTTCAGATGTCATTATTGCAAGAAGTGATTCTAATCACACCAGTCAATCATGTTGCATATGGTTTGGTTTAGATTATAAAAATTAAATGTACTCTTGACAGTTTTTAAAAGCTCTAGGGCTGTTTTCTAAAAGATAAATGTTAAATGGAAGTGAAGACATTTTTTGAAGGTTTCAAAATAATTGCTTTCGGATAGGACGAGGGTTAGAGGAACGGAGTTATTCACAATAATGACTCTGTCTGAAATCATATCCTTATAGGAGGCTTTATTCATAGGCGTATTTATTATAGGAGGGTCTCTTCATAGGCGTATTCATATGCGCAAAGTATTCACAGGCGTAGTCGCGAATCTGGAAAATATAGTTTTTTACTGTCCATATAAACAATTAGTTTTTATATCTTTCATTAACTCGTCATATTCATTTGAATATTTATTTTTTTTTCTTCAAAGGATAGACTTGTTCGCCCAATTATTTCAGATTAAAATATAAATTTGTCTCCGTTACAGAATTATGACTGGGAAATTACAAACTTGATTGGACTCAAGGGTTAGATTAATAATTATATTTCCGTTTAAACTTTATATGAAATGATCTGTGCCCATCTACCTGAGATATTGCCTACCGCCTAGAGAATATTTTGGCATTAATAATTCAATGTTAACACCAATATATGTCGAGCTTTTGAATGAGAATTTATTGAAGTATACATTAATGGTAAAAAATATCACGATTACCTAATTAATGAGCGCCAAACGACCCCCATAATTTTAAATCTTGCAAAAATGATGTTCCAAGCATTCATTGTAATTGGTTAGAGCAGTTGAATATTCTTGCACCGAATCGTAACAAATAAGCCGCTGTATTGTCAACGGCGCATAAGTTTAATCCTTTGAACAAGGCGATAGATTCAAAAGAAATGAAAAGGATCGCAGTGATATGTGGGGCAGCGTCGATAATCACAAGTGATCTATCTCGAATGTTGAGTCTCTGTTTCAAGAGAGTCCATCTCGTCTCACTTCAAAACCCCTTACGTTTACATAACAAGAGCCATTCACCTACTCTCTAACTGCACCCACTACCACGCCGCATCACTAAGCTCTTACACATTATCTTTTTCCACCCTAGACAACCTCTTATACACCGCCTTGGCCATATCTTTTACGAATTCTGCAATGATAGCGATGAGAAAACGACAGAGCTGCAAAAACCATTTTGGCAATTTTATTTGCCTGTGAGAAAATTTAATAAGTGTTTCAAATCCCCAGAATGTAGTAGTAGAATCTTTGTCTGTCTGCTTGTCTATCTGTCTTAAGTATAAATCTACAGTTTTAATCCTATCGTGCTTAAATTTTGCAGAGTAATAGTTCAAGGCAGAAGGAAAATTGTAGGCTACTGTAAAAAGATCTCAGGGCCCATAAAGGTCCCAAAAAGGGGCCCTTTGGTGGTTCACGGTACGTATTGGGTTTTGTGCATTGTTTTCATTTTTTGGTTTTTTAAAGTAATTTCGCTCAAAATAGAGTGTTGGAATTTTTTTATTAAATGTCTGAAAGAATTAAGTTTTTAATTCGTTCAATCAATTATCATCATTTTCACTTCGTAATTGACTGAAAATTACGTTTTTAGCTGCAATAAAGCATGTTTTTCTATGAAATCAACATTAACATGTTCGCTTGACAACCAGATTTCGGTCTTAATTGCTGATGGAATTAATATTGCTTAGTTAAGCCGATTAGGAATGATAATCATTGGGCTTTGTGCAGCGGTTAATTATTTTGCTTTTTAAAACAACTGTAACTAAAGATAGAGAGTTGTAATTCATTTATCAGACACCCGAAAGCATGATGCTACTAAAATTAGTAGTATCATGCCCGAAAGAATAAAGTTTCTCATTTTTTCAATCGATTTTATTTTACGCATTTTCCTCGACAACCAAATAAACAAACAAAAATAAATAATTTAACCATTATTGATGACTCCTAAATGGAATAAACATAATAAATCTTGGTCATATACAAATCCACTCCGGGCTACAAGTTCATTATGATTGTGATTGTCATTTAATCAAATCTTAATTAACGAAAATGAAATTCTGAATAACTACTCAACAAGTAAGTGCTCGAATTATGAACTAAAATCTAATTTTCTTGTAGCCTGGCTGTGCAGATAATATGATTACAGTAATTGGTTTCACAAAATTATCTCTCTATATTAAACAAATTTGACTAATTTCCTTGTTATTATTTTACCATGTTATTTTCTATCATTCTGTCAATTTTTGAGTCATTTGACTTATAATTATTATTGTTCATGGAAGATGTTGTCACATTGTTTCCTTACTATTGTATCACAGTTTCATAGATTATAAAAAATATTTATTTAATAAAACAATTACTTGCACTGTAGTCTGTTATCACAACTACTTACTAACCCCTCACCTCTTATATAAAGAGTTTTGAAGAAAGTATGATCCCGAGCAACGCTGGGTAATTCAGATAGTTAAACTATAAAATGAATATATTAATCAGATGCCAATATAAGAAATACAAAGAGAAAATTATAAATAAGGAGAATAAACAAGGAGTTTTTCACGCATGCCAAGGTTCGGCTCTCAAGTTACTACCGCAATGCCATTTAGTCATTACCATTTCACGTGATGTAAGCGTTTCTCGTAATAATTAGAGCAAATTTTTTCTTCCAATTTTCATCAATTGTTAACCAAAATGAAAGAAAATTATGAAACCTAAATCGTAAGATAAAAGGTCTATGGATAGGTCCGTTAATAAAATCTTGCGATATTGTGAGCTATAAGGAAAAACTTTCTGGCCCCGAGATAAGCGAAAGCTGAAACATGAAACTTTTTTACTATCATCCCTAGTGCATATACATGATAAGGGGTCGAATAACAGTCAGAAAAGAGATGAGTAAGGGAGATATTGTGGGAGGAGGCTGGACGGTGGGCTGGATGTTGCAATGGATGTGGGTACGAGGGGATTTTCTCGGACTTAGTGGATGGTGAAGTGCCGATAAAACTACAGATTACTATTCGGTGGTCAACAGGCTTCAAAAGTATTTTCATTTATCCTGCACCCAAATCATTTAGCTAATGGTGATACCCGCAACAACAATAAACAGTTATCTCATAATATAAAGCTCATTGATGATTAAATAAAAGTGCTCATCATTACTAAATACCTGTTATAGTAAAACACATCTAACTTGCATGGGTTTAACATTGTTTTTCACCAAACTGGAGCCGTTTATTTTACGTTTGTTGATCAATTTGATTCCGCATTAATTAATGCAAGTAAACAAGGAGTGTATTTGTCAATTATGTGACTCTCAATATACCATTGGCTCTAGAGTACTATTGTTATCGTTGCTGTTGTGTTGGTTTTGCTTCTAATTAACTTATAAATATTTTCAAATTAATTTTCCACTATTAGGTTCTCAGCTGTACTTATTTTAGTTTTGATATAAATTTGTACCCGAAAAATAATATATCGTAGCATTTTTTTATTGTTCTGTACAATATTGCCGTTTCGATGAGAGGTTGTACCATTTTTATGTGCTCCTATGTATACAATAGTTGGAAAATTCATGGAGAGATCGTTGTTTAGGTTCATATTTACAAAGGAACTTTTGCTACGTAAAAAATTTTCAAGAAAACATGAACATCAAGGCATATTGAGTTGCAATTGTCTTCCAATACGCGGCTTGCCGAAATTCTCCACAGAAAATTTCCATGCGTTCATTTACAATCGACAAAAGTTGCCTCATTTGCCACGAAATTCTTCCAGATCAAGCCTGACATTTCTTCGTTTCTAGCTTTCTTCATCTTTTTTGTGAATTTAGAACTCCTACTAACACGAGTTACATTTACTTGTTATTTTTGAGGTACATGGTTTCTTTACTCTAACAGAATCGACAGGTGACCTGCGACACTTATAATGATCAATACTGTTCACTTACCTGCATATCGTTGCATGCCTTTATCGACTGTATGAATCTAATAACCGCGTAACTCAGACTATGATTTTACTAGTTCTTGATCATGATAAAAATTCCTTCCGTTAAAATGCTCGTATCCACTTCGATATGAAAGTTTCTCATGAAGAAGTTTGACACTAACGGCCGTATTCATCGATTTCAGCTAAAATGTGCTAGTAGGCGACTAACTTAATCAGCTACTAAGAGCACTTAGTAGCATGCTAAAAAATAGTATTCATAGATCCTTTCCAGTGAGCTACTAATCTAGTATGCTACTATCGCCACTATCGTCGCGGAGTACATGATTGTCGGTAGCGACTGCCCTAGAAACAATGAAACAACGCTTGGCAACACTGCCACTGGCTTCATTGTACGTAAATTTGTATGTCATACACCAATATTTCTACAGTGAGGCCATCGTTAAATACTCTAATTTCCCCATATTTTAGCATTACCATCATAATTCCGACAAATCTTCCATAAAATTGGATTGTTATTGTATAGAAAAATCGGGAACACATGCTTGTCGTAAACTTTATTTATTTCCGTACGTAGTAATACACTACAAACTTGCACACATCCTTCTTAAAATCATTTGGACACACTGGAGCTTCACCTCATCAAAGTTTAATTAATTCCATCCAATCGCACCAAATTAAGGTATCAGTTATATTCAAACAAAAACAGGGCTTTCTTGAGGTATCCACCGTTGCATCAACATAAAAACACTCAAAACAGAAAATGTTTGCATTTAGTTAATGGATTATAACTGGTATTTGCATAGAAAACATAACAGCACTCACATTCACACACAAATTATCATTTTGTAAACGAAAAACAAACATGCACACGGTACAGCGGACATTGTCACTATTTAATCTGAATATCGATTTTTCCCTCCACGAATCCTTTCTGGGCATTTAATAAAACGAAACTGATTTCACTTATCCACTTAAAAGATGAAACATAAAATATGATGCGATAAACTGCTGAAGCACTGGAAGAAGTTTCTATCACTGTGTGAACCATAACAACGTTCTGCTACCAAAACAAAAACGAAACGAAATAGAAATTTACGGCAGAATGTAAAAAGACCCAACAGACAAGAGCTATGATGTAAACAGACTCACAGTTACAGTTATTACCTGTGCGAAATCATTATAATCCAATAAGATAACAATTGTACCTCTTTATATCAATGTAAGACATTTATACGATAACACAACCTTAGTATGCTTGAGTTAATTACACTGAAGCACCTCACTTGATGCAGTAGTCACGAAAACTAATATGCACTTGTAAATTGTTGACGAGGCTTCCTCCTTGACACATTCTTTAAAATGGGCTGTATTCTCGTAGAGTATTGATCTAAAACCACATATAAACAGTACTATGGCCAGAAGAATTTAAAAATGCAATTGTTACCCTCAAAAACAGTCAATGCACACTCAATGATTTATGCACTTTATAAAGCTGTGGAGCGTAGCACTGATGAAATGAGATAAAAAAGAAATGGTAACCAACTTCCGATGCTCGAAACCCCAGTAATCATCTCACTAGCTCTTCCTTTTTCGTTGATTGAAACACTCATGAAGCACTACGGAATACCACAACACGGTGTAGTAGACTAAGAACAATTAATAAAAATACCCAGTTGGATCCAGCAACAGTACTACACGTCGCATCCGCCAGCCTTGAGAAAAGCAATTCCACCAGTATCTTTGGTATTTTCGCCTAAAATCTTCGTTATGGCTTCAGGTTATCATCCAAGGTGAGCCACTTGTGACAGACCGCCTTATTTAGTAGCGCTTCTAAACAAGGCGAGAGAGTGTTTAAGAATCAGCTACTAAAATAGTGGCTCACTTTGCGCTGCTGAGCTTAGTAGCAGTCTATGAATACAATTTTGTTAGTTGGCGACTAGTTAGTGCACTACTAAGCCGATAGTAGCTTACTAAGGAATCTATGAATACGGCCGTAACACTCCCTGAAGCACTGAATTATGATACTCCAAGGCAGTTTGCCGATTCGGAAATTTTTCACTGGTTACTTAAGCCATTCTAAAAGATAATTGTTGCACGTGTATGAATCATGAATAGGCATTCTTCCCATAAGATTTGAAATGGTTACAAAATTTTGCTAATTTGAGACATTTGAATAATTTTAGTTGGGTTTGTTTACGCAAACTTTTGTCCATAAGAGGGCTCCACCCGCCTGTTTGAGTAACACACGCACATAATTCCATTTTTACGTTCAAACTGACTCAAAAAAATGTTTTTTTTTCTGATTGTTTACCTCATTTAATGAAAATAAAAAACTCTGAAACTGCGAATATGGATGATTGTTGGTTGTGATTAGTTTTGAAACAGTCTATTTAGCCTGGTAATAATTTGATGAAAGCTGAGTCTGTTTTCTCATTAATTTTCAAAGTCACACATGGTTGTTTTTAAACTGATTGAAAAACGATTGTCGGCGACTAGTTTCTATTTGTCCTTTTGTTTGAATCAAAAGGAGAAGAGCGTGAAAACATGGCAGACAGGCATGGTGAAAGCATTGAGTAGAGTGCAAGGATGGCGTTTAGGGCTCACGCAAAAAATAATCGCAAGCAGATGGCATGTTAGAAAAAAATGCTGGAAACATACGAATTCTAAGGTGACATTTTTTGGAGGTAAGAGGTATGGGAATGGATGCCGACGCCTGAGAAAAAGTGAGTTCAAAGGGCTCGTGCCAACTGAGAAATAGGGGAGAGCGAAAAACGGAGGAGCGTGAAGAAATGAAAGAAGTGATTTGGGGTCGGAATGAGAAAGTTTTTGGGATGACGGAGGAGGTTTTTTGCCAAGATCTTGGAGAACCAAAGGGGCGTTGAGTAAAGCGTGGATGTGGTGAAGGTGTTTTCAAAGAAAGGAATGAGGACATATATACGGAGGTGTTGTGTAAAGAGAGGCCAAGGGAAGAGGACACCTTTGACAAAGGATTCCGAGAAAGGTCTCAAAATAAAATTCACAGGGTGTGTATATATTAATCCTACAGCAGCGCTTTTGAGCCTTGCGAATCGAATTCGAGGGACTGGTTCGAGGAAATCTTGAGTCTAGGACATGGGTGACGCGGAAGGTGAAAAAGGCTAAAGGGGAGGTAGGGGGAGAGAGCCTATGGGGCGTATACAGTGGAAAGGAGGACACTGTATTGGTCAATTGTTCCTCTTGCAAGCATAGCACATTTCTCGCGTGATATTGACGAAAATTGAACAAAATAAACAAAAAACGAATTGCATTGATCGTAAAAGCATATAAAAACTATTTTGGAGACATTCTAAAATAAGTGAATTATCACAAACTCATACAAAATTAGTTCTTTCTGAATCAAATTTCTAAAATTTTAGACCAGGAAATGAAAACGTATATTCATTTTCACATATTAATGTTTTGTGCGACCATTTTTGTCACATATGTGACGTAGTTAGATAGTGATGTTCTCTACATAACAAGACCTGTTACATTTTAAATCCGAAGGCCCAAATTGTAGTCATCATCATTCTCTTTTTATTCAGCAAAGAGGCTGCCGATTTCGATATAATTTAGCTAAACATTTGTCTTTTAGAAAAATTAAAAAAAAATTTACGTTAAGTTTAACATGAGCAGTTGTAAATTTGTAAACCTCCGCTAATGTCAAAACCAACGATATAATTGAGGTTAGAGTTGTACCTACCCAAAATGATGCCATCACTTTGTACACAACAAGTACAATCCGCTGTTATTTTCATTAACGATTTTATACTACTCTTACATTCGTCTTTTGTACAAGTAAAATATTCTTAGAATATAGATAAGATTAGGAAAACTTTCCTTTTAAAAATTAAACGTAGAAATGTTTATAATAACAAATGTTTTTTCTTTAAAATCGATAGATCATACTTGAAGATATAACATCCTAAACTCGACAGACTAGACCTTTTTAATAGACAATAGGCAACAAGAACGCAATATGTACCATAGTCACCTGATTGCCAAAGACCATAGAGGATATGGTAGTGTATATGCACCAATTGTAGTAACCATGATTAATGTAAAGAATCATCGAAGGCTTTCCCTGTGTATGATGTCGTGGAAGGTTACTCTGGCTTTACACCGGGTTAGGTTCTCCACTTCCGCCGACGTTTCGATGAACGAGTCGTCCATCATCCTCAGGGCAGAGATAAAATTTTATCGATAGGGAGTTCTAGCGTCCGGAGGATTGTGCCCTCGTTATAGTGTTTAAGGGATTCTGAATGGTTGTTTTAATTGTAATATCCGTCAAGAATCAAAAGCGCTAGTGGTAAATCTAATTGACATGAATTACGATCAACCAATAATGATCTTCTTCAGGTTTTAAAAGTGTCCAAAAATCATTTCATTTTTCTTCCTCTCCCTACACTTGCTATGTTTACTCCCTCTAGTACACTATTTGGAATGCAGTCATTGTTCAGCAATCCTCCATCTACTTTTCCCGCATTGTATGATTCTTTGCACTAATATTTATCCCATCATATTGAACATTTCGTAATACTGCGTGTATCATCAATTGAGAGATTGGATGAATGGGGGATGAAACGAAAGTCCATAATATGTGATGAAATGTGTTTCCAATACATTTTTTTGGCTTTGAGTACATTTGTCTACTTTTAAAATAATAAGTACATTTGCCTTCATGTGCCTATTTAGTTCAATGATTGCGGGTTATGGAGGATTTATTTGAGACCAATTGTTGTATTACCAAAATACCCAGACATGTATACTTATTTTTCTCATTAAAGACTTAATGGTGATTATCTAGCGCCATGATGTATTTATTCAGTATTAAGCTTAAATATTCGAGGCTTAAATCTGAAAATTTGACCCAGACGAATAAAAAAAACCCGCCGGTATTTCTGATTTCGGACTGTGACGTCTAAGCATTGAGTATGGCACACTATAGCCGCGGTCCATTTGCACCCAGGGTTCAAAGTAGAGTTTATTATCACTAATTTAAAAAAGTGAAACAAATTACTGTTACATTTGTAATTTTTTTTTATTTTTATACTGAAAAGTTACATTAGCCGTGTCGTGGAAGTCTACTCGGCCTTTCCACTTGGTCAGGCTCTCCATTTCCGCCGACGTTTCGATGAACGAGTCTTCCATCATCCTCAGGACAGAAATAAACTCTCTCTCTGCCTTAATTTTCTACATCTACGAGCTGTCGCATGAGCGTGTGGCAGGGGGTGTTAGGTCACCAGCCGTGTAAAGGTGTACGTTTTTGGAGATGGAATGGTGACATGTACTATATGAGTGGATTTAGTGGAACTCAATTTTTATTGTGGTCGCTTATTGTTCACGGAAAGAACGTGTTCCTATACTTATCTGTTCGGTAGTGTATCTCTCTTATTTTATTGCATCTGTCAGACCTAGAGATGTAGTGAGGATTCATGATAATATTCTCTATGTCGCTCTGAAAAATATCAGTACTGAATTTATCAAGCGAAATAAGCCTAGCGATAAGCCTCCGAGTCTCTAGGGGCTCCCACCTTAATCCCTCTACAAGTATAAAGACACTATATGTACGCTCGGGTCAGTTTTTGACGAAACGCGCTGCTTTCCTCTGTATTTTTGTAATTTTTTTTCGTTAAATCTATTTGACCAGGGTCCCAAATGCTCGCGGCGTATTCAAGATGTGGCCTAACCAGTGCGAAGTAGTATTTCTCCTTCACTTTCTCGTCTGAGGACCTTCCTACGTTTAACAAAACCTAGTTTCCTTAATGCTGCGCCACATATGTTCAGTATGTGTAATCCTCACGATATATCAGAAGTTAAGGTAATTCCAAGATATTTCACTCTATCCAAAGATTTTATGTGTACTACACCCACGGCATAGGTATGGCATTTTTGTCATGACTTTCGCAAGTAGTAAACTGTGGTTCATTTATTGATATTTTATTCTAACCCCCACCGCTGGCACCACGAATGAACGTAGTTAAGGTCCGGTGACAGAGCTACAAAGTCCGAGTCTTCGCTCATTTCACGGTAGATAACTGTATCGTCTACAAATAACCTTATTATACTGCTAACTCTAGAACTTAGGTCATTAATATAAATAGGGAATAAAATAAGGCCGTTCACACTTCCTTGTGGAACACCGGATGTGACTTCGACCATATCAGAATTAAAACCATCGATATCTCCTTTTTGGTTTCGATCACTGAGAAAGCCACTTATCCGATTCACTATTTTTCTATTAGCTCCGTATGATAGCAATTTATATATGAGGTTTTGTGAGGAACCTTGTCGAGTGCCTTCTTGAAATCAAGGAATATCGCATTGACTTGCTTATTCGATTCACCTGATTTTAGGATACCATGAAGCTGTGTTTCGCAGGACCTGCCCTTACGGAAGCCTTGCTGACTGCTATGTAAGAAGTTACGATTATCCAGGAATGGCATAATATTACTAACAAAAATGTGTTCAAGAATCTTGTATGAAAATGATGTTAGCTATATAGGCCGGTAGTTTACTGGGTCACTTTTCTTTCCTTTTTTGAATATCGGAGTGACGTTGGCTATTTTCCAGTCATGGGGCACCTTAAACCCTAGAAAAGGTTTCATGCACAAGATTTACATCGCTACTCGCACCATTCGTAATCAAGAGAAGTCATAGAAATAGTTAAGTGCCGGCAAAATCAATGGTGACATCTCGGTTGCTTCCAATGAGATATTTATACATTATTTTAAGGTAGAGATTGTTATAAATATTTTTTTCGTTATATTTTTATTTTTATAAATATTTTATCTTAGCGGAATGTCTAACAGAGGCTCTTAAATCTCCCTTCATTAAGTAAACAAAATAGGTCTTTAGTCTATACTTCCACGAATTCCATACTTACATAATATTAAGAATACGCTGTACTTGACCTAATCGATGCATCAAATAGTGTTTGAAACTGCCTATCCGTTGAAAAATGGCGCTCGTGTAATGGAAGCAAAGAGTGCTATGTGAATTATTTATCAGAAACCTTTACAGCTCTGCACAGTGAATAATGTGACAACTCATAATATTGTCATACAGCAGAAAAGGGCTCACAGTTTAGAGAAAACTTAATGATATTTTTGGACCACATAAAATGTAGCAAAGGAAATTAAATGTAACAAGGATGTACTGGCGACACATTTCTGACTACTTTAGTAAAAAGAAAATAGAAATAAACGTGATTTATATTTGATTTTTTTACGTTCGAGCTATGGTATTTGCGAAGAAGAGAGGGGTTTTATTGACTTCGATGTTATGGATTACTTGGATTAAAAAATTTGTAAAAAATGATATGATCAGGATTAACGGTTTATGTGATCACTATCGCTTCCTCTCCGTTACACAATTATCCATATCTCCTATTTGCATGCTCCTTTTTTGCTCTCCTTAGCTTCTGCCAGAAAAATGACCAATACGCAGTATGATGGATACTAATTTGCATTTTGGCGGCAACACATTGATTTATGATCACTTCAGGGAAGATTTATTTAATACCCAGAAATCGTCCTCTACGGCCATGCAGATTAAACCCAAGATTCGAAACAGGTTTTACAACTTTAAATATTCTCTCATGACACACGCTTCAATTAATTCTAGGATAAATGAAATTACTCAATGCTGAGGAAATATATAATTCCCGAATGCTAATGGCAATCTCTTTGAAATTCTGCGTGCATAACGCTCATGGCTCAACTTTTTCCATTCCTAAAACACTGATATAATTTTCCCAAATCATTATTCTCGATTTTAAGTGATTGAATTACGAAGTAATGTCTTTTTTTAAACTCTCACAAACCGAAGCTATGTGTATCGTATTTAACTTTGAGGCTAGGATGATATAAAAAAAATAAAACTAGCACGAAATTTTATTTCAATGAAGTCCCATAACTTCAGCGGTGCTGTTTAGCATCAAAAGTCAAAACAGTTATAATCAGGTCCAAATACTATGCCTCTTGATCTTTTCTATGGAAAATAGGTAAAGAAAGGCCACTTATACTAAAAGTGGCCTATCACAGTTCGGCGAATGGAAACAAAGTCACTTATCCAGAAGTAGTATTTTAACAGACTTGCTTTATGAATAAAATATCCGAATTTCTGAGCATTGAATATATTGAGAAAGCCATAAAAACAAAACAGAGGCTTCTTTAAAGCAATAATAAGCCAAGAAACCACCAAGGACAACTGTAATAAGTGATGAAATCATTCCATTAAATGCAGGAAACAGTCGTTCATTAAAGCAGCGGTGGCCATCGAAATTCGGTGCAACCATATTCAACGGAGATAGAAAAAGGATCGAACATACGACATAGTTCCACTGGCTAGAAAACGTGACTTCAAAAGAGAGAGAGAATAAGTCTGATTGTATCCAATACACAAAGTGTTCACAAGTGGAAAGATCGATACAGAGAGTGTTTTACTTTTCCCATTCTTCCCGCGCACCATCCCATTCACAGTGAGGCATGCACAGCGACCCACATATCATCACATCTCCCCTCCCAACAGCACCTCGTCCTCCCTATTCCTTCCCATACTAAAAATAACATATATGGCAAGATTCCAACGTACAATGTCCATACAGCTGTCGCACCCACATACTCGTAAATAGGAAAGTAATGACAATAGTATTTGTCATCCCTCGTTAGACACGGACATTGTGATCCCTCGACAGCTGTTACAAGGAAAATTACGCTTTCCATGGGCGGTTCATAAAACGAATGATCCCGAGAGCAGTGTTTATGAAACTAACTACAAATGACAGTCATTTGATTTCAGCTCTCCCACAAGATAACGTGGGCCGACAATCTCTTCAACAAAATCATACCATGTGAGAGAATGGGTTTTCATACGTGCATGGTGGAGGCCGTGAGAAGAAAATGAATCACCGTCAATTGCATTAATCTGCAGAAAAATGTGCTTTAAGACAACTATTTAAGGTAGCAAATGTACATACATAGTGACCACTCACCTCCCAAATAATCTTCTTCGTGGTGAAATAAACGATAAGAGCAAAAAGCCTGCGATAATACGGCATTTAGAAATCATATTTTGCAATGTATACGTTCTGAACATACAAATACTTTTTTGTGCGGATATTCATGCTAAAGGTTAGTAATCAAAACAATTTTGCACTGACAGGAAGTATTATTTTACGAAATTCCTAGGATATTGAAATTTCATTCGCAGCTTCGAGTCATATTTGTGGTACTTAGGGAAATCTTGAATGTAAAAATGAAGAAAAAAACGTTTATCCAGAATAAAAGCATAGAAGAAAGCGATGTTAGACAGCTGTACGATCGGGTTTGACATCGTGCAGGTATTATTTTATGCCAATGAATCTTTAGTATTTTAATAACTCTGTTGATTATCAAAGAAAAGGGAAGACATCAGAATCAGTACTCTACCAGTTAGGGTGGACAATGCGATGAATCACTTCCAGCCTCCTTTTCCTGTCAAACGTACCATTCCGCCCTAAGTATCTCATTCGATAAACATCATACCAATCTCTCTTTATATCTAATTCCTCAATCCTGCCTCCCTTATATTTAACTCTCCCAGGCGAAACAATTGTCATTGAAAATGAACTGGTAAGTGTAACTTAATTGTAATCCATGCCTTTAAAACAGGTGCGCCCGTCTCCTAGGAGTAATAAGAGCAGCCACGACTGTAATTTAAAAATTAGCAAACCAACGAGCATATGACAATGTAAAATAAAAACCTTAAATAAAATAAATGTAATATGAAAACAAGTAAATATAAAAAATGTAATTGGGTTTGAGAAGAAGTAAAATGTACAGACCTTGACGCTTTTTAAAAATATAAATAGATGGAAATACACGTTTTAAAATTTGCTTACAGAAACACTCTGGAGAAAACATGGCAAAGATGCAGCATAGAGATACGAGTTAAAATTTATTTTTTCGTTGCATAGGATATACCGCAATGAATATGAAAACTAAGAAGTCATCCATGGTTTGAGATTCACGTGAATTGAGCATTTAGGACAGAAATAATTACGCTGATTGGACCGATTCTTTTAAAATTGCAACCGCTTCTTTGTGGCGTAATACCCGTAGAAACGCAAGGATTACATAAAAACACGTGCGTGGCACTGCAAACATTAAATCAATCTACATCTACGAATTACCCTGCAATCGACTTCAAGAGAGTGGCTGGGAGGAAATATATTGGAGCATTTTTCGCATACGCTGATGTCTACAGATAACCGTGAACGTGGAAGTTGGGACAGCTTTTTTTGAGCAAAATAAACATCTCTAACGATCCGTTATAACTTTGGGACGGTTATTTATCCATTTTTAAACATTTAAAATCCTTTCTTACAATTATTTTTAATAAGAAGAAAAGCATAGAAAATAAAAAATATTATCCTTCAAAAAGTTCAAAGCTTCATAAAATTCAATAAAAAATCGAGCCAAACAAACTATGAACCAGGACTTTAAGGCTATGATATACGTGCTTGATTCTAAATTCGGTATGCGAAAATATGGTAATCAGAAGAAGCATTAGAATAAGATAAATGATTTATTCTTCCCGGATGCACTGGATGAGAGAACAAAAATTGATTTCAAATTATTCCAATATTTTCTCCCCTTTATGTAAATTGTGGATCACTAAAAGCCCAGACCCATTTAACCACCATTGATATAATGATTTTAAAATAGTCCACACATCCTATCATTAGGGCATGATGGCAATTTCCAAAGCTTCACGGACAAAGTGATAGATAGGTCATTCATCGATATTGATGGGTTGATGGCGGTAATGAGGGCATGTGATCCACGTGCGATAAGAGCTTTCAGATGATTAGGTATGCTAAGCAAGCAGACTTGGCGTACACTTGACTGGGTTGTCGTGACTGCTTTCAGCTATGGCAGTGAATGAAATTGTGACCTCTTTATAACATGGTCGGCTTCACCAAGTAACATTCTCTCATCCAAATATTGTACAAAAAAACATTATAAGCCTCAGTCCAATTCAATAATTTAACCCTGGGTAAAATTTTTATAAAATAGCTAACATAGTTCGAGATAGGATGAAGTTTATCGAAATCGAGTTAATTAAAACTTAACAATAATGTACGTTAACGAGAGGTCTATCTATGACACTGAAAGTTAACTATAAGAACTAAAACATATCGGAATTTTAAAATATTTAAACAAAAAATGTTTTGAATGTTTACTATACAAGTATCACGTAAAATATGAATTGCAAACCTTAATGCCGAAAAATTGCCAGGGGAAAATTTATACTGATTCGAAAAATTTGCTAATGGGCCTCAAAAAACCTTACGCTATATCTGGACATGAATTAAAAAAGGAAAAAAAATTATTTCTTCTGCGACACCAGATTAGCGCAGAACATCTACAAAATTGGCATAAGTGATGTTTGAGGTAGAATCTTTGTAGAATTCCATTGAAATATTGAGAGAACTTCAAATAACAGCTTTAATATTCCACTGATCAAAATTTAACATTGTTTCGAATAATATCGCTATATTGTCTATGCTTTAGCGGTGCATAATAAATAAAATGAATTTAAAAACCACAGTCGGTGATACTGTAACGTTTTTATTTGAAATTATTTCGGTTCGACAGAAAAATTGATGATTTTATGAGCCCTGAAACAAAATAACGTCCCTGAAACTGGGATAGGGGAAGAGATGAGATGAGGAAATTCCATGGAATAATGCGGCTGCTTTTGAAAAAAGGAGTACGCAAGGTTTTCCAAAGGACGAAGATGAAGATATCATTGCAGGGAGAACAAGACAATGCCTCACCCGAGTTTTCATTTGGTACTCCTATGGGGGTTTCCGTCACGAGACATATCTTAGCTGCATTTCTTCCCAGACGAATTTCAACAGAGAAAGCCAGCAGATTTATTGCAGTTCCTTGCCAAACGTGAGCAGAAATGTTAAGAGTGACGCTGAAGACGTTCCTGATTTGGCAACAAAAACTACCCTAACGGTTAATCGAGAAAAGGGCAAAAATAAAGATGCCATAACTGAGGAAGGGTTTCATATAAAACGATAAAATCAGTGCCATGGATAAAGAATCATATATGCATTCACATATCGGGAAGGGGGTAAAACCTTATCTCATTAAGCAGTCTTCGATTTCTGAAGAAATGCCTAGACATTTGGACAGCATGGGATTACCTAAGTGAATTAAGAGACCTCACCCGTATTATTCTTTGAAATCATAAAGTGAGTCGATGAAAACAGCGTTTAATTAAAAGAAGCTGTCATAGTTTTTCCTAGTTCAATTGTCATTTTTAAGGCGTCTATAGAAATGGTTTACTATTATTTTTACGCTTCAAATTTTACTAAGATATTATGTTTAGAGACAACAGATTGAGACCCCTTATAAAACAAATTCACCTAAAGAATATGTATTCTTCTGGTCACTCAGTTAACAATATTTTCAGTCTAACACTCAATTAATATAAACTAAGACGTTTCTTTTATGGATAAAAAAGTTTTCACTGAATTTTTACGGAGTAGCCTCATATCTACGCTCCACATTAGCCGCTTAGATTTAAGGTTTCCTGTATTCTATCGGTTGTAGGTATATGTGGTGACATATCTTATAGTAGATTGAAAATTCTGGTTTTTGATTCAACACAGGCGTTAGGAGTTTTTCACTCCCAAATGCCTTTCGATGTTTTCGGCGTTCAAATTATTTCAACCGTAACTTCGGCGTGTATTCATTTTCTGAACTCCACTTTAATATTCAGAGTGGGAGAAAAAAAATATTTTGAGAATCCGCCACTTGCGAAGTCCGGGACGGACGACGATAATTGCTGTGAGTGTGTTGGCTGGTGGTCATGGAAGCAAAACGTATTCACGCCATGAACTCCATAATACAATTACCACCAGTATTAAGTACTACTTCACCACTTCCTTCCGCGAGCACTTAGGTAAGAGGTTCTCGGCGGAAAACAGGAGAATTGGGAGAAGAAAAATAATCTGATGAACGTCAAACATAAGGGAAATGAATGAATTAGGTTACGAAATTATATATAAATTATATATCAAGTTTGTCTTTGTGCCCACCACGGGTCAATGCCAAAATACACACAAGTGTGGGTCTATACCTCTGCTATCCGTGCTCTCCTCTTTTCAAAGAAATATTCAAAAGATTTAAAGAGAGTGGGAAATCAATATGAAAGTATGTTACTACCGCGTTAATATATTACAATTGTGAAAAGAACTTTTGAATTCGATCGATATTCAAACGAGTCGGTAGAGCATCGATAATACTTGAGCTTTTCTATCTATTAGCACCATTGGTCAAGCAACTCCCATGTTGTGTTCCCATAAACAATCATATCCTACATTAACAATTCTTACGATTTCTATCAACCCTTTTTTTTTGGAAAAAACATTTCAAAAAATTCTTATTACTTCTGCGCTGCGCTAACCATTGAGTAATAATCAAAATCTCAATTATCGAAATACAAATTTCTCCAATTAATTTACAAAGCTCACGGTTGGTTAAAAAGTTTTTGGTCTACGAAAAGGCTACCACATGATTTGGAAAGCATCTATTTTAGTACCAGTATTCATCTATGCCATAAAAAAGACACATGCGCAAAGATATATTCTACATCTCCATCACGCAATTCACTTTTGGTGAGTGCACTTACTATGATCTAAGGTATTTCTGTTAGACCAGTGATAATGGGTCATTACTTGAATGGTCAATAACCAATCTAAACTAAGTTATTGTAAATATGTTAAGTGTACACCATGTAAAAATTAGTTTGGACAGTATTAGATTTACGATAAAAATTCATCCCAGCAACTGAAAATATTGAAACAATGACGGTGTAAATCTTTAAGTGAAAACTTCTAACGTAAGAAATAATAAAAATCACTACTACAAATCGAATATTTTAAGAAATTATGCAATAATTTTCCACTATTTAAAGATGCGATATAGATCAAACATCTCCTCGCCAAACTTACAGCTCAATTACGTTTTGGTGTTTAATCAGCTACGGTCATGTTGCACCAAGCGCATACTTCTTAGGTAAAGTTATTTTCAGTATAAACAAACTATTACATACCAAATCATTCCCAATTTCGTAATAAAATAGTTGCAGCTTTGTCTTTGTCTTTGCAGGTCTATTTTCGTAAGATTCTTAAATAGGTTGCTAATATCAGGTAAGGTCACACATTCATCTTCTTTTGTTACTGAAAATATTTCATAGTGATTGTACAACGGCTATTTTTAAATTAATAATTCGGGCGAGAACTTCTATAAAGTCCAAAAATTATTACAGTCACCGAACTTATGTCTCTTAGAGCTTATTTTTCAGGAGCACCACACTTGGCTGAAGCTGCACAAATTCTGTATCTACAAGAATGAATGGCTCGAATGCCCTTTTTAATACTGCTATGAAAATATAACCATGAGATATCGACACTGTTAACACCGACCTCTTTAAAATGTACATTCAAAGGTAAGAGAATAAGACACTATCCTATTAACCTTAACTGTGCGTTGTTATTGTAATTAACCTTAATTAGTAAGTACGTATTTACCAATAATAACTTACTGAAATCGGCAAATGCAGGCTTTTTCTTTGGCACACATTTCAGGTCTGCATAAATATCAAGCATCACTGGATATTAGTCGGCCATCATACCGGGACTACAAATGCAATATTACCGCTTTTCGGCCAATGAGTTCTAATAACTGAAACATGGTATTTTCAATGGGTCAAACAGTATAGTGTCATCATCACATCAGTTTAATCCTATTTAATGGATAAGCTAAAACTATGAAGCTGTCAACTACTAACAGTTTGTGAATATTTAGATAGGGTGAGTTTTTATAAATTCCAAATATGCCTCTGTTTAGACTTTTCCCTTTAAGTTTTGCTGTATCTCATCGAAATAGAAGCAATCATGTTACCCAGAATTCTAACACCTGGCAGATTCCCTATACATCTTGTAAGTTAATTGTAATCATAAGAGTAACTCCAATTGGTAGGTTAAAGTAGGATTCCATGTGGACTAAATTGTAGAAATGAAAAAAAATTTGGTTCGTGGATTTTGATGCTTCAGTTAATTTATTTCAAATGCTCTGGTTGTAACTTAAAAATATTGTAAATATCTTCCATTAATATGAAACTTCAACCATGTCTTCATCGCAATAAGAACTCGGTAAAAGCCTATTTCACAGAAATACTATAAATATTTAATATTATCTGTACCTATCCCAAATGTAATTATGGATATAAAATGAGTAAACAGTGTAATATACACTTTGTGTTTATTGTTAAAAAGAACATAAAAAACTTTGCCGTTATGAGTCTTGCCCTAAATAGCGTATTCCATAGTAAGTACAGGTACATGAACGTTTACATTCTATCATCAGTATAAATTATTGATTAATTATTCTTCATGTTTACAGAGGGTATTTTAAAATCTTAATTGGGAAATATGGAAATAATGACGATAGAGAAAAAAATCAGTGAGGTAAATTAAGAACCGGCTGCATCATGCCAAAATCCATGGGCTACACATAAACCCTCACACCTCATCGAAAAATAGTGAAATTAACGAAAATGACGTTAAACGAGTCAATAAATTTCTGAAAGTTTATAAGTTCAATTTAATATCTCTAAACATGAGTATTAATGCAATATTTGAGGTTTCATGGGGAGATTCTTCGAGAGACTTAGTACATCAACTCGAGATATTAGACAACTAGAATGGCATGACAGTCCATGAATTAGAATTTTATAAATTTTATTTCTGCTGATGGTTGATATTTCTGTGGAAGGATATTATCGCAGAAGCTTGACAGAAATTGGAAATATTTCCCACACACTACCAAGGCATTCACAGACTGGCTGGTCATAGGTGTCCTTAATAACGTTGTTTAATTAATCAATGCGTTTAATTTTCTATTAATATTTTGCAATTAGATTATCTAACCTCCTCGAAAATATGCCTCAAACTAAATTAAATTACATCCACTGATTATAGCTCATCATTGCTAACTTATCTTGCGAATATAAGACTGATTCTTGCAAGATATGCAATACCTAAGTTCATGTGGTAATTAGAAAACATTCGTGATAAAGTAATTACGCAAGGTTCAAGGCCCTCCATAAATCTGGTAAAATTAATGTTTCTAAATGACAAAAAAGCGCAAGCTACGCTTCCACAGCGGGCTGTCATCACTATAAATCAGGTTTCCGCGAGCCCGAGTGACAAGTAAAGCGGCGGAACACGCGAGCGCGTGCAATGCCCGAAAACGCCCGTACCACAGAAGCGGTGGTATATTAGCACCTCGCTAGCCTAACCACGAATCTGTCCAAAAAAAAATAACTGAGGAAATTTAAGAGCCGTGTTGGTAATCAAAAGTATATCCCAGTCATAATTTTCCCCTGGATTTTTCTTAATGATTTAGACGGTGCGTTTTTTTTAGTTTAGCGTCACCATCATATAGAGACTATTTCTTAAGTGCTGATTTATACTTAAAAACCTTTCTGCAAAAAGTAAGGCTAGAATCAAAACCGTGAAGGGCACGTAGAGGAGAGAAAAATAATTCTCTATACCCGTTCCGGTCCTTCATCGTCCGCTCCCGTTGGATCCACAATGGCTGATGTGGAATCATTTAAACGCACAAGGTTATGACAAAACTAGTATCAAATCACGCACCTTTCACTTTTTGGGATAATACGCAGACCACCAGGTATTCCAGGCAATTTTTCACTATTCCTCTCAACAATTGCCTCATTATTAGGCAGGGTCAATAGCGTGGTAGCCTGCGCTTTGGTCTAAGAAGCATAAGTCAGTGGTTTGATAATGTGATGCAGCTCCATTCTTTACCCCAAAACAAGGAGAAACTTTTTGGTGCCTCCAGAAATTATCACTTCAAAGTTAGTTTTTACACAAATGAAGATAAATTTCGCTACGAGCCACCAATTCGTAGATTGTTTCCCGAGAATCATCAGTGGTTTGTCGAATCGAGTGAAAAAAAATATGAGCGCAGCAAATGTCTTTTCCGCAGCAGTTGTTTTCGCCATTTTAATTTCCTCACTCAACTGTGAAAGGAAGTGAATATAGGGATGAGAAAAGATTGAGGGTCATAGTCGAGGCATGGTTAGGGTGGGAGAGTACTCATAGGATAGAGAGAGTACTTCATTGCCATTGGTCTTACAATCCCAAGATTAGCCATTAATAAATCACAAGATTTAAATAATCCTTAGAGTAGCAAGACTTTAGCCTTCAGTTCTATTTTTTTTAGGCTACTTAAAGTACTAGTGGTTCTTCCGTTCCATTACCTGTTCAACCTTCTGTTCAACCTTCTATTCAACCTAGTTTAACCTATATCATTAATCCCTCCATCGATCTTCCTCATGAGGCTTACATTTCAATTTTTCATTATACAATGTTCCTTAAAAAGTCAATCTCTCTCAATTAAGTGACGCGTTTTCATCAAGATCTAATTTTCCTGATAATACTTCATATGGTTTTATCCCTCTCTTATTCTTCAGTAAACCTAGATTTTTGATCCTGTCCACCCATTTTATTTTCAGCATCGGCTTCCCGAACCAAGTTTCCAATTCCCTAAAGGGCAAAAAAGAGGAAGGCTTTTGAAAAATACACCTGTCTGTATTGTACGAAGGGCAATATTTGGCAGAGAAAAACATTGGAATAAGATTGGAGGGCAATTCCGTGGGTTATACGCGAAAAGACAAGCCAATCCGGATTATTTTCAGCCGCCGTTAGAAGAGCATCTTTTGCGTAGCAATCTGAGCTAACCTTTCGACCCTTTCGACGCAAAAAATAAATTGAATACCTTGTCGCGAAAAGAGAGAGAAAACAATTTTTTCCTGGAACGATTAGCTCCATACTTGTCAGAAGATATCATTTAATTTAAAGCGCAGAGGTAGATTTAAGCAAGAATGCGAGTAAGTGTGTGTGCGTTCGCATTTATATGTTCACTCAGCCGTTGGAGTGCATTGCAACTAGAGCATGCTGTATTTTTGTACCAAAAATTTTAACAATCTCCTTTCACCACTCCTCGCCTTTTTCATGGAAATATATGATTTATCGCTCTTGTTCATGTGCCCAAAACTACTCTATTACCCAAATAAAATGGTAACTTTTATCCAAGAGTATTGTACCCTTCACTGGTTGACTCAGCTCACCCGTTGACTTTGACGTAGAAGTAGTGGACTCATCGCTCGATCAGCTGAATAGATATTTAATCTGGTTGCAATCAGCACCCAGATAATTTGCTGGTTAACCCCAATATTTGGGACATCCCTGTGCATGTTGAACTCAAAGAGTTAAAAATAATGATATATTAATAAATGCTTTAATTAGTCTGACAGTTTTCCTAATTAAGTTTTTACCTCTCAGCCATTGGTCTGTTATATCTTAAGAGAAGTGTTGATATCCTTGTCCTTCTGCCTTCTCACAGTAAATTGTAACTTGACAATAAAACTCACATTCCACTTCTTAACCTTTCCAACCATTTATAATATTATTTATATGAATACTGATAACATTTGATGCAATTATTACCAGTTCTTTATCTAATACAAGGTAATAATTTGATATGTTCATGTTTGCGCCGATGATCGTTCTTTTGTTTTGGTGCCTTTGAATCTCCCTCCTCGACCTTCCCCTAACCTTGCTCATCGCACCGTATGGAGGGCGGGGAGGGGGGGTGTGCCCATGCACATAGGAGACGCGGGAGGGGCAGAAGTCAGCTGGCTTTCGTCGCGGAGACGAGTGGCGAACGTCTCCACACTTCTTATATTTTGGGGGCAGAGTCCTGATCGGGGGGGCATGCCGATGGCCGGTGATTTTCATTCCCATTTCCTATTCTTCCCTCTTTCCTTTATTATTATTGTTTTAATTCATTTCCGTGGGTCACGCGTCACGGCTTTTCCCAGCCACGCGTGCCTACAGTACATGTGAGTATTTTTGCAATTTACCTCAATTCTCAATGCCAATATACCTCCAGAGCTAATTGGTGAGGTCTCTTGGTAGTAAACTTGTTTGTTATGTTGTCCTCTTAATAATATCTTGAGACAAAAGTTGGCTCTCTTAAAGTTCTTAATGGTCTATTTTATTTTCTTATTGCCACATTTCTGTGAACCCTAAATGTCCATTGATGCTTTCATCCTGCCTCTACTATACTGAGGGTATGATTTGTGTTTTTATTGATTCTCTTACCTAAATTTTGATTTCATTGCTACATGGCCTTGTTCCCTTTAAAATTCATTCTCGTTGCCGTGATTAATTGGGCTTTGTTTTAAGGATACTTGGGACGTTTACCACGTTCATTGTGATTCTACTATGGCAAAATTTAAATAATATTGTTGTTAATTATTTTGAGTGTCATGTATATATGTGTGTATATATATATATATATATATATATATATATATATATATATATATATATATATATATATATATATATATATATATACAGGCAATATGCCCAAGGATATACTTTAAGTATATATTTATACATACATATACATAAATATTTATACAGAAAGGTAGAAAGAAAGTGGATAGGAACACGTAAAATAACCAAACACAATTGTGGTGTGAAGATGTATATATAAATATATATACAATGTTTATATAATTTTACTAGCAAGTAGTCTTCATCAATTTGACACAAAATGTTTCATTTCTTTAAATATAACAAAATTAATGCATGGTCCTCAATCATGCTCGCACGATTTCTCAGTGTCTCACCCGTGTCCCCTATCCCTCCTCTCGTAGTCTTGCTTGCTCCCACACCACCACCCCTTCTCTCTTGCTGCCTTTTCCACCCTCGTCCAAACATCGGTAGCTTACACGTCGCGAAAAATTCGTCACGATCATTTGCGGTGGACAGTCATGTAAATTTCATTATATTGCGAAGCAGAACGACCGACTGTCGCCGTTCAAAATTGCTTTCCACGCGCATGAATTTCCCCGCTCCACACACAAGGGCGTCAACACTGCGGGACAAGGATTAGCCTCCAGTGTCGCACGATTGCTCCCCGTGGCTGTATTGTTGAATTGAACTACCAAAAAAATTTGGGTTCGTTAATTTTTCTGGATCACCAAAGTGAAGGTGATCTAAAAACGACACCTACAAAAATAAGCATAAGAGAGTTGAATTCGAAGGTAGTTGAATATAAAGTGAATAATAAACGCTCGGTTAAATCACGGTTACACAAAAAACGGCTTGCTAGTGAAGAAGCAGTTTGATTAATTTTTTTGTTCCAAATGCTAGGAATTCAACTCATAAATTTCATAAATTCCTTATCTTTCTGTTTTCTTATTTTTTGGAGAAAACCATCCATGCCCTTCATCATTAGAAACATTTAACCATATCATATGATGAAGTGAATTATTTACCACTCGATTAACTGTTCAAGCGAGAAATCCGTGAATGAATTTGAACTCGAAATAGCGCAGAAAAATATTTTCAGATGAGACTCAAGAGCGACTGAAGACCACTCACTTATTTCACGGTCAAATATTGATGACCATAAGCGAAACCGTGGCCTAGCGGGAATTATTTTTTTATTAATTACATTTTTGTGTCAGCAACACAAGCTCAATCTTGGAATTTTACATGAGATTACAAAGTTTCACCATTTAAGCGGTACGCATAACTTCATTCTCTCCGATCCTCGTCCCGCCATTCGACAAAAAAGAGACAAAAGCACACAGAGTAACAAACGAAAATAACTCACACAAACAGCTCACCAATGCTTTCAACTGTGGCGAAATTCCAAACTTTATCCAATGTCCTTCGATCCTGGGAACGAAAGGGCGCATAATCTGACCCCAAATGTATTTAACGCTCCATTTTACCCCTTCCAGCCATTCATCCGAATGCTATGCCACCCCAGCATTCCTTTCACAATTGCTTCTTCAAGCGTTTTTTCTTTTGTTCTTCCCACACTTCCATTCACTGCGTATGCACCAGCTTACACTAAATTCTATTAAAGCGCAATTATTTCACAGTATAATTTGCAATGAAGAAATGCAAGTGGTAATATGTTTAATGAGTAAAAACATTCGCTTAAAGAAGACTGTGAACCCAGATACCTATCCAATAAACTTCCTCAAGCTTAAACTAAAAAAATGCACATTTATAATTCATCATTATTATGGTTATGGCCATAAGTTATTTGCTGAGTGCAGCATTACTCGTGCTGTTTTAATAATAGATCAATAATTGAGCCTGTTTCTCCACTTCCCCACCTAACCGCTTACCTATAACCCTCCCCTCTACTACAGTCTAGACCAACCTTTTCCCCATCAATACTACTTTTAGCCAACTATTTTTTCACCTCCTAATCTCACCCAAATTATTCTTTCCTAGCCAACTATACCAAGTGCTTAAACACCTCCACGTTTGTCTTTTTTTCCATCCACCACATCCTCTCAATAGTTCTTTACACCAAATGCTTTTACACCTGAATTGAGATACAACTACAGAAAGTAAACTGCTAGCAATGTCCACTCTGATTAACATTTCCAAGTATAAAATCTATTCTTGATACAAGAAAATTCAATGAACCTCCCAAGTAGCCAGTAACTGATTCAATCTAAATGTAAGTAGGATGAGTTTTCCTTCGTAACATCTTCATTTTTCCGTCTTAGAATCCCATGATATTGACCACAGATCAACCACTATTCCTCTTGAGCCAACTGAGGTAACATACGCAGAAAAGTATACACGTGACGCTTGACCAGAGGTATCCAGTGATTCGTCAAGTAAGTGTGTGGCCCAAATCTCCCGTGTAGTGAGTGTTTGTGGAAATGTGCTTAAAAATTCGCACCTACAAACATCTGCGCATAAAATGCAAATATAACAAACCTCTAGATAAGAGAGGTGTTTTGAAGCTTAGAGTCTCTCCCATTTGAATTCTAGAGTGTTATCAAACATGCCATAATCCATCTATTGTTTCGACCGGAACAATTTCTATTTACAGTTGACAACATAAAGGGAACTATGATTTTCTGATTCAGCTTTCACGAATTCTGTTATTAGTGGTACTTTGCTAATACTATCGCTACCTCAACACATTTAGAACCATATGTCATCTGCTGGGCGCTACATTACTTGTTCTGTTTCAAATCTATCTCCAGATATAATTTATCGGTCGTTAACCCAATTTGAGTTTTTTGATCGCCTTACTTAAGATGTCATGGAAAATTTCTAGATCTCAAGAAATATGGCTATTACTCTAAAAGCTTGGACTATAAGCAGCTAGAGTAAATGATTAAAAGACCATTTTTATCTTGTCGGCAGTGTTACCAGATCTTGCAACAAAATTTTATGAAACCAAATATTTCTCCCCTTTCGCCTACACAGCGGTTTAAATGTTTCTTTGTTGCAGTGAAAAGCGGACATAAATATGATCAGTCTGAAGATAGACTTTTCTCTCTTTTTTTCTCAATCCTCGATTTTGACCAAAAGCAAGGGAATTTCGTCATCTGGGCTCTGGTGTTAGATTTTATCTAGTGTAAAGGCCCACCAATAAATATTACGGTATGGTCATGTACTTTTCTACAATATAACAGAATAATCCGTTATATTAGAAAGAGCACCGCGGAAATTGCGGAAACAGGAAGTAAGTCGCAATGATGGGGAGAGATTGAAGAAGTACAAATCGGCTACTTTGGTGCTCATTGGAATTCTTGCGTTCCTTTTTAAGTCTACTTTTTACTAAACCTAATAATTCAATATGCTCTGTTGAGCATTTTAACGGGATCAAAATACTCAGATCTCTGTCTCTCAGTTCTCTTAAATCTATAACTAGTTCTTGTTAGCCTGGGCGCCTTATACTAATATTTTGGCTTTATTTTGCATCATTTCAATAAATTATTTCATTCCTAGGTCGATAAACCAAAGTTTGAAAATAAAATAAAAATAAAGATGCTCCTAAACAGTCGGTTTCAACAACATAAATTCATTTAAAGCACTCCTTGTCGACGGCTCAAGGCAAAGAAACGACATCAGAATACCCCATTATTGCAGTACATCCGTAGTCGACGAATCTTTAACATATACGGCTTGAATTAAGTACGTACAATTCATCTTCTATTTCATAATATTTGGCCGTTATAGCGAATAAATATGCTCCGAGGCACATATCATGAAACCTCAATCTTCATAATGACTTCCAGCTTCGAAATAACCATAATATAAATGTCATGCACGGTTGTAAATATAAATTTGTCTCGTCCTATGAAGAAAGATGCATTTATGGACGTATCAAATCCATTCTGAGAGTCATGTTAGGATATAAAACGTAACTCACCATTCTTAGCTATGTTAGTTTGTCGTAATCTACAACGTATATAATGAGAAAACATTAATAATCCAATAATCATAAAGTATTTCTTTTAAGATAAAAATGAAATAATCGGGATACATATCCTGTGATAATACTTAACTTAAAATAACAATATAAAAGCATTTTATTTCGAAGAATATGCACAATCCAGGTTATCGTCCCTATTTCAGTAATTTTTTTATCTCTCTCATTCCCTTTTCATAATGTTTTAACATGCATCTCAACTTTAATTTAATCACGTTTTCCCCATTAGAATTATTGCTATAGCACGACATCATTAGCCGTAGCTTGACGGTTAGAATATCATACTGATTGTCGTTTCTTCCTGCAGACATCATGTGGCGCGCTTTGCGTGTCCTCCACTCAAAGGAAGCGACGCATAAGCAAAGCGAAAAAATAAAACTTTGATAAAAAAGATCAAGTTAATATTCACTGTAGATTCCTAAAAACAGCAAGTATGTGTTGTTAATATTAGAAAAATAAATTACTTAAATATCAAAGGAAAATTATTGGATTATAGAGACTACTCAATTTTAGTAGTGACAGCCATGAGATCATGAATTGAGAATGTTAATAGTAGGGTGGTGGTTTATCACATCCCCTTCTCGTAAGTGCACTTTCCTGATGTGAAGATTTGAATCAAAAATATAAGTCTTATATCCCATAAGTTTTTAACTATTTATGTACACCTACTTCTGTTTTATGCGCTTTAATAATATTGCTTCTTTTGGATTTTTTATATTAAACTTTGGTACCATAACGTGATTTTACACAATGCCATTACGTATCTATGTATTATATTCAATCCCAAAGCAGTTAATATCATAATTTGACGATTATTATGACCAATATTGAAAATGAATATTATGAAAATGTAATAAATTGAAAGATAAAATAGAATGATAAAACCATCGAGGAAGACAGTCGGGGCTAACTCGTATATAAGATAGGTAGTGAGACATGAAACAGATAAGAAACATCTAGGTGCAAGCCAAGGAAAGGATAGAATGGAAGACTGCTCTGTACCAATCTAAACATTGTAAAAGTAATGAGTATTAGACGATTAAGGGGCCTCCTCCCTCGGCTTTGCCGGTCCGTGATTTGGACCATTTTTCGAAGAGATTTTCTCGTCAACCTCATAAGCTAATCGAATTTGGTCTTCAAATTTTGAAAGAAGGCTCTTTTTACTATGCATTGTCTTTGGTAAAACTTGGATATTCCTCCCAAATTTGCCAAAAAAACCCTGCAAATTAGAGCTGGCACATTTCTATTTTACTCCCGTTTGGTCATGATAATCAGAAATATGTAAACTGGCAAGCATAGATTGATTCTTTGGTATAAAATTCTCGTATAAATTTGACCTTCAATGCAAAGCGTTTTCCTAATAATTTCTTAGTTTTATAGACGTGCAGAACTATATTTTTCCCTGCTTGGCGGGCCATAGAAGACCATGTAGTTCGCAGTTTGTTCGCAGTCGTCCAGTGGTGCTCCATGTCACTCTACGACACCGAGCTGGCAACGCTGCCGTGTGGCCACCTGAGGGGGAGGTAGATTGGAGGTAGTTGGAAGGGGTTCGAGGCGAGAGACTGAAGGTTCTGCCGGCGGCTCTCAGGATTGGTATCCACCAAGGTTATTAAAAGTAAGGTTGTCTCACACACTACTGCGCAAGCTCCAGCTGCTCGCGGGTGACGTTACTGACGTCTTGTTGCGGGTGATGTCACTACGTCTCGCATAATTCTGCTAGGCTTGCCATTCGCGTGTTCGCTACAATTTGATGTTTACTTAAATATCGCTAAATTCAGTTTTGAGCTAATTGTATTATGCTGGCTATGTAGTTGTTGCCTGTGTGAATGACTGTGGAAGTGGCAACTAGGGTCTATGGAAGGAGCTAGGGCTATCCTTTCACATTAACACTGTTATGCAATTCATTTGCTCGCCCTGAGACTGGAGGGAATATTTATTTTTTTCCAGATGCTCCACATCTGTTGAAACTGATTCGAAATTGGCTTTTGGATTCAGGATTTGTGCTAGGGAGTGGAGTTAAAATAAGTAAAGAATAAGTGTGATGAAGAGTACATTTTGGAAAAAGCCCTTGAGAAAACTAAATTGAGCAGGAAGGTTGAAGGTGATGGGGGTTATTTTGAATCACCCTTACTGGAAATTCCAAGTGAAATAGAATGTAATGGCGACTCATTGCTCACTTCACCCTCACCTGAAATCTCAGCGTGTGATGGACCCGAGGTCTCTACTGACGCCCTTAGTTACTTAGGGCTGGGTAGCCAAAAATTTCATGGTAACGCATCCTAATCTTGAAACTTGTACACATGAAATATCTGGTAGCCTGCAAGCAACGCCTTGTCTGCTACCATGGGTAATTCATTTATCATATGGTGGTCGAGAGCAGCCATATGATGAGTTCATCTCAGAATTGGGTGTTTTGGAGGGTGCATTTAATATGCTTTCGAAGGGTGGTTTGCCAAAAGGTAGGGGGCTTGTCCAAAAAATAGTTAGGCATTTTTGTAGATACTCACAAATGGACAAGACAATTTTTAAAGCTTTTGTTCAGCAGAGGATATTTATGCGGATTAAGTATTTAAATGAGAGGTTCATAACAGAAGAAAACAAAGCACCAAGACGTTCCTGTAACAAAATGAGAAAAATTGTTAAATAAAAGGCATTTAACTGGTTAACTCCATGTTACTCATTCCATTTTTTTCTAGGAACTTGAAAGAAGGAAATCATCTTTAGCTGTTGAACCAGAACCTGTCGATTATTTTTCACTGAAACATTTATTTCTATACAAATATTTGATTTATTTAGAATATATATGGCTTGCCATGGACTGTTAACATTCATGTATTGCGTGGTATTTTTGGTAACTATATTACCTACTTAGGGAGTACACTAAGTTTTTCCAGGGTTAGTATAAATGTTGGCAGAATATTATGAGTAATCATTGGCGGTGTTTGAGGAAAACGGAGAGGAATGATTAGGTCATGAGAGAATGTGAATCTGGTAATAGACTGATATGAAAGGATTTTGTTTTTTTTCGATTATTTAGAAATAATGAGCCAAATTACCTAATGTACGTACTATAGCATCCTGAATGGACTGAGAGGAGAGGTAGGCCATGAAAGTCATATCAGAATATGATACTAGAAGTTCCCCAGAGAAGTATTCGAAATCACAAGTAGCTAGAAAGAAGTGTAAGTAACTAAGTATGAAAGTGACTAAAACGATATACATATGCAAGAGACGGGCAGTAATGTAGACATTAATGAAAGTTTTCAAAAATTAGAACCTGTCTTAAATACGGGAAAGGCGCAAAGGTGGCTTGTTAAACTTGTATTTTCCGTCAGTGGCGAAATTTTCGTATGCCACGTTTATGTCTGTTGTGACACGAAAATCGGTGATAAGAACTCTTTCTCTCGATTAATCTCTTGCTCCCCGTAGACAACTGTGCGCTTGTGTTGTGTTTATATTGCCCTCCCCGTCGTGTACCCACTCTTTCGAAATTTACCGCGTTCCCGCGCGTCGCCGACTTACAGGCGTTGTTCGCGGCGCGCGCAATACGTCTAGTAAGCGATTTTAATTAGCTATAGACTTTTTCCTTTGTCCAAATGTCCTCCTTAAGTTCCAATTAATTTTATCTTTCGCCTGAATGCCATTTATGTCACAAGGAGTAAAATATGCGCTATTTATCCCTATAATTATGGAGCCTTTGAGATACATTCATTCGTCCGACCGTTTTTCGTATGACTGATCGCTATCAATATGCATGATTCAAAGTTTTGGACTATTAAATCTATGTCACGAATACGTAAAGCATTTAAAAGGAAATAGTCCTCTGAAAATCGGAATGCATTTCTGATAAAAGTCGGTCACCCCGTAGCGTGTAAGCAACGGAACGGAGATATTCAAAGAGTGCGGTGCTTTGGGTCGTCAGGACGTCAAGCCAATAGGAGCCTGAGCCGTGAGTGAGACAACCTTATCCTTTACAGATATTGCACGCTATGTCTCATTGTTGTGTCTTCGCTGCTATAGGTACATAATTTTTCCAAGCGTAATATCAAGCTATTTACTCTCCCCGCCCGTAGATAGACTTTGCAGACCTTGAGTAATAATGAAAAAAACGTAATATACAATTTTTGAAATGTGATGTGATACGGGAAAATTAACGGTGGATCCTAATTCAGGATGCAAAAGTCATCCTAAAAAGCAATACAGGATGGCGGCAACGAAACCATCTCAGGACAGTGATATTTTCAAATGGCTAAGCACGGTATAAGTGCAAGGGAAGGATACATTCTATTGGTTGTGGCTTCTTTGAAGCCCTGTTCTCCCTTGCGTTGCCATCTTTGATGGACCGCAAGGGCTTAAGATCTAGTTCCATTGTATCTAACCAAAATTGCCATGTGAATTAGGAAGCCTGGATGGTGAAGGAGAGCGGAAGGGGGACGCAAATTTGTCACGGCACGTCTCACCTCCATAGTGTCGGAAAATGGTTAGATAGAAAATAGACTGCGTCACCTCAGTGCCAAAAGGATCTTTACATTGCCTCAAGCGAGTCAATAACTTCGCTGATGTGTTCAAAACTGCACTAACATTAAAACCTATAGTGGAAATCTCTCAAAGTTATTATCAGTTATATCTTTTGATTTGATTTGTTCTATAGAACAGAGCATCATTCCTTCACGTCTTTGTGCTAGCATGGATGACTTATTTCGCCAATGGCACAGGCCTGCAAATGTTAGGGTCTCAATCGCTTTTTTTATGCTAAGGGCCGTTTCCGATGTAATTTTATGCATTAAATTCAAATATACTCGCAAAAAGTGGCTATCACGTCAGGCGTTTGAGATATTCTATCCTTAAAAGGTCAAAATGATAAATTTAGGCCTTTTTGAGCTTAACCCATTAATGCCCAGACGTATCTCTAGATACGTCATACTTTAAAAATTCATAAATACTCTTTAGTTTGTTGGTTATGCAATTTCTTTACCAAATATAACAAAGAAAGCCTTTAAATGGTATACAAGTGATTTCGATTATTTTAGCTCATATTTGCAATTGTTGTGCTCACTTACACATGGCTGGTCATGAACTACTCAGAAATCGCCACGCTATGGTCATGTGAAAATTTAATTTTCTTATTAAGCATTGGGTAATCTGAATCCAGTTTTTTCCTGTTTTATTTTAAATATATAAGGAATATTATTTTTTTAAACAAATTCATTTTTCTTTCAACCTCATGCCAAAACTGATCAGTAAAGTTTTGACGTATCTAAAGATACGTCTGGGCATTTGAGGCACTAAAACTTTATTTTTTAACTTATTGCTATGTTTCATTCTATTTATTGATTAAATAAATGAATAATTATTTTAAAACCCTTATTGTGAGATAACTCAATGACAACTTTAGTTTTTCCCATTTCATGAAATATAATATTGAACAATTAGGTAAATGCAGCAAAAACAGGTATTTTCTCAGAATTGTGGTGTACCTTCATTTGAATTTTGTTAAAGTACCTTCATTGTACGCATAAAATGAATCGGTATTGAATTTCTAGAAGCATAGGGTTTCAGATGCTCGCGATATCAAGTTGCCTCACCTGGCATCACTTGTATTCTGTGTCGCCGACGGTAGAATGAATTGAATACTTTGTTTCTTGTTAAACTTTCAGCTGGCAATGAAATCCAGATTACAAGCCGGAAATCAGTGTAGGACATAAGTAACTTTGTTGAGCATTGATAAAGAAACTACTACGCTACGTCGCCCAAAATTTTGTACTTTGTATTCAAGCTCGAGTCTCTGAAGAGTATAGCTGACATAAGGAGGAATCGGCGATCTAAAAACTTCTCAACTGTCTCTTTCGTATATGATTTTTGGTTACTTTTGTTGCCTGTCTGTTTGTGTGTTTGTTTGCTTTACTGTTGTTGGTGTCCCTTGCTATATAAGCCCAGAAAACAGCATAGGGGCTGCCATTTACCTATTTTTTAAGGTTTAAGGAAATTTTAAAGTTTCTGCATCTGGCAGATAATGGGAAGAATAATGGCAAGGATAGGCTATATAAAGTGCGACCTTTGAGATTTTGAACAAGAATTTCAAAATTGTTAGCCCTGGAGGATACTGTTCGGTGGATGAATCAATCATTCCCTACTATGGTAGGCACAGCTGCAAACAATTTATTAGAGGGAAACCTATAAGATTTGGGTTTAAATTATGGTGTATTGCCGAATCAAGTGGCTACATTTATCATGCTGAGCCGTATGCTGGAGCTGACGCCAACCTTGAGAGAACAGATCTTGGTCAAGGAGGAGATGTAGTTTTAAGACTCGTGGATAAGTGTAAATTACCACCAGGTACCAAAAGTTTTTTTTACTACTTATTCACATCAGAAAAACTGCTTAGATAGTTGACAGGGAGAGGCTTGGGTGGCACTTGAACACTTCGTGAAAACAGAATCAAGAGTGTATATAACCTTACAGAAAAAACTGCATTTAAAAAATCAAAACGGGGGACGGCTCAGGTTCAATCGGATGGTTTCTTACAAATTACCAGGTGGAATGATAATAACGTGGTAACCATGATGTCTAATTGTATACATAATGAAATAAAAACTGCTGTTCGTTATTGTCTCTGAAAAGAAAAAAATTAATATTCCAATGCCAGTGGCGATCGCAGAATACAATCCTCACATTGGTGGAGTGGACCTGTGTGATCAATTCCTGGCAAATTACAGGACAACAATTAGAAATAAAAAATGGTGGTTCAGCTATTTTTGGTGGGGCTTGGATGTATCAGTTGAACAGGGATGGCTAAGATATAGAAAACTGGGACACACGGTTACACTGCTGCAATTTAGACGAGATTGTGCACTCTACATTATTGGACATTTTGGTACTCCAACAACTAGGAGGGTGCAGGCTACAATAGCTGGTATTAATGATCTTAGGACAGATCGCCTAGACCATCTTATTGTAAAGGATGAGGTTAAAAGTAAGGTATGTGTAAAATGTAAAGGCAGGACTCTGTATTAGTGTGCTAAGTGTAAGGTATCTGTGCACCCAGAATGTTTCTTTGCGTTTCACCAATGAGTTCTACATATTCATGATGTGTAACTCATGTAAATTAAAACATGCCAAACAAGGGTAAAACATAGGCTTAATTCTGTTCAAAAGGTATCACTTAATAAGGTTGTCGGTAATTTAATGCAAAAACGTATTTTTAGATTCTGCAGTTCACTTTAAAAATTTAAATTTGTTAAAGTAAAATTTCAACACATTGTACACATAATAATGCTTTGTCAAATATTATTTGATGAATAAAAATTCAAATTTAAATATTAAAAGCTACTGATGAATACTTTTGATGAATTATTTAGTAAAAACGTTTGACCCTCAAGTGCCCAGATGTATCTTAAGATACATGTAGGATTAAGTACTATGCAAACGTTGGAGATTTTTTTAAACATTTTTTCCTGCATTAGATATGATGTCTAACGACGAAGGTAAAATATTTTGAAAAAAATCTTCTGGGCATTAATGGGTTAAATACCTCATAAACCAAAGGTGATAGAGTTATTCTGTCCAAGTATTCGAAATCTGCGTTAAAAATATATAGAATACATCAATGAAATCAATGAATACTTTGTTACCATATCCTGTATTAATTTAGCAACTATCATCAACTTTATTTATATTCAACCATACTATAACTTTGAGGGCACAAATTTGAAATTAAGGTACATTTTATGGAGCCAATAGCTTGTCTGGCGACATAGCTGTATGCTATAAATTTGTTAGGCAAACTTCGAATCCGTTTGCAGAATTACTCAATCACCTTCGGTTTCTAAGATATTTAAGCTCAAAAAAACCTTAAAATTGACATTTTGACCCTTTACCTTTACAATATCTCAAAATCCTAACGTGGTAGCCTATTTCCATGAGAAGCCTCGAATTCAGCACACAAAATTACGTCGATTATGGCCCATAGCATCAAAAATGCATACCCTCGTTGGTCTGTGTAATCGACGGTCCACAGTTGTTAGCAGAGGTTAACTCCAGATTTATCCATCAAAGTTTGAGTAGTTAAAATGCTAACTTATTTTCTTTAATGGGCGTTAGGGAGAGAAATAACCCCTAATGCGTAGAGTATAAACTAATGGTATTGAGCTTTTGCTGTTTTGTTCTCACCACCATGCAATAAAACGTAAATGTAACTTTCACCAACATTCACCAACCTTTAGGTATGCCACCAATGCTACAGATGCTTCCTATGTGAGGTGCAATGCAACTGCGTACACGAGATACTAGAGTCTAGCAGGGGTCATGTTAAGATGATGTCATTACCACGTGATAGATTGAGAAACAAGCGTTAGAGAGCACATCACTAATCTGCACTAACTGTCGACTAACCTACATCAAAGTGTCATTGACAGCCATAATAGTCTGGTATCGATCGCGAGAAAAACGACATTTTAAACATGTCAGCTCTCGAATCTGTGTCGCTCAATTAATTCTCATGATCTGATCTGCCACAGTATGTTGGAGTTCGTGGTATATGAATGACTTCGTCTGATAATAAATTAGTTTTTAATTTGCATAAACGATTGTCCAATTTGTAATCGGCGGACCGAGAGAGATTCCCAACCACGCTGTTGCTGGAAGAGATATGAAAAACTAACAGCCTTAATGTATCGTTATACTGTTTTTTCGCAGCATTGCGGCTATCATACATAGCCAGTAAAACCCTTCATTATAGAAAACATTAATTTTGGAATATTTCCCACGTTAATGTAATGTAAGCTTAGGAAACAAAGACATCGTTCAAGGATCTCAGTGGCGATAGGTTTAATGTAGCGATCTACTTAGTTTTCTTAATTTCGTTTAGAAGGCATGAAAGAGCATTTGCTTAACATATATTTTAAATTTGCTTCCACGGTGAGGTCTCTTCACCGCTCAGCAGCTGCATATGTGGCTACCACGGGCGGTTATGCAACAATGCAGCGAGATCAAAAATGGAATCTATATCACCTAGGCAACGAAAAGTAAAAGGGGCTCATTTTGGTGTTCTTAGCGAAGCAGAAACGTTTGTTGTGCGACAGAACATTGCGATAAAGCTTTATAATAAGCGATAAATAATCGATATAAGCGATTAAGGGGAAATATAAAGTTTCAAGTGGATACTGAAGGTGTCACTAAAGAGGGAACAGAGAACGGCTTTAATTTCGAGTTCGGACTTAGGTCCTGTGCCGAGGACTGATCAGAAATTGGCGTGTTGAAAAAAAAACAACCCAAGTATGAAGGATTGTGATCAGGATTGCAGCTTGGAGGAGAAGCTGCCGGAAAATTTTAAAAAGCAAACGAGCGAGTGGATGTGTTATCCACTTCGCATGAAACCTGTTACCGAGGCGAAGAAGAAGCTGCGGAAATGGTATCTGGCCTCTGTATTTTTGGTATTGATATTTGCGGAGTGCGACCCACCAAATTCGGACGAAGCTCTAACTCCACATCCGTCGGCCATGGTCCCCAAGGAGGTTCTGACCTATGTCCCCCGAGAGATAGACGAACGATCTCCAGTCCCGGGTTTGGTGCAGAATATCATCGACGGAGTAGAAGATTGGAGGCCAGCGGTGTCCGCAAAGGAGCGTAATGTGAGACATGAGTCTAAGGATGAAACGAATATCTTGGCCACGAAGGCTCTCCCCCAACACTCAGGAGCCCATGGCTTTCTCTCCACGTTAACCGCGAAGAAGGCAGAAGAACCTATCGTTGGATTCAGCACAAGGAATGCTAGACTTGATCACATTTTAGCAGAGATGCACTGGGCCAGCCGCTTTGATAATCCAGGTATTGAAGGATACCCAGGAGGCCTCTGTCCATTAGCGACTCAGGCGAGAGCATCGCAAATGCTCGCGGGTAGGAAGCCGCCAGAGGCAAGGGAAAGGTTGAACAGATCATACGAAAATCCTTTGTCTCAAATCGAGCGAGCACTGACGGGCGAAATAATTCCACGGGTGGAGATGATCCGCAAGCAGGTGGGGGAAGATATGATCATGGAGCCCGCAACCGATTATCTCGACAATCTGCCTCCACATGCAGTAAGGTACGAGTCACTTGGAAGACTATTGGACATGGCTATTCTCAAGAAGGAACGATTCATGAAAAGAGACATATTCTTGCGACGAATGGAGGGCAGGGGCTCACGTAGCTTTGGATGCAACGAACTCGTCCAAAAACTATCCGCATGTGACCACAGGAGGACGCATCCAGTGACGCCCTCGTGCCCCCAAGTTAATCGACTAGTAAGCTGCGCTGGTGATACGGTAAGTCATCGCTCGTAATTCACCAGTCACTCTAAAGATTTACGTGCACTCGTAAATGATAGCCCTGATTTTAAACTATGTCGCTCAGGTATTACATTTCAACAGTGTGATTTTCATCTTTTAAGGAAATCCTTTGGTACTCAGAAGATGCATATCTTCAGAGGAAGTTTGTAAGAAATCCTTTTTAAGCGTGATTATTTTTTGTGACATAAGTGAAATCAAATGCTGCAATCCATAGATAAATAAGTCCATGTCCAAAGAGGAAAATGAATGCTTAAATATACTCCAATTCGGAAGAGCGATTCTCTTCTAACGGACAGTAATGCTTAGGGATTTAAGGTGCTTATGTGCCATTAACTGTATGAATGGGAATGCTTTTGTGTTTGGGGTATTTAACATTACCTCTTACAGATTTCAGCGAGTCTAATTTAGGCGGAGATAATTATTGGATGCGGATATGTTTTTGGGCTAAAAGAAGACCATAATTACTGGTATATGATTTAAAATAAGAATTGTTTGAAGAGGTTAGCTCTAGAGACCAATCCCTTACAGTCAAATTGATACAAATCACGATGTATTTCCTTGTAATCAAGCGACTGAAAGAAAAAGAATAGGGAAAATTATTTGCAGTGAAAGAAAGAATTACATCATGTTTTTTCTTTTATAAATAGGCTGGTCATGCCCATCCCAAAATTAGTGCAGCGATGGAAGTTTTTGAGGCGAGAGGTACAGCGGAAGTTGACGAAGAAATTAAGTCACGGGGTCAAGAAACGAGTCTGGAAGAGAGTAGCCCTCAATCTGCAGATCCCAAAATTAGTGCAGCGATGGAAGTTTTTGAGGCGGACGCCAAAACGGAAGTTGACGAAGAAATTAAGTCACGGGGTCAAGAAACGAGTCTGGAAGAGAGTAGCCCTCAATCTGCAGATCCCAAAATTAGTGCAGCGATGGAAGTTTTTGAGGCGGACGCCACAACGGAAGTTGACGAAGAAATTAAGTCACGGGGTCAAGAAACGAGTCTGGAAGAGAGTACCTCTCAATCTGCAGATTGTAGAGCAACATTCGTGTACGAAACTTCACTCGGAGAGCGTGTAGAGCTACAGATATTGCTCGAATATGTAAATGGAGCTTTCAATATAGGTGAAGCTCTTGAGAAACAACTGAAAATGACTCGGAATGAGAACGAATGTTTTTTTATGGCTATTGAATTTGTACCAAAGACGAAGAATATGCGGAGAGAAGTGAGGAAAGACCATCAACGCGAAATACGTGACAAAGAATTGGTGTTCCCGACTTGATGGAACATCACGGAGAAATTCTTCGTCATCGTGAAGAACGCCGAAATTCTTTTGATTTCGAAGAACCGTAATTGTAGTTATAAGATTTTTTTCGCTTATTTTCTTTTACGACAAATTATCCCCTTAAATTTGATTAATTCTGTGAATTTAAATCACCTTTGAAGGTGGCTAGATCAACCATTTGATAGTTCCTGTATAAAGTTGCGTCAAAATATCTCCTAATAAAAATTGCTGCATAGAACAATTCCTTTGTTTTTAAATCGTTCTTAAAAATAATCCTCACGACATTAAATAATTTCAGGTATCGAAGTGGCTATACGGTACTCTTTATTTCCTAAGAAAGAAGGCTTTCCTTGAGCTTTCTCCTGGTATTCTTTTTCGTAGGCATAGATATCTCTCCCGCCAAATTCAATGGCGTCGAGTGGAGTTGGAGGTAGCGGAACTCTACTGGGTTCAGTTTCATTGTACAGTGGAGCCTGTAACCCTCCTCCACTCACTCCTCCCTCTCACCACCCGCCATATCCCTCTCATTCCTCAAACGGATACCCCACGAACTTCCTTGATGTTTCAAGGATAGGGGAATGTGTAAGGTATAGCAGTCGCGGAAGAAACTGTCACTGCGCCGTGGAAGATTTTGAGACATGGACCTCATTTGAAAACTTTAAAACCCTGCCAGGCGGGAAGGAAGGTTGTAAATTGTGGAGCGTCGTTGAGCGAACCTTCTCTAGTTTCCACCAGCCATAGCGCGTCGGTAAAGAGTCGTTTCGAACGGAGATAGATTCAACCTCAAGGTATATCGGGATACATATCCTGTGATGGTACTTAACTCAAAATAACAATATAAAAGCATTTTATTTCGAAGAATATGCACAATCTAGGATTAACTCTACATACTATATTCAAGGCATAGCTATTGAGATCTTCGATATTTCGCAATTGTAAAAGTGGCACTCGAGTACCTACTTATGATTAATTTATTGAGAGCATATTTTTAGGTTTGCGTCATTCCATGAAAAATCCATCAAAATAAATAAAATTAATGCCTCTAAGATATGGAAACATAACGGTTATTGTCTTTGAAATATCAACGTTAGATTGGCATAATTTTGATCATGTATGATATGTTTTCTTAAGCAGAAACTATGAAGACGCTACACGTGCTTTGCAAATTTATTTTTAGGCCGTCGCTTGAAAATCAAGTGCTTGGGCAGGGAAATGATATTTGGAATCAAATTTCGACATGGACAAATTTTTCTGAAGATTGGCACTAGTGCAATGGCATTCTCGTATCTAAAAGTGTCAGCATATACCATACGGTTATTACATTTTCGCCGTATTCGAAATTAAATTTAGGAGCATACAAACATCGATTGTTTGCCTCTGCCGATTACTTGATAAAATTTTAGAGGAGAACCATCATACGCAATTTATGCATACGCGAGAGAAGAATATTCTATAAGGGCCCATATAAAATGCAGAAAAAAATATTGTGACTCCACCATTACCGAAGACATTCATTTAAATAAGTATTCGATCAACAATTTTAATTTCAAAATATATTCAGTAATTTTATAAGTAAAGGATCTATGAAGTAGCTCAAATGTTTTAAAATGGTGTAATTGAAACAACCTACAATTTTATTGCATTCGTATTAACTTTAAAATAAAATCTTAAAATAACGCATCACATTTATTTGAGCGCTTATGTTAAGTTTTGTAATTTCAAAAATGAAAACTGAAATGATTAAAACTCAATTAGAAGCCGAAAGAAATAAAAAGACCTTACTTACTCAAATAAGAGGGGAATCCAGGGATATTTATAAATCCAAAATTTCCTTACCTGTAAAAGAGAAGAAATTAATCGTCATTTATTAAAATGCCATTATTGATGAATCCTTCTTGAAAAGAAACTCATTCAGACCGATATGCATCAATGTATAGAAAAGATTAAAAATTAAAGGTTGAAGGCATAACTTTGTGGAAGGTTACCGCAGACATGACGAAAAAAAATCTCTTAGTAAATTCCACACTTAAAATTTTAGTACCGACCTAGTTTTCGATTGTCTTGTAATCATTTTCAAGGTACATATGCACAGCAAGCGAGTCAATAAATAGAGAACTGGGGAGGGGCAGGGATGGGGAGAGGAGTGGTTAGTTGACGTCAGAGACGTGCGTCACGGTCTGTGGGAAGTGAAGGGAGAAAGGCATAGATAATAGGGGAGAGAGGGAGGGGAAAACACATTCATTAAGGAGTTTCACACTGTTGTTGTTGGTAGCACTCAAAATTTCAAATTGTTCTAAATACTCCAATTTGTCCCTTTCCTCTCAATGTGGAGCACTTCCGGCACAAAGGCACTTGTATGGTCCTCGTTAATGAAATGTTTGGCAAAGGTTGACTACATATCTCCCTTCGCTCAACACGTTTTATGCTCCCGAGCCCTTACAGAGATGGCTCGACCAATTTGTTCAATATATATTGTCAAGTACCATTGGAAGTAGTGCATTTTAACTTGTATACACCATTTTTATTCATCCGTGTCGCATCGTCCTTGGGGTTGAATAATAATTTGCCCAAAGTTTTTGGGGCGAAAAAAGAAACATTAAACTTGTTCTTTGGGAAGGCGTCAATTCATTTATAAGATATGTTCCCAAGAAAGGGAAGTTTAAACCGTCGTTTGAATGGCTCGTCATGCATGTAAATACTGAGGGAAGTGATTAACTTAACAGTATCTTTCTTAGTTACATGGCTTAATATTTTCTCAATTAATTCTCTCTTGTATCCATAAATGATGATTTTATGCATTTTTTGCTCATCCTCGCATTTGCCACTAGGCAATTTCAACTTCCATTAGCGAATAAAATATGGAGAGTTTGGGGGTTACCTTATGTCAAACAGAATACCTTATCTAGGAAATACAAAATATAAATAAATGACACTCAGGTCAATTTTTGGTAAAATTATCCAGGCTCTTTTTACTATGCATTGTCTTTGGCAAAACTTGGATATTCCTCCCAAATTTGCCAAAAAAAACCCTGCAAATTAGAGCTGGCACATTTCTATTTTACTCCCGTTTGGTCATGATAATCAGAAAGATGTAAACTGGCAAGCATAGATTGATTCTTTGGTATTAAATTCTCGCATAAATTTGACCTTCAATTCAAAGCGTTTTCCTAATAATTTCTTAGTTTTATAGACGTGCAGAACTATATTTTTCCCTGCTTGGCGGGCCATAGAAGACCATGTAGTTCGCAGTTTGTTCGCAGTCGTCCAGTGGTGCTCCATGTCACTCTACGACACCGACAGGCAACGCTACCGTGTGGCCGCCTGAGGGGGAGGTAGATTGGAGGTAGTTGGAAGGGGTTCGAGGCGAGAGACTGAAGGTTCTGCCGGCGGCTCTCAGGATTGGTATCCACCAAGGTTATTAAAAGTAAGGTTGTCTCACACACTACTGCGCAAGCTCCAGCTGCTAGCGGGTGACGTTACTGACGTCTTGTTGCGGGTGATGTCACTACGTCTCGCATAATTCTGCTAGGCTTGCCATTCGCGTGTTCGCTACAATTTGATGTTTACTTAAATATCGCTAAATTCAGTTTTGAGCTAATTTTATTATGCTGGCTATGTAGTTGTGGCCTGTGTGAATGACTGTGGAAGTGGCAACTAGGGTCTATGGAAGGAGCGAGGGCTATCCTTTCACAATAACACTGTTATGCAATTCATTTGCTCACCCTGAGACTGGAGGGAATATTTATTTTTTTCCAGATGCTCCACATCTGTTGAAACTGATTCGAAATTGGCTTTTGGATTCAGGATTTGTGCTAGGGAGTGGAGTTAAAATAAGTAAAGAATAAGTGTGATGAAGAGTACATTTTGGCAAAAGCCCTTGAGAAAACTAAATTGAGCAGGAAGGTTGAAGGTGATGGGGGTTATTTTGAATCACCCTTACTGGAAATTCAAAGTGAAATAGAATGTAATGGCGACTCATTGCTCACTTCACCCTCACCTGAAATCTCAGTGTGTGATGGACCCGAGGTCTCTACTGACGCCCTTAGTTACTTAGGGCTGGGTAGCCAAAAATTTCATGGTAACGCATCCTAATCTTGAAACTTGTACACATGAAATATCTGGTAGCCTGCAAGCAACGCCTTGTCTGCTACCATGGGTAATTCATTTATCATATGGTGGTCGAGAGCAGCCATATGATGAGTTCATCTCAGAATTGGGTGTTTTGGAGGGTGCATTTAATATGCTTTCGAAGGGTGGTTTGCCAAAAGGTAGGGGGCTTGTCCAAAAAATAGTTAGGCATTTTTGTAGATACTCACAAATGGACAAGACAATTTTTAAAGCTTTTGTTCAGCAGAGGATATTTATGCGGATTAAGTATTTAAATGAGAGGTTCATAACAGAAGAAAACAAAGCACCAAGACGTTCCTGTAACAAAATGAGAAAAATTGTTAAATAAAAGGCATTTAACTGGTTAACTCCATGTTACTCATTCCATTTTTTTCTAGGAACTTGAAAGAAGGAAATCATCTTTAGCTGTTGAACCAGAACCTGTCGATTATTTTTCACTGAAACATTTATTTCTATACAAATATTTGATTTATTTAGAATATATATGGCTTGCCATGGACTGTTAACATTCATGTATTGCGTGGTATTTTTGGTAACTATATTACCTACTTAGGGAGTACACTAAGTTTTTCCAGGGTTAGTATAAATGTTGGCAGAATATTATGAGTAATCATTGGCGGTGTTTGAGGAAAACGGAGAGGAATGATTAGGTCATGAGAGAATGTGAATCTGGTAATAGACTGATATGAAAGGATTTTGTTTTTTTTCGGTTATTTAGAAATAATGAGCCAAATTACCTAATGTACGTACTATAGCATCCTGAATGGACTGAGAGGAGAGGTAGGCCATGAAAGTCATATCAGAATATGATACTAGAAGTTCCCCAGAGAAGTATTCGAAATCACAAGTAGCTAGAAAGAAGTGTAAGTAACTAAGTATGAAAGTGACTAAAACGATATACATATGCAAGAGACGGGCAGTAATGTAGACATTAATGAAAGTTTTCAAAAATTAGAACCTGTCTTAAATACGGGAAAGGCGCAAAGGTGGCTTGTTAAACTTGTATTTTCCGTCAGTGCCGAAATTTTCGTATGCCACGTGTATGTCTGTTGTGACACGAAAATCGGTGATAAGAACTCTTTCTCTCGATTAATCTCTTGCTCCCCGTAGACAACTGTGCGCTTGTGTTGTGTTTATATTGCCCACCCCGTCGTGTACCCACTCTTTCGAAATTTACCGCGTTCCCGCGCGTCGCCGACTTACAGGCGTTGTTCGCGGCGCGCGCAATACGTCTAGTAAGCGATTTTAATTAGCTATAGACTTTTTCCTTTGTCCAAATGTCCTCCTTAAGTTCCAATTAATTTTATCTTTCGCCTGAATGCCATTTATGTCACAAGGAGTAAAATATGCGCTATTTATCCCTATAATTATGGAGCCTTTGAGATACATTCATGCGTCCGACCGTTTTTCGTATGACTGATCGCTATCAATATGCATGATTCAAAGTTTTGGACTATTAAATCTATGTCACGAATACGTAAAGCATTTAAAAGGAAATAGTCCTCTGAAAATCGGAATGCATTTCTGATAAAAGTCGGTCACCCCGTAGCGTGTAAGCAACGGAACGGAGATATTCAAAGAGTGCGGGGCTTTGGGTCGTCAGGACGTCAAGCCAATAGGAGCCTGAGCCGTGAGTGAGACAACCTTATCCTTTACAGATATTGCACGCTATGTCTCATTGTTGTGTCTTCGCTGCTATAGGTACATAATTTTTCCAAGCGTATATCAAGCTATTTACTCTCCCCGCCCGTAGATAGACTTTGCAGACCTTGAGTAACCACTAGGGCCGTAAGAAGCTTCGCGACGAAATCTATTTTGCAGCGGGATAAAGATTACTTCCTCCTGAAGAACAGTTTAAAATTTCTCTCATTATTTTGCGATTCCCTGCAAATATCCGATTTCCCACTGCGATTCTCGTATCCTCGGAAACTGCGGTAAAGGTTGAGGCGGAACTTGCCGTAGCCAAGGGTGAGATAGATAGTGATGGCACCCCCTTATTAACCGTTATTGCCGACGAAAGCTGGTGCAAGAGGTCCTACCGGACGAACTATAACTCCTCCGGATTGGTTAGTTGATTTTTGTTTCAAAGTTTTAGAATAAGTACATTGATAAATTAGGTTTGATATTAATCCTCGAATTTAAATTTTCAGGGCGCAATCATTGGATACTATATGAAGAGGCTGATCTCCCTCGGAGTGAAAAACCGGTACTGCGTTATTTGCATGAGATCCGCCGCAAATAATAAAGAACCTCCGAAACATATCTGCTTCAATAATTGGGGAAATACACAAAGTTCTACGAGTATGGAGGCAGCTGTAATTGTTGAGGGATTTAGAAAAAGCGAGGAACTGTACGACGTAAGGTTTACGAAATTGATAGCTGATGATGACAACAATGTTTAAAAGAATGTCCTCGATTCTCGTCCGTATAGGACCCTGACGGTAGAAAAAATAGAGTGACGGAATCACCTGCTGAGGAATTTTTGTGCAAAGTAAAGGGATGTCACAGTAGCAGGTGACAAACCGAAGCAGAAAAGTACCATTCTCTTGCGAAAGTATCTGGGAAGTAGTGTTCTTCGTCTGAGGAGAGGTATTATCAAAGCCATAACATTTAGGAAATATCAGCCAGGATCCTTTCAATCTAGAATAGAATCTTTGAAATTGGACATTGAGAATAGCATAAACCATGTTTTTGGCGAACATTCCGGTTGTCCAACTTACTTCTCCGCCTTCTTCTCTCCCCTTTTCCCTTATTCAAAAAACTCAACTACCTCTCACGATTTCTCTATTTGACGTTATAAAACGAATTCCCTTCCCCTCTTCCTTCCCCTCTACACCTCAGCAAATATCTCCCCGCCCGCACCCATCGACAATTTCCTTCCCTCTCCATCCTCATCTCTTACGTCGAGTCAACCCTCCTCTCTCATAGCTATCGCAACAATCAGTGAAAAGCCGGATCGGAAGCCCAAAAAGCAGTGAAAGACGGATGATATTAATTTGCAACACATATCCTGGGTTCCATAGTAAATGAGACTGAATGCTTTACTTTGGAAAGTCGCCGGAGTTGCGGATCAATCCACGTAATGAACTATGATAAATAGGAAAAGTGTTAACGTCTCAAAAAACATTAAGAACGAAGTGCAGAATATTCAGTGTTTTAGATTTATGCATATTTTTTACACGTTGTGTCAAATATTTATGAAGTATATTGCTAGCGGAAAGTTAGAAAAACTTAGAAAAAGAAACAACTATGTAAAATTTGAAGGATTTCGCTAAATATTTCATACAGAATATTTTATTATTTATTTTCTATTTACTATTCTTTTATTTCATTAACAGCAAGGCATTGATAGCTAAATAGAAAAAAATTAAAGAATTTTAAGTGATAATGAGGCATAATAAACTGCAGAGAAGAATGAGAGAAGAAACGGACTTGAAATTAAGAAGTAAAGCCTTTAGAGATGAGGATGAAAATACCATATCAGGAAATAAATCAAATAAGTTACCGGGCATAGAGGTAAGCAAAAGTTTTACATTTAATCAAAAGAGAGTAACAAAATACAAGTAAAAATGGTGCTTTTCCACTAGAGCGTTGAAACTTATAAAATTGAATACATAAAAAAATGTAAACTACGTCGTAGATGATGCAAAAACATGGGGTAATGGATGGAAGTACATGAGCTCTACAAAAAAGGGGATGAGTTCACCATTAGAAAACAACTATACTTCGCCAACCTGGATGACCATACTTCCTGTCAAGTGCGTGTATAGATTTAAAAACCAATCCCACTTAACTCAGACAATTTTTTTAGGGATTTACAAGAACTAGATTTTCCTATATTCAGTTCATATAGTAACACAAAAAACGTTTGGTCGTGGAGGCTTAATCCACATCCGCTTTAGTACAATTAACTTCCAACACATCTCCAAATCACTCCGAAAACATTAATGATATGGTACGCAGTCACGCGATCAGGAAACAACAAATAATCTTCACAATCGTTTCCCTTAATTCGGATTGTAGAATAGCAGTCTCACGCAGCAATCTGACACGGCATAAATATCATTATGGCCAAACTAAATTTGAATAAAAATGCTTATTGGGTGATGCCGAAAACATTCCCGTTTCAAAATCTGAACAGAAACGCGGTAAAATCTTCACATAACGCCAGGGGTAGGGTAACAAAATGTGGAACTTTTTCTCTGATTCGATATAATCATTATCATCATCAATGGGGTCACAGCTGTGATAAAGATGATATGGATGAAGTACGAGATAACACTTATGAAAAGACTATAATAACTGAGTAAAGAATGCCGCTGAAAGTAAAAAAATGCCTGCTCGTATAAACATGCATGCCATTATAATTTCCTAACCTAATGAACATCAATGTAATTTGGAGAAGTTCTAAGGACTCCATATTTATACAAAACCCTAACTTTACAAAAATTAACTAATGATTATTTTCTAAATTTTTTTGTACCTGTTGATGCCATGAGTGAAAAGAAATGCTTCGGACAATCAAGAATTAAATTGTGGATGAATAAAAGGGTTTAAAATAAAATATTGCATTCAGTTATCTACTTTATATCTCGTAGAGTTTAATAACTTTCCCCGCTAATATTTAAAAGTGAAGGAAAGAAAACATCTGATTTTGTCCGGAGAAATATCACCACCGCGGTACAGAGAAGCATAGAGTTTTTGATCTGAAACAAGTATGAGGAACTCGAAGTAGTTTTCATGAACGCTGAAATGTGAAAATATTTTGCAGATATTGACCTGAGGTAGAAAGCGGCGTCAGGAATTTGAGGTTTTCATAGCATACAAGACTCGATATTGAAGGAGCAGGATATGTCAAAGCTACATATGAAGATTAAAAATATTAAAGAGACGTGATAGGGAGAATATTTCTTAACCGCTAGGAACATTCGACCTCTTAATGCTTTCAAATAACTCAGAATACTCCAAACTCATAAAATTAAACTTGAATAGCAAGAGCACTTATAGTCATAACCCGTCATCGTTACGTATTCTAACAGGATAAACTCTTAATCATGCATCATCCTCCCCTCTATTTGACTTTTTCAATTAAGGTATGAGGCAAATCTGGAGTCAAATGGAACGAAAAGGGAAACGGGTTTTTTCACAGCATTTGGGAAGAAAAATACTTTAAAGATATTACGTACTACACTCAAAAACTAGGGAATATTCGATGCAACCACTATCGTATCACTGAGTTTGAAAGCAGATGAGCCAACTCGTTTCTTAATTGAACAATCCACCTCATAGTACATATTTTTCGTGTGCGACGATATTACCTTTATTTGAGTCGTTACAGTTGATTAAACTCTTCAAATGTCGCAAAGCTAATCTCCATTCTCTTTATTGAAAGAAAAAATATTTCAGGGTCTCACAAATGAACTCCCTCAGTGAAAAGGCTCCACCTCGAGTTTTATCTTGTTTAAATCACTATGGGAATCGGAAAGGGGTGGATGTACTGAGCACCAAGTGAAAAAAAATCATCGCCACTATGACTACAAAAGATCATAAAAAGTTATCTGCCGGACATTTTAAGAATAGAGATTGGAGAATACTATACAGTAGTATAGTTAGTTCTATTGCGGTTAGGCTGTATTATAATATAGAAATGCTGCTGAGTGCAATGTCATTCCAAATAATTACCGCGATTAGCGTACAAGAAACCTTATTCTTAAATAGAGAGAGAGAGAGAGAGAGAGAGTAATGGCTTTAGCATGGACAATATTGTATTATATAGACTGGCATTTAAATATTTTTTCCAATATTTGGGCTTCTGCGTCAATATCAAATAATCTGTGACAAAAAGGTATCACTCATGAAAGAAAGAGAAAACCACAGTGAAGATAATTTGGTTGAGCTCATAATGAAATTTGTTTTCAACTTCAAAGGTTATATACAAATTTCATGTGATCATCTGCCTTTGGAAAATGCCCTGTATGGGATATTCCCTCAGTAAATTCAATTTGATTAAAAAAGAGGGAGGGAGAAGAAAGTTATTTAATTATTTTTTGTGCTCTAATGAGTGAATTAACGACCATCTTCTATGAAGCATCATACCACTTTCTACTTCTCGCTTCGGGGTAGTCAGGTAAGCTCCAGTATATTTCCTCCGGTAAGTATCGGTGGGAAGATTGATTAAAGGGCAAGCAAGGAATGTTGTAGAGAAACCAGGCAACGGCATCAGGCTGCTCTTCACGAAAGCCGAAAAGGAGACGATGGTAAAACATCCAATGAGTACGACGGAGTACTAAAGCCTATCTCCACAAGACACCCACGTAGGCATGGGTATAGCACTAAAAATTTCCGCCACCTACGGGATTTGAAACCAGACCTTCACCAATGTTATACCAGCCATAAAAGAAATCTGGATTCCTCAAAAACTTTGGGGGATTAATAATTTAACATATAATAGAAGTGTCCTTCTAAATTCTCTCCTACAGTCTTCACTTTTCCTATTATCCAAAATACCCCTTGCACTTGCTGCTAGCTCAATGCCCTACCAACTTTCCTCCCAGCACCACCACACATGCCACAGCCATTTTTACTTGCTACTGACCGGCTTCTCCATTCCTCAATACTTTCATCTCTCATAACTTTTTCCCCCGATTTTCACGTCCCCGATCCTCAACTCCACGGAACATCTCAAAGGTTTGAGATTGATTCAAACTATTCATAAGGTACCGAAAGAAATTGGTATTGGAAAAAGATGAAGTAGCATATTTGTGTTGAACTATTTTCTTAAAATGTCCATTTCTATATGTTTATTTGTTATTTTATTTGTTTTGCTCTCTTTGCAAAACGTGTGTCTTATGTGGCGAGGTTTAGTTGTGTTTTATTGCTCATGTGTGCCAGAGAGGTAAGCAGTGTTACCACACAGGTGTCCTTCGCTGGCTGGTTGGCATAGGTGGATGAAAACTCATCAGAATCTCAAACCGCTAGCTGTTGCATCACGTGACTCCTTAGTTATGTGATCGGGATGATCTCGAGCGATTAAAACGCAACCCACATGATAGATACGATTGATCTTTCGTATGAAATCAATACCCTCACTTGATAGACTTTACATTTTACTTTCGTATAAAATCTTCTCGTAATTGCAAACAGTTTGAACAGATTGCAAAACTCATCATGGTTTTTTTTATTCGTGACTTATGAGAGTTGTTTATGGATAAATCATATTCGTAATACTAATCGGGCGCTGTATTTCGTCCTATGCACTACGTTTTAACGTGCTCGCCAGCGAAGCATTCTCCCAGATTCCGGTATAGCCATGCATTTTTTCTGAGTGCTTTTTGGTATTTATTTGGCGGTAAGGGGAGCAAGCAAGGTTCGAGGTTGAACTGTGCTGAGTTCGTGCAAGCGTGCGTAGGTAAAGAATCTCCCAGTTCCATACAGCCTAATAGATGTGGATGTGAAATACACGTAGGGGAAATCATTCGCCAGAACTAGATTCTGAACTCAAATGCCCCGGATATATGCCTCAATAAAATACCTACCCAAGCGTCCTTCTCCATTTCTTATGTCCGACACGACCCCAGGGACTCGGGAGATGTGCATTTAAGTCCCAAGCGGGGCGAGTTATTTATTTTCACAGTAAATTTTATTCAATCTTTGAACCACAAGCAAATAGGTGCCGCCGGGAGTGCAAAATTTTGCTTCTCCAAACTGTAGCATCTAAGTTGCCTATATTTACCCAAATTCATAATGCCAGTCATAGCCATGAATGTTCCTGTTGAGAAAAGGAAGGTTTTCGAGTAGAATTATTTTCTTTTCTGTCCCAACCGCCGGGCCAGAATGTTTTGAGAGGAAGAGGAAGATCCTCCTCCGATGCGTGCGTAATGGCAACACATCCTCAATAACAGCCTTCGCTTTCGAACTCCTAGAGAGGGACTCTGGGGTGGACCACATGCGGAGCAGAGAAGAAGATGGGGATTAGTATTCCGGAGGCGACCAAGGAAGGAAAGACAGAGAAGTTGGAGAGAGAGAGAGAGAGCGGACGAGTGTCTGTGAGGATGCTGTGTGCGAGTTAGACACAGGGCCAGGAGGAGACAAAGGGTGACGGAGAGGGGCAAAAGGGCTGGAGTAGACGAGGCCACGTCGTCGGTTCCGTTATCCATCCCCACTACTGATGTCGATTTGTACTGATATACCGCTGTAACTCCGTGCTGCCCTCTCCAGGACTTAAAACCGATGAGTGAAAAGCAAGCGGTTACATAAATTTGAGCGAGATATTAAAACACTTGAAGTAATATGAAAAAATATGATAAAAATACTTGAAATAATATGAAATGAAAAAACAATATCAGGGAAAATTGGGCTCAAATAAAAGGAAAATATGTCATACTCCAAAACATACCAAATATCATCCTCCTACGGTGCTACTTGTGAAGATATTGGCAAAAACATGGAAGTCGTTTTTCATGAGAAATGTTACCTTTATGAACTACAAGGAGAATAAAATAATGAGAAATTTCTATCGCAAAAATTAGTCATATTTTAGTGTTCATTTTGTATTTATTCAACTCTTAGTTCTCAACTATCTTGAAAAATAAATATATTACTTTACGAAATCATTTTTACGGTATCTTTTGCATAGGCATAATATCTGTACGGCGTTTAAATAATGTATATCAATATTATTTTGACATTAATAATACGATATTTGCTTCATGCTTCTTACAACTGCCGAAATACAATATTAAAGACAAATATAGTGTATATTTAGAGAAAAATCTCGCTCATACAGCCTAAATTTCAAACAAGATTATCATTTTCGGATTCCTTGATACCTTAATTAATGTGTGTAATGGTTTCAAACATAAATGACAACAATTCTCCGTTTATTTATCAGAATAACATTATGTCGATCTCTATTTTTGGGTTCACTTCCTGATTGCCGCGCTTCATGTTTCCAGTTCCTACGCCATAGAGCCAACGCCAGCCAATGCAGGGAGGGTTGATAAGGTTAGGAACTGCATGCTACGGATGTAAGGGCGTAAATTCCCACAGCGATTTTGAGATTCAGGCGTAAATAGCTCGGTCCGCACGGCTTTTGGGGAGGTGGAACATTGGCGAATGCTCCATCCACTCCTTCTGAACCAAACATACCTTTATTATGCTCCTACTCGAAGTCTCATCCCATTTCCAGAATCATGTACCTCTCACTTTAGCCTCGCCATCAGTTGCAAAGGTTAATTTAGCAGATAACAGAGGTTTTGATGTCATCTGACAGCTATCTACCTTTTCTTCATCCAAAATTTTTCCTTTCATTTCCCTACCCACTCCAAAAATATACGCTCTTCTACATGTCCCCTGCAAACCAGATCGCCCTAGTAAACCGAGAGAGGAAGGTAGATGTGGAGGGGAAGGAAGCCAATTGATCAGTGTGGCTGTGTGCGGGTTAGAGGAGGGGGAGGGCAGGCGAGTTAAGAGGGTGGATGACCTAACCGATTCAGGAAACGATCCTAGTTCCCTTTTCCCGCATTTCTGTTAACTACCTTCGTCTACCAATTCCACCTGCCACTACTTGCTCCACTCTCTTTCCTTCTTCCTCTGCCATACTCCTTCACGCCCATCCCCACACTCATACCTCTTTCCCTTATAACCGAACTCAAAACCCGGAACTACACCCTACAACCAATTGAGGTAGACGGGAATGTCCAGGACGTCAAAAACACGTAGCTATTGTTTACTACATCTCTTATTTGTAACGTCGAAGAATGAGTCCAAATTTGACACTTTATCAATGTATAATTTTGTAACTCCTGCCACAAGTGTCCCTGTTGGTAAATTGCGTTTCAGTATTTATGACACTCGGTCAACCGGCATCTTATTTAAAATACATACAGTGTAACCCATATTATGGGGCCACCACTTGAGATAATGGCCGCTGGATGAGGTGGCCACCGAAGGGAGGGAAAACTAGCATTTCTTATATGTATAGGAAATTCATTCTGTTCCCGAAAAAATCGATCATTTAGATAAATGACCGCTTAAAGAAGGTGGCCGCGGAGGCAGGATTTACAGGCTATTCAATGTGGAGGTTTTTTCGCTGCGTAGTTCCATTTAACTTAGAATATTTAGCGGTCACGGCGATTGGTAATTTGACAACGTAGTGATGGTTGTTCGTTTTTTTTCAAATGGCGGCTCTCAATTCAATTTATTTCGTGCATTGAAGGCATTATTCAAATGTATTGGAAAAATAAATTACTTTCCGCTTGGATCTGGAAGCCGATTCCGCCATTATGGCACACATTAGGAATCACTGTTCTTAACTTTTTCACGTTAGCGCTTGATTTTTGTCACATTTTAGTTAAAAAGCACAGGCTATGCCATGTTTAGCGACTGACAGACCAAGCCTACTTGTAATAAAATTCTTTGTAAGCATCCCTAGTCCTTACTTCACCCTCACCTATGAATAAATACAGTTAAAAATTTCATGCCAATTCATTTTGAACTCATTGGTATCAGCAAGCATAAGTAACGCTCTTAACGGTTGAACCGTTCTACAGAACTCTTTCTTTTTGCATTTCCTTAAAAACTTTCCCGGCGTACTCAGTTGGCATGCAACCCAGCACCTTTAAGGGGGAAGAGGTCAGAATCTTTACCTTACTTTTCTCTCTCTTTCTCTTGCCACCGCATGTGACCCTGCCATACACTTATTCCCTCTCCTCTCCCCGCCCCCATTCAGGGATATCTCCTTTCGAAAACTCCCATTTCCGCCTGCACTCACCCCATCTTGGGAAAAAAGGACCAAGAGGGGAGAGAGCGGCAAAGGGCGTCAAAGCTCTGTGAATGTCGTGAAGTTCTGCAGTCGACGAGGCAGCCCGACTCTCCCGACTAATTCGATTTCAAGGAAGTGGAAGGGACAGAGGGAGAGGCGGAGAGAGAAAGTGGAGAAAGAGAAGAGTAGAAGAGACTGATAAAATAAACAGAGAGGGAGAGAAAGGATAGAGTAGCATAGAAAGGTAATGATAGAGGATGAGAAAGACTAGGACTTCATTTGGGGACGACACTGAGGCCATATGATCTCCCTTACTGCGTTTAAACAAGTACAGAATAGGATTTCGTATGCAACACGATGGAAAATTCATTGTTCAGGTACATATCTTGAACCGAGAAAGCTGGCCGGACTAAAAATGAAGGGAAAACTATAAACGCCTTTCGATACCCCCGATGATTTTACCGCAAACTTAAAACAATATGAGTTCTAGAGGGATAAAATTCTCCGCAAAAAAATTTAATTCAACTAGGGTTCAAACTCAGGCAACCAACGACATAAAATTGTTTACTCAGCTAATCCAAATTTACCAGCAACTGGAAGATCATGATTCAACTCCTGGTTAAATCGAATTATTTTTTCAAAGCAATTTTCTCCATTTGATGTATACGAATATCATTCCACCCATGTATGTGACAGCGTGTCAAATTTTTTCTGCATTTCGCAGCAATGATATTTTGGAATACGATACGTACAATTAACGGGTAGAGCAAAATAAACATAAAACGAGTGTATTCCAAATCATAAACTCTACAACCCGAGGAGGGCTTTGGCTCCCTCAGCAATAGGTTTGCATTCCATTATTCTTCTTGGCTTCTCCTTTCATCAGATATTCCTCAACATGTTGTAGGCATCGTTTCCGTGGTCGTCTAAAAATGCAACATTATCTTTGGGAAAATTTCACCAAAAATGTAGCCTCTTCAAAGACTATGACACATTTTTAAGGCTAATCACTGCCTTGTTAAAATATATTTAATACTTCATATACGTTATTTAGGCGATAGCCATATTCTTATTATTTATCTTCTAACTGACTGTCGTTAATGGCGTACAACCTACTCATTTTATTGAGGCTAAGTAATAGAGTTTGCTATCATATCGATGACAAATACACGAACTTATGTTTCTCGGTGGGAAAAGAATGAAAAGAAAAAAATTAGCGCTAACCGCAGGTTAGAAAATTTTGAATGTGCTTGCTCTTTTAAAGTCATCAACTCAAAGGAGATGAATATTAACATAACTATTGCAATTGACTCATATATTAATAAGTGCAATTATCACAAGCGAGTGATATACATATAATACAAGATATGGAGAAACGCTCAAAGGGAAACGCTCTCTTTATCTTTGTTCGGACTCCAAAAAATCGGTACAAGTGCACGACTTATGGAAATTGTTGATTTTCTATTTAACATGCTAAAACAACCCTGAGGTCGGACGACAATGGAACTCTTTCAGTATTTGGACGCTTGTATATGTATCTGATTTAAAAATTAACATGGAAAAAGAGCTAACTCAAGAGACGCTGCACCGTTCCTTCTCTATGGACGTAGTTCTTGGCCACAAGTATACGCGCGCGGGTTGTTCCGTTTCTCGTAACATGCTGCGTGTTAGCAAAGAAAATCCTCAACTCTACCTAACTATTGCATGAAATTTAAATGAAATATAATTAGCAAGCGTAGGCTTTAGATTTACATGCAACTGTATATTCTCCGGTATTCTATCGGATAGCGGAGCTATTCACCTGAGGTCACCGGAATACACTGAATTTCTCCTAAATGTCAAATTTTACGATTATTTGGGTCTCACGCGACGAATTACTACTTGTTGCTGGAGTATCCATGCAAGCAATATTCAATAAGTTTGATAGTTTGATAATTGCTACATTTAATCCATGTCATCTCGACAATCAATTGCAAATACACCACTCAAAATGGCGCGTGCATACGTCTTTGTCCGCTTCAAGAGGCCACAAAACTTTTTTTCACAAAAGTTTATTTCACACGAATGGCAATCTACAAAACGGTAGAAACACGCTAATGCATAGAAACAATTTCAAAGAAAATGATGGAGGTTGTAACAGAGGGAATTACGTCATCAAACCCTTGTTTGACATCCGAAATAATTACTAAATTGATCATCCATGCTCTTCCTTACTTTCCTTTGGATAGCATGCCAGAATGGACGTCCGATGGATGTTAAGCAAGGAAATCCACCAGCTGTTTTAAATTTAAGGAAAGGAACTCTTGAAACGTGTACTGAAGACTTATTTCTATAGATTCTGCTCAATTTTACCATAGTTTTCAACCGAAGTACTGTTAAAATATTTTAAGCACGTATCAATGGAATGAAAGTCATCACTGGAAAATATCGTAAAATTATAGTGTGTCAGCGTGGAGTAAACACGGATAGCGAACAGAATACGCCCACTTTAAATCTAGCATTGACCACAATAGAAAGCGGCCTCACCATCTACCTAAATAACTGAGATTATAAATATATATCAATAAATAGATATTAACTGAGCCAAAACAAAAACTATGAGCAACCTTATAATAATTGAATTAAGTCAATTTTTCGAAATACGGGGCTGAATAGAATTTTATACTAGATTTATTAGCAAACAAATTGTTATGCGTGTGAAACGGCACGAGTATATAGAATAGATAACACAAGAGTTTATGTAATACTGTCTCATTTTGGCCTCGGTCTTTTCTTGTAAGAATTAAATGGCCATCTTTGACTTTAACCCTCAGACTTCCACGGGGATAACGGGATTACCCCAGGTAAATTTTCAATCGTAGACCTATGCATTTTCATGGTGATTAACTGCTTTCTATCAATTGTTCTTGGACGATTTTAAAATCTTATAACGAATTATTATCTGTCATTTTCAATAATTTGTTTGGGGAAAATACCTTTGAGATAACCGAATTTTCCCTGTTAGTAACGAAAGTATGGAAGCAGTTTTGAAAGAAAAGCCACTGAAACAAGCCAAGATATACGTTCAGTGCAATTTATATTACTTTGTAGCATTCACTGATTCCAGAAAAAGGGTAATTAGTTTTCAATGATTTCGAGTACTTATTATTGTATTTCTGTAGGTTATTGCATCAATTTTTTCACTGTAGAGTGTATTTTGTTTATATATATCTTTTAAATATAAAACTAAATTTTATGTATCCTTTACTACTGGAAGCTTATACATACTTTGCGATCCTTAATACATTTCATAATCATCAATAGAGGTATTATGGGTCATATAAACATGATGTTAAGGATCAATACGGAGTGGTGTTAATTTTATGTCGTATACTTAATGAGATAACCAAGTTACCTAAGAAGGTGTCAAATACCTTGACAGTCTGATGGTGAATTATAAAATATACCAGTACATGGCTTATTCCGTTCCTTGGCACACAATATCCGGCCGAATTATGGCACGTTTTCCCTCAGACTTTCGGATTGCATGAAATGACGACTCCAATCCGAGTTTTTGAAATCTGGATGGATGCTTAACCAGAAGGAAGGAGAGAGGTAATTTATCGAATCCGTCGATAGCTGTCTACTGATAAAATGCATGAATACTTCCCCAACTACCCGATATTCACAGCTAAAATTTTGTTCGCCATTAATGTAGGTTTTCGCGAAAGCTCTATATTTTTCTTGCAAAATTATTATTCCTTGTTCTTATCCAGGAACACCAATTGGTTTGCATACAGAAAGTTTCCCCTTCTTTTGTCGATGCATGATTTCTTCACCCGATACCAGTTTCTGTATATTACTGCAATAATTACACGCCCGTGGGTAGCCGACTCCCAGATCACATTATTTTTTTCCTTGTATTTTATTTATCCTGGGTTTGATGGGACAGGACCGTCCCTTCTTCCTCTAACCAAGTTTTCATACACAAACACCCATGTCCTGGGCAGATAATATACTACCCAGGCGGGACTCGGATCCGCGACCCTCGGGTTAGGAGGCGAGGACTTGACCCCGCCGCCACCGGGGCCGACATTATTAATGCGCCGATGGTCTAGAATATTCCAGACCATGTTATATAGCAATATATTTGATATATTAATATCATGTGAGTGAAATACCCGCGAGCGTCGACTCATATAGCCCCGGCAAAGCATACGACGTTAAAATAATGTTACCACCCTAAAATATGTGGGGTACCTACGTTAAAAAGTAAATAGCAGTTCAGCTATTGGTTCATATATTCTAGCTTGCGTTTATTTTGGCATACATTTATTCATTCATATTTGATCGTTTAGGGTACCTGATACTCTTTTGACCTTGTTTATTTCTATTTTATTTTAAATACTGGTTCAGCCATTGGTTCATGTATTCTACCATGCGTTTATCTTAAAACACGTTTATTCATCCATATATGATCATTTAGAGTTTCTAAGACCCTTTAAACTTGTTTATTTGCATTTAATTGAAATACATTTTTTGGAATACTCTAAAAATATCTTACTCTTTATTGTAAAATACTTTTCAGAGAATTAACATTCAAAAACGATTGAAGTAATAAAAAATAGGAGCATTCAACCCGAGTTTCTACGCGTTTTCTTTTGCATCTGAAACCACTAATAGGAAGCAAATTTACTCTGTTCAAGAGAACGCGATACCATATGACTAACAGATTGAAACCCACTTTCCCTATGTTCTCCAAAATATCAAACACATCTATGCTGTCCTGCAAGGGGACATAATACCACTAAAGAGATAGAAGAACCATGTAAAGAAATGTTCGGTTGCAGTGCTGTTGTCAGTCATTTGCTTCAATAGTACAGCGCATACCACAGGTAGAATTTACAATCACCAAAAGAAACGTTCTTGCAGACTACTGCAATCCGACGGTAAACATTTCGAGGCAAAACGAAATGGATACGACGAAAGTGATGAACGCAACTGAAAAATATATGATGCTTTCACTGCATTTCGTCGGTTGAAAAGGATTTCAAAGCGTTTCACAATTCACCCACCCGTAACATCGAGGGCGTGGGGTATCGAGGGAAGAAAGGACAATGGGAAAGATAGCGACGTAAAAAGCCGAGAGGAGGGTGAACAGAAAGTACATAAAGACAGCAGAAAGGCATTATGCGTTTGCCCGTGATGGGAGTGAGAGGAGAGTACAGGAGGATGGAAATGAAAAAAGCGACTATTCACTTTACGACAGATGAACGATTCTACGATTTCATCTTCGTGCGCTTTGATGACCGATCGATACATGGGGGTGACTGGAAGAGAGCAAACGAGATGACGACAATGACGAAGGACGAGGCTGGAATGACATGTAACGTGGCCAATGGTTCTTCACAGTTACCGTACGGTAGCGGAAAAGGTTGTGAACATAAGTTATCATTACCACAAACTTCAGTAAATAACACTTTATATGCTTTAATTAATTCCATCATGTATTTTAATGGTAGCTACGTTTTGTTTCGATACCGTATTAAAAACTTAGCATGATTCAGCAGCTTTTTGCTTCATTTTACAAGGAAATTTTTCTCCTCAGTGGCAATGGTTCTTAAAAGATATTCAAATACATATTCATGCCCGAAGAGAGTACACTATGATCATTCTTTTGTACCCAATCTATTATCGAGGACTTTGTGCCATTCGCACTATAAGTAACGTTACATAACGTTATAATTACATAACGTACGTCTTCCAAACTAGCGTTAAGCACTATGATATACTCACTAAAACCTAGTGCTTAGGAGTAACTAACTATCTTAATAATAAATACAACGAGGATTAAATGTAAATTTCCCCTGATAGTTGTTACGGCGGTCACAACAGTAAGTGCGACTACACTATGCATAATTTGGGAACTACTAATGAGCATAGGACATGAATTTCCCTCCGCTCACAAGTATCCCATACCCTAGAGAAACCCGGTATCATCGCAGATGAGCCTCTCGGTAGTTGAGCCGGCAACATGAAGTTATAATTTACGAGCTATGCTAGAAAATCTTACTTGTCAGAGTCACTATGTTTGGTAATGGAAAGTGGGTGGGTGCCAAATGTGGCTGATTTTTAACCATGGTTGGCTGACCGTAGAGAATGGGTAACTTGGGCAAGATATCGTATTGGAAACCCTAGTTTTGTAGTTATCAACATGTGAAGAACGTATTTTACACCAAGGCCTTCTCAGAAAATTACTATCACGGAGACGCATTGATTTACTCGCATTTTTTTTCTAAATTTCATGTAATATACCAATTTTAGCTATCGACATAAATTTCAATGGGAAATATTATAAAATACATTGCGGCCAATACGGGTTCAAATTCCATTCACACAGCAGTGAATAGACAAGTAATTATTACAGAGGAAATTCAAGAGTAAATGATGATTCTCAGATTACCTTCTAAATCCTTTGATATGTTTCAAAGCTAGTAATCTTGATTACGCTCACAACAATCCATGTAAACCTCCTTTAAATATTTTCTCATGGAATTTACAAACAATCCATCCTTTTCCATAAACTTCTCTCTTGTTCAGTATGTAATACAGTGAAATTTTTACTTCGCACTGCACGAAGTAAAGGATATCAGTTCGAATCAATTTTATCATGCACATTATATCAATGATCACTGAGGAGAAGCAAGTTGTGATAATATACCGAGTCTTTTATGAACTCAAATCAGAGATGGCAAGAAATTATAGCAATTGTTGTATTTGTGATTTAAAGTAGCTTTTGTATCATAATGTAACTGTCCAAAACTCAACAGAAGAGTAAAAAGGGAACATTTTACTTAATAAGTGCTGCAATAAAATAAGTGCGTATCATTCGTAAATTATTATCGGGTATCCAAAAGAAGACACCATTCTCCAGGGCATATCGGGAGTAATAGATTACATTTTCCAATGCGATATATCATTAGTTTGATTTATTTTTTACTTCCCTGTCATGATTACCTATATATTATCTGGTGTTCATGAGCGGGAAAACTTGCAAAAAAACGAAGGTTTGACTCAAGAGCGTAGTTAATTACGTTAAAGTACAGTAAAAAGTCGAAGTACATTTGGATTATTACCTAATCAAATCCTCTCGCAAATTACGATTAGGCTGTAAAAATTTACCTTAATTCTCTGCATGAGATTTCAGCTCAAATAATCCAACTATTCACGCTCATCACGATTTATCGAGTTATAGGATAAAATCCCAGGATATGTCTTTAAAGTATTTTCTTTCACATCATGTATCACTCAAGCTCAATAGCCTGGAACACTCATTCATAATTCAATGTTTGGAATGACTGCCTTTCTATCAATTAATGCAAATACTTGTACACACAAAATGTACGCAAATATCAGTTGAACAGAAAATCTATCCTGCTTTTGCATTGGTGAGAAGTGTAATTAAAATAGGCATTGCGCTGTTACCGCCGGAAAATTTGTTCATTCTGATGCCATTTCACTCTTTTTACATGGTCACAAAAAAAGGCGAAGATAATCTTCCAAATGCCACCCACCCCTCTATGAGAGTAGTTAAAAAAACTGAGTCTTCTCTTAGTACTGTAGTAGAATATTTTTTCTCATTTTTATGGTATTTCACATCAAATTAAGCTAGTATTAAATGAGTTTCTCTTAGTAAAAATGTAGGCCTGGGGTAAATAGATCATATTAACTTCATTGTAAACGTTTTAAGGAGGTACTTTTTTCTGCATAGATAAAGTAAATTCAGAGTATTTCTTCCGGTGGGTTGTAAGACGAAATAATCCTTCTATCTAATTAGACATTATAATAAAGACAGTCTTAGGTAGTTAAAAGATGAACTAATCAAAAATACTCTAAGACTAACCATTTATACAAGTAGCTTGGATAAGCTATTTCACAATTGGAAATTGCTAATTTTTTATGTTGTGAGTTTATGATAGCCTGAAAAAGCAAATATATTTATAATGTGTTATATGAACGATTAATTATTTCAAAAACGTATCTTTTCTTGAAGAAAAATGATATTTGATAATACTGATATGAAAATAGGCTAAGGAAGTATACGATCTGGATATCAATACCAAAAATAGAGATATATAATTTTATAGAACGATTTGAAACTGTTAACGTTTTATTGTAATGTGAAATATTTTACGTGGATTCGAAACTAGACCGTTTTCTGGACGGCAAGGACCAGACGAGTATCTTTCCTCGAGCTTGGAGTCAGACCCCAAAAAGGCTTCTAACAGCTAAACGTAGCAAAGGACGAAGGCAATTATAAATGTAGGACATCTCAGAAGAAAGAATGGAGAGAAGCAGAAGCCGGAAGCTGGAAGCAGAGTGGTTAAGGCGGGGATTCATTTCCCTCTCCGGAGCACACTTCGCCCTTTGTGTGCCGAGCAACAAGTGAGAGAAGGCGACCGCGCCCACGGTAAATGAAAGATGTCGGCCACTGGGAAGCGCTCCGTTCAAACTGATTCTCTCCGTGAGTCGTTCCATTTTCACTCCTGTAAGTTAATTTTGGAGGAGTCCTTGGAGCGGAAACTCACGAGGAATGGACGACAAAACTGACTTTGCAAGATGCTTTGTCGGAGAATTGAACGAGTAAGAACTGATGGTTTCGAATAAGTTTCAAACTACTGACTCATTCCAAAAAGTTCTAGCGTCAGCAAGGTAATTAGCAGCTTAGCAGCCACCAAAGTTTAGATAGAGAGATCAGATAATCTCACTTCAAGTCGATGTCCCACTTCGATGGCTCTTCGGTTGTCATCTAAACCTCGGTCGAGTTTTTCTCTGCAAGTCCGAGCCGCAAACTAAAACGGCATACCATTACAAATGTTTCAATCCGTTTTCTTGCGTATAATACTCAAGAATAATTAGTAAAATATATATATCGCACAGTAAAGGCACAATACGAGGAAATACTTCTCCTCCAGTATCCCGGAAAGAAGTAAGAGCTCAAATTCATGCTCCTTGGATAGATGTTATGTGAAAACAATCTACGATGAAGCATAATTCTCGCATGTTCAGTAAAAAAGCTCTACCTCTTATTCATAACATTCATTTTATAATAGGTATGTCCGGAATCTGCAGACCCGAAAGTTACACGAAAGAGTTCGATTATAGACGTTCCGACTGTTCAGGAAGAAGGACTCAGCTCGTTAATTAATTTAAATGAAAAACGTTCGAAATAAATGAAAAAACGAAATAAATAAAATTTAAATAATTAATTAAAATAAAAATAATATTAGAAAACGGGCCTTTTTTAACACTACAAAGAAATGTGGAATATGGTCTTACCAAAATAAAATATATTTTAGTAAACATAATTTTTCTTTCAGTTAAAAAACTGAAGATCAAATTCAGAACTTAAAATTTATACAAATGCATATCGTACGTTTTCCACATCGTCCATATCGGATCATCGGTATCCAAATATTGGCTACAAATACAAAAATATAATATTGTGTAACATATGTAATTTTTAAAATATAAAATTGAAGTTTAAATGGTCAGTTATTACTCAATGGCTTTAAGAAAACACGCTTGATACAAGAATTCATCTCCGTTCAGCACATACATTGTCGCTCCACTTGCTCATCTGAATGTAGAATTAGTTCCTGTCAACAAGTCAATTCAATAGCATATTCCTTCACCATCATTCACCAGCGACGCTGGAAGTGTACCACATTAACACTCAGGTTCGGTATAGAGACCAATTGATAGTAATTATATTTCCCTTATTGATGGAGAATATTTCCCCATAGCATGTATTCTCAAAGAACGATCGGCTCCTGTCCATCCGCGAGAATGGGTGAATAACGTCAAGGATAAAATTCTAGAGCAATGTCACGGAAAATTATCCTTCTTACACTACCATTACGACTAGTCTACATGAAATAGGGAAATAGTACTTTGGCATTATAATGGTTCTCTTTCATTTTGCATTACATTTGTTTTACAAAAGCTCAAAGTTATAAAAGTGCAATCAGGATTCTCAGAGTAATGATCTGAGATTATTTTTTCATCGCAAATAGGAGCGTCACGCTATGGGCCAGTAGAATATAGCATGTGATATGGTCTCTCACAGTGGAAAGTGATTCCCTTGAATCACGCTTCATGACCTCTCCTTGCGTGCATTAACCAACAAACCACGCGCTAATTCAGAGTGCTATGCGTGGCAAGCAGTTATAAAAAATTCAACATATATTCTGATCTCCCCCCCAGTTGACTATTGTGTAAGGACAAACGACCAATAGGCTATGAGACTTACTTCTGTTTGTGGCATCTTGTACCTAGTCCCGCAACTCACAGGCAAGTTGGGGTGGTTATTCAGTGGAAAGGAGTTGGATTCCCCGAGGACCATCACAACTGAACCGATTGTAAGTAACTTTATTTTTGTGCATGTTCCGGTTTTGACGGATGATTTTTACGGTTCTTTTTACGGTTTTTAACACTCTATCCTTTGCATGAAATGCATGACATACATATGTTCTTGCAAAATAAGCTGTGCATCCACGATGTATCGTGATCGAAATAGAGTTGTTCACGCGTCCTCTATTTGCCTCTTGAACGCCAAAATGATCCTCCATAGCTGATGAACGGCTTCCGGGATGAGTTTTTTTGCTCCAATAAAGGTTAAGTCTGGAGGGTATTTCGAATCGCACCCGAGGTTGGCATTGCAAGAGGTGGACAGAAATGATTAACAATCGGCATATTTTATTGATTTCTCTCTTCCAGTTGTCATTTTTCTCTTCTCTTGATCCTTTTCCTCCATTTTTCTTTTCCACAACTAAATATATCACATAACTAACATTCATACCTCCCCTTTAAAGGTGCAATTTTCCTTGTCGCCCTCCCCTCACCTCCATCATTCGAATGCACTTTTGATCGATTGGCGCCATCTGTTTCGCTAAGCGCGGCTCAAAAGTCATTCGCGCGTTCCTCTTCGGTTGTCGCGACAAACAAAACTCACAGTCTGTTTTTCTCGCCTGAGTGGTTTCCCATGTTACGATCCTTACGCGCGTCGCCAGAGGCCGCCACCGTCGACCGAAGGTGGGGGTGGAGGCATAAATCTCCACCCGAGTTGTCCCGTTCACCCCCATTTTCCTCGTCGCTAGCCTCCAACATCAATCCCCCGCGCCTCCACCCCCATCCTACTATCTACTTTTCATACCCTTTCTTTCACGTTCCCTCCCATTTCCCTCGCCCCCTTTTTCATTCAGCTTTGCATACCCTTTAGTCCCCCGCACGACCCCCTTCAACTCCGTCATCAGTTTCGTGGAGGTCACCGCCGAGAGAGCCCTCAAGATTTTTGTGAGCCTTCCCCGGCCTCCCTCGCTACGTTCCCTACCTTTTTCGCACATCTGTGAAAACGACAGAGATAATGTATTGCTCGTTTTATGCCCAGCCAAATGAATTCACCTTTTCCACTCTAGAGGTACCTGGGCTCAAAACGTTTTTCGGGAACCATGTTGTCCGGTGCAAATGGCATTTTCCTCTTTGTTTTTTATGTCAACGATGAAAATTAGAGTTTAAATATTTTTTTCTCTGGCTGTTTTTTAGGCCAATATGATGGTTCAAGTTTTCCCCGATGCGAATTAGACCATAAAAGGTACAAAATACCTTTTTTATTCGACTTCATTAATCTTTCCATCCGAAGATGGGTTGGCTACAGTGCTCTTATTTACAGTTCGTCTAAGAGTGGCAATAACGTTGAAGTAGCTAAGAGTGGCTGTTTATGGATGACTTTGAGGAAAAATTATTAAGTTATAGCTCAGGGTGCTCCAGGAATATTTATTGCTGTTTCCGTTACGTGGACGATATTTTTGCAGCATGGACTGACACGGATAGACAATTGGATAATTTTCTAACAATTCTGAACACCTAGTGTAAAGCGTATAGCTTACTTGTGAGAAATAAAAAGAGAGAAAACTGAATTTTCTAGATGTTACAGTATAAAAAATAGATAGGAAATATGATTTTTCAGCATTCCGCAAAGCCACCACCACGGACGATATCATCCTCTCTGACTCCCGCTACCACATATCACAAAAGCTGTCCGTTTTTCACTTCCTTTTAAACAGATTAAAGGATATTCCTTTTTCTAAAGAAACATTTAACCAGGAATTGGAAACAATTAAATCAATAGCCATTTCAAATGGTTACGAGAGCATTATTGACAAAATGCTCCCTAAAAAATTCTCCATTAGAGCACAACAAATAATCACTTCTCCAAGTAAAGTCGAGAAAGAAAGTATTCGGTGGTAAAAATTATCATACAACGGGATAATTCAAGAAGAATTTGGCAACCTCTTATCAAAGGACCATTTTATAATAGCATTTTATAGCATAAACAACATTAAAAGATTCCTGAATGACACAAAAGATAAATTTCAACCAGTGGAACATGGGGAAGTACACAAATTACAGTGCAACGACTGCAGTGCTGAGTATGCTGAACAGACAGGACGTACTTTTCAGACTAGAAGAGAAGAACACGAGAGGTGTTTCTGAAAATGCAACCTTTCCCAGTCCCACTTCGCCATGTATCTGAGGGGAGAAAACCATAGCAGCTCCTCCATACCTGACACACTTGAGATATTACATCAAGAAAAAAGGAAGAAAGATGGAAAAGAAAGAGGAGTTTGAAATAAGAAGGAAAATGAAGAATTATCTTTCAATTAACGATATCCTTTTTGAAAAACTTTCCCCCCTCCTAGAAATCTCTCTCTCTCTTACGGAAAAACTGAAAGCACTGACCCTCCCACCCCAATCCCCCATGCTGATAACCCACCGCTGCATTAATCCCTATTCGTCGAGGGACTACACCACGTCAACCCACCCCCCACTTACGCCCCTGATTACGTGACCTCTCACGGGTTTTCCAGATTCCTAGCCCGACCGCCATCCCTTACCTCTCCCCTGGTTGTTCCCTACTCACCATCCCCTACTTCCCCTTCCTGCCTTCCCCCAAACCCTTTATGATATACATACTTCTGGAAAGTTTTTTGAATTTGTACCTATCTGATGATGACACCGTTTTGTTGAGACGTGTTTTACCAAGAAAATAAATCAGTGGAAGAAAACCAAGTTATTTTTTTCATTTACAAAAATGTGACTTCCATTCCATCCACGAGTCCGTCATTTCACAAACTGACAAATTCGAGAATCTTGATTTCACTTATCTTGTCACCGTATCAATGGAATAATAATAACCTGAACTTCGGGGCTATTTCAAATACAGAAAAACATCGTAACCTGAAATGCTGGAGGAAAATATTAATGTAAGCTCTCCATGGTAATCTACAACATTTGTCAATCGAGGAAAGTAAGAGCTGGATTAATAAATAATGATAGTAATTTCGGTTTTAAAGCTACAGCTTGATGACGTAATGCCCTCCTTATCCATCTCAATGGTTTCGGCCGATTAACATATGGAGTTAGGAGTGAATATTGTTCTACGAAAAGCGGTTTTCTCCAAACGGCGCCTTTTAATACATAACGTCGACATGAGCTTTCTCAGGCGCTAAAATACAAATACGCACTAAGAAACAGCTGGCAGCTTTTTTGCGAAGTGAGGTTGGCCACGGGGAGGGAAGAGTACAAGCAGGTGGTTGGAATCCCCTGGGCGGACACTATCCCCGTGGGTCCTCCATTCCCAGCGCATGCAGAAAAGTGGATTATCACCGATGAAGTGGTTATGGAGTGTTATAAATTGACAAAAACTTATTACTATTATTATTATATACTGTGCGATGAAAGAATCAAGACTGTGATATCTATGTAATTATTTTAAAATGTTTACTACCGAAAAATAAATAATAATAATAACACACAGAGTACAGGCTAGTAGTGTTCTCCCCGCCGCGATTTGTGCACTTAGAGATCCACCTGACCTGTACCACTAATTAACCCCCAAGCTCGTTGTTCCCTAAAGGAAGGCATCTGTCGTCAGGGAACATTGAACACGCATCATCATTCGGGAAACCCATGACAATGCGTTGCCTATTGTTGCTATTTCTATATCCGTACCATCATACTGTAACGTAACTACTCTACAACTTTGGGGTGGTAGAAATTTTTGGGTCGACGGGTCGACGACTGCGGGAGGTACAATCACCATTAATTTTTGTTGAATTGTTATAAACGCAGTCGTGTAATATTTAAAATGAAAAACAAAAATATGTACACAAACAAATATTTGGCGAGTGAACCAAACAAAATCACTCGTAGCGTAAGCAAAATTTTAGCTATAAATACCAGTTACCGGGAGAGTAACGGAAGTCGAACAGTAGAGAGTGAACGGAAAGAGAACGAAGTACAGGCTCAGACTCGGCAAAGGGACAGTGATAAGTTAAAGTCAATGAGGAGAGACTTGTCAGTATTCAATTATCAGTGCAATGGCTATCAGCTGAGAGGCATATATGTGTGTTGTAATCCCATCAAGTCTTGACAACCAAAAGAATATTGCAGATAGAGAGCAGACTCAATCCGGGACCATTCAACAGGAGAATAGAGCCCATTACATCTGAAGGATATAGCCTGATACATGTGTGTCATTGGGAAAATTTTATTTCATTTTAAATTATTATCAAAGGGATATCATTTAAGAATTATATAAGTGATATATATTGGATAAAATAATTGCATGTATATTCTCAGCAATTGATATACTAATACTAATACTGATACTGATAAGCTGTTGACGAACGTTAATAAAGGTGATTTATCTTGCTTCTGATAAATCTTCAAGGCAGTCGTTAATTGGAAATTCATCTAATGTGACCATGGACAAGGGTATTTTATATTGATCTGTGGAATAAACCCTGTTTGTTGAAGGATATTCATATCTCTGGAATTTTGTATCTGTGCTGCCGCGGTAATTTTGAGGATGTTCACCTCGATACCCCTTCTGTTGCATGTCACAATGTTGTACTCGCTACTTTCACCGTAAGATTTATGTATTTGTGGTGCAACCGAGTTATTCAGCTAATGAAAGGATCTTGGATAATTTCTTCGCTGAATATGACCCTTTTATTCAACTTAATGTTGACATGTTTTTCTATCTTTTCTATTACATATTGTCGCTTGTAAGGTACTTACATTTATACTCACATTATTGCAAATTTCCATGAAATTTGCATGTGCTGTATAAATAAATGCATAAATAGAAATAATTATGCTACGTAGAACTTGATAAATTTATGTGCAAGTCATTTATCATCATATACGCATACGCACACGTATTACATGATCACAAATAATAAACTATTGTACTCATGCACTTTTCATATCCGTGGTTTTTCTCTAACTTTTTCTTAAACGCTTTCCAATCAGTTCACCAGTTTAGAGCTCCGATTATTATTTAGTACTTTTTACTTCCTTTCTTTTCCTCTTCTCTCCAAAGGGACTCCATAACCCATAGGCTTTGCGACGCTACCATTCATTTCAGGAACAACGGAAAGGATAGGGAGAATCCTAAAGAAACATGACATTACACCGAGATATAGCGCGGTATAGAAAATTAGCTACTTTCTTCCAAGATCGAAGGACTGAATCCCAGATATCTAGTACGAAGGAGAATACGACATTCCCTCCATCTGCGGCCGGAAGTATGTGGGGCTAACAAAGAGGACGATTTCGGTACGTTTGAGCGAACACCAAAGGGCTCTCAAAAATAAGCATTGCGCGCAGTCAGCAGTTTCAGAACATGCCATCTCTAACTCGGAGCATTAGATAATGATAAAAGACGCACGAGTCATGGCCAAAAGTAATGCTACTTCCCTTGAATCATGCGGGAGGCTATTGAAATAGAGAAAGTAAAGGAAACTTTCAATAGAGACAATTGGCCACAGGCTCTACAACATTTGGAAAATACTTGAGGAAAAACGCACCAAAATATGGGTCCTCGACGGTAATTGGACGTGACATCGGAAATCCACCCTGAGGACGGTATAAATACATGCCCAATTCAACCAGATCGAACCTGATCTGAAGATGTGGCACATATAAGACACAAAACGTCATCGCCTAGATATCGCAACTAGCGAAACCTGTAAGAAATGAAATCACCCGCACCCATTCATTACTTTCAATCACATCTTTCCTTTCTTTCCATTTGTTCTCTTTCTCTTCACACCTTCCGCGTTTTCCTTCTCTCCTTCTCGCGAATGTGTGCCTTAAAAAATGTATCAATGGTTATGATGAAAAGCCCCGAGGCATTCAAAGCTTTTCTTCTCTTTTTGGACGGGTCTCTGCACAATTAGTGCCCTGTACACGCTCTCCAAAGAGGTTTCTTCTGAATAATTTTCACAACTGCCGCGACACAAGTTGCTATTTTGCATGCCTTGTGATTGGGTGTCAGTAGTCAATACGTTCAATCATTACGTTCCTCGAAAGTTCTCACTTTTTTCGATAAAATCCTGCTAGATTCATCATTTATATATGATGTTTAATTTTGGCATTTATGCAATTTCACCAAAGTCTTAAATTTTTTAGCTATTGCATATGAATGTGACTTTTTAATTTTACTCAATGTATTTTAGACCTCCAAGTTATATATTTTTAAGCCGTTAAAACCATACGATTTATAAACGCCCTCTTTTATTTTTTCACCATTTTACAATTCTTACCCCAGACTGCGGGTGCGGGTAAATACCATAAGCACGAATGTTTAAAGTTTAAGCCAAGATTTGCGACCTCTCGCGTTAAAAGCTCCCATCAACGGACCCTGGCGTTTTAATCGTCCTTTTTTCGTGGCTTGCTTGACCATTGACCTAAGAGGGCATTGCACTTAACAACTTCGCCGTGTGCTTTCATCCTCCATCCTGGCCTATCCCTTGGGCGAAATAGAGTAGGTATTTACCACTAGATACTTTTACCAAATTAACTGCTGTTTTTTTTTGTTTTCTTGTTCCATTAAGTCGATACGCTTTACCGTAAAGATGGTTAAAAATAAGATGTAAACGGAAATTCCTCACTTTTATTTGTAAGATTTGACTGCCTTGCTCAAATACCATCTCTTAGTTATATCAATTTCAATTTGGTTATTATTTTAATAGTATGTAACAATCACATGATACATTTACACAAAAATATATCGTTTTGACGATTCTTCTGTCCCGCGGAATAAATCCGAGAACATTACGTCAGAGGGCGTTAAGTTTCTCTTTTCGATGCGGACGTTTGTTGAAATGGGAGCAAAATTCCTTTAAACTCTGAAGAGTTATTAAAATAAGAGTCACGGAGAAATTTTTAAATACCAAAGCACTAGCACGCTTCGTCAACAAAAATGAAAAAAGACGGCTCCCTAATCGAAGGTATTTTTTTTTGCACGACTGGTTTGATAAAACTCTCGAATATCGGCCGCAGGGGAGACCCCTTAAATCGAGATTACCTCTGCCTGCGAACACCTGTCACATCAAAATTGCTGTAAAAATGAAAATGAATCGTAATTGAAGCGGTGGGTCGAATCCTCGCTGTTTAACTGTTCTAACCCAAATTTCATCGAGTGAAAAGCATAAAGTTAGCCGTGATCGTGGTAAACATGAATTTTCAATTACACATCAATATTTTGAAGGGAAAGCTTACAAATCTGCCCTCCCAGGGCGTAATATTACAATTCAGTGGAAGAGTGGGCATTGCATACCTATTTAGAATTGTGTACGTGGCAGTTCAAACTAAAAGATTACTATCAGCTATATATAAAAATGAGAAATAATAAATTTTACATCTGTGAAGTGTGTTAGTTTGTTGTTCACTTTTGGTAACTGACAGAAAGCCTCAACAACCCCCCTTCCTCATACCCACGTCTCAGTGATAATGACAGATTAGATCTTTGCTGCGAAGCATACCCAAAGTCTGGATACAGTGTATCACATTTTTTTTCATTATATTGGCAAGAGTGTAAGCCACATAAACTATTCACAACACTGGACATATATGTGAAAAACGCTAAAATACATGAATTTCCATGCATCATATTTGAAAATGCAAAGAAATTCCTTCATCAAGTGATGACAAATTATATATTCCTTATAAGTAATTGTCTCTCGAAATTAAAACACATAGCACATACAAAAAGAGTAGGGTCAGCATGTGATAATAGAAGTTACCGCAGATATTTTTTAAGTCAAAAATGAATGACTAGTCTAAGGTATTGATTTTTTTAAGGCAGTCACCTCATTAACTGATAGTTCTCATCCTATGCTTATCAGAAATGGCTAGGGGAGAGCGGAGGTGATTTAATTCAATATTGGGTCTGAGCTTGCTTTCAAAGAGTTAACTTCGAATAAGTAACGTTGCTGGAAAATTCATTGGAAAAAGGGACCCAAAAGCAGTTTTCAAAAACACTAAATCATTGCTCATGATTGCAGAAAATAGCTAGATTTATTTAATGTAGAAATCGAGTCTCAAAGCCGTATATTGACGACGAAGACAAAGCAACTTAGAAACTTTATTAAACGCTGACACAACGAATGAGTCGTTTCTTGGATGCAGAAGCATGGATTTACGGATGATATCGTACACATGGTTTACGCATGATTTCGTCGCATGTTGGCGGCGAAGACAAAGCAACTTTGACATTTTATTAAACGCTGACTCATCAACTGACTGGTGTCTTTGGTGCCAGAAGCGTGGATTTACGCATGATATCGTGAATCCTCTGAAATAACTACTACTCGCGTCAGTCTACCGATTCTTTTCTCTACCAATACCAGTCTTGTTTGTTGTTAATCTAAAAATTACTGCAAGGCCGGCAAGAAAAAGTTTTTAGGGGTGATGGACACTTTTTCTCCTTGATAAAAGTCAATCGTACGTACCCTGAAATGAAAGTATGGTTTACTTCAACATTTATTTTAAATTTTGGAGTCACTCACGCAATATCAGCGTCATACTGTATTTCACATTCCACATATTATTATCTCTACAGCCCTCTCACATAATTTTTTAGTTTGACGTAATTTGCAGTCAACAATAAAAAAATTAACATTCACTTTTTATGCAAAAATGATCATCGTTTCTGTGACCTCTTTTATTGTACGATGAGGAAAAAATATCATCGTTGATGTGTAAGGTTTCGTCCTCAAAGACTCAAATCTCAGTCTATTTATCTCCAAGCCTCCAAAACCTGAAGTGCGTACACGCTCGCAATTTATTCGACATCCCATGGGTAATAATTCGCAATAAGTGATTCAGTTCAGGAAATCGTTTAATCAGTCATTCCTGAAGAGTTAGAGATCTGGATCGTGGCATAAATTCACCGAGTGCGCATACAGACCGGAACGATGGGGGTTGAAGGAGAGAGTGGGTGTAAGGGAAAATGATAGAGTGAGATACATCGTGGAGGGATTCCCCCTTATTCGGTAAACCGCTCGAAATCACAACTCAGCGTTGTTTAGAGGAGGAGTTGGAATGAAAATACATCACGAGGAGGCGACCCATGAGTATTCCATGCGGGGATGGGAAGGCAGATATGATTTACCTTCCCTTCATCTTCTTCCCACCCATATTCCACGAGAAAAGCGCGGGACATTATATTGTCTGTACGACAGGCTAAACACGGAAACTCAATAGCCGAGGGGATTACGAGGCACGATCCAGCGATTAAAATCAAATTTCGGGTCAGAGGAAGTACAAAAAGTTTAAGCGGTAAACACGGGAAAATAAAAAATCCGAACAAGTTCTCTGGTCCTATATGATTCCTACACCAACTATTTAATGTTCACCGCTATTCAACTCAAAGTATGTGAGGTAGAAATCTTGGGTAGATTTTGCTCATTTCCCTTAGTAATACGGGTCCACCATGTCATAAGGGAAGGCTTAATTTATATTGACTAAAATTAAGCTAGAGCTCATATTTCAGCAAAAAATTAAGAACTTGAAGAATCTTCTTGACCCTTAGTGGTTTCGATATTGTGATCAAAGTCAGCGTAGCTATTGTAATGATATCATGTTCTTTCCACCCTCCGGCTTCACGGACCAGAAGCGCCCTAGCAACTGAATTTCGGCCTGCTTGCTTCCTACCAGAGAGCGAAGATTCGGGCAGCGAGGAGAGAGAGGGAGGGGCGCACGAGCCTGGAATGATGCTGCAAAAACTTGTAGCCAACCACATCGCACTTTCTTTATGCACTCGAGGACATCGCTCTCGTATTTCGCTCGCTCACCTGCCATCGCCTTACTTTTTCCTGCGTCATTCCCTTCATCCGTTACGCCTTCTGTGTTGTGGTAGCGAAACATGATAACAGTCAACTGTGATAATCACAGTGATAAATATCATTCAACAGGACTTGGATTCGAATCATGACCCCTCGATTTCATGCATAATGTTGCAACCAACGCCACTGAGGCGGTCTCTCCAACTTAGAATTTTCATAGAGCCCATTTAGATCTGTCCAACTGGAAATATAAGGTGTCCTCCAGAGTTACGTGAATACGGTGACATGCGCGGCCAGTTCCGCAGTTCTCTGAAAATATTCACAATAAAGCTGTTGCGTCTAATATTGGAACACTATTCAAGGAGAGTGGCGCTTAACGCACAAACACGGGGACTAAAGACATCAATTGCTTGGTGCTAGTGAGAACACCTGGCTCCTTAAAGTTTCCATGACGACTTCCAAATTTCCATGAAGAAAAGAACTACTAAGTAGCTTTAATTTTTAGAGGACACGGCGCGAAACCGAGGGGTCTGGATTTGCATCATAGCCAAGTCGAATGGTTTTTCCACTGTGAGTACCAGCGGATGACTCTGTGAACGGTACTTAACAAACAGTTCCGTAGTTTGACGAGACAGTAGCCTGGGTAAAGTATCATGCCAAACAAGTGAAAAAGGGATTGGCCAAAAAGCGGAGGAGAAAGGCTAGTACAAGTTAGATTGCGATGTCAACAGACTGCATTTTATTTCAGAGGGCGGGAAAGCGTAACCAACCTGTTTCACTGTTGTTGACGATGAAATCTGAATCAAAATACATACATTGAAAGTTTACACAAACTCTGGAATGAGCACATATTAAATATTATATTAGGAACTATATAGATCCGGAAAGTTCATGTTTGTAACAAAGAGACCTAGACCCACCCGCTAGACCCGTCTAGACCCACCCGCACGCACTCTCTACTCCACCTGCCCATTCCCAGGTTATCCTTGACCAAACGCTCCCTTCACTTCCGCCTCTCCTCCCTGATAAATTCTCTTCCTACCAACATTGATCCGTTTTTGCTTTCATCCAACACTTTTACACAACGCGCTCTTTCTCATTTCGCTAGCAATACTTAATTGCTTCTCTCCGCTGGGCCCCTTAAAAAAATGTTAATAAATTGTTATTGATCTTAGTTTTGTTTGAATTGTATGTGTCTATCTTCTGTGTTTGTTATATTGGGCCACTGTAAATTGGCAAGTATGCTGTATGTGGACAAATTAAGTAAATAAAAAAAAAAAAAAAGGTACACTATGAAGTTGACGACCGAGGTTTTATAAGTAACCGACGAAATGTTGGTATCTTCCTTGTCCGAAAACTCAAGAATTCCGTCACTACCTCGGTTAACATGATACACCTTTACTTGATCAGATCCTCTACTTACAGAAAACATATATTTCTAAATATCCGTGTAATGTTTCTCTCATGGCAATGTGAAAAACCTACCTCTGCACGACCAGCTCCGACAAGTTCAAGATCCGCCCTTGATGTTAATGGCTAATGCAAATGGTTTAATACTAATCCACAGAAAACTCGACTCATTCACAATAGAATGAACAGCTTCTGTCCTCGAAGATCACATGAATGAATCCACCGGTCTTTGACAGAACATGGCATTTTTATCTCGATAAACTAGGATTCCGGCTTCATTCCCGCGGTCTTCCACTTCAGAAAACAGAGATATGGTATACTTCCACCTAAAGCGATTAAAGGCTGTCCTTTTTGCCCGCAACAGCAAGTATACATGCCACAGCATTTCATAGTTGAAATACTTTAGCCTTTTAAGTTTTCTAACCTTAGGTTCTCCTATTTCCCCAGAAGAAAATCAAGTAGCAGAGACATATGGCCTTTCCACATATTTAAATTATACGAACAACGCTTTTCGACCCATAGAGTCATCATTAAGTACAGAGTCGAAGCGCATTGTACTTACAATTCAAATCTGCGGAAAACACGATTGTTGGTTCTTATTATGACGAGCTTCCTCTATATAACGCCTGTATCCTTTGAATCTTCAGGGACAAGTTTCCTTATGTTTGCGACCATGGGAACATTGACAGTCAAACTCAGTGATAACCTACTCCCCGCGTTGCAGCCAGTTTGTTAGACTATTACGCAAAATGGTCTTGTACGCAACTGCCTCAATTTTTTACTCCCACTATCTCCCTCCTCCACTCTTCAACCGTTATCTCCACCCTGCTCCATTGTTCATCCATCTCACCAAGCCAAAATAAATGTGATAAATTCAATAGCATGACATCCTCTGCGTTTGCCCCAGTGTTACGCTCGTCTTATAAAGATATTACGCTCTTGATCCTGCCACGGCAACCAGTTTGGTAGCTTGTTGGCCGAAGGTCTTATTTGAGTAAGAATCGAACTTGCTATTGTCATCTGCGAGACGTTTCGGCCAAAAAAAATCTTGAAGCTTAAGTTAAGACGTCCAAATCGCATATTTGTCGAGGTTTCAAAATTCCTTCCTCTATGGCCTTCCTTGATAAGATATCTGTAAGCCTGAAGTTCTCGGACCTTTAACCTTGTTTAGTAAGGAATAAACACGGTCTTGCCTCAACAAATCTGTGGATAAGTCTTAAGAGATGAGATGTTTCAGATTGGTGTGTCGAAAGTTCGTTACTGCTGAGACTTGATGACTTCTGGTCCATACCAAATAGGGCAGTAAGAGGCCATTCAATTGACATCTAGTTTTCCGATAGCTCATCCTTACTACTGTCTTTGGGTAACATTTTACCACAGAAACATACGGCAAGAGGTGGTATGAGGACGAAAAAAGAGTCAACATTAATGAGGAAAATTGATTTATAACTATTAAATTACCTAGGTATAATAAGTATAATGATCCAGAAGAGGTAAATTCAAAGGTTACTCGGAGAATGTAATTTCAATGGGTTACACTGGTAAAAAATACCAACATTTGAAGGACGACTCGTCCATCGTCTTCAGGATAATGGTTGAAATTTCAACCAGGGAAATTTCCAAAGAGATAAGCAATCCACTAGGCAGTGAAAAAATTGCTTAAGAGAATTATCTCATTCGAAAAGACCCATGTCCATATTTGACCCATTTTTGCAGACAGTGGCCTATTTTCAACTAATCAATCGTGAATCAAAGTAAGGAAAATCAGTATTTTTTACCAGGAAAACTTTTATTAGAATTTATTAAATATTATGCAACGTCTTGTAATTAACATTGGCCCTTCTAAGTGCATTTTGTGAGTTTTTACCACATTTAAGGCCTCCGCAGGCACAATGAAGAAAGAAATCATAACTTTCCTTCTATAGATATCACGATAAGACCCAAATCTCTCAGAATACACGAGTCCCTGGACGTGAACTTTGGACATTAAAAGTTGATTTCATATATGACGCATCTGGTTGCATATTTTCTGCATTTCAGCTGCATTTGTCAACGTTTTATGTGTTGGTTTTAGGTTGGATTGGATTGGATTTTTGGTGAGGCGACCGACGGTTAAGATCATTTGCGCCATAGGGGATAGGTAAGGGAGGAAGATTGGATAGAAACCCGGCGTCGGCATTAGCCTGCTCTTAACAAAAGGCGCCAAGGGGACCACGGCTTAACGTCTCATCCGACAGACGGAGTACTCCACTTGAAGTGCCCTCCACAAGACACTCAAGTAGGGATCGGGTTCCTCTGAAAAACATCCGCCACTTCAGGGATTTGAACCCTGGCCGCCCATGTGGTAGGCGAGTACTCTAACGACCACACCAACCCGATCCCCCAGATTATAGGTTCCGAAAGTCGTAATTTACTGGCAACATGATTAACTTTGCTTATAAATGAGATATAATGTTTGTTGTAAGAGCACGGAGAACAAATATCATAACTCTCTGTTCCTAACTCTTTTGCCTCGAGTCTTAAAAACGGTCACGCTAAAGACAGGGTGACGACCTTTTTGCTCTACAGAGCTATGCTCCTCAATAAATATTCAAACTCCAACTACCTTGTTCCCATCAATTTCACATGTGGGGTCGTATGTTCCTCCATATACCTTTTTTGCGGCCTCAGAAAGCTTTTTATCGAGTTCAATTGAACATGTGTGTGAATGAAACGACGACGGAAAGAGATGCCAGCGTCGGCGTTTGCACTGCTTTCATTATATTTTCAAAATGATTTTCAGCAAGAGCTCCAACTGAATGTGAAATAGGGCAGCGCGAGGAATTTGAGGTATTTTCAAATTAACGCGTATACATGAGAAAGCATACGCAAGGGGTACGATACGTTTCAAACCCCTTGAGGTTTGTGCCAAATCATGGAGGTATAAAATTTGGCGCTCCCTCTCTCACTCCCTCTTAGGGAATACGTTGTCACTAATTACTTGTTCTTATTCGCAAAAGCGGCGTTTTTAGAGCGAAAATATTTTTCTTAGCCTCGTGGATCCATGAACTGCATACCAAGCAAAAGCAAGTTTGAGAGCTCAAATTTCCCACTCTTAATATAGAAACAACAAAACTTGAATTGTTTTTTACGGGGTCCAATCGGAGAGCCTTGCTAACTTTTAGTTAGAAGTGCTGGCAAAGAGTCTCTTAATGCTAGAGTAAGTCCGCATAATGAGAGAAACTCATTTGCATAATAGAACTGACATTCTGTTCATCCGCAAGAATCAATTTAATTTAAAGTAGTTCCATTGATTATTTGCCTTTTTAAAGAGGGATTACTAATCCACAGTTTTATAGCATCATTATCTCATTTTTGGACACAGCAAATGTGGCTGAAACAAGAGGTGGGGAAGGTTATTTAAAACTAAAGTATACGCTTCATAAAAATGGACATCAGATTCAATTTAGGACATCCATTGTAATGTGGTCTACTTGCTCTTTTGTCATATTTATTTTAAATGGTAGAGGTTAAATGAAACTACTATTTGATTGGAGTAAACCACAACATTTAAGTGATGAAACAATAGCTAGATAATGTTTTACCAAGAGTGACAATTTGGTTTCATGAAAGTCATAATCTAACAGAGAATTTTGACTTAGACCGACGAAATTTCTAAATCACCGATATTTCAGTCAAACTTTCTACAAAACAATAACCTTAGACATGTTGAAGGTTACTTGGGTTTTCCTCAGGGTCAAACTCTCCATCTTGGCTGAAGTTTCAATCAACGAGTCGTCCATCTTCATCAGGACGATTTGTTCGTCCAAACTTCAGCCAAGATGGAGAGTTTGACCTGGTAGAAAACCCGAGTAATCTACAACATCACAATACGCCGGAAAAGCCTTAGATCTTTCTTCATAAACTTTGGTAATCCACCCGTATCATATTCCAAAGAGATGAGCTCCTTTTTTTGTCCGTATAATTCCCTCAATCTGTTGGGCTGGTGACCCGTAATTACTCTTGGCATCAACATTGGGTCATCAAAAAATTATCTTCTTAACGAGAATTTTCCTCCATTAATATGTCACCGATGCAGCTTCGTTAAGGCCTGCAAATGAAGTCGAACCCCCATTTGTTTATAAATTTTTGCATCTTGTCACCCGAGATTGAAGAGAGAGAAAGAGACAAAAACGTTAAAGGGGACCAAAATTCTTAAAAAATATGACCACCTTTGGTCCACTGCTAATAGTTGTCCCCCTGCGTTAAAATAACTCCCATCGCAGGGGTGGTGATAGAAGTTGGAGGCGGCCCTGTCTGCACACCACTCAGGAGCACTTCTGCAACTTACTAACCCTTCTCCCCCAACTCCACCTCCACTCCCTTACCCCACCCATCTCTTCACAAACTCACGCATTTCCCACTCTACTCCCACCCTTGCAGCATCCCTCATTCTCTCACAGTTCAGCGTTTTATGGACCAAAACTTCCGGTCGATTGAGAGTCGATGCATATCATATCCTCCCTTCCTCTCCCCCTGAGTGGACCCCTTCTTTTCCTCCTCCTACCCCACCTCTTTTCCCGACCAACTTTTGGGCGCCTCATAGTGCGACAAATATCTAAAAAAGCGGACAATAAGCAAAAGTTGATTAAATTTAATCAATAATTGTTAACTATGATAGATCCGTCAGGAAATACGCGTTGAACCCGCAATAAATATGCACCCAAAATCAATTTCTTCAATTAATTACTCAAGTTAAGGGACGTGTTAGGAGTAGTATATTTTTCGGATCGTCGGCTTAAACCTTCCAGAACTGACAGTTAAAAGTGGCATTACACGCAGCACGATTCTATAAATAATGAATACGAATTACTTAAGGCACTGAAAATTTTTTACGTTATCAATTTGCAATTAATTTTGAAAAATATGTTATATGTTATGTTATACAATTTTTGTACAATCTTCACAATTGTATAACTATGTTATACAATTTTTATATTTTTTATAATTATGTAACTATGTTATGCAATTTTTATAATTCTTTTAAATATATTTACTCTAATGGGGTGAATTCATCTCCCGAAATCGAAAAAACACTTCGTTGCGCTTCCAGTAGGCAGAACGGTTTCAAAAGCTGACCATACTAAAAATCTCCTGCATTTGCGGCTTTTTCAGACAAAAAGTACAAGTACTCCGAAACTAGAACATTCAGCTTTATCATTTTTTCAGCTTTAGTACTACATTAGGTACTATATACCATAACATGGAGAAAAATTATGTAAATTGAAGGATAAGGGTCCGTGGGCTGGATCGCTTACTTCGAAGACAGTGAAGTTTTCCGCTTTTTCAGACGAAAAGTACAAGTACTCCGAAACTAGAACATTCATCTTTATCATTCATCTTCATTACTAGAACAGTAATCTGTATTTTTTCCGGAGTAGTATATCAATAAATGCTTCATACCATGACGCGGAGACTAATTATGTAAATTGCCGGTGAAGGCCAGCCACTTAAGAACTAAATTATGCAATTATGCATTCCACTTATCGAATACATTTATCTACAACCATAACATCACCTGAGCCGGCACCTCAAAGATTAACATAGAAACTTTATTTCTGTGCATTTTAGGCGCATTTTAATGGGCGCTCCCTCCCGCTCCCCGAAACCCCATATCCATAAACTTCTCCCTTCTCCCGCGCAATTTATTTCACCCCTCCAAAATATTCCCTTTTCTCATCTCCACACCCTGTGTATCACTCACCCCTACCGCTCTTCTCGAAAACTTTCTCGCCCTCCTTCCACGTGAGACATTTACGGCATTCGCACATTTCTTCCCACAAACGGTGTCGGGATTTCCTGCCGCATTAAAGCGTGCGATATTGCCCTCGTTGTCTTATTAAATTCTTCCGTCAAAAGAGCCATTATTTAAATCTCCCACTTTCTCTCCTTCCCATAGCACTCCCATCCAAAGCGCGGATTTCAGACGAGTTGACCGTAAATGGATAGTCCTTTTCGCGGATTTTCCGACGCGAAGGGAGATAAATTGTTATCACCTCGGCTTTTGGGAACAGAGAGGGTGGATTAATGGATTTGAAAAAATAATGGAAAATATTCTTTATAGGTCCATAATATTCACGCGAGAAAAAAGTCGGAAAATGCCGAGCATCAAAATTTTCTTACGAAAGATGTTTCGAAAATTCTGAAAGATGAGTAAGAATCATGAGCGGCAAGATTATTTTGTGATAATACAAACTTTATGTGAGACTTGGTTCTTAAGAGATTTCATATTAAGTTCATCTAAGCTTTCGCCGGAAAATGAGAAAAATATTACGTTCAGATTAGGAACTTTGGGTGTTTTTTAACGCCAAGAATAAATAGTATGCAATCTGATGATGCTATTAAGATATAATTAAGAAAAATACTTATTACTTTTTCTTTATGTTTTAATAGACTGGCGCGTTTTTACTATGAATCCATCATCAGGGACAGAATAAGTGAGACAGAAGAAATTTAAAAAAATCGGGGACGGCTGGGAATGGCATGGTCCAGTAATAACACGGATTAAGGGCTGTTGGAGAGGGATATGTTACTATTTATCAAGGTAATTTTGACTAAGATATAATAGATAAGTACGATAGTAGAAATTTTGATAGATAAGTACGGAAACAATTGATCGTTGTATCGATCAATGGAAAAAGTAGATGGTAACGAATTTGAAGTGCAGGCAATTATAAATGTTTAGGAATTTGTAAATCAAATGATTGTTGGTGGTTCAAAACAGGTTAAATTTAGCAATCACATTCAAGCATGAGACAGAATCTTATATTAAAAATCCCTGGCACAAAGAATACAAATTTGTTAGTTGAAAACATTAATTTGCACTGTTTTGCTCTAATGAGCTGAGATAAGGAAACGGGACGAGAGGGAGAAGTTGATAGTGGTCGAAAACAAGATATTACGGAAAATCCACAGTTCTACACTTTAACAAGAAGAATGAAAAAGGAAGTATACTAGGGAAATCAGAGACCTATAAAAGAGTGCCGATATTGTGAGAGATATAAGGAGAAGGATTATTTGGGCTGGATACACATTAAAAAAGAGGAGGAATGAGTGCTGAAGTGGGTATTGAACTGAAATCCTGAAGTATGACGACCGCGGGTTGAACCACTGAAGTGGGCTCAAGTTAAGATCAATTTGTAGAAGTTTGGAACTATAGAAGATGATAGATCCATATGGAGAGGATATTTGGGTTCGCCTAAATATCAACACGGAATAAATGGATAATTGTCTGTAATTATGCGATACTTGAGAGAATAAGTTTCCTTTCTTCGAGAGAATCCATTTTTAAGCCTAAGGGATTGAAGTATAACATTTTCTCCGAAGGTTGTACTCATTGAAAGATGCAGAGAAATATTAAGTATTTTACTTCATTTTGAGTACGAATACACATGCAAAATTGTGATCAATTTCCAAATGACGTGCGACTGCAGACAGGAATCGCGAGGATCTGCCCAAAAAGTGAGAAGAAAAGCTATAAATAAGGATTTCATTCCACGTGGTGAATGAAGTCGAGGAAAACTCTGACAAATAATTACAACGCCTACGGGAGTCATTAGAAACATTCCAGGAACGTGAATGCGTGGGTGAATTTCACACCTCTCACTCTTTCTCCCTCTCTCAACAACGCGGACTTAATTGAAGCCGCCAATCATTCATCGCGTCAGCCATCGACCTCCGACTCGGAGGGGAGTCAGATACGCCACTGCGAAGTTTTCCTAAAAAAATTGTTCTATATCCCTCTGTCACTCTCGGTGGCTGCGAAAGTGTCCAGCCACCGTCAGTTTTCCTGCATATTCTCTCTTGAATTCCCCTCCTCTTTTTGTTTCACCCTCAGTAGATAGAGAGAGGCCCCCCGACGCCCACCTAGAGTAAGCCATTACACGTCATAAATTCTCGAACCTCCTAGCGACGCCGCACACCCATTGCCAGCATCCAAGTATACTTACACTTTTATGCCCGCGCGCACGGGGAAATTTTTCTTTCCCCTAACATTTGTTTTCTCCTTTCCCTACCTCTCACCCATTCCTCCCCCTTCAACGACCAAATATGCCTCTACGAGATACCTACGAGTCTTCTCCCTTCTACTCTCCGTGACCCCATTTAGGTCGGAAATTCTGTCCTCGTAGAAGCTCCCGCAAAAGATTCTGGCGACGACCCGAGCGGCAAGTAAGAGAGGCAGAAGTAGGGGGATAAAGGGATAAGAGGGAGGGTTAGAGAAAGGGGAAAGGCAGTTGAAGCCCGTTACGTCGCCATAAAGGCACACGCCAAAAACACGCAAGGAAAGTGGTTGAAAAAATCTCCTATTAATATGAATTTACCAGAGACCTTATTCTGAGGTCTCATAGTGGATTGATTCGAAACGGGACGGTAGTTAGTGGTGAGTTCTTCAAGCCCTTGGGTTGGGTTGAGTAATTGGAAGGGTTTTCTTGCCGGCCCTTTATACTAAAACAACCTTCCTCCGTCTTTTTAGGGATTTCTTCTCAACCTTTACTCCGCTGTCACTAGTAATCCTCATCGTTGCCCCTTATCTATCCTAAAGGCCGTGAATGACCTCAGTTTTTAGTGGCCCTCCAAAATAGTAAGGAGCTGTTGATCTAGAACAAAGAGCTTGTATGGTCACAACACGCCCGATAATTTGTCCTTAGAGCATCATCGTTCTGGCAAGCGTTGAGTAATATGCCCCTTGCCTCCTTTTTCCGCTCTCTGTCCTCGGAAGTGAAAGGCATACTGGGCAATCAAATTTTCCTCCTATATATCTCTCAGTGTAAGAAAAATTGTATAGAACCACAAGATAGAATTTGCAAAACAATTTAACAACTTTTTTCCCCTGTTTCATCGAAAATTCCTAGTTCCGTAGCCCAGATCTTGGATATGTTCATTGCAGAGCGCTGGGAATATTTGCGAGAGCTAAACACTCCCTCTAAGCCCTCTTCCCTACCGACTCGTTTTCCCTCATGATTTCCCTTTTCCTCCAACCCCACCCAATCTATCTCCACCCCAGATCCTAATTTTGACCCTCCCCTCTTCCAAATTCTGCCGAAATTCCACAGCTCTTTTTCTCTTCCGTATCTCATCCCTACTCCCTTTCCAATTCTACCCCTTCTCATCTTAATACTACCACCTTCTTTCGTTTCTCACATTACACCGTCCCTTTTGTCTGACCGGCTCAATATTTCTTATTTCCTCTCTTATTCCGTCTCGGTCGCTCCTTGTACTCCGCCCCCTCCCTCCTTAAGTCTCTCTCCCGCTCCCTCTCCATTTCTTCCATTCCTCCTTCATTACTCTTTCCCTCCTTCATCTCTTTCCCCGCCCTCCAAACAGCCACACCCTTTTCTTATATCTCTCTTCCACTTTCTTTGCTTTCCATACGTCACATATTTATTCTCTCCTCCGTGAATAAAGTTTCCTCCCCACTCCTAGAAAGGAGAGAGCATCTGATTTATTCCGAGATTCATTCTGAAGGCTCAGAGTTTGGCCAAATAATATACATATATATATATATATGTTCGCATACATGCGCGTATATATAAATTCACGCGTATTTGGGTACATCGGGATTTTCCCGACCGTTCTACATTTTCCCTGCTTTTTCCCAAAAAAGTCTTTCCAAAACTGATTTGCTTATTTTCTCTTCTCCTGCCATTCTTCTTTTGTTTTCCGCGGCCCTCACCATCTCTGTTATCTCGCCTTGCTGCGCTCACTTCTTTTCCGCGAACAATGAAAGGCGTCGCTAAGTATTTTGGTAAATATTTTTAAAGCTTTCTCGGAATGACGGTCCCTCTATATTCCCCTTTTCTTTCCATTACTATCTCTGTCACTCTCTCTCTCGTTCTCATAGCGTATACAGAATTTACCTCCTAAATTTCCTCACGTTTCCAACCCATAGTGGACGGGATGGAGGGTAGGAACGTATTCGTCAACGAGAAACAGCACGGGGAGGACGGAAGACACGAGTAGAGTGACAGAGGCTGGAGGTGGGAGTGGAGGGAGAGGGCGAAAATTGGAACCGTCGCGTCGGACGGTCGATTCTCGCGACGCGAAAATATCGCTCGTCGAGGCGAAAGATTATGCGCCGTCGACTAGTTTGGAAAGGCGAAAAGGGATGGGTCAGACGGGAGAGGGAAGCATGTTTTTCGCCGTGGAAACAGAAACGTTCGTCCGACAAGCGTTGATTACTACCTTTGTAAAAAATACTTTGACAGCAGGTGGCCTCGGTATAAAAGCGTTTTTAAGAGATTTTTCAGAGTATTAAACGTTACATATACCATAAAAGTATAATAATTATTATTATGTGTCAAGTCAGATTAAAATGGAAAAGATTAAAAACCTTTTGGATGTTTACATGAGCAGGATCTTATCTACCGACAAAAATTTCCTTTTTTATCTCAACGTAAAGATTAAACAGACGAATAAAATGAAAACGGAAGAAGTAGGGAGGAGTAGATAAGGAAAGGACTGAATGAAACACTAGAGTGAAAAGAAGAACCAGATGAATTGGACACAACCTGAGGCTACATGAGTTTATGAAGAATATCATGGGAGTAAAATATAGAGAAAAGTTTAAAGAGGAAGCCAAATGGATAAATACGTAGATAAAATAAAGAGGAAAGCAAAAAAGAAACACGAACAGAGTGAAGGAACTAGCATTAGACAGGGACACTATGGGACGGCAGTCATATCAGTTCTTAGGGTTAAACGACCGATGAAGATCTCAGCGTACGTCCTACCTTTGTTCATCCAATCCATAAAGCCTATCAATCTTCCATTTCCTAGCTTACCCAACATTCTCCCCTCTATCATGGTTTAAATAAACCCTATGGCCTCTCATTACCCTTTCTTAACAACTACTTTGCCAACTAAGTTAAACAGTCAAAGTTAAAAAGATTATGTACTTTGCTATAGCTGAATCCATCCTGAGATATAGCATTACTGTTTGGGGTAAAACTAGTAAAACACACAAAATGAAACTATGTAGCATACAAAACCGGATTGTCAAAATAATTACACACAACAAAAAAAGTGATAATAACGTGTCATCGAAACCAGATTCTTATGATACAAACAATGCATACAAAATACTGAAAATACTACCGCTTGAAAACCTTTTGACATGCATTTTAGTTATAGATAATTATTTCTCTAGTAAATATAAGAAATTGAAACAAAATGTACATAAAATGGGGAAACGGAATGTGGACCACTATGAAGTCACTAAGTATTTTAGTCAATGTGGTGCAAACAGAATGGTGGTAAGAGTACCTAGATTGTTTAACCAATTACCAAGGGACATGCATGGATTAAATACGTATACAGAGGTTAAACGGAAAGTTTGGGAGTATTTGTTGGAGGACTGATATCTAGGGAGGTTGAGAGACTGATTGTGTGGCCACATATTTATACCGCTCGGTGCGAATATGGCAATGTGAGCGTTTTAATGTTTTATTTGTTTTATTTTAATTTTTTATATTGACATTAGAGAGTACCTTCTGATGAGCCTGTTGTCTCAGAGGGTCTCCTAAGGTTTAAAAATATTCATGAAACTATCTACTTTGCTTGAGGTTTTCTTCTTTTTTCATGTGTTTTAATGCAAAGGTGTATATGTCATATAGAGTGAAGTGTATTACATCTTTTGTACAATGGATAGTCCGTATGTCTTTACTGTCTTTACTTTTATTTCTTTTATTTTGTGACCAATGTACTTCAATATGAGATTAATAAAAAATTATTATTATTATAAAAAAACTCCGAATTTCTGGAAGCGTAGAAAATGGTGAAGGAAAAATTGGTCAATTTAACGCACAACCATGAGTAAAAGGGAGCTTTCCATTTGAATTGTTGAAGTTAGAACGGATCGGAACACAATAGTGCCATAAGCGAAAACAAAATACGACGGAGGAGCGAAGGCAAATCGTTCGGCAACTTATGAAATATGTAGAATTCTCTGGGTGCGCATGGCCACTTCCGAAGGTTTACTGTAAATAAATCGAATTTTTCGATAAAATTGTAATTTTTATACCACAGAAAAATTATTAACTTTTAACTTCTCAGGTAAAATTAATGGACTTCTAGGAGTCACGCGCAAGTTTAACATACCTGTCAAAACGAAAATTCATGACAGCAAAGGTTAAATGAGTATCCCTAGTTGAAAGTAATATTATACACACAATAACAATTAGGAGCGGATTTTAAAGTCTATAGTTAAATATTTGGTCAAAATTAAAACTAAAGTTTCTCCCATTAGTAACGCTTACATCAAAAAGGCACAAAGAAATTCCATTTTAATAAAAAACATCCTAATTCCCTAGTCAATATCAAGGTCACGTCAACTAACTTATCATGTTAACTGGATATTATGAAACCGCGAAACCGGGATCAGATCAATGGGGTGCCAAAACATTTGCTCTACCCTTTTGTCATTTCATATTCCAAAATGTTAACGGGACGGTTGAACGACCGACCGATGCCCGTTTGTCCATCACGAAGTTAAGAAGTAGTGAAGAGCCGAACAACGACTACGCGCCGTCAATCCGTACGAGGGACAGGGCTTAATTCCAAATCCACCCAAAACTAGCCTAAGAAACGCGGGTACCTCTCTTCTCCGGATATCCGGGAAGGTCCTTATGGGCGAGACAGGGCACATCAGCGGAACGAATCACGCAGCGGCGATCTCGGGGTGGATGCGGTGGCTGGAAGCGGCAACACTGAGCAGTGGATTGCCAGACGTTCCTCCGTACAGATCAGGTAAACCCATTAACGACGTCCATTATAACGACGTTTAACGACATTATATTGACGTAGTCGTCATTATCCGCGGGAGGAAAAGATCGGTACGCATAACAAAATAGTCACGCGATCGAGTCGGATTCAGAAGCCAGTCTGGAGGATAAAAAGAGAAAAAGGGATAAGGCCGGGGATGCTGGTTGGGAGTACATAAGCAAAGGTTGGGATGGTGAGTTAGTAAACGAGAGAGGATTGATAGATATAATTACAGGAATAAAACAGATAACTCCCCAAAATGAGATGAAGCAGGCATAAGGGTATCTCGGGGATGTGAGGGTAGAAGAGGAGGGAAGGTGACCTCTTTCAGCCTTTTACCCGTCTTCTTGCATAACTCTTACAAGGCCCGAATAATCGAACCGCCGCGGGAGCAGAAAGTAATGACGAGATGGCGAGCAAAGAGCGCCCGCCTCTCTCCCGTTGGGAGGAATGGGAGAGAGACGAGTGGGAGAGAACCAGGGGAATAACAGAGAGGAAACAGGGAAAGCTAAGGAAAAAAAGGTGAGCAAAAAAACTGCCCTGATAATAAAAACTGCTTGACGGTTCAGGTCAACGCTCTCGGGAGATATTGCATAAGTGTTATTCGGATCTGATTCTAAAATAATAAAGGTTGCAGACGAATAGGATTTTATAAAGTCATCGGCAGCAACGTCTCGCTCCACTGAGGTGTAAAGGTTTATTTTATAACCAAGATAATAATGGAACAAAAGTTACGTGATTAACTTCCAAAATACAATCGCACAATCCTCTTGACTGTGATGTAGATTTCGATCGATTTTCGATTTTTATCCAAGAGATGATCGACATAAAAGTTACGTAATAACCTCTCTGACCGACAATTGGATGATCCAGGTCTGGATTCGGATCAAAACACAGGGATTGGTGATGTAACTGGCTGACACTCTGCACAACGTTGAAAGATGAAGAAGGAAGTTCGAGTGCCTATTCAGGCTAATCTTACCCTTCGGTAAAGAATAGTTTTGTAGAAAATCCATCAGATGCCGACACTCGCACTTATTCGAAACATTTTGGCGTCAGAAGCCTCTCACTGTGGGTAACTCTTGCTCAAGCTAACAATCACCTGTAAGTTGTTGCCATTATTCCTGCGCGTAGGCATAGGCAGCGCTGGCCGAAGGTCTGTGAGGGAAAGCTGAACTATGAACGTCACCATCCGAGAATATCTTCGCTGAATACCCATCTGGTACCTTGTGAAAATGGACCAATGAGAGACTAAACTTATCAACCACGAAATCAAATAAATACTTAATATTTGTTAGAATAAGGATTGATGTACACTATTTTTCAATACTTACTTGTTTTGCGATAATTAACTGAATATCTTGCTGATTACGCTGTGGGTCATTTAAGCACCGAGATAAATTGTCATATTTGAGTTACAGGTCTCCCTCGGAAAAGATTTATCATTTATGCGACGAAATTTTCAATTGGATTAAATGAGTTTAGGTCCAAGGCGCGTCAAAGACATTCTCATGAATTTCCTCCCAGGTGCCTACCTCAAAGGTGGACAAATGAACTATTTGGGCGATATAGTCGATGTAAGACAGAAGAAATAGAAATTTGAGTAAGCATACTAGGCCGTATTTGAACATTGGTCAGACAATGACTTAATAAACTCCATGGCTACCAATGCAAAACTACTACTTTCATTGCTAAACTACTATGCTTCGCGTCGTCTAAGTTCTTCAAGGCATTCGCCATGGTCAAATCAGTTCACAGATTCCGGAGAAAGTTAAATGAATGTCATGCTTGTAATTTTCAACTCTTGGAAAAAATGAATGCCAAATTTTGAGTCCCACGCCTATCCTCACCTTATGCAGGATTAAAAGTAGACATCATCCCTATATGCAAAACAATATGGAAAGATATATACACTCTTTAAATGGATTTGTTGCTCTTATCAAGAATTCGATCTTCAAACAGGTGAAAACTGTAATATTTCTGAGATAAACGTAGGAGAAGCTAATAATATCATTTTTAAATTTTATTGCGCTATGATTTTACATTTTTATTGCGATAGTTGTTACAGCAATTATTTTCCAAATATCTGTTTTTATAACTCTCTCAGTGAACAAGTATTTAAAGTTATTTTGGAATAATTCACTGGCATCGGTAGAGGTGGGGTAGGGACCTGGCCAGCCAATCGGAAGTTTACGGGCTCGAAACCGGCCGAGGTGTTTTCTCACAACCCAGGACCTGTTGATTACTGCGTGTAAATATGTAATAATTGGGTAGTATTGGTCAAAATTCCAGCCAATAAATGAATGAACATTAATAATTATTTATTCGCTCTCGCTCACACCACCTATCGGAGAGTACACCACACATAATATAAAAAAAATACGGTGAATGAATTTTCATAGCAGCAGCTACTTACGCTACATCTATTTCAACTAGTATGTCTCATACCCTCGTGGGTTGAGACAGGCCTTGACATGTTTGAATACGTTCTGGCTTGTCAGTCAGCTTCTAGAGCCGCTGCAGTGAGGTCGTGTCTGTCGTGAAATATGGATCTTGAACAAAGCATCAACATTAAGTTTTGTTTCAAGTTAAAAAAAGTGCCAAAGAAGCTCACGAAATGTTAAAACCTGTGTATAGTGATAATGTGGTAACTTTGAAGACTGTTTTCAAGTGGTATGAGCGATTTAAAAGTGGTAATGAGTCGGTTAAGAATGAGGAACGGTCGGGACGTCCTTTGACCTCAGAAACAGATGAAAATGTGTAAAGTGGCCAAACTTGTTCGTTCAAACCGGTGAATGACTATTTGAGAGCTAACTGAAGAACTTAACATCTCGTACATGTCCGTGAAAAGCATTTTAACCGATCATTTGCAAATAAGACGAGTGAGTGCCAAATTTGTTCCCAGACTTTTGACTGATGAACAAAAAGAAAATCGTGTTTCAGTTTGCACGTAATTGAAGGATCATCTTCATGCAGATCCGAACTTCATGGTTAAAATTTTTACAGAAAATGAATGTTAGGTCTATGGCTATGACCCTGAGACAAAAATTCAGAGTTCTCAATGGAAAACCAGTAACTCACCTCGCCCTAAAACAATCAAAGTCAGTCAAAGTCGAATATCAAGTTCATGGTCATTGTTTTTTTCTATTGTGAGGGCATAGGGCGACCAGAGTTCGTTCCAAGGGGAAAAATTGTAAACTCCGACAAGTACAATGGGGGTACTGGAACGTTTGCGAAACAATGTGCGAAGAAAGAGACCTGAAAAATGGGCCAACAGCTTTCTTCTTCATCACGACAACGCGCCGAGCCACAAGTCGCTTTTGATTCGCGAGTTTTTAGCCGATAAAAGTCTTCCTGTCTGTCCACATCCGCCTTACTCACCGGATTTAGCACCATGCGACTTCTGGCTCTTCCTAAAAATGAAAAATGTGCTAAAAGGACAACGTTTTGACACCATTCCTGCCATTGAGAAGGCCACGACAGAGCAGCTGAAAGCCATTCCGAAAAAAGCCTTCCAGAAATGCTTCCAGTCACGGATTCAACGTTGGGATAAGTCATTGCTAGCCAAGAACAGTAATTTGAAGATGATTTATTCAAATTTTATGTAAACTTTTTCTTTGTTATTAATAAAATAATTCACCGTATTTTTTTATCACACCTCGTACGTATCTATTATTAAGCACTGACAACAATAAACAAAAAACTACCACTACTATCACTATGAAAAATCATTACCGATATCAAATATTTATAAACACTGATAATGAGTGATAATTTTAACAAACATTTGTGATCAGCTTATGGAACTTTCACTATATCTTTCCTTAAATCCGGCCCTTTGCACCACAATTCCCCACTGCAAGAAATAGCCTAAAGCCGGGCTTTAACCAAAATTGATGAATACGCCTGATATAGGCGGAACCAAGTGAACGGGGGGGGCAAGGTCATGAGAACGGGGAAGCAGAGGAAGGCGGAAAGCAAGCAAAACGATACTGTGGGAGAGTTTTGGGAGGAGAAAGGGAAAGGTGGGCGTGGATGGGAGGGGCAGCGAAAGAAGCTCAAGGGATGGGATATATAAGGATCCTGGGTTATTTAAGACCAGGGAGATGAATGGAAAAGGACCGTGCGGAGGTGGAGAGAGCAAGTGTTGGCTTTGCAGGCAGAAAAAAAACATTTTTTTCACTGGGAGTCTCGACAAGGAGGGGAGAAAGATGCCGGCCCTCCCTTAGAACCCCGCTCTCCACATAGAAGAGGAGAAGGGGCGCTTGAAGTGATGGAAGATTTGAGGTCGCGCCATGATTGTAAGTTCGCTGGAGATTGATGGGAATGGATAAAGAAACCCGGCGCCAGGCGCCATTTACATATCTCTCCGACGAAGACCCTGAGGCTTCGATCTACATCTCATACTGCAAGCCATAAGAAAAGCTTATGACTGAGGATGCTAGTTCATTGACCATGTAAAAGTAGAGATTAAGGGAAATGAAGAAATAAAGAGGTAAAATGTATGAAGATGAGGAATTTAGTTTACATACATTCAGAGACGCAGTAGGTTGCGTTTGGGTCCGGGTTTAAGGCACACTAGGGGACATGGTCCCCCGGTAAAAACGGGGGCTCCGCACCCCCACGCTCCGGTTTGATGAAATTAACTTAAATAATGCCTTCCCGTATACTTCATTGGCACATTAACAAGAGTCTTGTGTAGCCAAATCTGATTGGAAATAATTACTGAGAAACTTTCACTCTGCGCAATGAGACTTACAATTAGTCAGGAGTCGTTTTGTATCTACTTGGAAGATACACGGATATATTAGCAATCACCCACGAATTTTTCACTTTTGTAAATTATTACTACAAAGCTTAAAACATAATAATTGTATTGCGGTCATATTAAGAACTTTACGGACAAATTTCCATGCATAAAAATCCCAGGCGACAAAGGGAGACCGTCCTATTATTAATTATAATTTACGCCTCTCGGACCAGCTTCCACCGAATATATGAAGTTGGTTCCGATTTCAGCTATTTACAATTGCTTGAGTCAAAGTAGACTCTGAAAGAATGTATTATGAGCAATCTGTGCCAAAAACTCCTGAAGAAAGTAAAGAACATTCTCAGACGTAGAATATTCTCAGAGCATTTCCAGGGAATATCTAATGCCATGTATCGCCAATTAGGGCGACGTAGACGTGGGTAGCATTCACTCTTCCGATTGCGAGAGTGATTAAGTTGATACCCATATTTTACTTCCCATTCTTTCCTTCCATAATTTTTCTTAATATTTGCTTTTCACCGTAGGATTTCACTGGATGGAGGGATCCGGGTCAGGAAACTTAAATAAACGACGCCGGTTTAGAACAATAAAATAAACGAGGGAGTCACCATTCGATCAGGAAATCACACATATTTTTTAGGAAATAAAAATCTGTCTAGACACTCTCGTGCGCTACCGTACATGAAAAAACGAGTTTCTTTCACTTATGTTCTTCGTACGCAGACTCCTTTTTCTAAACCTATATTAATTCGTCAATACATGGCAGTATAGGGGCCCTGTGTTTGCTTGTAACCTTTCACGAGGTTTCGTGCAAAGCTGTGCGTATGCTTCGCACAAAATGCGTGCAAGTGAACCTTGCTTTCGACGCTACACCATTGCCCTCATTGGTTTTTCTCTATCTCCTCATTTTGTTGTCGTATATGGTTCTTCGTGGCGCTTCGTGAATGATAGTGTCTCCGTTGCAATGCATAACCTGCAGATAGCCCTCGGTAAATTGATCAGAATCTTCCTTCAAACGATTATTTCAGCTATAATCCAATAATGTGGAGTGAGACCACCGCAAACAATACTATAACCTCGCAAACTCGGACGGTCTCCGTGCGAGAATCTTTTGGGACCTAAGTTCGACTTTTCCCTGCATTTTCCGAATTTTATTTTTTACCCTGGATACAATAATTAGCTCTGTGAATCGCCTTTCACTGGAAATTAAATGGAATAAAAATTCAGGGATTTGCTTTGGATGAGATAAATTTGCTTGATAAAACCATAACTAAAGGGTTTAGGCATGGAATAATATAAAACCTAGGTAAATACGGACTTCGAAATCGAGAATTTACTGCATCAGTCTTCAACCGGTAATGGTGCGGTTCTTTTGGACCATTTTAACATTTCTCTGCCAACTTCAAACTTGTCTTTCTTCTTCTTTAGTTCAGTATTCTTCCAGCTCCACAAAGTATCTCGTTTTCCTACAATAGCTCAGATTTACAAGTACTCTGCCCTCTAATACCCCATTTATCATTCCCTCACCCTAATCACGCAAGGATACAGGTGAGGGTTGCTGACGGCGAATCAGGGTGTGCAACTTTAGATCGCAGGGTAAGGCAACGGTGCCCATTGACGCCATTGCTTTTCAAAATTTATGCTGTGAAAATGGTAAGACAGGCATTGGAAGAACTTGAGGTGGGAATCAGAGGGATATCTGAAAAATTCGGTTAAATTCGCGGACGATCAGACGTAGGTTAGTGGATCTTCGAAGGGACTGCAAGCCTTGGTAGATTATTTAAAAATGCATTACGGGATAATCGGAATTAAGACAAAACATAAGAAAGAAAAAGGAATGAGATTCTCTAGGACAAAGAAAGCGAGGCTGGTGATTTAAGTTGGTTGACACAAACTCGAGGAAGTAGAGGAATTTAATTTCTTAGGTAGTATGCTAGAGGACAACGTACATACGCAGAGACATGTGGAAGAGAATGGTGACATAAGGAAGCGTTTAGTAATAGAAGGGAACAGATGACGGGAACCTTTGGTAAGGATGTGAAGATGAGGCTGGTGAAGAGCTTGATATGGAACGTAGCCAATTTTTCTCTGCCAACTATTGAGGTTGTATGGGGCGGAAACGTGGACCCTCAGAAAGGAGGACGAGAATAGGCTACAAGTATTTGAGATGTTAGTGTGGAGAAGGATGGAGAAGATGAGAAAGATGTAGAGGAAGAGTAACGAGGAAGTGCTCGAGATGGTGGGCGAGGAAAGGAAACTTTGGAATGAAATTCCAGATTGGCAGAGTTGGTGGCTGGAGCATGTAATAGGGGCGAGGGGTTGCTCATGAATATGATAGAGGGAAGGATGTGGAGCAATCGGGGAAGAGGATAAAGGAGGATAGGTTTCATGAACAGGATGAAGAAGGGCAGATCGTATGCTGATTCGAAAAAGGATATAATAGAGGTCAATAGGCCTCGGAAAGTGTAGAAAACCTGGAGGAGATTCTCTGACATTCAGCAAAACCTACCTTAACCGGTAGAATAATTTTTTATTAAATCACGCGTTCAGCCGAAGTTCCACCCGACCTTTACTAAGAGTCCTCAGTAATTTAAATTTAACCTGTTGGAAAAAAAGTTGAAAGCATTACTAATTCTATAACTCCATGAAAAGAAATTAATCCTTAACAATAACTAGCTGAGATTATCCTGTGGTAAATTTTGGATTTTAATCGAAACCACCTTGTTTCTCTTGTTGTTTCTTGCTCCATTGGATAGGCAATTCAATTCAAACATTACTAAATAATGGAAACAACCAAAAGATATTTTTGGTGATAGTGAAGATTTTATCGACTCTCAATTGATTAAATCTTTACTATCACCACACAACAGAGGTTATATTTGAGCAAAAAAAAAACAAAAACAATTTAAAACTTCGGCGAGCGTTGCCTATTGAATTTTTGTTCTCTAGCTGGTTAGTGGTCATTATCCTGGGATAATGGTTCGATTTGTTTTAATAAACGGGTGTAGCTTCAGTCTCCAACCTCGAAAAATCAATTATCCCGCCACTGCGAGAGAATTTTCAATTGTATGGCTTTCGCTTTCGAGTAAAGTTCATTCCACCGCAACAATATTTTATTCCAATTCGGATAAATAAGAGCAAAAAAGAGCAGGAGTCAAAAGTAATGAACGCACCATAGACTATTGCTTTTGAACCGCCGCCGATGCGGTCGAAACTGAAAAAATAATTAAAAATTAAGGGAAGCCTTGCATTATCCCATTCCGCACATATTTTTATTAACTTCACTTTCTACAATTTTTCTCCGTTGGTTAAAAACCCAAATGTTCATCGTTCCCAGAGAATTCCTCGACTTCCCAACTCCCCCTTTTCTCTCACTATTTCCCTATCCCACCCCCGTGGTACACCCATCCCACAATTCCTTTTCCCTCCTTACCCCTTGCATATACACATCCTCTCGTATTTCTTTTCGACTTCAAAAACTGTTGAAAACGCAGTTGACAAACTCTTTGCTAGATATACTTGGCCTATGATTTCATTTTATAAAAAATTCGCTCCAGTATTTAGGGTCTATATTTTTTACTCGTTAACGAATGGTTTAATACACACTAACAGCTGCCATTAACCCTATGAATTTATAAAAGAAAGTGAGGAGTACGTATACGTGAGTGTAATTAATATCTTCAGAGGCACATCCAGAATTTGGATCTGGGTGGGGGTGTTCCAGAATATTTTATTGGCCCCAGCCTAGGAACTCTGAAAACTATTACATAAAAACTTCGTTTTTATTACTTTTCCTATGATATTATAGATAATTTGTAAGCAGGATTTTTTATGTTTTAATTCTGGTACCTCTAAAAATAAGCTTCTGGGAGGGAGGGAGTGACCCACAATCGTTCGTACCTATTCCTTGTATATATGCCTATGAATATTTGTGTTTTATTATTAAGTACAAAAAAGTTGGCATTTGTGTTCTCATCAATTCTTAATATCTTTTGCCTTGGGATTTTAGAACCATTTATGATCAAAGTTCTAATTTTACTCAAAAAGAACACTTTATCTCCACTAACTTTCGCCATGTAAACGGTGTCAACATATCCTTCTATTTCACCTAAACAAGTCAATACGACTCATTTACCACGCAGTGCCAAGAACCAATTTTACCTTTTTAGCTTCTCAGGTCCACACACATCGGCCCATGCATTACTATTATATTAATAACTCGTTCAAGTTTTAGTTTCTTCTTCTACTTTAATGAACATATATATAAGGGTAAAAGAAAACAGCGTGATAAATATTTAACTATAGAGAAATAGTTTTTATTTTCTGAAAGATAACCTTAAATTTACAAGTTTCCCTAGGTAATTTACAAATTTTCTCCGAGTATAAATGGTGGAACTAATATTGCTATGCGGATGAGGTTAAAACTAATTCAAAATGTCCTAGTTTTATAATAATGACGTAAGTATTTATTTTTGCTGCTTGTGATTTGTACATTCAAAAACAATGTACGCATGGCACATTTTAAAGTGGTATAATTATATATTAAAATATTTACAGAAAAAACAATCATCCAAAAACATCGATTATTTGTTCATTCACTGTTTTTGAACCGAAATTCAGGACCCTAAAGAAATTCATACCGATTTTTCGGGACATATAGTAAGCTTAGCTGTACAAAAAGTGTATAAATGTAAGCATATTGAGCTAAGTAATGCTTATGAAGCAGTAAAGTTACATATCCATATGGTTATTTCCTCATTTAATCATACTCACTACCGCGGCCAGCCCTTTGCTACGCCTTAAGGCCGCCCGACTAACCTCATATCTCACTCAAATACTTCCCACCTCTCTCCCTTTCTCTCTTTCATGTCCTACTTTGGAGGTACAATAATTTCTTCGACCTCCTCTTTTCCACCATTTTCTTCACTCCCTTGAGCATTCAAAGAGGATACAGAGGGAGAGGAAGAAAGATCGAAGGAAGAAATTGGCGAGGAGGGAGTTATTCAAAAAGGGAAGGTATACATTGGAAGCCTGCCGCCAAGGAAATAACCTTTGCGGAGGTCAAATAAAAATGAACGAAAATTTCTCCATGAATACCTTTGTTTTTGAGAGCTTTTAAAGTGCTCAAAAAATTTCCCCGTTTCCACAATAGCCGCAGAATTTTGTAGTGGTTTTGATAGATTTATCATTTTATCTTTCTCACCTCGTCGAGATTCAATTGAAAACTTCAACGTATGGTAAATATACAAAAAAGAAATAATTCCGTATTTTCCTCCTGTCAATGAGGATTGGAAAAGAATTTTCATTTGATAACATTTCTGCCCATACGCCACGGCTTAAATTAACATATATTATTGTTTTCGATGGTCGTTGGTCGCGCGGCCCTTTCATTCCACTAGAAAATAGTTTCTTAAAGAGGAGATATTTTGCATATTTTAAATCACGCGTTAAAAAAACTCACGCGATAAAAAATTCAAGGTCGTTAAAAGTGCTAGAAGTTTTGAGTATATAAAATATACTATACTCACAATAGCGTATAAATTCACACATAAACGACCAGAAACGGACTTTTTAGTCACCTTCCACTTTTAAACAATTCTAATGGATATTTATTTTTCTTTTTGTTCTTTTGAATTTCTTGTGACCGTCAGCGTTTTGAAAGTGCTTAGAAGCTTCAACGGAGAGTGAAATGTTAAATAGTAATTGTAGCCGTAGTTTAGTGACTACTAGTGTATATCTATTGGTGTTCTCAGCATCAATATTTTTTGTATACCTATGAATGCGGTGAAGCAGTGACTCATTCTGTCCTCCGGGATTTCGTTGCGCTGTCACGTTCGGATGAAGTGACTAAAAAGACGCTCCCAGCTTTTTCTTTCTTTTTAGCCATTAATTATTCTTTTGTTTTTATTTTTTTCGCTTCCACTTCTTTTATCGTTTCTTGGAAGTCTTTTTTTATTGATTGATATTGACCAACTTATTGATTTGTTAAAATCTAAAACTTAATTATATTAACAATGTGTTCCAAACATAAACTAACATCTATAAATTGAAGACGTTTTGTCTTCGCGGACTCGAACAGCAGATGATGTGCAGAAGATACATTTCTCCTCCCAACCCTTTTAAAATATATGGTAATCCGTCATATTGGTAGAAGTGGAGATTAGAAGGAATTACTCACGTACCACTGTTTCACTTTGATATTCGACGCCCGGTGCATTCGTAGACCACCCGCATAACACCCCGACGTGTCATTTTCAAAGCGGGCTCGCGCGTAGCAGGACATTATATTCGTCCAATATTTTATATGTTTGACGAAATAACCCACCAATTTTATGTTTGTTATCGTAAGACAAGGGTATAAGGTATTGTAAAATATATTTATCAACCAAAAATAAGATGTTTAACATCACATTTTTTAATCACCATAAGTAGCAACTTTTTCATCTTTCCGATTTTGTTGCTGCATTGTGCCGCAGTAGCATGTTACAAACTAAAATTTATGCTCTTGTGATTTGATTAAGTGAACTTACATACCCATATGCATTTTTTAATGCAGATTTCAAACGAATTATAACGGGAATCGATAGTATTTGGCGATTTTGGGCTAGCTAGCACTAGGAACTAGCACTCAGACTCTTGGTGGAATTTGGCCTTGAGTGGCCACAATCGATATCAGGCCATTAAGGTTAGACAGGGGATGGAGGAGGCAAAACAGTCATCTCCCAAAAAACGATCACTAGAAACCATTTGCGGTGGATTGGCTGCAGGAACATTGCCCCGCTGGAATTCCCTTTTAAACCTCCCACCCGCTCTATATAGCCCCACCCGTTCCTCTTAAACATCCCACTTGCCTCTATAAAACCTTCAACACACCCCGCTCCATTCCATTGCGTCAGTTCGGGGGACGAGACGTCCCAGAGCTCTTAAAAGGGTGAAGTTGGTCGAGGTCAATCACCGATGTGAGGAAAGGCCACCTTTCCTTCCTTCCTCGCTCCTTCAATCCTCTCTCGCCGCTCTCCTCTCCTAAGAGGGAGTTCTAAAGCTGCTTTAAGTGGCTCCACCACAAGAAGACATATTCGCTTGCCATTCCCACCCGAGGGAATGCAACCTAATCGTTTAAACTCTTCTCATCCTCCTTCACATGCTTCAACTATCATTTTTTTAAAGTTTTACTGATTTCGACATTTATGGTGCGATAAAATATTTTGTAATTGGTACTTTCACCTTTTGCATGCTTCACCTCATTCTTAAACAGGCGAAATACTTAGCTCCACAACGCGTGCGCACACGATAGAGTAATTTTTCAATCGGGCTCATTAGAGCGAAATCATGATCATCATTCTTCACTGTGTTTCGTTGAGTGTTTAAATCACTCTAGGTATTTGCAATTGATGGATTGAGTTTTTATCGCTGTAACATTCACCATGAGCCTTCACGAGTTACTTGCTTTGTAAATAACGTCAACGAGAAAAACGGATCGGTGACCCTATTTCAAATATGCGATCAGAATATCGTACCCATTGACAAAAGGCGAATTTAAAAAAAATTCATTTCTTCGAATTGAAATAGTGTTCATTTAAACTCGTTGGCAAAGTTGTTTTTGGGAATACTCACAATGTGCACTACCGTAAGACGAACGTACGAGACTAGACGTAGACGAGACGTAGACGTAAGACTTTTATAGAGCATGCTAATGGCAAATAAATATTTAAAAATAATAATTTCAAGTAACGAGCGAGATCATCAAAAGAGTGCCCTCATCCTCAAAACGGACTCTTCAAATAATTCCTTCGTTTTATTTCACCATATTCAGATTGAAAAGAAAAGGCGTGAGAGTGTAAATAATGGTGGTTTTCTTCCCTGTCTGCCCTTAAATTACACAAGATTGGGGTCAAATCAGGTGATTTTTATTATTTCGTTAAAATGTCACTGGATTTCATGGATTTCACAATGCGCTTATTTATATTACTAGCGGTAAAAAATTGCAAGAATTAAAGAGAGAAGAATTATGCAATTTTAAGGCATTTGGCGTAAATTTGGAAATGTTTTGGGCTAAACTGAAACTCCCTGCGTCATATGTATACCGTCATAATTTCATTTATGTGCCCTCTTTGAGAATATTTACAGGTCAAATGAACGTTAAATTAGGTGATAGCCTGTCCAACTCTTTACCTTATACAAAGTTATACAAGCTTAAAGTTATACAATCATCAACGAGTTTGCACACAAAGTTTTCCGGAATTTTTTGAGGTATTCATTTTCACATACACTGAGGCAAATGATTTTTCGAATATTAGAAAACACAGACCACTGCTTTTACATTATTTGGAACATACTTTGAACTCGATATTGAGATTTATGGTAACAAGTCTATCACCAAACGAGTCATACACTTGACGCAGTGGTAGCCTTAAATATCATTATTGGTGTTTTGGAACTTAGTCGTGTTCCAGATCATGTTGCACTATACTTTTTGCTTATAATAAAATAGGGACACTACTGAACGTCCTTTCTTTGGCGGAAATATCCATTGCTTTTTAACCGGCAATCGGCTGGTGAGATAGCCAGAAAAAAGGAGATTAGCTTGAAAGTAACCACCATGAAATTTAATCGTAAAATATAGGTCACAAACAAGTCAACCCCATCAGAACACTCGTTCAACATTTTAACTTGCAAGCAAAATTATTAAGGAGATTTGCAAAACCCAACAAAGACAGTTGAAATATTTTTACTTAAAACCAATATTATGAATGGAAGGGTGATATCAATTATTTCCGATAAATGTTTTCTCTCGAAGTAAATAACTTTCCACTCTGCTAGGGATTCATTTTCAGGTTAAGGGAAAGAACTGCGATTGAATCGAACCTCTGGCATAACATGAATTGAATCCATTGATCTAACTATATACAATATATATTAAAAGAAATGACGCTGCGTTTCACGTAATTTATTGCCACAGACAAAACAAATCCTGAGCAAAAAAGTTATAATATAATGATGTAAATAAAGGGATGAAAATATAAATATACACTAATTTTATTGTTTTGATGAAACGGTTTTCAAAAGCCAGTAACTCCATTTTTTCAGTCTATCTAAGTCAAAGGTTCTAAAAAATAACTATAAAATAAGAAATAATGAAATATTTTCCATATTGAAAACAAGGTGAATAACGTATCTGTGAAACATGTAATAGCACGTAGTTTGCATAGTGTTAAATGCACTCTTTGAAATATTTTATCTCACAACATTACTTGATTATTTTGCTTATACTCCGCTGACAATGATGCTAATTTATAGTAAATTTAACACTCATTATATCTTTCTAAACTGCCTTGCATTAAACCTCTCACTTTTTGTGTGTAGATACTTCTACAGCATTATTAACAAATTTTCGAATCCTTCCATCGTCATTGGTTGTTCCGTTCTCAGATTGGTTGACTGCAGCCCTCCACTCGTCCTTATCTAATGCTAGTTCCCGTACCTCCTAATATCTCTAACTTTCTACTTTTCTCTCCATTTGGTCCATTATTTTACTCCTGGGTCTTCCTCTGGGAACTTTTCCCTCTATTTTGCCTTCAATTATGTTCTTCACAAATCCATCTCAGGGTGTGTCCAATCCATTTTGTCCTTCTTTTCTGTATGGTCCTTTTATCTCTTTCACCTTTACCACCAGAATGTGCTTCGAAAATTTTCAATTTCCCTCTAATGCTTTTCTTTGGCATAGGGCAGTGTTTTCCGACTTCTTTAGATGTGCGCAACCTTTTGGCACCAATTTCCGAAAAGTATACCACTAATACTGGACAATTTCATGACTAATACCATAATATATGACGAAAAAAACAATATCGCCATAATTAAATTTTCTGACTCTAAACATGTGAATCACATACCACTCAGAGTGCGCGTACCAAATGAACTGGTGCCATATGGTATCACTATAAGAAGATGAATACTATTCATCCCATTAACCACATATTGCTACAAATCCTTAGCTCCCGTGATTTTCAGTAGTTAAATTAAAAAATGTAAATAAAGTTGTTATATCCAAGCCTTTTAATTAAAGTAAAGAAATATCGTCAGTTTCCCGGCCACCTTCGACGAGTAAAACTAGATAAATTTGCTTTCTTACGCTAAAAAAAATAAGCTTCACACTATTTTTTCAATGTACTCATTTTGCACGGTCACTAGAATTTGCATGAATAACACTTGAGTTCATCATTTTGTAACTTAAGTCACCATGTAAAGCGGAAACAACTTCTTAAGTAACATTACAGGTAGAAATGCCAGGAGGAGATCTAAAAGTAGAATTAACATGACGAAAAAATCGTTTAAATTGATTGACTTTCTCCCCCGGACCAAGTTTAATGTTTCTTTTTACACCCAACAACCCTTGCGCAAATCATTATTCAACTCCGAGGACGAAGTGACATGGTTAAACAGAAATAGTGCGTAACAGTTAAAGTGTACTACTCTCAATCGCCCTTCGCAATATATTGGACAAAGTGATCAAGCCATCAATGTAAGGGCTTGGGAACATTGGTTGAAGGGAGATATTTCGTCATTCTCAGCAAAACATTTAATCGAGGAGGACTATAAAAGTGACTTTGTGCTGGAAGTGCTCCACATTGAGAGGAAAGGGGCCAAATTGGACTTCCTAGAACAATTTGAAATTGTGAATGCTGCTAACAAAAAAATGTGAAACTTTTAAATTAATGTGTTTTTCCCTCCCACTCTCCTCTATTACCTATACATTTCCCCCCAACTCCTTCTACTGAACAAACATGACCGTGACGCACGTCTCTGACGTCAAATAACCACCTTGACTTATCCCCTCCCCCAGGTCTCTTTTCTATATATTGACTCGCATATTATGCAAATGTACCTTGAAAATGATTGCTGTGAAGCCGAAACTTAGGTCGGAAATAAACTTTTTAGTGCAGAATTTACTAAGAAATTTTTTATCATATGTGCGAAAATCTTTCACAAATGAACGCCTTTAATCATTAATTTTACTAAAACTAGAAGTTAAAAATTCGATTCCTGTCATACAAGGTCATAATTTGGTTCGACTCGCCTTTTTCTTTGGCGATGCCTTTCTCATCACGCTGAATCGTCGAAGAAGTTTTTAAAACTCACTTTTCATTTCAATTCATAACATTATTTCTCACTTTTATCCCGCAAAATGAAAAAAATTCTACAAGCATGGGTGAAATTTGGAAAAGTCAACACAATTTTAATAGATGACGAAGCAGAAAAAAATAAACGTCATTTCTCAGATTTGTATCAAAATCAATGCGAGCGATTTCATGAACCGAGACAAAACATTAATTTTCTCATTTTTGGGAGCAGCGCACGAGATCGTGAAGTCTATGAATATTTATTAATTACAGCAAGCACCCATGATGCTAATGTCATCGTAAATCGCTGGCTACTCGTTTATCATTATACGTATCATATACATATCCATTTGTCGCAAACACGTTTATCCACATTTAATTTTCATTTACAAAGAATACCATTTCCTACTTCCTCATCCAAGCCAGCAACTGCTGCTTCACCTTCACTTGCATTCAACAGGAGGGGAAATTCGTGGGTGGACATAATAGCTACAGGCACCGAAATCAAAATCTCTCAATATAAACGCAGACATACATTGCACTTCTCAATCCCGAATTGAATCCCTAACGCATCTACCGCCGACACTTCGACTTGGACATAGATGGACTCCCTTCTGTACCACTCCCCCCAGCCACAATCGTTACTCTTGCCATCCCCGCACGCCCAACCGATCCACAGCCTCATCAATCACACACTGCGTCCGAGAACCGATCGTTCTTCCTTTTCATCGTCATTGCTCTCAATTTCGTGACAATGTTTTCAGATGAAAAACATTCCCTGTGTTCTATTCAGTCACGGTTTACTAAAAAATCCCGAATTAGCGGTGATACTGGTAACATACCACTTCCTTGTGAGTTTTATTTTTCCTTGTTACCGCACAGTCACCACTGGATATTCACTATACTAAAATGGCCCTGTCAAGCTAATAACAAAGGAAAGAGGTAATGTTACCACTTTTGTTATTCATGAATGTCTTTTATCGCAATTCATAAAGTGGATTATTACGAGGGATTACCTTATTTTCCATGTCTTTAAAAATGTGACGCTGAAAATGCAGTTCACCGAGGAATAAATTGTGATGAGCAATTTAGTGTGATGATGACTGTAAATCACTTTGCCAGTTTTGCTCATCGAATTTCATTCAACAAGGCAAAAATGGGATGCAAATTTATTAGTAATGATGGCGTAGACTTGAGATTAGCACAATTCATTCCAAGTGTAAAATCACTCCTCATTCAGGTGGCTTGCAGGACTTTTTGCTGATTTCAAAATAGATACAGCATTCCACGAACAATATTTTGCACAATTTTGGCCTCCCTTTATAAAATGAAGCTCACGGAATTCAAGGTATTTGCTCCAACAAGGAGGCGATGAAAGCAGTAAGAGAGAATTCAAGAGTGGCGATTTGTCGTGGATCCTTATTTAAAGGAAGGGTAATGTACACTGTTGGAAACAATGCGGAATTAGATTATTCTTTCATTGATAATTTCAAAAGTGATACAAATATCATTAAATTAGTAAATTTAGTATCATAAAAGGTAAGTATGAACTCCTAAAACCCCTAGATAAAACAATACTAGAGGAAGGTGTATTTAAACTTTTGCGTAACATGACACCGATAAAAAATAGTACGCGATATTTTCCAAGTCAATGAATGGTTAGAAAAACAAACCTCTTCAACAGCAGACACTTCTTTAAAGTAGTAATAAATTATTTCTTGAGGAATTCTAACATATCCTTATGGTTTAGATTATAGATGGCTGTATTCTAGGTGACACCGATCTTCTATTTTTGACCACGGTTGAAGATATTGGGGTATTTGTATATTTCACGACATAAGAAGAGCTCAACCTTTTTTTAGAATCAAAATGCCTAACGAAAAACTTGACTGTCTCCTATCCACTTTCCTCAAAACCAAATCAACCCTCCTTCCTTTCCCTCCTTCCCCACCCTTCGTCTGAACTCGACTCTTACCCCTTCCTTCCCTCACAAACTCAACCCAACTCCCTCCTTTTCCCTCGGCTCCCGTTTCCCTCCCCTGTCCCTTTCGTCGCCATCCTTTAAACCGCCCACTTCTCAGCTGACATTTGTTATTGGCGCAGGTCGACCGAAGTGAATTGCTTCGAATTTGAATTAGCAGCAAATTGAGCCTTTAAACAGAAGAACCAATTTCTCATAATGAACTGGATTCAAAATTCCCCCCGGGATATAACGTGGTTTCATTCAGCCGATGGAATTTAAATGGCAGTTAAGGTTACACAATGATACCGAGCTTAATGGTATGCCAGACGATACTTGAGGTAATGGTGTGGAATGATCCCTTTATATTGTTTTCTCAGACTCTTCGTGTCACATAAAATTAAATTAATGGTGGAAAAGAAATTGTGGAAGGAAGCCAATTGATTGTGGATGGGGAACAGGGAACCTATTTCAAAATATAATTATAGCTGTTGGAAAATTATTGTAACAGTTTTTCTGAGACATATTCTTTTTCCCAGACTCACCGACTACTATAGTGTCATTAGGATACTTAAAATACCTTTCCGAGAGTCTTAGTGGAACATAAAGCCGTTGTGAGATTTTAATGTATGTTTGCGTAATCGAGGTCAAGCATTATAGAGGTAATCTGAGCATGACTCGAATGAAACAGGTATAAATAGTATAATTCAATGTGATGAAAACATTTAATAAGCGAAGAGATCACAAAAGGCACATTCCTATCACTTTAGTTATTTTAAGCAAACAAATATGATTACACCGTAAAACGATCGTGAGAGAAAATTATGACAGATTTTTGGTCATCCAATGCCATTTTTTGGGTCACTGTCGATACCCACACAATAGAATATTTCACAGGGATAAGTTGGTAAATTTTCCCTCTCTTATATAATCATATAGTCATGTCGAGTGTAAGTGCAGCATGACAGGTAGAGATCATTTTCTTTGACCCACTTAGAATACCATATAAATGGAAAAACTGGCATAAACTATATCCAAAAAGTAGAAAAAACTCGTTCATTTTAATTTTAAAGTTATTCCTGGAAAATAATCACAAGCTATTCAAGCAAGAGGGAAAAATCGCCCTAGTTTCCAAATTCCACCCAAGTTTCTTTAAATCCTCTAAATGATTGTTATGAAAAAGCCAATTAAAAATATATATTTGTCTCAAAATGTATGTATTCTAATGAGTCCAATATCTGGTATACAAAGAATCATTACGGAGATGGTTGAAAAATAAACAAATACGTCATGTAAACGAATTCATTAATGCAAGTGCCAGTGAAAGATCGCCTAATTGGAGGAAAATTAAATTGATGCCAAACTTGGAGTGACATACCTCATACAGAGGACTGTTTTAAAGCCGTTTTAAAAGCCGTTTAAAAGTTGTTTTAAATATCTAGTTTAAGTATAAAACCAAATATTTAGCAAAAGACGAAGAAGAGAGATAAAAATACAAGTATACACTCGGAACTTTATAGAGAATGTGAAAAAATCAAGAAGGAAACCGCCAAGGTAAAATGAAGTTTAGGGTTTAAGAAAACGTGACAGGTGCCTCTTTGATTTAACTGTAGTCCTGAGGTAGCCATTAAAATGCTTAAAATAACTAGATTCAAATGCAGATAATAGCGTAGTTAGGCCGACAAAACCATTGGTCCTTAACTTTTGACTTCGCAGATAAAGAAATGTTTTCTAGTGAGTAGATGGCTAAATACTTCATCGTGAAAAAACCAATATCACAATTATTTTTAATAGCAGACAAGAAGAAAATAAATACAAATGAAATATGTTCTAGATCAGTGGAAGATATCAAAACTGAGAAGACATTCTGTTGGACCTCTAAAAACTATCGACTGTTGAGCTGAAACCAGGCTCAATTATAAATCCGCTAGTACCTATTCTCTAAAGAGTACAACTGACATCCATTCAGGTTTCACTTTCAAAAGCTCATCTTACACGCATGAATTGGACCACGCAAGATTCACACATCACGTATTCAGAAATTCTGCACAGTTTTTCATTTGCACGACTTGCGGGCACCGGATACAAACAACAATAACCATGATTTTTATAAGAAATCGCCAATTGAAAGAAGCTGTGGAGGAATTACTAATCACCTCAAAACGATTTATTTTTACTATCATGTCAAATCTCTACCAAGCATAAGTACACTTTTTTAAGCACAGTATCCCCACAGTATATTTTTTAAATCAAATTATAAACGTTACTCGAGCAAAACATTGGCTTATTATTTCATACAAATGCATTACTTTCGACTAATTACTTAGGATTAATTGTTGCTCAACTGTTCGATCAGTTAATTACAAATTATAACGACTGATATTAGAATTTCCACTCAAGAATATTTTGCTCCCAAGTGGACATTTTGCACAAAGAGTTTAATTTTGAATAACTCTGCAAGTGGTGGTATAAAGTTTACAAACTATACAAATTGCTAATGTAATAATTCAAACTTAATGATAACTGCCCAATGTTACAGAAATCTTAAGAGTATTTTTGAAAACTTCGAGTAAAAAACACCGCCTCGTCAAGGTTCTGATTACTCTCCTCACGACCATTATTTAAATAAGACCATCGACTCGAAGGCTGTTACCCCGAGGTTAGACTCATGAAGAAGACTCATGAATTTTGACGTTACTCCCATTTAATACACCCGCGTACTTGTTTCCGCGTGATGTATTGCGATGTTCTCAATGGAAATATGACATATACACAACACTCTACTCAATTTATGGCTGTTCCTCCGCGAGGAATGCTCGAGTTCCAATTAGGTCCCGTCTACTCCCAGTATGCGTCGTCTGTTATCCAACACTTTTCCATGTCTCGCTCACTTGCCACAATCCATGTCTCCACTAACCCAACTTTTGCCTGAGCACCAACCCACGAGACACGCCCTTCCTCGATAACCACCGCCTAAAACAAAAACACGCAAACCACCTCCCGCAGCATTGGTTAATCTCACTTGCCACTATGACAAAGAAAAAAATTGTTTCACACATAACTGTCTTTGAGCGTCCTTGTGAATGCATAGTGAGCCTGCATTATATGCTCCCGAATTCTTTAGTCAGTCCAAAATGGATACCTGTTTAAGAGGTAATACGTCAGTTTTCAACTAATATAGCTGCTAATATTTAAAAATTTCAGTTTCACGATATATTATTACGGAGTTAACGTGCAGATATATTTCTCGATAGGAATAAAATTGGTATAGTAAAAACAAAAACTTCCATTAGTGAAAAATAATGTTACTTACTTATGAATTTAATTACCTGTTCTGTAAAAAATGCGTGAGATAGGCAGTAGATGAATACTAAAAATAAGATGCTCGTCCATAAACCATTTTTCAACATATTTTAAGGCACTAAGACCCGGAGAAAGCTTGTACAGCGGGACGGCCTAATGATGATACTGCATGAGCGATTTTTAACCCATAGACCGCGGACCTGCCAGAAGATAGTCAATAAGGCAGAAGAGCTTCGCATACTACATTGTACATACAGGTAGATGTAACAGCCATCATGTGGAACTGAACACTGAATCTGATTAAAACAGAAGCAAGTATCGCACACTAGGTAGATCTATGAAGAGATCTATGATGATCTATGGTTGGGAGAGTGGAGAGTTTGAAGCACGTGTGAGTGAGGGAAAGGACGGCTCGGAGCGCCGAGGAAAATGCGTTTCGCTCTGAGGTGTATGTGAGGATGCAATAGCGTACAAATACCTCTCCGGAAGCACACTTGGTCGAAAAGAAAGCAAATAAAAATCGTTGAGAAGGAGAAAAGACGCAAATGCAGGAGATACTGCTTCCAACTGCGAAGAGATAGACCGTAAAACCCAGATAATTAGCCATCAACACGAGAGTGATCCAACGGAGAACATCGGGGAATACGATTCGATTCCAATCACTGCTCCTCTGTAATTCTATCGTCAGTGTTGAGTATTTGCATCATACAAGCCATTCAAGAGAATAAGGAAACTGAGAGAAAGTCGTGTTTAAATAATAGAATAGACATGTTCCAAAATAAGAGCTAGATAGCAAATGGAAAAGGGAAAAACAGAAACTTCTCAGAAATTCCTCTAGCGACGCGTTCTTTACATTCATCGTGTCTTCATTGGTACATTTCGTCTTATGGTAGGATAAAGGCAAGGATGGCTCACATGGGCCAAACATTTCGCACGGTAGTCTCAGTCGTGTGGCACTGCAACATTTTTTACATAGGCATTCTTTACTCATTCTTTACGCTCATGACTCCTAAAATAACAAACTAATAGCTAGACGTATGCATTAGCTTATACTAAGAGAATAAGTACTTCATTAGCTAAGCATCAGCTAAGTATTGCTCATTCAAGGCTTGCCTTGCTTTTAAAAGTTCTACTGAGTTTAGTCATAATCGGCATCTAATTAAGTTATGGCATAATTGGAGAGATTGTATAAAGCGATTGAACCCTCATGAGCATAAAATCTTGCCTAAAAGTCCTAATAACGTCTACAAGACGGTGATTATCCTGTGGTATTTATCTACATGTTCATCTATAACTACTTCCATCTTTTTCTCCCACCCCCTTCTCCGTAACAGTTGTTCGAACACCCAAAATCGCATGCCACTGCGGCGGCTTGCAAATAGAATGCAATTGTAAAACGGATGCTTTACTGGAGGCATTCTCACAGTTTTTCACTTTACATCCTTATTTCTGAAGTATTAATGTGAGTTACAAGATAGCTGAGTGATTAGACCTATCCAAAAGGTCACTCTATATTCTTGCAGTGAATCACTTTCTTAGATGTGCGAAATTCCACAGAGAATAAAATCATCTGCCTTGACCGGGATTCGAACCCGGAGCACTCGGCCGGAAATCGAGGGATCCGGGTTCGAATCCCGGTCAAGGCGGATGATTTTTTCTCTGTGGAAATTCGCACATTTGTGCATTGCGGGTGACTCCGTAAAAGTGAAACTCCGTGGCTAGTCCCGGATAGCTTAAAATTTGTCACTTTCTTAGACACTATGGTTCCTCAGCAGGCGTATCAAAGGAATCACATTATTATTCGATTTTGCGCTACAAATTGAGACCTGGGAAAATGAATCTGTTCGCTCGAATGTTCACCGATGTGAGATTTGGGCGAATGGTAACTTTATAAGTGACGCTGGCACTTATAAAGTTAGGAGGCGCAAAGCAGGATACGATCCCCTTCCTGAATTAAGGCGAAAGGTATTTGAGGGTGAGATATTCCGCAAAATCCACAGAGATTTGCCATTCACAACGAAAGAATTTCTGAACTGAACTTCCCCCTTAGACTAGAGTAGTAGGAACCGTTCCCTGTCACGCATGAGAGTCGAGAGGGAATTCCGGGCGAATTGAAAGGGAAAAGAAGAAACTGGAGTTAGAGAGATTGGAAATGGAAGCGAAGAAATACATTGGAATCTCTCGATTTCTATATCACGATTCAAATTGAGGGAATGAAGAGAGTAGAGGAAAACGGTAGACTAGGAATGTGAAGGAGAAACAGGAGTTGACTGAATACAGGTAACGGAGGGAGTTGAGATTTGGGAGTGGAGAAATGTGTCGAGTACGTGCTCGGAAGTCGGGCTCAGAGGGAAAGGAATGGGACAGAATATTATATTGTTAACTTTTCTTCATCCAACCCAGAGACAGCAATACTTGACAAACATTATGGTAGCAAACACGACGAAACGCCCGCAAAAGTGGTTAAAAATGCGTCCAAAATTCGAATATACTCTATTGCGAAAGTAATCAATTCGTAATGATCAATAATTCATGCTTGGCTTCAGGTTGGGAGCTATATTCCAGTTTTCTAAGATAAAAAGTTCTAAATCGTTCACATTATAAAGTTATGTACGATGAAATTCAGAATTAAGGATGGTCAATTTTAAAGTGTTAAAGAGAATGATTCAACGTACCATTTAGTCAAAATCTTCGATCCGTTGGTCGGTCACTGAAAAATATGTGCTGAAGAATGTTCGTAACAATACTACACTCCAATGTATAGTTAAAAGCTGATGAGATATGTGACAATCATCTTGCAGGTAGATGAAAACCGGAGCATAGCATTCAAGTCTGCTTTATGCTCGTATTAGCACGCAGCTGAAACACCGCTATTAATTTCAGGGTAGCAAATATTTTTAATTAGACCACATTTTGATAAGTGAAAATAATTCAACAGAAATAAAACCATGATCACATTGCGTCAATTAATTAACATGGTAAAACAATTGAATCATATTTTAATTGGTGACAACTATCATTCAAAACATTAACACTCATACATCATATAATTTGTTTGAGATAAGCATTGGACTAAAATTGCGTGGTAGGCCTGCATTTCACAATGTAACCAGGCGTCACAGCAGCCACTGGGTTCTCACAAGTTTTTTTTTAAGTCATCATCACTTTTGTATTCATTCGCTTTGAACAACATATTCAACGTCATTGTGACATATTTCAGAAATCATTATCTTAAGCAAAATTAGTTAGCATTAAGAACAAAATGCGCCAAATGAGGCTGGTTTAAATGACGTTAATAGCGATGCTTTCGAAATCTAATCGCGAACTCTGGACTGTGACAAGAGTAATGAAAAGTGACCGCCGTTCAAAGTGCTTTCTTCACGGCCACTATTTTGGATACTGAGTGAAACAAATGGAGAAGTTGAAGAAAGCTCTTCGAGAAATTTAGGGGGCACTGCAGGCTTACGTTCTCCGAGAAAATGGGCTGACCGTGTTAGATGGAAAATCCCTTCACCTTCACTGTCAAATGGTGGCCAAGACGGCCACCATTTGACAGTGAAGGTCAAGCGCTGAAGGTCTAGCGGCGTGGACTGGAGGTGTTGCCTGAAGAGATTCCGTCAAAAGAAGATATGACGTCGCTACCTTCTGTTTTTATATGCGCTGTCACCACAACACACGATGGACAGAGTTGAGATGTTCACGTGAGTACATGTGTCTTCGCTGTACTAAAAACACCTATTGTAAAGCTGAAATCAGAGATTACCATCATTTCTAACAAGCGCACACAGATAAGAGATTCGTCCTTGGCCTTCACAAAGCATAAACATATTTTAAATACTCAATTTAACCACCATAATTCCTTCTCTTCACTCAAATTAATTGGAGCCTTTCACAGAACTTTCGAGGTAAATGGAAGAGGAAAACCACATGCTTCGTACGATACCGCAAGGAACAAACAGAGTTTTTTTGCACCTGATGGAGGGGTTAGGATGGGAATCGTCAGAATCTCCATGCTTTCACGCTAGGCTTGGATTACTTGAAAAATTCCGATTGGGCTAGCTTCAGTATGACAGGGAGATATAATGTTATCCCCACGATGTTTCTCTCTAAAACCTAGGGGTGTCACAAAATAGGAGAAATACACTATCAAATTGATTGGTAGAATCAATTCTTTTTTTCTCGCGCTATTAGTGATTATGACCCAAACACACACTTAAGTCACCTCGATAACAAACTATTCACCTTTGTTAGACTCCATTTCCTGTTTGCAATTTCCTTTCGTTCCATGAATAGTATTGTCCTCAATACTCCAGTGATATGCATCTGCAGCAGCTCAAGAGTAATGTGTAGTGTAGATGTAAATTATGTTCAGGGATTTATAATGATGGCGGAAGATGTGATTTGAGTAGTTAAGGACATAAAACGAAAGAATAACGCGTTATCGCTCTCTTATGCAAATATATTGCCTCCCATTTTTATTTTGCTATACACTGCTGAAAACCAAACTCTCTATATTCTCTTCCTCCACTCTTAGATCAATTTCCTTTCTTTTATTTCAATGAGCCCCAATTATGAGCAAGTGATTGAGTTCCCGAGTATAGTAGCGAGAGACGTAATACCGCAATGTTACCGCAAAGTTATGCCCTACGTGGTTGAACACATAAGGTTCACAAACTTGCTTTAATATTTGAATGCTTAACAAAAATACACGAAACTACGATATATTACAATAATCTCGAGTTTTGGACGAATAAATAGCGGATAGATACAAAAAATGTTTTCCCTCGTGGGATGACATAGGAGCTCCGTTCGAAAAGTTTCTTTCCTCTTGACACAAAAGCAAGAAGTCCTCTGATTATGAATACCATTCCGTATTAAATGCCACTAATCGGTGTCCTAATCACTATCTCTTTCCTCCTTCCCCGATACCAATGTGACTTTTCCCTGAGTGTACCGACTTACCTCCGAGTAATCGTTCTACTTTATCGCCGCCAACAGTAATCTCACTTCACTCCTGCATTGCAAAAGACTCTCCCAAGAGTCCTGAGGATATCAAAGACTATTGTTTACATTTACCTACATTATTGAGGTAAAATCTACACGGATACCACCAACATTGCATCATGTCTATAAATATTTGATTAAAACTACTCTTACGAGCATATATATTTTTATTTTCATTGAACCCAAACTATAATCAGCACGTATACAAAGACCATTAAATATATACAGAGAATACTTTCACAAAAAACGACAAACTCCATTTTATTATAACAAAAATTGTAGTAAACGGTGAAGAAATAGCCAGGGATCAAAATGTTCCATCTGGTACTAATAGGTAAAAGACATTACTGTTGTGAATGCCTGATTTATACATTATTTTCTTCAAGTGAAATAAATATAAGTCGAGAATATTGAAAGAGTAGGGACAAATCCCTCAGAAGTAAAGGACTGTCAATAATGAAATGTGGTCATAATGACCCCTCAGATTCTTCAGCGTTAAAAAGATAACGAAAAGGTTAAAAAAAGAGGAATAAGTTTAATATTTCTGTTAAATTATCATTTGCATTTCACTATCTAGTAAAATAAGTGTTTTCATTTAGTTTCTTTTATTTAGCTTTCACAAAAAATATTGAAGGAGGACATTTTAAATTAAGAAATAAAATTATGAATCTAAATTACACGTTCCTCTTGATTACTGGCGAGTCTATTTTGAATGAAGTGCATGCACTGTTTTACGTTAATTTAAGGAAGAAATTCCTAGTCCAATTGCCGATGTAAAATTAGTCGGCATAATTATTATCATTGTGAATTCCTGCTTACACAGCCACCAAGTAGGACACTTGATTTTAATGATCCGCTTCGTCAAAATTTAAAGCAAATACTCAAGCAACAACCCATTGAATGATCGTTTAACTGTCAAGGATCACGTAAGATACTGTTTCCAGTATTACCCTATGATTATTGTTGATATATTCAAATGAAATAGTTGAATCCTTTTAACTGATTTTCCCATGGCATCGAAAGCAATTATAATTTGAAATAGGAAACATCTATTATATTCTAGCATTTCTCGGATGACTAACAGTTTCAATAATTCAGCACACATTTACCAATTTTTTTTCCGCTAAATATTTAATGTAGTGACTGGGAAAAGTCTTCTACCCGCAAAATATTAAACAAATTAGGTAATAATATATTCCTTACCTACTTAGAGGATTTAAATTCTTCATACATAACGACACAAACATGTATATAATCTCTCAAATACTCATTATTAATAAGTTTTTATTATTAATTTTTAATTTTTTTATCAATAAACTCGCCAATAACCACAATTGTTTTTAGATAACTACAAAGCAATTCATCAAGAGGAGATAGGCTGGACAATATCACAAAAGCTAAATGAACTTTCACCGCCAAATGGAGTTATGTGGTATTATTTTATTTTATCGTGGATCAAAAATCAACAAATATGCCAATATTTGTACTCGTTTTGGTATGAAAAAACTGCCATTGTTTAAATAAAGGTGATTTTAGATGCCAAAATATGAACTATTTCACTGCATACAATGAGAAAACTGCGTTTCTCTGCCTCTTTTACGTGAAATAGGGAAAAAAATGCATAACACCATTACGGCAAAAAATTACTAGTGTTACGAAGGTTGATGAATAATAATTAAAAACTCGCGAAAAATTAGCAATATACTTCCGATGCCCAAAATGCTCATCAAATAAATGCCGAGAAAATTAATCCAACATGAGGAAACGTAAACAAAATACCGGGACAGATAAAGGTCCTAATGGGGCAAATTTTTATATAAGAGTAGACGAGTTGGTAACTTTTAAGGCATGAGACGGACGAGCGTGAAAAAATCGGTAAGTGTTTCAGCACCTTTGACTAATGAGGAGCGACGATGAAATGAATGTATCGAACTTACCATTCAGGTCTCCGTTTTCTGCAATCCACTGTTGAACTCCGAAGAACTTCACAAATATGCCGATAAAACAACATCATCACATCCACCGCGTAACACAATATCACACACACATCTATAGAATAGTCACATGAAGTATCGTGTCGAAATGAAAGTATCGCACATTTCATTTAGATAATTTCTTTGCCACCACCCAGCGTAACACTCCAAAGAACTTAACGATGCGACATAAACACATCCACAGCACAAAACACTCACACACTGGAACATCTATATTGTAAGCTACCTACATTACATTCTCGCCAGGCTACTCCATTTATCAGCAAGTGCACGCATGCCTTGTCGACGCGCCAACGCACGTACAAACCTGCTCTTGTAATCCACTCGCACCTCCCGAATCTCCACTCAGAGAATAACCGCGCGCACTCTGTCAGGAATGCACCTCACCGAGAGTACTTCGGATCGGCCGCTCAGGAAACAGAAGAAGCACTCAGCGCGCGACCTATTCCCTTCGTGCGGCCTGCACTTCATGTGCGTCGAAGGGTGAAGGGGGTTGTTCAAGGTGGCGCTGGCGGAGCGAAGAGATGTCGGAAAAGGGAAGAGAACAACGGGGTCTTGAGAGTTATGCCGGGAAGTCAAACGGGGAAGAATACGTTCTACCCAACGTGATATGGGTAGGGACTTGCGTAAAAATTGCCCAGGAAATTGCATCGTAGTGTATGTGTAAGGTATATGAGGTAGAGGTGGTAGAGGTGAGGTGAGGGCGGTGGAGATTTCAAAAATCTACGTTCTATACAGCATAAATTCCTGTTAAATTGAATCAAATGACGGGGGATCGGTTTTTTATCTCCGCTTAAATAATTTCGTGACAGAAAAATAAACCTTAACACGTTATTCCATCGATGAAGCTCTAGTCAACCAACAGTCCGATTCAAAACGCAAAATTTGAATTCTCATGAATAAATATATACAGCTTTCAAAGCTAGAAATAATTTATCAAGTCACTGTTATACTCATAAGAGCTATTCCTACATTTTATTTTTTTTCTTGAAGTATAATACATTTTTCAATATATGTTGAGTTACTGAATATTGAGCATCGCTTTCGTAGAAAATATACGTAGCTTACATAACTATCTGAAAATAGACATTAAAAATTAATTACATTTTATCACGCAACAATTTTATATATTCGAAGTGATATTCGTGTATCAATATTTAATAAGACGTCTCTTTTAATTTTTCTTTCACCCGTGCCTAGTAGAAAAGGGTAAAATAAATCCTTACCTTCTGATCCTACAATTGTGTCATGTGTAAGATGGAAAAATTCGTGTTCAGATTGCCATAGATCACTTTGTGGATTTTAAGATTACAGTTTCCATATAAAAGTTCTGCGAAATATCATAGCGGAATATTGAGAAGTTTCTTAGTTCTTGCCTTAAATATACCCTAATGCCATGTATATTATTTACTCAGATGGAGCTTTGGAGTTTTATTCAGCAAAAAATTGCATAGCCATCCACGTACATCCCCTGCCGGAACCTTGAATGACGTTCTCTCGGTAGATTTCGTTCTTTTACCACGATAATGGTTCCATCGATAGCGGAGAGTGCTGAGTGTAAAATAGCTCCAAATAGCAGATAATAATCAAGAAACATCCTCATTTCATTGGTGGTTTTTGTAGATAATTCTTCAAGTACATTAATTTCCTCGTCATCGCTGGAAAAAAAATATTCATCTCATTCCTCACTGCGTACCGATCCGCCACACTTATACCGTTATATTTTGCAGAAGGCGCAGAATTTAAAATTAGATTATAAACTGGTAAATCTAGTTCTATGTAAATAAGATCTCCCCTTCTGTCCATTCCTCGCACCCCATTTGTCTGCATTCACCCTCATACCCGCACTCTTACCCTTAAGGCCCATAATAGTCCTTCCTTAAGGAGACCTCATGAACAAATTCATCCACAACTTCCTAGGCTTACTTCTTCCTCACACGTCTTAAATTCTACTCTCTTGCATAGGCTTCATCATTCGACTCTTTATCTATTACAACGGCAGAAACACACCTCAGCTCCGATGGCGATGGGATAAAGTCCTCGCCTGCTAACTCGAGGGTCGCGGGTTCGCCTTAGTGGAATTATTCCCACTCAGGGTATGGGTGTTGGTGTTCGTCTGTTGTTGTTATTAACCCGAAATTAATTGGCAAAATGCGCTGTATTCAGGGTAGTGAAGATAAAATTTAAGGAAAATAAATTTTTTTAAAATCTCCATCACAGGAGCAGCAGGTCCAAATTCATTCATGACCTACACATTATCAACCCATTTTTCATCAGATAAACAGATGAATTTCCAAGGTTAGGAGGGAAGTGACAACATTTTCTGGGAAGATATCTCTTTGCCAATGGCTCCGACAAGAGAGATTTATAACTAAGCTCGTTAATTGTAGCCTGATATTATATTTTCGGAATTAAAATTGCCGGCTCATCATCCAAGAAGCACATCTGCGATGACTACGATAATATCTGGTTTCACTATAGGACTGAAGACATGGAAAGGGAGAGAACTTCATGTTGTGTGCTCCGTAGTCGTTCCTGAAATATGCTTAGGAGGTCGCGCTTATTGTTTTAACCGTCGTCCCATTTTATGAGGGAGATTCACTCCAACTCTCCTTCGTATTTGACCTTTACGGCAAAAATTTTAATAGCAGCCCCGAGACTTTATTTGACACGCATGGCGGAGGTAGTTGTTAGACATGTATCTCACTCGACGCGAACTTTGGAGTGAAGAGACCTCCGACTGACGAAAGAAGGGATTGGTAACAAAAGAGGGCGGTGAGTATAGAGCTACGAGAGTCATCAAATTTGTAAGGCAACCCTCCTTCTCACTCTCACTCCTTCCCCACAGCCTTCTCTACCCACCCGGTCTTCTCTTTCGACTAATTCCATCGCCCCAGGTCACCACAACAGAAACGGCGCCCCGGGGGAAAGGCTCTCCCACGTGCCCCCGAAGTCCTATAACCGCTATTGCTATAGGCGGTAAGCTCTGGTCTCATTCCCTGCCCCTTCTCTCCCGTGAGGACTGTAAAATTGCCCGTGACGTAGCATGGATGCCATTGTGTCCTGTGGGCTGACCCTTCCTTTCACATGTTCCTTCATACGCTGGCTGATCCATAGATTGGACATACTTCTATTTTAGCATGGCCTTGAATACACGAGTGCGACGTACATGTGAAACTGAAAGCCATACTTGTGGCTATTGGAGGAAATTTTGGCTATAATAAGTAAATTTATTTGTCCCGGTTACCAACTGAACTAGGTGTAAATTTTTCCAAGTGTGCCACGATTTTCATGAAAATATCTTTTTCCAAGCCATAGTACTTGCCTTTTTGCAATGCACGTAAATCGATTAAAAATATCCTGAGCACAAGCCAAAGGCTAAACAGGTATCCAAGAATCAATAACCGTTATTCCTATTTTTTCGTGTGCTTATAAATAAATTGATTTTAATATACACCATGAGGGGTTGACGGCAAAAAGCCGGACAAGTTGCAGAATTTTACTAATTTTTCTAATAAATTTGCCAGAGATGACAGAGGCAAGAGATAAATTTTTGGCAATTCCGCATAAATACTTTCGGTCAGGGCAATCGTTTTCGACTACAAACATGCCAATCCTGAGAGCAAACTGTTATTTCCAATGGCTAAAAAATTTTGTAACCTTTATAAAACATGATTTTATATTATTTACGGGATCTATCTCGTAAGGTTACTTAAATCACAACGTTTTGTCTCACCACTTGGAGGAGATTACAGGCGAAATATTTTCGCTGCAGATCTGCTTCGATGTTTATTTACTGATTGTTAAGACACATTGTCAAAGGCTGCTGCAGTTTGAATTTTAAATTAAACACCATGATTGTCCTTAGAATTATTAAATCTGGTGGATTCCAGAAATTATAAAACTCAACTAATTACAAATGGCGGAAACCAGAAGAAAATATAAATGATATATTTTAAAAGCTGATTTGATTTTTTACCGAGAGTCGACTGGCATATACAAACTTTCGCATGCACGATTTCTTTGTAGCCATATATCCCCGCTAGAATCTCTTGCGCGCTCGCTATTCTCACCTGTATCTCCGGTAAATAAGCTATTAGGCGCATACAAGTCGAACGTCTATTGCCGTCCACTCTGCATATGGTAATCTGGTTTTGATGAGGAACAAAGTAACACGGGGGATCATACGAAAAATTTACAACCCCAGGAAAATAATTTCAATATCCCATCCTTCCCAGAGTTTTCGAAAAAAAAACGGGTGACCTGATGACATTAGGCGTTTAATCCAAACCAAGCAACTCTCCACATGCAAATCCCTAGAAAATATTTTCAGACTTCAGGAACCATTCATGGCTCTATCGAACATTCACTTTTAATTTATACTTTTAATTTGATGTGAATGATGGTAAAGAACGAGTGACAATGGGATAACTATTATAATTGCACTGTGTAAGGAATTTAAAATAGTTATGGACGTGAAAAAAATCGACGAAAGTTTTTTTCACTGCAGAAGTTTAAAATAAGTATCATTTAAAATCTATATGAATATAAAATATATATGAAATATATGAATATAAAATATTTTAAAACGGAAAATTCTTCCATTATAAAATTACTCACTTCCTTATCGATTCCGTCCATATCGATACGTTTTCTTATACCGCTCCTATTTTCTGGAATGTGTCCTACGGAGAACGTAAATCGTTTTTTTCTGATTTTTTTATCTTATTTTACATTCAAACGGGCAATAAATACATCTTCTAAATAATATCATCCTTATTTGTATCTGATTTCTTACTTCCATCCACCAGCATTAATATGGGAAGTTCTCTACGCATCAAACAAAGCAGGGGGGGAAGTATATTTGCCTTCTACCCCATTGTTTACTTAATAGGGTTGGAGCGATTTCCGTCTATACTTAGGTGTACTTGAAAGTTCGTATAAAGACTTTCATAAATGATTATGATAGATAAGGTGAAAAATGGCACATGCCAAATATGTTTTTTGGCAATTCAATATTATATTAACACATAGGCTCTTGGTTCATTATATACATTTCGTTATTAGTCGTTAACATGGAAACTGTTATTTTATGTAGCAAAATAATACAGTTCACATAGTATATACCAAGCTATCATACAGAGTTCAACATAAGAAAACAGCATACTTCATAAGACAGCCTCAAAACTTATATAAATATCTTTTGAAGGCTATAACCTTTTTCTCGGCTACGATAAATTTTAATAGCGGGAAATAATTTCACATATATTAGTTTCTGGTCAGCCACTAATCATCAAAACATGACTACTGTTATAAAAGTGACCGTCTTTAACTGGAAAACGTTAATTTAAGAACAATACCGGTCCTAGACATCATCAGCTGGGTTTTAATAAAGAACACATTTAAATGCCGCTACATAAGTTGAATCCAAGAATATCTTCTTGAAAATGGTTTGTTGGATTTATTTATGTTAAAGTCATTAAATCATATAAAATACACACGCAAACGGCATGTTTCTGATTAAATATCAAAGTTTCTCGATCAGTTGTATGGAATCAGAGTTATTATATTCATGAAGATTTCGCAGAAAAATGCTTAGATACAAGTACATTGGCGAGCCCAATCTCCGCTGAGCAAGAATATTTTTCGAAAATAAATATTTGAATATCTGAAGAGCCCAGAAGAGCATGGTTGATTTTTCTCTGACAACATGTTTATACCATGTAAATATTTGATAATGGTGAAGGCATAATTTGACTTGGTAATCGATGCAAACCAGTCCGTTGAGAGTTTTTTTTGCGATAAAAAATTCCATTTTTGCATTCAATCAACGGCTCTCGGTCGATGAGCTTGTATCAGAAGTCAGGCCTCCGTTCATAACTCCAAATAACTTGTATCCACCCCTCTTCAATGTAAAACATTTCGAAAATATCCCACAATCTATTTACTGTGCCATACTTATAGCAACAGTCAAATAATAGCATTCCACACCCCAATCTTAAAAAAATTACTCATTTCAGTTATTTCGATATTTTAGTGTCGTAAATGATAGCTCTAAATAAGACACGTTTGATCATCACAATGCAGAATGCAATCAATGATGTTTGATGAAAACATCATCGATTGCATTATTAAATTACTTAAATCTCTTTGATCAACAATTTTCGATTAATGTTCAAAAGTAGCATCCATAAATGGTGATATATATTATAAAGTCATTTCTCATACTAGGGTCTGATATTTCTCACCCATTCGAGAATTACGGCACAGTTCATTTCAGCATCGCAGTCTTTGATTGTGTTCAAATTACAAGATCCATGTTTATGGTAACTTCGTGACTGTGATGCATTGTCATATTTACCGATAACAATCATTCGTCTCCCTTAAAATATACAAATACCTTCTGATGCCTCTCTATAAATACATGTCATTGAGTTAATTTACAAATGCTCCCAAGGCATCTGGTGTCAAGCCTGAGGTTTATTTACAGCAGTTCTAGAACACAGTTGATACCTAGCGTGACGGAGGAGATAAAAGAACGGGAATTTTGAGGATGACCTGAGGCTAAGTAATTTATAAGGGGAAGAATGGCATCTTATGAGGGTGACGATTTAGTTCAGAAGAGGGAAAGGATAGAGATGGTTTCACAATTAGTAAATTAAAAGAGGTTAACCGGAAACCTTCACTGAAAATTCTAAGAGTCCAAAATAGAAATATTTTACTGCCCATTGGGCGTGAATAATAATATCAAGATATGAAATGAGATGTTCCTAAAATTCATCGACGTCGCTTCGAAAATAGTTTCCTGGGGTTCACATTCCCACCCACTGTACACTCCCATTGGCTCTCATGTTGAATGGCGTCAACACTAAGGTTGAGAAATAGCTCTACCTTGTTTCTTTAAAACCACACATCACCACCAATGCAATCCTACAGAACATCATGGAATATGAAAGACTTGGTATCATAATTAACCAGTCAAACAAGTCATCAAGAAAATGGATTTTTTAAAATTGAGTTTGGAAAGAAAATAGAACGCGGTTCCTTACATTTCAATTGGACAAATAAAATCTGGAAATCTACAGTTCAGCTCCAGACTTTGTTTATTTGAAGTTCAGCTCCAGTTCGCCAACATTAAGTTAAAATTAAGAAAAACACTTTTGCGTGGCATCAATAATGATATTTTCTGATCTTATATTTCTTTAACATCCTTTCATAATAATACTAGACACGTAGTATGCAAACGTGTTATTAGCGTTATACAGGGGAAAAAGACCTCGAGAATGACTTTGTACTGTTGAACCTTTGTACTGTTGAAATTTTACCAAAAGAACTTGTTTTATTGTTTTATTGTTACACAACGTGAATCCTTCTAACATGATAAAATTTAATGATTCACAGTTCACATTATTGTCAGTAACCTATAGAAATATAGTCGCGCAGCTCTTTCATCGACCGAAAGAAACTTTTCTTGAGTAAAGTAAGATACATTACTTGCTCCATGATAGAGATAATTGACAAGCTACTAATCAGAGAATGAAAAAAAAATGTAAAAATATTTTCCGAAGAAAATATTTGTGTTAGGATCTTTGTATCAAACGCGCATGCAGATTCAACCAGGATAAAGTGATCACAGTCAAGATAACGGAAGCCTAAGACGAGGAATTCAGCAATCCTCCAACTTTATTACCGCGACCTGAATACTATCTGGACTGACCATTCAATATTCGGAGGGCACGACGTTAAAGCGGTCAGGTTATCTTTTTTTCTCCACCTCTCACTTCCACATTCAACAAGTCGGACTCAGACATAAGAAGCAGCCAAAAGAATAACCCACAAAGGCATTTCACCTCTGCATCAAACCTTGGAGAATTCTGAATGACATCACAAGAAAGATAATCGGTCGCCTGCTCCAAGAGGGCTCTTTACAAGTGGAAGGAAGGGGCGCACCAGAAAACCGCTAAACTCGCTACGCGGATTTTTTTACTTTCCGCATACGTTTGTCATGATGCTTTCCATACGTTATCTTTTTCTCCTAGATTTTTCTAGTTGTTTACTTGTTCCACGTTTCCCCTCACCAGAAAAATGTGGCGACACAAATCCTTCAAAAATTTAAAGAAATGCCTCTTTTTGCAGTTGACTACTTGTGAATGACGCGTAGCAACTTTTCATATTAGAAGATACGAGTGTTAATGTTTTTAAAGTTTGCAGATTGACATTTTATAGGATCGAAGGTTTCAGTTGCACCCCTTTGATTCTAAAACTTAAAAACTCATATAAACTAATATAAAACTGACCTTTATGAAGTTCTTTTAATACACAGAATTCTTTAATACTTTTTAATTTTTAATATTTGTTTCATAATATCACATCTGAATTAATACCAGAAGGTTTATCTAAAATATACAACTGGTAGAATTTCGCCATGTGAAAATACTATTAATTACAGGACGTGCATCAATATATATTAATAGCATTGCAGCACATAATTTTCCTGAACAAAATACTTATGCTACTGAAGTACGATTAGGAAAATATGAAATCTACTGAAAGAACGATTGTTGGGACAATCATTTGATTAGGAGAAAAAGGAACGGAATTGTTTGCACACCTCATACAAAGAAGAAGGAATAAATAGTTTGAGGTCAGAACAAGAAAAAAATGCTTAGAGTATACAACCTTCCTACTGTCGGCAGAAATTCCTGTATCATCCCTCAGCCCATACCTAAAATGTTCAACGGTTTAATGGTTCATTATGCATGTAAGCTATGTTTTTGTCTGGAGTGAATAAAATGCAACAAGGTTCGGTCACATTTAGCAAAGCCCCTCCTTCTGGCATTGCCATCAGCTTCACTTGTGTCGATCATCAATCTCAAAACCAATTCCCCCCAAGCGTCAACTCAGCAGTGACAGATTACCTTTTGAACGTCGCATGCTAAAATGGGCGGAAAACTGTAAGAGCGACACGAAACGATGGGTTTCCTCTCTCTTCCTTGAACAAATATATCGGTAAAGTGCAGATCTGAAAGCAAATTCATGGGGAATTTTTCATAAAACGCAATCAATTTGCTACTTTATAAACTCACATACAAATAGAATCGAATATTTGACAACCGTGAAAATTGGAAGAATGGTTACGCCACATTCCACTCAGTAGCACGGTATTGAACAAAGCTATTCATTGTTTTTAGTCAAATACAATTTTCGAACTCCGAAATTTTATGGTATATTAATTTTTGGGCATGAGAGCAACAAAATATTCTACAGATAAGACAGGAAAAATAGCATCATTTTTATTAAGCTATTTTATCAGGCTATATTATATCACTTTTTCAGAAAACGCATTTAACCATAATAGCTCCACCCCTTGAACTTCACACCGTTGTTGACTCGCAGTTTGGCTGATTAGTCAATTTCTGGATATTGATTTTAAATTGAACATGCTTAATCATCTCCGTGGTGCTTGGAGTTTTTATCTTAGCTCAAAACATTTATTGTTAAGATGAGGTATTGAAATCATCAGTAGTCTATTATTTTGTAAGAGTATGTAAATCAGTGAAAGGGAGCATACCTCTTTCCTGACTAAGCTAAAAATATTTCTTGGCTAAACATTGCTTTTCTTTTTTCCAGGCAACGAAAATATATAGACCAACCATGCACAATGAAAAAATATTTAACTTCTGTCATTTACCCAGGACAAAGGGCGATTGGACGGCCTAGACGATATAATGTGATGCAGTTACGCCGAAATCACTAGAAAAAACATGTATGAATTAGCGTTAAGGTATTAGAATGCGGTATTATTTATTGAAGCATCAAATACTTGAGTATTCATAAACTACAAGGAAATATGCGGCAGTAAAATGATATACATATGGACTGACAAATAATTTTTGTTCAGTGTGGTTATCACTGGTCTCAATAAGGGATTATGAAAATAATTCATAATAATAGCCCATATTAATTAAAAACCTGGTGTTAATGACTGTAAATAATGCAGAACGAATGTTACTGAGTCCCCGAAATGACTAGTATTTTCTGAAATAAAACCATTGTTACTCATTTCCACGTAACTAGCAACGAACTTAATGAGAATTTTACCGATTCGCCTGCGACAATCATGCAAAAAATGCGACGCAACCATATGTTTAACGACTAAATACTCATTAAAATAAATTGTGTAATTAGCAATATTTCACTTTTTTCTTTCATAAAGTTAAGGTTTAGAAATAAAACTAAAACTACCTCAATGTACATGAAATTCCAAAATGTTGGACAATACATTATCTTAAACTCACAATGAGAATATAAACTCTCTTTAACCAATAAGAAAGTGTTATGCCGAGTTTTACCCAAAAATACCTGAGAATTGAGGATTGAAGTGAGGAGATAAGCCGTTAATATCAAGTCATAAGTAGCGTCATTACCTTCTAGTGGGACAACGACGTCCAAGTGTCTCCAACATTGGAAAAAGGCCTCACCTGCAAATAACATAAGCAGTCATTAAATTTTTTAATGCACATTCATCTAATTACATTGAATTCCATGGTTTTGACTTTAATAAATATAGAAAAAATTAGTACTATTTTTACGGTCAAATGTGACAGTGAAAGTTCTGCTAATTAGAGAATCATTACCAAAGTATACTTGGTGATCGCAAAGAGAAATTAAATTGACTGATTTTCGCACTAAATATTTATTTTTTGTACCACATGATGTCGGTAAAATATAGATCCAATTTTTTTACTGAAATCAATTGCTGCATTAAATGTTTTTTATGAATGCATAACTACTAAGTAAGGTATGCCAGCAAAATTACTTATCGCATAATTCAAGGAAGTTATCTCGGTCCACGATACAGAAGATTTTATCATGCTTCGAAGGAACAGAATACACTTGCTGTAATTACTTGCTCCGCGCTAATTTTTGCACTGCGTGAAGGAAGCAAATACCAAGAAGATTAATTTTTAGGCAAAATTTATGAGAGGCAACGAAAAAACCGGTAAATCAAATAAATCGCAGATCGGATAGTGCAGGTTCCCAATGTGCGTACTTTGGAGTGAGCTGCCACTATGTATGTGAGGCATAAAAAATCTGGAATGTAAATCATTACGATTTAGATAAAAATGTAAACCTTACAATGGTATTGCTATTAAAAATCAGGATGGCAGAGAGAATGGAGTTTAACGGCTTTGTAGAGCTCCATGCTAAGAAAAATCTGTCTAAGGAAAACAAATATATCTAAATAGAGATTAGTATGAAAATGTACATTTTAGGAAGTGTAACCCACTCTATGCATAAGAGGCATGGCCTCTGTAGGGAATTTGCATCACGTGGTTGGTAAAAGTAACGACAAGGTTGATTATTGATTTATTGGTCATTGACGTGGATATTTTACAAACCCTAAAAATTATGGAGAAGAAATCACTTTATAATACCAAATGGTTTTCAGATTTCAACACATTCGTTTCAACCTTCTTGCCATTACAATCACTCATTTTTCCCTAAAGGACATATATTACTACTAGTGGCTACATTAAAAGGGAATGCAGAAGGTTGATTATTGATTTATTGGTCATTGACGTGGATATTTTACAAACCCTAAAAATTATGGAGAAGAAATCACTTTATAATACCAAATGGTTTTCAGATTTCAACACATTCGTTTCAACCTTCTTGCCATTACAATCACCCATTTTTCCCTAAAGGACATATATTACTACTAGTGGCTACATTAAAAGGGAATGCAGAAGAAAAACAAATTTTCTGCAAACATCACACAACTAAGATATTCCTCACGGCTCAGAGAGGACATAATTATAGTTAAAATTTCATTTATACTCGGAACAAGAGGTGGTAATTTTTAAAAGAGTATGGGTACTAAAAATACCAAAGAGAAAAACTGTACTCGTCCGACAAAGTTATCTAAATTGTCACTCACAGGCATCACACTCAGACTGTGGAGATCAAACATGGAATCACGGCGATATTAACTGCAACTTCTCAAACAATGCACGCCTATGAGGTGGGCCTTTGCCGTCCATCCAGACAAAATTAGTGGCCAGTCCCCGAATTCAAACCTTGAAATTTTCAATGAATTTAGGCCAAGGATTAATTAATTATTAAATTGATTCGAGATAGGAAAGACAATAAGAAAGCCTAATACTTGGTGGAACGATGTCTCTACTAACGTTGAATGGCATATGTTTTTATAGCGTGGGTCATACGGTGTTTAAGAAAAGAAATTCGAGGAAGACGCGCTGAGTAGCTACACAGGACCTCCTCTGTGCCTAGTAATCCTGTATCACACCACAACACTAGAGGCGATTAACTGCCCAAGGGAGGACTTTTTTTAAGCCCCAACGACGGGTGATAAAACTTGCACGACATTCTACTATATTTATCCATCGTGGTTAGGCTTCACCGAGTTCCATTAAATATTTTTTTCCTTTTTTCAAGAACGCTAATTCCGCTCATTAGCGTCGAAATTCAGTGCAGTGCTTGGAAAAAAATAATACATTTTAATTTCTGCTATATTATGCTTTATGCCATGCTGTCATCCAAAGGGACTCGTTTAACTCAGTTGTTGAGTCGAAGAATATAAGTGATTATCTCACGTGATCTGGAATCAGCTAAAAAGTTGAAGGAAAGTTTGACTATGGATTGAATTACTTGAGATCAGGAACACGATGATAGAGTTACACTAAAATCAGCCAAGTATATGTTAATAATTATTCGTTTTATCGAGAGTGGACAAAATAAAAAATACTATTTTTTCCTTTCTAATTGAATAACTAATGTGCTTGTATACAAATATAAATGCAAAGTGCGCAGTGCTGTTAATTCTATGTAAAATGTTAGCATCTCTTTTTCGTGAGACCACCAAAGCTTGTGCTCTTTGGAAAACAATTTCTTCAAGGTTTAAATCAATCTCAAGGGATGGAATAAAGTATATTTCTAAACGTTGTATATCCTAAACCAATTTTGAAAGTCTACTGGAGAATCCCTCAAAGGAAGTCGACAATCCTACACAGCCAGATACCACCTCACACAGTTCCATGGCTCTCTCTCCATGCCTTCTTAAACGTTACTATGGCGTTCTCGGTTAGCATGGTTGCCAGGAAATTAACCGCGAGGGTAAAATCCCTTTAGTATACCCTGGCCTCAAGGAAATACACCCATATACCCTTAGGGATGAGTAGGGAGGGAAAGTGAGCCGAGATGGAGAGATACAAAAGGGCGCGAGGGCGCCCGTTAAGTTCCACCGTTGACGTGGAAAGCCGCTTATACGCTTGAGTTCGATTGCGACCGAGAGAAATGGAGTGGAAGGGAGAAAGTTTGGAAAGAGAAAGGGTGGGACATGAGTAAATAGAAAAAGAGAAAGAATTAAGATACTTGTTATAACTCTTCATTTTAAGTTACAGGACTTCTTGGCAAGTTGGAACAATGAATGTTAGTAATTGGTCTTGAATGCAGCCCATAGCCAAAAGACTCCTTGAAATAGTGAGGTCTAAAACAACATAATGAGTTTACTTGTACTTGATTTCTGTACATTTTTACTCCTAAAAGTAGAATACTTCGAAAAAAAGTAGGTTATGATCCTACTCTTGCTGCCTTTTTCAATCATTTGGCTCATGACATTGAAAGGAAATTGTATTGCACGGACGTGTATGTAAAACTGTTTATCACTTGACTTACTCCATTTGATAATGTCATGTACTTGTTTTATGCATTAATATTGCATTTTTAGCTCCAAAATTATCTCTTTTTGTTTTATTTTAACTTCAGTAGTTTGCTTGCCCACCTTGATATTCAATAAACATGTGTGTTCACGCCTCTAGAATTTTTAGGTCAGGGTAAATAATCAATTGAGACTTGCAGTATGAATTTGGGAGGGATAAATGTCGCTTTCCCCAAGTTTGGTGGGATTGGAGGCGGATCAGCTTCAAGAGTCCATTGATATTTAAGTGGAATCATACGTATTCTTATTAAAAAATAAATGGGGCTAATAGCAAACGCAAAACGAGATGCATAACTAATTCAACTGGGACGTAAGCTAAATGTATTGAGAACGGGAATCCTAAGAAGGATTTGGACGAAAGTGGGCTAAAATGGGATATGAACAAATGGGTGATTAAAGAATGTTGGTTGTATGCTCCAGCAATGCACTGCAGTTCGAATAATAAAACATGTATTTGACAATAGAGTGAATGATGTGAGAGGAAGACGAAGACTATGAAAACCGTGGGTGAATGTGGTACGCAGTAGAGGCTCTAAAAAAAGGTGGAACATACGGAACCTTTAGAAAAAAGAGCAAGCATGAAGCAATCATGAGTGTAAGAGATATAAATCTCGTTTGTGTGGCTATGTTAATTGGAGTGTACCAGTGTTTTGGGATCAACGGGAACAGCTAAATTCTTCGACTTTGCCTACTCCAAGTGTAAAAGATATAATGGGTCATATGATGACGAGTTTTGAAAACTGGAAGGAAAACCCAACAAGCTGGCGGCTGGAGTGCAATGTAGGACGGATGCAAGATCTAATAGATTTCCTACTAACTCCACTTTCCCAGAATACACTTATGCATTGGAACTATCATTGTGGCTGCCGCATTAGCTCTCTACTCTCTAGCTAATTGGTGCAATTTTTTCAAATTTCAATGCGCGGTTCCAAAAAAATCATCGAAACCCTGGAAACAGCACTGATAAACATGCCACTAATATTTTTTTGCTTTACCCAGTGATATAAATGTAACTTTTTTTAAGGCCGTGTATGCATTATTTAAAATTACATGATACAAATTTGATGCATCAATTCACTTTTTATGGCCATGAATTTTTTGCAAAACATTTTCCATCCTTAGTGGATAAAAATTCATTACAAATATTTGCACAGATGTGGTAAGAATTCTTGTCAAGAGCACCTATATAAAAAGTACATTCAACGAGAACGTCAGCACTTTCATCCTCATCTGTGCTTTAACCCTTGCAACATCGAATGCAATTTCGGGATTTGTGGATTACTCACATCAGTAGTATTTTCCACCAGAAAGGTGCGGGGTAAAAGAAATCTAAAATGCGAGATAATTTAGGCCAAGGACAGACAGTACTTAAAAATCAAAAGATTAAAGATTTAATGAAGTCATACAACAATTTTTCTTATAAAATATTCCCCTTTTTTCTTGTCTTTAGCATATAAAAGAGCCTACATTTTAATTTATAAAGTGAAAACCATTGAAAAAATTAACGTTTCATCCGGTCTCACCCCAATATCCGGATCGATATTCGCACAAGTTCAGCAGGCACTCAGCTTGCCTGGAGTGAAAGCTTTATTCCGAGTTCTTGAAATCTGAATTTGGAGTTTTTTCGAGTGGGAAGTGTGAAAGATGGGCGGAGGAAGACTGTTTGGGGTCATTGGGGAGGGATAAGGTCCAACTCCCACCACGAAGCTTTTCTTTTCACGCAATCCGAATCGAAAATTGAGAGTCACCAGATTTCCCTCGCTCACTCTCTCTTGGCGTGGGCAGTTATAAGGAAAAGGGCAGACGTGTTGATATTTGAATGGAAATGGAGAACGCTTTTGGATTAAGAATCAAAAGAGAGAGGCAAGGCAGCAAGGAACGTATTCTGAGTGAGCCTATCCCATATTCAGATTCTATACTCGAGTTCAACCTCACATCAAAAATACACGAAAAATCACTTATCGTCTGGATAAATCCACAGCAATCTCATAAAAGGTATAAGGAAACGATAGAAATTATGAGAAAACAATCATGGTAGAAAAGTGGTTTTCACGTTTTAATTCCTTTAGAAATCGTCAAACTCGATTGCCTGACGAATTGGTTTGTCTTGGTTACAAAGTAAATGACAAATTGAAACTAATTTTCTAAGGGTCTGATACATAGTAGACTTTAGATAGACTAAAGTGACCTTTTCGTATTACATAGACCTCACTTTAGAGGAAATTCTTAAGTGTCACTTCACAGTAAAGTGAGCGCTGCGAACTCACTTTAGCCTATTGAGGGAGAGAAGAGAAAATATGGCTGTAATTTATATTGAAATATAAGCCGCTATTATGGAGTAATTGGTCTTAATACTAAATAAAATAACTTCACCCACCTCTTTCAACCAAAGTTACGCGGATATTTGTCCGCATCAGCAGGAATTTGTGCAAAAATTATGGCAATATTTTCATTATATTAAGTGGTCAAAATCGACTATAATTTTAGATTAATAATTAATATAAAACAGAAATGTATTTGGCCAATATTGTTTTGGCCCATAAAAAGAATATGACTTTCCATATCTTGTTGTCGACAAAACACTGGAATTGTTAGCCGGGGTCTTGGAACATGTAATCAACGGAGGCTTGCCGGTGCGACCATTGATTCAACTTCCTATTATTCAGATTACATATATGATAGTAAAGTTAACTTCTTAAAATAATCCCTACTCTCAAAATGTCATGTGTTTAATTTGCAATCGCTGAAATAATACAAACTAGAATGATGACAACGAAGTATATTACACTTATTAATGAATGAGTATTCATTTCACATTTTCCAATAAAACTCGCACGTAACTATTATTTCGTGGCTGGGTATTTTCAACAGCATAGACCAGCGCACAATGTGAACGGTTATAAATAGAGTCAACCTGCATTGCTAGATTGATTCACCAGTATGTCTAATTGACGAACCTTGAAGGAGTACAGTATAATGCTTTGAAACATTACACGAAGACAGAGTACCCAAGAGTACTTGACTGCATTGATGGAACCCACATCCCATTTATTTCCTCCAAAGTAAAATTTGGGTGGTTTATTTTTATTTGAAATGGCTGTAGCATCCACATTTTTGTTTTCCAGCAAAGCACGGTGTTTCACCGTGAGCTCCAGCTATGTCCACCTCTTCAGGTTCGTGAAATGAGGCATTATTTTGCGTTCAGTATCCATATCCATCTCTACCCACCAACGTAATCATCAACGTAAAATTAAATACATATCACAATAATAAACGATAAATAACTCTAAATAGAAAAACAATGACATATGTAATATTGTTTATTAAGACAAAAAGTAATAAACTAGACGCTGGTGGATTATTACAATTATACGTTATCTAGAACAAACTGTTAATGTTAACCTTCTAGAGAACACAAAAATTAATCCACTAAATACGACTGAACGTAATATATTATAAAAATAAACCGAATACAAAATGTAACTCAATGTATAAAAGATTGATTTGATTGTTATCAGAGATATTCAATAAGTTATTATCATGAAAATCCTAAATTAATGCTGAAATTAAAAATCCACTAACGTCGATGTAAACCAATAATCGTGACACCCATACCCAAATGAAGAGTAAATACAAATAAAAATACCAGTTATAAAGTCTAATTGAGGAATTAATACTCATCAAAATACCCTAAAAATGAAAATATTACGTACAAGAAAGTTTCTATCCCCAAAATCAACAATACCGTATTCGCACAATTATATTTAAGATGCAATTCATCATCGTTTTATAATATCGATTGCCTAATTTCTCACTAACTCCGTTGCCAACACACGAGTGTGACATTAATAATCTATAATCTAAACATTAAAGTCCCACTGCATTAAGTAAGACAATTAGCTTCCGTGAATTACACTTTCCATAAAGTCAGACTTTATTGTAAAATTAAAGTAAAGGGAGCATTTCAACTAGGACTATGAATCGAAGCATAAACTAATCCCATTTAAAATGTATATATTTTTACTCTAAGGGACACATTTCTGCCGTCCAATATCTCTGTTTTCTTTTTAAAAAAGTTAACATGTTATCTCGAATCCCTTATGATACACATTTTTTTCTCGACAGTTATACGCCCAAATCGCGCGCTGTTTATTAGGACCCCTTAGCCAAGGCAGCAACGACAATACGGTATCATTTTGAGCCACGTCGAGATGGATACGATGTAATTGATGAACTACCGAGGATATTCTACCTTTAACACCTTTTTGATGGACAATCCGGAAAAGCTCTCGAAGAATTCCATTGTCCGTCCAACTTTGAAAAGGGCATCCGGCTGCCAAGAGAGAAAGGGCACGGGAAAATGTAATGAATAAAAATCTGAGAGGGTGACACAAAATAGTACCGTGAAAAAAAGAGCGAAATAAATAGCGCGTTCTTGACACGGCGGAATGACCGTGGAGAGTAAGAGGAGGGTACCATTAGTTTGCCGTGACAGATGAGCGACTCCACAATTTCATCTTCGATCGAGCGATCTTCGGTTTCGATCGGTATTGGGTGGAGAAAAAGAAAACAATGATGAAGGACGGACAGGAATGGCAAGGGGGAAATATGGAAGACCCGGGGGGTGGGGAATGGAAGGGAAAGGAAAATGGATGAGGGAAGAGATACATGGGAGATGAAGAGGAGGTGAAAAATGAACTGGACGAAATATGATAGTTCAATGGATTAATTAGTCTCCCATCGATCTTCAGCGAATCTGGAAAGAGAGTGACGCCCCCTTGTAAAGGAAAATTGTGCAAGAAAGGACGAATGTACAGAAATTGCTGAGGAAGGCCTAAGAGTAGTAAACATTGCTAATGGAAGGTTTGGGCATAGAAAGGTGAGCGTAGGGAAATGATGCAATGAAGAACATAAGGGGCAAGATGGTGCGGGATAAAAGTACCGGCAGGGACTGTTGAAACCTCGTTTAGGAGGGATCTGGAAATTAGAGGGGTAAAAAGATATTTTGTACCTATTCTTACCAGAAAAAAGGTATATTGATCTTTCATCTTCGGCATTTAAATTTAACTCTACTTAAGATTCCTCTATGATAAAAAATAAAATTCCCAGTTTCAAAAAAACACTGTGTTCGTTTCTGCATTTTTGTCAACATTACATATCATCAAACACATTCAAGGATCCATCGGAGATGGAATCCACAGCAAACTTGACAGTGACCAAAAAATGAATGCCAGCACAATGGCAGAACTAGAAATCGTTATGGAAATACTTATGTAAAAAAGTCAAAATGACGATTTGATCAGTCAAGGTATCAGCAATTACAAGGGTAACCATTCTCTACTTTGGCAGACGTTAATTCTCGGAAAATTTCGGGTGTTTTCGGGTGCTGCTATGAACGTCAGCGTTTAGTTGACGTTAGTTTGTCCTCCGTTACAGACTCCGTTTTTCCTCCGTTACTTCATGCTAAATGTATGCATCCACTTTGACCTGAAGACACCTTATGTAACAGAGGGAAAAAGCTCTCGACACCTACACGATGTTTCACCGAGTTGTACCTAAAAAAAAACGTGATGTAATATATAATGCTACCGTGGAAGCCTTTGATTCAACTACCCCAACCAATCGACTTTTGCATAATAATTTGGAACGCTAGGAAACTTAGCAGGAAGTATAGGAAATTGCATTAAGTAAGCCAAAGAAATATATCATTACATAAATATTTAATTATATACACATCAACGTCCTTCAATTAAATTCGAGAAATATACAATGGTAGTATATGTCTCATATCATGAGATTCTATTAAAAATGGCGTTTTCATTGTTTTCTAAGGATAAATATCCATTGTTAGTGGACTAAATACTTACGTGTTAGTTTTTATTAATGATGTATATTTAAAAATATATTTTAGTAGTGGCGAACGAATGACACTTTACTACTCAATGATAGATAATTGACGACCAGTGATTGCATCTTTCTATAAGCAAGGCAGAAGTACTTTCGATAATCCTAAATGTCCTTGCCATCAGGTTTCATCTGTCACTCGTTATAGGCGCATGTCACCAAGTTATCAAGGGACGCAGGGGGTACTTTCTTGAATGTTCTCAAGTTAACAATGATATATAAATCCATTGATTTTGTTGAATACCACAAGTCTAAAAGAGCTCTTTTACTAAGACACCCAATGTCTGTTCCAGTCATCATCAGATTGTCGCTCAGGTCGTTTCACTGCTGTACACAGCTCCAAACATTGTCTTTTCTCGTACTAATTGAAAAAAACTGATCTTACGACATAAAGATTCTCATTATAATTTTGAATTGATAGTGTGATTTTTTAATGATCAACGAACGTAGTTACTCTTTTTTAACATCGACAATTATTCTACCATTCCTCAATAACAAGCATTAAAAGAAAAAAGGTTTTGTTAAACGTATAATAGGAAGGTCCTCGGATGAAAAAGTAAAAGAGAGATGCTACTTCGTTCTGGTTAGGCCACACCTCGAATACGCCGCTAGCTTTTGGGACCCTGGTCATAAAGATTTAACCAAAAAAATTAATAAAATACAAATGAAAGCAGCGCGCTTCGTTAAAAACTGCTACGAACGAACATATAATTTTCTCAACTGTTAGCGGGATTAAGGTAGGAGCCGCTAGATACTCGGAGGTTCCATATTGGGGTTAGGTTGCTTGAGAAATTCAGCACTGATACTTTTCAGAGCGACACAGAGAATATAATAATGACTCCTCACTACATCTCTGTGTCTAACAGAAGAAATAAAATAAGAGAGATGCACTGCCGAACATATGGGTACAAAAAATCGTTCTTTCCGCGCACAATAAGCGATAAACACTGAGCTCCACTAAATACACTCCCATAATACATGCTACCATATCACCTCCCAAACACTTACATCTTTACACGGCTGGTGGCCTAAGACCCCCCTTACACCCATGCGGCGGCTCGCAGGGTATTGTGTAGACGTAGATGTAGAAGAATAACTGCCACGAGATGTAATTAATAGTATTCTCATATTAAACGATTACTTTAAATGAAAATAATGTAAGTATACCATCAGATATGATGTTGTATTATATTCAGTGGAAAAAGTCGATAACTTCCCCCATCGCGACTGATCCTCCAGAAAATAATGGGAAAACTCCAAAATAATATAGCAGTCAGCACCGGTAATTTATTCCGCATTTTACGAATCACCCCAAATCTGTACCACCCCTTCCTCAACATATGCGATACCCACGTTACGTCGGTAAGGCAAATCCATAGAGAATGGTCAAGTTGGAGAAAGGGTGAAGGACTCATGGGGAAAATACAAAATCAGGGCATCTCGGGAGCTCGATTTCCTCTAGGAGAGAACACGCCCTTCGTGTGCAGAGCAACAAGTGTGGGGGTGACAGTGGACGGCCGACTCAACTGGGAGCCGGCCGCACTGTTACGGTGGACACCACGTCTGAAAATACGTTTTACTGATCCCTTGGGTTATCATCGCTAGTCTCGTATGCTAGCAGATAAATAAATTCTGATTTCCCCATTCGGCGCTTAAAATACAAAACAATTGCAAAAGCAAAGGGTCTTATGATTTTTCAGCAAATCGAATGAGTAAATTCCTCACGGACTGTAAATTCCTCACGGACTCCCAGCTGGGTCAGGAGCTTAGGTATCGAGGTTTCAATGAATAACTTCCCATATCGTTTTCAAGGAGATCGATGGTAGTTATTTCTACGTATTATATACCAATAAGTTTGGGCCACGATTTCTGTTATTGGCAGTTGAGAGGAGACTCATTTCCGCCATACATTGAATAGCCCCACGTGGTCTTTACCTAATTGGTAATAGTTGACGGCAGCCTTTCCCGTAAAACACATCATCGCCTTAGACGACGCCGAGCTGATCGGCAGAGCCATTGGATATTGAGGCCGATTATCTAAGCAGCCCATTTAGATACAGTTGAATTAACGGAATTTCAATAATGATTCGGGATATGGACTAGGCCAAGCTTGGAACATGTTATTGAAGTTCCAACACTCTCCTACAGTCCCTGCCGTTACTTTTATCTCGCACAATCTCGCCAATTTGATTGTATAATTTCCCTTCGCTCGTCTTGGTTTTTCCTCACCTAATATTTACACATTTTTTTATTTCGAAGTATATTTATAAGTTTATACTTTTCTATAAAACAAAGTAGATATGGATATTTAAGGTTTCATGTCAAATTTTCTCAAAGCGACAAGAAAATACGACTATCATACAAACGTAAATAAAAACTGGCTCACCAAATTTTTTTGTGCTCGTCTACGTCTGTCATGCTTTATAAGTCTAAGATCAAGCTTTTGAAAATACTAAACTTCGCCTTAAGAATACAAATTGATGTAAAATTTCGCTCCTGAATGGCATAATATCGATTGAAGTTTTGAGACCAGAACATAATGTGTTTTTTTGTTATTGGATAAAATTTGTGCCTCCACATAACGCTGCAATGATTCAAGACACCCCTTTCGCCCTAATCAGGGTAGCGTTTATAAGAGCTCCTTCAATTCCCATACCAAGCTCAGCATATACTTCATATTATCAATATGCAGCACATAATTGACGAAGAATATTGTTTTCTGACAAGTAAAAATCCTCCAGCTACAAACACAAAACGAGTCACTCCATTCGAGGTGGTTGACTGCCATCTTTAATCTTTGTAATCCAGCTCTTACATTCTCATTACCCTAATTAAACCCGTCATCATAGGTTATTCGCAATAAATAGGTTAAGCTATTATAAATGTCAATCCAATATCCACCGTTCCTCGCAATGCTGCTCTCGGAAGTGCAATGAGTCGTTACTTAATTCGTTCTAGCTGTCCAGTTACAAACGCAACCTCGATAGTCAAAACGATTGTCGAGATAACCATTTGTTTCAAATCCAATGAATGCATAAAACAATGACAAAGTGACGTCAGCACTGTTTCCAACTGTTTTCTAATATCATGTTACTTCGCGAGGGGCCTTTTCACCATTTTCTTCCATTCACATCTTATTCCATTGTTCTGACTCTTTTATTGTCTCCGTCTAAGGATCGATGAGGTAAAAGGAAAATGAACAGTCTTTTATATGGTAACTAAATATTTTAGGGAAAGGGTGATGCTCTGTCAGAGAAGGTGAGCTGTATCTTTTAAAAAATGGCAAAATTGTGCGCTTAATGTGGGAGAAGGTGCGTTTAGGAAGAGAAATGGAAGAAACGTTCAACTTTAAGTCACGGCTATAATTTGAGCGTCTAAAGCTGCGAAACATAAATGAAGGGATCGTTAGAAGACAATGAAGACTGAAGAGATGATAGTGTGGGGAGGGTGGGCAGTGTTTATTCAACGTTACCGGTATCCATCCCGAATGTGTTCCTGAATGAAAATACTTCGCTGGCCTTCATGTAAATGGGTTTTAAAGCTGGACTTGTCACATTCCCTCAGCGCCTTTGACAGAGAGAGATGTACATCAACAGCTTAAGCGCCAAATTATGCGAGTGTAAGAGCGATAGCGCTGTTGTAACGCCGAGTGTAATAAATATGGAACGAAGAGAAACATATTTACTTAAGAAATGGAACCAAGAACCTGGTCACACGCTAAATTTACAGTGCGGAAAAGTCCCTTCTGTGGAGATATCGTAAGAAGGGTTAATACACTTGAACAGCCATCAAATACCTTGTCACGGTTAAATGTTCCAGGAGGAAACTTACCGCGGACGAGAAAGGACCTGCTGGAGTGATGGCATCTGATCGTGTTCAATATACTAATTCTACGGTATTTAGCCTACGAGCTCGTTTTCAATTGAAATACTTGTTTGTTATATAAATGTTCCTGCTTGAAGTTAATCAAACTGGCTAAGGTTTTTGTTATTTTCTCTCGTCTCCGTCTACCATTCGCAGTAAATTCACTCGCGACGTCAAGTCTTAGTGATTTGAGTTGAAAAATAGCGGAAAAACACTACAGTTAGCGATAGGATAGATATCGCTCCCCTTGGCGTCGAACATTCAACTCCATTCAACCCCAAATTCCATCGTACACGGGCACGTTTATACTAACGTTACTAAATGTATATTACATCTGCCGGCGTAACACCGCTCTTACACTACCATAAATATATCTGAAATAGGAACTAAATTCTTATGCTTTTTTACCGCACCATAAGTGGTTGCTCTTACTGTGGGATGGCACTAGAGGGAGTGCAATACAATTGATGAACACATTTTCATTCTACTACACTTCTACGTCAAGTCAGCCACTACTATGTACTGCACATCCCCATCTCGCGAAAAAAAATCGAGGTGCTGCCGTTAGGTGTCCTTCCTCACTTCACTCTCTTCAAGGTCTTTCAATATCGATCGAGCTCTTCCTTCGATATCGGTCTTCTCAACGTACATCAATTCGCCATTAATGTGCTTATACTTCTGTATTCTCCATAAGCATAATATAGGTAGTTCGACGTTATTATTTATTTGACAGTACATTTGTATTCGAAATGACAACTTGTGGCACATTTTTTCAGATTTCCTTGGGTGTGTTTTGACAGTAAATGCTCAAGTAGCGCATTAACTTCTGGGATGTGGCGGAAACGATTGCAAAGACCTCAATCGATGGAAGAATACAATGGATATCGAACAACCTTGCGCTCCTTCCTTTCCCGTCTCGCTCAATTGAAGCTGGAAATGTTTACCTTGCATTATTTTTTTCCCGCAGGACTTTTTCCTCGTTCCCAAAGGTTTGGGGTATGGCCTTGAACAGACTCTGTATGCTGGTATAGAAACATGGTGGCAGTTGCACTAAAAACCCATTTCAGTTTATTGTATTTTAATGAACTAAGCTTCAATGAGTAAGGCAGCCAGTGCGTTTGTCTAACTGGGCTCACAAGGTTGCAAATCTTGGCATCGAAAAGTTGGAATTCCCCGATTCACATAATCAACCTTAGGATTTTAATGACAAGTTACATTACTGTTGCTTTGGAACTTTTGTAAAAATGTATATTCTTTTGCCCTTTTGATATTGAGATATTATTTAAGTTGCTTAAATTATCGACTCTAATATATTTAACTGGTGGCTATCATAAAAAAGCTAATACATTCTAAATAAAATTTCAACAGATTTCCTTACTTAACTTAACTTAACTAACAACAGATACTTAAAAATTTCTTCACTTTTTTATAAATTTTGATTACTTTTTGATAAGAGTCAAAGTCAAAGGACTGACTAAACTGCAGCTCTTACTTTCTTTTCCCAAAAAAGGGAATCCGGTCAAAGCATTTGTTCATTCATTGTGTAAGGAAGTCATTCCTTGAGCAGCCGAAGTATGTTTCATGGTGTCCAGGACGCGTATTTGATACCCCACCGTCTTACGTGCCGCAAGCTTTGAACGTGATAAAGCAGATTCAAAATAGAAAGGGACTGCGATTTTCAGATTTTTTTTGAGCTTTCAAAACCACTTCGACATTTGAGTTCCTATGACGTCACCGAAGTTTCAGTTCGACGTCGAGTCGATATCGACGACGAGTTCTGAGCATCAATTATTCAGAAGTCGAAATCTCTCGAAAGGCAATTTTGTGTTGTTTACAATGCTGTTATCTCCTCCGGCGTCGTGTACACTCCAAATTTGTTCCCAGATTGAGCAAATTTTTTCTGCGGACAGATAAAACTGAGTCTACTGGAATTAATGAAAAGGGTATGAACCGGAAACAAAAGGGACTGCAATTTCCCTTTCTCCTTTCAATTGTAGAGAAGGGCAAATGCTTTCCTCCCATTCGTACAATGAGTGACCGAGTGACTTCATCCCTTCGGTGTCGCAGCTTAAAACACTTGCTCCACTTTCATCTCTTTAATGTGGGGCCGACGATTCGTTTTGGGGTCCGTTGTCACTTCCTTTGAATTTTTAATCGTACTTTGCTTCGCGCATTGTACAGAATCGGGACGTGGAGTGCATCCGGAGAGCGCAGGAGGCGTTGGCAGTCGGGAGAACTTTAAAGGATCCTCAAGGGATACAAGAGAGAGTTTTCCCTTCGCACTCTATTGTAATGATCACTTCTCAACACAACAGTGAGCTCGATTTCCTTAATTTCATTTCAAAAACCAGGCATCATGTATCACACTCATAAGGAAATTGGAAAGGATTTGGTGTGCACTAAAAACGAAGAATTTAACAATCACATCCGCGATTGTTGACTGTTGTGATTTCCATCTGAGGAAGTAAATATTAACAATCTGAAGTCATCGAGTTTTCAGGTTCCATCTACATTAATATCCTCTACAGCTACTTAATACCTAGGCAGTCACCGCATTGGCGAGTGGAAGGGGGTGTGAGGACAATAGCCGTTTGAAGGTCACCATGATGATGGCAACGATTTACCAATTCTGCGATAGGTACTTTTAAGACCGATCTAAGTGGATACTGTTGTTAAGACTATGAATATACGACCGCGAAGGTGTCGTCTTCGTTGCTGCTCTCAGGCAAAAAATGACAACCATTCGGTTCACTGTTTACCGTTTTCCTTTTGACACACGGACTCACGATGGATTTCTACTGAGTAAGATATTAATTTGTATATAATTCAATCTATCAGGTGTCATTTAAAAGAAATGGGCCCAATATTTCCAATGAGGGCGAAATATTTGTCTATAAAAAAACTATTTTTCAAGCAATTTGCCAAAAGGTACCAACCGTTGTTCATGGTAAATGATACGGGTAAGTGCTCCAGGGAGATACTATTTAATATGAATGGAGAGTTTCCGAAGCATTAATTACGTCATTAATTCACAAGTATAAACTGTATGCTTTTTTGACTCTCAACAAAAATTAATAACTTCCTCACCGCAGTAATTTTTGCACACTCGCTGAAAAACGTCTTGGGTGGTGACGGCGTTTTCAGCGTACAGCGTGAAAAATAGTCATTTTTAAAGCTATTGTACCTATCTTGCGTTTTTCAATAAAAATTAAAGTCCAGTGAAACAAAGTTCTTTCACAGCAAGTGTTGCAATGTTTACTTCGTACTTTTTAGGGAGCTGCAATTGCCAACGGAAATTCAAAAATACCGTCTTAATGAAAAAGTACATATCTCGCTCGAAATATCTTAAGTTGGCATCATAAGGTACTAGAAGTTACACGCTTACGGATGTCCATTCCCGCAGCGCTTTTGAATATCTCGCGTGGGTACGTAAATAAAGGAAACGACGCAAATCACTCTGCTCCAAACGCGGGGAAATGAGATCCCGATGCACACCGCCTCCGACAGCGCAGATGTAGATTCACAGTGAACCGACAACCACTATTCAACCAGAGAGTCAAAATTGGACCTCCACCCTCTTTCTTCCTCGAATGATCTTCCAACGAATTAGATGTTTGAAAAATAGAGAAACCCCAAAGTCTTTTTACGGCTCCGCGGGAATTTATAAAGCGGTTATCGGACAAAAGGGTTCCGGACGCCTGAGCCAATTGCCTGGCAGTCTGTTAGGATTTTGATCATGTCCTTCATCTTTCTCTGATAAATTTCCGTACTCTCTCTTTATCAGTTTTAATATATTCAAATATCACTGAATGAACCATTATTAAAATATTCATAAATATTTATATTCTCAAGGAATATGGTAAGTATGTACTTATTTCGCCAATGTTTCGAAATTTTATTTTGTTTCCTGAGAGCTCATTCACTAATTTGCACATAATAGAATGCGAGTAAGCAATTTAAACTTCACTTCAATAAACAGCAGTTAGCAGAAGATAAATGACACACATCAAAAAACATAAATGATACAGATATTTAACTATGAGTGTGTGTTGTTTTATTTTGTGCATGGTAACTTCTTTCAATATTATGGTTCGATAATTTGGCTGTTATAAGAGCGGTAATAAATTATGTTTGTTTTTTATTAATATTTGACTCATTTACTGGTTTCAAGAAGATAAAATATTGCCTAAAAATGATAACTGTTAACTTTGAGATTACACATTCGCTTCAATTAAATATATGTGGAATCACTAAAACTAACAGTTTTCATAATTATGTTCACTAATTCCACAAAGTTAAGCATGAAACCACCAAAATATTATGCAATATAATAAAATAATTTATTTTAGTTTTCACTGTTTATTTTGTTTTATTTTGCAAAGCTTTTGTAAAACAGGTCGTTAATTGTTATTAAATAAGTATGATATCTTTTGAAACTATAATTTTATTACTATTTTTATATGCCTGATAAATTTCATCAATTGTTTATTTATTTAATTATTTATTTTAGTTTTCACTGTTAATTTTGTTTTCTTTTACAAAACTTTTATAAAACAAGTCGTCATATGTTATGAAATCTGTATCATATCTTTTGAAACTATAATGTTATAACTACTTTTAAAGGCCTGATCAATTCCATTAATTGTTAATTTTTTAAAATTATAGTCCTTAGCTTTTATTTCATGACCTGGGAGTGTCCATATCCTCAAAAAACTATATATATTTATAGGGTAACAATTAAAAGGACAAAAATTTTTAATGTCCAAAGATTTACAAATAATCATCAAATGGGGTCAATAATTGTGTGATTGGTAGAAATGAAATTAATATGAGACAAAATTCCTTCAGAATGTATTTGCTGCCATTGTATTTGATGAAACACAATGACTGAAAACTGGATGGAGAAATTGAAATGTCATTTTCAATAGGGATGGCTATGTGTGAAGCATAATTCAGATGTCAGCCGTAGCTAATACGGTGTACTCTCGTGAAAATTCATGCGAGGTCTCTTGTACTTAAATTTTCCTTGAAAGATGCATTAACTGTTAAAATATTAATTTTATTTATGAATATGGACATGGATACTCTGATCCCTTAAATCGTCGTCCTAAGGCTCATTATCTATAATTTTCCAATTTTTCCAATAATAAATCACCAATACCTAAATACAATAAAAAACGAGGAAGACGTAGCTCAGAATCATGTTTTGGAGAGTAATTGAATTCATTTACCGATGTTATATGGCCGAAGGAAACTATGTAAAAAAGCAGTTGGAAGTAAAATTTTACTGTCCGCATATTGTACCGATCTTTTACACTGCCTACGAGGTGAATACGACTCTGAAAGCACTCTACCAAACTTCTCTCCCACCCACACGCTCCAAAAACCGCAGGAAGTGACGCATGAACGTCCCTCCTCTGGGAATCCTCTTGCCCCTCTTGTCCCTCCGTCGCTTCCCTGACAACTTTCCACAAACACCATCTCTCCTGGAGGCGTTCCCGGGCCAGTTGTTCGCACGATGCACACGTCATTCTCGCAACGAATTCCGGGAATGGAAGTGATTTCCCCGCGAGAGGGCAATAGTGTCAGCCACACGGACTTTATCCCCCACGGAGCAGATATCCACCCATTCTCTCTATCAGAGCAGTAAGTCATGCCTCAAATATATTCTTCATGGGCACTCTCGTTACTGTTTACCACCGTTGACAATCTGGGGCTGATGAAAAGGACACCATCAAAGATAATTTCTCTTTTCTTTGCCCTCTGAAATCATTATTGTCACTGTACCTGTCACCATCTATCGCTATCCTATAACCACCATTTGACTTACAAGCCTTAGGAAATATGCTTACGGTTTTCAGCTAATCTCTGAAATGTTTTGTCAGCAATAAAAGAAGACATTTACCATTAACCTTCACGATTTTTTTTTCAAAAATATAAGTAAAAAGTTAAAAATCCTATTTAAATTAATACTATATATACAAATGGACACAAAAGGACATTTATGGCTAAGAGTATACTCTTACAACAAAAGATTCCGTTCACTTTCACTTCCATTAATGCTATACAATTTTAGTTGCTTATTCTTCAATCATTAGCTGAATGAAGATACATACGTATCTTTACAAATAGCCAATTAAATATCATTTTCCATTCCAAACAACCCACTACGACGAATTGATCACTGATGAATGCAAATGGAATCCATTAATTTGGCAAAAAACACATGACATGCCGACGAAACAATTTTTGAAATACATCATTGATAACTGAAACATTGGCAAATGAAATCAGCAGCGGCGCAACTGCAACTGGTGAATGAGATTGGAGATCATTTACATCATATACAAAGCTAATACCTTCGGCGACAAGTGAATTTGACGAAGGTTCATGAAAATATGGAATGGACGCGTAAATGTACTCGGAACGGGTAAATAGAGTCCGTATGCTTTTACTTCATCGATTAATCAGACAACCAGAGTAAAAACCTGCTAAAATTATTCGTGTATCTTTTCAAATTACATTAGATTGATGTGCAAAAGTAGCATGGAGTGGCTATGAAAATCAACGAGATAACTCCAGAATAAAATTGACAAGTGATTATTTGAAAGAGAAATATCTACGCACTATAGCCTGTAGTTGTTGTAAAGCGTGAAGACAGAGATACACGTAAGGTTGAGACACATATTTTCCACATAGAGGAAGAACTGCTAACTTTATGTCATGCATGGCTAATACTGTTTTTTTCCGGTATGATCAGGTGATTATGTGGTAACTATAGCCAGCCTGCTTCGATTCGCAACGAAATTTTGAGGAGTATTAGTGTATACAATTTTTAAACAAGGGCCTCAAAACAATTATTTGTATATTATTGATATTTTTCTGCCACAACTTGTTTCCATTAACTATCAGTCTAGTTTTTCTCTCATGTAAACCATAACTAAAATTTTTGGTTCATTTAGCTATTGCTCTCGAGGTAAATAAACACGATTTTAAGATGCTTGTTTGAGATATCCTTGTCCGTCATCCTTGCAAAATTTCTTCCAATACTGATTACACTTTCAATGCTATTTAAGATCAATATCTATATAGACTTCCTCGCGAGAAAGTTTTCTGATAAATAAACAATTTGTAAAAATAATTTGCCAGAAAACCGATTACAAATATATTTTAACGGATGTTGACCTCCGGATACGTATAAAATGAAATTATTCCTAGCAAAAAAATATATTAATATTAGGGTATTTATCCACATTTTAATGCAAAAATCGCACCAATTTTTTTATTTCCTACCAGAGGCTTCTAGCTCAATTGGTAGAATAGTGAAATTTCTTAAATTCAAATAAAATAACTTTTTTGATTTGTCATCTAGCTTCACTTGTTCACTCATCAAAATATAAATACGTGATCTATTCAAAATTTAACAACTAGACAGAAAGGAAAAGTATCTCATAGACTTACGAATTCACAATAATCTCTCTCCTCTGGAGTTAGTGTATTTCTCTCATTCGTACCTGAAAAGAGAAAAATACACAATTAACGTCTCATGATAACAACTTCAAAAGTCATTATGAAAAACAATTTATGAAAATTCATCTATGATTGAAATTTGACACATTTTCAACGCTAGAATATTTTTTAGAAAGTAAATGAATACCGCTACAATTTCTTCAAACGGGTTGCTAATTGCTCGCACAACCATGGTTAAGGATTCAAGTGTCGGGCAGGTGTATTAGGTTATTTCAAATGTCCTATATCTCGGATAGCTGAGCTGAGCGGTAAACTATTTTACATAAGCAAAAAACACGTTTCTACGCACATTCAAAGGTCGATTTACACGTCACGCTTGCTTGTACAAGCTTTTGCATGAAAAAATTTGTACCATGTAAAGCGGGAAGTTGCATGGTCGTTTGCGATTAATGCGTAGTGTAGAAGTCTTTTGAGTAGTCTTCGGAGTATCCACCATCACGATAGAATATTCATGTCCGCCAAGATATTTAAATATAGGTCTATAAAGGATAATTCAAAAACATTAAACATTTTTAATATTTTGTATTGAGATGAGTTTCTTTGCCATGGAGTGCGGGAAGAACGTCAACTTTTCCAAATTCTAATAATAAATATAATTCTTCTAAACAATTTGAATTCCAAATTATGTGCCACATAAATAATATAGAGATGAGCAAATCCGTTATTTAGTTTGCTAATTATTAATTATATAACCTATTTTTTATTAAACTGCTCATCCTTTCCTCTCATACAGCCGACAGGTTCTAACGTTCTTTCTTTTTCAGGCTTGCAAGCATAGTTGGATGCCGCATTAAATCCATTCTTGCATCTAAAAATACATATATAGTGTAAAAAAAGCTTTATTTATTATATAATATTGTATTTTGACTTGTTCATCACATTAACTTAACAAAATAGGGGTAGATATCCAAATTTATACGAGTATTTTACCAGTTGGTTGATAGTATTTTGAAGAGTACTCATTAAATCGTCTTAATTTCTGTCACATCGTTCTATTTTCCCTCCAATTCGTGAGCCACCATTAGATCACTCATAAATTCCTTATATCGTCTTCCTCTTCCTATTTCATCCAGAATTCCTATTCTCTCCATTTCAATTCCCCAACGTTCTCCCCTACATTACTCTCTTCCATATTACCCCCTCTCTTTAAAACATCCTCCATCCATCTCTTCTGCCTCCTCTGAAACTCTGCTATTAGCTTTCTCTACTCTCCAACTCTATCCAATACCTCCTCATTTGTCCTTCTCACCAACTTCCGTATCCTCTCCATTGTTCTCCACTAAACTACATCTGAAATACCTTTAGCCTACGTACATACTCCCTGCACAACGACGAAGTCCCCGACCTATTTTGCGCCACGCTCCATATTAGAGTTTTCACCAGCCTTTTTTTATGTACCTCCTCAGATTTCCCTCATCAATTCCTTGGTATAACGGACAGCAATTTGGCGTTTTTCCTTACTGAGTTCGGGTCTTTTATTTGTAGCGTGGCGAAAATTTCGTTTTAAACATCGTCGCGGAAGACGATGAACTACTAGTTTCTGTTCAAATACATGTTAATGAGAGAATCAATACCGTGTAGGGAAATCAAGGCACCAAAAAATACTGTGTCGGGATAACAAGGCACAGTCGTTTTCACGATATACATCTAATTTTAAAGCAATGTCTTTTTTAAACATTCTGATAGAATTTTAAATTTATTTCGATGAATGGCTTGTTTTTCTAATTTTAAGGTTAAAAAATTGTCAAATCTCATTTCTCAAATAGTCCATCTCAGAATCTGTTGAGACTTTTTTTAACGATTTATACGTACCTTACTAACTATCCTGAAAAATTATCCCATGGCAATTTCTCATTTTTCGAGTGCGTCAAAATTCTCACTTACAATGGAGATATGGATGCCATACCGTGATTTGTGGTAATCTGCAATTTTAAAGTTTCCCAATGATGACGTTTCTTCTCATATTGAGGGATTTTGGAAAATTATTCCTAAACAAAATATACTGACGCTGTTTCCACTCAGTCATCCTAAAAATTTCCATTCAGTCGTCTGAACACCTCTGATAAATATGATACCACTCTATCATAATTAAAATTCCAGATGAATAATGTAATAAAATAATAAATACACGAATGAAAAAATGTACATATCCACTGACAAGTTCATCAGATCACAGACTTAGTTACGTGGTTGGTTGGACGAGGTAATCAATCAAGCTGAGTTTGTGGGTTAGATTAACGCCTTCAGGCATCGGAACTATCACTCAAATGAACGTTAGATAGTCCTTGTATTGTGATTGCATTTGCATCTCTAGAGCACCAACTACGAGCTCAACTACCACTACCATACTGCTGATGACAGAGGGGAGACTATTGAGGCAAGTGCAGATGATTCAGAAAATTTAAGTTTGGTATGAGAATTCTGAAAGCTTTTAACTCCTATTATTTCAGATGATCTTTGATTTTGAAATATTTTTAGGCCTATTCAAGAATTAGCTCAGGTTAATTATACTCTACCAAGGTACAACTTGAAAAGGTTATAGACAAATGCGCTTAAAATAAAAGATAGTTAATGTGAAATTTTATGGAAACCGATAACTAAGTGTATATATGGTAAATATCTTGTTCTTCATTATTTTATTCCTTTAAAACAGATAAATTACTGAGTAACGTGGTGTTTACGAGCATTAGTAAAAAACTATTAACGAGGATGGGGAAAGAAGGGGTAAGATTCTGCGGATGGAATGCAGAAGGATAGCACGAGTCCCGATTTGAAGAAAGAAATAATTGAGGAATGGGGCACTTCAAACGTTAAAATGTAGAGAACATTTATTCACAACCATTTAAAGTTCCATAAACCGGTAAATTACTTAATAATAACAGTTTGAAAAAGGGGGTTTACCATTATTAGGTAAAATTTCTAATTGACCTTGGCATCAATCAAGGTACATAGGAAACAGGTCTCATAATGTTTTTATTAGGCACAATAGTTTTCAAATATATAAGACAGCGTTTAAACGAGAATGCTTGGACAGTTACAGCTAATCTAGATTGAGATTATGCAGTAAAAATATATAATAAATGAAATAAGTGAGAGAAATGAAATTTCTATCTACAAATTCAAATATCCCTACCAAAAAAAGCAAATTCCTGTTGGATACGCACCGTGGACGTCAGGAAAAGCGGACTCTGTATCAGGGGGAAGGAGTGTAAACTAACAATTCACCCTCCACCCTGCCGCATTTGCCGTCACGGGCGGGCTACCTAATTTTGCACGAAGCAAAATGAAGTGAAATTTCTGCGTCACGAAGTAAATGAAAAAGGAGAAATCCGAGTTAAATAACTTTCCGCTGAACCCAGAGGGAAGCTGCAAAGGAAAATATTTCAATATTCCCTTAAAGGTGCGTAAGAAATAGGACAAGAGAGGAGCGAATGCGTCATTTTAAAGGGGAATTCCATCTATTTTTCGGCAGGAACCCTATTCCGCTCCCTCACTGACATATTCCTCTCGGGAACCCTTTTTTGACTTCTCGAATCTCCCTCAAGTTTGCCCGTATCCGTGTGAGAGAGCTTGATACAGACATCTGTGCCCGATGTATTAATAAAAGGAGGGCAAACGATACCTCGCCTGGTATACGTAGAAAGCATTTCTTGATTTTATTGTCAAAATAATTTGCGAATTATAAATTCTTTCTTTTGGATTCCACAAGCCCCAACTTTATATCAGTAAATTTTGTTCTTCAACTATCATTATCATTGATTATGAAGATGTTTCCAGCATAAGGGAAGAAACGAAGATGTTTTAAATTAAATACGTGGAGAATCCCAAAAGGAGATAGATCAACTCACATGCATTCCATTAATCATAAACAGACGGATTTGCTTACGCATGCCTCTACAAACATAATAAAAGAACTAAACTTTTTATAACTAATTTTTTAACTAAATGTAGTCCACCCTCTCCTAAAGCTAATTATACAGATATTGATCGCACATGAAACTACGGCGGCTTATTGAGATTATATTCGTTATATTGGAATAGTGAATGGCAGTAAAGTCCTATAGTTACAGACGCAGTCCCCTATCTCATTGCGAGTTTTGATCTTCACCTAAGCATACGCCATTCTGACCACAAAGCCCATGAAATTTAAAAAAAAAAGTGGTTACATAATTTTTACATGCGAGTTTTTATGAGTTATATGAGGTGTCACTCAGAATATAAATGTTATGCACACAGAACATGTGACTAGTTTGCTGTGTCACATGTGTGACGGCAATTAGTTATTTTATTAGCAGCATTGGACATTTTAAGAATGGGGAAACGACGACAATACTTTGAATATTCTCAATGTTTTATATTCTATGACTAGGATCAATTTAATGTGCTTTTAACTAATGCAGTAAAAGTGAACATAATTTTATGACTTGGTGACGATGAGTTTACAGAAAGCTGGGCTGGTAACCAAATAATAGTTTTTTTGCAAATTTTGAGCTTGTAAAAAAATCAGCGATAACCGTACTTTAATAATTTATCTGACAGAAATCGATTATTCCTTTTTTTTAAACCTTACAATACCTAACAAACCTGTCAATACTCAACACTCACTACGCTGATACGTCGCTACCGCCAGGGTGAAATGGGTCCATTCGTGGCTGACGTTGGCGTAAATGTCACTGTCGCCCATATCTAGAGTAGCGTTTTTTACCTGTAAACCACCTTGTCTCCCTTCCAAATGTTGCTTCCCTCATATTCTTTCTTTACATATCCCTACAGCAAACGACAAGACGCCAAGCCACTTTATTCTCCGGGGATCCAAGTTTCGTCCGCCTTGTTAAGTATCGCTCAACGACGGAGGGAGCTCCACTTAAACCCAATTCGCCAGGTCCTCCTCATCCTACATTTGGACATCGCCTTTTCTCCCTCAAACACTTACGCTAACCATTTTTGTTTGAACTTCCATCCAACCATCTCTTCACCACAACTGCGAACGCTGCGAACTGGAATTATCGTCGACATTGAAAAAAAAGAAGATGAAATGGCAAAAAAGTGAAAAAAATTGGTAGAGAAACTAATTATTCCACGTTGGTCAATGTTGAATATCGGAAGAAGAAATTCGAATTAGTAAACGCTGTCACCATGCTCTTGATCTTCCTCCCCCAATCAACAGACTACTACCACTGGAAACCTCGCTCACCAAACTCATCCTCCGACTGTCTTTATCTCTTTCTCCCATCTTCTCTTCAACCTTGGCTCTTTTTTATCATTTATCTGTGACTATCCAATTCACGCATGGACACACGGAAGGTTTGGAACAAAGGAGTAAGCAAATAAATAGAGTAAACCCTTTTACCCTGCATTTGCTCTTCTGCCCCAAGTCGAAGGACTTTTCCCGCATGGGAAACTAACACACCAACCTCAGCCTTTTAAAGTGCTCTCTCAATCGATCTTCCCCATCTTCCTTTCAGGCCTTTGCCCTTCACTCTCGACTCACCTGCGTCCATCCGATTCGCTAATGGGCACACGAGTAAGAGGCAGTAGGAGAGTTGAAGTATTCCTTTGGGCACAATAGGATCGGGGAAAGAGTGAAAGAAGACAGTAGAGAGGGGGTAAGAGCGTTGGATTGGTGTGAAAATAAATATATGGAGCAAAAAGGTTCTTTCAGCCTCGTCCTGCGTCCTGTCTGCCGCCGTGACCATTCCTCTCTGACTGCGACTGACTCTCCCTGAGCCGGTTCAATTCCCTCCCCCCCTTTCCTTTCCACCACAAGACACCAGCCAAACCACCCTTACGTCTTCGCTGGAAACATTACCCATTTGAATAAGCGTACTCCAGCCATCCATGCCATCATGACTTAATAACTTAATGATTATAAGATGCATAAGGCGCCTATACGCTTATCTAGTCGAGTCCATTTCTGAACTTAAAAAAAATGCTGGAACAAATGACACTATATAATAAAAGAAAATTTAAGAGAGGTTACTGATTACCTATTGTTATACACACTGAGCAAATTATATAAAGTGCTGCACTAATTATGATTCACTGGTTTGAAGTCCACCTTTGAGGAAAAGTATTTTTATTCCCTAGGCTACCATTTAATGGATGTCCACTGCATCATCTTCCACGCATAAAAAACAGGTTTTTGGCGATCCTCGGGCATCCTTGAAGTCGTTATTTTCAGTAAAATAATGATAATTATAACACCGCTACAAAGTGATCCGTGACATCCAACCAAATAATCATCGATTTTAATTATTACTCAAGGCTAATATTGACTTTATAATTGATGAACTATATATCGCCTATAATTAATTGTGAGGAAAAATGAAGAAACTTGTTTTGACACCCTGGCATTTTAGAACAAATAAGAGTAGATGACTGAGATGAGAAGGCCATGTAAGCAGAAGAGATCCAGACACTCTACTGACGATGGTCGAACAAAAGCGTTCCGAGAGGTTGACCACTAGAATGACAACTAGGATGACCACAAGGATGACCACATCTGCGCTGGAGAGACCAAATTCAGAAATATCAAATATTCCGATGGGAAAATGCTGCACCAAGAAAGATGGCAGCAAGCTATTGGTGAGGTCAAAAACCATAGATTTAAGTGGCCATGTAGGCAAGGCAAAGTATGGAAAAACCAACATTCCTATGGATTGAAAAATTTAACTATGCGTGTTAAATTCCCTAATAGTATTTCGTCACGAGTCAAAAGAGGACTGCGATGGACTGAGACGAATCAGGGAAACCAATATATTGACTTTTTGAAAGTAATGACCAGTAAAATTTATAAACCAAAATAAGCCTAAAAGACTCCCCTCCCAATCTTTATAATAAATCTCAAGTCCTTTCGCATCAATTCACCACAGCTGTGTTCTTTCATCGCGAGAGGCTCCCCTCAAAACACTTGGATTCCCTACTCTTATTTCTTCACCGTAAGTTATCACCCAGCAAACACCCTATGTCCGCCGGGAATATTTCCTACTTTGAATACCGGCATCCATCTTCACCCGCTCAGTAACTTAATCTTGTGCGGCGGATTACATTTCGCCGACGGCGATCATTACCAATCCCTGGATAGGAGGTGAGGCAACAGTTTGCACAAACTCTTTATATTAACTGAACTTCTCTGTTTCAGCCTCAAAATGGACTGAAAGAGGAGGACTGATAGAGGAGAATAGCCCCTTCAGCGGTTCGTATTTTAATCCAACTTGAGGAGAAGCGAGGGACTGTTTCAAAGAATAAATCCACATATACACATTTTTGTGATGTGAATTTCAATAGGGCTGTTGGTTCAGAAGAGAAAGGTGAGGTGGTAAGGGGTGTTACGCGTTCGGAAACACAGAGGCGGGTAATTGAATTACGACTTTGCCGTATGAGTTCCTCGGCATCAGCAGTGTTGCAGAGTACATGGAGCGGAATCCTTAATCATAGGGTCGGACGCGAGAAGCGTGCGGATTGGGGGAACAACGAGAGTAATCAGTTGAATACCGACTGCAATTTGTCACAGAGACGGGAGTGGGCAGAAATACAGTCGTGCGCTGGCAATTAGAGTGACTACACTCTGAAATAGTGGAACTTGTACCGCCGGAAGAAGGACATAATTCTCTAGGATAATGTGAGCAGTAAGACGGAGTGAGTGGCTAATAGCTCGCAGGAATTGCTGCAGATGCTCGGTCAGGGGTTAATATTTTGCTTACTATATTCCTTCGGCATTGACAGCTAATTGCACCCCGTTATATCCATTTAATTAGGACAACGTCCAAAAGAACTGAGGCAGGAAATAGGCAAGTCGGTCTTCACGGAGCAGTGTAGAGGATAGTTCTTTTGTGATACAAAATTTTGTTTCAAAATATAGAGCGCTTATCCCGGAATTCTGTAGGAGCAAACATGATGACCAAAAACCGGCAAGGTGAAAAGTCCAGAAGGAAGAAAATCTTTCTTTGAGAATTGTTTAAGGAGATACTTCCAACATATTAAAATCTGATTAATTTATTTAAATCTATGTATCCTAAAAATTTCCTAAAATTAGGTGATGGTTCAGATGGTAATAAATAAATAGTAAAAATAAATAAATAACTTTGGTGTGCCGAGATATTGGTGAAAGCGTCCCAATGAGTATTGCTCGAAGTTTTATTTATTTTAATCAAAAAATTAAATCCTGCAATTGCGTACGAAATAAACTACTATCCCAGGAGATAAAGCACATATTCAAATAAAAATATAGCCATATATACCATAAAAGTTTGATAAATTTTAAATTCTTATTTTAGATATCTATCAAATGCGGCAATATCTGAAAAAGAGACATGTTTCACACAAAAAGTAGGAATAAAAAAATATTACTTGTATATGACTTATTTTCTGGCTATTGATTCATTTCTGTTAGTGAACGAAGAACAATGTAAAGACAATCCTTTGGCAAATACTTTATAGAAATAGATAAAAAATATCAAAGGAGGTCAGAGAATACGGAGAATATATAATACTGAACTCATATTTTTGGGAAAAACGGAAAGAATACATTGAGTGAAATTGCGCCAGCAGAAGAAGCCTTTTAAAAGTAAGAGAATTTTCACAGAGGAGATCTTATGGAGAGATAGACGGAAGCATCACAGAGAGAAATATGGATCACGGGCCTCAACGATTCAACGACAAAAAAACTCTCAGTGACGAATGCAGGGTGAAGGATTTTTATATTCAAATTGATATAACAAAGGGAAGTGATTTGGAAAAATAGATACTGGAGCACCATCGGGTTCCGTAGAACCAAAATGACATGGGAATTACAAGCAAAATTAAAAAAAATGTTTGTAGAAAAGATATTCAATGTGAAGGGAACATTGGATTGACAAAATTAAAGTATTAACTCTGCTCAAAGAGGAAAAAGACGAGAGGCTGGTTGTTTATCCAGTGAAAAAGATATTCTTCAAGATACGAGATATTTCTCTCAGCAGCTGTATGTCGTTTTCTGGATACGGAAAGAATTGAGGAAGAAGGATCCGCTTTTAAATATTAAGGAAAATAAAACTTGGGTTTAAATATTCTCCCATGGAACGCATTGTGCCAATTTATGACCGCAGAAATTCTTATACTAATACGAACAGACGGATTTATTGCCAACGCTCTTTTAGCTCGCCTAAGCTAACTTTCGGCAGTAAAACAGTCGCAAATCCAAGGTTTGCTTCGATTTTTGGTTTCCGCCTTGTTTTATACGCTAATTTTTAACACATAAGCTAATTTTTAAAGAGATAATGGCGTAAGATTGATACGTAGACGGAGAAATATTCCGTATTTAGACAACGGCGATACGGGGATATAGTGAAACTGAATCTGTCGGAAAGAGAAAAAACGTTATTTTAGTGAAAATTCGCTGATACAATGAACCATGATTGCTTTTTTGCGTGAAACTATCAGATAGCCTACGATATATTGCGCTTAATTGCGGGTATTGATATTGTACGATAATTTCACTTAATAGCACAACAAGCATTCTACACTCGGTAGGGGTATCATATCACAATTTGACGGAGGACCATCATTGATGCCCAGATTGTCAATTACTCTTTGTTATTATTTTAGTCTATTGAATGCTCTAGAACACCATGTCTTCCTAGCTGAAAAATTGACAGAGGTGAAATTGTGACTGCTAATGCTCCATAAAAGACTCATTCAAATACAGACATGAAATAGAAGTGAAATATGTGTCGCGAGGAAAAATAATATGAATATTTCTCCTGTGACTAAATCCTATACGGTTTAATAGCAATTAGAACCTCCATTAGTGTACAGATTTCCTGTCATTGCTTTCGATTTGCAGAATATATGAACTCTAGTATTCATAATTAATTAAAGTACTTCATAGTTGTCTACAGTTGTAAAATTGTGAAAAGTACAAACTACTTTTTTCGAAATTAGGAATACTAGCGTTCAAAACTTTGGTAAATTGAAAGCAATGACTGCATGTTTTATACTGATGGAGATTCTAATTGCCATTGAACCCTATAAGATTATGGCGTGGCTAATTTTCCGGAATATCCTCCTCGTTGATTCGTCTTCGTACGACTGTTTCGCTGGCGTTTCAGCAGGCGTCTTTAGGTTAAACTTCACACCTTTCATTCCATGCATTACGGTTCCAAACCTGAAGACTCTCGTTGAAGCGAAAATATAAATTATTATTGTGCTTTTCTCATAGGGATTTTTGTACAGCCATAGAGGCAGCATAGCTACTAATTAGAAACGCCCTTTGAAATCAAAGCGACCCAATACACCGCTCTTCCGCTAACTAGAACAACGGCTAAAACTTCAATTCGCGGTTGATGAAGGTGCGCTAAGGAGAGACACATCACCGCTAATTTCAGTATAGTGCGTACAAATGCGGTTGGGGTAAAAAAAATACGTAGCTATAGGTTTCATGGAACGAAAAGGATAAAGCCGGGTTTACATGCAGCTGTTTCACGTGGGTGACGGGGAGATTTCCACGCGCTGCCAATCAGTTTCTTCGCCTCTATCGCCTGGATACACTCCGGACTAAGTCAAGGACGTTACAAGTTTATTGGCATGGAACACCCAGATGCGACAACAAGACTGATAGGCATCTCTTGACACGGGAGAAATATAAGCAAACCAGTTGTAAATACTGACTGAAAACGGCGAATATGGATGGAATAATAGAGGAGATCTTATAAGGCTAGCGATAAAACCTAAACCAACGCATATACTTATAGTAGTTAGATTGGTAATTGCGGGTCATTGTGCGCAAATTTTGATAATTTTCATATTGCTTCTATTAATTAGGAACCTTAGGAAATATATTACCTTTTAAGAAATATGTTATGACACAAGTTGGATAAAATCTGTGTAAACGCTCGACTGACTGCGATATATAATTCCATGAGCCTTAAGACTAGGTGTTTTAATAGTAAATATAAAATCATCAAAAATATTATTCGATTAACCGCAAATTATTTCCTTTGTTACAGAAATATAATCGCTCAAAGAACTCAAATGCAATTTTTAACCCCAAACTAGGCGCAAGAAAAAATAGCTTTAATCAAACTGTCTCTGAAACCTTTTATCATTCACCGACAGATATTAGGATGTAGAGTAATCGCGCACGAAGACTTTGCCAGCGCTTTAATGTGAAGCTTCCAGACGTAAACTTTGAGCGCACCACACAATGGGTTGCGTACATCACTGTGGGCTTAGAGGGGAGCACAGTTGATTTTTAAGGTGGGATAGGTACAGGCATCGCACAAATGGGCAAAAGAGAACAAGAGCAGTAAAGCGGGAAAACATCACGAAACTATTGCCTCAGCCGTGGGGATTGAGGCATTGTTCTGGAAAGGAGTTGTTTTTGGGAGTAATGTTTCGGCAAATATCTCCAAAGGTAGAGCGGAATGGGCTGCGGTGATTCCAGTTGGGAAGCATGAACTTGAGAAGGGAGAGATACATGGGAAAGCAACTATGCGTGGAAGCATTGAAGGCCCGACTCGAGCCCCTGATGCACTCCAGTGAAAAAGTGAATAGAAGACAGTTGAAAGATGCCGATAACGCTGAGCGGGCTGAAATAATATAAAAGCAGGCAAAAACTGATATTTTTATTATTAGTCTAACATTTTTATAGTGTAGAGCAACAATCTTGGACTTCCAAACATGGAGGTAGCGGCGTTGAGCCAATTTAATGAAAATGTATTAGTTATCCCTGGACGGCATATGAACTAAAACAGCAAATTGAAATTTGTGATTATTTTTTAAACTTTCAAGAACATACGCCGATTTATGAAACGCACCCAGACCCAATGCGTTTTGTATTTTTGTCACATGAATATTAAATAATTAGAAGCTACCGCTCCCCATTATCTTACACAGAGAGCGGTTGAAGAAGTTTTGACTTTTTATTTTGATTGACATCCACAGTGCGACACCCCTCCCAATGGATGAGCTGTTTCCTGCATGAATTCCTATAAAAGTCTCGATAGACGAACATTAAGGGCTGATTTAGGCGTGGAAGAGGAAATTTTAACACTGGAAGGTCGAGGTCAGAAAGGGACGGGGTGTGTTTACGAACAGGAAAGGAAAGTTGGGAGAGTTGGGAAAGGGATTCAGGAGAAGTTTGTGTAAGAACGGCTTCATCTAGCTAAGGAATTTACACTTGCGTTTATTTTCCATTCACACTTTTATATTCAGTCAGTCGCATAATGTATGTACATGAAAATATTTAAATCTGTACAACGTAGTGGGATATACTCCATCATCAACTGTTCATCATAAAAACATCACCGGAGGATGGCTGTGAATCTCGAGAACAATCTTTGCCAAGGATAAATCTAATTCTCTGCACCAGTTTATGGCTTTATGCATGTTATCGATGCCCAATGACTCTTTTAAGTGAGAATAAGCATAAAAGCTGATGGATAGTTTGTTTTTGCATACAATTACTGGTCATTCACCAAATATCATTAAGAAAAAGAGGATCCCGTGGTGTCATAAGGCATTCATGTGCCTGGTGTATAATATTTTACAGCCCTCGGCATCCAAGTACAAATCCAGTTCCTTTGTGAATCTGTTAAATTGGCTGGAAAAAATCTTATGTTAAAAATGGCGTGGAATCCCTCCATCATCAACTGTTTATCATAAAAACATCACCGGAGGATGGCTGTGAATCTCGAGAACAATCTTTGCTAAGGATAAATCTAATTCTCTGCACCATGTTGGATATATGGTATGGTGAATGTGCAGTTGTCATCTTTCGATGACAACTGCACACTCACCATAAAATAAACCTCTTCAATACACGATATAGGATAAGGATAACGATAGGATAGACAATAGGATAATCAAGCCTCCCTCCTCGTCATCACATACTACACAGTACATACAATACACACTACTCGAGCATTGAAGTAAATAAACAAGTTGCCGAGGCCGATGACCCTGTGCTACTATATGTGCAGTGCGCAACTGAAAGATGTTTTATCATGAAAATCATTTCACTTTCCCAAGGGTACGATTTTTTATTAATTCATATCTGTAAATTTTCATACTCCTTCATACAAATGTGTTCACCAGCAACTCTTGAATGCGCCTGTAGGAATGTTGTAGCCTGCATCTTTTCAAAATAGTTTTGTATTTCTGAGTTCTAAATAAATCAAAATTTTGTACATGAAATCATATTCCGTATTCCGAGCTATCTATTGCTACAGATAATTGACTCTTAATGGAATTCAGTAGGAACAATGTTTTTAATTAAAACATTCCCACTTTTTTCATTTACACTAGGAAATATTAGTCGACCAATTGAATATTTAAATCTCAAGCATTAATTTCTTGCCATTGGGAAAAGTTACGAACTCAGAGACAAAAATGTTATGCATAAACAAGTTAAGCAATTTTGTAGAGAGTACTACCGGGAAACTAGTATTAATGCTATTATTACAACATTCCATAAAGAAACAATGTTCAATTCAATTAATTTAACATCGTGGTCCTCGCTGGCCCATGAGGTATATTACACTGATATTACATTGGAATATATAACAAAAATAGGAAAAGTATAAAAATAAAAAAGGAAAAAATAAAGTAATAACAACAAAAAATATACATTTAAAACCATTAAGAGTGAATTCGCCTATAGTCAGCAAATGTATATTCCTATCACGCATGCTGAAAACATTCTTTTTACGTACATATTATAACACCTATAACTATAATAGGGAGCACAGTTAGAAAATATATCAAAGAACATGATTAAATATATTGCCATATCCCAAATGGAGCATTAGGCGGTCGTAGCCCATCAAGGGATCTTAATATCGGGTCGAGGTGGCCTCTTAGGGATCAATAAAACATAGACTCAATCTTAAAGAATGATGTTTATTGCAAACTAAGGTTCCAAGTCTATATAAAAGCGTATCAGGCTCAACTTTGTAGAAGCGATTTATATCCATTTCAAAATGAAAAACAATTGTAACTTTCCACACGAAATTTTTTATATTTTTTAAATTTTTTTATTTATTTTTCAATCTTTTCCGACCATGGTTTCAGCACCTAGTGCTATTATCAAGGTCCTAGTCGTTCTTACATCGTAGAAGATTGGCTCTAGCTGCAACGGCGGGCAGTTTCTCAGGGTTGGCTGTGGAGGGATGTCTCCGAAGTCCGGGTTGAGAAAGTGGCGTTGACTTCTGGTCAGGGCTCGGTCGCGCAGCGGTCCCCCGTTGGTTCCATTATGGATACGTTTGGTCCAAAATCTGGGGTTTCTATATGATTTTGACCGGATAGAGCTTCCCCTTCCCCTCAGGAGAGTTTCGAAATATTCCTCGGGAACTGCGTCTCATGTGCAAAACAAGTGGGTCCCGGGCGAATAAAATGTGTAAAAAATAATAATAATTGCGCGTGCGTCTTTTGGAGGTCGAAAAGGACGCACGAGTGTTTAGAATGGATCATTCTCTAGGCGGATGTGGCTTACCAAGCCGCGAAATGAAAAAGGGATGACGTGACCGCCGGACGGAGAGGCCAGCCTTGGTTTTGTGCACGCCCGCCCCCCCCCTTTCCCCCCCCCGGGGTGAGGCGATGATATTGAATTTCGTAGGCTCGGGACCACTATTGAATTTATGATGATTGGCTTCGCTAATCGTCCTTGAACTATGGAGGCGCGAAAGCGAGAGCCTAATGAGAAAATGAAATCGGGCGAACTTTGTGGAAGGCGAAAGTCGGGACACGACGATATACTATGCTTTTTTTTCATCTTCACGTTATTCTTATCATTAAAGCAGCGTGATTAGTTATACAGGGTACTGCCATGCATCGTTAAGAAGTAGCTTGTACAATTTGGACTTAAACACTCGAATTGATAGTAAGTTTCTTACTTCTGATGGTAATGAATTTCATATTCTAGCTGCTGTCACCATAAAAGATTTGTGGAGGTGGGGAGTTTTGTGCTGGGGATATGAATATTAACATAGTGATTCCTGGTAGATATTGAATAAATATTTCTTTCCCAAGTGAATGTTTCGAACAGATAATGTGGGTTACCAGAGGATAGTATTATAAAAGTAAGGCAAGTGAGAGGATGCAGGAGATGTTTTTATTTCAACCAGTTTAAGCGGGTATATGAGCTACTTATCCGATCCCAATTGTAACGGTGGCCCTTTTCCCCGTTCCCTTCTATTTCATGTCATATGTTGTAATGTTATTTAAGAAAGAAATGTGTGTTGGAAGTTATTTTATTTTGTGGCAAGAAAGGTGCTGTGTCTGAGTGTTTTGTATGATTTTAGTCTCCCGCGGTCGAAACGTCGTTGAAACGCGTTTACCGCAGTGCTTTGTTATGAATAGTGAATTTGATGGGAGGTGGTGTAGTGTTCCCCCCCCCCAATTTCTAAGAAGAAGCAGAGACCTGGTATGGACAGAAGGAAGACTGACGCGGAGTCGGAGAGTCGAACGCACGACTCTAGGAGAAGTAAAGACGTAGAGATTTTTTCAGCCGATTGGGATCAGCTACAGTGGCGATTCTCCATCAGCTTGTGACATGGAGGACAATACAACCCAATTGAGAGCCGAGCTGGTCTCCGGAATCGTCTCATTCTCCGCCGCCGAACTCTCCACCATCGAAGCTCCGATCGTCCAACATCGACGACGAAAGACCAGGAAAGTACGACGGGAGATTCCCGTTAGTGTCAACCCCCCTTTTGAAATTCAGTGATTACCCGTATCCCTGTATCCCTGTGAGATCACCCCCTAGACCGAGGAACGATTAATACCCATCAGAATAGATGGATTGCCCCAGCATATGACTATCATTCCCGCAATCTTCGTTTTGTTTGCTTTGTGGCGCCTCAGCAACCAGGAGGTAAACGTTTATTCAAAAGACCTGCTTGAGCCATTGTAATATTATTATTAGTCTCATTATCCATTTTTCTTTGTGATTTGTCTAGAGTTACGTTCCCTATTTCGAACCCCACCAACTCATTACTCTTAGTGTTTCGCTATAATTCACGCTAAGTGTCATTTTTCAGTTGTCTTTCCAATTCGCGCGAAGTGTTGTTTTCTATTGTCTTTATGAATAATTGTTTGATTTTCGTTTGGCAATTTGAATTTTTTGCTTTCAATCGCGGGATTGTATCCTGACTCCTCATCCCCTTCATCCCTTCCGTCGTTTTGCCTCCAAATCTGCCCGTTTTGTGACGTCGCCCCGCCATGTGACCTTCCTTTCTTACGCTCATTCAGTTTCGGGAGGGATCATCCGCTACACAATGTTTTAGGTCAAAAATAAAGCGTATTGTAGAGTTTATAGTCACTTGCAGTTTGCTGTTGTTTCTTTCACTGACTTTGTGAAGAGCAGTAATCAGGTGTGGGAAAATTAGTGTTTGTACGAGGCTGGTTCGTATTTTAGGGGGTACAATATTCTTTGATCTCAATTGTTGGGGGTAGGGTTTTCTGTTTAGTATTTTGTGCTTGTTTCTTCCAACTAAGATGTTTATCAAATGTTATACCATGGTTTTTATCGCTTCATCGCATGGTATGATATAGCTTCCTAGTTGAATGTTGGGAAAAGACGAAATATCTATTTGGGAAAACAGGTGAAATTGCCCCATTGTTATTGACTTGGTTTTATACTCATTTCATTGACGATGGTTTTTCTGCGCCCAGAATGCTATTTGCTCAATATCTTCATTGATCAGTGAGGTTGAAGATGTTAAAATATATTTACGAATGGCAATATATCTGGAAGTCATCAGCGTAAAGTTGGTATTTACAGTGTATTATGACTTCGGGTATATCATTTATGAACAGTGAGAAAAGAAGAGGGCTAAAGACTGAACCCTGAACTATGCCTCTGGGATTATTTATCCAGTTATAATGTGTATTATCAGGTCTAACCACAGATTGGGTATGGTTACTGAGGTAAGATCGAAACCACTCTACTAAACTCCTAGAAAGGCTACATTTGGTCAGTTTACGAGGGAGCAGACCATGATCTACCATATCGGCTTTTGAGAAGTCAAATAATATCAGAACTATGACCTCTTGTATTTCCATTGCTCCTCTTATATCTTCGGTAATGTTCAATAGTGCTGTTTAGGTACTGTGTCCCGTTCGAAAGCCAGACTGCCACGAATTTAATATGTAGTTATCGATTACAAATTTATTTAGTTGTTCGAATACCAATCGTTCAAGAATCTTGGCAAAAGCGCAGATAATACCTATTGGTCTGTAGTCTGATAGTTTTGTAAGGTCGGAGAATTTCGGGTATGGGTGTATTATAGAATATTTCTATGTCGTGGGATATTGCGCTGTTTGAAGAGATGTATCAAAAATATTTAGAAGCACAGGAAGTGTCTAGAAGAAGACAGCCAATGTTGACCCAAATCTTGAGGTATAAATAAATAGGAACGTATGGGCATCCCTAAGACGATTAGAAGTGTCTTTAACTTTCAATGCGGTATCTACAACTAATTTCTTGTACATATATTGCAAACAATAATGACACTATTAAAGATTTGTTAGCTCTTTTTTAAGTACATGAGTATTCGCAATAACCTATGGCTCCATAAATATTTGCTGTATTACTGTTTTATCATGAGTGCCATTAACAAACTGGAAAAATTGGCAAAGTTCTTAGTTCCAAAACGCGAATAAGATTCTCCAACAGCTCATATTTTGTTACCAACCTAATATTAATTTGAATTTTTTCAGTCCCTAAATGTTGGTGTCTATAATCAGGAGGAGAACCTTAAATTGCATTAAATAAAAATATTTATTGAAAGAAAGCCCAAAAGCAATGTGTCAGAAAATATCATTCATACGAGAACGGAGCCACAAAGCAAGTCCTTAAAAGGCATGGCCAAACCACAATAATCCTCGAAACTAAACCACCCAGAGAAATCCCACCATTAAATCCAAAAACTCGTTAAAACATTTGGAACTTGTGAAGCGACCAAACATAAAAGAAGGAACGATGAGGTTTACCGGAACTCCTAGGATGGGCTACGAATACGGCGACATACTAATACTTCCACCGTTAATCAACCACTTTATAACATTGTTTAGCCGGAGAAAGGATGGAGAGCAAGCTTTCACCAGAACATAGTAAGGATAAGGTGAGAAAGCTATTTGTTTCAATGGGGAATTTAGGGCCGAGGGCAGCTAATTATTGCAAAACGCTTGTAAGAGTGGGACTGATAGTATCAAGGACATTGCAGGTCAATTTCCGCGGGCGAAGAGGTATTGTGAGAGGAGAGGCGCCAGCGTAGTAGTGAGAGGGACAAGCAAGTGGAATGGACTGTAAAGGATCGTTAAGGACTGGAAAGGATGAAAAGAAAAAAGACCACGTGGGTAGAATGACGGGGAAGAAGGCGGGAAGGAGGAAAGGAAAAATAAAGAAATACATTTTACAAAACCCGACACACCTTCTGTAGTAGATTAAATCACGTGAACAACATTGGGGCGATAAAATACCGAATAAAGATATTTATATAATATTGTATATGTGTTATTTATTACTCCGATAGAGAATGCGTACGATACAGAATTACGTCAGTATTCCCGCGAAAGATTGAAGATCATTACATATGGCACATAAATTTACAATTACGAATGTCATTAGGTATTTCGCTAATTCATTCTTATTTTGTTGAAGGACAGCTTTTGTTCTCTCCCCGTCACCATATTTATTCAAAAGCGTGAATATGCGATGATGATACATATTAATGATTTAGAGAATAATTGTAAACTCTTTATAAATCATTATATGGGAAGAAAAACCCTCCCCTTGAAGATAGGGGAACTCAGCTTAGGAAACAGATGATAAGGACTTCATTCAGAGTAGGTGAGAATATTTTGTGGGAAACTTTGAGATGGGGTCGACTTCTCACCAAGATCAATGGATATCAGTACTGTAGTAATTATAAATTTTCAAATAGTTTTTGAAACATTACAACAATAGACGGGATCTATTTAATCATGTTAGAAGTAATAAAACCTTTTTTCAAATGGTAGCGAGTAAACGTTAATCAAAATTCCAAATTAGGAATTTCAATTGTACTCGTTATAGAAAATAATTAAACCAGTCACTAAAGTGGAAACATTATGACATTCTATTGTAAACATATTCTACAAAATATTAGACCTTACATTAAAGTCATATACAGCCTAAGAAGTAGTTATTAAACATTATTAAAGTATTTATTATTACAGTAGTTATTAGACCTTGCCATTGAAGTTATATATAGCCTAAGTTTGAAGCCTCATAACTTGAAGCTTATAACTATAATTTATTGCTTCCCGGCTCACACTACATCATAAATTTTGAATTAGAAATGAAAATCAGAATATAATTCAGATGGATAAAACTGAATTACGATATTGTCAAAACATGAAAAATATAGTTTTGCCGGAGAGAATCGCTTAAAAAATTACAATTACATAATAGCGTGTTGAAAACAAAAGTTCTGGAATTATTGAATGAAAATAATAACAGACGATAACTGTCTACAGATGGCATCAGAAATTAATGTGCAGATAATGACAAGAGCTATCAATAACCTGACTTATGATTCCCTCTTATCTGGTGATGCAAAATACAGGAAGTAGTCCGAGAATTGTCACATATAACGACTTCAATCAAAATTATGGCAATTGGTTGTTAACTCAACCGAGACGACTAATCCTAAGCGCTGGATTCCGTTTACTTCTTCTTGATTTTGAGTCGGCAGTATCAGGGCTCCATAAAGATGAGTAGCCCCACTGAACTTGAATTAGAGTTGGAGGACCCAGGTAAGGAAGATACAGCGGTTCCAGGCAACGAAGATTAAGCGCGTGTTATCTGACTCGTGGAGAAATGGTTGAACGCAATGGAGTTACGTGAAAGTGAAACCTGGACACTGAAAAGTGACCTCTGAATTGGTCTAGAGTTTAACAACAGGAATGGAGATCGATGTAGAAAGGACTTCGAGATATAATTAAAACAAATTATTAAGTTGTACGTACTGTGCCGACAGAAAAAATTAAAAATGAAGCAAGTAATTGTGGGATGTTGAATACTCAAGACTGTTTTGGGAGGTGACATACTCGGAAAAATTCGAGAAGTGAGAGATGTGACCGCAGAGACAGTTAAAGAGACTTGGAATTGGAGCTGTGTAGCTGTGTGGAAAGAAATACATATAAAATTTGGGTATAGAGAATAAACTCTCCAATTCTGTGGAACACAATCAGCCTGATCATTTTCTTCACACAGCACTATTTCTCTCTTTTATCACATTCTAGTGGTGCATTCTTTACAACACACTCTCACACCACTCTGCAGATCCCTCATTTGAACGCAATGTAAAATTACATCTAGCACCATGGGTAATGTCAGTTTGGGTCGACTAATTCAGTCACAGGATTTATCCAAAGATAGTGTTTGAGTTTATACAAAGTTTGAGATGGAATTATGTCATATTGATAATATCAATCGCACTTTTCTACAGATCTTCAATAAACTCACAACCATAACTGAGTCATTTTGGTCCAGTACCAAATGATTACTCCGTTAGTCGAAACATGTTGTCATTGTATTAAAACTCCATGAAAACGTGTAATTGTTTTTCATATTATTTAGTCCCAATGGAAAATACATTTTTCTCCAGACTTCAGCATTTATTAGCAAAAATTAATAAGAGGCACAAAATTGGCCTTATCTCCTCCAACCAGTCATCGGGCAGGGACCATGTCGTGGAAACCGTTAAGCGTGGAGGCCTCTGCATATCATACAGATGATTCTCAGTTTGTCTTAGGGGTATTCATAAAATTAGTATTAACTTTACTGACTAGAATTTAGTAGTCGTTATCATTACTTTATCACCAATATATATACTCGCTGATCATGTATCTATTCACAATTACTGAGAAGAATAGTTAATAATAGCGTGAAACAAACACGTATGTTCAATCATTTTTTTGAGGCAATATTAAACATTTAGCATTCAAATTGACGCTCATAACCTTTTATTTCATTATTTTTAGAGAAATGAAGGCAGAAAACCCCAATTTTAGCTGACCGGTAGCTTTATCAATTGGACGTGTTTTAATTCCTTCCAAACCAAGCGAATCCCAAGTAATCCTATCGTACTCCTGCAGATAGCTCGCGATAGGGTTTTCCACTTGGATAAATTAACCACTAGCTAACTTTGGTGACAGAAATGTCACTGTGTCTGCAGGGCTGCACAGGCTCTCTTAAAATCTACAACTTATATCCTACCTAAGATGGGCGACTTCCTTTGGGCTAAAATCGAATCGATTGTTTTTTAATCTTACAATTCTATTCTCTTGACGGATATTTCCAATTTTAGACATACATAAATACCCGTAGTAAGCCATTGGTTTTGGGGAGAGAGTTAAGTTTCATTTTTATTTTTTTACATTACCCAGCTGTATCCGTTCAACAGCTCAAAATATTATTGCCCACCAGGCTCAAACGCATTTTCTAAAATAGTTAGCACTGTAAAAATTATCTTTTTTTCTTCAATCTCAAATGCTGATTCATGAAGTGGAAGCTTATTACGCCAATTCTACGGAAGCGACCACTAATGCGATACAATGGCAAATTTGTGATTCTAGTAAATGATTTCTTATTCCAACCAGAAAGAGGTGTACCCTACAGCGATTGAATGAAAGAATTTACGAAATTTTTTCCTGAGATCCTCCGTCTGCGCTCCTCAGTTCCTCGTTAAGAACCACCTATCCCACTATTAGGCGTATCCTGCACGGTCAATCCTTTCGTCTGCGTCCAATTGGCATTCCTCTGATTCGCCTCGAATACCACAAATTCGAACCGTCACGTCCAAAGCTTCAGCCTTCCGAATGGGGCCCGCTCAATTGAGCCCAAGCACACCTTTGTCTCCCATTCGGCTACGGAAGCATGGATTCCCTGATGTGCATTCCAATTGCATTGAATCCTCCAGACCAAGTACCAGCGGGCCATTCTTAAATTGGAAATTCCAACTCTGTGGCAAAAGGCACCAGCCAATGTCAACCGAGCGCATTAATCGATTTCTGAGGCATCCAATAAATTTACCAAATAGGAGTAGGATTCCCAGTTAGAAAAATGTAATTTTTTTCATATTGTGACATTGGAAAATAAAAAAGCGCGAATTTAATTCGAATTTTCGTTAACCAGGTCAATACTCATAATAAGACTTTCAGGAAAAATTGAAAAGAATATTTCAGAATTAAATCCATGCTTATCTAAATTGACTCAAAGACTTCCCATCGGAAAAAAACAAACACATATTAGTTCTCATATAACAGTGAACTGAAAGAAATTCATAACTATTGAGTTCCAATTTCATGTAGTCCATGTTTTTTAACGCCTCTACATTTTGCGCATTTTTTCATTTTCCTAAATCAACATAAAAATTCAAGCCAAATAATAAGTTAACGAAAAGGATCAAGTAAAATCTTTAATCAATCCCCCAATAGTCTTGAGTTCCTGACCTATAATCTATGTAGAATCTATCTATTTAGAGTACATAGAAGAGAGATATATTTATCAGAGGCGCAAAAATATACGAAAGCACAGTATGTATTTATTGGTGAGGGTTGAGGTCACTTTGAAGTTCGACAACCGATTCTCTCCATAAAATCCGCAATCCACTTCATCCTACCCCATACACTGCGTCTGCATTGGTATATTATTGGAGAGAACCGAGAGAGAGAGATAGCTGGAGACTATCACGGGTAGCAGGAAGGAAACTTCAAAGGAAGGGCAGAAGGGATGACCGCTGAGCAAATGGTACGCCTGCGGTGGTTTCGGGGCAATCTGGAAGTGATTGGTCGGGCACCCATTGTAGGGCAAACCAAGGAATTGAGAGGTGTTAAGAAAAGCAAAAGGTTTGAACTAGAAGCGACAATGCGCGAGGAATTTGAAGGAGTTAATATGAACCTTAACAGAGCAAGCAGAATGGGAGAAAAACCGGACCTTGTGTTGAATTATCATTTCAAAATGCCCGTAATGGTTTTATAACTCATCAACTGTAAATTCAAATCCTTTGGAGGACTAGCCAACTAATGAATGGTTTTCAAAAAATCTATTTAATGGTTTTTAGCTGTACATCTACTTTTATTAAAACTAATAACTTTTCCCATGCCTCTTATCCTACTTTCTCGCCATAATTGTTAAATTGCAAAGACGGCAGAGGGAACTCTTGTTCTTTCTCGTGGTAAATAGCTATTGTTTCTTTATTTCCCACCAAAAACTCCCATCTTTGATTTAATTTGAGGTGTAAACGAAGAAAAAATTGACGCTATACAGAAAGTAATTTCTTGTATGTCCCTTGTCTTGAAAATGGGATGGAGAGTCGGGACGGGAGATGCGAAATTCTGACCAAACTCATACCCATGCAACTTCTGAAACATATTTCTTCACCCGCTTCCTTTGGTCACCCTAATACCTCCTTCTTTCAGTCCATCCATTGCTCCACCAGAATGACTAGCTCATTTCTTCCCCGGCATTGCACCCCATCATTCTCCCACGACGGTACCACCATCTCCCTAGGCCCCTTACACTCTTTCCGTCACCCAAGGAGTTCCCTTGATGTGGGTCATGGGGGTGGGAATGGGCTCGTTGAAACTCATGGGATGGGGTGATGTAAGCCGAGGGTCTCCATAGTTTTGGACCATCTGCCATTCCCATTCACTTTCTTTAACCCCCATTTTCTCCATCGCAACCTTTTCCATAAGCTCCCAAGACCAACCGGTCCCTCCGTCCAACCTTTCTTTCTCTGTCTCTACTGCGTGAATCCCAACGGTCCCGTTCCTTCATTTTCAACCCGTCCCTGCTTTTCCATTTTCAACCGATATTCAACCCGTCCCTCCGCTTTCTTCCTCTATCTTTCCGGAAGCGTCTATCCCTCTCTCTAACCCATTTCCTTTTTTTATGAATCTTCCTAGAACTTCCTTACACATCTTCACCTCTAACCTATTCGTAAACTTCTTCCAGCACAGAAATTTTAACAGAAACAACAGTTTCAGAAAATGCTATCACTCCCTCTTTCGTCACTTTTCTTTGAGAGAAGCAGCGGACGCTCATTGTTTTACCCGAGCCTTCGGTTTTGAGCGAAGAAATAACCCCTTGTGATTTAAAAATATAACATACTTTTCCGGGAACAGAAGAAAAGGAGCACTCCTTTAGACGTGTAGTGAGGTTATGAAAAATTTTCAAAGTGCAAGGATCTGCGAATTTAAAATATGAGGCATGGATATTTCGCTAGACCTCTCATTTTCATCCCATTACTACAATTTTCTTTATATTGCGTAGTGTCCGCCGGTGTTTCGTAGAACATTGTAGAATTACTCACATATATTCAATAGAAGATATATTCATTCAACCAGGTGTTAACATTTTTGTTCTGTATCTAACGATGGCATAAGCTAAAACATAATATTAATCGGGACGAAGATAGGTTTGCAGTACTACATATTTTTTCAGGTGTCGGAAGATGATATAGTTCGATTTCACAAGGAACCACTGAATGCCGATGGTATTTATGCCTTCATCAGGTTCTCAATTCCCTCTTCATTCCTTGAAACGACCCTTCAGGATCACATTCCTCCCCAGTGTCCCTTGACACGACGTCTTCCCACATTTATCCCCATCCACTCCCACTTCTTCTCCCAAAGCCACTTATGCCAAGATACCCGCTCCTCCACACGAGACAAGAGGATGACCTCGCATGCTCTCTCGTGTCGTGTTCCTCATTCACAAGGTGCCCGCGCGCATTGGAATTATTTCTCATCCCACTTCCGTCGCAGGTGAGGAAGAAACTTTGACTAGGTGACCCACATGCGCATACGAGTGCCCTTTTTATTCATTGTCCTCGGGCAGTCAATATTCCGTCGAAGAGTTGAGGAGGGTTCCGATTCCGAACGAGCAAGTAGTGAGGAAAAAATATTTATTCCTGCCCGTCGTGAAAAAACACGTAGCAGAATTTAGACACTCGGTGCCGGTCAAATTCAAGTGTGTAAGGCGAAAAATCTTTTTATTTCAAACGGCTGTCTCAGTACAATATGTAACCCAAAATTGAAATTTTTCTCGTTGAAGAGGGTTTCTCCCGCTACCTTTCTTCTCTACGGTCATCTATTTGCATTTATCCTCTTCTTTAGTGTTTCCCTCTTTTCCTCCATCCATTCTCTCGTCTGCTTAGCTGCCACTGATTAATTCTTCCATTTCCTTTTCTTGCCTCTCCACTGTACTCACAGTTTAACCTATCCCCAACTCACTCCCTGAATCTCTCCATCTATCCCCCCCTCTGCCTTGAGCGGGAGAATTTCCATCCAGAATGTTGGATGCTCTTAAATCCCAGAAAACCACGGCAAGCCGACGTGTTATATCCATCAAGGGGGCCCTTTTACGTGGACAACACGTATGCGCAGTTAATGACCAACCTCACGGGACCCTCTTCCTTTCTTCTCCTTTCTCTTCTCGCCACACCACTCCTCGCGCCTTCCGCACCTTGAATTTTCTCCCTTTTTCTCCCCACCATGTATCCCTACCGTCCAAAAATTCAAATGTAGATATGTGTGATCTCATTTACTAACGACAAACAAGATTCATTCCAGTTACGAGTGTCCCAGGGGTATTATTAGGGAAGAGGTAGCTAGAAAACTGGGAGAGTTAACGAGGGAAAGAGAGAAATTTGCTTGAATATCCGTTTTGCGGAGGATATTGTTATATCCTTTCCATTTTATTCAGTCACATCGTCATTGAATTTTTCCCCTCAGCAACTACACGTAACACATGCATGAATGACCTCTTTTTCCCGAGTGGCATATTCAGTTCTGCCACCACACTTTTCTTCTTTTTTTCAAAAGTTGTAAGGGGTTTCTTTAGCTCATAAAATCATTATGAATTTCTATTCTTCCCTCGTTTGTAAGAAATAACACCATCAGCATTGTTACGCGTGGAAATTACACGGCTCCTTGAAGTTTTCTCTTGAGTACGGTATATTATATTTCCTATATTTAACACATGGTACTTTCGAACGCATCAATTTTCGTTTTATGATTAATAACGTTTGTCACTATAAATTCGATATTAGATTGTCCATTACGTTTTCAGTGCATACGTTTTTCTGTAATAAGCGTTTTTAGGAACGGAATTCAGGAGGAGTAATATGCGGTAATGGGAAATAGTAATTTCCACTAGTATTTTTCAGATTTTTCCCTATTGGACTGTAGGTGACTTGTCGTCGGGAGCATACTGTGTAGGTATTTCTTAGTTTGTTTTTCCGGCACCACTCCCTCTTCCAAATTTGAGCACTTAGCCTTAAGGGGAAAGACGCTGGCACGAAGGGTGAGGATAATCATTAAATTAGCTAAAATCGTTTTAGAGCCATTTTTGTTAAAGTATGTTGGGCGCAAGGAGTCCTGTAGGACTGTGACTACCTAGCAAAAATTGATGAACCAGGTGAGGAAATTTCCAAGCTCAACCACTTCTAATGAGTTCATATTATTTGAAGAGCAGGCGATGACAAAAATCCTCATCATTTGACATCATTGACATATTGTGTCTTTTCGTCGCTTTTTTGACAGACAGGTTTGTCTGATCAAGTTTAACCTTGTTATTGATTTATTGCATCATTCCAAGAGTAAACTATTCATTAGGTTTAACAACATAGAAACTAATTTTCCTGTTCCTTTATTAGCGTACCACCCACTCACATAGTAGGAGCGGGGTTTGGCGGAAACTTCTGCTTTGCCACTGGTTGAATACTAAATATACCTCTTTATATATGCAAGGGCCTTTTTCATTTAATCATTAGTGACCACAAAGTTTTATATAGAATAGCATTTTCGCTCAATAGTAATACCATTTTCAATCATGTTTTCAATGCTGATTCCCAAGTTCATAATCGCCAAGTGCAATAGTTTTTAGTTTAGCATAGCAGCACATCATTAAAGTCAACAATTCACATTTTAACGGAAATAAAAAAACACCTAAATCTCTCTTCGCACTTTATACTGGAACCATTCTTTTATTCCTCAATTAATTGCCCTTCATTAGCTACACTGAGAACAAATATGCACTATTTGCAGTTGTCGAAAACTGCTAATCTTAAAAATTTATTCACTAACATTCGGAAAGTGAATTAATGTTTCTCTTCTTCGATGAATCTAACGGCAAAAGAAACTGTCATTCGATTATATTAAAGAAATAGACGATAGCGCAATAGGAAAAATCATATATTCGTCTTCACCGGTGGTGTACGTATGGTTTCACCTGAGTCGTACTACAACAGCCAATGCCAAGAATCGTGCTCTTTGAGTGACATATAGACTGAAAGCAACTATCGCCAGATGATAATAGATTGGTTACAACTAGGCAGTGAGGGAATGGGAAAATAAAAATAAGTCATATTTATTTTCTGTAGTTTATCTAAAATTTTATATTTAAAATAAAATAGTCCATGAGTCTCAAACAGAAATGACTGTCGGAAATAGGATTCACTCATGAAATACAAAACCAAATATGTATAGTACGAAACAAGAAATCCTTTTCTGCCGAGTCAAAATATGGACACCAACATAGCTAACGAGATGGACTAAAATAATAAAAACAGACTGAATTCGCGTCAAATGGTATTATAATTATTTATGATATTCCCATCATTTTCAAAGGGGGACACACAAGGCGATAGACAAGAGAGAATGGAAATTCGTCGCTACATCTCATCGTATCTCTCACCTTCTCACTCACTCTCCATCCACCATGCAATTTTCCTTTTCTCCACCCTGCCCGCCGAGCATCTTAACTGTGTACCGTCGGCTGAATGTCACAATGCTTAGCACCTTTACAATCTTGACTCCATCCAATCCCTCGCCACGGTTTCTTCCCCTTTTTGCCCTCTACATCCTGATATCTTCCAGGGTCAAACGTGTATACTCTCCCTTTCATTAGAGCAAAGAGCCCAGCCCTCATTGTCTCTGCCGCTCTTAACAAATATGTATCACCTCTTTCCCTCATTCACTATCTAATTCTCTTGCCATTTGGTAACATTCTGGCATAGTTATACCTATCCTAACGCGTTGGCAATTCTTAAATTTGCTATATACACGAAATCTATGACAAGAGGCACGTCAGCATAAGAAGTAATATAATCCGCTCTCTTCTATATCAAGTGATTAATTCCTGAATAAAGATTGCGATTCTCTTCACGGATTCCTGGCAGTGAAATTCATTTTTCAAAGAAGTAAGACCTGAGGATATTTGAACATCAATTAATGCAGGGCCGAAGAGGCTCATGGATTATCTGATGTGAGATCTACCTAGAAAGCAGTATCATGGGTTTTACATTATTTTGGCAGAGAGCTTCTCACTACATGTAAAAACCTAACCCCTACTCTATCCGCGTAAAGGACCGCGTTAAGGATAAAATTTTAATTTCAACCGTCCAACTTCACGGCTAAAACTGGCATTCCCTCGCAAAACCACTGCCTACCAACATAACTTGCACTCCGCCCTTATTTTAATTGAAGATTATGAAGGGTTCAAAATTTAATAAAGTAAACATCACAGCAATTTGGCATAAAATTAGGCTTATTTCGCAGAAAGTCCATTTTTCGAAGTAGGCGTTCCATTACATGGCATTACAGTGAATGAATTGGCAGAGGTAGGAGTGCGTGGGAGGTAGTTGAGGCATCAAAGGGAAGGAAAGAAGGCTGAGATATGCTGTGTAAAAGCCGTCAATGGAGCACGAGTGTGTTGAAAAAAGAGAGAGGGTGTCGTGGGCGACTGTTTTGGCGACGCATCTCCCGCAAGATGTGGCTGATAAGCCACGGGTGCGTTCATGAAGAGGATTGGTCCAGGAACACGATTCAAAACAGGGGTGGCTGCGGATATTATATGCAGTGGAGGCAAAGGCATTCTCATACACGAGTGCGCCACGAGAGGTTATTGTTAGTACCACCGTGTGTTAATGGCGTCTCGACTCGTTATTTCGGAAGGCGCTCGGCTTCTGAGGTAACCTCCGACGTTAAGAACCTAATAAGGGTAAGACTACGTAATGAAGGAGATAAAGATGAGGGAGGGAGGATTTAGTTGCTCTCCCGTAGGAATGGGATCATCTTCTGTACAAAGCAAGTTCCCCTTCAATAGGTGACGCGGCACGGCAGCCATTGGACGGGATTGTGATTCGTACTCTTATGTCCTACGCACGCCTTTTCCCTGACTTGATTTTCATTATGAAACCTGTGCCACTCTGGAGGTCATAGTAAATATCTTTCTTACTTCAACATTCTATTATATAAATACATTATATTCCACACTATTCCACATAACCATGGTGGGTGGTGAGTTGAATTAAAAATGTGGAATATAACGCCACATTTTTAATTCAACTCACCACCCACCATGGTTATGTGGAATAGTGTGGAATATAACGTTGTGTTTATTTAAGAATGTTTGACGGTTTGGTGTTCCAACAAATTGCGCGAGAGACTTTTACTAACTTTTTTAGGTGCTTGATGATAGTATTACCTTAACTTTCCCTTAACCTCTCAATTACATACTATCACTTTCCCTCGGGATTCTGTAGTTTCGAAAAATTGGATTATTTGGTATTTTATGCTGTTAATTTTCAAGTTGAAACTCCATTCATTTTCTACATTTTTCATTGTCATTTTTACTATCTTTCTTTCACACCAGTAGGGTGTACAGGCAGATAACACGGTCTCAGAAACCACAAATTGCGTAAATACCCTTGAGGCAGCAGGTAAGTAATTACATCCATCGCTTTCGGGTTTCTGAAATGAGAGGATAAGTGCGGGGCGAAAGAGGAATGGTGTGTGGGAGGGCGTGGCCATAAACACTGCGCAGATGAGTGGAGACATGAAGTACAAGAAAGAGAAAAGGCAAAAAAGGAATGACTCCAGTCACTTCCAGAGCACATTTACGCTGAATAGCTTGTTTTCCTCGTCTCTTTTCTTTCCTTTCATTGTTGCTCTTCCAACTCCAAGAAAAACCTCACACTTCACACTATGTCCTATCCTTCCTCCCCACTAGCTTCAGAGGCTTTGAAGTGAAGGCTGGAGCCCAAAAGACCGTCGGTGTGGCGGAGAGTGTCGGTCAGCAGAGGATGCAAGTGAGCCAACCGATTCAAGACCCGATCCGAGGCCTCCTCGACCCCGCTCCGCCGTACACTACTTTTCCTCCGTCCGTGTCCCGACATTGACCCTTCCCTTTCCTTCGTTCTTCCGATCCGCCACCACGGCTCCACCATCCAAATCAACCCAATTACTACTCAATTGTTCTTCACCCACCAAACGCCAAAATTTCTACTATCCGATTGTCATTTCCATGCACCCAAAATTCCTTTAAAATATTAAGGTGTGCTCAGTCGACAACTTCTCAGGAACCGATGAAAGGAACGCTCAGTTCAAATGACACGAAATTTAGCCTGAAGTACTCAATTTTACACCCCGATCAATGAATGTTCATATCACATTTTCCCATAAAATCACCTTTGAATTTCAATTAAATACATAAGTATGACAGCCAAACTACAATGGGTTTATGATCTATCTCAATTGTGATCATTTGCCATCTCGAACCAGTAATTTAAATCAAGAAATATTGATAAATATTTAAACATTATGAAAGCTTTAGTAATCAATATATGAAAAAATTTTAATTAAAAAAATTACAGTTGTAGTTTAAACATTTCGTGAAAATTTAAATAAACTTTAAAGCGATGCTAAATGCCTTATTCCAGGAGGCGAAGGATCTGAAAAAATTATATTCAATTTGGATGGCCACCGGACGAATCCGGCCGAGTCGGAAACCCAAGTTGACATGTTTACCAACATCATTTGAAGAGAAGGCAGGGCTCTCTGTCCACTTTTCCTGTTGTCCGTCGCACCACCACGCAGGGTGTCTTTCCTCCAACCCCCGGAAAACTTCCTCATGAAAGCCCCAGTCTCCACCTTTACTCAACCCATTACCAAGCAGAAAAGGGAAGGAAACAGGATGGAGAAGATGGAAAAAGACCGCCAAAGCCCTTTAGAGGTTGCAGAGGTCCACAGTTGAGATGAGAAACGCTGTCTCTGCGACAAATTAGATTCCGAGAACGAGAGGAAATGTGAGGAAACTGGAGGAAAGAGCATTGACAGGAAAAATAAGAGGAAACATGAGAAAGATAGGGATTCAGTGAGGGAAGATAATGAGTAGGAATAACAAAGTCTTTGTAATATAAACCACAAAAATATTCTATGTGTGTTTGATATGCAAGTTCATACGACAGAACGGGAGCTAAAGAGTTTATGTCTATCCTATCCTATCTCCGTTTTCAGTTATTCTAATTTTTTCTCACCACATTTTCTGCCAATACTTCCAGGTTACACTGCCGAATGTCCAATTTATTTCCTTTCCACTGAAGATTGGATTATGTAAATACGGCAAAGGTTGCAGTTCTACTCGTGTCTGGAAGATTAATACAAATTAACGCGGAAATTTTTAGCTTTATCTCCGGCTAAAGTAAGATTCATATATTTGATTGATTTATATATAGGTCCCACCAATGTTAATCCATTTTATTTCTATAATCCATTATATATTTTCTGAACCAGCTGTAAGGCTGCAAAAAAATTATTCCTAGCTACGTTACGTTTGCTTAATTATAGGGACTACCAACTTAATGCACAATTATTCATCCTTAATTTTGGGAGTACTCTTGCTCCGTTTACTTTATCCAAATAAGGAATGCCTTAAAGCGGTTACCCGGTGGAAGAATCGATTGCCCAAAGTATCTTCCTTTCATACTTTTCTGGCTTGGACGAAGTAAATTACTGGAAAAATTCCACACAGTCCCCAAACCCAACTAACATTGCCAGTGATATTGAAACCAATGCTCCCAGCAGGGAGATAATACTTTTCTAGTTTAAAATTAATGGCATTTCAAGTAAGTTGCGAAGGTGGAAGCGTATCAGAACTCATTCTTTCAATCTAAGTCTTTTCATCGATAATTAACTAATTTCGGAATCAAGGAACACTTCTTTTAGTGGACTTGAAATGTCTGGCGTCAATCAGGAGTCCAATGGGGGAGTAGGAAAAGAGTGGTGAGTTGGGTCACTTAGGATTGGTTAGCAAGTTGGTGAAGGGAGGTTTTATTGGGAAAGGAGGAAGGCTGGAGAGAAACAGTGTCAGTAAAAGCTTTCTCCCAACGAAAGCCACCTAAGGAACCACGATCACTAGTCTCATGGGATGAAAGAAATAATTCACTTGAAATGCTCCCCACATAGCTACCAAGTAGGAATCAAATTTCCTTAGAAAAAAAGTCGCCAACGCCTGGACCCTAACCTATTGCCCGAGTCGCCGAGATGGGAAAACAGAACTCTTGCCTGCAAACTAACTCCTTTCAGGAAAATATCTACGTAATTATCGGTTTATATGATAAATGTAATACCTTTAAAACTTTATAATAACAGCTATCAGCACATGTGGCATTTGGATGGAATACGAGTATATTGGAAGATCTCATCAAGTATAGAGTTACTTCTGTAACAGTTGCCTCCGTTCCCATGAATGTAATCCGAACTGCGGAGCTGGTGACACGTACCCTCGAACGGATTGAGTTTCACAAGCTCTCTCACCTTGCGAGCCAGCCTCTCGCATGAAAAAATATATCTCATTGAGTTTGGAATTACAAACCAAAAAAATAGTCCCATCTTAAGATATGATACCTGATATGAGGAAAAGACCTCGTTTCGTGTTCCCTTTGGTTTAAGCATCGATTTTCCGCGGGATTGATTAACTCTCAAAAATTTTACCCAGCAAGATCTCATAGTTTACGTCAAATAATGGTGAATCATGAAACAGAAGTTTCTAGTGTCCACCTTAGCCGGAGTTTGATACGTTTGTTTAATTCGTCCAAATTGGTGTGTAGTTACTCCTCGGAGTTGGGAAGGGAAGTTTGTCGTGAAGTAAATGGAAGCAGTTGGAAGCACTTTGTTATAGTAAGTCACATTCTTGTTAACCGCATGAGTAATACTGTATGCATATCCTGATAGCTACAGAAAATCTGAATTATGCCCATGTTTTACGGATAATTTTTGTACGAGGGTGAGAGTTGAACATCTCTGACAAAACAATTTTTGACGATCGTTTGTAACTATCTTGAAATTTCTAGCTCGATCGTAATTTGACATGACCTAAGCAACTATACTGTGGCCCAACCATTTCACAGTCGATCCTTATCTCTGTCAAAGTACGTCTAATATATTATTTAATATTTTCCCTCTTTTTATTGTTAATATCTTACAAGTATTTCGGATTTATACCGAAAAATGAAATCACTGTGAAATGTGTTCTTCATCTTAAGCCTTATGTATTGTAGTACATTTATTGATATATCATAAGTATATACTCAATATCAGCAGTGCAGGATAATATTTTTGAGGTTATGGTTGAAATTCAAGCTTCGGAGTCAACATATAACAAAAATATTATCCCCAGTTACATTACGTTTGCTCCCATGATAAGGACTACCAGCGTCTTGTATAATTCCTTATCCTAAATTTGGGAGTGCTCTAGTCCCGTCTTCCATACCCAACTGTGGAATTTATTAAAGAGGTAACCCAATGGAAGAATTGATTGCCCAAATAATCTTCATTTCGTACTTTTCTGGCTTGGATGAAACAAAACCAGAAAAACAATGGTCTCCAAACTCAGCTATCACTGCAAGTGATATAGACAGGGATGTACTCACCAGGGAGATAATACTTTCCCAATTTCAAATGACTGGTATTCCGAATTGATTACGTGGGATAAAGCGTATCGGACTTCCTTCTTTACGACCTAGACTTTTTATTTTTAAACCGCAAATACCTAAGAATATATTGACGCAAATTGCTGATATATATAAACTGACATAAAATAATAAGTCAAAGCAATACACTCCAAAGTCATGTCATCCGAAGCTAAAGAGGGGCTACCAAATTTATTTCAAACTCTTACAACACGTGTTTCAACTGCCTAGCAGTCATCATCAGGTAAGACAGTTGAAACACGTGTTGTAAGAGTTTGAAATAAATTTGGTAGACAGTACGATATCGTTTGAGTTTCATTGTTAAATATGCTGTTCTACAACATCTTGCCGGAGAAAGTGGAGTCTAAAGAGGAGCTATTATCTCTAAAAAGCCTTTCAAAACCCACCATATTGGTTCATATTTTCGCTCAAAAGGGTTTCTAAAATGATGTTATCATCCCTAGTTATGCTTCACCACCATTATAAGGAACTTACATATCAAATGTTTTGGCATTTGATACCTAGACCTCAGCAATAGTGGGTCGGACAGCCCTATAACTAAAATATAAATGTGTGTATGTATGTATAAATACATGTGCTTCCCAACAAAGCGATCTTTTTTCGTCAATAATCCAATTTCTCTTGACTTTCAAGAAATTTTTCATCACCTAGATGCTCATCGCGGTATCTTCTCCGAGGAAATACCTCAGTCAACCGACATCGTTTGCGATGTAGACGTATGCGCCAACAAAAATGTAAAAGCTCATTGCCAATGGATATTCTTGAATCCTAATAAAAGAAACCATCAGTATAAAGATTATATGCAAAAATTAGCCGCGTCGAGACGGAAGGTGACCATGGTGACCGACAACAGAAATATTTCCATTTATGACACTCTAAAATTGGGAGATCCGAGAATACTCCGACGCATTTTATTGTCCATTCTCATTCAATATAGATGACGTGGGTCAGCGCTAAAAGATATGGCTTTTGAAAATATGGTGGGCTGGAGCGCTGTCAGGAGATGAAATCTTAGTGAACATAGAATCTGCAACACGAGCGTTTGTGATGAGAGATTGAGAAGAATAGATAAAAAATAGAAGCGAAAAATGGGGGGTGATTATTTATTAGCAGACAAATTTATTGTACCATTTTGATCTTGAATGGTAATAAGTGATTGATACGGGGTGATATAAAATTGAAAATAAAGACAAAAATAACCGAGCACTGCACAAGAATGAGGAGAGCACAGTCGTAATATTACATCGTCGATTCTTACGTCCATTTACTTCGCTATCAACTGATGAAGGGAGTCGATCAAGATATGGAGTGACCTAGGTTGATAGGATAGACTTTGAAACTGATCGCCTAATGGACGGCCAAAATGCAAATAATCAACATTTTATTTTAGGTTTTTGAAGATGCAAAACAGTGAAACTTGAGTGGCAGGGAAGTGTACTTGACACGTAAGTACGAGCGGGCGCACCATATCAAGAGCTATTTATATTGATAGGTTTGCAGCACCAATTGAAATAAGTACAAAAAAATGTGATTTCGATAAATTAAATTACCATGTTAAAGTAAACAAATTTTAAGCAAGTTTCTTTCAATTTTTAAAAATTCATGCATACAAAAATATTAATTTATTCTTTGAGAATCTGCTCAATAATTTATTAATTTGTATTAAATATTTAAAAAAACCATGTAGTTAGTTGCCTTGGTATGGTTTTACCTGAACACGCGTATCAAGACTTAAGATAAAGCTATACGTAACCACTCGCCGCATGTCCCATAACACGATTAATTTATAAATAATTGTTTACAATGTACGCGCATTGCAAATTGCTTGTAAATCCGCGCACAATACATATCTAGTAATGAAAGGCGCTAAGTTGAATATGCTATACCACACGAAAATTATAAATATTTGATGCATTACTCGGTTTCAATGGCAAATAGTTTGTGAATTATTGTGACCCAGATTTTGGAAAGCTTTCCCACAGTGTGGCACGGTAGAAAATGGAGAGGGAAGGATACCAATATTATTGAAGAAAAAAGGAAACTCGTGGAATTAAGAGAAGATTATGGACTGATTACTTCGCCCCCTCAATCCTCAGGAAGTCTAAAAAAAATCACGATGCCACCTTACCGGTTAAACTAAAGACAGGCAAAGTAAATAATAGCAAGAAGATGATATTCCGGAAATTTTGGGGAAAGGCAAGCGTGGATAGACTTTAATCAATGTGAATTTCAAACCAACAGAATTTCGGCGAAAGCGTGATTTCAAATAAAAATGACTGAAAATTTATGAAAACTTATTGTTTTAAGTGAAACAGTAAACTGTAGGTTTGTTTTTGGGATGGTTTCATGCGTGAGAAAAAGTGCCTCCTTTTATGACATGGCTTCCTGTATTGCTGAAATCGCCGCGTCGAAGCTAGGAACAGTCAGGTACACTAGTTTAAATGTTTATTCTCGACCAATTTATTCTCTCATAGTAACTATTTTCTACTTTAAAAAGTTTAATTCTCACCAGAACACTTTTCTGCGAATAGATTGAGATGACTGAAAACTATATTGCTAATGGCGGCAAATCATGGGTCGTTTTTTGCCAAAAGTTTAGCCGGAAACTACAAATGTATCAACAGAGAGTATGTTCGGTGTGATCGGTATTTAAAGAGGTTACAAAGAGGACAAATTAAAAGCCGTTCAACTAAAGGCTCATTTCCGTGATGGTCAATGCAAACTAAATAAACTAAAAATATCACGATTAAATACCTCCAGGGCAGAAAATGTATTTTTCCGTGAAAATGTATGTCCGTGATGGTCAATGCAAACTAAATAAACTGAAAATGTCACGATTAAATACCTTCAGGGCAGAAAATATATTTTTTATTATATATAGGAAGAAAGCGCTGAAATATGAAAACATTGAATGATATCGTTTTAAAGGTGTACTTAAGCGCAATGGAATGATATATAAATCCTAATTATAGGATTACTGATTTAACAATATTCCGTATTAATCCAATGCTGCGGCTGTATCATTCCAGTTTACTACCACTTACAAATGAACCATAAGGCAACCTTCTTCATGTATTAGTAAAAGGAAACTCGACTAAAGCATAAATGTCAACATTAACAGTAACCATGGACACAGTTTGGCCCTGTTAAGAGGGATGGCCTTGTTAAAACCATACTTGAATTTGATTTGAAATACATTTCACAAAGATGCTCCAATTGCATCGCAGCGGGCTTCATCTGTATATACTATCATCATTGCAGAGCAAACTGTAACAACTTTTACTTATGCAGATAATTTAGGATTTTCAGAAGTCTTATATTTTTGCCAAGGACCGTATTATTGGTGACTATTAATCGCATTAGTATCTTCGACATTCTTAGTGAGTATAATATAGTTTTGTAGATTGAGAGTGCTTAATTGTCAAGTAAAAATTCCGGTAACTAAGATGTTATTTATATCAATCCGCCGACAACTTCAATAAAATAATAATCAAAAGCCCTATTGAACAGCAAAAGAGAGTACTGTGTGTAGTCTAGGAGTAAAACCGTCTCCTGTTTCGATTTACGAGAGAATTTTTCCGAGAATAGAATTTTCTCAGTTTAGCGTAGGCAAAAATACGAACATTTTGTATCCTATGCCAGGGAGTTGATTCACACAACCAACCCAATACAATTTCTTACTTACTCCGAAAGTTCCATGCTAAGTTGGCAGAAAAAGTAATGTTCATTGGGACTCATCAAGTTGAAGACAAGGGTGAAACCCAAAGGGGCAAACACTAAGGTAGAGGTTCTGGGGAAAAAGAAAAAAAGACCAAAAAGTAGGAAAGGGAAAAGCAGGTGGAGCGGGAGGGTTTCATTTCCCTCTTCGGAGCTCATTTCTTATGCACCGAGCAACAAGTGAGAAAAAACGGCTGCACCAGCGGTCGAAGTGAGATACCGGCCACGCCTTGAACTCGAAAAACCTCGATTTTTAGGGAAAAGGATATTTAAGGAGATTCTTGAGTCGTCAAGGTTTTACTTAGCATAAAATTTGCCAGGGCAAGCATAAAATAATAACTTATACTCCTTAAGTATTGTTCATGGATTGACGAAATATATTATATATTAATTCTTTATTTTTCATAAAAAGCACCAACCAATGACCAGCATCGCGCTAGTAAGCCAACTTAGTAATTAAGCAACTTATTTGTAAGTAAGTTTGATAGTAAGTAAGTAACTTCACTTTGCGTAGATGTTCTTCAATATGCCTGCTGCCGAAAGTCATATGATCAAATGGCTATCTCAAAGAGGGGGTCTATTCATAAAAAGATGGCCCAGACCTTATTTTTTCATGTGAGTTAGTAATTTATGTACTAAAATATATTCAATACCCTCAAAACCATAATTTGTTATGTACTTTACTACCCATAGGCAATATTATGCCCCAAATTATACCCTTACTGAAGAGTACTTTTTACACTTTTCCTCCCTATTCCTATTGAATCATTGCTAATGAATATATTTATACTCAGAGTAATATCAGTGATGACTACTCTCATAATTTTCTCAATGACGAAAGAGATCAGTAATTTTAGACAGAATTTAATTAATTCTGCAATCGTTTACGCGCCAATTTCTTTAAAATTACGTGAAACCTTCTGAATTAGAATGAAAAAATTCTGAAAGGAGTCCACATCACATCTATTAATTCTCCCTACTCTCCCATACATCCCCCCTTTCATAATTGTCAAAAAACCTCTCATAAACAACCAGCTCCTCCTCCAAAAACTCATGGAAATGATCAATGAATCAAATAATTCAACGAATTGATAAGAAAATGGGAGTAATGATAATTCAAGGAGCAGAAACACGATGCCTGGGCATCAAATGTTGAACAAAATTCCCCCATTGCAAAAAAGGATACATCACCAGGCGGTCTTCGAGGAATTGCTAGTGAGGACTGAAGACTGAAAGATTAGCCTCCTTGGTTTATTACAACTTCACGGGCACATACCCATTTACAATGACACACATTGCCGGTTAATTAGAGATAAAGTTAACGTACTCCAACTAACCTCTGTCCCGATGGCTAGTGGCGGAAGAGATAAGTCCTCCAAGAAATGGATCATCATGACCACCTACGGTCCGAATATTAAAGTTTTTCAAGGAATAGATTGGTGTGACTGCGATACATCGAAGCCTAAAATTGAATTACTCTGCCGCTCACTATGGCCGATAAACATGCAAGCTGTCCTTATCCGATAACAGGGTTCAGGATATATGTTTCAATTCAATCCCGAGAGCTTTCTAAACCAAATCTGAGAAACAGTATTCTAAAAGAGATAAAAATGTGATAAATTGACGTATTTCATTTATTACCTATATTCCCGTGCTCTCATTTTTTCTCAGCACTGGTTTTAACCCTCATCCATTTTCCTCTGACAACACCCAACACCCCTTCACCACGCCAATTTCCCATTTCCCATCCCATCCCCTTTTCTTATGCAAGTTTTATTTATTGACGCCATCTGTATCGCTGAGCGTTACTCAAAAATCTTTCGTTTCGGCCCTCTTCAACCGCCTCGGAAAACAAATCATACTTCTGTTTTTCTCGTCAGATTTGTTTCCCTAGTACGGGGCCCCTGCCGTGCGACTCCGAAGGGAGCCAACGTCAGGATAGGAAGGTGAAATGATTATTTCGCTGAGTTTTTACATCTACTTCCCACCCTTGCAACCCATTAATCCATTCGGTAGCTCTAATTTGCACACACTTATCTCTCCCATCAATCTTTCTCTCTTTCAATGAACTTCACTTCCTCCTAGTGTCCACCACACGAAAAGTCGATGCTTAGAATGAACTCTCTTGGAGCAGAGTATTTTTTAGCGTGTTTTACATATACTTTTCATAGATGCCCATATCAGATTCACATATCAATATAATATTTTTGGTCGCGATAACGGTTGTCCATAAGGCATACGTTAGTATCACAGCTATTTTTCAACCACCCTTTTCAGACTGATAGTGTGACTGTTGTTCTTTTAACGTTGTCATGTACTTTAAATAACCAGCTTTATCAATGGCATCTATTTTCAGGACATTAACCGTAAGCTTTGCCCATGTAGAGCAGCTTGAATTTTTTATAACGATAACATAGAGGAAGTAATTTGAACCCTCCCTAGATTATACGCCGCTTGGTTTATCCATTCAAAACAATTCCCGACTGGCTGGGCCCCTCAGAATATCCGCACCGACGATGTTCACGAAGCACATTGCCCAATCTCATATGGCATTGCCCATCTCATACGGCACAAGTCTCTTACGCTCTTGTGTCCGAAAAGTTACACGCTGTAAAAATTCTACTCCTTCTTTGTTAATATTTTCCTCGGGCTTTATCCAAAGCTGATAGCATTACATTTTGTCCCAACTGCATGAATTTGGCAAGGAGACGGCTTGAATATTTTTTTACTCTTAATGTCCGTTGATTGGTCGGCTGCAGTCCAATAGCTCTCCCGCGCCCACCCTGGTCCATCCTAGGAAACATTTTTTCTAATATTTTCGGTACCTCAGGTTTTTTAAATTATCATTACACTTTGCCGAAACCTGAAAAAATATGCAGCGTTCGCCTTTTTAAATTGAATACCCCCAAACACAAGTGTATTTGATGGGGGCGAACCATAAATGAACGTAATAAAATATAAAAAAAGTACATAACTACATTTTTGTAAACGAAAAACCACGTCTTACTCTGTGTAAAGCTTAAAATAAATTGTGATGTCTACTTAGAAAATAAAATCAGTCCCAAAACGACAGCAAATCTTAGTTAAACTTAGATGTCGGAAGACAAATTTCTAATACTGTTTCGATGCACTGTTTTTATACCAGAAATATTATAAAAGTACCACGCGGATGAGTTAGTAATCATTTCTTGCCGTCACTTGCCATTACAGACCCATTTAATTATACAGGTAGTGTATACATGGTAATTATATATGATAAATATATCAGTTTGAGGTAAGTATTTCAAACCTTAGACTTTAAATGAGGACATTCAGGTGTCTGATGCTATATTTACATTTTTGTAAGACTATCTTTGCTCGTCAATAATGGGAAATAATCTCGGCGTATGCTTCAATAGGCACTCACCCTTGCAACCCTTTAATCCATTCGGTAGCTCTAATTTGCACTCTTCCCTCTCCCATCAATCTTTCTCTTAAAATTAAATTAAAGCTCTTATTTTGCTCTTCCCTCGGGTAACTAATTTAAATATTTCAGAAGATACGGAAATAATATTAGTTACTAATGGTCGCATAAACCAATACGCACCATAGTTCATGTGAGTAATTCACATTTCTGCATCGAAAATTGTTTCGGTGAAAAATTTTCCGATAGGATCGATGCCGAGAACTTTGGTCAACGAGAGCTCATATTGTTAATAAGTCAGAACGAAAAAGTCACATTTGATAACTGCTCATACGGAAAATATAAAACTCGAAGATTAAGCCTTAGAACATAATCCCGATAGACAAGCGGATTCCACTCAATTGTATAGCCTCTAAGATGAGCAGGTCGTAATTCTACCTCCTTCACTTTCATTTTGTGTAGATAAAATGCGCTTGAAATGACTTTCAGATGATAAGGTTAAAAATTTTAAGATTTTTCTTCCGTTCTTATGTCATATAAAAAGACCAATTAGCATCCACAAAAATAAATATTGATTTCCAAAAATGAGAAGTATTTTATCGGGGTACTTCGGTAATTTATTAGGAAAATCTTCAATAGCTTAACAATTGTATATGTGCATCTCAGTATTGAATGGGAAACATGACAAGACACCTAATTGAATGCAATAAAACGATTTACGATGATGAATAATGATATATACGATAATGAACGACAGGAATGAATAATACGATAAAACGAAAATGATTTGACGCAAAGCAGTGACAAATATGATAAAGTCATTAGGTAGCTTTATATAATTTACTTACTAACGAGGTATTAGTTCATCGTTGAAAACAGGACCAATCAACAGTTTCCGTACCTATTACTTTGGAAAGAAAATTTTATTCGGAGCTTCAGCATAAGAGCAGCAATGAAGTAAATGTTACGTTATACATAATGAGTCAGTTGTAAAGACAAGTGTTTTAATTTTGCTCTTCCCTCGGGAAACTATTTTAAATATTTCAGAAAATACGGAAATCAATGTATTTCCCCGCAGTAACTTCTCCTTGACCGCAGCACCTACTTATTTGTCTTCATTTTAAAGAAAAAAATTTAAATCCTCATCACTCATATATACATGTGCACACGAAGGTTCTGAGGGCGGGAAGGAAGGGAAGGGAATCTGATTGCGATAAGAGTTTAGGAGGTGGAGTTTTCAAGGGAACTGGAAATATGACGTCAGGGGAAAAAAATCCGTTTCTTTAAATGCAGAAAGTGTACAACGTCAAAACTGTAACTTTTGAATACATTTTTAACCGATTTCAGATGATCCTGTTATTTGAATATTTGGGGCATGAGATTAGAGGCAGCAAAATATTTTCCGAAATTGTTAAATTTTCACCGATTTTTTTCGTTACAAATTTTTAAAATATTAAAAAAGGGACTGAACACGACTCACTACTTGTGCGTGAAATTTTTGCATAAAAAACACCGCGATGAAGGCACACTCGCCGTTCTCTCCGGACTAGCCCACGTTGATTTCTTACTAGTCTCTACGAAAGAAAACCACGAAAGTACCACATTATGCAAACAAGAAAAATAGTGGAGATAATGACTGAATTTATAAAGAAGCTAATGCTACACCGATAATTACGATCCAGGGTATCGGGATGGTATGGTGGCTATAGTACTGGCTAACCATACGGGCGGTCAGGTTTCAAATCTCTGCAGAGGAGGATGTTTTTCAGGGGAAACCTGATCCCTACTTGAAAAACTGGTGGAGGGAACTTCAGGTACAGTACTCCATCTTTCGAATGAGACGTTAAGCCGTGGTCCTCTTGGCGCCTTTCGTTGAGAGCAGGTTAATGCCGACGCCGGGTTTCTATCCACCCTTCCTCCTTTACCTATCCCCTATGGCGCAAATGACCTTAGCCGTGGTCGCCTCCCCAAATATTCAATCCAATCCTTATTTAACAGAAATGAGGCGTGACGTCGAAGGGTCGTTTTGTGGGAGATACTCCTCCGCATCAACCTCAAACAAACAAGACCTGACTTTTGAAAGTTATGTAAGCCTAGCTTGTAGCCTTCAAGGGTCAATCGCAACACGAGGAAATCCGTCCATCAGCTTTGTTAAACTCTTTTCTCTGGCAGTACCTTTTAACGAAGCGTAAGGACATATACTTTGCATAGATCAGGCATTAAATCATTCTCTAACACTAAACTCGTTCTTGATATTTGGCTCAATCAGACTGCAATAATATTTCTCTCTGTTTCATCATTGCATGAGAAGATACTCTCTATTACTATTCACTCTGTAAATTCTTATTTCGTTGATGCAGCGATGCGAATCCTTAGTCTTTGATTCTTTGCGTTATTTTCAAAGTTTTACAGGCATTAGCCAATGCTGACATAAGTGTTTATTCAACAGATTAAAAGAAAAACTCGTCAGCTTTAGAAAATTGGCACTGTTGATATATCTTCAAGGATAGGAGCTAGAGAGCCTTTCATACGACCAATGGATTTCATCATAGCGTACGGAAAGATGGATGATTAAGTTTCAACATTACTCATGCCAACGTAATTCCACAAAAGCTGCTCTGCTGCATTACATTTTTTGCCGAAATATTTATAAAACTAGCGGGTTGGCTATAACCAACTGTAAACATTCCAATAGCTGAGGGTAATATGGCATCATTCTTTAAATAGCTGGTAACTAGCGGCGATCCAACCCAGCTTCTGGCCGAAATTGGTCTGAAACCAATTCAATCGTTTCCTTTGTTAGAGCATGAATGCAAACATCCATTCATGCGCTGAGGAGATGAAAATTCTTACTTGATGGCAATTAAACCAGTGGAAGCCATTAATTCATGTGGATACATATTTAGATATACACGCTCGCAATTTCAGAGACCTGGAGAATGTCGGGAATCCCAACGTCGGCCAGTGCTGAAGTGGATGAGAATATTTTTAAGAGGATTTCCGACTGATACTATGAGCTAGGGGCAAAGCAATACACATTTCTCCAATTGGTTCTCCAGGTCAGTAGCAGTGGAAGGATTTATTTTTCGCTTCTGTTTATGAGATGATTTTATAAGGAGAAATATAAACACCATTCCATCAGCGAAGGCAGAGATAAGTCATTTCGTCTCACGGAGCCATATTCACGATTACCCACACTCCCCTATTCTTCCGGGAGATAATTTGGGAATTAATATTTTACTAAACTTATCCGCATCAGAAAAAATAATATTTACATATTTTCTAACATATTATTAATTACTATTTTGAATCATTATGCAAGTAAATAAAAAGGTAGGTCAATATCAACAGTGATCACTCCTGAAGTCGATGGTACTCCGAGAATGGCTTCCACTGTTAAGCAATGTAGTAAAAGTGACTCCAATGAATAAACTCTTTTTTAAATTAATAAGACGCGGTTTTGTAGCTCACCTATGCACAAAAACTAAAATAATCGCCTTAGTTTATTTCTTTAATTCTGAAACTACCGTTCTCTAATTGGAGTCTAATTCAATGCGTTAATCGACATAGATTAAGTTCTCCATCACTGCCTTCTCACCGCGATCATTTCTCGTTCCTAACCCAAACTCTCCAACTTCATACCTATCTTTCCCTTCCTCCACTACTGTTTTCCCATTGCCCATTACTATTAGCTTTTTCTTGCCCGGGACTTCTCTGATATTCTCCTCTATCTGTTCATACACATCAGCCATCTCTTCCTCCCCAAGCCAGCTGGTAGGCATGTACACCTGGATCAAATTGAAATTTGTAGGGCGTACGTACATCTCTACCACTAGTATTCTGTCACTCACCTCCACTGAATCTCCAACCCACCACTATAGATTACCCAGTAACTATCACACCAATAGTCCCCGCTGTCCCTCCATCTCGCCTTGCAAGCCTCAAAGAATTCATTTTTCCTCAATCCATTTCGCGTTTAATATTCTCCATTTTTCCTCACAAACGTTCCAATTCCTCATTTTTATTGGAACTTTCTTCCTCTTCTTTTTCTTCTTATCTTCCTTAGTTCTTGTATCCTGCGATTGCTCCGTTATGCAAGGATTTCGTGAAATGACGACCTCGGGGGCCTTGCCTCCCCCGATGCCAGGCCCGACACCTGCCCCAGTGGGCGGCGTCCTGTAGTTACCATGATTTATTTCTCTATGAGTGACATTCATTTTCAGGGTAGTAAAATAGTTGAGAGGGAATCCCAGCCCCACTTCCCAATGGAGTATTTCACATGGAACCATTACGGGACGACCGTTCGTCTGGCTCCTACCCTTCGCCCTATCTGGCATGGATGGCCCCACCGGGAGCATTATTACTTGCTCCCGCCAGTTCAGCTCTAGAGGTCATTGGAACGCGCAAGCCCTTCCACAACATCAAGGTAGTAGACCGCGGGAAAGGAATCAAAGAATATATTTGTCTAAAAATTTGCATATTTGTACCGTTACATGGTTGCATAAATCATGTCAAAAGTACAATCAGCTGTATAAAAACACAAGTAAATAATTAAATTTTCAAATTTGTTTTGATTCGCGTAATCACGATTTCTCTCCACCCTACCACATCTCCTTCAAATAATACTTCCCTCACCAATATGCCACCTGTTTTAATGGTAAAAATGACCTCAGCTGTTGAATTGCTTCCTTTACCCCCCCCCCCCCCAAAGGGCCAACAAACAAATGAATGTGGAACAAGGAAAATAATATACTCCAAAAATTACGTCATTGATAGGGCCTTGATGTTTGTGCGCGTATCTTCAGTGCCTGCAAATAAGCTTGTTATAGATACTAGGGGAAGTAGTTTTAATGTTATTTCGATCGAAGCCCGAAAGATGCCAATTTCCTAATTGTTTCTGTCGAAAGATCAAAAAAATTTTAGAGAAAATAATTAAATTACATAATTAAATTTTTGCCGCAAATTTTGGTGAAACTACATTGTGTGCCATGCGTCATGCATCATTCGAAAGAAAATAAGTATTTTTAGATTTTTAGAATAACTTAATAAATTGAGATCAATTGGATGAGACACTTCTTTCAGACTTAACATTGACACAGGAAAATATTTCAAAATAGCCTTCATTGCTGTTGAATATTATTTGTCAACTTTGGCCAATTAAACTTCTAAATTTCTCTGAAAAAATCCCTCAACCTTAGATAAATCAAGAATCATTCGACGGAGCAGCGAGGGTCTGCTGAGTAGAAAGTGAGAGAAGTAGCAACCAACAGAAACCCAGCCAGCTATCGAAGTTTCGGAGAAAGGAGGGAAAAATCGAGAAAAAAAAACAGAATGAAGTTCGAGGAGGAACTTTCTTTCCGCACCGCAAAGTGGGATGTCTATTCCACATCAACGAATCCTCACAGAAAACGCGTAGGCTGAAGAAGAAGCCGACACGTGGCAGAAACGAGAAAAAGAGACAGATGTTAAGGAAGGGGAGGTTGACTAAATGTAATTCCTCCATCTGGGGCCCTCAACTCTTTCTGGTCGACCCATGAAAATTGACCACACGTCACCACGGGCACACATTGTTACGCCACTGAAATATTCCTCCTTGTTCTTTCTTCCCCAAATCAAAATACTTCAAAATGTATCCTAGTATTGTCTTCCTTCATCATCTTCCTGGCAATTTCATCATTTCCCGCTTCTGGTTCCTGCCCAAGCACTGCAAAATAATTTGTTCCATCGTGACAGTACGAATCAAAACAAATTTTAAAATTTACTTATTCGCTTGTATTTTACTTACAGCTGATTGTAATTTTGACTTGACTAATGCATCCATGCAATGGTAAAAATATGCAAATTTTTAGATAAATATATTCTTTGAATCCTTTCCTGCGGACTACTACCTAGACATGGTGGAAGGGCTTGCGCGTTCCAATGACCCCTAGAGCTGAACTGGCTGGAGCAATTAATAATGCTCCCGGTAGGGCCACCCATGGCAGATAGGTCGAAGGGTAAGAGCCAGACGAAAGGTCGTCCCGTAATGGTTCCATGTGAAATACTCCGTTAGGAAGTGGGGCTGGGATCCCCTCTCAACTATTTTACTACCCTGAAAAATGAATGTCACTCAAAGAGAAATAAATCATGGCAACTACGGAACGCCGCCCACTGGAGTGGGTGTCGGGCCCGGCATCGGGGAGGTAAGGCCAGCTAATGCCTAATAATTAAATTATGTGCTTCTTTCCTATCAATTTTTTCGTAGGACTTCATCTCTTTTTTACCAGACAAAGTGCTAAATGATGCTTAGAACATATTTGGTGAGAACATTTGAAATGTGTTATTTGCATCCGTATTTTTTAGAATTAATTGAGGACAACATAATTAAGACAAAATTTTTGTTTTCCACAATTTATTGATTACTTTCGACCGGTTTCGGCTGTCACGCCATCATCAGGTTCAGAGTATGGTTGTTAGTTCTTCATATATCATACAGAGGATCATGGGGGTTTGAGAGGGGGGGGAGGAAGGGAAGGAGGGGAGGTTTGCACACTTATTGGGACAAGGTGAAGGTGAGCTTTTTGAATTAATCATATGGTGCCAGGAGATTTGATACTGACAACCATACTCTGTACCTGGTGATGGCGTGACAGCTGAAACCGGTCGAAAGTAATCAATAGATTGTAGAAGTCACAAATTTTTCTGGATTATCATGGCATTCTTCCACCACGTGAAAGCTTTAAGTTTCCATTTTAACTGAGGACATCACATATTTTCAATTCTGAATTTCAAGAGTAGAGAAATTTGTATGAAGTGGAGCAGTTACAAGTTAGATCAAGGAGAAAAAGAAGAAAAGAAAGCAAAATATTTCTCTTAATCCTGTGTTTTAGTAGCTGGCACAAAATGGGTGTTGTTTTCTTTTCCGGAAGAACGGCTCCAATAGCCAGGAGACGGAGAAGAAGTTATGATAATATTTCAAACCTTTCAAGCCTCTCTTTTGCCCTTCAGACAATTGTAATGGAAGACATTGGATCCGATTGTGGTTTGTCTCCCCTCTTATGGCCATTATGTATTTAAGAGAAGAGAGCGAGGGACTTTTAATTAGAAGTGCCGGCGCTAAAATCCGTCGCAGCGTCGCTCAGAGGTCGCAGAAAGAAGAGGCGAGCACCGTGTGCACGGTTTGGTTCCGTCGACGGAGATAGCTGAACACCCTTATCGGAAAGCCCTGCTCTTACTTTGGCCAGCACACGAAGCACATACTCCATGCATCTACCTCACCCGGAGACCTGGAAAAGGAAGAAGATACGATGCACTTCCCAACGCCTAACTCAACTCCGATATTCACAGGCAGGCTCCTTGCTTCACTGCGGTGAATAAGGCCCTTCTCCCCCTAAGATAAAACTTCGATGGTTAAAAGCTTTTACCCGAATCAACTACCCCTTCTATTTCATTCTTTGACATAAGTCAAACATCCTTTCCAGATAAAAGATATGTACTATGTTTTATTCCACACTCTTTCCCATGAGTGAAATCATAATGTCCACCTGGTGAAGCCAGAACTATGTCTTATATCCTTTCCAGAGCTTACCAGAGAGTCTTCGCTTCCGCCTGATCCAAAGCCAACCAACACCAACGCAGTATCAGATAAGACTCGAAGGAAAAGTTAATCGCCTGCCTTAATCTCACTCCCTAGGAGTTCCACGTTCTTATCTTTCGACGTACAGAAGCTTGGCTACTCTCAAACGTATCCAGCTCTCCTCTTATTTCCTTTAGGAGGTACTACTACTTTTTCTTCCACATTTCTCGGTTCTCTTTCTCCGCTGCGAGTTCCAGAAGTGACATTAGCTATAGACACGCCTCTGAATACTTCCTCACTCCCTCACTCCCTATAGCTACTCCCCACACGTTTACCATTGAACTTGTCTCGTGTGGATGTTGGCGAAGTTTCCACCAAGTTTAATCCCCAATTCCCTAGTCCTGATTTCATTACATTCTTCAACAGCGGAAGGTGACGGCCTTCGATCATGATAACTCATCCAGTTTTACTTCCCGTTACTGCCAAAAATTTTCGTGATAGAGATTATACTTATAAATTACTTGGATTACTTATGAATATACATATATTTATGAATACTTGAATTACGGTTATAATAAAAACTTACCGGAGGACATATTTCCACGAAAACTAAATTTTCATCAGCTTCTTGGTGTGATAACACTATTTGTATAGAACTAGATAAACAGCACCGAAGCATAGAAGATCCGTCTGAGAGGAAAAAAGCTTGAAAAGATATAGCGGGTAATGAGTGGCATAATGTACTGAAATATAACCTTGAATTTTTCACAACAATAGGAAATGATCGTTCAAAGGTTTTCACTAGACGTATCCTGTGACTCTCCAAGACGCGCCATGGTTGAAATATGCTTAAGTACCAAGGGCGGCCGAATGTGTAAAAACGCAGCATTAAATTTACGATGTGGAATTAATGTTACGCATGCTTCTTGCTGTACATAAAATCTACTGTAGAATCAAAATTTAACGCTAGTAACCAAACGCTTAAGATCTAGGACGACGATTCAAACACTTCTAATAGTCATTTCTCTAGGATATGAAAAAACATATTCCTTGAGAGTCGGTTGGCTTAAAATATCGAATATTTTTAATATTTAAAAAATTAGGATATTTTATTTAACTGATATATTAATTCATAAAATTAGTTTTACCTTTATTTTTGGAACACATAAAAAACAGTTTTGGTACGATTCATAGAATCCATATATTTGGAGATACTGATAATGCTGCTTTTTCGCAATTTCAATTTTTAAAAAAGTACAGCAATGATTTTTCAATTTAACCAACCTTGCTGGCGCATATTACACCGTCACGAACGCACCGCTACACAGCCTCCGATTAGAACGCCAGCTAAACCATGAGCGACCCCACACAACGCCCTCTCGCAAGCAAGGATAACAGTCAAGGACTCCTTTCATGAGAGTTGCGAATATTTGCAAAGAATACAAGAGCTGGTTGGGCCTTCATTGAGGCGATGGAGGTAGCACGAACGGCGAGGAGATCCTATACAAATCAAAATACTAAATGATAAATGATATACAAAAGATCTTTGAGTAAAAGTCACAATGTTTACATAGCTATCATGGTGAAAATACAGCGTCCCTATTGACCAATACTTAAATGTATAGTATTTACTAAAATAGGTCATACTAATTGTTCATAAAACTTGCAAAATGAAAGATTTTCTTTGCAATTTATTATAAATACTGTTTAAATAAATTCATTTCCCGGAAATATTCACGAATTTGTCACAAATTTTTCCTTTAAAACAACCAAGTTAGCTTCATCAATTGGGCTGAAATTTTGATGTTTTAAATTCTATTTATTTTATTTTTTAATATCATATAATATCCTACAAGTTAGTCACCTATGTTTACGAAATACTTTCACAAACTTCTTTTCCCGTTCACCAACCACTTCCTCCTCAGAAATCTTATCGGTCCAAAACGTTTACTCCTTTCTCCTCAATTTTCTAGGGAATGGAATAGGATTCCTTAAGTGTGAAGGCAGACAAGGAGAGGGTCTCTTTCAAAGGGGGATGGGAGAAAAAGTGTTAGGGAGAAGAAATGGATTCAAGTGGCTGATGTGGCTTGCTTTTGTTTCTACGACCCACCTCTAACCCACTTTCCATCCCTTCTCCCCATCTTAACACCTTTTGCTCGAGAATGAGGTTGCCGCGGAGAGAACGAGGGGCAAGGAAAACAAGGAGGAGAGGGTGGAAAATACGGCGCTGTTTCCTAGAGCAAGAACTCGTTCATCATTAATTTGTTCGGCGAAAACTACATGGACGGACGATTCAACGCCTGTGGGGAAGACGGATGGTGGCTGCGATTAGGGAAGGATGGTGACGAGTACAAGGGCAGAGGGACGTTGACGGCGACCCCACGACCAGACCTCCGCTGATATCATTCAAATCGACTATTCGGAAGCGAGGCGAGTTTGCGCTGTCCATGTCGGCCACCCATTTCTTCTCACCCCCTTTAGCACGAGAGATAAGAAGTTGTAAAAGAGAGTAAGGGGATGAGAAGTCATCGTAAAGGGGAGTAATGGAGGAATTGACTCCAATTTTCGGTTTGAAGGAACGGAAATGAGACAAAAGCAAGTAATGAAAGGAACTTGCATCAAGACAAAAAGACTGGAAGTGAATACATAAATAGAAAATTTTGAGGGAAAGTTCGTTTGCGACGCGGGAGGACGGAATGGTGAAAGATTTAGGGAGTAGGGCTTCCTTGATGATGGAAGTACGGACCCAGGGGTTGATGATGGGTGGGGTAGAATTGCGTTGCTCCAAAAGTTGAAGAAAGGGCAAAGAATTGGCCGGATAGGAGTGCGAACGGAGAAGAAAAGATGGAAAGGGAACTCAAGGGAATGGTATGGGTGGGAAAGGTGAGGAGAAAATGGGCCGCATGACTCGTTCAGATGGTGTCGTAACCGGGATTTGTGGAGAGGGAGGGAGGGAGGAGCAGTTAGGGTGGCGTAGGGAGGACAGATGTGGTGAAATAGAGAGGGCGAGGATTCATCGAAGTAAGTTCAAATCAAATTATAGGGCTGGGAATCTTTACAATGAAAAAGTAAAAGAAGGACGGGCAATATTGAAGGTGATGAGAAGAAGCAAGCATGAAAATTGAAACCGAGATTGGGAAGAAAGAGGGGAAGTGCTCCAACAAGGGGAAGGACAGAGATGTGCCAAAGTTTAAAGAAACGGAACGAAAGATATCGCTGGGTTTTGCATGGCAGAAATGGAATAAGGAGCCTTGTCAAACGAAGGGAGGCCCCTAAGCCATATTCACATACAGATATGTCTTCGAGCGTAGAGTGGGCGTAGTTTATAGGGAATATGTGCGAGAGGTACGTATCACAAGCATTGGTGACGTAATTGTCGCCCCTGACAGCTTCGTGGCCTGAATTATTGGTGAATTAATAAAGGAATAAAAAATCAATAATGAGTGAACATTTTTTTCATTTACTGCAACGCGTTTCAACGCCTGAGCGTCATCTTTAGGTAAATTCCTATTGAAAAATGACGTATTCACTGCTGAGTGATGACTAATCCAGTCCATCATAACTTTGCCCTTGTACAAATGTCATTTACACACTAAACCTCTTTACCCCCACTATGTTGTTTATTAAAGGCTTGTTTTATATAATTTCATATGTTTTCACTCATTATGTACCTGTGGATGACGTCTTGGTGCCAGAGTATATTTTAGAAAATTTAATTATTGGTCAATTCAACTTATGGTTTTTTGATTATATGATATGCTATTCTCAAACGGTACAGTTGAGCTTACTCTGGTGCTCTTAAAGTTAATTTCTAACTATCATCCAGCCAAATTCACAATTTTTATGTTTTCGTTTTACCTGGTGTGTATATGTGCTTTATTCTTCAAAATACCTGCAGCGATCCTGGGGTCGAATTTGGGATTTTCGCCATTATATTATTGAGCCTAACCACCTTAGTATTCTGCTATCCAAGCGAGAAAGAAGAAGAACCTGGATGGCTGTGTTTGAAACGCTCCTCATTGCACGCACTTAATGCTTGCATTTGAGCTCACATGAGGGACAATTTCAAAAAACCAGGTTGAAATTGGATGATGAGCATCGCCTTCTTCAGCACGTAGTAAGGAAAAGTCAGGTAGTCGATAGAATCGTCCCTCTTTTTTTATCGCCATGGAAATTTCTCAGTTTTTTACCGCCACATGGTGGGTAAACCTGGCCAAAAGTAGCTCTAAACAATCATTGTCCAGTGATTGACTTATTAGACTCATGCTTTGAAATTTGCCAACATTTAACTGTTTTACTCATTTGAAAAAGAAGTAACTGAAACTGTTACCGCCACTTCGCTGAAAGACAGCACAACAGATCAACAAAAACAGAAGTACAATGTAGCTCGAAGTAAAGCGCTTCACTAAAGGCCTAGCTATTATGCATTTTACTGCCTAATACAAAGTTTTAAGAGTGATTTTCTGAGTTAATTGATTGTTGACGTTTTTTTTAAATTTTTAATGAATTTAAATTTCCGCCAAAAAAAGACGATTTTTGAATTTTTGCCGAATTTGTTCAATTAAAATCCACTGTGGGAGGATGCCAGTCCTCTATGCACAGCGAATATTTTTATTCTGACCATCGTCTAATATTTCCATTTCAATTTTGGCAGTCGTTCTGCCTCTCACACCCTCTTCCCTCTACAGTAATTTCAGATATACGTTCCTGAGCTATGACGGTTACTGATGAAACTTTTTCCGGGGAAATCGAGATCTGAACCTATAGGTAATCTCCCTTTTCTTTCGAATGAGCTTTTCATTTACTCTTTTCTCTCAATGTTGACCCGAGAAATGTTCCTAACAAAATGGCCTTTGAAACATGCAGAAACGATGCACCTTCAATTTATAAAACTAGTGTATATCTCTTCATCTGAGCATTGCTATTCAGTAGAGAAAAACGACCCATCTTATGAGTGGATCGACGGGATTTTTTGCATATTTTTCTATTTCTAAAACTTTATCACTAATCTGAGGAAAAATATGTACAAAATCTGTTAAAAAAATGTTAAATCATATTTTAAACATTGTGATTTGCTAGTGAGATTTTATTCTCAGAATAATTCACTTCCTCAGAACAGCTTTCATGCATATTTAAAGACATGGTTTAATATCCCAATGCTATTTCTAAGAGAAAAATTAACTTTAGTTTCATGTTCTTCCATAGTCTTCGGCGAACAAATAATGGTAGATATTTTATCAGCCGCATGACGCAGTTCAATAATCTGCAATACGGAGAGATTCTAGGATATGCGGCCACGTCAACCATCTTAGACTATAAGTGATTTCCACCATGGACCTCTCAGAGCAGCATTCCCCTTGGATCAACATGAGAAATGACTCAATTTCTTCAAGGACTAGGTATCAAGTATTCACTCCAGAGCCTCGCGCACATGAGAAACTTTTTTCGGTCACACATTTCAGCCGTTCACCTCTCATTCCGTTGGGTAGATCGTCTACCTTAATGTGGAACCTCAGCTGAGAAAACCCGATCCCGGTTTCAGCCAGGGACTGGGTCGTGAGGGTAGAAATAAGGGAATGAAGGACTCAGAACCCTTGATGGATGAGCAGGAAGTAAGGGAAGAGAGTGATGTGACCATAAAGGAGAGAGACTTCCTTCCAGAAGATGCTCCTCACTACGAGGGAAAGAGAAGGACAACGCTCCCTTAAAGAAATATCCCGTCAATCGCTTGTATGGCAACGTGTTTGAGGGATTCAAGGAGTCTACTACAAGGAGTCTACTAATCTACTTTCATGAGGAGAGGGCATCATTCAAAACGATAATACCTTCGGAGATATGACGAGAAATATTGGGATGGGGAAAAAGCTAGAATCTGATGGGATTTTGAGTGAGGGGATGAAAGTCATGATGCGTGGAATATGAGTAGGTTGTGATATGGAGGCTTACGCGGTGAATCTATTGACTCGAGGGTTGATGGTAATGGCTTTGGTATATCCGTGTTGACAACAATTTCGCCAAAATTCCTGCCTACAGGGAGCCAGTAAACACAAGGATGAACCTACACAGGAAGTGCCCGATAATCTTTAAGTAACTTGTCGGTTATTTTTGAGAGACGACCAACAACTGAGATCATTTGCGCTACTAAAAGCACGAGGGAGGGTTGGGAGAGAAAGAAATGTTGGGAAATTGAAGAGATAAACTTGACGTTGATTTAAATCTGCTTGAAATGTATGGTACGTATGGGACCACGGTTAGGTGTCTCACCGAGTCACTAATTTTAGTTTAGTAAATATTCTCCTAGTAAGGATTTTCTCTATAGGAAAAGAATAATAAAAAAACGGAAGACCACTGAAAGAATTTATACCTAAATGAGATTCAAATTCAGCTCTTGCAATAGGTAATCCTGTAGTGTAGCCACAACACGGACTTAATCACAATGAAAAGAAGAACATGCGTAATGGCCGTCCGGTAACACCTAAAGATAAAAGACCTAACACAATAAAGAGTATTTCGAGGCCTTAGCATATAAATACATCTAAATAATGACTAGCATAAATTGCAAAATCCAAAAAGAAACCTCAGAGTTATTAAGGTTTAAACCTGAGGGAGCAAAATTTTGTCGCAGATTGCTGGATAGTTAGAGGAGGGCATAATTAACATGGAGAGGTAGCAAGAGCGTATAAAGAAGGAACGTGAGTAGGGTGCACCGACAAGCACCGACGAGGGAAGCCTCACTGACGATCCGTGCGGCCAAAAATGGAGATGATAAAAGAAGATGAAGGGGGAATTAGAGGAGTAAAAATTGTATTACTCTTTCTTTTGTTATCCCGCGACCGGTAGCTGAGGCGACGAAGCCATGATGGGGGATATAAGTCTAGTAAAAAAGTCGGTGCTAACGAGAATAGAAAGGCAAAACGACAAACTTCGCAATAACTCAATGTATCTGACCAAAAGATGCAAAGGAACTCGTTAATTCGGAAGGGGTATTGAAATATCAGAGAATCGTGAAATAAAACCAAGTGAGGCGTGACGAGAGATGAAAAAGAAGACTTTGAGCAGATAAACTGCTGGGTCTGTGCCATAGTTGGTCTACGTTTTCTGAATTTCATTTTTCGTTTATGACGCGAGATCTATTTTGTTGTTATTAGACCTTCTTTCTCCGTCTACTCAAGACAGGCGGGAATTAAGCTCCACTGGAAGACTCCTTAGTCTGGCCTCCGGTAATTTCATTATTTACTGCTCCTTGATATGATACTCCGAGTCTTATTACAATGACTAACTATCCATTAAACCCTTCTGAGCAATGCAAATATCAACGCCCGATTCAGTCATTGTAAATTGAAAATTATATTTTAAGGAGAAGAAACAACTACAATATTAAGAGGTACTACATACAGAAAATTGGCGGAACGATCCTAAATATACATAATTGAGAGATATTTGCTGCCAAACTAAATAAGTCTTTAATATCCTTGGATTTAAATTTATACAGATACTTCATGATGAGAAATAGATTTTCACACACAAATAGTTTAAAACGATTTCAGAATTATTACTGCCACCTGTATTATGAAACTAAAATGCTTATTCAAACAAGAGTCAAGGGTATCAAGTTATAGGTGCATGCCATGATAAAAATAAACACAAGTAATAATGAGTCGATGAAGGAGGTGTAAAGGATGATTCAACCGCTGGTGCGAATACGCAATGAGAAAGGGTCACTTGCCCATTACGTTCAACTCAACAGTGCTCATGAGAATCCATTATGAAAAATAGCCGCTGAATGAATTTCAAACATTTTTATATGTTACGTGGTTTTACAGCGTGATGTTTATATCGCAGTGAACTTCGATCACTGGAAAACTTTAATTATACGGCAATGTTTGGAATCAAAACAAATAAAAGTTTTTAAAAATAATTTTGCTAAAAAAAGTTTCTCTTTAATCCAAGACGCACGGTTGAAATTAAATGGTCTATCACTTACTATGTGTTTGGAACGTGGAATATACAATATGGTACATCATTTTGTGTGTTTCACTTAAACAAAGTGAAACCCAAACCGTTAACTCAAATCTAAATGGCGCTCCATTCCACATGATTTATCAGGTATTTACATCATTTCGCAGAAGATATTGGTACAAAATGTATGGCATAATCAACACAGTTAAAGTGCTCTAATAAGTACAAATAATCTTAAAATAATGCGTCATCTTACCGGGGAACAATACATCCACAGAAGCATTTTGTCCCTTAAACCGCAAAAAATGACGTTTTTCATTAAAAATGTGGCCGGGATTGCAATTCTGAGAATACTTTTTGAGGAATCTATTGAAATTTATTGCAGAGTTACTTAAGGATAGTAAAAAGTCTTAATTTCCGAGTTCGACAGTACTTTGGAATCATTACTGTAGATCCATGCATTAAATAAATAGTTATACTCACTGTAACAAAGTTTTCAGCGAAGCTGTTGTTTACCTGTAAATGAGGGAAAGCAAAAGTTACAAAATAATCTGCAATATATACGGGATTGTAGAGTAAATTTTGGTTGAAATTTCAATGCGACTAAATAGTGACAACATTTTTTTCAGATTATTTAGTCCGCTCTATGATATTTTAATAAAAGATACTTTCAAACCTTATATATACGGTTTATATAAACGATATAGCTTACCGCGTGATAATACAACTGTAGCATTTTCATCGCAAGATATTTATTATCAATATATAATTTTATGGGAACATTTTAAAATTCAAATTCACCAACCAAAACTAAATGGATCCATCGAAACAATCAATCTCTAGTCACAGAATTTAATTAGGATACAGAATGAGGGAACTATGCAAGGTCATGATAAATTCGGAGTACAGGCATCAGAGAAAATACAACAAAAATGTCACATTTGTTCTGCGAGATAACTATAAAAACTGATACGTTCCTAATTTTAGACGCAATGTGCGATCCTTTATGCTTGAAAATGGAAGAATTACCGACGGTCGAATATATTTTGGGCGTGGATTTGTGAGTGAGTTAACAACTTTTGTTTAAAAGCTGCTTAAAGGATGTGTTACACGACAACATTAAGATGGGATGAACGTGATGCATCAGTAATAAAATTGAATTAAACTTACTGTATGACAAAAGATAACGTGTTCAGCGTTACTAAACAATCGTTGGAGGGAAGAGTTTTCCGCAAGTGATGAATAAATATCTCGTAATGGAATTAGGGGTACTGACGTGGAGGACATTTCAATAAAAAAAATAGAATTTCGCCCTTAAAACTTGAGACCACAACCAGGGATGTTGAAATGTGAATGCAGCTATACTTTTATGAACGGCAAAATGTAAGAAAATGAAAAAGTGAAATTAAGCACATCTATTATCGTAACCACTAAAATTAATAGTTTATTTAATCATACATACCTACTGGGAAAATGCCTCATATCGAGGTGAATTTTTGTTATCTAAATGGTGAATCATGTACTTCGTGCGTTATTTCTAATGCCTGTTCTACACGCTTGGATCAGCTCATCCGGATTAGCTCAGCCGAATCGCTCAGCCGATACCCGTTCTTAATGTTAAGCTTAACTCTACTATACACTGTCTGGTGGCTAGAATTTTAAGTTTAAAAAAAGTTGAAAGTAGTTAAACGCAATCGTCTTTGTTGATGTGTTGAGGATTGTAAGCATTGTAATTAGCGAAGGATACAAGCATGGAAGTAGGTGAAATGGGGGCAATGCAAAATGAATTTTCATCTGATGATGGTGATTTATTAATCCCTGCGGTTTGTGCATTTGAAAAATTGTATTACTCCTAGAATTTCAAATTGCGGATGATAATAATAATATGAATAATAACCCCTTTCGAGTTCTCGGCCATTGTGACGGTAGGGAAACCCGATGCTTGCCGAGGACTCGGAGGGGAACGTTACCAATGTAACACATAATAATAATAATAATTTATTGAACGGGCAGAAACACCCTTTATAAAATACACATGCTACAGATTATTAGATTATGGCCGTATTACGTGGTTTTAGGCTTTTCACGCATGGATACGGGCTAACTCCTCCCAAACTTTTTCGTGCCTTTCTAATCCTTCAAATTTCCGATTTACTAAAAACAGGTTATATGTCCTTATTAAGGCACTGGTTTCCCCAGCACCCCAATTCCTGGCACGACTCGCCTCTTTCGACATTTTCTTCCTCTTAAGCTATCTCAGCTATCTTCGTCTACGTCCTCACGGAATAAAGCAACGCGCCAAATGAGACAGACATGAAGACAACAGCGCAGCGTATTACTTAAGCTAGGTGTTCCAGGCTAGATGATCCGATCCCCCGGCTGAGCCATGGTGTCGCCTCTACACGGTAGGATCAGCCGTTAGGTCGGCTGATCTAGAACCGTCGGAATCCTCCAGCCTGACCCCATTCGACGCGAAGGCTGTTCTACCGTAGGGACGCGCCCGGAAGCCTCCCCGCCGCTCGCGACCCTTCGCGATGTTTCGACTACCTGGGTCAAGAATCTTTGAAGGCCCTTTAAAGGCCAAGCCGCCAGTCGACCCAGGCAGTTCTCTCCAGCACCGAAACTCGGACGCTGCTCGGCGACACGACGCTCGGCTCTCCGGCCACTACGTTTCGCTGTGAAGAACATGTTATCGTGTCCCTTGCTACCGCACCTATTGTCATTGTACACTAATTTTGGCAATAAAGTCTAGTCTTTACTATCCGGTGATTACTCATTTCTTGTGCCGAAAGGCACCTTAAGGCGAAAAACGATGGAGTCGAAAACGACTTTACTCCTTGTAGATTGAGGAATTCTCTTAACAAAAAACAAATTTCACATTCTAATTAAGTTAACTGCTAGCTATGTTTCCCAGAGGTTACATTTTTTAATTTTTTTAATTAAGACCTCAAAATTGTAAAATTTGGCTTCATTTTTTGCTTTTTACAAAAAGTGGTCTCTGGCAAAAATAAACAATATATTCAATATTAGATTAAAATTAATAAAACGGAAATAGGTTGAGTAATTAATAAGTTATTAGGAAAGTAAGAACTAACTGAAAACGCGCCGATCAAGAGCGGCTCTAGCGGCGAAATAGGCAAGCAGGTGAAGGCCTCACGGAGATTCGAGAGGAGGTAATGAGTGGCCACTGGAGGGGAATGAGGGGAAGGCCCCGAGGGGTGGGGAAGGGTATGAAGTTGGAGGACTTGGTAGGATTGAGCTAGAGCGGCGTGTAAGAAAGGTTTCACACTGTGGAGGAGGAATGAAGACTCGTCCTCTTGTCTTTCTCTCACGGCCTGCTAGACAACTGACTTCACGGCCTCTCTCTGAACGTTTCACATATAGTAGCATCGGCCGTTAATACGGCGGTATTGCCCACAAACGGGAGTACAACCTCATCCTAGACGCGACCACTTTAACAGCTCCATCGAGACGCAACAACCCGGTCATATGGCATAATCTTCGGACGCCCAGGCTGATGGTTTCTCTTATCCAAGCCATACTTACGTACTTTGGTATTGCTTTGCTGAGCTGCCTTGTAGATATGCACTACCTTGTGGACTTTCTATAAGTATTGCATTGGCGAGTCCTAATTACAAAGTCGGAAAATCAATCATTTTAGTTGTTAAAAAATTACTATTCCTATAGGTTACTGGATTCCTTTTTTTCTATTCTATTTTTTCCTATAGGTTACTGGATGTTCTTGCTTGAAGTTAGCGCAAACTTTAATGCATGTTGACGCAGTTCCATAATGTTAGATAATTCAATAATAACTAACGTGTACGTTTTGTTCTGCTACCTCTGTTGGAGATGGAGACTCAAGTGTGATGAAAAAAGTACCTGAACTAGTGTCGTATGATAGGCACGTTAAAAAAATGAATACGCGAATCACGCAGTGAAGCTCTACTTCAAAGCATCGTTCAAGATTGCTGAGGCGAGGCCCATTGTCAAAAGCATTCTAACAAAAGTAGAAATGACGAGAGTGAAGCAGCTCGCGGCGATATTATGTATAATCGTACAGAAGGGAATACCGTTGAGCCCCTGGTCGAGGCTTCAAAAAAAATGGTCCCAAGCACGTATTTGGATGTGACGCGTCATTCCGAGACTACTTCTGTCAAACTGTCGATAGGGAGTTGAAGGTTATTACCAAGGAAGAAATGGCATGCCTCGAAAAAGTTGATGTGGCTATGAAGCCACTTATTCAAAAATCTGGACGGTTGATATCACACGAAACCAGTAACAGTGCAGAATAATTTGTCGTAGGCCGAATTTTATGTTTTAGGCCAAATTTTTCGGCAGAATACAAGTGGATAGGGGCAAAAGAGAATCATATCAACACAGGAATTTCGGCTCTGGTCTTCATTTCCAACTGGGACATGTGTGGAGATATTCAACTTGGGAAACGCTCACAGGCAGAAGTCCCCACAAACCTCTCAAATTCACTTGTCACGGAAGGCTGAAACGTTTGTATGCAATTAAGTGATTCCTCGCCAAACAAGACCTAAAACAACGAAAGAAGAAGACAAAAACAAGTGATGGGGCTGGTTACGGTGTAATGTGCCAAAAATTAGACATGGATGGCGAAGAATATGAGATATGACAAAGAAGTAGAAGAATTCATGGACAAATTAAAAGTGACAACAGCTTCTAGAGATCAACTGGAAAAGAACACTAAGGGCCAATCAGAGAAGAAAAGATGGTGGGGGAATGAATTAATCGATTGACTTCATCCACTTTGAAATAATATGCAAAAAGCGGATACGGCTTCTGTACGACCGTAAGTTTCACAATGAAGCAACGCAATACGGGCAACTTCACGAAAACAAAGCGATAAGGCAGTACGAGGAAATCTCCGGGCGTAAGGTGACTCCTTTAGGGCTGCTCATTGACCTCAAGCAATGTTTCTTTGCCGCTTCTTTGGATGGCACCGCTGTTGTCGGCGGCATCATTGAGATAAAATGCCCTAATTCTGCAGACAGTTGGCGTTGGAAGAAGCAGCGAACAAAATTTAGTATTTTTGTCTTGACGAAAGTCTGCAATTAAAGACAAACCGCAATTATTACTACCAAATTGATGGCCAGCTACATGTTACCGGCGCCCCATTCTGCGACTTTGTGGTATGGATTAAGGATAATTCCAGAATTAACAGGATTTTAGGGGATGGTGACTTTTGGTCAAAAATATGGAGCCTAAGTTAAGTTTTGTTATGAAGAAATTCTTCTGCCGGAAATAATAGATCCTAGGGTGAGTAGATCAATGGATTTACGTGATCCGGAGTTTCCTTCAAAATTATACATTTCTGTCCGTTTTTGTATGTAAAAAAGTTACGGAAAATAACCTACTTTCAGCTGTAGAAATCGTTGGTCAATTTTATCAGCATTTGCCAAAATTGATTCCTAAGACAAGTTTACTGTAGCACTCCACGCTCAATTCTCATGTCCGCCTTCTGCCTTCTACCGATAAAATATAACCTCTGCCTAATAATTTCTCTAATGAATTCCGTTGCTTCCTGACTTCCTCCTTCCTTACCACAGTGCGACCACTTCATTTTTAAATAGATATTTGCTCCCTAGTTTGAGTTGAATAACATTGCCTTTTCAGATACGAGCAGTTCTTATTACCCACGGTGTGCGTACTTGGTAGCTATTTGTGCAATATTGAGATCAATCCATTATATCTACGCCAGTTATGTACTTACTAAAATAAATGATCATTTAAGGCTTTTTTTAAATTTACTTTTGCAGAAATATTATTGTGAAGTTAGATAATAAATAAGAGTGCTACTAGAATAATTTACATTCCACGGGTTGAAGTTGGAGCACATTGGAACTTATCTGCAAACTTGAGCGCTGATGAATGAAACAATGTGTACTGACGAATTGTTTGATAGCCTATCGATACAATTAAGACATAGAAAAAGCCACGGCCGAGTGTTGTGATCGAATCCTTTCAATAAACGTTTTTAAAAGGTATTGCTATTTACCTCAGAGAAATTTAAAATGCCCATCACAGTTTGGCGCCTTAACAGAATATCAACACAAGAACAATGATCACCGGAGCCACTGACGAACTTCTTTTTCCGGGAAGACATCTCTAGTGACGCTGTTAAATTTGGATTAAAGGCCATTAACAATGCATCTGAGCCGTATTAAGCTTAACCTTAAATATCCATTACATTCCATGTGATTTGAAGAAAGTACATAATATTCCCGTCCTCAAGGGTGGGAATAAATCACTTGTTGAGAACTAGCGATCTATCAACAAACATCTGTATCCTGTTAATTTCTGGAAAACATTATTGCTAATTATTTGCGTGGGACGATAAAAGTTGGCTGCTTTAAACCTAACATGCCTTACTGGAGAGGTAATCCTACGAAACTCAGCAATTTGGGATCTGTCAGAAAATATACAATTGGTTATATAGGATTCAAGAAGTAGATGCGGTTGTGCTAGTCGTAGACCTTTGGCAACGTGCCTTACGATAAACTAAAAGAAAAGATTGGAAAACTAGAAAAAGGATGATATTATGGAGAGAGACCTTCTTTTGGGATAAATCTCATTAAGTTCATCTTGGAAACGAACTCTCTGCCGAATCCTATGTCGACGACTGCATTTTCTACGGGAAAGACGATAGCGATAGTGAAGTTAATTGAATAACAACCAAAAGATAAATAAATGGATAGTGAACAAGGAAATAGAATTAATTAGGTATTGCAAAAAGCAAATTATTCAGCTTCTCAAAAGGTAGGGTACGTGCGATAAGGGAAGAATAATAGCATGGAGAAATGGATTATTTTCGTATCATGGGGATATAACCAAGATGACTTTCCAAGCAACCTAATATTCCCAGGAAAATATCCCTTTGGAAGCGACTGAAAGGTGAGGTGTGTAAGATAACACGTAAATTGCAACTTGATACTCGGTTCTCGAATAACCGAGCCTCTCCAGCTCCATGACCGAAGCTCGCAACTGCAGTGGTGTCGAGTTCCGCTGTGGAAGGAGAAAAGAAGACATGGAAGGGGAGGGAGGGACTCTCAACTTCCACAGTCCGACGTAGTTCCCGATACATGCTTAGGAGATTCACACTAACTCGCCGTCGTATTTAGCCTTAAAGTCAATGGATAGCGAGCGTGAAAGAATAAACTCACAAGGTCATGAAAAAAAGGACACTCTACAGAATAAATATTTCCTTCAGTTTGAAAGGAACCTAGGAAGTTATACCTTTGGTAGAAGTAAAGTAGTTTATACGAGGTCTATTTGTGAGGTCGCTTCTGATACATAACATTTTTCCACACCGATGAAAAATAGCACAAGGAACTCGTGCGGTGTAGCTACGAATAACACTGCTTGGGCGACTAGTCTCAGTTGCTCCGCTCGTACGCTATTCGTAATCCTACCGCACTTGTTACTCAAATATCATTATTTATCATCAGAGTCAGCAGAGGTAAAAGCGTGATTTTTATATACACAGGGTTGGCATCTAGATACATATTTCTGGGGTAATAAATCCCACACTGCATATTTCTCGTTTTCCATGCTTAAATTGGGTGAATGTTGAAAAAGATGGAACAGGAACAACAGAAAAAGAGGGGTAAATTACGTGATAAATTACGATAGAGCAAAGAGTGATGAGGTTTGCACCCAAATACATCCTCATTATTAATGAAGCACAAGCCAAAATCCCCCAAAATCGCAAGGCTGCCCTATCTTGCTATCCCGCCTACTACGGCTTCTCCTCTGCTGGCTTACGTACGCCAAATAAGAATGGCTCGATCACTTCCATGCCCAAGAAATGGTCTCTCCAGAGATTATCGGAGGAGTATAATTGAAACGTTACTTTATTTAACGCCAAATTTGTTTCATTTACTCCAATATGAACTCTGTGATTCTTAAAATGAACCATTTGAAATTATAATAGTTCTTACCAGGATATTATATCTCAAAAAGGCGAACAAATACACTAAGAAAGGCAGCCCACTAAGCTTCTACTCCTTAAGCATGGAGCTAAAGGTGTCAAAAGTCTTTCGGATGGGTCCTGGTAAATTTTTTTCCACATAAAATGAATTCCATTTGCGTGGAACTGGTATACAAGAGGTACTTACTTAGTTGTTGGTAAATTATTTATTATTTAGAAGATTCTTTACATAAATTGTTAAAAGTTACCACATGTATAATCAAGCTTCTTGCTTTTTTGTGTATGAGATTATGTCCTCAACCTGACTGGGTAAAAATATAACTCTTGTCTAAATCTACATGATTGAATCCAAATTTCTCTCTGGTTCAACGATCGGCTTGCTTTGATAGGATTATCCCATAATCCATGTGTACTTATTTACAACTAGCTAATCTTCATGAGTCAATATTCGTTATTCATATATCACTGACATTTTTCCAACTCTTTTAATTAAACATTTTTTTGTAATTCACGCCTTTTGCATAACTCAAAATCCCAAGTATTACTAAAAATACAATTAGGCGCGATAGTTGATGCAGGACCTTCTTTACCTTATTTCATGGAATTATGCACTAAGTTCATTAATTAACAACTGGAAAATACCATTCACTCGCTGAACGGCCAAGGAGATCCAGTAGGTGCTACATTTGTATCATTAAATCAGATGTAGACTCTCTACCTTATACCTCTAGAAAGGGTGACCATAACTATTAAAAGAGAAAACCAGCTGCGGAAAGAAAATCTTCGTTGGAATTCAATATGGGCGCCCTTATTAATGCCCACTGGGTAACAGATTTAAATTCATTATACGATTTATATCTCTACCCATAAATATTATGGCTTGTTGTTATGAAATATATTGACATAATATGGTTGGGAGGAGAGATTATATTTCATCACACTACTCGGATGAACCCTCAATGGCATTATGATATGGACCCATTCATTTATTTCCACTCGGGCATTTCAATTTTCAATAATTTTTACCCCTTTTATCAAACATAAAAATTGTTAAGCGCAGAGGAAATGAAAGGCTATGGACGAAGACTAAAGAAAGGAAAAGGAGAACATGACAAATGTCATCGTTTGACAAATTCGTTCTAAAATCAATTCCCTTTGTTTGATGGACCGTGATGGAAAGCCTTTTGTTCGACTTGATGACGAAGCGTGCTCCGCCGTTAATCGTATTAATATAAATAATTTTCAGCAAACACCCATCCCGCGCATTTTACCGTGATATATCTGGTATTTATGACCCGCCCGTCGCTTTCCTCTTCTTCCTTCTTCACAGTTTCTTTCCTGAATTTAGATTAGGACCAGCCCTTTTAGGCAATTTTTCTCTTCCACGTGCCCTCGTGACATCACATTTCTAAATCATCACCGGTTGAACTCTGTAGGTTAGCTTTTCCAGGAAAATGAATAGTCATTCGCATCACTTGCATTAACCGGTATAATTTCCTCTTAGTCACATGTAGTTTACACCTCCCAAATATCTCAACTCTATAACCTCAACTCATGCATACAATGTTCTGCTCTTCACATCCAGTCAAGAACTGTAGAAGCTAAAACATTCATGCAGACCTATTCTGGAGGGAGATATTTATAAAGTCGTTATTCCAAGGACAACTAAGGACCATAATAGCTGCAGTATACTCAGCCTTCGAAATAACTGCGGTTGCTAAGTTGACTAGACTTAACATTCTTGTATGATAATGGCATAATTTTTATTACTAACTCCAAAACCCAGATAATATAGTGTAGAGTATTTCGTCTTAACCACAATCTCATCCGAACAATCGATGAAAATATGCAATCGGTTTATGATGGTGGGATTTTTATTTACAGATTTGTCGAAGGCAACCTCAAATCACGCTGGGGCGATACTTTTCCTGCCATCCCAGACTGCCGACACGATGACATGATACCCACAACATTCCCTCAAACCTCCATCCTCCCACCAAATTTAAAGATCCCTCTCTCCGAGACCGAAATCTAGTGACATATCACGTCACCCTCGCAACCTCCCTCTGCCGTGTCCCAACAATCACCAGACCTCCGTTTTCACTCGGTCTACATATCTCTCTCTCGGCAGCTCGTTCTCTCTCACTCGTCCCCAACCCCTTTCCCTCCCGCTCTAACTTCTCTTTACCTTTACCATATAACCATATACGTGCACCTTCCTCCAAAACACTCTCCCTCCAACACAAGAACAAAGCATTATCTCGGCGAGCGTGTCCTCTCGGCATTATTCTCCCTTCCTCTCATCCTCCTCGCCAGTTTGCTTTCACCCACAACATCATCACCCTCGTCCTTGGCTCAAAAGCGTCAGAGACTTAATTCAAACGCTTCCTCGAGATCACCTTTTGAGTCTCTTCTGGTAATCTCTTTGTGTCACAAGTGCCCCGCCCTACCATATTTGGCTCTGGCATTCCCTTCATCTTAACCCCTTATCTCCTTACAACACTCTGCAAACCACATTAAACCTTTCATTCTTATTTTCCTCCCGCATCTCGACTATCTCGTCACACTCATCTCGCAGCCTATCTTCCTCCGGCATCACTCACCATTTTTATTTGTCTCCCATTTATTGCTTTTTGTTTCCCGTTTTGAAATTTGTTAACTTTGCAACTTGGTTTTTGCAATTGGCAATTGCATTTTGGTTCCCAAATCTCCTTCCGTCTTGCCTTTCTTTTGTCCTCGGTATCATTTCTCATACCTTCCTTTGACTGTCAATTTCACCTCCTCATTTAGCATTTCCCCTCCTTCCAGGATATGCTATAAGGTTATATTTCTTCTCAATCATGGCGTCAGTTTTAGGCGACCTTCCAACTTATTAAAGCTACTGACTTTGGAGACATATTTCCCTTTCCCATTCTTAAATATGCACTTTTAATAGTCAGGTCCTGGCGCTTAATGCCATTTTTCGTTGCCAGGTTTCCATTGTCCAATAGGCACGAATCAACATGGAAGAAAATATTTCAAGTAAAATTAAAGGAATTATTTTCTTCCATCCAAAATGCTTCCTTGATTCAAAGAGTACACCACTCCTTTCCGCCAATCCAACAATGCCAATATTTTAATGTCCTTCAATTCTCTCAGCGAAAAAAAATCCTTTTTCCTCTGTTTGCACACACTTTGACACCATTCTACTCCCTTGGCTCGCTCTCTCTATTTTTCAGCCTTACCATTTTTCCCTTTCCATCCATGATAAATACTTTGGTTACAATCTCATTACTTTGCCTGCCTAACAATTTGAGCGAACTACCAAAAACTCAGGTCTTCCGCGCTATTCGGATAAATTGGAGATATTTTTATCAGCTGGAGAATGGAGGAAGGGTTGAGAAAAACCAAATGATGATTTTTAGCCCTCACATTTATTTATTTATTTATACTCACAACCCCGAAAACAGCACAACAAAGGCCTTCGACATCGGGTGTTTTAAAATTAACAATAGACGAACACACACCCATGTCCTGGGCAGGTAATATTCTACCCACGCGGGACTCGAACCCGCGACCCTCGACTTAGCAGGCGAAGAATGTATCCCACCGCCACCGGGGCCAACGGCACCACAGAGACCCTATTCTAAAGTTCCTTAACCGGTGAAAGAATTACTGCACTCAAAGTTTGTAAGACCTGAGATTTATACGGCGAATGCTGAATACCAGGAGTTCTCTAGTTTCCAAACAAGTGATGATATTGAACCGCACCAACATTTTAATGACGTAGTTTATCATTGTCTCCAACCTGAAGATGGTGCCTGTCAACTTCTTAGAAATTTTGGCACGGCTCAACCCCATTACTTAGTTGAAGACACCCGAAATGTATATCCAATTGCATTTGACTTATTTTATGCGATGTGCCTTATTTTTCATCGGGATTCCACTCACAAATCTCCACCACTGACAGAACTAGCGCATGAATCATCAACAAATAGATCCCAATCAGCACCTAACATATAAATATTTCCTTCTTCATTCATTACAATCTCCTTTTGCTCTCCCCTACGTTCACCTTCCTTTCTACTCTAATCTCTTACCTATTCCACATTATTCCACGTTTCTCTAGTCTTATTACTAAAACCAGTCTCCCAGATTAAATGGCAACGGGGTCCATTAAAGCAGCAAATTGGATCTTAAAACTCAAATCCTCTTCTGTAATAATAAATAAAATTTCAAGAGTTTCCACGCATAAAGAAAAGTTATATTGTTTCAATGAAAGGCAAATGCCTGTTAAGGAGACGAAATTATGCAGAAGCTAATAATTTTCCTCATAAACTTCCGTGAAGCGGTACTAAGGGAGTATGTATTTAGTATAATGAACTCATTGGTGTCGCGTATTCAAAATTCTGCTGAATTAGCATGAAAAGTACTACTTACTCTAAGATAAACAAGGCACACTGGTTTCAAAGTGAGGTTAAGAGGGCGCAGGACAGGGGTCTAAATTTTATATAAAGATACTGAACTCAGTTTTAAGTAGATCTCTTTTAAATGTTTTGTGCGTAACAAAGACCAAATTTCCGAGGCTCTGTGCAAGCTACTTTGATAATTTTTTATTGTCTATAATTTTTCTTTATTACATTAGGAGAACTATGCAGCGACGCAAAAATTGGTATCTCACCCGTCCTCTGAAATGTCATTTTAGGAAAAGAAAACTAAAGAGGGATGAGCTAATCCCTTCGGTTAAACTCAAAACCCATGAATATTATTAGCAAACTTTGTGTATCGCGGCGTGGCGGCTCCTGCCGGCCGAAGTGAAAACAAGGCCCAGCGCAGCGTCTCCCCACGTCCGCAAGAGTGGAGAGTGACTGCTACCACTTCGCTACCCTCCCGCACTCCCGTCTCACCTTTCCTTCGTCTCCCCTTTGTTTGAAACGCTCACTTGAGTGGATGGCGCGAGGTTGTTAGTCTGGTGCAGGTGTTTATAGCTTTGGTGACAATGGGATGAAAGGGAGTTCCGTACTCGAGGTTATCGCGGAATAAGTTGAAAAATTTCACAAAAAAGGAAAGGTTAAGAACGCAGCATCTAGTCAGCAGGACCCTGCCAACAACTAAAATTTAAATGAAGATTCCCTGCACGCTGAGAAGCTATGTGGTGATTCCCTCGTCGGCGATGTCATAAAGGAGTCTCATGATGTAGAAGACACGGCTCAGGGAAAGGTGTTCACTCTAACTGGAAGAAGAATAAAGGATATTGTCTTTTTATTCAAGCAGATCGCTCTGATAGGGAACCATAGTCCGATGAATGTCGATTTTCGGACATGAAAGGCATTTGTGAAAAACGGGAGGGACTAAGGTCAGGGTTTATGCTTAAGTGCAAAATGTGCCAATTTCTGTGTACGGCGTGGACAGACAACCCTGAGAAAGCTGGCGGAAAAATGGACGTCAACTTAGCCGGTACTTCTGGCATTATTTCAATAGGGGCAGGCCATTCGCAACTTGAGGAATTTTGTGGAAGCTTAAACGTGCCTTGAATGTCAAATAAGAGGTATATCAAGTACGAGAAAGAACTCAGTGATGTGTTTTTTGCAACTGCCACCAAGGAAATGGAAGTGGCTGCTTTGGAGGAGGCACGCTTAGCTAGAGAAATTGGGGATCTTGATTTCGACGGAGTGCCGCTCATCCCCGTGGCTGCAGATGGAAGCTGGGCGAAAAGGTCATACCGCACCAAGTATGACTCATTATCTGGACTGGTAAGTGACAAACATTTCTTCAAACTTCAGAAACCTTTTGCTAAATGTATTTGTGCGTTATTTTCAATAAAACAAGGGAAGTGAGTTGTCGAAACGAAGGATTTTATTGCTAGTCTTGATAGTTGTGTCAAAGCAATGTTGTTTCGAGTCATGAGTGGGTAAAAATTCTATATTTAAGCAATACCCCACTAAAAATAACAATTTTTAGTGAGAATAAAAACGTGAAGTTCCAAGAAACCGCATAATACTTTAAATGGTCGCGCGCAACGATATGAAGTATTTTTGTAGGATATATTAAAAATAATTTGGATTCCTTACTTACATTACCATTGAAATTTGCTGAATGACACTGGATAATGGTCACTGTATTCCACTTTTTATATTCTTTACAGGCCGTTATAATTGGATACCGGACGAAAAAAGTAATATTCATTGGGGTGAAAAATAAATACTGCACCCCTTGTAAATATGCGGAAGTAAAAGGATTGGAGCCAATAGTTCACGTTTGCTCTAAAAAATGGCCCTCCACGTCTTCCTCTTCCAGGATGGAATCCGTAATTATATTAGAAGGCTTCAAATGCAGTGAGGAAATGTATGGTGTTCGCTACAATAAGCTGGTGGCTGACGGAGACAGCAGTGTATACGCAAAATTTGTTAGTTCTAGGCCATACAAGAATACTCCAGTGGAAAAAATTGAGTGCATTAATCATCTAATGCGTAATTACTGCAATAAACTACGGGAGCTATCAAAAGATTCTAGATGTGGACCTTCAGCAATGAGAAAGATAATTGCATCCAACGTAATGCGATTAAGGACTGCAGTAAAAGAGCGATAGATTATCGTAAAGGGGACAAAAGTACACGTGATTTAGCAGAAAAAATTGACAAACTACGAAGAGACATTCTCAACTGCCCAAAGCATGTTTCGGGGACCATTCAAAATGCGATGACTACTTTTGCGAGAGGCGAGACCAAGACGAATCTTTCATGGATGGACTTATGGCAGAAGGTTTGATGCACAAGATTGAGAGGATAGTCGGGAATCTTTCCCGTAACAGTCGCAGTTTAATTAAAACTCTAGACAGTAATTGCGCAGAACATTTTAATTCTATTGTTGCCAAAGTGGTCGGGGGTAAGAGAGTAAATTACTGCATGCGGGGGTCCTACAAGACAAGAGCAATGGCTGCAGTGATATCCCATAACTCAAGGTTCTTGCATTCCAAGGTGCATAAAAACTTATACGACTGCAGTCCTGGTGCTTTCACCAAAAAAATGGAGCAGGCACGAAGGCAGAAAGCTATTTGTTCCTCTGCATCTCGCAAAAAGAAGCAACCTTCCAGGAGAGAGTTGTTGCCGACAAAACGAGGGGCTGATGCTGACTACGGTCCCATGGCAGAATAACCAGACATGGATGAGGTATTATTTCAATCAGAAGCGCAGGAATTCTTAGCGTCACTGAAATTAACCAATTTGGAGAGAGATAGTTTAGAAAAGGTCACGGTAGACCAAGTAAACTGCCCTCTTTGGAAGGCGGAGCGCAGAAAGCGGTTGACGGCATCCAATTTTGGGACCGTATGCCGCCGACGAAAAACCACCGGTTTGGCCACCTCAGTAAACAAAATTTTATACAGTGATATAAGAACTGTAGCAATGCAATACGGTAAAGACTATGACAGCGCCCGATAGCATTACTGAGGGAGCAGGAAGGTGTTGATGTTCTTCCTTGCGGCTTCTTCATTGATCCAGAGTTACCTTTCCTGGGGGCCTCTCCTGATGGCCTTATTGGTCGTGAAGGACTCGTGGAAATAAAATGCCCGTATTCAGTGGGAGATATGACCATAGAAGAAGCCATAGCTAAACGGAAAATTAAGTGTTTGAAGGCAGAGGGAGGTTTCAACAAAAACCATGCATATTATTACCAGGTGAGCAAGTATTTTTTGCCATTTTACCAAGCATTTTTTGCCATTCTGAAGTAAAAAAGGGAATAATTCACTATGAATCTCATATACCTTCATTTTATTTCAGGTACAAGGGCAACTGCATATAACCGGACGCAGTTATTGTTTGTTTACGTTGTACACAGATACACCTCCATTCATAAAGACAGTTGAAATTAAGAGAGATGACGACTTCTGGATAATACCCTTTTGTTAACATTATGCATCTAAGATTTATATGCGTAACAAAAATGTGGCAACTGCAAGACGCATTTCACAAATTTTGTCTGAAACAATTTTTTCTATATTTTCCACAAACAAAAACATTTTTGAAATAGTTTGTTGGTGATAGAAGTAGATTTTACTACCCACTGATGTCAAAAATTGACCATTGATAGGAAAAGACATGTCACACAGTTCTAATACGTACTGCACTTATATGATTTAATATGAAGTAAACTACGAGTAACATATGCCTCGACTTATTCGCCGTGATGAAAGACATCTTTTAAAACTGTTCACCTTTTTGTTCCGCAATGCTTTTGCAATATACAATGTAAATTTATAACTACAAGGTTTAAAGTCACCTTCCACATGATTAATTAAACTCAAAGAAAAATATTCATTTGAAAGAACCATAATTATTCGACGTGCTTTCTATGACAATTACTCGAGAAGAGAGAAAAATACTGCTATAAAACTATTGAATCTTTAGTACAATTAATTTTTAGCTCACTTATGACCTTAGTCGTTCTAAATCTTAGGAAATACTGAATTAATATTCATACCAAATATCCACTGGTTGATTTGAAGACATAATCTGAACGTCCATTAAAGTATTACTGATAAATTAGAGAATCAAATACTAGTTCTAACTAAACTTCATGAATAACCCATCGGACGGCGATATTAGATTTCTACAATGAAATTACACTATCAAACACATCTAAGGGATCACAAGAATTCAATATACGTCCACCACCAGCAGATGAAAGTGACCTTTTGAGAAAACAAAGACTATTGTTTTTTTCTTTCATTTTGGAAGGTAGAGGAAGATTTGGCTGCATTACAGAGGCTGCTGCTTATGAAATATACCTATGACATCTCCTCAGCTTGAATCGTCTAAACCGGTCAAAAGACATCTCTCGAGGCTAGCTTTTTTCTTTTCCTCCCTCATCTAGATATGAAAATCACTAAGAAAAATTTATATTGTTCAAAGAGAACCATTCTGAGGAAACCTCTGGCTAGATTTTTTGAAGGCTGACCACAATTTTGTGAACATTTTTGATGCCAAACATCAAAGGCATTTCTCGGTAGATATATACCCCATGGAATTTTTCTTGTTGACCTTTCGTCGAGATGTGCCGTCGAGAGCCAGAATGTGAGAAACAGGAGCTTTTTTCCTCGAAAATCTACCTTGGCCATCGTTGGTTTGTTTTTGGATATATTTTTCTCCAATTTTATTTTCGATATAATTTTCTCCATCTCAAGGGCTTCAGTGTAAACTTGAAAAGACTCAACATGAAAAACTTATATCAAAATGAACTCGTAAGAACTTGTATTTCTCCAATGCGCCATCATGCATACTAAGCATTTTACGAGCACAAGAAAGGACATCCGTAGCACCTAAATTTTACCTAACGTATTCAAGCCTGTAAAAACGAGCTCTTCAATTGCTACTCTAAAAAGAAATCCATATTGAAAATTGGAACAAATTAAGCATTTTAACAAGAATACATCCAGTTTTGCAGTATCGATAGCGAAATGTTTTCTGGATGACTTTCCTTGATTACAATTGGCAAATATTAAATTTTTTAGGAATAACTTATGCAGCAGTGACCTCGAAATGAAATAATTTGAACCTTCTCGAATCATAACTGCTTGTCCAAAATACAAATTGCGTTACTAAGGGAAAGTAAAGATACTCGTTGCATTGATGTCAATGTTGGATTGCTGACGCAAAATGGCGCTGTCTCTTTCATGAAACAAGAATATTCAAATAGGAGTGTACCCATAATTTGAACTAAATGATTAAATTTCACGACTTTTTAACAAATACATGCAATAGATACAGACTATACATAGATAAAAGACGTAAATAAATAAATTGGCATGAGGATTGAATGTAGTTTAGAATTGCATTACCGCGGCTGATAACGTTTTGTTTGAAATTGGATCATAGCGAAAGAGTCAGCACAAGTGATAAAAAAATAAACATCTTTATATTTTTTGCTTAAAATTTCAGATTCACGCCGAAAATTTGGATATTAAGATAGATCGGTGAAACCATTTAATACTTATTTAAATTTTCTTTATAAATGCATATCTTGCTTTATCTTTTCACAGTAATGAGGTACTTTGGTGATCACAAAAACCAGTTTAAAATGTTTCTTGTTTTGAAAACTGTCTAGCATTAAGTTTTTACTATAGTGTATAAAATTTTTGACGACTAGTATATATAGCGCACAGCATTATCTAGCAAGGGCATGTGTTTACAACGACTCAAACCCACTATAGAAAAGAAGCCGCTTGAGATAAAACAGGAATGCATAAGAAAAATTAGGAGACCCAGAGGAAGGAGAATGATACAAAATGCTGAGGAAGATCTAGAACGCATGGAGTTACAAGGTGGGAGAGGAAGGATTGATTAGTGGTGGTACCTGGAGGAGTTTGATAAGTCTTGCTCAGTGCTGCAGCACTTTGAATGAAGAAGAAGAATGAAACTGGCATTTCATTCCCATGAGTTAATAATCATGAAAATTACGACCGACGTTTGCACATTCTCTCAAATACAGAAAAATGAAATTTTGAAATATTTGTCACTAAAAGGCAAACCCAAACTGCATTTAGCCAACAATGAGAATGGTTACTCGAGTCTAAATTGCAACAGAGGACAAGTGCTGAACTGGAGACTCCGCTTTATTTTTTGATAAATGACTCCGCTTTATTCTTCAACTCAATGAAGCTAGAAAAAATATCAATGGATTGAAATAGTATCTGAAAGTTTCACCACGATATCCTAAAATTTTCAAAATATATAAATTCTTTACGCGAAAAAATTTTCTCTAGGATTTATGAATGGTTATCTTTTGATATTATATTTATTATATAATATCTCGCCAGATCAAGTTAGAAAGATATCGAGATGGAACGGAGGATTAGAAGAAGCGGAGCGGCTAGACAACTTGATGCACAAAGAAAGAGCGGAGGTTGTGCTCCTTGTGTGTTTACATAAACGTCGGAATAATTCCCAGAGCAAGGATGCATTTTTCCTTTTACGGGCAACGAAAAATCTCCTTCAAGATCCTCCTAAAACTTTGCACAGGAAATCTTTTGCAGATTTTGCTCGAGTGTAGATTGTGTGTATCAACATTTGTGAAAAAAATTGTGTGTGAATTGTCAAATGCGTTCGAAGATACGGTGCATGAAGAAAATAGCAGTTTCTGGAACAGCGATGGTGTTCACACATAAATCACACAAAATCGAAGTGGTCGAATTCTAGATGTCACCAGATATATAGCGGCGCCCGGCGGCCCGTATGTTGACATACACACTGCATGCGTCTGTGCAGGGTAGAAGGATAGGGAGAGGAGTGTCGACGGGAAGTCGGTGGTTTGGTGAGGGTGGGAATCAATGCGCTCCTGCGACGTTTCTTTACATTGACATGCCGCGGGGGTTTCCTGAAACGGCGTATGCCAATATGAATGTCTGGGCCCGATTCTCTATTTGAGTCTGCCGGAGATGAAATGTGATTTCTCAGAGACGAGACTTGGTGAGTTGGATCGCATAAGAGAAGGAGTTGCTAGAAGCTAATGGGAGGTGAGTCCACTGCAGACACAGCGAGGCCATTCACGCGTGTGTTGGGTACATATTGGAAAAGGAAACCAGACCACCAAAGACAAAAGACCAATTAATAATTTATTTACTACCGATATCGAGGTTTTTCATTCCCTTGCTAAGAATGGATTCTGGGGGTGTTCACCTTATGGAATTTTAGCTTTTGCGAAACGTAGGAGGGACGTGTGGGAGGAAGGAGAACGGATTCAATAGGAAAGATATTTTTTCTCTGATATGCCAAAGAGAGGGGATTTATTACTCGAATTTCGGCATTGTACTCGTATTCCATAAGTTTATATAAGCATGGATGTAATTGAAAAAACGGAATGAGTTTGTAAGAACTTTTTTCTTCCTTTTTTCTACTCCGACGCTCTCACCATATAGTCAAATATTTTTCTCAATCAAGTTGACTCCGCGTATTTCTAAAATAATTATATGTTTTCAAATAAAACCATGGCGTTAATTCAAGCTTTCAGTGAATAATACATTGACTCCAGGACTTCATTTTCAAATGTATTTAGGTTCCGGTCAAACGTGTTTTATGTCTGGTATGGAGATATTCTCGCCAGATCAAGTTAGAAAGATATCGAGATGGAACGGAGGATTAGAAGAAGCGGAGCGGCTAGACAACTTGATGCACAAAGAAAGAGCGGAGGTTGTGCTCCTTGTGTGTTTACATAAACGTCGGAATAATTCCCAGAGCAAGGATGCATTTGTGTCTTTGAATTGTGATGATGAATGCTCATTGTTTCATGTCACTAACTTGCAGTACATTTTTTTGTCTTTGTGTCACAAAATGTTTCAGCCCTTATCCGATTTTATGATATCGTAACATAAAGAAAAGCGTTAGTGTTAACGCTCTTCACGTGGCGGAATGCCATCAGCAGAGCAATTCACTTAAAGAGCAACGTTCCACCAACTAACAATAAGTGCTACCAAAAGTGGAGTCTTATGCTGAACCGTGTATGAATGTAAATCAAATTTTGCACTGGTGTCAAAAACGTTTGGATACACTTTCATTTCTTCATGAACAAAAACGGATCAGACAAATAATGCTACTTTTCCTATGAACCTGACTGTAGAGTATCACGCCTTAGTAAAAACACTTTATATCTCTTAGTATACCTAATTTAATTTTTTTAGGAAGCTACATTTCTTTGGCTAAAACCAAGTGATTAAATTGAGAACACTTCGATATTTGAACAATGTTTCTAAAGCTATGTTTACAAATGTAATTAACTCACATATTGAAACAAAATGTAATTAATAAAAATCTTACAATCATTTGTCTCAAATGGGTTTCACAAAGAAAATGCAAAAATTCTAACCAATTTCTTTTTATCATAGTTCAAAATGCCGAGCGATGCTCAGGTTTTTTTATCTCTTCCCTATTTTTATTTTCTCTCATCAGTATGCTACGCTCTCTTTTCTTTCCTTACCGATTCCCACCACTCCTCAGTCTTTCATTTGTGATCGATGTGTGTCTTACGCCCATTTCCCCACCATCTTCTCTCCTCCCGCAATCTGATTTTCGGGAGAGAGATCGACTGATAGATTCTGCTGCAAGTAGAGACTTCTCTACTTCTTTTTCAAGCCTCCATCCCACCACTTCACTCTCCTCACGTTCAATTCACTCACTCTCTTGTCTTTTATACTCATACCGTGGGTGTAGGGAGACATGTCCTCTCCGAAGGAGAATCCAGTTGATTTTTTTGTGCGTGTGCTAAAATTATAGTGAAGGAAAAACTCAGTCACAGCCGCTTTTCCATATTCTTCCGAAATTGAGTTTCGTCTTCATTTGCTTTCCGTACTTTGGTGGCATAGAGTGGATCCTTTCGTTTGCGGGTGAAACTTTATTTCAGTGATGGAATAGGTTCAGTTTTTTTTCTTTCCATGATTTTCTACATGAAATGGACTCAAATTATGATTTACAGAGTACGGCCGCTAATAATACGCGACCGTGCGAATACTGGTTAACTAGACTTAGATATGATTTCAGAATGCTTTGTCAATAGGCTATTTTTGTTCACTCCTCCGTGAAAGTCACGACCTTATATACAAGCACGAGAATAATAATCGATAACTCGGAGTATACAATTGATATAGTAATAATTTTCAAGTCAGAGCTGAAAAAGTTCGATTACATGCTATGTACTTAAGGTGACGCATCATACCCGCTTGACTGGTCGAATTTGTCATGATTTTCAGACCCAATTAATTGTTTAAAAACAATAAAGTCAACTTGAAATTTTCAGAACATAAAAAATAAATCTTGGTTTTGGGAGACCTTTGTCTTAAATACGACTATTTTATCTCGGTGCATAGATAAACCACCGGGTAACGAGTGTCTCCTTCGCTCAGCGTTTCCTTACGAACCAACTTATCTTTCTTGCACCATGGCTTCCTAGTGCCTGTTAAGCTACGTTCTTATGGGAAGAGCTTTCTCGTAGCACCCAGTTTTTCAGGGTGTTCAAAACCCTCACAGACTAAAGATCCTGTTTCTGCTATTCCACCATCAGACGAAGGTTGTATTCGCGCGCTATGAAGCGAAAAGCATTCAGCTCAGCGCTGCAAATGCTCTCCCTCTTGCAAGCGCGTTCCACAGGCATCTTTCTCTTATCTGCATTACTACCACCCACATTCAAGTCTGCAATATATGTGGCTCTTTTGAGACTGTTTTATGGGTACAATCTGATGTACGCACCAACCAGCATTTTTAATTTCATCTTGCATAGTGGTGAATTGAAAAAACGCATGCACGAATGTATGGACGCATAGAAAATGTATGGACGAATAGAAAAATGGCTCCTGCTCTGATTCAATTATTATTGCACGCCAGAGGGAAGAAAAAAAATGCAGTTACAGATTTAGAAATTTCGTGCCCCGAGTAAAACGGGCTTCAAGAATTTGAATAACAACGGGCAGAATAGCGCGCGCCGTGGTTACCGATGATAGACAAAATAAAGCTCAATTTTCTGAATTCCTGGTTAGGGTGGAAGACATAACAGGAGGGGAAAGTAGAAAATTAAAGTCTGGCTAGCATGAATCAAGAAAAAGTACCTTATAATACCACTTGGAAGAGGACAGAGCAAGGGGTAGTTGTATATAATTTAACATACTTAGTCACCCCAAGTTGAAAATTCTATCCTACTCTGGTCATGTACTTGACAATCACTGAATTTCAGAGAGGCCAAATTGGAGGAGAGGTGGATGGAAGCAATAATTAGACACATGGTGGTGCTGACGTTACTTTTTGAAGGTATTGGAATTGATAAAATGAAAAACAAAGTAGAGAGGCCTGTTAAGTGGGATAAATAATGGTAGGATATATTCTGATATGATTAAAAGGAGCAAAGAAAGAGAAACTTAGAATAAATGAGAAATCTTGCGCTATATCCTGACCTAAACGAAGTGTACTGATATGTACAGCAGGAATGCTGTGATGAGTTTCTCCAACTCTCATATTCTCCAACTCCAACTCTTCTATTTGAAAGAGTAAACGTCATGGACTCAAGTAGTTGGAAACGGAAGGAAATTTTGTGGGTGTATTAAATTATCACTGGTCCTAGACGCCGTTAGGTCCGAACGGGAGATTTGATATGTTAAGGTAGTTAAAGTAAGATATCTCTTCAAGATTCAAAGAAAGATTCTATAGGTTCAAGATTGAAAGAAAGTAATGTCTAGTTGTAGAACAATTAATGATCCATTCATGGAATCTATTTCCGTTTAATGCAAAACCCTTAGGCAGGGTTGACTCTTTTAATTCGGATGCAGGTAGGCACGAACTCCTGGACTTACTGCCAAAAATATCGCTGATTAACCAAGCGTGCGTTTACACTTGCGTGGAGGAGTTTGGTAGAGTTTCAACGGAACCATTCTTTCTCGTTTTCCATGTGGGTTCCTACCAATGGTTCTTTGTGGGCACTGGAAGGTTTCTCATAAAGGAAAGAGACTGATAGACTCTGGTTGGCCATCGGCAAACCAAACCCACTCTCTACCCCTACTTCCCTCGTTACACTAATGCCCGTGGTTTCCGCACGTCTCGACTTTAATCGTGGCAACACTTTTCTCCCTCCCTGGAAACGACACTATCTTCCTTTTAATCAGCATCTATTAATCACTGGGAGCCATCCATATCGAAAATCATATGAATATAAGGGAGGAAAATCTATAGCGATTCCTTGCAATAGCGATTCCGAAAAAAGTAAAAACAATGTTATCTTCCCCCGTGTATAAAAGAAAAATGCCGATTTATACAGCGTCAACGAACGAAGAAATTTTCTTCCTCCTCTAAATGAGGGAGCCATCTATTGTGTCACTCTCTCCCCTTTAAAATGCATTCCTCGATCATAGGTAAACGGAACTGTTTTTGAGTTTGGGATGAAAATGGCGAAGGAGAGTGATATGGAAAAAACGGAAGTTTTTCTGGATAGAAAATTGACATTTTTGATCCATTGTGATTTGGCAGTAATTATCTTTTGCTAGATTACTTTTGTACACTATATTTACAGTGAGAGAGACTCGAAAAAACTCTTTCGTGTGAGTACACACATCAGAGATTAAATTCGTATGCCAAGGTACCAGTCCCATTTACCATAACTGCGAGCAGAAACCCAGAGCTCATAATTTTTATCCACATAATTGCCTCATGGCGACAATGACATTTTTCATGGGTTGGTGCATAAAGTAGTATTTATACGACTATAAACAAAGGAAGATTGTTCTTTTGGCTTACGACCGATGTAAAACTTAGCGACTAGATCCGAGAAAGTTTATGGCACCCATTTGTCAATAGAAAAACATTATCTCTAATGTATCAGTGTATTTAAAGTAAGCCGCAGTTATAAGGTAAAACTGAGTTATCTTTCAATAAAAGAAGAAAAAATTAAAGGTTGAAAAGTATGCACTCTTTATCGAGTATTCGCGATAATTTTTGTAATTAAAATTTACTTAAAGAGCATTTTAAAGTGATAAATTTAATATCTATGATATTGCTATCGCATTATCACAAAATACAAATGTCAGCCTGGAATTAATGCTAAATTACGATGTTTGGAGGTACAGGGTATTATTATTATTGTACTATTGAATGCCAAATAGACATTAAAATCTCCACTCATGGTAACAAGTCCCTTTCTCTTTCTAAGGCCACCTGAGTGTAGTGAAGCCTATTCAATGCTATTTAAAGCCATCATTTGTAACGCTGAGTTTTTGACACGAAAATCTCACCGTTCAGAAGAAATTCACACAGTTTCCTTATATGTTACTAGAATCCTTTTCCATATACTTACTAGATCAATTAAATCATCACCAATTAAAGAGAACACAGAGCGTCTCACGTGGCAAAGTTGCTGAGATTGGTGAATTCGGAAACTTAGTAATTTTCAGCTTGACTATCTAATGTGGTAAAATATATATAATTCACATACGTTCCAGAGAGGGGCCGAAAGTTCTGTTTGGCATTGATTTTCGCACATGAGTGGCACACACAACAGTAAAATTTTCACTAACCACATGGCATGTATCCTTTTAATGCGATCATAACCAATTCCCACTCTCGTGAGTGACGAAGAAAACGCAAAGCATTTAACTGCAATATAAGGCATTTAAATTTAAGGTTTTAAATTCATTTATCAAACAGTAGCAAGCAACATGAAGAAAAATGCATTTCATCTACGAATTGGGTACATAAAACGCAATGATACAATACAATTTACGGAACAGTCAGAGCCTGCTTAGGCCCGATTTTCAGCGAGTGGGGTAAAATCATTGGTTCCTACCTCTTTAACTCTTGTGAGTCATTACTAATGGAGCTATTAATAGCAAAGGAGAGGGCATACATTTGAAAATTAATGGAAATCTTATCTCTCTTATAGAATTATTGTCAGTATTATTTCCCACAAAACAAATGCGATGTATTTGCACTGTAAATATCAATATTTTAAATAGAAAAATTTAGTTCAAAAATACTGTTACAGAATGTTCATAAAAATCATTTATAATCAATTAAAGAGATTGAAAGAAATAAAAAATTGAGCGCCAAAAGAAGCCATACCGTCACTTACACTTGTTCTTTTAGATTAGCTATCCTCAGCACTCGCTAAAAGAAAGCAGATTCTAAAACAGCTAAATCTAGACTCTTGAGCTCATAAGTCTCCATCCACCAGAGATAAATTACAATAATAAGTATAATGTATAAATTAATTTGGTTGAAATGTATGGTGCCGTCATGCATAAATTATTCTTGAATAAAATAAAAGGGTGCGTATTTTTTGGTATTCACTCGACAAAATTTTACACATCTCCCCTTATCGAATTTATTTCACTTGATTTTGACTAACCCTATCATTTAAACGAGAGAAAAAGTTAGAAAACCTGATACTCAAAGGTTCAAACAAAAATTCCAAACTAGTACTTAGCACTTAGTGAATAAGAGGATGTTACTCTGTGAAAACGAAAAATGATATTGAATATGAATTTTCTATACTACCGAAAGCATTTTCAAATGTTCAATTAATTTAAAGTACCTCGTTTGAAATACTATGTCCCATGGGTTTTACTAGCTGACTGCGAGGCCTAATAATAAATAAGTCCCAAAAAATATTTACCTCTCTCGTACTTTTTTAGCACCATTAGCTCCTGTCAGGTGTCTGCTCTTACGTGCATCATAAATGAAAACTCATTCTCAATCAACTCACGTCGACATCGCAAACATAAATTACGTTTCTATCGCCATGCACCAGCTCTGGCGGAAAATGAACGTGCGACATTGTAATGAGGGGCGTCCGCTGTCGCTACCGCGCAGCGATTCATCAATGAAAAGTGGAGACCTCTAAACTCTCGCAATTGGAATTTAAGGGGAAAGCCCAATAAATATTTGCATGCACGAACGCGAATGCACCGATTTGGATGGATGAAGTATGACTTGTCAACAATAGAGATTTTAACTCCTCGCCGTCGAGGAAAGAGTTTCTTGAGGTGTAGCGTCATTTATTCACTATATTAGCCTGAATACGTTCAGTGAAATTGTTATGCTTAAAAAATCATTTCAGGAGCCCAGCGAAAGATCTCTTATTTCGCATCCATTTCATTCGGCATTTACGGTTGCAATTATTCGCGGAACAACCTATCAATTGACTACCAGCCATCAAATACCAGCGTTGAGTAGTGCCATCTCTTTTTCTGACCGGTTTCAGATGAGATGCTTAGGCTTTTCATGGCCCGAGATGTTTGGGCAATTCAACTCAATTACTTTTCTATTTCATCACATCTCTGGAGATCCCAAAGTTGAATCTAGCTTGAAAGCAAGATCACATATTGTGAAAGGGCAAGAAAACTGTTTTAGCAGAATATAGTATAGTAAAAATTTAACATTCCAACACAAGGGGTGACTACTACCAATTGGTAATAATGGCAGGCAGAAAGAATGTATTATAATTAAACATACATTAGGTGAATGCTCTTCTTTGTATGACATTAAAACCTAGTCAATGACAGCCGCAGAGCAAATGAGATTAAAAACATTTGAAATGTGGTATAACCAAAGAGTAACGAAGATCAAATAGACAGAGAGAATCCCCAAAGAATCTAGAAAGAGTTGAAGAGAAAAGAAGTAGGTACAAAAAAACTCTGAGAAAAAGAGAAAAAATGATTGCTTATGTGTAAGAAATATTATTATAAGGACATTAGAGAGAAAGTTCATTAAGTATAATACTGGTTAGTTTGTAGGAGATGGGAGTGAAGAGCTACAATAACCAATCTCTGAATGGATGGTGCCTTAATGACCGATGATGACCATTCTTAATTTGTTCTATTTCAATGCCGAGTTCATTCAACTTCGCCAATTCAATTGGGAGGAAAAATTCACCCCCTGCTTATAGTTAATCCGCCAAATTGAGGAGTATAATCATCACCATGACACATTATCCACTTCAGAGAGAAATTCGTTGGATGAAATCAATCACTAGTTATTATCAAAACCGATTTCGAGTCCGGCCCCGGTCTTGAAGTAGTATCTGTTATCTTTAACCTTGCTAGTGACTGCGAGGACTCGGACAGAATTGTGAAGTATTTTCAGCCTACGTAGCTCACTGGTTACTAAGAACTATAATAAATACTTTATTGAACCAAACATAGAGTTCCACCGAATAACTCCTCCAGACAGTAACACTATTCGAGGATTATGCTCTTGAACATCAGCTAAGAACAGAGAGGACCAGAAAGAATTTTCAGCATGGCTCACCTCTTCTATACCAATTTCTCTCTCTCTCTCGGTCCACTTGATGAATATCCACTCCATCCAAGGATCTGGGTAGGTAAACCCTTTACCCCCCGCAAAATGTATCCCCCTCCCCTCAGCATATTATTCGCCGAAGCCGACGGTGGGCCAAAGGCGGTGAAGATGACGTGAAATGGAAGCAGAGAGGGAAAAAGAGATGGATGATGAGATTTTGGGTAGCCTTTGACCAACGGCGGGCATCGGAAGGGGTAAACCATTTCCAGAGGTGTGAACAGACCCTAAGGCTAAATATATGCATTGAGTCGGGTGGTGGGTATCTTTCATTGGCGACAGGATTCCCTTGGAGAATCGTCGAGGCTAACCACTACAGACTTCCGCGGTAACTACAGTCAAGTACGGAAACCCCTGGCTCCTTTCAATAATCATATTTTGCTTTTGCCATGTGGGGCGTCCACCTTCCAATGGCCTCTCTCATCACTCTCTTTTCCATGAATCCAGAGGTTGAAGAAGATAAAACATGACATCTAGATTTGCTGAAGTTAAGTTTGCATTTTTCTTCAATTATTCACCTAATTTGATTACCGTGGGCAATATTTTTTGGTGTGTAATTGAATGCCTTAGTTTATATTTTTGCTACATTTTTGGATGTAGATAGATGTCGTTTCGATGAAATCTTACGTACGGGTAACTGAAAAAATACTCTCCTTAGTCTACGCTGTTCTGTTTGATACATTAAATCCAGAGTTAAATTATAATTTGGAGTAACATATTATTTTTAGTGATAGTATTTATAGTTTGGATGTAACATGGATGGTAGTGGAGATGAACATAGACTCGCAACAAATAAATTAGAACGAGGAATGACCCAATTACCTAGCCTGATTTCGCTAATATCTGGCTGATGAGCAAAAGAAGTGTAACAGCAATAGCTTTGTGTTCCTATAGTGGTTTTTTTATATATAAAATAGACGGTCGTCCTTAAGATACTGATTGCTTACTATTCACACGTCCTCTTATGTGCAATAATCTTCCGGTACTAAAGTGAAATATATTCCAACCCACAAGGACAAAGAACCACTCAGCTCCGAAGAAAGAAAGAGAAAAATTCGAACAATTTCAAATTTTTAGCGTACATGAAAATTGCTGCAAATATACTACATATACTTCGCTAAGTTTTCATTAGTTGAATGTATTGACTCTTTTGCGGATATTGCGCCCTCGTCTTTGATTTAATGTACACTTTAAAGAACTCTTATGAGCCTCCATGAAGAGCCTACTGAATATGAGGAAATGCTGGTACAACTGAAGACCATAGGGCTTACATTATGCTATGGCATAATTTATAATCATACTCAGCTTTACAAAAATAAGTTTACAAAACTGCGAAGCTAATCTAGCATTCGATATTTTAACTTGAGCAATTGTATTCCATGCAACTGTAAAATAATGCACCTTCAGTCCTGTATATTATACATTCAAATCTACAATCACATATTATTTATAAAACTTTGCGTCCCATAAAAGGGCATATGAAATGAATCGAGTACCATTGCCAACCATTATATTCGAAGCCTCATGACATTCCCATATTTGATGCAAAACAAGCGTTCCTAAATTCTCTAAAGACATACTTAAGGCATGAAACGACGTACAAGAACTAAATCAGCTAATACTTTCTATTTGCGCTTATTCATTGCTTTTCCAATAGGAAAATAAGGTAAAACCCAATTTGCATGCATAAATTTTAAAGAAAATAAAATTCAAATAGGTATATATGAAAAGTCCAAAAAAAAAATTTTGGGGAAACCCGGAGAAAAAGTCCTCCATCTACTAATCCTTAATCACAATAAGTATCACTTATAAGAAAGTGACGATAACTGATATATTTACGCATTCAAAATTTCATACAAAAATCTTTGATGTCATATGATTCAATGATAGCCAGAGTGAAAATACTCTCATCACCTTAAATAAGAAAATATAAATTTAATTGAAAACTGACTTAAGCTGATGAGTTAACCCACAGAAGAACTTTAAACTAATTCCATTGATAAACGAATCTAAACTTTTTTATCCATGAATTACATTATATGAAAGATTGGCGACCTAAATCCGCATTGGACGCGTTTCTATTTCATTAATTACCAGCGAATGAAATGAAGGTGAAAGCAATAAATTCCGAAAACTTTTAAGCTTTCATTCTCCACTCTGGAAATGCAATTTAGACCTATCGCACAAAGTTGAATGGCACATAAATAAAAGAATTTTCTCCCTATTTCGTTCTCCGATACACTGCGAGTTTGACGTATGCACTTGATACTACCATAGAAAACGCCTAACGCTGTACGTCGTCTCTCAGTTACAACCTCGTAAATATCGAATGATTTATTTAATTAGAGAACAATTGACCACTTACGATCCGTATGGCTTTGAGGACAAATGATCATACAAACACACCCCTTGCCTATTGAATTCTCCAATGAGCACCTTATTCTTTCTATTGGCACGTTCTTTATGCGTTTTATTTCATCGTCGAGTGATCCTTCAGAGGAAAGTATTGGGTCAATTCATTTTTCAGTTCATGTGGTGCCGTAATAACTTTAGCCGAAATTTAAATATCAGGAGAACTATAATGATAACTATAAAACTTATGAACGATTGGCTATATTATTTAAACGTATGAACTAATTGCTGTAGCTGTATCGTGTAACATTACCATTTCGCAATAACATGTAAAAGGAGGCTCATTTAAAATATCATCATCATCATCTGGTGTTCTGCCTGGTGGCAGGTCCTGTACACCACTGCTGTCGCTATCTGCTTCTGTCCCGATCTTCCTTTTTTCTTTATCATAGCTGTTGCTCTTCACCTGATCCACCAATTTAATTCTTCTCCTTCCTCTCTTTTCCTTTCCTTCAATTGAACCCTCAAGTGCCACAGTTATCATACTTTTCTCTCTTATCACATGGCCCAACCATTTTCCTTTCCTTCTCCTTATTTCCCTTAAGAGCGATCTTCCTTCTTTTACTTTGCTCTAAACCTTTTCATTTTAAATATATTAACTAAAAATTCCCAGACGCTTGCATTAGAGGAATGTCTTATATGAAAGAGACACCAAAAAAACAAGTATGCACGCTATAAAACTAGTAGTCTAAAACTTATAGGTAGGAAACATTTGATGGTAACTTTTGGTAATCCATTGACTTAAAAAAGAGACCTTGCATGTAGTATTAGAGAAAGAAATACTATAAAAACAGCTGAGGTGAGCATTATAGTTTTGTAGGATGGATATCATGAAGGCGAAAGTTCTGCAACACGGAAAGATGGGATATTTTACGACCCATCCTCTCGAACTTCCACTATTTCACTAATCCTTCTTCTTCCTCAACCTTCCTTTTCCGATCCTTCCTTTTCCATCCTATTCTCCTAAAATCCTTCACTCGATAGTGGTCTGAATACCACAATACCTGGAGCTTTTTCCGCATTGGGAGAATGCTCATCCATCGACGGTATCGAGGGTGAATAGACTGACGCACTCCTTTCCCTCGCTAGCGAGGGGTTTTTCTCCTCCTCCTACCCTTTCTGATCTTGATCCCCTTTGGCAAAAAGGAAAGAGCCCTTTCATGAAAGGAAGAGACCCAAGACCTCCGAACCATCACCGTCAACCGGGAAGCTGGCCAATTCTCTCCTCCTCACGCCTCCGTTAAAACTTCCGGGAAGCCTTCAACTTTCCTATTCAATGATACAATAAGGTGAATGTTCTCGACAATAGCATTACGACCCATTCACGGCACGCTAGTGTCTCCCATGAAAATTTCCCACGACAACCAGAATGTCCACACTCGTCTATAGACTTTTCCAAATTCCATTCATGTGTTTTCAAAGAGAATAGTATCATATTATACACTTAAAAAATTATCTTTAACCTTTGAATTTTTAAATTAAAGGAAATATCCCTTGTTTTATCTTTTATGTCATAAATTTTCCCGCTAATTACTTAAGTGTCTGCTGATCCAGCGAGCATAGAAACATGGCCTAATGTCGACGAAATCTGACTTAACAATTTGATTTCTCAAAAATTCTCTATTCATTACTTTACTACTGTCTTTCAAATGTGACCCACTAAGACCAAGCCAAAAGGACCACCATAATCTAACTACTCGTTTACACGGGTCAAATATAAAGAGAGATGACTTTTTCCTCGAATGTGGATGGCGCGGTAGAGGCAACGGACGTATCGTTCTTTGGAAGTCCATAGAATGAATATATCTGCTCCCTCTGATGTGCAAGAACAGTGAAATTTTAAAAATCCAGGCCATAATCGCGCTATAGTAGTACACACCAACGAACGAGACCACATGTCTATCTTTGTTGTAATTGGTCACTAGTTTATAGTATTAGTGTGGATCATTCTAAAAGCAATGCAACGCTCCAAATCTCAGGGTCAAACCAATCTTAAAGATATTTTCGCATTGAGGGAGTCAGGTGAGTGGATGGGATCGAAACCATAACTTCCCAAGTACTGGAATTTGGACGGAAGAGGCTGGGGCGGCCACTAGGAGAGACCTCAACCGTAGAGGGACAGGAGAGAAAAGGGATTAGTATTCCTCCGTTGCAAGAATGGAAGGAAGGGAGGAATTAGCCAACGAGCGAGCGCGGCTTTGTGTGGGCGTCTGGGGTCTACATCCACAAATTACTCTGCGAGCTGCAGCAAAAGCGAGTGGCAGGTGGCGAGTGGACTCCAGCAAAAAAGGAAAATTATGAATGTTACTGAAAAAGAGAAAATATTATATGAAATTTTATCTTTACGGAGTGTATAAGTGCAAAGTTCACTGCTAATGCTTGAAAATAAGGAATCTTAGTGTGCATTAGTTTGGTAGTATATCTCTCACATTCAGTCGCTATGATCAGCTCCACCCACACCAAACCGGAATAAATAGTATCCTCCGGGTCACTGTGAAGTACCTATTTAATGTAGTAGTGTGATCCTAGTAGTTTTAAACGAAGCTTCCTCTATTTTATTAACTCAGGAAATTATTTCTCAGCAGGCCCTTAAATGATCTTGGCTCTTGGTAATTTAGATGTAGCCTATATTGAGCAGGGCAATATTTTTTTCACTTTAATCCTTAAATGAGATACTATGCGCGTAAATAAGGGTTGGCAGTTGACAGAGGGACGAGACAGAAAATGTAGATGGCGGTGGGATAGAGTAGTGATTTTATTTATGATTTCACGACCCACTGCTTCCAGATCCGGATTCAATCTCACATAATAAACTCGCGCATGAGAACATGCGGAAAAGATGGATAAAGTTGGACAATGGATTAGAAGAAGGTAACAAATCAATGGAAAAGAAATAGGATCGAGGAAATTACCACCGCACTTTAAAGGAATATATTTCGCCCCATTTTTTCCCACAGAAAAATTAAATGACCATGTTAGTTAATCAGCAATAGTTTTCTATAGCATTATGTCTCCCATACTGGTGGTTGACGATGTGCCCTGACCCTGGTGCCGTATAGTTTCTGTCGCAGCAGAAAGTTTCTTGAAAGCACCGTGGATATTTTTTGAGCTAATCAGATTTGGAATTTGGTACTTTATTATCCCTTCACCATATTTACCTGATATTTATTTTTTCTAAATTATTTAGACTTAGTTTCTAAATTTACATATTAGCGAATTTCATTTAATGACGTAGCGTCTAATAGCGTAGTGGTCTGCGCATTCTTCCAACAAACCAGAGGTTCGTGGTTAAATTCCCGGTCCAGGCCTCATTTTTCTCATGGCAATTACATCATATTTAAGGTGATAATTTTTTTGCATTAAAAATTAATAGTTACGGTCATGGTAAAACCACGTTTCACGTACAGAAAAACTGCACAGTCCCTTTTTCCCCTTCTGCGAAGCCGAACCCTACACAGTAGAGTAGGAATGGAGAGAAGAAGATCTAGATAGAAGCCAACGGCCTTACGGTGTTAGAGGCGAAGGAGGAAGACAAGTGAGCTAACCGATTCAAGACACGAGCCAAGCCTCATTACCTTGTGCACCACTCCTCCCACCCCACACCCACCAAACTGCAGCCCTACGTCCATTCATTCTTCGCTCCCGACAAATAAAACTCGACATCCCCTCCCACCATTTCCGATGTTCTCTTTTCCACACACTCACTTGAAAGCTCTCCTTTGACATGGCTGTTGGCATGCATGCCAGTACCTTTAACGAGGAGGGTAGGCAGACCTTTCGCTCTCTCTCTCTCTCTCTCACTTTTCCCCTTTCTCCAACAAACCCCATTGCCGCAAACCCACATCTCCATCGACACTCCCTCCATCCCTAAGAGGGTGACGGAAAGAAGAAAACATGATGGAGGAACACACAAAAGGGCCGCCAAAAGCCCTGTGAGGTCTCCGGAAATTTAAAGACAAGGAAAGCTATCTCTACGAGTAATTCGATTCTAAGAAAGGAGAGAACAGTTTGGAAAGGAAAGGAGCCGGAGGACTTAAAAATAGAAGAAAATGAGTGATAGTTGAGGAGGGAGGAAGTGAATGAGAGAGTATTACTACTTTAGAAATTTAGCATAAGACCACAATCCCTAGCCCGATTAAACCCGCTTCAAATCAATTTTCATCTGATACGATGTTAAGAGACTAAATACCAGAAGCGTCGTGAACAAATAAATGTGTAAGATTACCAATAATAGTCCGATGGAAGTCTTTGCTGACTACTTCGGACTTCAAATAATTGAATATATCTTCATGAGATTGATGCTAGCCACGATATTACCTTCACACAAAACTCACACAAGATCGGAATTCCATAGAGAAAAAAATCATTCACATCGACTGAGACTCGAGATCGAATCCTTCAGTATCGTGCCGTAAAGAATCCGCTTAAGCTACATATATGTATCCGGGTTCGAATCTCGAGCATGCAGAATTAATTTTTCTTGAAGGAATTTCGCAAATATTTGCACGTATTCAGGAATCTAGAATGACAAATTATGCATTACAATGCGTATCCGTCCTCAATGATTTACTTTGTAAGAAGCATAAAAATTTCAACCAATAGCTTTCTCCTACATTTGGAAATATCACCGCTTATCGACATAAAATGACAACAATAAATCTGATGCAAAGTTAAAAAATTCAAAACCCTTTACGTGAAATGCATGCTCGTCTCATGTAATGAATGATCGAGTGAAAGCATCACGCTCGAAAATTATTACGGAAACAGCTTAAGTGCACACATTAAAAAATTTTTGCTAAGTAATGATGCATGAAAGCAGGCGCACTTTATTTCTTCCATCACAATGCGAGTGATATCTTCACTTCACCAGTCAGTGATACGAGAAAGTTTGAGGTCAAAATTTTTACCATTGATGACATTATACGTGATCTAGGCTTCTATTGAAGGGACAATCGGAACAAAGAATCAGATGGATACTGCATTAGGAATATATGCTTCAGTTTCTCATTAAAAGATACCACTTTTATGTCAAAAAATTTCAGTGAGGGAATCTTTTATTTTCTGGTATTTATCTTTCTTAAAAAGAACCAAAAAAATAGATTTTTTAAATTCAATAATAGGTCAGTTCCCTGTGGAGCTTTTTGGAAACTATATGATGATGATAACTACATGAAAACGCGGAACATGCACTGGAAACATTTTTAAATTAAAAACTCAAAAACCCTGAATGTATGATGACGGAAGAAACCCTTCATTAGTTGGGTAAGTAAACTTTTTCTCTATAAGTAACGGAAAAAGCTAGCATGTACAAGAGCCACTGAACCGTTTATTTTTTCTCCTAAAACTCAATCCTCGGGCATCACTGCCCAGCCTATGGGAAGTCCCGTCTTCCATGCTGTGGGTTGGAGGAAACCAGCGCTTAGTCCACAATGATATTGCAAGTGATGTAAAAACGCAATCAGAAAGAAATGGGCCACCTTCTCCATACTACTACTTTAAAAAACTCAGCTATAGCTTCAACTAAAAAACTTTATAAGAAGAAAGAATCGTGCCCTGAATGAAAAATCTTGAGTGTTTCATATTCCACATAAAAATATTCCATCAGAAGTTATTTACATATTTTTATCTCATTTTTAATCATGATTTATTCTACTTAACTGAACGTATCCAAGTCTTAATATGACTTAGGTAACAATTTTCATTCAAGTACGGAAGGTCATAGTTTCTGTTACTAAACTCATTAATGAGCACTACGTTCATATTATACTTGCCACGTTTACACGATAGCTTCTATCAATAAGACAGCCACCGTTGTCATCTAAAAATATTTATAAAACTAAAAAATTATTCGGCCAATGCTCACAACCCCAATTACATGCAATGCAAGAAATCATGCTTTGGAAGAAACGGTATAACTTAAAACAACCACGCTCAAGATGAAGAAACAACAAAAAAAATACCTCCCAGGTATAACTCGATCCCTCATACTTAGGACTTATATGTGAGAGCTGTTCCTCACCACCTTTTACGCCGGCAGTAATCTTCAAAAATTTTTTCCGCTAACAGTTCACTAACCGAGGTTAGTGGAAGTGAGATAAGAGGCTCGATGATCACTGCGAAGTTTACCCTTTCGCGCGATGTTAATCGATCTTTGTTGATCTCTAGTTTCCACTCTACTGTGGCGAGAAACATTTTTTTGATAAAAGGAAAGAATGGTGGCATTCAAATAAAAATCGTGAAGGCTATTGCGTTGAAAATTAATTCAGAGAGGAAATTGTTGATAAAAGCATGTAGAATATACCTCTCCAGCGTAAAAATTTTGCTCTTTTTTAAATTAATAATTGCAAAACTCGAAATAAATGACTGAACATTTCACTGGTGCCAATACCTTGTTATGTAAAACTTACAAAATAGTATATTTCCATGAAAAACTAATAACGCATTCAATGCGAGTTTTATGTTATTTACTCCCGCTTTAGAAATTATTAACATAAAGGATGTAGTAATTCCGTAAAACTGTATTTCTTTCAACTGTTTTATCTAAAAACTACTCTTGCATCTCAGAAGAATACATTTTCGTCGTCTCATTGGTGATGTTGATACTTGATTCAATAAAATACCATCGCTAACTCTGTGCCTTGATACCCAACGATTGGCTTCTAGAGAGCGAAATAGTTCGCATCGTAGTCGGATGTGAAATTCCATGATAGTATTAGTCCGAGAATAATAATAATACGAAATCATTTCAAGCAATGTTAAGAATAGAGAGAAGAAAATGATAGATGGCAGAAAAAAACCTTAATTGTGAACCTTTAGCCGAATGATCCGTAAAGTCTACAAGGTATTTCACCGTCAGCGCTGAAACCCACCCTTGATGTTGATGGCGTTGGACAGAGACCGGTGAAACGATATCGGAAATTATGGAGCATAAAAAGTCGGAAGAGGAGGAAACGCCTTACAAAAGTAAACAACAGAAAGTTATAACCCGACCGGATGGAAAGAAGAACAGAGGAGGAAGTAGAGAAAGAGCGACAATTCGCTTTACTACAGATGGACGATTCAACGATTTTATCTTCGTAAGGTTATGGCCAATGGATATCATCGGGTGACTGAAAGAAAATTTACCGTAGAGGGAAAATGATGGAAGAGGTCGATAAAGGAATGATTGGAGAAAATGAGGAAGGACTAGGAAAGAGGAACGCAACGATGAGTGAGATAAAGGGGATGGAATAGAAATCTGAGGAAGCATAAGATAGCAGAAGAGACTGTATGAAATATTATGGTGCGATATCAATTGCCATTGCCGTTATCATTGCTCATAGAGGACAATTTTTGCATAGACTGAATCCATTTATCTGATGACTCACTATTTTCGCTAACGTCCAAAAATTCGCTCACCGAAAAATGATGAACGTTAATTCCTGTCAGCTGGAAAATGCATCGAAAGATTAGATGAAATATCTACGATGAGTTATATTATACGTTCAAAACAGGAGAGATCAAAATACTCGTTTTAAGTCCAGGCATATGGTTTTTGCGGCGAAATGTGCCCGAAACGTTCGATCGTAAGACAAATATGCCGACAGGGGAAACTGGTTACGCATACAAGCAGTGGTGTTACTGTATAAGGGCAAAAAGTAATACTAAGGCAGATACAGAAATGTGTTTGTGAACTTGTATTGTGAACTAATAACATTTATTTAACTCTTTGGTCTTAACTCCATGATCTGCCAAAGAATGAAATATCAATCCTATATTTTCAATAAAAATACAAATTCAGTGATTTATTTTCATTTTGGCTCAGTATTAGAAATAATTATTTGATAGTTCAAAATTCTGTTTCTAATCTACATCTGCATACTACCCCGCGAGCCGCCGCATGGGCGTGTGGCAGGGGGTGGTAGGTCACCAGCCGTGTAAAGATGTAAAATGTTCGGAGGTGAAATGGTGACATGTACCATGGAAGTGTAATTGGAGATCAGTTTTTATTGTGGTCGCTAAATATGCGCGGAAACGAGTATTTGTACCTATCTGTTCAGCAGAGTATCTCTCTTATTTTATCGCATCTGTTAGACCTAGAAATGAGTGCAACTACTTTATAATAATCATTAACAGTCACATGTTAGCATAAACATGTCAAGTTCTTTTATGTGCTCTATGTATGTTTTCAAAAGAATTTGAAGAATCAAAAGAACACCACAGCAAATGTCCTTCATCACTGCAAAGGGATATGAAATACCATGAAATCCGGCACTGTTACTTCTTAAGATTAATGCCGTATGAATAGTAACTGGGATGGATCTTCCTACTTAGCTGCAACATTTGGGTCCACTCTCGTGTTACGAATTGTGCGGGCGTCTCGGGCTTGGGGGCCGTAGCGCTTCCTCCAGTACCCTTCACAGCACCAAGGTGGTGCCCCGGGCGCCCTGGGGTGTGAATGCAGGTGGGGCGGTCGCGGGGGGTTGAGGCGCGACCCCTGAGCCTGAGGACGATGCCCATCCGGAATCCGGAGTGGATAGTGGTGCCACAAGGTCGGGGGGCAGCGACGCGGCCGAAACGAGGAAAGGCGGGAGAGGAGGCTGCCCCTATCCCGGTAAGCAACAGCTTTACGGTGCTGTCTAAGGATGACCCCGAGACGCCTGTTGGAGTGGACGTGAGCGCACCTCCTGACTCGAGGGACGCTACTCCCGAGACTAGTCGGGCAGGGAGGGCGGGAATTTTATTGATTGGAAGTTCGAAGGTCTGGCGGATTGTGCCCTCATTGCGGAAGAGGGCAAGGAGAGACGGAGCGGACCAACGGGTCACCTCCTGGTGTATACCAGGAGGATTGGTACCCAAAACCACGGCTGCGATAAGAACAGCGGTGAGAGATACGGGCAGCTCCAGGCTGCGAGTGGTGGCACCAATGATGCGTCCGAGCGTGGAGCCGATGAGATTTTGAATTCCTTCAGGGATTTAAACTCAGAGGAGGAACGCATCCGAAAGGCATCGCGTGCCGATTTGCGGCTGTCCATTTGTAGTGTTGTTCCGCGGACCGACCGCGATCATCATGTTTGGAGCAGGATTGACCGCCTGAACAGGAGGCTATGGGAATTACATCTTTACACGACTGGTGACCTACCACCCCTTGCCACATGCCCATGCGGCGGCTCGCAGGGTAGTATGTTGATGTAGATGTAGATTTAGAGTTAAAGTTTGTTCACCTAATGCGCAATTACAAATATGAATAAATTATGTGAATAAATGTATCTTTAGAAACCTCATAACCACAAAAGGTGCCAACACTGTGTCTTGACGACCTCTGACTTAACTTTAACTCCGTAAGTTATTTATATCTTCAAGTGTTCTTGCACTTTGATAGAGCATTTAATTTTCTGTGCAATTAACACATTTGAAATATTGAAATAATCCATCTCCTGTGAACATTCCTTCCACGATCAAGAATCCCGACAGAAAGGATGTGAGAGAAAACGAGAACGCTCGTACAATGAAATTAAGAATGATAAATCTGCGCACTGCCTTCCACCCATCAGTGAAGTAATTATTTTAAAATAAATGGAAATAAAAGTATAAGTAGTGACTCAGCAACTTGTCTGTGCACCTGAATTTATTCAGCCAATGGCGATAAAGATAATTAATGGATATTGCGGTCTTGCTAGGCACTACTTATAACGTGCATATAATCCTAACATTCAAAACATGCAACGCTAACCAAAAATAAAAACAAAGAAAGCATATGAACTGTCGGGAATGATAAGTGTAGTATTTTCTTTCCTTTCGGTTGACTGCCTCATTGACCAAATGAAATTTCTACCAATGGAGACTTCATGGCATTAAAAATGTCTTGATTTCTCCAATGGGTAAATTCATTATACCTCTGGTTGCTAGGACAAATGGGCCGAAGGGTGTAGAGCACACGCAATGGCTAAACATTGTTGCGATAGATGAAATGTAGTTTTCCTCGCCTTCTTTGCTTCATCTTATATTCTTTACATGTGCTTCTTTACTTCCCTATATGTACTTTGTGGTTGTAGAAAATTAACAGCTCCCAGCTTGTTCTCCAGTTGCCTTCCTCAATTTTTATGGGACTTGTGCCCAGTAGAGTTTTTGAGAGAACATTTGCAGAGATTGGTCCATCGGTAACTTTCTAGGTATATTAGCCTTGAACCGTTAAACATTGAAAAAATGTTTTCTTTGAGTTGCAAGCAATTATTGCTAATCTACTCGGAAGCACTATGAAAATCCTTAAAAGAACATTACATATTAATATCACCGCGTACTAAACCTCCATAACTTTTCCCAACCAAGATTATGTCTGCCCTTTCATTGGCTAATTTAGCCGCCCGAAGAAACATCTCTGACCTATTATTACTTCACTCTTCAATATATGGTCACTTCTGCATTAAAGAAATTTTCTCTCACTTTTTCTTTCCTGTATCCGTCCGTCCCTAACGCAAAAATCACCTCCCTACATCTTCCTGAATTCCGTCTTTCCCTCTCCAAGCGATACCTTTCTTACAGACTCCCAGAATTCAACAATATTATTTCAACTGCCCATTCTGTCTTTGACCTCTCCCTGCCCTTTCATCTATACAGCAGCAAACGGAAAAAAAATTGTTCTCCTCCTTCTTTCTCACTGTCTTTCTGCTCATTAATTCTGGAATTTCATGTTTGTGTTTTTACCAATAAAGCTAATTCTTGTCATTATATTTTAATTCTGTAAATTAAAAATAATTCATTTCTCACATATCACTTCAAATGACGACGCTGGCGGTTTATTTAAAGAAATCAAATCAAATTAGTCATTATGTAAAAATTCAAGAATTCAAAAACAAATTTAGGCAGCGTCAACTGTGATCCAACATGATTACACAAACTGATTTGGCTTTAACTTGACTTTACGAGTGATGAGGAAATTTAAATGTGAGAGAAGGGTAAAAGGGGGATGGACAGGAAGGGAAGAGCAGGGGATGTCCTATCCTGAACACCGCCTCCGGGACCGCCAAAGGGCAGGTGCTGATCGATGTGCCAATACCTCCTGCGTTTAAAGAAAACCGCATTTCTCACGGGTGGAGGGGGTAGAAATATTAGAGCCCGACGAAGCAAAACCATTCGGCGTTGGTGTGTTATTTTGTATTTTTGGGAGAGTTAAAACGTCTACCAGTTGTGAGTGGATGTGGAATCTTGAGTAAGAGTCACGAATGAGATATATTTTTTATTCGTCTCCAGACCTCGTTCATCTGAATGCATTGGAACGTAAAACAAGCATTTGAATGCAATAACCGAGGAAAAGGGGCAGAGAGAGGCCTTTATGCCTGATGTGCATTGAAAAACGTATGATATGGCAATAAGCCGGCCCTGGTGGCGGCGGGGTAAAGTCCTCGCCTGATGAACCGAGGGTCGCGGGTTCGAGTCCAACCTGGGTGGGTGTTTCACAGCCCAGGGCATGGATGTATATCAAGTTCTATTGGTCCGGTCCCTGGAAAACCTAATGACAAGCTCAGCAGCCTATCAAGATTCCGGGGACATCCGGGCCAACAGAATCGTCCGGCAAGCAAAAAAAAAGCTTGATTTTTGGCATTAAATAGTAAGCATTTACTCGGTAATATTAAAATAATATCCAAAATTATTAAAGGTATGAATTTTCCTGGAAATATGTATTTATAACTTAAAGTGGCTTATTAACGATTGAAATCACCATCCAACATTCATATTCAAACCAATATTAAAATCATGCGAAAGCGTACGAAAGCGAAATACGTACGATGAATCACAGGAACGTATCAAAGAAACATTGAATCTTCAAATGAACAGTGTGTCTATCAAAGAAGGACTGCGTCCTATTTCAAGTCGTTGCACTGCGCAACGTGAAAATGCGTTGATTGACAAGGTTTTAGTAAATAAAGTGTTATTAATGGATATTTATGAGGTAATCAGGAGAGTACCAGTCTAAATTGTCAATATGTAATTATGCTTTGAGGCATTTGTTGCACAAAATTTTTCTCAGGGGTACGGAGATAAATGAACGATATAAGGAAGATGCATTCATAATAAATATATACTCTTTGTCAACTGGCAAGCAGAAGGAATTGACGAGTTCTACCTTATACCCGGAGGAAAATATTTTCTCAGAAAATGATTTTGCTTGGAAGCCCTAACTTAATTTAAGTGCATACACGGGTCTAAATAACTAATCATTCATCACTGAGACCCCACCCAGTCATATCACAATAACTAGTGGTGTAATTACAATATTTATGCCATTCAGTAATAAATACTCGGTCAGCCGATTGAAACATGTTATGAGCAAAATTATTTGGCGCTTATTTCTTTTTGATTGATTTGATTACCAAACCAATAAACTAAAATTTAGCTGTATTGGTTAATTTTCTCAGAAATAAAAATTACGTGACAGAAAGAACGCTTTCGTTCCAAATTTCAGTATAAGGAGTTTTTTCAACATTAACGCCATAGAAAAGCTTAATAGAAAGTTTTATTTTTTGTACTGCAGGACACAGGCAACAACTGGGCCAGAAAAGAGCTGACATAAACATAGTGAGTAAATAACCTCTCTAATAATAGAAAAAATCAATTGTGAAATACTAAGTTGGCGACTTCCATTACTATGAATTGAACATTAATTAATTTCTCGCAAAACGAACGGTTTTTTCATGGTAATGAAAAGTTTTCTGAAAATTTTGCTTTATTTTTCTATCTTGAAAATTTTCATCGTTGCTTAATTGATATGCCAATTTTTTACTTCCAATTTAGTGATTTTGATAACTAAAACACCCATTTAAATTCAGTAAGCAATAAAATTCTTTAACAGACTTTAATTCAGCGTTTAAAGCTACATTCTGTGACTCCAATATTTCTACCGTCTGATACCATTCGGATCCTTTTTTCTAAAAACAAAAATATCTCCATATTTAGGCAGTCGTTTATTTCTGCAGAACAGTCCGATAATTCTCCTTCCTCTCACGAATTAGTTTTATATACGGAAAATATCCCACAGGGAGTGATATATATTTCCACAAGTCCGATTCAGAAGAAGGGGGAAGAAAAGTTGTGAACAGAGTTCCAGCAATGAGAAAAGGTATGGAGGTTGGGTGAGCATTGATGATAACAAGGCGAGGTGGGATCGACAAAAAGGTTAAGTGAAGGAAAAGAGTTATCAGACTCCGATTAGTAGGGATGTTATGTCACACATTACAAAAATAGGGTACTCAATCGATTCAAACTAACTTCTGGCTGCCTGCAGGCCAATTTTTCCCAAGTTGAATACTTTCGCGACCAAGAGAAGTAAATAACGCGGTAAGTTAGGAGAGGAGTACATTCTTTTCACTGCTGCCATGTGGAAGTCCGCTTGATTTATTGCCGGAGCAAAATCCTTGTTTGATATATAGATTTGGAGGATTTTAATGAAAGCCTAGATAATCATCCAATTAAATCTGTAAATGAACGAACAACACATTCATGCATATTCAGAATGAATACATGTTTTGCAGCAGCGATTTTCAGCATAAAATATTTATGGATGCTATAGGGATTAAAATTTGCAGTATTAAAAAGTTAACATATAGGTGTATCTCCTATAAGAGGCGTGTACTTTGAAAATTTGAAGCTATTCATTTACTTATTAGTGTTGTTATGCCTAAAGATGGTTTCATAAACCATTGAATTACTAGCCGAATGCAAGATAAAATGGCCAGAGTTCTTCCACAAAGGTGCAGTCATGTTCCAAGATAACTTCATGGGTACTCCTACTTACGCAATATCTCGTCTTCCATTATGATTAGTTAACTTGTTAACTTAAGAGGAAACAAGATTTTAAAATCTAATGCTAAACATTCGACTGTTTTCCACCCCAATTTGTTTGTAAAGACCCTTTTAAATGCATGGTTAAAATATCATTGGAAACAAATTGTGACGGAATTTATGAACGATATCTAAATGTAACATATAATATCTATTTTCCTCAATACGGCATTTATATCATTGCTACACCACTCCATGATAGATAGCCTATTGTGAGCAATGTGATGGTTGATGGGGGAAAGCCTAAGCATATCCCCACGATAGTAGAAAAATGTTTGTTGTGAAGAAAGTAAAAATAAACTAATTACGAGATCGATGATAATTTCATTTTTTTAACAGCCTACCAACTGCTCTTGACAACTATTAGCATATTAATGTGGGCTGATATTCCTTAAGTATAATATATACATAAAATAAAGTAATAAGACATTTTTATCTAAGTTTTTTGATTATTACAAAATCGGCAAATACTGGATTTGTTCATTCGTCGTACAGAAAATGTTATTAAAACTTTGTTAAATACATCGTTTTTCATCATGCTCTGTTATTAAGTAACAAAATCAAATGAAATTTCCATAAATCCCTGAAGACATGGCAAAACATCTGAAGTTAGCCATTAGCAATATTGTATTTATCATAAAAGTATTTCAGACAATATGATCATTTGTTGTAACAATACTTGACAAAATTTAATTAAAGTTATATGTCGAAAGATGAAGGTAAGGACACTTTTCGAGAATTACATTACTTCCGTTTGAAGCAATGAAAGCTTATCTTTTTGATATAGACAGAATGGCCCGTGTGGCCGCTAATAATCTATTCATTTTGACCACGAAGACCTTTCAATATATAATGGTGTGCTGAATGAGTAATTACGTAATTAATTTTGTTTTTGTGACTTCGCAATATCTAGGGCTTTAATTTACTGGGGGCAGAAACAGGTCCAACTACATTCGGGCCAGCTTACACTCAACCACTCTACTTACTAGTTGAACAAGATTCGAGAAATTTCTATAGAACTTTTAAAAATACTGATTGAAATACTATAGATGATTAAAATTCTTTAAATGATTTTTTACCCATAAACCAATCATTATCCTTACCAAAACAATTAAAAAATTTCTTGAATATGACCTTCAAGTGTAGTGATTGGCCCGCCGGAGGGAAAATACGAAGTCCTCTCAGGCTATCTCACACTTTCACTTATTATCTTAAAAAATCAGACTTCTCAGCTAGAATACTTAGTATTTATAAGAATATCATAAGTAATAGCATTTGCCATACACTAGTTCTTTTATGATTGGCGGACGGCTGGAAAAATTTAATTAGCTCGGGTTGAAACAAAATTCATGCAAATTAGCAATGTCAGAGCATAAAACAAAACACGTTGGTATTGCGCAACGAAGAACTTCAACAACACAACTCGCTAACTCTTTATGTCTATTGTTACTATAGAACATTATCACGTTGGTTCCTCAATAGCATTAATACTGGTGTCTTGAGAATTACGTAAACCATTTTGATGACAGAGATTCTGAGGTAGCCTGCTGCTATAAAATAATATAACCATAATTTAATGGTTCTTCTTACATATTCAGAGTGAGAATATATTTCTTCTTATGTTTAAGAGTTCGAGGGGAAAGAGTATTTGCAGCGTATCTATAGTCTTTGAAAAAAAAATACTAGTCTCTGTGACGGGGTTCTTGACGTAGGGAAACCACTTACACCCACTTCTTTAATTGATAAAAAGAGCACCACTAAAGGACTTGGGTACGGGTACTCTTCCTCGATTAAAGGAGCACTGGAGTCGTTGAAGCATAAAAGACGGCCTTCTCTCGTGCTTAATAGAGTAAGTGCACCAAAGAGGTCTCATGAAGTAGTCCACGGCGTGCTGCTTCCTTCATTTTTTCCAGATCTTTCCTCTGCGTTCAATGTCATCTCTTTTCGTATTCTTTAATTCTTTCACGGGTGGAGCTCTCATGAGATGGCAATGCATCCATCTAATGTGAACAAACTTGAGACAGGAGAATTTCACCAGTAAAACAGTTATGGACGGAAGCGATAGTATAACTTTAAGTGCAAGAGCTGACACGTGCGATTCTAGTTCAATGAAGTGTGTAAGGGGTTAGTGTACTTTTCTCGGGCTCGCCACCGGGTAAGATAGTTATAGGCAGCCGACGTTTCGGGTTCCGACTCGTTACCCATTCTCAAGGCTACTGATGCGAGCTTGAAAAGACTGTTTACTTGGGCGCTAGGCGGGGCGGGATTGGTCGAGCCCCGATTGTTGTGGTGGAGGACCGTTGACCAGCGGGGACTTAGCTCTGGCAGACGCAGAGAGTCTTCCTGCAGAACTGGACCACCTTCGGAAAACCTTCCGGCAAAATGGATACGGAGAGCGGCAAATTTCGATGGCCTTCAAAAAGTCCCGTGAAAATTCACAAAAATCGAATTTGGAGGTTGACCAGCCTAAACCTACGGCCAGGGCCTTTTTGCCTTATGTATCTACCATATCCGGGAGAATTTCGAGGGTTCTGAAGAGGTACAACATCGAAAGCATCCATAGACCTATGGCCAATTTAAGAGACCGCCTTGTGAGGGCAAAGGACCCAGTTGGCCTCATGACTCCAGGGGTATATAGAATCCCATGCGAATGTTGTGAAGTCTACGTGGGAGAAACTGGGCGAACTGTATCCACGCGTCTGAAGGAACACCGTAGGCATTTCCGGCTTGGTCAACCGGAAAAATCAGCAGTAGTTGAGCATAGCCTGAGTCGGGACCATAAGATCATTTGGGATGACACGACTGTTCTTTGGCGATCCGGCCAATTTTGGGATCGCTTAACCAAAGAGGCGATAGAGATAAGGTTGGAGAAGAATAATTTCAACCGGGATACTGGTTACACGATCAGCAACTCTTGGAATAGAATTCTGAGAAGAATTCAGAACGCCAGAGCTAAGTCCCCGCTGGTCAACGGTCCTCCACCACAACAATCGGGGCTCGACCAATCCCGCCCCGCCTAGCGCCCAAGTAAACAGTCTTTTCAAGCTCGCATCAGTAGCCTTGAGAATGGGTAACGAGTCGGAACCCGAAACGTCGGCTGCATATAACTATCTTACCCGATGGCGAGCCCGAGAAAAGTACACTAATTTAATTCGCCGGGAAAGTGTTAAATCATGTGTAAGGGGTTGTTGATAGCATTGGTGGAATTGCTATGATAGTGCTCAGTCAATGAATATATAATTTGTAATTAGTCGTACACTTCTAAAAACTCGATTTACTTATATAGGTCCAGAGAATAATACAAATCACCTTTGAAAGTAGTACGTAAGGGGGAGTAAGAACGTTGGCCGGTAATACATTAAAATGCTTCAGATGATACCTTTTTCTAAGCTTTTCAAGAGTCCGATTTTCACTATTTATTCCCATATCTACAACCAAATTACTAACTTTCATTTCACTGAGGACGCTCCCTTTTAAATTAAGGTACTTTACACGTACGCGAGTTTGGCACTTCGTCTCCCTTATCTATCATGAAGTTTTCCACGGAACGCAGCCATTTTTTATTTTGAAGAGGTTAGCATTTAAGTTAAGCCTCTCGCTCATCAACTATGATTAGAAGTAAACGATAAGCTGAAAAGGTTCTCGTAGGACCTGCCTGGTAGCTTCATCGAGCAATATGTCTTCAGAGAAACCTTGCCAAGATAAAGCTGGATCAACTTTCAGAGCACAATTTTAGAATAGGCATTTTTTAAGACTACGCAGGATGAGCTTTTAAAGGACTAAAATCATATGACTAAAAAATCTGTCAAATTAACTCGCGACAGGTTTCTTAATCATTTGTAGTGTTAAGCAGGGGTAAGGATGGAAAGAGAACATATCTATTCCTACAGTTGTTTTCTATTTGTAAATAATTCTGATTTAAAAATCTTGACAAGTTTTCATTTCGGCATTCTTTTATACATATCTTTTACGAAAATGTATACCCTTGCCCATTCATAACATAATAACTCACATAATTTGACTTTCTCTTGCCCTTTGAGTCCTCCCTTCTAGCACCATCGTCTTATGTCTCAACAGGGCAAGTCTTCTCTTTAACACTCCCACCACCGGTGCCGCCTCCGTTCATATTATGGTGAAAACTCAATTTGCTCCGCATTGAGTGGGAATCAGAAAGGACCAAGAAATCGATGCAAAGAAAGCGAAAAATTGTGTGGGAGGGTTGTAAGGCATCATTGCATTAGTCGTAACAGTGTAAAATGAAAAACATTCAAAGGTGGGCAAAAATTCGGACAAAATTTGGTTTATTTACTTAACACTGCGTTCTCTGCTAAAGCTACAGGAAAGTTTCACGTGTTCATAACTATGGAACAAATCCATCTAAATTAAGGATTACAGTATCTGAAGTGATATACACCAAAAACAATATGCAACGTAAAGTGAGGTATTAACAGGCAAAGTGTGTACTTCTATTATATGGACTTTTGCTCCACGAATTTCGGCAGCATTAGCAGCAGCGGTCGTCCTCCTTCATAAAAGCGATACCATAAACATATCCACTTAGGGTAAGTTGTCTGATGTGGTTATAGTAAAACCACTGTGCACCATATTCGTTGTTTCCAAGAAAATCACTTCCAAGAATACGGTCTCTTCTACTACTCTACCCGTGATCTATTTGCGTTCGTCACTAGCTCAACGAAAATGACGTCAAACCAATCAGATTTTTTTATGCTGTTACGTGAAAAAATATGAAATTCCGACAATTTAAATCATAATATTTTCAGTAAATATTAAATACATGTCAAAAATATTTTCACTCCGTAAGTTTGTAGGAGTGATAGTGTAATCTAAGTTCGTGAGTGAAACTAATGTTTTAAGATCCGTATTTTTACAATTAAGATGTTGGAAAATACCCAATTGCCACTACTTTTTGACATTATTTCGCGTGATGAGTCAAAAGTCATCCTAAAAGTCCCTGGCGTTTTTTCAATGCACATGCTGTGTCGGATAAGAACTTTAACCGGATATTGAGACCTGACCTTTATGTTGCAATTCAGCTATCTAATAATAATTCAAAAGTAGATTTGAGTGAACAAAATAATAATGCATCTACACTTGCGACGTACACACTGTTTACCACAAAAAATGATCTTGGCTCAATTTTACAATGCAACATGGGAGAGAATCAAATCCTTACGTTACCTACACGTTAACTGAGAGTTAGTGATCGGTATATTACACCAGTCTGCTAGTTTCTCGCTGTATTACCTACGGGGGTACAGCTCACAACTGGTTCTCTCACAAAAAAATATTTAACCAAATATAACTTAACTGGGTCTTAGAGCTACAGTCCTTTATTATACTTAGAGAATTCATGGATGCAATAATGTGAATCTCAGCACTTGCTGGTTTTATATTTATGTTTTGAGCTGTGATTAGAGGGTATCCTAAATATTCGTAATGCACTGTTCTACACATCTATGCTTATTTGGTGATAAAATCAGGAGATACGTAATGTCCATCTGGTCCAATAAAACAATAGTGAGGTGGATTTCTTGGAAAAGAAAACATTGCTTTACTATGGTGGTTCCCTCGCTCCAAGAAAAATACAGGTGGTATTTATTTTTGTTTGTTTGAGCTTCCCATACATCTTTCGTGTTCAAAACACCACAGCACAGTGGGGAAGAAAGTTTTACAAGTTTACAACATCAGGCTATTTTTTAAGAAAAGACACGATATTGCTTCAAACAAAATCTGAGGGGGCCTGTCCCAACATGCGGTGCACAAACAACTGCTGGCGCAGCTGCGTCCACACGCAGCATCTACCGCCGGCGGCGGGCGAATTGCGTCCAAAAAGAAAGCGAAATACAACTGCTTACATGTCTGCGGTCGGACCCAGAACATTAATTCTTGGGAACAAAATGCGCTTCGAACGCGTGACCACTTTTCCTGAGCAGGCAGTACACATTACATGTTTACTCTGTAAATGTTGGATTCTACTTAAATATCGTGTTCTCCGAACTCCTGCGGTTTCCAGCTGATGTAAAATGAAGACTAGTGGGGGAGAAACGAGATATAAATCGAGGCTCCACATTTGCGTCCGGATTAAAACGACTTCATTTCCATAAAATGAGACCGAGTTATCATTCATACTATGTTGGTAACGATGTGTAAATCCTTGTTATCCCAATCGATAGATAGCATTCGTGGGAGTATCAATCCACTCTATTCTTGCCAATTCAAAAGTAGGAAAATGATTCAAGGCGCAGAAATACGATTTCACTACCTAAACGCAGAATTTAATACGGCTGGATATTGCCCTTAATGCAGGGTGTTGCATACGCATCAAATACGGACAGATTTCTTAAGCTACACAAAACTTTCACTAATGTCAATAATCTTGAAAACGTTACTCATATCTAGTATTCATGCTTATATGGACACAAAAAATTATGTTGTTATATTATCCTGAATTTTATTCACTGGTATTTATGTGTGATATTCTCATTATGAGAAAAATGTGTCAATTAGAGAGGAATTTCTGCTTAAACCGATGAAGGATTATTTTTCTGGCATGCTCGGTTTTGCAAGTTAAGAGACAATCCTCAGCAATTTTGAAAATTCTCACGAAAAATAAGTGCGTGCGTTTATGACTTTAACAATACGAGTATTTGACTTGTTAACATTCAAATTATGAATATTAAGTGTTTAGTATACTCAGTGTACAACCTTTTGAGAATAGATGCATACGTATCCTGCTATATTCTCATCACTCACTCTCGACTCAAAAATAGAAGTTAAAATAAAAAAAATGACCATTGATCCGGATAGTTAAGCTTATTTGAGAGTATAAAACCTTTGAAATCCGATGAGAGGAAAGATAAGCGTCCTCCGGTGAGGAAAAGAGATCGTAACGAAGTCCAATGCAGGAAACTTCCGTTTAGAGTTCGAAGAATTTCAGGCACAGAGAATTACTGACTGCAATATTCAAGGGAACAAGGGAGCATGATGCATGAAAATTCTTAGGATTATAAGGTTTTTCATGAAATTAGTAATTGTATTTCATTTCCAAAAACTAAAAACATTTCTTCGTGCAATTTGCGCAGACTTATCTTGTAAATAACTAAAGGGATAAATATGTGAATAATTTGCTTTCTTTGTTAATTTTTCCAGGCTTTGTTCAGTTCTTTCCCAACATTCCGAAGCCCTTCTCCACTATTTCTCCAATCTGCCCGTATTTATGAAAATACTACTTTTTCATTTTCTTTCCCTCCTGACATTAAAACTGCATATTTCAGTAGATAAAACTCATACGATGTTCCCTTCATTCCAACCCACAATTTCTCTTTCTCAACAGTAACATCACCTTTCAGAGGCTAGGAAAAAACCTTGATACTTCAGTTGGGATATGGAGGTGAGAAGTAATCTGCCTCATTTTTCTCCGACCTGAGACCCAATCACGGACCCGTCGTCCCCACGATGCCTCTCTTCCTTCATATCCGTCCCCAAAGACCCAGCCCCCATTTTACACTCCTGACCCAATCTCGCGCGATATGCACCAGAAATCCTTTCTACCCACCCACCCCACCTGCTTTACTCGTAACCCATCGCCTCAACTCATTTATCTATGAAGAGCAGCGATTTTCTGATCGAATGCCACAATGTCTCACTACTCTAAGGATTGTGTACATAGGAAAGAGAGCAGACTACGATTATTCAAAGAAGCACTGAATATTCATTTAATTACGACCTATAGTGTGGCAGCTTATAAAAATTAAAGAATATTACGAAACAATGAGATTTATAAATATCATGTTGCAACACTTTTACAGAGATTGTAATCCTTGTATTGGTAATCAACAATACAATAGAATGTGCTAATATAATGACGATGACGGTGTTATTTGGAAATTTTTTTCGCAGGAATTTTCATTTTTCAGGCAATATCATTGATATGATGAAGATCAATTATAGGGACATAGAAAGAAAAGAAGAATGCTACAAAGATTTGCAGAGAAAAGTAGTATAATTGAATAACTGCTAAGAAGGAGATGCAGATATATTGGGAAAATTTATTATAATAAGTGCATTTTAAGAACAATAATGAAAAAGGAATGAATCGAAAAAATTGCACAAGAAAACTGAGAATGAACTACATAGGAGAGATGATGAAGCATGTCATAGTAAACCATTATGCAAGCAAGAAAGTGTTGGTTTAAGGTTTAAGGTTTTCGTGGAGCTGGAAACATAGAATCTTGGAAAACATGGAGAGATCAAACAAGAAAGTGTTCCAAGATAATATATTTGTGAGGAGGGTTGCAGCTGACCAACATCCATGTTAATGATTGCTGATAATGATGGAATTAAATGGCTAGTGAATTGTTTTGGCGGAATTTAAAAAAAAAATGTTCAAGTGAAAAAATATTCTTTTATATAAATCATCCTGGCTTGATTTCAAATTTAACTCCTCTTAAAATTATGCGATTGCTTAAAAATCGGTTGTGATGGGGCATGAAAAATTAAAGAGAATCACATCAAGTTTTTCATTTTTTCCATTATTGTTTCAATGCTAAGGCTCCATTAGTTGTGTTTCTCATTTATTTTTATATTTAAAAAAATACAAGGCGATTGAATAAAATTAATCTCTTCCCTTCTGATGAAACCTACATTTCTGCATGGATTTACATACATAGCTGGCTTTAGTTTCCTACTTCGTATTATGTATTCTACAGTTACATAAATTTTATCTCATAGTATCAATCAAAAACTATTTTATAAAAAATCAATACGAATTGATTACTCTGTCTTCAAATGAATACCGGTACGTGCATAGTTGATTCACAATTAATCACGCTACTAGACTATCAGAAGCATATATGGCCCCTAGAGAATTTACCTTTTTTAATTAACGTTGGAAACATAAATAAACCGCTTCACATAAACGAAAAAGTTTACATGGGAAAACACAAAAATAACGCGGAAGTATTGCCGTTAAATGAGAAGCATTAAATACATTAAAAAATAAAATGAAAGGTCCCGTCTGTCGACACTTGCCCCTTTGGGGGCTATCCCAAAGCACAAATTAAACGCACAAGTGTTTAAGCGACTAGAATAAGGAATTAGGAGGGAGATCCAGTCCAAACCGTAGTGAGGAATCCATACACAAAGAATACATTAATTACTTAGCTAACATCAGATATCAATTTTATTGTTCGTTTATCAGCAGATAGACGTAGTTGATTGAATACTTAATTCGGAGTGCAGGATAGTATATTTCATCATCAAATAAATAATTTATTTAAATAAATATGCGCATTAAATATAGCTCAACGCTTTAGCAAATAGCTACAATTGACAACAATAGCGTATTCAAACGGACCAGAAAACTGCCACAAAAAATTCCTACTAAACCAATATAAATTGCTACTTCCATCCGGTACACAAATTCTTTCATCGTGACCAATCTCTTCGTGGGCTAAATTTTAAAGGTACAGTATCTTGAGTTATGCTTTATGGACACTTCTATAACACTGAAATTAATTATCTTTGTGTAGAAGAGAGGCAACTGTATGATAAGCACTGTCGGTTGTCAACTCATACCATTGGATCTCTATATAAGATTTTCTCACACGGTGGGAACGCATTATTTTAATTCTGGCGCCTAAAGTTGCTCAGCATACTTTTGCAGAATAACAAATAGAAATTGTTATCCATAAACATGGGCTATAAAGAATTTAAAAAATGTCATGGTTTAGATACAGAGTCGCAAATCGCAAGAAAGAAGGTAGAGCTATGAGGAATATTAAAGAGGCAAGAAGAGATTATGATATATGCCCCTAAAATACGAAATCTCGCTAGCGGCAATATCTATTTATTACAGTTATCTCCCGGTTAACGGTAGGCTTCAGATGGAAGTGTATAAAAATCTAAGGTTCAATAGGCTAAATTTCCTTCCCATTAAACTATTTCTTTTTACCGCTAGTCTTACTCCCTTCGTCTCTTTATTTCGTTCGTGAGGCCGACTTATTTATTTCCATTCCAATAAACTCAGCATCTTCTCCTGCACATTGACCAAGAGAAAACAATTGCTTTATATTGTCAGCAATCACATGCATGTAATATCATCTTCTGATTCTTTCCAATGATTTCTATTCCTCACTCATAATGACGATGACGTCCTCGTTTGTTTTCATTTCCCTCCATCCAGATATAACATAACTGACCATTGATTTGACGTATAGTAATGACTTCACAACTAATGAGATGACATAAAAATAGAATGATATGCTAAAAATATAAACAAAGAGCCCCGTATGATATTTCCATAAATGTTTTCCACCAGTCCCGTTGGATGACATCCCCTTGTGAGTAGAGGTTGTGAGGTAACTAGAGGGAGGACGCTAGGGATGCAAGAGCAAGAGAGTGTTATGCATTAAGTGAAATATGAGCGTATATCTTCTACACTTCCGCTGATGATGCAGCCAAGAATCCTCCGTATCGGGTTTTTTGTTGAAGGATGAGAGATGAGCGCAGAATCTCCATGAAATTAGTGTAAAGGGCAAAATAGGAGGAGGAAATATGCCTAAATTCTATTCAAGTGATTGAAAGCTTAGATTTGAGGAGAGATAAGGTACGGCGTTTGCAAGCAGGAGGAAAGACGGACGGCTTTTGAGATGAAAGGGATGCCTTCTACTGCCGCGTGGGAATTCCCATCCGGGAAAGACGATGTTTCGGAAGATTGAGATATAGATTGCGGAGGTTGAAGAGGATCTATACGCAACTAATCATTTCAACAAAATGCTTTAACACTCTATGAAGTCTAAGAAATGGATTCTCCATTCGTGTACCTCTCTTTGTATCTAAATAATATATTATTATTCATCTTAATTGCATATTTTTCAATATTTATTAATAGTTTTTTTCAGTAACCGCTATTATTTAACCAAATCTGGAAAATGAATCAGGTGAATATTGTAACCACGTCACGCTGCCGTACTTACTGAAAAAAATTTTATATCCACGCACGATTGATTATAAGACAAATTGGTGTGACACTAGCATTAGACACATTGTTTTTATATATCTTACCTCTATCCTCTCCCACCTTTATTTCCTATTCCTCATCTTTTTTCGAGCCCGTGTACTAACAGCCCATTCCAAAAACAACTGCAGTGGCTCGCTGGGTATTATACATATTTTGATGAAGATATTTCGTGTCATATAGTAAAATCATTGAAGTACTGTCAAAGTTAGCCAATTTCCTTGTCATTTATTATGTTAGATCAATATCCTGCAGAATTTTGTTGCCCATAAAATCATGATAGAATAGAAATTAACAATTATAAAACATAGGAATATCAATTTCGGCCTAAACGTAAAAAGCTTTCATCTAGGATGGAGTAGAGAACGTTTCATGGAAACCAACTATGACATAAAGGTTTTGGTTGAAGAAGGTGTGGCTAGCAAACCCCAAGCAGGTACATTCCTGTCTCTCCTCTGCTACGCACGTAGGACGAGCAGTGAATTATCTTAGTCATAATTCTTCCTCTTCGGGAGAGGTAGATGAAATTAGGAAGAGAAAGAAGATAAGAAGAGACCTGAGTGGTGATGGAGAATGCTGGTTCCGCTTCCTCTTCAACTATCCCCCTTTTGCCATTTGCCTCCTTTGTTCTGGAATCGATCTTCGGCGGGAGCTGGAGGGGTGACAGGAGGAGGAAGAGTACGGGTGCTCGATTTGTGGTGAGGGCAATGGAACAAGGAAAAGAGTGTGGAAAACACGGCGATGTTTTCACGAGAAAAAGCGCCTTCGTCATTCATCTTGCTCGGGAAATCAAATAGATGGGCAACCTATCGCGCGATGGAGAGGAAGGACATGGGGTTAGGGGGTTATGTGTGTATGTAAGGGTCAGGAAAGGACATTGGCGGCGACTCACGACCCCCGCCGATGTTTATTCAGAAAGAGTGGATTTGGAGAGAGTGGGGAGAGAGAGAGATCTGAGGGTTCTCCTGTCCATGTCCGGACTCACTGCCTTTGTTTCCTTTCTGTCTCTCTTTTATTCAAACCCCGGGCGGGATATATGACAAAGCAATGCACTCAAGTCATGTGCCCACCTGCAACCACCAGCGATATCCACAATCTAGGAAAAGGTTCTCGCGGACCCACGCATCACGTACCTTAATGTCCGCAGAAGTCGATCAACGATTAATAAATACGAGTAAAAGATATTTAAATAATAATTTTCCCATCTTTTTCCAATATTCAAAGCATTTAAAGCATATAAGATGAACAATGAAGTACATATTCTATAAGTGGCTCCTTAAGCAGAATACTATTCCCCGTTACGCTGATGAAAAATATAGGAACTCAGAATAATGAATTCTATGCAACAAATTTCTAAGACAAAAAGAACTCGTTAGAACTAAAAAATTTAAGATGACGAATTTTACTAAAACCACTAGATTTATTAAACAATGACCCAGGTTTCGATGTCCATTCACATCATCTTCACATCATGACTCTACTAAGCTGGAGAAATTTTCATCAGAGCCACTCATTTAAAGCCCCTTCTTGCTTTAAATAAACTTTAACTCAATGAGACTAATTACGAGCACAGGTACTCTCATTTTGCAGAGGGATATATCTTTCTCGTATCTTTCCACTGCAAAGGTAAATAGAAGGTAGAACGATGTCGCAGAACAAGAAGTTATGTCTAAAAATCGTACTCTTTATTGAAAAATTAATGATCTATTATGCAATAAAATTAAGACTACAGAAAACACCTACATTTATGTTTCTAACAAATTATGGTGATAAAGATTTGTGAGCACGCAGAAAGAACATAAAGATGACTTAACTGGCATCTAAAGTAATAAAACCCTCAATGGGAATACGCCACCACAGAATGAGTATGAGAAAGAACGGACACCCGATACTACATGAATACATCGCGACCCATCCAACAAAAAATATTTATTTTAAAACAAATAATGTGCAAAAAATTAATGGATAAAACTTATTAAAATTAAAAGTACTTTGATAAATACCTTGTCAAAATAAATAATGAAAAAATGAAACAATTAATTGGCCAGAACGGGGTATGAATCATGGTTTTCTTCCATATCTTATAAACAATCATCTCCGAAGTGTCTCTTAATGCTCCAAATGAATTTAATAGCGCGAAAGGAGAGCAGAAAAACCTCAATACCTCTTCAACAAGGAAGAATAGATGAGAAAGGAAGAGCATGATTCATGCAGATTGGTAGATATTGCGTAGAATATGCAGAAAAGTGGAAGCCAAAGAAAGACGAGCGGTATAGGATAACTCGTGCCATTTTTAAGTAAAAAAATTTTTACTCTTTTCTTCTAAAACATATTTACTTCAGTTTGTCATTTTACCTAATTATGCATATGGAACAATCCAAAGATACAGCAAATTTCAAAATAATCTATGAAGCAGTAAACCCATATTAAGTAACTGGAATGATACTATTTTGGATGACGGGAAACATGGAAAGTAAGAAAGCACTAAGGAGGTAACGTAGCAAATAAGGAAATGAGATGGCAAACGAAGGACAAGAGTAGTCTCAGCTACGGAGGTTGATTTCCCCACAATCACTCCCAAACTATACCCAAAGAAATTGCTGGTTGCAGTTGGTATCTAAGCCTATCATTTCCTAAATAAAAGGGGAAAAGGTGGATGAATGCAAGAGCACCTCTTTATCAGCATTTCTTACTTCTCGAAAACAGGTGATAAGACACATGCCACATGGCTACCTGAACTGACATTTATTTTCATGATAATGACTTATAACAGAATATTTTATATATACTTATATTCACCTAGCAACTTAAAACAATATAAAAAAGGTCACTAACAAGTCCCGGTTTACAGTATTTTTCATAAAATAATTTAATATACAAACGGTTTCTTCACGTAGGAGACATTATCAGGTTTTTGTCGATACATAGGCCACATCCTGTGTATTTGTGAAATCATAGATCCATTTTTGATACATGTATATAAACTTTGAAAATGAAGGTTTAAACAAAAAAGGTGAATAAAAATTATAAGGGAATATACATTGTTAACGACTGTTTGCTTTGTTTCTCGTCCGTTTAAATCAGGAGTCTTCGGCGAGCATTAAGAGTAGCTGAATATTGGATGCCTCAACTCATTTATAGAAGCCGGAGGCCATTAAATCCCGTGATCCATATGGCACAGGTGTACACTGTGACGCCATCTCGCGTTAACAAAAGGCGTACACATGAAATAATTGAATGAACGCATGATCCTTGACAGGAGTGAATAGGAAGAGCCCACCGGGGCGAGATCATTGGTCCGCAGTTCTTTACTGCACGAAGGAGCGCCCAGGCCATGCATCCGGGATTCCAATAAATGATGACCCGTTTCGTAGCAGTATTATCTGCTTCGGCTACCCCCGCTCCACCTAAAAAGAACAATTTAATTCTACGGCGGTACAGAAAGGGCGATGAGGATGGGTGGAGGAGGATTTGAAATTTGTTGACAACGTGGCACTTACCTATAAGGGTGTGAATGCTGCAAATATAAATAAAAGTAGGTTGACGCAAGCATGTAAACTTTAGCTAACAAATAACATTCAATGGACTCTTAGCGTTCTAAAAATGCATCCAATGATAAGATAATTCCCAATTACCTGATCTCTTCACGCCTTAATCATCAGTATTTCTGAGTTTCACAGTTTTAATGACCGAAACATTGGCCCAATAGGCAAGGCAATCTTAAAAAATGAAAAATCCTTTAATATTTTCAGAGGATGTGTCGATTCTAATAGCGGGGCTAAATGTAAAATACATAATGAAGAATGAGGATTGAATGGAATTAATCGGTAGTAAATGAAATTTGAAATTTAAGGAACCGTTTGTTTAGCATTCTTATCCAAATTAATTGAGTCCAATTCTTATTCTGTTACAAGATGCGGATTTGATATTCAACATTCAGTAGTCCAACAAAGTTGTTGGTTTTCTTGGCAAGATATGCGATAAACAAACGAATGAGATGCTGATGACTCAGACCGCTTCAATTAAGTCATTTCACACCATAAATAACATATCATGAAAGACATAGATGAAGGTCACTTTTAAGAAATAAATATCTAACATATTTGCCGTCCATTTCCGTGTTTTTGTTGGCGGGAGCTGGAGAAATAATTAATTTACTTTCACCGTGTAAAACTTTTCAACCTATTTTTCAAACGGTTGAAAGATAAAGGGTGATATTTAGACGTAGCTGAACCTAATTCAAGTCAGAGTAATTGCTCTATGATTATTGTTAGTTGAAGTGGGTAGGACAACAGCTGGGGCACATCAATTGTACAGGGTCCAAAATTGTGCGGGATGGCCGGGGAAAATGAGATGGGGGATGCAGAAAGGAGAGGTTATGATATTGTATACTTTCTATTATTTCAGAAATGGCTTTCAAAGGCAATAATTTAATAGATATGTATTTAGGCATGTATTGGCTACTCTATCAGCAACCTTTAATTTCAATTCCCACACTATGGCGTAAAACAGCGTTAAAAATAAACGTTAATTGCCCGAAGTCCTTTCTCTCCAAGTGTAAAGACGAATAAAATTTAAACAAATACAACGGTAATGATGTTTCCAAGACAGTCTCCACTTTCCATCCACAAATTTTCGAAGGACTGTTCCTTGCACGTAACACACCTCCAGCTTTTGGAGACCGAGAACCTGCGTAGACCCCGCTTTGTGATACCTACTCCAGGAAGGATTTCCTTTCCCAGCCGCTGCAAATTGACTTCCCGCTGCTGGTAGTCTCTATTGCTTGTAGGAATACCTGTGTGAGACAATAGACGGATACGAGACAATAGGAGACGGCATGTATGAGATGAATGAGGAGAGAACAAGACGGGAGAGTGGAGTGAGAGTTAGAGAAAGGGGAAATGTATCGTCAACACCTTGATAGTGACGGTAAGCCGAAAAATAAGAACCTCCAGATGAGGGTAGCGAATGGCGTAGTAGGGAATTAAAGGGCACAAAAGAAGACAGTGATCGATTCGGGGGAGTGCTGAGACAAATAAGAAGGGCCCATGGAGTTACAGAGAAATATTTTTCTTCATTTTTGTAATCGTATGCTCTTATTCTCTCTTGGTTTCCCTATACGGCCAGGAAAGGTAAAATAATCGGCCGACGGTCTAATCTACAATTTGAGCTAGATTCTGAAGATATAACCAAAAAATGCAATAGTTGGAGTATAAATACGCACTGTTGGGTGAAAATTCTATTTATTTGTGAAAAATTTTGAGATTAAAGGCAAAATATTTTTAAATTCGAGATATATATCCTCTCACTCTTGTAACTCGTTTTTTATGTATTGAGCAACGTTTTATTTACCCGAGTCACATATAATACAAATGTGTATACATGAATCACATTATTGTTTATGTTGAACAATGTTTTCTATTACCCGTGTCACATGTAGTATAATATTTACACATCAACCTTTCTTATTCCCCATCTCCGTGCAAATCATTTCCCACTTCTGTTTTCTTCTGGGTGTAATACTGGTCCTCCTTGAATTGTCCACTCTCTCTGCTTACCGACACTCGCATTTATTTTCTTGAGTTTGTCCACTCACCACTCGTACGTACACTTTCCACTCCCTCTTTACACGTTCTGATCCTCTCTCTACAAAACTCTCATTTTACTCCCCGTAATTTCCCTCAACAATCCTATCCCCCAACGATATCCTTCCTGTTCAGACATTCCGCGCGAGGCAGAACTGCCAACCTGTAAAATCATTACAATGGTGGCGCGCTGTTACGCCACACTCTCAGTACAGGAGAAAACGATTCTCAGAAAAAATCACAATATTTAGCTTCAGCTTAGGGTGTGTTAACAAACGGAAATCCTTTCTGTTTGTCTATTACGATATATCAGCTTTAAAGACCACCACGTATCTTCGGGCATATCAACTTTAAAATTCCACATTGTTTAAGTGCATTTGTACAAACAAGCACGCTTCGTGAACCACTAGCTGTACACATGAACCACTCCACGTAGGGTAGCTTAAAACTATCGCGGCTTTGTAGGCACAAATTCCACAAATGTTAACCGGTAACACCAAACTTTTCTTAACATTTGCCCACCATAGTGGGACCTGCACACAAGAGTCTCGCCTCGAACGTCACGCCGCGAACATTAGAAGCAAGAAGAAGTATTCTTTTGATAGTGCTTATTCAGAAAATAAAAAAGCATTAGTCGGAGTTGTAAACATAAATATACAAAATTCAGCAAGATTTCATCTGCAGTGGAATTAGAAAGGAAATCAGATGGTTTGCCGACTACGTTTGTAGGAATAGCAGAGATCTACCAGACGAAACCAGATACCAAGCTAGGAAGGTCATCCGATTGCATGTGTGTCGCGTCCGAAGTCATCGGGACCTTAAATTCGTATGTATGTAAATGTATATTTGTGAAGGATATTTTATTTGTGTGTCCAGTGAAAACATCTGTGTGACCTTGAAGGGTCAAAGTGATTTTCTGGCTGTGAAGGCACCTAGGAATTTACAGAGAGGAATAAGTATCGCGGCCCAAAAGGCGAAGAAAAACAAAGTGATACACATGTGAAAGAGTAGACTAATGCATATTCTGATTTAATTTAATGTGTGAATTTGTAACTAATGAGTGATTTATATGTATAAGTTTTTACGGGCAATTTTTTATGAAAAGAGTGTTCAAAAGAAAGCTATTAAATTGAACTAAAATTTTAAAGTGACATATAAACGTGTTATTTGAATTTCAGTATTTAAAATTAGTAACGAGATAAAGGAGGAACGTTTCATTTCATGCTTACTGCGGGGATAGAGTGAGTGTAAAGTATAAGGAAAATGTTACACATGGCGCCAAACGTTAAGCGCCATACGTAACATTTTAAAAGAGCGTTCCCCACGTTGGGCGCCGCATGTAAGATTTCCTACATTCTTCACACTCACTCATTCCCCGCAATGGACATGATTATAACACGTTCCCCTTTACCTTTAGGAAAAAGACTCGGTACAGCTTTTTCACGAGGTACGAAACAAAGAGCGCCCTCGAGACCATCACTTTAGCCTGGACAGTAGGAAAACAAGTGCACCTAGAAAACAGCATAGGCCTCTACAAAGTATGAGGAAAGCGAAGAAAATGCACGTCTGCGGCTATAAAAGGGGAAGGAAAGAGCCGGGAAGATGATGAGAGGTGGGATAGTAACCCCAAACGCAGCACGGAATCTGAATCATTTCGGGTTGGATGAAAATGAGAAAAAAGGATCGCGATTGTATTTGTTGCTTTGCAGCCATTTCACTACATTAATCATATGTCTGAGCTTATCTCCTCCTCGTTCCATCAACTCTAATTCGTCAAATAATTTGGTCAAGAGGTCTGAGTGAACGTGAGCAATGTATCTTCTAACGAAAGCAGACATAATACAATAGGAAGGGCAGTAAATGAAAACATTGAAAAGAATATGCCTCGTTTTAGATTGAAGGACATTATAAACATCTTTTTTATCCCCCAGTGCTCTGCCGTATGTTCTTTACGTTACGAGCACTCTGTAAAGCTGAAGTCATTCTGAGCTTGATATTTCACCATTAACTAATGCATTTCCCATGAAACCAAAAATTCAATCCTAATACTACCCAGTTAAAAAGGAGATTTGTAACCTGAAGGACGACATATTTAGATTGTTTTTAGCTCTTATTTCTTTTCTCAGAGAAATATGATAAGGATATCTCAGAATCAAAATTGCCGAAGCTTTTGGCTAAATATCGTGAGATAAACTAATTTCCTTTCGGCATTCTACATCGACTGCTATTTTTGGCTAAACAAATTTGAGGTTTAGCGAACTAAATTTCAAGTCCAGTATTAAAATGACTTGGTTCAGGATCCTTGCAACCATTGTTGTCTAACAATGTGAAGTACTTGGATGAATGAAATGGAAGCAAATGCAAGGACGTTGTGGTGGGAATTCCGTAAACCATTATTATGGCAAAAAAATTGCTGGTAAAAAAAGAAAAAAAACATAAATTTTAACATTTCATAAATCTTGTATTTGGATTTCACAATGTTATATTAACAGTCGTAAAATAATTTATAAAAATTATTCAATGAAACAACATAATTTCACCTCGTGTAGAACAATTAGAACTTTTAGAAAAATGTTTCACTCTACTTAGGTCTATTTGCAAAATTTTATGAACCCGAATTTTTCACAATGTTTGATTCCTTGGAAGCGAGGCTATAGCTAAAATTACATTTTAACGGTCAACGCTGTCAGCAAAAAAGTAATGGCCCCATGCCGGGAACTAAAAGTCATTTGGTAATAAATGTATAGCATATTCGTGGAGATAAAATGGGATGCCATCAGTCGTAAAATGTGTCTATTTGGTATGCATCTTCTTCTTGGCTTGAGTTTTAGTTATTTTGCATACAACTTAAATAAAAACGAAAGCCAAAGTATCAATAAGAGCTAATGAAAAAAGAAAAAAAAAAGAAAAAATTACCTTTCATTTATGTTCAAAGTATGTATTAATCTTTGATTTAACTTATTTTTCTCATTAATTTTCTACTAATTCCTCAGAGGAATTACTCAACATAGGTTTTGGCAATCCATTTCACCTTTAGTATATATCAGATATCTATTCCTTTCCATTTTATTTCCTTTACAGATGTTACAATTCATGCCGTACAGGAAATTGATACTTTGCATGCAATGATTTAAAGTTTCGTGCCGCTAAAAAGTTTACTGTGAAGGTGAAAAAGCATAGGGGGAGGACGGGAGTAAAGGTGAGGGAAGGAGAACATGTGGAGAAATTGGGTCTAACGGTCATTAAGGGAAGCGTACTCAGCAAGGAAAGGAAAATCATCGCTTGGTAAGACTCCAATTCAAACGATGGCGCTAACCAGTTATTCTCCCGGACGCTCCCTGTGACCGCAATTGGAAGATATAAAAAAAGACCAAATGTAATCTGTGGGTGGTAGGAGATGCAGGGGGTATGTGAATTTCATTGTTCTTCCTTTTTCACCCCTTGACCTATGCCAAGGGGTTACGGGTAAATAATGGCTAACAAAAAGTCGGCGTGAATGGGCGGAAAGAGGGGAAGTCATGGATGAAGTTAACACATGCTAAGCATTGCACGATGAACGTGATAAAAAAAATTGAAAAGAATACGTTTATTTGGACGCAAAATAAGCAACGCTTAGTACTTCAATAAAACCAAGTGAGGCGCTTCAGGAGATGTTTAACTGTGAAAGGAAGTACTGTGAGGAGGAAAACTGCAGGATATGGATCATTATTAATCCTGGCTTTGCCACATCTTTTGTCCGATTTTTCACACGAACCACGCAATTGACGGTCAATATGCTTCCCCGAATTGTCATAGGCTGGCAAAAATTGAACTTCACTCCATCACTTCTGGCTTCCCGCGATTCTCAGATTTTCAACCACTTTTAAGTTTGGCCATACTAAAATAATGCAGGTTCAAATGACTATCTGACCATTTAGGTTCAGGTAACATCTCTTATCTCTACAAATACTGCCCGCCAGTTTCAGCTAAATAATTACTGTTTGATGATGGCAGAAACGTATTTTCAACGGTAATGTAGGTAAAGGTAAACATTTTTACTTCATCTTATTTTATTTTGTAAAATTATATACAATTTTCAAAGGACAACTAACTATCACGTTATTGCAATTCAAGCATTTCTCATATACCTAAAACTGGATAAAATTTATAAAGGCACACTGCCAATGGAGTCAGAATTGCCGATCTAAAAGTAATAAGAACGATGGAATTGTTTCAAGTACACGATCTTAATAAGAACATGCTCTGATAACCGACATAAAGGCAAAGGAAACTTAGTTTACCGTTCGAGCGCCATATGATAACGTCGAGTTATACCTGAAATAATATAGGTACCCTATATTTTAATACCAGGACTGAATCAAGTCAATTGGAAAATCCTTGGGGCCTTCATTTCCGTTTCGTATTATTTCCTTGATATTTATTTGAATAGGTTCTTTCATGGTTGGTGGCCCTGGAGTTACCCGAGGATATTTAACGTGACGGAAAAGATGTCATGACCTTGTGAAAATTATATCATAATGTGGTCTGTCATGGAGTGACAATGTGGGCACTGGCCTAAAGAAGGGCATGGCCTTACTTATATTCTCACGCTCTTGAATGAAACAGAGTCCCCAATAGCCGTAAAAATGGCATTAATGTGGTATGATTGGTAAAAGATAATTAATAGGGATCCAAGTCCTTCCCAACAGCTGGTCCAGTTATGGCTGGTATTAGCCATTTTTACGGCTATTGGAGACTCTTTTAATGTTGCTATCTCGAGAGGCCGTAGAGCTCCATCTCCTTTGATTTAATGAAACAGAGTCCGTTTGACGCCAAGTGGTTTACAGTCTTCCCTCATTCAATCTTTGAGTTTCATCATTCCCGTGCCTCTAAATTACTCCTTCGAGCGAGAAAGCATTTTTGACGTTACAAATGCTCGCGTGCCCCACTGCTTCATTTGCTTCATTCTGGTAGAAAATGCGCGCATTGTAGTGGTTTAATCACGCAAAGAAAGAGTTATACCATTCTTCATTTGAGAAAATTTACCAAACCAGCTGTTGGGAAGGACTTGGATCCCTATTAATTATCTTTTACCAATCATACCATATTAATACCAACCTAAAATAAATTCCGATTGAAATATCAGATTCCCAGCCAGAGTTTCCCATCAACCGAGAGAAAGACAATCTCCTCTTGGAATTCTCCACCTATTACACGACGGCAAAAAATAAACCACCATTCATCCCACCAAATGGAGCGCCCTGAAAGCACCGTTCTCATCTCCTCCTTAACATACTTACGTCATCCCATCCTCATCAATCACACATTCCGCCCTTCTTCATTCTCTCTTCCTATTCATTGAGTCAAAATCTGCCATTCCAATAAACTCACCGTCCCCTTCATCCGGATCAAAATGCCATTTATTATTGTTTACACTATTGTATTTTATGTTTTCCAACTTAATGCCTCCAAATCCCAACTTCCCTGACAGCAAACAATTATTTGCTCGGGCCTTTAAACGATGAGTTCACATTACTTAGGCATAAATTGCATTTGGTGAATTTTCCGGGAATTCGTTACAAGTCGCCTCGGTAATGGAGAATATCAGCGAATGCTTAAAAGTATTCGCTGATATTCAAGTATTCGCACTGCATTAAGTATTAAATAAAGTTGCTGCTTGGCCGATCATCTCGGAAAATTAATGTGTCACATGCTGCAAAATAAATAAGCCTTGCGTTTATCGACTAAAACATATATTCATTATAAAATAAATGTTACTCTCACCAAAGTATTTGTCCCAAAAAAAATTGCTAAAAGAAATCATTCTCTTTGTTACTACTGCATGGTTATTCACAAATGAAAAATCAAGTTTTTCTGCTGTTTTTACTGACATAATGTCAAAAAATTGAATGAAAGCTAAAAAAATCATTTATTCAACAATATCATATTATGAAAAAATGAACACGACCTGTAGTGTTTCTCATGAAGCTATATTATTTAAAGTTAAAGGATATATCATAATTATTTGTTTTGCACAATTTTGCATATCTCGTAGAAACAGCCTCTGAGTCTTCACAATTGGTGTATTATGAGGACTTTCTGCCACAAGTGACCTCATTCTTTCTGTTATTCAATGCTTAATGGGAACTCCTTTTTAATTTAACATCAATATACAGCTTGCAAACATAACAAGCTTCCTATGCATTACCAAATTTATATTCCGATAATTCATAAGACTCCGTCACCAAAATTTCATTAGGTGTATTTGTTAAGGTAAGGTAAGCCCTTCACCCCCTTTTCCTACTAATCTACGCCCATTTTTAACCCTTTGACTATACTTTCTATTTATGCACTGCCCCCTCTTTTCCTACTCACCTCTTTCTCTCATTATTCCTCCTCATTCTCGGCTGGTATTCATTATTGAGGCAAGCCAAAGGGAAAAATTTGCGTCGGGTTTCAATTTAACTGCAAATTGGACTTTATAATTGCATGGCTCCATTTGTTGGAATGATTTAAAATCTGAAACCTTCCCTTCATCAAGCTCATAAAATTACATGTTTTATAAAAATTAAATACATGCCAATGGTGTGAAATCATTCCGAGCCTAATGATTTACCAGTTGATACTCGATACTAAGAAGTGGAGCGGTATTCAGGGCCGATGAATCGTTGACCTTAGATCCTTCCTGTCACGTGGGATGGATTTTTGAGGAAATAGTACTCAAAACTTATTTGTCACATGGCAAATTAAGTTTGAAAATCATTAAGAAATCATGACATATGTTTCTGATAAATGGAAAAAATCTTTAGCGTGTTTTGTTTGAAGGTATGCCAAACTTTAAAGGAGGGAATTTCCAGCCCGTTCGGTCATTCATAACAATATGAATTATGGCGGAAAAGATGCACAAAACCCCGATAAAGTAAAAGAATACACAACTACAGTTCAGAGAACTTGTCTTCAACAACTGGAAAGTACGGTCAATAAGTAAAAATTGAAAAGTCAACTATGGAAACTGGGGACGTAAACAATGGGAGAGCATCAGTGTTTTGGGATTTTAGAATTATTCAAGTGATGTACCTATAGTAAGAGAAAAAATGCAAGCTGATATACTGGATAGTTCAGAAGTAAGAAGATTCTCTCAAAATTGGTAACTAAGAAGTAGAAATGAGGTTACAATGACCTTTGTCAATATGGAATTGGAACCCAAAAACAGGCGGAGAGAAAGACACCGGAGGATAATTGGGTGGCAGGAGATAAAAAAGCCTTGCTCCGCAAACAATCACATGGTCATGACATTCACGAAAGTTATATGGCATGAAGGATACAGAAAATGCTGTAAAATAAAAAATATAATAATGATGATGGCTCTTGAAGACGAACAAGTGAAACATTCCTATCCTCGGAACTTGCAATGGCGTATTGAATTCCCCAGGTAGCATTACAAGCACTATATTGCGTTAATTGCGTAAAAATAATACTAAGTTGGATACCCTAGAAAATGACTTTACTTAACGTGTATTCTCCAAATACGCAATATATCTAAAACAAAGACGCTCTAAACTCGAAGCTTAAGAAAAATAACCTAAAGACAGTGATTTATTAATCTAAATGCAATAAGATATCAGTTAAAGGGATAAGGTCATAAGAAACTATTTATATCAGAAGCTGTAAAGTAGTGAGATGAGATAGAGTAGCTAAACAAAATATGAAAAAAATGCAAATTGAAAAAAGCCGAGGAATGAATTACGATTGAAATGGTATTGGCACATAAAAAGGACAGGTGTTACCCAAATGGGGTACTGGGATACCGAAATGTGGGGGTGATACGCAAACGATATGAAGTAATACTCCTCAATATATAACTCAATAAATACTAAAGTGACAGTCACTGGAGATGAGAAAAGACGACGATCACTCGCAGACATAGACGGAAAACGGATGAAATGAAGGTGGCAGAGACGACGGGGCTAGTGATGGACAAATGTCGGTCAAAATCGATTTTTCGAGCAATCGATTTTTAATTGAAATGAAAAGCTCGACTTTTCAACAAAAATCAAAATTTGAACCAAAAGATCGATTAATCGAAAAAATCTGCGGTTCTTTTTTGAAAAAAATACAGTTGGTACTAAAACATGTTTATTATTCATTCGAAAAACGCTCTTAATACATATTTTAATAGTATAAAAAAATCCCAAAAAATCTACTTAGAATACATTCTTGAATTATTAGTAGTAAAAATTTACAAATTCACGCACATTAAAGTTTGGGGATCACCGCTTTGAACCATTCGGCTTCACTAAAATTTTTAAGAAAGATCAACTGATTGAGATGCTTTCTTGATGATCTAGGGCGTGCCTTTCCAATTCTACCAGCCTTAGAGAAAATTCTTTCACATGGGACGGATGACGTTATCATACTCAGCACTCTGATCGCGAAACGGTACGTGTTGGGGTATTCACCCTTTATCTCCTCCCAGACTTTCAGAGGATTGAAGTTGACTTTCCTCTCGACGGGTTGTTGGTTGAAGTTGAGGTATTGCCTAACTTCTACTGGCATTCCCCCAACGCGGTCCTGGTCGACGTTAGCGTTGGCCATGCGGACGCGCTTGTCAAGCGCCGCCCACGGGTCTTGTTCCTCGTTGTCATCAGGCTCAAAGGCGTCGTCGGAGAAGAGGCCAGGATCGTCACCTGCCTGTGTATCTCGGTCAGCAGCAGCACGGGCTTCATTGAAATCTTGGATTTTATGACCTATAAAAATGAATCTCATGTTACTTCAAAATCAGGGGGTGAAACGAAGTAACAGCAATAAACAGTAGGTATTATCATCCGAAAAGTGTTGTCACAGACTTACTCCCACGCGCAAGAGACTCCCAGTGCGTCACTCACCGGAGGAAAATTAAAGCAATTATGAACAAAAGCAGTACTGACTGTTCCACCGCGAAAACTCTTGTTCATCGTTAGCGATTCATTCTTACTTGTCATTCAAAGTTTCGCTCCAGTCAGCAAAATACTCTATTCCATTCATCAGAAATTAATATGTGCAGACTTACGGAAATGCTAACCTTATCCTTTTCTCGCTTTGGCTTTGGCTAGCATGCGTGTCTCGGACTTCGACAACGTCATCAACATCGTCGTCGTTGTCCTCCACTCCTGCAGACGCCGTTGCTGTCATGCTTTTGCCTCCACGTGGTTTTGATGTTGCGACCGCCATCTTGTGCACTGCCTTCAGATGGTTCAGAAGAGTTGATGTCGTGCCGCTGTATTTAAGCTCAGCCCCGCAAACAGTGCACTTGACAAATGTCACGAAACCACATAACGCACGCTGAAAGTACTGCCACACGACGCTAGGCATGTTCTTGGCAAGGTGGTTACAGTGCCCAGCACTCTCAGTAGCACTCCGACCGACGCACTAGGGCCACACTGAACCGACACCGACCGAACACAACACACAACAACATGGGTTGCTGCCTGCCGGCTGCCGGCAACTCGGTCCGACCGATGCTAGACATGACTCGACCTGCAGGTAGTTCGCCACTGCCCACCCCCCCTTTTTCCCCTCCCGTGCTCTTCGCCTGCGCTCAGCGCGCGGGAGTAGGGTAGCTGACTACCACGCGCTGCTGAGATCAAACGAAATGGTCCAGACCGAAGTTGAAAAATCGAGTTTGGATCGAAACTCGGAGATCATGGCTCGATCTCGATTTCCTCGATCTTTGACTATTAAAACTCGATTTTCGATTTTAATCGAAATTGATTTTTCCATCTCTAGACGGGGCATGGAGAAAAGGATGCAAGAAACGGGCACAACCTCTATTCACTCACCATTTGCGTGAATTTTTTAAAAAAGTTACAAGCCGAGTTAAGTAATTGGCAGCCGCCCAAGTATCGATGAAAAACCAAAAATTGTTACTTGTCGAAACGTAGGCAGCAACCAATCACTTTACCCGGAGTGAAACCCGAGAATATTCACATGTTATCCGCCCAGAAAGAACCAGATCTTTAATAACTCACCATGTATTGCTCTTCTTGAGTTATTACTGAGTCTTCAAAGACTCTCTGTATTAATGGCGTCAATTCACACGCGTAAACGGTAGTGATCATTGATGTTCATCTTTTTATTTTGAAATATACTTACATACAGAAAATAATTACCTTTTTCAGTTCAAGAATCACATATAACTAAAGCACCTTAGTGGTTATATGGTAGTGAAGTATTTAATTTAGATGTATATTTCATAAATTTAATTTCTTGGTTTATCGACTAAGGATCACACACGATACTAAGAGTTAAAAAGCCGTATTCACTAACGCCTTCACTGAGCATATGAATCAAGCATTACGTGAAATATGATTAAAATAATATCATTCCTCAGTTTTGATAACAAATTCTTAATTACCACTTCAGAGAATATAGGATTAACTAATATCTGCAGCTTGTTCATTCCTTGATAATCAAGAACATTTAACCTATAATGAAAGTGATCATTCGTCTAAAGACTCCGTTTGGGTACTCGTCCAAGTTTTTTCTAAACTTTTGCTCTGAAAACGGAGGTAATTCTGGAAATTTCATTCGCCGTATGATGATACACTTCCTCACTATGCACTCTACTGATTTGAAAAATTTAATATCCCCAATAACCTCACCATAGTGCGAGAGAAAGATGATTATTCCATTTTGTAGCCCCATTCATGTAGTTTATTTCATTACAGATATCACAAAGCATACGATAGCGGCCATTAAAAAAATTTGTATTGGACAGAAACAGCACTTCACAATCCTTTCATGAACCAGGAGTTGAGAGGCCTAGAAGAGAACAGGGTTCGGTTAGTTTCCCCCGAAGTGGGAACTATGAAATAAAATTGTAGAAAGAGCTCCAGTCGTCAATTTGGATGCGCTCTAAGAGAGGATTATTTTATGTTTCGGGCTAAAAGAGTTGTGCGAAATTACATCCACCGAATACTCATGTGCTTGATATCTTCCAGTATCGGTGCAAATGGGCATTGAATTGGAGTGAATAGCTAAAGGAAACCAATAAAAGTATTACCTTAGCAGAAATAAATATGTAATATGAAAAAACGAGAGCCATTAACCTTCATTCATTCAAACTCAAATTTAAATGCAATGCACTGTTGCAAATAAATTCCTATCAATATCTGATTTTGTTTCAAATTGAAGGACTAAAGTCGCATTCTACTACTCAGAATGATTTCACCAAATTTCAACGTCGGATTTTCAGTTGAGGATGCTATTTTTAACATAAGTTTAATAAAGGGAAAATGAATATCACAAAGCTCCACTCATGTACCTAAATACTTAGAAAGCACCAAAATTACTTGAAAAATATGCAAATAAAATGAATTCACTTCACAACACGACACATTAACACTAATGGGAAATAGAGCGCTAAGGTTAAATGTATTCTTCCTATAAATGTGCAAGGAAACAATACAAAACGAAAATTAAGGCCCCATGGACTCTTTTTCAGGGACCATTTATTGTGGACCAGAGGAGTTTAGCGTTTAGGTCCTTGAGGATTTTTCCCTGCTTCAGAGGGTCGGAATTTCTCCCTAACCAAACCCTAACCAAACCTAACCAAATCCTAACCAAATCCTAACCAAATCCTAACCAAACCTAACCAAACCTAACCAAATCCTAACCAAACCTAACCAAATCCTAACCAAAACCTAACCAAATCCTAACCCAACCTAACCAAACCTAACTAAATCCTAACCAAACCTAACTAAATCCTAACCAAACCTAACCAAACCTAACCAAACCTAACCAAACCTAACCAAATCCTAACCAAATCCTAACCAAATCCTAACCAAACCTAACCAAGCCTAACCAAACCTAACCAAACCTAACCAAATCCTTACCAAACCTAACCAAACCTAACCAACTCCTAACCAAACCTAACCAAACCTAAACAAATCCTAACCAAACCCAACCAAATCCTATCCAAATCCTAACCAATTCCTAAGGAAACCTCCTAACCTGATCCTGATCAAACCTCCTGATCCTAACCAAAATTACCCTCGTACAATTCATAAAGAATAATGACTTGGCTCAAAAGACTAATGATATCGAAATTCACAGTTTTCACTAATAGATGGAAAGATTAGTATAGGTAGAAGTCAATCAATTATCAGAAAATTACAAGTCTCATTTATCTCATTTTATATATCTAATAAGGATGTGAAAAAAGAAGTTTTGGATGCTTCGGAATCATTTAAAATTATTTAAAATAGCTCCTAAGGAATTTTGCCTGAACCAGGTGCTTTATTTTTCTCGACACAATTTATGGCACGTTGAACCTCTATATTTTTAACATGATTAGTTACTTGTAATTCAGTACATTAATTTTGGAGACCAATACTTACGTTGGAATAGTAATTCCTACATCCGCATTCAGCAGTCCTTGAAATGAGAAAGAGCGTTGGGAAAGGAGTAGAGGCGCCGGGATAGAGTTGGGGGAGAGAGAGGGGTTCCGCAGCGACAATGGTTGATGGCCCCTTGGGAGGAGGCGTGCGGGAAAGAATGGATACGAGGACGAAGGGGATGCAGTCGAGGGTGGTGTGTATTTTGGAAAGTTGGCGTTGGACTGGAAAACGGGTTGGGATGGAGTAAATGGAGATTGGAGGGAAGAGAAATTGCCACAGAAATAAGGCAATCGCGTCCGTTGCGGATCGACGAATGTGCTTTGAAAGCCCATTCACTCCAGCTGAGGTAGGCTTGAAGTGAGGAGAAGTTCTTAAATTAATTGGAAAGAAGGCGTTTTTTGGGTGAAAGTGGTGAATAAGAACGAGAACCAGCTGGGTTCCATCCCAAAGACCCGAACCTCGAGGAGGCAAGGCTTTTGAGGGCTTTCAATACGAGAACACAAATGTGTGTGTCAATCGTATGCACAAAAACTCAACATTTTGGTAATCATAGCCGGAAATTCACGCTTCCATTATATAAATGATTCCGCTAAGCTTTTAATGTCTGTTTTTTGAGTGGTAACCTTGGAGTAGATACTGCTAGCCAAGCTTAATTATCATAGGCAGGGTTTGATTGTGAAAATTCACATGCAACCATACCCGAAAACGATATGATAATGTTTGTTTACCATCCTTGTGAAGAAAATAAATCTTCGATTTCGAAAATTTACATTTGACCTGTCCTTGTGTCATTCCCTCGTTTTAAAGTTAACAGTATTTCTAGAATATCAAAAAACAATAATTCTCATAATCACTGCTGCACAAAATACAGTAAAGTTACAGTTCCCATGAGGCGTTCAATCTGTTTCTGTAGAGCAGGCCAAAGAGACTACTCACAATATCTCAAAACTGATGAACTCCGAAGCTGCTACTTTAATACAAGAATTGGAGAATGGAAATAATGAGGTAACAGAAAGAAGTGTAGAGGAGAGTTGAAGTTCTTCCTGGAAAGTATTGCTCGTAGGCTTTTCTAGGGGAAGATAAAAGCGTCGCTGCAGAGATTAGAAGACTGACTGGTGAACCCTGGTTCATAGGGCATTATCCCAATGGGACTTGCCACAAGATGTCCTTATTATCTCGGCAACACTTCGTCTATGATGGAGTTAGTCCATGCCTACTTTCAGGTTTATTGGTCGCCCGACATGACCTTGAGAAAAAAATTGAAGTTGTGGCATGGGGAGGTTTTCGATAAGGCAATAAAAATGTTACCAACTTTTTCATCTGTTGACTGGAAGAGTTAATAAATTAGATATATGCCAGAATATTCTCGTACGCTGTACCACAATAATATTTTTCATACCATTCTTATCGTATGGGGACAGAATGTGAAAACTCAAAAGGTGATGGATCAATGCGATGATATCGTCATTATCGCATTCGGTATATATCATGTCGTTTGATAATTAACCCCATGATACTAGCCATTCTCACCATGATTTCAAATACATTTCCATATAAGACATTTCTCAGTGCACTACATAAACTCAACCTCCAACGGATATTGTTGGCATTTTGCAAGTTCCTTTAACGTAAGCATGCAACATTCGTCCCTGCACAGGACGTAAGAACAGGATTGCACGTATATGGTGACCCAAATACCGTATCACCTCAGTATCCTCCGACTAATAACACGATAAATTTTAATAAGTTATATATTTTTACACATTTATAAAGCGTCTTTTGTTAATCGAGTGGTATATGATACCTGGAATACATAAATGGAGAAGAATAATTGGACTTTTTTTGGGGAAAAAGAACGTCCTTCATCGCCTGAAAAACGGAGATATGCTAGATGTCCGCTTTACAGAGGCATAATGTGCGAAATTTAATAAAAAAGAAGAACTTTGGAATATAAATATCTGATACCAAAGGTGTATATAAATTTAGGAAGGGTTTTAAATTGTGTATTTGTTTATAGAAACTATTTGGAGCTTTAAGAACCTTGGTCAATCTTCCTTACTTGCTCCATAGTGAGCCTCGAACTCTTTTTGGGTAATTTTTTTTAGAAAGAGAGAAAGATGGAGAAGGAAATCATCCTTTCCATGCATACTCGTGTGAATCAAACCTTCGTCCCTCTTTCCCGTATATCCTCACCCACTCCTTTCAACCGAATACTTCAATCGCTCTCAAGAGCCCCGGGACCGGAATGACTCCCCATTGAGGAGCACCATCCCTTAAGTCCTCAAACGTCCATCACCCCCGGGGCGATACACTCTTTCCTCATTCCCTGACCCTAGTCCCTTTTCTATGCAGCCTCAGAAAAGGTATGGTAAATCGCCTCTGTGTACCGTATCGGTCCACATGAGCTGACCCTTTTGGCCAACGTATCCTATCGTGCTCTACGGCAGTCTGCAGATGGATTCCCTCGCCCTCACGAGTATATAAAACGTAAAACGCACGTTTTATAAGTTTCTTTTTCGTGCGCATACATTCTTGTGGCGTTTTGCCGCAGGGTAGAGCGTCCTTACGCTGACACCGCTTTCATTGCAGCGGCAGCACCAAATGAAAAACAAGATGGTGGTAAACCGTGATGCACACGTTCTTGCGAATTTTTACAACAAGGCAGCTGCAGGAATATGGAATTTTGCGAATAGTAACACCGAAGGGGCTGAACAATCGGTATTTCTTTTTTACTAAGACATTTTTGACGTAAAAAAATTATATATATATTGCAAACATTTCACATTTTTAGTATAACGCCTTGGGTTTTTGCCTTTATTGAGTATCGAGTAAGAACAATCAACGATAAATGTTCAAAAATTCTCATCACCAATGGAAAATCATTTGCAGCAACCTACCTACCAAAATTCAACAGCTGACGACAATACAAAAATGAATCCGTGAGCTCTATGAAATGAATGACATGACGAACATCAAATGAAAGGCCGAAATCAACAATTCCACTTCCATCCACATCACGTCAGCGTTGAAAGTTGAGAGACGGGCAACTCCAATGGCAACGCAACTTGCGATGAGGATCTCGCTGTAGATGCCTCCTCAATAAGCGGCTATGCAACAAAGGGTGTATAGAAACTCAGCTTTTAAGAAAGAGTAGTCTCTTAGCGTCGATTTTGGTGAATATTGAACTCTGTCATTTTCAGAAACGATAAAATAAATGTGGAACATTGTACAAAAATATCCTTATGGAACGAGCACACCGTTAGAGTATAATGCGTTAGTAAAGAATTTAATAGAAGAAAAATGGAGGGAGAGGTCTAAAAAGAAGACCAAGGGACAAATACTTTGACCCAAGAAAGAGGAGAGTAGAAGAAAAAAGGAACTATATTTAGATAGGGAAGGTTGGAGGGCGGCTGTAGAATTTTTTAGGATTTAACGACCTATAATAGATTTAACAGAGAACAGCAAAAATAATAGATTATACATTACGCCAATACAAGAAATTTTCTCTAATGAGGAATGACGTAGTGTAATTTGCATATTTTTAATTTAATATTTGCGTAAAACAAATGAGTAACACTGGCACAGCATGCCTCGTACAAAATTGTGTTCATTAAACAGCGCAATAGAATTTATGTTGAAAGATGACTTTTCGTTAAACATAAGGGAATGAAGAACACAACAAAGTGATCCAGATGAAATTTCAGCAATGAAATACACAAAAAGACTCTGGGGAAAATTTTATTAGACCTGAATTCAATTCGATAACCCTTAAATTGCCTGGCTATTGCGTAAACCACCATGATTTAAATTTGTATTTCTTGAGGATTTAAGAGAACTTATTTAATGTATTATTATAGTGAGTTATGATTATTTCACTACCGTATTTTCGGCAGTAGGAAAATACAACCATACGTAGATGATGAGAGCATAGCATGAGTACAGTAAAAGAATTCAACTTAACGTTTCATGATTTATTAGTAAGTAGATAATGTTTACCGTAGTAATATTTTCCGTTACATACTTGCTTTTTAGATCCTGGTTACATTTTTCCAAGGGGAATTTACCAATTGCACTATAAATTAAGGGTAAATATCGGTTAAAAGCCATTTGAAGCAATGCATAGAGCTATATGCAAATTTTGTACCTGAATGAGTTTTAAAGCAATGCCTTTTCGTGAAAAAATCTGCAATATAACAAAAATATAAAAGTTCAGGTGGACTTTTGTATTTTTGTACACACAGTCACGATGAAGTTTCTCTAAATTCATGCGTGGGCACCCGCTCGCTGTCATTTCCGTTCGCGGTCGTGCCTCCGCCCTCTCCCAGCCACTCCCATCCATTCTCCCCTCACCTTATAGCGAGCACTCGTCATGGTCCTTCATGTCAGGTAATGAATTGAGTAACAAGCAATTGCGGAGTAGAGTGACAGACTGAATCCGCTCAAAATACAATATACGTCAGAAAATTTTACGTCTTACGGAAAAGTGGGTCGACACAGCTGGACAAGGATTTAGCCTCCGATTAACTGCATTCTCCCAATGCTCACAGTTTCATAAAATACGATAATGGTCTTATACCGAGTACTGCAGGAGTGCTCCCAATTCAATACAATTCTCTAACTGAATAGGAAACTTTCAATAGCTCGGTCTTGTCACTAAAATTAAAAGTAATTAGTGATATACTGAAAAAGAAACAAAATTGAGTTAAGTGCAGATATTCTTGTAAAAAGGAGATGTATGTATGTGAAATAAATCAAAAGTGTTCTAAAGTAAATCTGAAATAAGGCTAAAAAGTGAAGGAAATAAAGCGTTTTCGCAAGTTATCGTAAAAAGTCTACTTTCAGATTTCATTGAATAATTAAGGAAAGAGCAATTTTATCTCTTCGCAAATGTTTCTAGAAAGAGACTAACCAACCAATTCTTGCAGTGGAGTAAAATGGGAAGGACAATAGTTACTAGACATTGCTCGCATTTGAACCAAATTGGAGGGACATATACTGAATGGTTCATTCCATTTGCAACCTCTTTACCACCATTACAATTTTACCACCTCTAACATTATCTGCTATCTTCTTCAAATCATTTGACCTATCATTTAGTGCTGAATGTTGAAATATATTCATTTAGTTCATTCTGTACCGCTGCTCAATGTAAATTTATCGCAACAATGGAAAAAATAAAAATTTCATAAAATATTTTAGCTGAACAATAATATACATTTCTATCATTGCCAGTTGGAGAATTTAAGCATCAGGAACGTCAACAATGAGCCTTCATCCCACATTTTTGGAATTTCTATAACATTTTACGCTCAATGATTAATAATTAGCATTCAATATCTTATTCCAGCTCCTAATGGAAGAGGTGATAGGCAAATATATATACCATAAAATTATAAAGGAGGTCCAGAAATCCAGAAGGGAGAGGATAAATAACTTCCTTATTTGAGGATTAAAGGCACATTTCTGCTTTCTTTCACATTTTTTCGTAATTCATAATTAAGATCATTGCGATTGGTCAGTTTGAAAACAAATATCCTGAAACGGATATTATAAGCCAGCCTAAATAATTCAGTAATCCGGACGGGCTGTCGATTACATTGCTAAGAAATACTTTGAAACGTTAGGTCAGGTCCAAATTATTTGAAACAGTGCTGTAATAAAGTTACCCATATTTACCTGTAAGATATATGAATATATATTTATTACCATAATGAGCAGTAATGTCTGAAAAGAGTCAACTAAATTGAATAGGTTTAGACCTTATGTCACCAATTCAAGTGGTATTCACCATTAATAACGTAAAACATAATAGTCATAATTATTTCAATATTCAAATGGCAATTTATATTTAAGGTCTTTATGATTTCTGATTAACTATCATGGAGTAGATTACGTGCTACGTATGTTAATGCGGTAATAATTCATGAGATTTCAATATCACAGAGACCTAATCACCGTTATAATATAATTCATGTTTGGTATATAGTGTTGTAAAATTATTTTTCATTCCTACTATGAAGGAACGAGTAACTTAACACTACAAATATATTAAAGTTATTACGTGGGGTTATTTATAACTCTATTTCTCCTGCGTTTAAATGTAAAGTTCCATTCAGTAGTGTACCCATTTAAAACTCTCATCTATATATATGGTGCCTCTACTTAAAAATGTATCATTAATTATAGATTGGGTATTTTTATCTCATGGCTTTAATAAAAAAGAGAGACTATTAAAGGGGAAGATGTTATGTATGTGCTGTTGGCAGTGTACTGTGTGTGTTGTATTGATGAGGTTGGCAACCATGCTGTAGCAGTTGGCGCCAAAAGGGGCTCGAGTAACGTGTGCATAGAAAGAAGGGATATGTGTAGCTTAGAATAAAGTGAATGTACTCGTCTTGCCAATAAAATATAATATACCAAGTAGATGGACTTGTTGTTGCATCAATCATAACAGACTCACCGTTCAATTTCAAACAAAATTCATATGTTAACACACGTGCTAGCTTCCTTGAAATATCCTAAATGTGTTTGAGTATTGACTTACGACGTTCTTAACATTATGTATTTTAGATGTAAATATATTGGGCGTCTTTCAAAGTTTTAATCCAAAATTGTCTTCCTTTTTCTATCCGGAGGTGACGAAGAACTATACTGTGTTAGGAGGAAACTATCATACATGTAAATACCTTTTTAGTAGCGTTTTAGTAGTGTAAGTAACCATTAGTAGCGTTCAAATGCGGAACTGAATTAACCCAGATCAGTTAAAGCAGATATTTTAGTATTGCTTTATATTCCAATTGCAATTTAATTTTTTATTGTTTCTCCAAAAAATCTTTAGATTGAGAAATCATAATGTATCGCATGGGCACAGACGCCTATGCGCCACTTGTTACAGCGTTTTCACAACGGTCAAATTCGTCGAAAGGCAAAAAACACTCATTAAACTTCGTACAAAAGTATCCCAGTCTAACGAACGTCTGAAATGCGTGAGTGCAGCTCCCTCACACCATCAAATAATTATTTCCCTTCTCCATTGTCTTTCAAGCATACCAGAGCTGTACAAGAGCATCGATCGCTGGAAAAAATTCATCCGGTGGCAAGGACAAGAAGTGGTGCCATGTACAGCCCTTACCAATACCTTACAATTATCTCTTTGGAATGCTAAATTGAATTATATTTAAATTTCCAGTATCAAAAAAATTCACCGTAACTAATTCTTCTTCTACTTTTATATCCGCGATTTTCATTCACATCATGTTTTCAATTGGTCTTACCCCAAAGAATATTGTGCGACCGTTATTTCGTGAAGATAACATATTAACACGTTTTACAGCTATTAATTTACGAGCTTCTATCAACAAAGTATGAATAAATTATCAGTTAATTTTCTTACCTTAACATTCGATCGGAATACATTTCTAAATAGAAATTGGGAAAGGGGTTACATTAAAACATATTATATTTCTTGCGCACTACTAGAATAGGTGGAACCTTAAAATTACATTATATTCATAAAAGTTATTAATTGCGATAATTTAGGCATTATTCATCAATGGATTAAATTGGTTTAAGTTGATTGATATATATGTAATTTTAACTGCTTTTACTCTGTGATTTACCTTTTACCTAGTATTCCTTTGTATTTTACAAGTGCCACATTCTATTGCGTGGCTTCAAAATAAATTGACATTCTTTGCAAAAACCTTGGAGAGAAGAAACACATAAGTGGAAACTTTGCCGAGTCAGTTGATTTTAGTATATGTAATGATACAAAAATTTTGAAAATTGATGCCTAAAATGATTTTGTACACATAAGAAAAATATCTTCATAGGAATATTATTTTCAGCGTCTAGCTTTTGTAAAGGAATTGATGAATCGTTCGATAAATTTGAACCCATTTTTTTTCAATAATAGTTCATAAAATGAGAGCAAACTCCATTGGGACAAAAGTACTCTTACCAAATGATCGGAATGAAAATAAAAAAGAAGAAAGTCTCATTGGTGGCGACTCCATTACATTATTATCTCCTTAGAAAGAGAGCGATGTTCGGTGGAATAGATTCGTTTCAAAGGATGAGGGACGAAGTGGTACTGTGCCGTGAAACAGTAGCGATATCGACCGGTTACCAGTCTCCAATCTCCTCTAAGTGACTCATTTTTCTTATACTGTCTCGCATAACTGCCCAAGAGACCTCTTTTTACATTCCATATAGTGACGCTAGAGGGTCGCAATTCTCATATTAAATGTGTTTTGCTACTTTTTATGGCATATAAATGCTCATTAGAGGCAGTACATCCTCTGCTGTTGTTCTCCTTCCAAGCAGCATTTGCTTTCAATGCTTTCAGTCGCTTTCTAAGTACGCGCGCATCATGGTCATGCCGTATAAATACACCTTCGAAAAACTGTAATTATTCACACCAAGGTTTTAGCTTATTTTGAATATTCTCATGCAACTAAGTTCAATGTCAATTCAATCTCAGACAAAACTAACAGGAAGGGTACGCAAGAATATTTGACTAATTTACCCAGTAAATTAACATTTTTTATTACCAAATTTACTTAATCACGGATAAGTCGCGTCCGCAACCATAAAAGTCCCCGCGAATATTTGAAGCGCATTTTGAAAATGGATTTCACATGAATATTTACGCCATCTGGTGTGTGCTCAAGTCCGGTTCACAGGGTAGACAGACAAACATTTATGCGGAGGAAATGTCCACATAGAACCTGATTGCCGGGGAAAATCAATGCCATTCGTCAAAATTCCGACTCTGTCCGGATCGCGTGCACTGAATGTGGAATAAATTATTGCTTGCATTGCCACGTCCACATATATACAAATTCCCACGCACGCACAAAAATTTACCCTGTACGTCTTATTCGGCATAAATTTATTTAAGAGTGGACGCAGCTTAAGAACCAAATCGTCAACTTGTTCCATCGCGGCAGTAAACCTTAACTGCTAGAGTTATATTACAGGTATTCAGAAGGTATTATAATACTAACAAGGAATTGCATGCGAAAAAGTAATTATAAATAGTCATCAATGGTTGAACTAAATTGAAATTAACAGGGCTCTATTTAGTAAAAAAATTAAATAACTAGAGTAATGATTGTCACAGAACTAATACTGTAGTTGAATACGGTTTCCAAGAGACCTGTGGAAAAAATTTCCTCACTATTATCATGGCTCAATTTCTTAGAAAATCGAATAGGTATTTTAGTTGTAATGAAACCCACAAAAGTGATGTGTTCCCTAAATAAATGACTTATATAAAACATAAAATTGCAGCAACATTTTCCTCGAGGATCTAATCAATGCTCAATAATCTCAGGTAAAACTAAGATTTTTCTCAGCTAGTTCACTCTGAGTACTAAAATTTGTTTTCCGCAACTCCTAATCCCGCTCTGCGGACATACGGCTTTCCTAAATGGCCTATTTCATAGTCTCCTAATCGTGGAGGAGGTTTAAACACACATTGAAGTTCGGTAAGTCCTCATTTTTCGCATCCTAACAACAATTTTTCGCTTAAAACTGCGTTCAGGGACTCCATATATTCAGTTTGGTGACAATAATGATGAGAGATCCTTATTTTAGTAACCCGATCCGATATATTTTGTTGTTTGCTGCACGATTCCATTATTCATTCGGCTCTTACACCGGCTTCTTCTTGCTGGAAAACCTTCAATAATAAGTTGTGCAATTTGGTATAATTTTAAAAGTCCAAGACTAGGGAAATGAAAGAAAAAATTTGAAAGTGATCGGATCGGAGTTGAGAAGATGTGTGAGTGGGAAACAATTAGCTATTAGGGTGGATCAAAGAAGTGAGAAAAGGTTTATTCAAATACAATTACAGGGAAATTTTTAACTGCAGAATCATAACTAAGTACGACTGCCATACTAATGCTAAATACCGTTAGAGCGTTATAGACTTCACGAAGACATCACTTATCACGATACCAAAGATAAAGAAAGCAAAAATTTGCGAAGACTATAGAACAATAAGCTTAATATCCCACGCTGCAAAGTTTTCAAAGCCCCTTAGCAATTTCAAGCTGGCAAATACATTCGTAAGGTCTATATCCACGAGGTCATCAAATATTTCTTTTTCCTAGGTAGTTCTTCTACTGGCACAACTCTCCACTCAAAACTCTAAAAGACGAGGAGTTGGTACCCAAGGCCTACTTAATTCCACTTTGGTTCATTTTCAAGTGGCAGCGTATATTAGTCTAGAAGATGATGTTATTCAAAGACTGATATAATTAGATTTGCAACAAAGCGAAAACAGTAAAAAAAACGTGATTGACTCGATCCGCTCCCTTTCGTGAGGAAGTAGGCACCCGTGAGGAGGTGACAGGGGAAAGGCTTTAGCGCCGTTCTCGACGATAGTTTAATTCACCCGGTGTACCCTCGAAGATTGATTGAAATTAAGATTAGTCCAAGTGAGGCAACATTTTCATTGGCGGAGCATGCGTTTGACATATATTTACGAGGGGGATTGTTGGGAAAAGAAAAATAAGGTAATCAGACAGCTGGAGTATACATTTACGTCGTCAAAATTCCATGCAAGCCCTCTCCATGGGGGTGGCATGGGGTGATTCCAAACCATTGGTTCAAGTCTTTAACTCTCGTTCCAATTCAATGTTGAACTTCACCAGCTCCTCTGGCCGATTGGTAAGGACTAAAAGCAGAATAATGTAACAAAAGCCAGTTCTAAGAGAGTGCTGCATTTATGAGCACCATGTGGTACATTATTTCTTATACAATTAGTGAATTATGTAATTAATCCTATTAATAAACACATGGACTAAAAAAATAGGTATTACTGAAAAACTCATACGGGCGTCTAAAATATGATTTAATTCTTTCCCGGCTTATTATGCTGATGAAGTCTTCTCGGGTTTCTCGGGACCGGGTCAGGACGTTATGGGTCGTTATGGGTCGGCCAATAACGACCTGACCCGGTGGAAAACCAGAGAAGACTTAATCAACCCATACGGGCATTTTACGTGGTATGAGATGAGAGTATCAATAGTGAGCCAATCAATACAATTACGACGTCTAACCTAACTTCCCCGGTCACCTTCCCATTCCGATGGCCATGGTATGATGCTCCTATGCCCATGCTGATCCCTTCGTGTTGCACCGTTGAATGTGATTCAAGTTCAACGCTCTTTTCGAGGAATGGGGCCTTAAACTGTGGACTCTTTGGTACCCTTTGTCATGCTAAAGCCTACATGAAGTTTCTCTTCATTCTTCCGCCCTACCCCACATGGCCCTACGTTCTCCATACAACCTATCCTTCCTCAATAGCACAAATTACTTCAGCCGTTGAATGTCTCCTCTGGACTCCTCTTACAGTCTGAGATAGCAAGAATGAGACTGAGAGAGGAGGACGAAGAAGCAGGTTAAAGAATAGTTGCAGAACCATAAGTTTCCTTGGAAGAGAAAATGCACCCGAATTGCCCTAGGTTCCCTGAGATATGGTGGTAAGCCAGTTCAAATTCGTCGAGTTCGGAGATTTATCGGGCCAAAAAGGCCTTACACGGCTTGCTACTGGAGAAGCGCACGGGAGAAGTGAAGATGGGTGGTCATTGGAGAAGCAAAGGGATCAAGGAGGGAGTGTGAGAGGGATTGCTGGTCCGAAATGGGGAATTGCGAGGAGGTAAATGGCGAGGGGTGATAGAATGGACCCCTAGCGGACACCTTCGCCTCATAGTCAACGAATTCATTGGCAATGCTCTTGCCCGCAGGGTCGTGAAAGGGTGCAGGGTGGAACTCCCATGCCCCGCAAATCACGCCAACATTCTCTCACCACGACCGGTCATCTCCCTAGCGCACATCCGAAAACCACCAGCCTCCTACAATCCCTTGATCAATTGCCCTTCGCTTTCCCCTTTCCTCTAATTCCTGCTTCTCCCTCCATCTTCCCTGCAAACCCAATTCATCTAGAACCTTCGCTACCGACCCATTCTCAAGCCGGCAGTGGCAAGAGGCTTTGTCCGGCGTATTGGGGCTCCTGTGGACCTCAGTGATGAGGAATTAGGTATCCGAGGTCCCTGGAAATAACACCAGAGATGCGTCAGTGAAAAATCACCCCTTTTCCTAGTCATAGGTTATAATAACGCTGCGTTGATCGGAGTATCACTGTAAGATTACTGTTCTTTTACCTGGTAATTGATGATGGCCATATTTCCTAAAGCTCATAAATTTGAAATATGAAAGACTAGGGACAAATTGCGTATCTTCCAAAAATGAAATTTATTGCATTCCAAGGATTCACCAATTGTACTGTAAAAGTGATAAAATATGTACCTGCATTTAAGTCGACCGTGTCAAGCGATATGTGGTGAATCAGTTAGTGTTGTAATTGTCAAACGTGGAAGACTGCTAAATATCTGTTAATTTTCATTTTCGCCCACTAGTTGTAGTAAGTCAATTTATAATATATAATTTATGTTCCAGCCAATTTTATCTCCCTCACTTGAATAAGACTTTTCTATTATAAAGAACAACCTTTTCAGCGCAAAAAATAATTGGCATAAAATTGACATGACTTGCCAATGGAATAGTAATATATTTGAAAATCCAATTATTTTTTTTAATGAAATACCAAAATCGTCAGTTTTGAACTACTTCAATAATTTTTCACGCATGATGATGGTTTTTTTCTTCTAGTTATATGATACAAATAAAGTACCATATAGACAGTACAATAATGCTGACCCTTGAAAATCCTGCCACTCTTGTCTGTTTAAAAAATAAAATAATTCATGGAAAGTAAAAAGGTAAAACAATTCAAATAGAACTTAGAAAAATAAGAATATTATTTATATCCCTGTGCCGACTGTTGTAACTCTTGTAGAAAAACTACATCTCTTTTCTATCAATTCAACATTTTTTAAAATTTTTCATTCCTAGTGAATCTAGAGGAATAACAACATGAGATACCATAAAAATTCATTTTCCGCACGAATAATTATTTGACATTTTAGCGCTTTCAATTCAGTGTTGGGGTATTCAAAGATGGTAGCGCTTTCACTTCCGGAAAGATATTATACTGAATTTCATTACCATCGTATTAAAAATCCCGAACAATTTATGCGGAGCAATCTTCAAAAGCATCCAGGATGGGGGAATCGTAAAAGAAGCCCCGTAATACCGGCACATACATGGGAGGTCCGTCCTATAAAAACAAAATCCCCTGCGGAGGGAAACCTCACGAAATGCTTAATCACTGTCAAACACTCTCTACCCTTACTTTCGACGCGCTGCACTCCGATATCAGTCGTACGCGGTCAGTTCACCACACTTTCTCCACCTGGCCGACGAAAGACACATGATTCCGCCTCTCAATGGGGCACAGCGTAATTTATTCCCCTGATCTCCCTCCCCTTTACATCTTTCCTTATTTCCGCAATCCATTCCATACCCCTCCTCCGCCGCGACTGAACGATCGAGACGGAAAACTCTAACCATCCATCTACCAGCTACCGTTGCTTGCCCCTCATCCGCGATAGAGACTGACATCTACAGGTCTTCGTCTTCCATTTATCTCGCATCCGGGTAATTCGTCTTCTAGCCCCTTATCTATTTAGGGTATTTTTTTTAGTGACGCAATAGGAAATTCAATGCGTTGAGTGGATTGAAAAGAGATTCCTCCAAAAATGGTCTCTTTCGGATACTTTATTTCTCCTGCAAAATACGGGTAACGGGAAAAGTTCGTACTCTAAAGCTTCTTTTTTAGACCTCTGAGAGATTATTTAAAAAATTCATAGCCTTAGAACAATCTTTCCCCGAGCAAAGATAAAAATGTATCACTCTTAAGGGATGCCTGCCCTATTCCTAAGCCAATTACCGTATAGGATATCAAACCGCCTAACTAGTTAATGACGCGAATGTTTTGCTAAATAAGGCGAACAACAGGAAAAATATATGATTTGTGTCGATCTTCAATCGAGTAATGTGCTTTTACATGGATAAATTAATATGCACTATGTCATTAAATAAATTATTCTCCTTTAAATTAATTCATATTCTTCCATTTCAGAAAGTAAACAGGTAGATTTTATAATTACAAAGAAAGAATATGCAAGGTTTGAAGGCTAAGGCAAGTACTCCTTGGGTTCATGCATTAGTATCGATCGCTTCTCTCTACCTAACTCCTGTCGTCACTCTGATTACACCTCGCTCGCATGCAGAATTATGTACCATCGTCGATGAAGGGAAGCGGGTAGTCGTGAGCAACAGAGCGGGTTGAAGGAGTGGAGGGTTAGTTCACGGAAGAGATCGGGAGGAAGTGAAGACTCCAACAAGCAAGGTGTTGACGGGGTTGGTCAGTCAAGACTTATCCACCGTAACGGAGAACTTCCTCTTGCAAACTCTCAAACACAGAGTCCGCTCGCTGTCACATTTCACCTCTCACTTCTCCACTTCATGAAAAGCAGCCTCTCAAAGAGCCGTCCACCCACACTCACTACCTCTACCTGCTCTAGACTGTCCATCAAAAGTTGGCGCCGCAGATGTGCTCCTCGGCACGGTATTGGTGCAAAAGTGATCCACTTTTGAGTCTTTATGGGTTACATATCCCTCGCTATGTGAATTAGTGAATATCGATTACATACGTGGCAGGCCGTAATTTTATAGTTACGAGTATTTTGCAATAACTTATACAGAAATCGCTTTATGACCGTCGATGGAATTTAGTCTCAATTTTTACTTGAAATCTCAAACTAACGTATTTTCCAACAACATAAGTAAAATTTTACGAAACACGACATACAACAGTACATCAGATCACGTGATTAAAATAAGTTTACTAGACTGCGGAACAGACCATTTGCCAAATATCAAACAAAATTGACCAATTGTCACAATAAAATGTTAATTTTCCCGTGAATATAATTTCTTAATATTTCCAAATAGGCCTTAAACTAGGTTATTATTGCATATTGTACATGTAGGTGATTACTTACTTCTTTCCACACACATCTGAGGTGGCTTGCGGAGTATTAGGTACACGTAGATGCATACGGTGAACCTTTCTGTTTTCTACATCAGTTCATAGAATTTCGAAGTATCTGTAATTAAAATCAAAATATTTGCCTACTTTTCTGTAATTTTGCATAAAATTACATGAAAGTATATGCAAGAAGGAATCGGGATTGGTTCATTTGGGAAGAAGCTGAGACTTAAGGCGTCGCTGCAGACCATTTTCTGCATGCTGCTGAGTGCACCGTTCAATTTTGCCAGCAGCGTGTCATTCAGGCCCCATTATGAAATGTATGAAAACGGCTATATAGAGTGAAAGAATGAAAAAAATCTACGGAGAGTTAAAAGGAAATATGCCATACAACTATTTGGAAAAAAGTCAGAGGAAAATATTGAGGGCCAATATTTTAATGCCAGATCAAATATTTTGTCAGCAAAATTTATGATAAGGATCTTTTTTCCATAAATAATTCTTACATCAAATAAACCACAGCCTTAATTTCTTCACAAATTTCTATTCCTCAGTTAACATCTCATTAACGTAGGCACTATATTAATTAGGAATGAAAGTTAACCAGACATATATATATGTTATAACCGGGCCCAATATTCATAACTAAGGTATCATTGGCAATTTATTAGCTGTTGAAATCAAAAACTCAACAAATAAGTACTTATATGAAATAATTTTTCCTTGAGGTTATGTTCAAATACGAAAGACGAAGGAAATGTCAGACGCATTGAAATCGGGGTAAAGAAGGAAAAAGAAAGAGCAAGACTACGGAGATACATAAAGCGGAAAGGAGAGACGGGGAGCGCGAGAAAGTAGAAGAGAACGATGACGAAGAGAATAGATTTTTCTATATATTATACTATATTATTAAATACTATATTCTTATTTAATCCATTATACATTATTCTTATATTAGTATACATAATGAAGGGCACGGAAATGAGAAGAGGGTGGATTCCTTCTCCTCGAGAACCCTTGCTGTTTTCCAATGCGCTCTCGGATACCTGTCCAGGTATGTGCCTCCACTTTTGCCATTCGATATTATCCTCTACGACCTTCAACTCAATATGCATGAGGCCCGTACAACACCAGACCCCTCAGCTCCCGATCCTTCTCGTCATTCCGTCCTTCGCTTTGTCATCTTCCCTTCCTCTTTCCACAATATATCCGTCCAACCGTCACACGCTCCCCGCAAACTTCCCCCCCTTTTAATATCTCTTTCTTGAGATGCTCTCCTTATAAACAACCTCTCTTCCTAATCCCCGTCGTAGTGCCTATGTGAAATGACCTCTTTTTTGACGCGACAAAGCTATGGCTGTTCGAAATCATTGGGAGAAATGCCCTTTAGATTCCACGGTTGAACCTAATCACCCCAAATTTAATGTACGTATTAATGTAAACCTGCCTACCTAAATCTAAAAAAAGGGATCAAGGATGAGACTGATCGATATACCAAAATCGTGAGGAAATATCCTTTTCTGTTGTCTATTCATTTTTACCATATTATATTTGATAAGAACTTGAAATGGATTTGCTTGAGAGGCTTCCGTGTAAAGCTTACTTGACATAAATTTTGTACTCCAAGTTTTGTTTTACGGTACCGAGAGCGTGTTAAGAAATTAAGTAAATTTACAGTTCATTTCTCCTTTTTCGAAACCAAGCACTCTTTTTAAAATACCTTGACAAAATTTTTACTTTCAAAGGTTCAACGGCCTGAGAACAATGAGAAATAAAAGTTTAAGGAAAAGATAACGGCAGAAAATTCACCTCGCCTATGAAAATGTATGCAATATTGTGGGACAAAATGTCGAAACGCAAAATGATCACCACGGAGCTATACTAGGAAGGCCCCCTAGCACTGACGAATACCTCCAAAAGCCTTTGATCTATGAAACTTGGAATTTGTCGAGTGACAGCAACTGAGAACGTTTGCCTCAAATCATCTTCGGGTCACAAAAAAACAACACCACACAGAAAAAAATGGGTGTCAAATTTTCTACTTGCGGCAAATATTCCTTTAATTGATGACTCCTAAATTTGTCAAAGAATTAAGCTTTGGCAAGTTTATTCCAGACGCTTAGATGAAATGATACCCTAAGTAACCCGAATCTAGACGCCGATCCATCCACCTCGAGATGTTCTTCCGTGGGTTGAGCCTCTACCAACATGGTAGCTGCGTCACAAAGAGGAAAGTGCTAACAGTCCACGGCACGTCCACGAGCGACGGTATGTCCACGGCAAACACACTGTTGACTTCTCTAAATCTATCGATACGCGATAATGACGTTGCGAGCGCCGTGTACAGGGAGCCGCCCAACGACGCGACTTCCCATACGTGATTGAGAGGCGATGAGTGACGGAGGAACGATGAGGAAGATTCTCCTGGGTAGAGAATCAGAATGGCAGATGGAATTTCTTCAAAAAACCTGCATTGTTAATATTTTTCTCAAAATGTTATGACAAAAAGAGAGATAATTTCTCAGGTAACACGATTACTATATGGGTAATCTACCAGTTTAACCAGGTCAAAATGGAAGATATATTTTGGCGCAGACCTGTGAATTGTTGCACAATATCTTTCTTCATCCAAGCATTCACCGTTTCTATCTTTATCCCGGCGATTAATCCAATTGTTTATCTTCCCCAACTCACTTACCAGACACCCTTGCTTCCATCAGGGCCATGTATAAGCTTGCAGAATTGTATATGCGATTAATCGCTGAATGTGCCATATTAGATATTTTCCTTCTTCCTCTTCTCCGCTTTCCCAACATCCTTCGTACAATCCCAGCCCAGCTGATCACCTCCAGAAGTCACTTTTCATCCATCAAATCGAATGCGTATTTTTTTATTCCATATCAAACAAAGTAAGGAAAAATCAGACCAATCAACTTTAGTTACTCCATGACAGGGTAATCGTTAAATCGTTAAATTGAACTGAAAGAAGAATCGATTTGAACTATAGCAATATTAAGATAGATTCGCAAAATTGAATGAAACCAACTGTAAAATTTTCCAGCATAATCACGGCTTTTCATGTTACACCTTACAGAGACTGAACTTTTCTGGAGATTTATATCACGGATTACATACGGACTTTTCAGGGTGACTTGGTAAACGCTTGCAATAACTTCACCCGTAAGTTTACCGCTAGCCAAAACAATTTCCCTGCGGTATAAATGATCGTATTACATTATCGTGAGATGCACCTCGGGCCGGTTTGATCAAAAGCATGTACTTATGTGGAGTAATTTTAATATTTTATATTGTAATATTTAGTACACTTCGTAAATGACGCTCATTGGTTTGCAATCGGGAGCGTTTGCAGCCTGAAAGGAATAATTCCGTAATTAAAAGGGTTGCCACCAAACATATGGAAAGCCATCACAAGGATGGGATGAGCTTCTTACGGCTAGGCAATGCGTGTGTGAGTGAGTGATTTTGTGTGCTTGTGAGTGTGCTTGCGTAAATAACCGGGCATCCTTAGCGGGGTCTCATTAGCCCCGTGAAGGATCCCAGGTCAAAACCCAAACATCCTTAGCGGGGTCCCATAAGCCCTTGCAAAGGATCGTATTTGGTTGTGTGTGTGCGTCTGTGTTTGGTCCCTGGCGAGGAAGTAACTTTCCCGTAAACCAACACAGGAGGGTATTCTTGGTTGAGAGGCTGTGGTTGGTCTCTGCTGTGGTTTTCCCAGCATACCAAGACAGCAAATTTTGGTGTTTATTGACGAAGGGTGCCAATTGTTTACGGCTTTCGGAGATTTTCTGTTTTTATTTCATTGCCACCAAACACTTTATGTGATCGCAAAAACCGAATAAATATGGTGGCTATCTTCGACAAATCTTAATGTACTTTATACTTGTTTTAAAGCTAAAGCAAAGAGGCAGGTTAAAGATATGGGTGGCGTCAACGAATGAGATTAGCTAAGAAATATGTCTATTTGTTTTTTATATTACTCCTTATCCTCGTTGGATAAAGCCTCGATCCTAACATGAAGCCATAGATTAGTAGGGGAAAATAAGTTGGTGAAGCAAGAAGTGAATGGGCATTTTTAGTTATTTTGAGGCGTGTGTACCATATTTGTCCATGGGATTATGTATAAAACTCCTTCTTTTCACTAATGTTTATAGTTCAATGAGTAATAAGCTCTATACTTTTGAACGCTTATGTATGCATGAGAAATACAGGTTAAAATGGAAAGGGAAAGAAGCAAACTTTAAAACCAAAATCTTTGAGGGGAATAGTAAGGGAGGAAAGAATGGACAGAGAAACAACTATAGGGATTGAATATGAGATTTGGAATGAACAGCTGAAGAAGTCACACAAAAGGTAAAAAAAATATGATGGCTGGAACGTAAAACGTAATTATTGTTAACAGAATATTTATCCACTGGATGAAGAAAGTAAAAGAGGAAAGAAACCCGGAGGAAGGCTATTTAAAGGATAAATTAATCAGGGAAGAGGGGGAATATAAAAGAGAGGCATAAGCTTCGACGATGTGGGTAACGAGAGAATTAAGAATAAAAGTAAATGAAATAGATCGAGTGACTTGGTTAAAACCTAAAATAAATCTGGTGAAACTTGATCGCCAAAATTAAAATTTTATGTATGTTATACATAAAAATTTAATAACACCTTTCGGTTTTCATACGAATAATTGGTCCTATTTCCGAGTCATAAACTTATTAATATTTTGAGTCGTGTTGAACACTCAATTCTTAAATCATGGTTGTAGTCTTAGCGACGGAATTAAGTTGATGAAAACGCAACATTGCTCGGGCCAGATGACCTTAGTTGCCGAAGCAACATAATTTTACTAATCTATCGTCCAGTATAAGTAGTAGAGTGTACTACTACTAGTTAACTATCTTAAAGGAGCAGCTACGCACGGATGAGTGAGCAATAAGTGCACGATTCGTAGGTTTAAGAGAGAAGTTTAAGTTTTAAAAACTAAGAGAGCGGGGATGGGAGGAAGGACGGCTGAAATCTATTCACCCGATAAATGACCGAGGTTTGAGTAGAGGGGCGGAATTAGAAAGAGGGCGCTGGCAGAAATAGATGAATCACGACGGGTATCGGGATGAAATGACCGCAATTTTTCGCCGCGTGGAATGTATCGAAGTAGAAAGAAAGAAGAAGAGGGAATGTTTCAGAAGATCGAGTCAAGATGACGGAAGATCAAGAGGCGCCTCACGTACCAGAACTTTCGAAGAGAATGCACTCACGTACTACTAAGTTCGCCGCGGCGGTTCTCCCAAGGCAACTGAATCCTACTCCATCTGCATTTCGATCAACCCAAATTGGATTTTAAAAAATCTGGCACTCAAACTATCTGATGAAAGTTGAACGTTTACAGAGGGTTACTCTCGTGACTTTACTCAGATACAAATATTTTTGGGGAATCTTATTCTGTTTTTCCAAAATTTGTTATGCCAGTGGGATGACAAAAGTTTATGAAGGTCTTAAAGACCTCCTTCATTCAGTGAATGTTATACCATTCCGGTGAAACATATACTACTGAGAAAAAGACTAAAGTGGTGACAGTTCCCGGAAATTTATTCCTGTATAAAGATTCCATTTTATGTTTTCCTCGAACTGTTGATCATAAGATTTATGCGTAGAACCGAACTGCTAGTACATATAAGCTGAGTATCAATAACATAAGCAGGATCGTAAACCAAGGTCAAGTCCGTAAGTGGGTAGAGGTTAGCAGAAACACGAAAGTACGTAAGGATTTGGTAGACTAACGGAATAGGGTACTTTTACAGATATTTGTCATCCGTATTATCTTGTTATCACTAAAGATAAAAAAACCTCAGGTTTTGTGCTTTCCTGGTTAATAAAATAGCAGGTTAAGTCTCTTTCCTTGGTAAAGAAATTATTTGAGGGTAGCAGTCCGTAGAGGAGATGTAAATATATGTTTTCTAACTCATACACTCTCTAATTTGAATCAAAAGTACAGCAACTGGGGAGAATATTGAAAGAGAAAGATTAAAATTATTTCACATTTTCTTTAGTTCATTTACCATTTTTACGAGATGTTTAAGACATACCAAAGAAAATAAAACTTGACATATTAGATGATACCGTGAGGATGTGAAGTATTTTATCAATACTAAATTTCCAAAAGCATTATACAAAATGAAAGATTATTTTTGAATTTCCTGACAGTTTTAATACAAGGACTTAGGTTTGAACAACCTTATGCCATTATCAGGATATATTAGTTCATTTTTGCGAGATTATACATTTTAATGCATGGAATGTTTTGCTAAACATTTATAAGCCTATCTAAGTTTGCAAAAATAAAACTAGGCACATGATAACGGTGGAAGTATGTTGAAACTTAGGTTGGAGTAAAAAAGATGTGTGAGGCATTTCTGTCCCGGTGAGTGAGGCATTTTTCAAGTTGACCATTTTTGTAAAAGAAGTTCGAGCATAAAACTAATGATGTAAATTTAATTAAAACACTATTATACTACTTTTCAATTAATATAAATTCGTCATCACTAATCGAGGTGATGGTTAATCAAATTCAATTTTATACTGAGCTATTTTTTCAATTACTACAATTCAAAAGTGAAACGATTAGTCAACATATTTTGTTTCATTGCATATACGACTTTGACAAAAAATACATGTGAGTATAGGAGACCATAAAACCTCAGAAACTCAACCGACTTTATTCCGGTTTACAGTGACAAAAAGAGTGGACGTAGGTTCTATAGAAACTCACAAGAATATTCATAGTGTAATTAACATACTTGAAAATAATATTTTACTAAGTCAACAAATAAGTAGGTATACTGCGCATGGTGAACAAGCTAAATGGATCTAATTTCAAAAAATAGGTTTCACTTTAGTGTTTTAAGATGCCACCTAAACTCTTCTTTTAATATATGACTGCTGCAGGCTGAAAGTAAATGTTTAACAAGTTATTCGCCATAAACGCCATGTTAGAATGAGAAATCATCATGAGTAAACTTGAAATAGAAGCAAATGCAATCTACAAACATATTGACTTGAGGATATTGAATAAGACGAGAAGTAACTTGACCAACCAGCTCAACAGTTCCTTCCCATTCAAATATCTACCCTGGATTCAATCATATGAAAGAGAAGTGAGACTTTTTCGGGAATAATTAGCAGTTAAATAGCTAAATACAGTCCTTTTGACTTACGTATTTGACAAGCTCCGTATTTTTTCTCATGGAATGGAAACGGCTCCGCGACTCACCTGTAATAAAAATAAAATTGTAAAATAAATCGCTCTAACAACAAATAAAACACAATAATTTAAAATTATTTCAACAGAAAAAACGAAAAGCTACTTTACGCCTCAAAAAAAATGAAAATCACTTTTTAAGCAGAAATTCGAGCCACGTAGCAAAAGGAGAGTTAATGTGTTAAAAATTAGAATACAATTTCGATTGAGAAAACTTTAATGTTACATTCTTTGTGATTGCTTTTCAAAACAGACTTTATATTTGTTAATAATGCAGTACATTACGGTGAAAATTTTGCATCTTACGGTATATTCAATGAGTAATTAACAGTTCGAGACTATTTGTAAAGCGAGATCAGCAAAATAATGTAGCTAAATTCAAAGGCTAGAGAAACAAACGAATAATAATGTCATTGTCAACATAAGCACTTGTCTCATATCTCCAATAGCTTTCTTTCAGATTTATCAAATTTTTATCATTAAGGCCGCACCCATTTCATTCCGTAGTTTTTTGGGTGGTCTTTGTGTCGTATGCCACTTGCTTTACGCGTATAATGCACTATTACGTTTGACAGTGCATGATTCTAAAGAAAGACTCCCTCAATCCCACTAATGCGCTCTTCAGGCCACAGTAAAAATATAAAAACAAAAATTAAGACGCGCATTTCTCTCGGGGAACAATCCAAATAACTTGTTAATTTTTTGAAGTAAACCATTGAATAAGTGTACCAAAGACGATTCTGGGACAATGGATTTATGAAGAGGGAAATGGAAGAATAAGGGACCCCCGGGTGCCGTCCCCACTTCCTCCCGCTTTCAAAGTGCAATAACGGCAGAGGGGAACGCAACACAGTCACTAATTAGAGGGCCCACTGATGCAAACGTAACCCCAACAATGTTACCAACCACTTTTTCGTTAATTGGGACTATCCTTTGAAAGACCTCCGACGGCGATGAAACGGGGTACGAAGAGAAAGCATTTCTGCATTGATTGAGCCAGAGAACGCACAGGAGGTAGAATATCCGTTGGGTGAGTATATCCTGGAGGTGAGGACAGACGAGAAAAAACTGAGAGTAAATTAATAAATGGATAAATGACTGAATTAAGTCGAAAGAGATTCAGACAGAAGGAATGGAGTTTTCCCTTCTACCAATGCACTAGAATCATTAGAGAAAATAAAGCAAGCAGGTTATATGGACCATTGAATGCAGACGTGATGACAAGAAAAACTAATGTAACTAAACATACACCAAAAGGAGTTAATATTCGCATTTTAAACTTTTGAAGTGAAAATTTTGAGAAAGACATGAATTTGCAAACACATAAAAATTAAAACGTCATTGCACCATTAAGATTAGGATGATTGTTTATACAATTTTTGTCTAATAACAGCAGCCAAAAAAATTGCGGGAAAAAATGTAACGATTTGGTCACAATGGCCAACGAGTAAGATTGGCATTATTTTATTCTGAGAACTAACGCTGTTAAACTGATTAAGGTCCACTAGCTGTTTATTGTGCCACATCTGCTAGCAATTAACTAGAATTTTTTAGAGAATTTTTTAGTTTTAGAGAACTGTTTAGTGGGGGATCCGTAGCCTACTGATTAGCGTACGATGTGATTCAAAATGAGTCATGCGCTCTGTTGACCTAAAATTGTCCTTAAACACTGACGTAATTTTTTAATTACAAAACAAATGTTTTTAATTATTTGTAGACGATATTTTTCCCTCTTATATCTCAATTATGATAGCATTACTCTTTCCTAAAAGAAGCTTTTGAAATTGGCAGTTATGCTGCTGTTCAAATTAAAATTATGAGGCATAACGTGTATCACAATATCATTCTATTAAAAACTCGGGCGTGATAAAAGAGTACATTTTAAAACGCTCCATATTAATTAAATATATTAAATTCAGATCTACATATTGTAACTTATTCCAAGACTGGAGGCATTGGGTTTTATTTGCATTATATTGTAGTACCGCGATATAAAACGAATAAAGTCGAAGCGAAAATTTATCCTATCGTTAATTGTTTGCAAAAGTTAACCAACAGATTTTTCCAGTTTCGCTGAAAATTAGGGAAAAAGATCGTAAATATCCTGATACATCAATATTTTATTGAATTTCACGAAAGTTTGAAGTTAAGATTTCGGATGGAGACGGTTGGGGATGGAGTGGGAAAATTTAGGAAAAGAGGGAGCATGGGAGGGTGGAATAGAGAGAAAGTTTCAAAAACGGGAAAGAGAAATAAATTTATGCTACGAATACACTCACTTAGGTCATAAGCGTGGAAATATTTTACTATAAGTGCACAAAAATAATTATTTTACACAAAAAATGTACCACATAACCCAGCATTGACCCTAATACAAATTGGTAAAACTCGCTATGACAATAATACATTGGTTTGAGTGCAATTTAAGTCTAAACTCGGTTGTTCACCCTAAAAAGAGTCGGTAAGCATGGCTATTTGCGGCGCTCAAAGGTTAGAATAGAAAATTTTATCTTTAAAGGACAACCTTTACTTTTCCACACTGTTTTAAAAATGTCACAATCAACTACTTCTATTACTTGTTATATCTTTTGAGTAGATTCAGAAAGCAAATTTCTATTTTTTACTGGCATCAAATGGCTTTCTAACAAAAATACTCCCGCAATGGTGCCAGAAAGAAGCTCTGTAACATTTACTTACCCCATTTAATGATATATGTGCCTCTCAACCGCTCGAACCGAAATATTCTGAATATTTCCCGCGGAATTCGATGACTAACATTCATCTTTTCATCTCTTATTCAACCCAGTCGGATGTATCAATGTAGTTAGATATAGAAAAGCGACTCGCGAGAATATATACCCGCCACGAAAAAGTATGATCCTATTTTTTCCCACAGTATAAAACCTTTCGCTCTCCCATTTACCCGCCATCTCTACTAGCCTTCATCTCTTTTTCACGGCCTTCTCAAATCGAAAGATTTTTTCCTGAAATTTCCCCCATTTCTTTCGATAACCTTTAGATTCCCTTCCTTCTCGCTCCTGGAGTGACTGAAAACCTGCCACCTACCACTTTTGATTGGAATGCAGGGTTCAGATCGAAGGTAGGTAGCGTTAGCACTCACTTCAACTCTTTCCATATTCTCGGTTTACAGTTTCAATCATCGTACGAACCCCAGAAATACAATTGTAGTGTTTAAAAGTAGGACTTAGTCCCACAAGCTACTAACTTACGTAGGTATTTCTGGTTGTGCAGGTATTTCTGACCGGGGTGCGGGGCAGACAAGGTGAATTCATCGTAATTAATGAAGGCCATAAATATGAGAAAGGTACCATAACTCTGTTAAATAAACAAACTGATACATCACTGGCATTTGATATCTATTTCCAAATCCAGTAATAAATTTTTCATTTTGTTTGATATTGTTGCCTTACGTTTTACTTGTTAGTTGCAATTCATCAAATGCCTGGCGAGACCTACCGTCGTAGTTATTAACATACGGAAGAGGAAGACGGTGATTTGTGCTTGTAAGTAAGGTGTTAGAAGCGGATCTTTAATTTTATCATTGAGTTCTAGACGGTGGGCTCCACCAAAGTGCCTTCTAGCATCTTTAGCATCCCGCATTCCAATCCAGACAAGAGTAATTCCATGAAAATATAACTCAACTTGTTAGGTAAATTACATTTTTTAAGGAATCTCTCTAAGCTCCAGGATGTCAGAAATATCCCGCTAAAAATTCAATACTAAATGGAGAATATTTAATTAATTTTATATTTTCTTCCATAGGTATTCCAATTGAAGGATTAAAAAGAATATACGATAATATACAATAATAATAACAAGCAAAAAGCTTTAGGCTGAACATTGTATTTTATACACAGGATATAAGTTTCCTCGAATGTATATTTAAATTACACTCAAATGGCTCATTTTATCCAAAAGCTTGGTCGTGTAATTGATGATACATTTTAGATCAAACAGCGCTGGATATTTTTGATGATCTTGCACTATATCACGGTGTATTTTTAATTTTTGGTTACATAATATCCGTCAATATTTGTATTTTTGGCCTCCTTTCCTTGGTGGTAAACATATTTTGTGATAAAATTAATCAAATTACAACAATTTCATATTAATGTCCTAACCCAGATGAATTTGCCTAGTATTACTCTTTCCGAGAATTAGGTAACGCCCAAAGTACATCAAACGAGACACTTTAAATTCTTGAAGATCACATAAAATCATTCGAGCTGGCCTTTAAAAAATGATTATTCAAGAATACCTAACTCGCCTAAAATGGCCTTAAACACCTTCAAAGAAAGCTGAAATGACTGCTCAACTGGTCTTTCTAAACAAATCCAAATAATATCTGGAATAACCTAGCAGCAAGGTGCATGACTTATAAGATATATATTGGGTCAAGCAATATTCTTCTTATAATACCAATATTCTTATTCAAGAGTCTTTCGTGGAACGAGTATAGAGTTATTATTTACAGCTGTCGATATTATTCTGGTTTTGATTCGATAATCGGATAATAAAGAAGCAAATGGTGTCGTAGTTCCTTGTCCATCAAAGCGGCAGCAGTGGAATTGAATTCACAATGGATTAAAGAAGAAACCTCAGAGGTATTTGGAAAAAGGTGACGGCAAAGACAAAAGGTATGCATCAAGAAAATATATTTAAGTTGTATTGAATGGTTTGCGGCGTGACTTCGTGAAATTGCTTCATGTTGAAATGAATAACTTTGTAAAGTTCACATAGGTGACTTTAATAACGACCAGTTTCGTCACTGTGCAACTTCATCAGGTATAAATACAGGAAATGCACAACTTTATATACGCTGAGTCAATGGGGGTGGAAGGCTGGGCAAGGGGGGGAGAGGTTGAGCGGGAAGGCCGGGGGTGGGGGGGATTTCCAGGGAAGAGGAAAGCTAGGAAGATGGGTGTGGTGTATCCGTGGTCACACCATGTCGTCAGGTGGAGTCGTCAGATTATCTATCAATTACCGTGTAGCAAGTTTAAATATCTTATTCAATGCGCAGTGCTTATCACGCAGACTTGTACCTAAATACGCTCTGCTCCAGTGCAGGAACCAAACTTCTGCTGCAAAACACGCCGTGGAAGGTGGACAACGAGCCTGGATCAGAAGAAAGCTTCATGAAAGGTACGTGAAGAGAGACGCCATCTCTCATTACTTGTCCATTCTTCACATCAAGTTGGCATTTGAATTACACTGTATGGAATGGACCAGCCTTGACGACCAGATCCGCCAACGCAGCAGTAAAGTTTCTCACAAGAAGAGGTTGACCATCATCAAAAAATTCACAGTTCTCAGTGAAAAACAGGCAAGTGTCCAAGCCCCATCCCCTTCCCCGTGGTTATCAGACCCATTGCCTCTTACCTACGCGTTCAGTGAGAGAGTAGTGAGTTTTTCCAAATTCACATTCCCACCCAAAAAACTAGAGCTCCTTAAAATAGGTCTGAAATCGTAAAGAAGAACCCGGAGCTAAACACCTAATTGCACAGCATATCAGTAATTCAGCTTCCTCAATTGAATACGGGAAACACCATGGTTCTCACCTTTCTGCCGTTCTTGAACTAAAAACTTCCGTACGCAGACATAATCTCGTGGTGCAAAAAGCTGACAAAGGGAATGCAGGGGTAGTGTTGGAGAAAGAAGATACCCCAAACACCTTTATTGCTCAACGGTTGAATAGCATTATTTTCAGTATTTGAAATTCTCCCCAAAGTATGGTGTGAAAAACTCCACTGAATTGGTCAAAATTCTATCCCCAAAAGTTCTACCACAGAAATGCATACTTGTTTCCTTCGATGTGTGCAATTAGTTTACAAGTGTCACTGCTATAGAAGCCGTGGGTCAAGTGGAAATCGCGCTCATCAAGGCTGGTGCGCCCTACCGTGTGATAAGTGAAGTAGATTCCTTGACAAAAGTGTGTGTGAAACAGAATTATTTTCAATTCAATGGTAAAGTTTATAAACAGTGTGACGGCCTCGCTATGGGGTCTCCTTTGTCCCCTCTTCCGGCAGACTTGTATATGGACAATTTTGAAAAACCTTTGTTAGACCACGATAGTGAACTTTTGAAATATGCGAATTGCTGGTATAGATTTGTAGATGATATATTTTGCATTTGATCTTGCACAACGAGGCAACTTGAGTTGTTCACAACCCTTCTAAATAATATTGACAAATGTTTGTAATTCACCAAGGAGACTGAAATCAACGGAGCACTCAACTTCCTCGACATTACCATTTTCAAAGTCAACCAGAAACTTGTATTTTCCATCTATAGAAAACATTTGTACACAGATCAAGTCATTCATTCTTCACCCAGACATCACTTTTCACATAAAATGGCTGCTTTTCATTCACTTATACACAGACTGCTCAAAATCCCCATGTCACAGGTCAACAGAACTGGACACAATCAGACTGATAGCAGCTAACAACGGATACTCCACCAATCTCGTTGACAGCCTATACAACAAAAAACGCAGCAAACTAGACATGAGAAACATTTTCCAATCCCTGCTCCCAGAAGAAAATGTCATAAAATGGCGTAGAATCCTATTTTTGGGAAGCATTTCCAATAAAATAACAAATTTTTTCCCACGGATAAATTCAAACCGGCTTATTACAACAAAAAATCATTAAGGACCTTAATCAGCCACGCCAAAGACAAGGTAGACCAACCACAAAAGAGTGGAGGATATAAACTTACGTGCAATACGTGTCAAAAAATATACATTGGGCAAACAGGTAGGAAATTCAAAACGCGAATAAAAGAACACGAAGCATGTTTTAAAAATAACGATCCTTCCTCGTTGCTCGCAAAATATTTGTTTGAAGCCAAGCATGTGAGTGCGTTTAAACCAGAGATCCTTCATGTGGAGAAGAAGGGACCCAAGCTGGACGCCCTAGAGTCCATGGAAATTTTAAAAGCCGTAAATCGTGATGAAGGGATTCTACTTAATGATGTTCTTTTCCTATCCCATTCCCCTTTACTTAACCACCCTCCAACCGTCGTCACTATCCATCCTCCGAACCCTCAGTCTCCCCTCCCACCGGACGACATGGTGTGACCACGGAAACACCGCACTCATCTTCCTAGCTTTCCTCTTCCCTGGGAATTCCCCCCCCACCCACCCCCGGCCTTCCCGCTTAACCTCTCCCCCCCTTGCCCAGCCTTCCACCCCCATTGACTCACTGTAAACATGGTCGTGCATTTCCTGTATTTGTACCTGATGATGTCGCACAGCGACGAAACTGGTCGTTATTAAAGTCACCTATGTGAAATTTAAAAAGTTATTCATTTCAACTTCAAGTTCTCTCGAAAACTATGAACAAGGGATCTCAAATCATGCTCGAGGAATTGCCGAAAAATGTTTAATTTCCTTAAAATAATTCCAGAACCTGAAATAAAGATAAATTCTTGGTAAACCTCTCTGATACTATTTTGGTAAGTATTTCATACCCTGAGTTTTGAAAAAAACTTTAAGGCAAAAAATCACGCGGAACTGAGGAGGCTTTATCGCGTTAATACACACTCGTTGGCGAAGTCGCTAACCACTGGGCTACTAGGAGAAATAATACGTTATATTCCCTGCCTATGCTAATGACTTATTGATGCTTGTGTCATGTTTAAGTTATTTTATTGAGCTTATTAGCATTTAGATTATTCCTGAAGGTCTTTTTCATACGCAAAAATAATATTTGATCGCACATATTTATTCAGAGGGAGTAAATAAATACTTAAGGAGTTCCCGTCTTACCTGAAACCCCGTAAGGAAAAGTCGACCATTACGTTCTTAATGGTTCGAAAAATAACTATTCATAAATATCAGGAACGGTAACCATGATGTACATAAATTCAATATTAATTAATGCACGTCAAACATACCAATTATCAACAGTTTTTAGAATATACTAGATTGCACTAATTTTCCATTCGTCATAAGAAATATTTTTATCACTCCTAATCACCGTACTTGGCATGGAAGAGCTAACATATCCATCTTAAGTTATGTCAAACAAAATGATTTGTATGTTCAGTACGTATGTAAATAAGACTATGAATTACATTAAATGGAATATACATAAAACTAAATTTTATTTTAGGCAATGGTAAAAACTACGAGGTACTTCCATGTCCTATGTCAGCCAACTTACACCTAGTAATCAAAAGCCTTACCCCAGTGGTCGAGATGCTTCAACACCGTTTGACAAGCTTCAAGAGATATTATAACCATTCAAGACAAGAGGAATTTGATGGCAATTAAGCCTTTTGAGAGCTTTCAAGGTCATACGCCCGCCGTCAGGACCTTTGAATGTGACTTCATATCCATTTGAGAGAGTTGTTTCAGCGAATCTTGACTAGAGCTTGACGCATAATTTGCTAGGATGAAGCGGGCTTAAGTCAGACACGCTATTCATCGAAAATAGCCATAATGAAAACATTTCCCACCTTTTCTCTCCATGACGACGGAAAGGGTCCTGAATCCTCTCCCCTAGTCTGCTCAAAGTGGAGAACGCGTTCAACTTGGCTCTGAATCGACGGCGCAATTAACTTAAATGCCCTACCATCCTCGAGATCTCGCTAATTTGTATTAACTCTGTGAGTTAGAGGGAAATGACAGCCTTAAATGGACGGTGGCAGGATGGGAGGAAGAGGAAAAGTTATAGATAGGAGCAGGCGTCGAGAGGAGTAGGAAGATAAAGTGTTTGAGTGACTGTCCGGAATTTGACTGAGGGCATGCAGGCGCCGTGAAAAGTGATTGTGAAGAGAACACTCTGCGGTCTAAAGGAGAATATAATTCTACGTTTAATAAAATAATAAGTGTCAGGGTGCAACATTGCAATGTTTTCCAATGCCTTTTAATCCACAACACGAGATAACCCTGCCTTAAAAACCCATTAAAATGTGTTAATACGCCTACCGCTTTGTTTTCTTCAATTTCTATATTTTAAAAGTCTTACCCTACGTTTGAAAAATTTTATAACCAAGTATTACAATTGTTTTAAACCCACTGGGGAAGAACCTTTTTTAATTCTGGTTATTTTCATCGTCTTTGAAGCGAGGCCGATAGCAAGTGCACCACGAAAGGGCGAACCCAGGATTAGTATTAAAAATGTTCTTCTAACTTTCGTATTAATTTAAACCGCGGAAAGGAGGTGTTTTTTTCCTAGGTTGCGACGAAAAAAAATCCAGGCTGAAAAAAGGAGCTTTAGACTACAGCGGAAATAATGTTGACTGATAACGATGTCCGCGTATCACTTGAATTTCTGTCAAAAGGAGTCATTTAGTCAAATGTCGTTGAGGCTTTCCTCTACTTAACTCCTCTTCACTTCTCTCCTACCAATTGTCTAATCATCCAGTTTTGCATGCTCCACCTTCTCCCCTCTACGCTCCCCTCCCAGTCTTGTTAACCTTCTTCTCTTCCCAGTTCTTTATTAAATGTGGCAATTTCGTGTTCTCACCTGTTGCCCTCGAATGAGCGAGAGCATAAGAAGAAGAGAGGTTTATGTGAGTGGCAAACAGAGGGAGAGCGGTAGAAAGGAGAAAGAGGCAGGAAGAGGAGGGGGGCTGTGGAACGTTTTTTTCCGCCACGCTGTCCGCGTGATCCATGTTCTGTCGTAAAAAATGCGCTGTTAAGGCCGCTTTACTCGATACATTTTATTGTAAAAACTAATGTATCATAGTATGTTCAAGAAACTGAATGGAATTAGAGCAGGTTCTATTTCACGTTAAGTCATTCAGACAACCATACAATTTGCCGCTTTATACGGTAATATTTCCTTCATGAAGGAATTTGTGCATTCGTTTGTACTATAAAATGTACCGTGTAAAGCGGCCTTTATAGAGGCGGGTGATGAGTGTTGAGAGCTAAAGAAGACTATTAAGTGTTACTGTTGTAATCAATTCGACTTACGCATGTGTAACTGTGCGATGGTAATTACGGCAATGTAAAATTTGTTCTGCTCAAAAGAGAGTTCAGCTCTTGGTAAAATATTAAAAAAAAAAAGTTAAGAGACGACGAAAAAAGTGGTGGGTACCTGTTGAACTATGACGCAGAGTACCTCTATTGTTGTTATGTGGGGTGATTGGGCCGAAGTTTTAGTACGAGGATGAAAGAGTATTTTTAATCAATTTTTCACAGTGATGAAATATCAGGATTTGATAGCTCTTTATCCAATTTTAGCGTTATATCGAACTACAAAGTGGATTTTTTTTACATATTTTTAACTCAGGCGCAAAGTTGGATGTCTTAGAGAATGTTGAGATCAGGGCAAGTCCCAAGTATTTCGGTATAACCTTATTAAACGACCTTGTGCATGTGCACTTCTCCTCCCTGCACCCACCAGTCTCCCCTCCCGGTCCGCATTGGGTAAAACTTCTGCTCACACATCCTAACCGACACTTCCGTAACTCCCCACCACATCTCTTCCGAAAAACGTAAAAATAAGACCTCGCTAGAGGAAAGATTTTTATTATCCCTTTGTTAATGACACGTGAGCGCTAACACCGAATAGAGGCGTAACAACAAATTTGTGTAGATTATAATTTGAAGCTATTTCAATCTACAAATTGTATACGTGTAGGCCTATAATATGTCTTGACTCGGTCGGTAAAATCTCGGTATCCCGCGAAGCTGATAAATTTATCGCTTTTGACTCTGGAATTCCCCGAAAAGTCTCATAATTGGAATAAAAATTTATTGCTCAAGTATGCTCTCAAATATCCGAATAAGAACTTAGAAGAAGGGCTCATAAACATTTGTTATGTAATATAGAAGCGTAGTCCTCACACTGATTCTATTATTATATATTATACTCTAATATATTCTAGATAATTGCTCTCCTTTTTTTATATGATTTTTCTTCGTTTCATATTTTCTGCACTGATTTTAAATACATTTACTACCGCTTATATTCCCTTCGACTATCGATAGACGCCTGATCAGCTACAAAACTAATCCACTGGAACAACTGGTCTCCCAATGTAATTTCCTTATCCTCCCCTGCCTCCCTTACCATTTTCTCGGTACCTGTAGGCAAAAAATTTGCTTGTGAAGGTATTTTCCCTCTATAAGAGAGCTATTCAGTAATTCAGTTGACAACTTGTACACTCTTCAATGATATAACCTTGAACAAATCTATCTCCATTGCCGTATACATTTGAATCTGAAGTCCACGGAGTAAGCACGGAGTGAAGTAACGGAGGGACGTCCCATTTGACTAGTCCAACTTCTCACCTGACCCCATTAAAACGGTTCCAACGCAATGAAGGAGCTGGCCAGCGCGTCTCAAGACGACACGACCGCTGATAAGGCTGTGATTTTACTGCCCTGCTGGATCCTCGCACTTGAGGTATAGAAACGGCTCGGGCGGCTTGGAAGCATAAAACTGTCCAGATTTAACGCGTTCCACTCTAATTAAAAAATCTTCCCTCCCTGACCATGCCGAGAATACTCCAATAAAAGCGCGTTTCTCCAAGAGACTTGATGACTGCGTACGGACGTAAAAAACGAACACTTAACGTGCGTTCGGCATCTGGTTCGGAGGAGTCACTTTAATGGAACTTGTGCTCACATTCGTATCGCCTCTCCACTATATGCGAAAAATTCAGTACTCCACCGAAGTGGGAAGGAATGGCATTCGCCGAGAGAGTATATACATGGTGGGAGGGGTCGTCTACAATAAAGGGTTGAAGGATATACACCGCTACTCTCTAAAGAGCTTTTAAAAATGCGAGATAATGGAGGTTTTATAGTATACACGGCACAGTGGGCGTTTATATTTCCGCCGCAGATTTGCGCTCACGTATGCACGACCGGTACGTTTCTCTCCACGAGGTCAGGACTAAAGGGTAAAATAACCGGGGCCGAATACATTCCCCAGTGGAAAAAATCCTCAACTCTCCGCAGATATCTCAACACACCACAAGCGTAAGGATTTTTTTCCGAGGAGATCGGGACAGCCTGTATCCCTCCTGTTTGGAAAGCCGAAAAAGCCTATTAAAAATAAATTACGTTTGTAGGGACCATAAAAGCACAAATTATTTGCTCCCGCAAATAAAACTTCCAGACGCAGAAAAAAAAACACGTGGTTTCGCTAATACCAATCCCTTTGATGAAGGAAAAAACCGTTCCCAAACTTCATACACCCGAATTGCAGAAGTTACATAGTTCATCACATGAAAATGGTAGCGGTTATCTGAATAATTATATCTCTAACGAAAAAAGACGTATTATCGCTACATACCAAAGCAAAGATGTAATGGAGTAGATATATATGTTGTGGAAGAGCTGAAATACTTGGAGTTAGCCATGAATTCAGACATAGAGTGTTTTGTACCTACTACAAATATTTTTGGAACGGAATTAGAGATATCCGTTTCCATTAGTAATATAATTGAAAAGAACTTCGGACCAAATAGAGAAAAACAACTTAATAACTACTTAGGTCTCATTTCTAGCATATTGCAAGATTTTGGTGACTAGGATAAAAATTTCTATCGCAAGAAACAAAAGACGTGTCGAGCATTTCGTAGAAACAGCTCAAGTGGGCAAAGTCTGTCTCAAAGCCATTGAAATCCGCTCAATAGAATAAGGAGTTCCGGAGGTATTTTCCATGGATATAGTAAGGATATGCGCTGCATTTGGGTATTATGTAAAAAATAAGAAAGTGTGACGCATTCATGAATTACGTCATTACGGCATGTGCATACATCGTTCTCTCCGATTCTGATCTGACGAAGAAAACGTAGGAAAATATGAGCTGAAACTGGGCAGCTGTGGCACTCATATCCAGTTAAGCAGCAAAAAATGTGTGTACTGTTATTTTGATATTACCAGGTCTATAGAACGGTCAAAAAGAGGCAACAAATCTGCCTGCCTTCCTGAGCTGATTTTTCCACGCTTATTCGGCTTAGAAGTTAGTGAATTCTACGTTCCGATCGACTATTGACGTCAGTTTTTTAAGAATATTCTAGTATTGTCCAATTAACGAGGTTCTAGATCGCGCCAATAAAATTTGGGAGATAGATAGATGGATTGTAGAATCGATAGGTATAAAATTTAATTTTTTTCGCGTACCATTCGGGACCATAACAGCTGTGATCGTCGTAATGAATATTTCGAATTGTGACAATAGGCAGACAGTAGATCTTTCTCTTTATATTCTCTACGTTCTTATTTATGCGTGATGTAAATATTGATGTTCTTATTTATGCATGATATTTTGAATATGTAGTAGTAATCTTTGTATCCCTTGCATGTTGGAATGATTGACGATAGAATGTTTCTTGGTTATTAGATTTTTAATTGGTGTTATGTATGTGTGGTACGCGGGTTTCAATGTAATGTCGATGTTCTACCGTATCATTCATGCATGCCTGGTGTGGAAGCACCCCCTGCCACACACCCTTTAGATGGCTTGCAGGGTATGACGTAGATGTATAAATTATAGTTTAAAATTATTTCTGATTTTGATGTTGTTTCTCGAAACTTTAACCTCTGAAAAAAATTTCTGCCACGAATCGAGAAAACGTAGAAAACATTGCCAGAAGGAAGTCAGGGGCAGCAGGGTTTAAAACTCCGCTCCGTAATAAAATGGCCGTCGAGGCATGACGGGCTACTCAACGCCCAGCCCGCTAGGGCTGAGAAAACTTAACAGAATTAGCACAACCGATATAAAAACGCTCAATAAAAGCTTCGTAACCAAAAAATATACGCAACTCATAGACTAGTACGCCTAATCTTATATTTTTCATCAAGGATATTGTGGTTTAACTTACGACGTCTTTATTATTTTGTCGTGCTTATGCACAAGGTGGATCCGACTCGACATAAGCACGTTATCACGTCTTTATCCGGTTTCGTCTAATGGAAGCTCTATCTGAGTGACTTCTCCTGCGAGTGTCTAATTGAGATTTAAAACGAACAGTTAAAAAAAATGCGTACATTCCAAAGGAGAGATGTAGTAAGTGATAACCGCAGAGCTCTAGGGGCATATATCTTGCCGATGGCGAACGCTGACATACACATATCATGGCATCGAAATATTATAAAAGAGATCTGCCCATCGTGCCAATGTCCTCCGCCGCTCCTCATGGCAAGAATAATGAATATCTAACAGTCCGATGACTATACAGCGCAAGTATTAGTTGATTCATTCAATCTGAACCACATATCCCTTTTTCTATGTACACTGAGCTAATTCTTCCAAATCTTTAAGCACGCAGACCTGCAGCTTACCGATACCGCATACCATGTCATAAAACTTAGACGATGGATCCAAGAGAAGTTCACTTTTATTTTAATTAAAAAGGGTGTATAACTCATTATAAACACTCATTGAGCAATGTAATGAGAAGAAAATTTTGAACTGGAGAAAGAAGTTTAAAAATGAATTTTACCTAGGGAATAATTAAGAAAAGACTTATGATAACATTTATATTTATATTTAAGGCACTCCATGTAACATTATCATAGTATAATATTGTTTATTTATTTAACTTGCTTTCAAACCTGTTATTTTTTTAAATACTTGAGAGGTAGTTAACAACATTACGCAAAAACAAATTACTGAGTGGAGATATCATCAAGAAGAACTAGGCTATATTCATTTTTGATCTATGACTGAGCTAGAGAATAGTCACACTCATCTGACAAAATGAACTCAAATTATAGGAAAGTTATCACATGACAAGTTATTACAGAAATACAAAGTGTGACAACTGCTATAAACGGCCATGGGAATCGAGAGTTGAGAGCGATTGAAGAAGGTTATAAGCAAAAGAGAGATGGAAAAAGGCCATGAAAAAGAGAATAAAAAAGACGGGGTAAGAGCGTAAGTGATCTGATGATGAGGACTGAAGAGTAATTAGTTATTATGTGATGCAATTCCTGAAGACGATCACATTGATGATATAGACATCATTACGTTTTCGTGATTTAAATTTCATACATACAAAAAATAAGTACGGAAATCAAATGCAAAACTATACCGCTTCAAACAACAGCAACAGGTTAGAATCTTCCGGATGTATTGAGAAATTGAAGTTTAGGAGTGTTCAACCAATCTAATTCATTTCAAAGAATATTAAAAGATGCAATCGAACTTTTCTTTGAGAAAGGCAAAACAAACCTTTGCAAGGGTTTAATGATTGCGGTGTAAATACTTCATGGAAAATTCCAAAGAGGAAAACTTATTTTTAAAATTTTTTTTATTTTAGAGGAATTTTTAGAGGAAAACTTAGGTTTTTTGCACTATCATGCACACAGAGGAGACTCTGTAAATGGTTGACATGCACCGGTATCTAAGTTTGCTTGTACCGGTATCCTCAAAATTGGTGGAATGGAGATTGTCCAAATAATACACTTGAAGATGAAAATAAACAAAATAAAAATAATTAATCGATAAATAAAAGTTTAGGTTTGATTTTTTTTACAAATGCATGCGGAATGTATAATTATTTTCCTAACTTTAAATTTATATATTTTCCTGGACACTAAACATTACACATGTTGTAACTCAAAGACAACACATGCTAGAGGAAACTTGCTGTCTCATTGGTATAAAAAATAAAATGAGAAACGGGTGAACATAAAACTAGGCATAAAGAGGGAGGAAAAATGGGATGAGGAATGGAAGCAGGCGTAAAGAAAAGAGGAGGATGCAGGGAGGGCAAAATGCAGAGGGGGTCGGATGAGGAACGCGGCACAAAGGAAGATAGAGGAAGACGTCGCTACACGGAGAGAGATTCATCGCAGCGGCGCGGCGGTGACTCACGACCGCAGCGGAGCGTGACGGAAAGGACGGTGCGGTCGGCGGACACCCTTGGGGGGCAGTAGGGAGGAGAGGTAGGGGTTAGGGCGAAGGAGAAGGGAAGAAGGTTGGGTGACCCGGAAAGGGATTGGCTCCCGTGCAGCACGCGTGAGGGAAAGGGGTGAGGACATTGCACCAAGGGGAGAAAGAGGAAATACTGCACCGTGGGACAACTGAATGAACTTAGAAATACCCTTTGGAATAATAAAATCCAGTGCTTATTTTGCTTGCCGGACGATTCTGTTGGCCCGTATGTACCCGGAATCCCGATAGGCTGCTGAGCCTGTCAACAGGTTTTCCAGGGACCGAACCAACAGAACTTGACATACATCCATGCCCTGGGTGGTGAAAAACCCACCCAGGCGGGACTCGAACCCGCGACCGGGGCCGGCTTTCGATTTCCGGTCCAGGTGAAATTTATACCCAAGGTAATTTCTACGTATTCTCATCGCCGATTTGAGCAGAATTGTAATATTTTAATACACACCTAACCACAGCATCCTAGTAAGATCCTTGATCGACAGTAGTGGCGCCTTAGAGTATCCCCGAACTCTTCAAAAATTATCCTGGAAATTAGAAAGCCTGGGTAGCAATGTAGTCTAATGTAAGCATTGGACCGGCAAGCCAAAGGTCCATAGTTAGTTTCCTTTTTTCCCAAGGCAATTTCTATACATTTTCATCGTCGGTTTCGTTAGAAGTGACATATATTCAACTCGTGAATAGTTTACTTCAGGAGATGACCGCTAAGAGAGTGAGACAATTGAGGATATTACGTAATTTTAATCAAATGGGTCATCCCGCGCCTCTTTCACCCTTAGTTTTTTCTAAGTATTCTACCGGTTAAGGTAGGTGTTGCTGAATGTCAGAGAATCTTCTCCCGACCCTCTACACATTCAAGGGACAATTCCTTCTCCAGCATATGATCTACTCTTCGCCTTTTTCTCTTGTTTCGCCTCAGCATACAATCTACCCTTCTTCATCCCGTCCATGAAACCTATTGTCTCTCTTCTCCTTCCCCGATTGCCCAATATCCTTTCCTCCATCTCACTCTTGAGCAACCCATCAACCTATAGCACTCAGCAGCCATCTACCCTACCTATCCAGGATATCATTCAGAAGTTTCCGTTCCTCGCCCACCATCTCAAGCACTTCCTCGTTAGTCCTCCATTCCGTCCACCTAACCTTCATCATCCTTCTCTATACCCACATATCAAATGTCTGCAGCCTATTCTCGTCCGCATTTCTGAGGGTCCTCGTTTCAGCCCCATACAACGCTACGCTCCATATCAAGCTCACCACCAGCCTCTTCTTCACATCCTTACCCAGTGTCTCCGTCATCAGCTCCCATCAATTACTAAACGTCTCGTTATCTAGCGATATTCTCTTCCGTATGGCTTTGATACCATGCTCGTTTTCCTCTAGCGTACTCCAGAAGTAATAAAATTGCTCTACTTGCTCGAGTGTGTGCTCTCCAACTTTAATCACAAGCCTAGATTTCTTCGTTCTAGAGAATCGCATTGCTTTTGTTTTCTTATGATTTATCTTCACTCCAAATACCACGCACTGTATTTCTAAAGCAGGCAGTCTCTAAAGCAGCACCAAAGCCTGCAGTCCCTTTGAAGATCCACTAACCAATGCCTGATTGTACACGAATCTAACTGAATTTATCAGGTGCCCTCCAACTTTGATTCCAAACTCAAGTTCTTCCCATGCCTGTCTTACCATTTCCTCAGCATAAATTTTGAAAAGTAATGGCGGCAACGGGCACCCTTGTCTCACCCCGCGACATTTACTTGCCCATCGCGATCCACCATCAGCCACCTTCATCTGCATCCTTTACGTCATATATAAGTTTCGGATTAGTCTCCCGTCTCGTCAATTAATTCCCATTTTCCGACTATTTCCATTATTTTATTCCAATTTATCCTATCAAAGCTTTTTATAAAGCATGCAAAAATGTCCTGGTTAGGGATTACAAAATCGATTTCGATTTTAATCGAAAATCGATTATCACACTCCGATTTTCGATTTAATCGAAGTCGATTTTTAGTTTTGAAAAATTGATCAAAACCGATTCTAGCCGATCGATTTTCAATTTTTAGCTTGCAACAGCAAGCTAAGCGAAGTTGGCCCACTAATTTTTTTCTCACTAAATGAAATCGGCAGTGCTACCAACAGTAACGGTTAACTACGAATTAAAACCTTAATATCTCCTATTCCCTGAAAAATTTCTTAATGAAACTTCCTAAAGTTATTAAAAGTACATTTACATATGGAAGGAACCACTCGGAACTTCTAAGCACATCCTCGTGAAGGTATGATTATATTGCAAACATAGGAAGAATCATCGTCGAAAAGACTTTCTCCAAATCCCCGAGGGCGATTTTAAAGAAACTACCACAAAATGTTAATAGTACCATTACCAAAGACAAGTAATACACGGTATTTCTAAGCACGACCTCGTTTAGGAATTGTACTATTACAAACATAGGCTAAATCTTCCTCGAAAATAATAGTGTTTAAATGTTAAATAAAACAATAAAGTTTAAATTAATGTACAATTCCCGATAGATACTCTGTGTCTTTTCAACTGATTAATTATGCATTCACTATATACGAGTAATCTAATTTTTATATGCTTTTATGAGTTTCGGCATATACAATGTTGAAATATTATCTATATATGTTAATATTATATATTCTGGATCGCCATATTCTCTATAAGTAACTTAATGAAACATGAGTTCGATGATAAACCTTCGAATGTAACTTTATCTAAGACGTTAGAATGTTTTATAAAGAGCCAGTAACAGAATGATGGTATGCTTGACACCTAATGAATACCTGATATGAAATCACCACATACCACAAACCACTGAGGTAGCTTGTATGGTTCCGCGTATGTGTAGACGTGAGGCGCCTCTTTACAGAAATGATAAACTGCCCTATTTTCATATTAAATCTCCTAATAAAATGACTGCCATGAATAAGGAAATATTTATTTCAAGTATTTTATATTAAAAAACTTTATACACAAAATACAATTTAAATTATTCATAAAAAAGTTTAACTAGACATTTCACTATGAGATGTGTTGGGAGATACTGCGAACTAACGCCTACGACTCCCTAGTACGTATTATTTTGCGCCAGGCAGAAATAAAAGGGAAGAAATACCCATAGTCCTTCATTAATTTGTTCCTTTCATGATTTTCCTGTTCTACGCAAGCCTTCCTAGATGTTACCAGCTAATTTTAAAGGATAAACCGGACATTTTACCCTCATTGGGCCTCTGGGAAATCAGTCGTCTCATTCTGGAAGCTATTCAGCGTCGAGTGTAATCACAAGCGCGCTGGACCTCTCTAATTAAGAAATATTAGCGAGAGACAGGAGATGGACAACATAAAATGTAATATTCACAAAATGGAAAGTATTTAAAGAATGCTGAAGTAAAATTATAATATATTAGCTGGTACTGTAATTACATTTAGAATCAAAAGCCAAGAAAATAATTACACGGCAGAAAAACGGCTATATGGTAAACATGAGATGAAGATGGTCTCAGAAATGTTGGAAATGAGGCATTATAAGGTGTGAAGATTTAATTTTGTTTATGTAATGTCATGCTTCGGGCGCCTTGGGATATCTCATCAGCCATTTCGTGAATTTCATATTGATAAAGAAGCACGCATCAAAATGTTTCAAAACAATTAGATTTATATAATTGTAATTTTCTTCAATGGTAACGCATTTACAATTTTAAATGATCATGGTATTTTCAAAAATTTTTAGGCCGTTCATAAAAGTTCATCTTAACCACTTGACATAAAATGTTTAATTATGCTTACAAACGAAATTACTGGAATATTTTCATATTTTTACCTAATTATCACCCATCTGTGAACATTTTATAACCTTAATTGAAAAAATATTACGTAATATTATTTTCAAAAATGAGGAAACAACAAAATAAGCAAACGATTACATCCACATTGGAAGGGAAAAGGGATCGCTCGCGTCTCTTTTTCGTACGTGTGGGTGCCAGGGGGAGAGTTGAAAGGTGAGTAAGCAATGACGTGACGGAAAAAATACAGAAAGAAGAAATCCTCGATGAAAAGAATATTCAGGCGCTCCTCTCTCCTCTTATTCTTTTCAATTACCTCAGCACTCTCACTCTAATTCCCTCCCAAACCTTTTCACAAAAAGCGATGCAAATGGGAGAACTCTTTTCCGCATGCATAACTTTGCCGTTGGAAAACTATAAAACACGGATCTTATTTAATTTTTCAGTCATCGGAATAGTAAACTGGGTTTAACCTTTAAACATTAAAGTATATTAACTAATGTACACTATTATATCAGTAAAATAGACGGCTTTTGGAAAATTTTCATCATGTATGTGTTGATTTTATTAGAGCGCATGTTCAGAAAACGTATGTTAGCAACAGAATATATACTGATAGGTTTGAGCCGCCATCAGTATTGAAGAAACGTTAAGTAGTAATTCAGTAAAATCACAAACGAACAACTATACAACTACAAATTGTTAACTAATCATCGCACTAGTACTTGTGAATGGGATGTCTTTATGAGCATTCAGTATGAATGATTCGTGAAAATAAAACCGTTAAAATTCATTAGATTGAAATATTCTCAAGCTTTATTCTCTACTTTTGATATAGCAAGGCTATCACAACAGTTTGAAAGAGGAAAGTGTGCGAGGAAAAATCAATGAGTGTCCCAATTACTACTTCTAAGCACATATAACAATGTAAATCGCGGGATGTCGAATTTCTTCAGGAACGAGGGAAGAAAACAGGCAATAACAATGTTATTACCTCTAAAATTGAAAAATTATTCTACCCTTAAATATCAAAGCAGAATTAGTAGCTGAACAACCGTTGAAAGAATAGAAAACATGTAAGGAGATTTTAAGAGGCTGAGTAGGGAAGTGGAGAGATACGTGTTAAACCTGGCAGCGTGGAGATCTGGTCAAAAAAGCGAGCATAGAGTAATCAAGGAAGAGGGATAAAAGGAGAGACTTTGCTTGGGTGAGGACAAGGGAGAAGCAAGGGAAGTAAAATGTTCGATCGGGGTGAGCAGAGAGAATATGCTACATGAGAAGAAAGAATAGAAAGAGGTGCGTTCGGTAGGGTGGGAAGCGGAAGGAATAAAAAAGAGAGGGGGAAACCGGAAGTGGAGGAAGGAATTGCTGAGGTGAGAACGACAATGGTGGAAGGAGGAATTGGAGGACGAGGAGGGCCAAGAGAGAAGGGAATAATGCACAATTGACATTGCTCTTACTCGTACCAGTGTGACAAACGTACACTCGTCCCAGTTTTTAAGCAACCCGAAGCCGTAGTCAATAGGAATTGAAGCAGACAATGGAGAAAGTTAGCAGATTGTTTTATACACCAAAGGAATGCTTTTTGGTATAAAAATCATATGAATATACCGGACCAAATCTCCTATTTGCTGGTCAGGTAAGATAGGCAGTTATACCACCAAGCATTTGTACTTCTTGGCGAATTCCAGCGCGGGTTCTCTGAAGAAGAATTTGAAGATTACCAGAGTACCCTCGGGCCTGAGACGTTTAAATTTCGCAACGGTTTCAAAAGTAATTAATACCCCTCTTTGATTTACTGAACTATGAAGCAGTTGAACCTGTTCGTTTTGATAGCTTCAACTGAATATCAAGCTTCATTTTCCTTCCACTTAAAACTCGCGATATCAGCAGCTATTCGTAACAGGTTGACAGCGCTAAGACTAGAAGTTGCGGTCTTACGGACGCGTATTCCCACAGCTCTTTTCTGGAAGTGAGAAACCTACCGAATAGACAGAGGGCGGAAAACAGGCTCTAGTACCTTGTCAACCAAGAGCATAGATAAATCTTTTTACAACATTAGAAAACCTCCGAAGGGCACCTAAGGGGGCCAAGATTAAGGAGGATTAAGCCATTGTATCCATGACTCCCTGACCAGCATAACCATTCTTGGATTCGAGTCCCTATCTCCCCATGGTAAGTCGCCTAACCCTATATCACACCACTGGTGACTACTGCGGTCATGGAAGCCGATGTGCGAGGATGTCAATGCTCCGATGATTTATAGCAATAGGAGTCTCAGTTTCAGTTCATAAATGCCCTATATCTCACCGCACGAATGGCATAGGTTAGATGGTACAACATGCAACGTCATCTCAAAGTAGCGTAACTATCGCATCAATTTTTCATTAAGTTACTCGCGGCTCATGTTGAGCTGCAAATATATTTAGATGGATGCCTCGTGCTGTTTAGTTTCAGCCAGAAGTAATCGAGGTGTCATTTTTCTTGATAAAATGACCGAAAAAGTTTGTGAACGTCGGATTGATACCAATAACATGTGAGTTACACCGAATATTTCTTTAGCTCATCAAAGATTGCCCTTTTGCATGCATGAAAAGAGACTACTGCCCAGAGTGTCAAGGCAAGTTTTAATTGAAAATTTAACCACTGTTATTGGCCTTTCGGTCCACCCGTCCACCTCTTTGCTCCCGAATCGTGGTTCAGTGCGGTCAGTTACAATAAATGTTTTGTTCTCTTAGTCCCTTATCTGTGCTACTTGTCTCCTTCATTTCATATCATGACGGCACTTTCTTACCACTCATATTGCTTTTCTTTGATCCAGTTTTTGAACAGTAAATAAAGTGCTCTCTCATTTATTGCAAAATGATTGTCGGAGAACTAATTTAAGATACAAAAAAAATAAATTTATACTTTATGGAAGGTTAGACGAGCGTAGTTATTCATATGGCATTTTTTTCCTTTTTCCCTTTTCATCTCTCACTTCCTCCACTCTCATTCTACTCTCTTTTACCGTTCCTCTCAATTGTCGATACTTTGATTGAACCCAAAAAGAGCACACGCGCACATTCGATTTCGAGAGATACAGAGAAAGAGATCTCCACTGGCCGTATTGGAAATTACACTTATTCCAGTCATACAAATCTGCCCTCCCTCCTCACCAAAGGGTAAGTGATGCTGGGGAGGGGAGACTGGGAGGGAGGAGAGGGTGGAGATTGGAAGGGAGGCCAAGGAGACGACAATAATGTAGCCTTCTGCCAATAGAGAGATTGTCATATGATATTAAAAGTAATTAAATCGATTTACGATTAATATTTACATATTTGTCAACAATTTACAGCTTGCAGGAAGACTCAAGACAGATTGGAGCTCTACCTTCCTTAAAAGCATCCTCGGATATCAAAATCAAATTGGAAGAAAATGAATTCTTATGTAAATCATAAGGAAATGCAAATTGAAAAATTACAACAGGTTTTTCTAAGTTCACAGTAGAGCTGACTTAATTATTATACTCAAAAAAGATAAATCGTTAAACAAACCCCGTAATCCAATAGTTGGAATAGTCCTAAACTCATTTGGCAGAGCATTTTTTTTTAAATTATGAAAATATGTTGAAATATGAATAAAATAGAAATTTACAATATGAAACACAAATTGAGACTTAAATATGCATCATAACATTAAAAACATGTAAAAGTATGAGTAAATTTCTCGGGCTCGCCACCGGGTAAGATCTTCATAGGCAGCCGACATTTCGGGTTCCGATTCGTTACCCACTCTCAAGGCTGCTGATGCGAGCTTGAAAAGATCGTTTAATTTGGCGCTAGGCGGGGCGGGATTGGTCGAGCCCCAATTTTGTGGTGGAGGACCGTTGACCAGCGGGGACTTAGCTCTCGCGTTCTAAATTCTTCTCAGAATTCTATTCCAAGAGCTGCTGATCGTGTAACCAGTATCCCGCTGGTCAACGGTCCTCCACCACAACAATCGGGGCTCGACCAATCCCGCCCCGCCTAGCGCCAAATTAAACGGTCTTTTCAAGCTCGCATCAGTAGCCTTGAGAATGGGTAACGAGACGGAACCCGAAATGTTGGCTGCCTATGAATATCTTACCCGGTGGCGAGCCCGAGAAATTTACCCAAATTTAATTCGCCGGGAAATTGTAAAATCATACATGTAAAAGTAGTTAATCAGGCCAAAATGAAAATTAATAATAATTTTACGGTGAAATTGCACCAGCAAGTACACAAACTAGTACCATATAATCAGTTACAACTTGGAGTGCCATTTGATGAGACCCGGAGAAAAATTAAGGAGAATACTGAGTAAATCGGATGCGGAGTGGGTATGGAGTGCAGACCCGGCGCGAAAGATGAAGCCTTCTTCATAATCACTCTCTGCCTTAAAATGCGTTTCTGTGCAGCCCTTTAGCTAATTCACAAGCACGTTTGTGACGTCCAAAACTTTTGTGTCCACCCCTTCACTTCCTTCCTATACTTCGATCTCAGTCAATCCATATCTTCGGCGAAGGATTTATTCTTAACGAATAGAAAAAAGAAAAAAATATTAGTATATGAGCATGGAGTGCTAGAATTTCTGCCTGGACATTTTCCAGGAGAATTATTACATAAGTCGCGGTGAATCCATCGAACGTTCTGACTTCCTCACCTCCACGAGATCGAATGTCTTTATTGCTTAGAGTTGCAAAAGAGACCCCAAGAAATCACAAACTTAGTAAATCGCATGGATGGATGATGATGAATCTTGAATAATTTTTCAATTAACCAACATTGATTCATTGAGAAAAAACAGTTTTCGAGAAAAAATCGTTTCTTTTTTTGTATTAAAGATTGAAGGTAACTTTGTGATTCCCCATTGCTGTTTTTCTTGTGTTTCTGCATCGGAAATATCCTCAGTAGAATGGGTAGCCAGAAATAAATTGACGGAAGTAACCGATTCAAAGGATATGTTATATGTGTGAATTTTCACAGAGAAAAAATCATCCGCCTTGTAAATGGGCAATCTCTCGTAAAATATTAACGTGAACACTATGATGTCATTTAAATAATGCGTTCATCACGGTGATAGCATTCTACAATTACCATAAAGAGTGAAAAGTTTAAAGGCAAACATTATGATAATATTGACATTTTAAGAAGTATTAAAGGTTTTCCAGCTGTTTATTGATCAAAAAGAAGTGCTTCATTCGCTGATCTCAATTATTCTAATAAATTATTATTTAATATTCCAACGGCTTAAATTAATATTTTCATTTTGATTAGCCAAGGAATAATTAATTTGTAACTCTTGTATAGTTAAAATAATGATTCATTTTTTCCATTAGATAATATACAAAGTGCATTACAAAATATTATACATTGTGTGATTTTATAGGGTACGCCAGTACATAGTTGCTTCATGATTACCTACCAAACAATAAAAAATTATTACACCAATATATACATTTTAATACACCTGTAAAATTAAGTATTTCCCTGAATTGATATATTTATTGACAGTGTACAAACCATTACATTATAGTACATAAAAACTTTCCTTTTAAAAAGTGTGAGTAATTGAACCTTATTTTTACTTAAGGGTAACTTATTCTATAATATGACGCACAACGAGCGAGGTTTTCTGGACATTACTGTCGTATTAGTTGATACTATAATAGAATCATTTCTAATTCAATTCTCATAGACATGTAACCCATTATTTGGTGGGAACAGAACCGTATTATTTTTCTCAAAAATAACCGAATCCTAAATACACACACAGGGGGACTGTCAATATGGCAAGATGTTTGAAGAGCGGTCTGCAACGAGCCATGTAGGGTTCATTGCACAAGAATCTAAGCAATTTCTTTAGAATTATATATATTTTGGTTAACTTGGTTGAGTATCTACTTCCCCAGGCCATAATTCCATATAAAACATGCGATTAAAATACAACATAATATAAGGTTTTTATCCCACGGCGATATTTCCCCAACATTCAGCACCGTCACTTACTCTTCCCATTAGCGTATCTAGTTGGTACATAAACAAAGCCTTTTCCTCCTAACGGCGAGGTATTAATAGGCCAGCATTATTTTTAAGAATATGAATGATGTATTCGTAATTACATGCCAACATCTTTGATCTCACCTCGTGATTCGTTATTTTTTCTTCTGTAATCAAAAAGGTCGTCGGAGGCTCTACCACAGTCGACTATCACATTCACATTTTATTTTAAATGAAATTAAAACTATTTTTAATACAACTGGAGAGAAATATCGCTCTCTTTGCATAAGCATTTATACAACATTTTGTTTTTAATATACCATTTAATTTGAAAAATATGCGCTGCACATATTGCTACTATTTCCTATGGCCCATTCTAAGTCGTTAATTATTTACAGTCTTCAGAGCTTACCCTGGATCTAGGCTATCTAGACTTTACGAAGCATCATTTCCCCTCAATGAGCTTTGTAAATTTTGATTTCCTGGAATTCAAAATAACATGAGAGATTCCGGAGACTTAAGAGCAAAGCTTTTGAGCGTCTGGTATAAAAAAAAACATCTTAAATTCTCTCCTATTCCACCTATTCCCAAATTACGTGACGAATTCGGGGAAATGATCCTTCGCGTCTTCCGCTAGGCTTCTTTCCTCATTGCCTTCACTCGAGTAATTATGAGAAACCTTTTGACATTCGACATTCAAAGGGGATTTTTTTTTCTAAATTAGCCTTGCACTGAGAACTCATAAAACTTTGATGACTCTGGCTAGTCCTCATTAAAATAAAAAGAGTGCATTTAGACGGGAATGCAATTTTCCTAAAAGCATCCGCGTGACATCCGAATCCAATTCGGGATCCACTGTTCAGGTATTTGATGTCTATGGAGAGAAAATGAATACCATGCGTATAAATAGTCTCAATAACATTAAGGTACTGAGTACGAGAGTCACTTTTCATTTATTTTATACAAAATTACTCTGTTACATTTGTCATAAGCCTTCGATGCATGTTCGGTTACTTTTTATGATAAATATGGATCTGCAAAAAAATTTCATGTCAGTGAAATAGACATACATTAAGTGATAAATGTGGTGGAGCTAATTAAACCGTGAAACTTTACACATTTTGGTTACTTTTATGCTTTTCTTACATTTGCTAGCATTTCGAGGAAAAAGATAATTCTTCACCATGGTATCAATATGTAGCCGCGGATTTTACCTTTTTTAGAATTTACAGTAGAGCAAAATTCACTCTGCCTGACTGAATCCGAGTGGCTTTCTTATCAACGCTTGAAAATCGTATCCCTCGCGAGAGAAACAGTTAGCTTGCGGACACTCTTACGTCTAAAATTTTACCACTGAGATTGGCTCAACTATTAGATAAAGTATATCGTCTATGCTTTAAAAAGTACTCGATCCTGCAAACTAGAAAGGCAATCAAACCAAGAGATTACCCGCCTATCTACATCAACTCGGTAAGATTGTCTTCTGTTACCAGTAAATCTAACTCAAAACCGTACTCAAAGGACATAGAGGCGGAGAATGCTAAACCATGCGAAGAATAAACAGGTAAAGTCATTTCAGGTCCGTAACAATGTTAAATAAGCCATCATTTTTTCGTCGTCACGAATGGCTATCATTAACGTTAGAGGTAACGAACCACCTCAGACACATTGACGAGTAATATCACACATGAGAGTGAGATAATTGAAAGAATATATCCGATGATATCCATTACAACAAACTAGAGACTACAACGGTACTTACAAAACGGTACTTACATCATACTTACCACATAATAACATCATAATTACCACATATACACAAAAACACACACACACAATAACACATAAAATTCGACGAAAACTCGAGGGGATACACGCTCTACCGATAAGAGTAAGGGAGACTCACAGCACTCCCTTTGAATGATGGTCCACCTGCTTACCGACTATGTCTCTCGGAGAACCGCAGTCTAGTGACGTATCACGCAAACCTCAAAAGGAGAGCCTCCACGACGTCCCACTAAAGCCACATCTTTCTGCTATCTTTCTTTGAACCCCTTTCCTATCCCACACTTCTCTCCTCTTATGTCCCATCAAATTTCCACCATCCCATTCCTCCGTCTTCTGATTCCACTTGCCTAAATCTCTCCTGGCAACATATGCAAGCAAAAGGGCTAAAATTTACCATACAAGCATTAGAAATGAATCTTTTAATTTTCTCTTGGTAGTATTTTAGCCTGTTCTTAACCAATGCATTCTGTGCAACTCTTCCTAGGCCATTTCTTTTCCTTCAAAGCACTGACCTCTCGAAATCTTGCAGGTCCCTGAGTCTTTTATTCCGTTTGTGTAGCCATTTCACATCATTTTCTTCTCATTAGCCAATTACCTCATTGGTGTTATTTTAATTCTTCTGTTATTTACTCAATCGATCTATTATTGTTATTTCAAGAAATTTTTTATCTCGAGAATTTCTTCTTTCTATCGTATCTGCGTGTACTATTACCCTCAAGGCCTAGATGGTATCAATACACATTACTCTCATATTATTTATATAATCTGACTTTCGTTTCTATAATTATCAATTCATTTCTACATACAAGGTGTGTTCAAAAAAAGACCGGACTGATTTTATAACTTGTTTATTTCGACGGATACAGCTTAATCGAACTTGTCACCCTCAAATTACATGCCTTGGCTGACGACACACTTTGCCAACGTTTCTTCCAGCTCTCGAACCCTGCCTGGTAAGCCTCCTTAGGGATCCTCTTCAGGTCCGCCGTACAATTAGTTTTTATGTCCGCAATAGAGTCGAATCGGCGCCCTTTCAGGGTTAATTTTAACTTTGGAAACAAAAAAAAGTCTGATGGAGCTACGTCTGGAGAGTAGGGTGGCTGCGGGATCACAGTAGTTCTGGTTTTGGCGAAAAACTCTGTCACGATCAGCGCCGTGTGAGCCGGCGCGTTATCGTGGTGGCAACGCCATGCATTGTTTCTCCACATGTCCGGCCTCTTTCGGCTCACTGCGTCCCTCAGCCTCTTCATAACCTCTAAGTAGAAATCTTTGTTGACGGTTTGACCTTGAGGGACGTATTCGTGATGAATCTGCCCTTGCCAATCGAAGAAACACACCAGCATGACCTTCCCATTGGACCGGGACATGCGAGCTTTCTTTGGTCGCGGAGAATGAGGACCCTTCCACTGAGAAGACTGGGCCTTTGTCTCAACATCATAACCGTAAACCCAGGTTTCGTCACCGGTTACGATGGTTTTAAAAAACTCTGGGTCGGCATTGGTTCAATCCAGGAGTTCCTGACAAATGTCCACACGTTTTTGTCTCTGTTCATCAGTCAGCACCCGCGGGACGAATTTTGATGCGACGCGCGTAATGCCCAAAATGTCTGTCAAAATTGTCTGACAGGATCCAAAACTAATGTTCACTTCCTCGGCTATCTCCCTAACAGTTAAACGGCGATTTGTCCGCACCAAATCGTTCACCAATTTGACATGGTTGGGGTCTGTCGATGTTGAAGGCCGCCCCATTCGCGAATCTTCATCTGTCGAGGTTCTGCCCGATTTAAAACGACTGTACCACTCAAAACACTGGCTTCGACTCAAAGCTTCATTACCAAAGGCTTGTTGAATCATTCCAAATGTCTCCGTAGCATTTTTGCCAAGTTTGAAACAAAATTTCACGCACACACGCTGTTCCTCTAGCTCCTTCATTGCTGCCGTTGCACGGGGCGACGAACAGGTTAAGACACGTACCGCTGCTGCTGCGTAACGACTCGACGTCAACAAACACAACACCTCTCGTTTTAGTCGTCAGATGTGTCGCTAAATGACGCACTGTGTCTCGTTTTGATCCGTTGAACCGTTTGCGCGGAATAAAATCAGTCCGGTCTTTTTTTGATCACACCTTGTATCTCATTATTGAGCGATTCTCTCTGGCGAGTTTAGATTATTCGGGTTTTCCAGCGTTGCTTCATTTGAATGGACAACAGTTTCGCTAGCGTCGTCAGGTTCAGGACTGGACGACGCTAGCTGTAACGCTAGCGAAACTGTTGTCCATTAAAATGAAGCAACGCGGGACAAACCCGAATAATCTAAACTCAATTAATCACCGCAGAAGCCTCCGTACCGATTCTCTCTAGCCCTTGTTCATTTGTGTTTTTATCCCTTCTTCCAGAATTATGTTTCATGGTATTTTTACTAATAAGTAAGCAATATCTGTCACTTGTTCAAAAATCTTATCACTCTCCAATACTTTAAATTTTGCAAGGTTTTAGCTACTACTCAATAATTTGTACAATACATGGGATTCAACATAACTTAAGAGTTAACTTGGATAAAATGCTAGGTACTACGACGCTGTATAAATGAAAATTGAAATGATTTAGATGTTACTCGACTCTAATTAAGCTACATATCGAGGCCATCGCGACTGATTGGTACCCTGCTGAGATAGTACGTACATTGCGATACTTGCGACTTTATTAGCTCATTATCACACGGCGTGAAGTTGGCCGTGTGATTATAGTCACGTAAGTCACGAGTATCGTATGTTACTATATAGCACGTGTGACTAAAATTCACCGTCCTATGCGATAAAACAATACGATGAGTGAATATAGTAAATCAAATTTTCAATCAGCTCTGCATAGGAACCGTTGTTTACTTTTCATATTAAGGTTTATTTTTAGAGCTTTATGAGCAAGTACTATTCTATGCATGGGAGAATTTAAGCAATCAATTCGTTTTCCTGCTAGAATATTGTCTCACTGTAGATGGGAGAATTTGAAATGTCCATTGTAAGACAATCTTCTAACAATTTCCAACACTCACTTCTTTGTTTATTTATAGCAATAAATACTGAAAACTCACGTGGGAGCAAACTTAATCTTGCTGCATAGACCGCAAGGTATTCTATTGTAACCATTCTATGGCATTACTTGACATCTATGACATTGAATAAGTAGTGACAGAAATCAACAATATTAAATAGTAAATTAAATAGTAAGAGTAAATATTAAAATTGCCACGAGCAAATGCCACCACCGAAGGCTTTCCTATAGATAAGAGCATTTTGTAATCTCGCAAGAAATCATATAAATAATGGAATGGAAATTGTGCCTCAGATTATAGTAAAGCAAACCTCTATATCCCCGTTACTTCATTCTTTTCGCCATTTTGTACATGTGGGGACTTTAAATATAAAAAAATTGTGCATCATTGGGGAGTGTCAAAATCTAAGTAAAATTTGCATTTTTCATTTCATCAGTGAGTGATCGCTTTTTTAATTAAGATTTTAAAATAGGAAAATAAATGTCTAAAAAATTACAGTATTTATTAATGTCACTCAAGAATATAAGATTCGATTTTGCATAGGTCAAATAATCTTCATGTGTTAAGTTATGACCTTTATTTATCTCTCTTGCTCTCAGTGAAATGTCAGAGTCAAAAATTATCCTCCCAGCGTTTGAAATATTCGCGGCAGCGCAAATGCAAAGGGATGTCTATGTCATATAAATGGTGACCTAAAGCCTAGAGCGATGACTGACCCCTATGTTCTCCTCTCCATTCCGTATGCAAGCGTAGTGGTCCATGACAACGTGACATCGCACCAAAGGAATTTCCTAATAGGTTTCTTCCAAATAGTATTTTTGTCCCCCAATTACTCCAGTAGAATTTTGGCTAATAATTGTTTCCATTAAAAAGAACACTATTACAGGAAACACTATTATAAGGAAAGAAACCTCGAGTAAAGTTAGTGGGTAATATATATGACGACACCTGTTTGACATGAGTGAAGAAAAAATATAGGAAAATGGCGTGACAGTAGAGTGGCGTAGAATGATGGAATAGAGATCTCTTTTAAGAGACTATCTCCACCAAGGTAGGAGTCTAACAGGAAGGCAAAGACCACTGGCAATCCACCGCCAATGACTCGGACTAAATTTACAGGTAAAAAATAGGCGATTAGCTTACATCGAGAGGAAGCTTTTTTTAGTTCCATTCGTATTTTTCTATTCTCCTTCTTTACCATTTGCAAAGTATCCATTATGAAGAGGAGGAGCTTCAATCAAGGTAAAAATTAGCGAGGGATAGGTACAGCCGAGAAAATATTACTTCAACGGTAAGGATAACAATTTTTCCTGGAGAAAGGTAACAAAGCATAATCGAGAGCAAGAGAGGGGGGTGAATGAGAAAACTCCGCAGAATCAAAAAATTATTGCACCTGAATGGACCATGTTTAGTTTTGTGTTTCCAACTATTCGACTCAGCATGAAATCTTAATATTTATTTACAGTAGCCAGGAGAAATGTAAATGAAGCAAGAAGTAGTTGCCAGTTCCTTAGAGAAGGAAACAAAACCTGTAGGTTAGATGACGCATTTTAGATTATACTGAACTGTTATGATGGTAGCTGTAATTATGAACAAAATGAGATGACCTACACCAACAATATCTTGGATATTTCCACAATTGTGATTTGCTTCAATTTCTACACATATTTTTTCAAAGAATATGCATGTATTCCTTGTTGAGGTGGGTTAAACATTCCTCTTACGGCTCTTGGCTTATTTTTTATACTCTTTTGATAGGAAAATTGCAACCGGGGATTTCACATGACGCACAAGATATCACTTTGTTGAAAGAAACATCATATCGTTTAATTAATGTTTTGCAGAACCTTGACATACCATAATACAAGAAGAGTTTAACTCATGCTTGAATCTTAATATATGCTAATATATTCCACCTTTTCTGTTAACTCTTCAAAATTCTTCTAACTCATGTTAGCTATAAAAGTATCTAATTGAGGCATCATTTTCAAAAAAAAATAAATATTAACTGTTATTCTTTCATCACGAACCTGTAAATAGTAACTATGTTAAGAGGCCTTGGGTAGAAGAGCATACAATGAGTGTTTATGAACTTCAAAGCCTCTCGTGATTTTAAAATAACTACTTTTGGCTCTTGCTAGACTTTGCATTGCCTTCTTGAGGTACTATAACACCACCCACGGGATCCTCAAATTTACCTACTTAATAACCAGCTATATGTTTACCAAACCAGCTATGGCGAGATACTTTTTCATTAGTTGGCTTAGCGGATGAATTAATAAAAAACTCCATTTGACTTGCTACTGATCCGTTTCCATGGAAATTAGGACAGATCACCTATTCCACATAAATGGCAGATGTTTGTTCACGTCTGAACATGGCTCCATCGGCATTACAAAATCGTTGGAAATGCAGGAGAGGATAAATTTACCCTATTCTGAAGGATTTCAAAAAGTGCCAGATGCTTTGTGATTTTCCTCCCCGGAATCTCAACTGATTTTCACACAACCTAAGAGAACATAGACAGGAAACACACTTGGAGAGAAACTGAGAGCGGACGGTGAAATCCGTTTGATATTACGCGTAAGAGTCGAAAGGAGAGAAAGAGAATCAAATGTTAAGAGAGTGGACTGGAGAGGGAGAGAAGATTGGAAATAGGAACAAAGATGCTACCACTAGCAGCGGAATTCCCCTCCCCTCGCTCACCATCACTAGTGAGTGAAATTGGGAGATTGGAGAGATTGGGCGATGGAGAGGAAGGGCGTGAGGCACCATGGGATATGTGAGGAGAGGGAATTGAGGGAGCGCTGATAACAGGTAACAGCGGGAATGAGATTGGACCAAGTAAGTAAACGTATCGAACACAAGATCGACATTTGGGCTGCCAGAGAGGAATATAATCTTAGCCGTCGTTCATATAAAACTACTTTCATACGGCTATTTCTAGCGGCTAGCTCTTTTGCCCCAAAAGACTCTTAGGAAATTTTGGATGTTAATATTTCACCATTGCACATAAACTGATAGGGAATTGGTCATTGTTAACGTTGCCTACCAACCATCCATCTCTCTTCCCATATTATCTCATCTTATATCATGCACGTGTTAAATTTATAATCGCTTTCATTCCACGATGTTCAGCTGGTTCCATGCGCACATATAATCAAAGGTCCAAATGCTTTAAGCTAACGGAGTTTGGGGTCTAAAAATTCCCTTTTAATGGTTATGAAACATAATTCACGGGGATTGACACTCGCAAGCTCTCCTGTTTGGTGGAGAATGATCACCCTTTGGGGGTGCTGACACACGAACACGTAATTCCTCGCTTGCTGCTCAAAGCGTCTCGCGTAAAGCTACGAGAGGTATTTAATCCTTTTGATGTTTTTCTGCTGCGCGGAAGCCATTAAGGCACACGCTTGTATGCTACTTTATGACGACATAAAACTGGAGAACGGCCTTAACTTTTTTTTAAGTGAAGTGGAATCGATTTTGAAGCAGGTTAGCGATACTTAGAGACGATATGGCTGCACGAGAAAAGAGCTCCATGTATAGCGTCGGCAAACGGGCTTACGCACGGATTGGTAATTTAGTGCAGCAATAGATTTAAAACTTTATTGCCACTTCCTGAAATTCCCTTCTTCAGAACCGTAGATATGAGAAACGACTCCCTCAGCCCTCTCTCTTGATTATTTTTTTTCCTATTTTTAATAGGGTATGGGTGCTTCTGGTGTGCATCATACCAAGTGATATGGGTTGACTACTTAATTGACAAAACTCATAAAGCCTGATGGAGATCTTTTGATGACAGTCAGATAATGAAACGTTTTCAAAGGACGGTTAAACAAAAAACACACGTAAATATTCAAATACACCCGAAACCAATGCGTAGCAAGTGACTTCGATTGTATTTACACTGATGATAATTTTATTCATATGCAATATATTTCGTCAAACGTCAATACAAACCAGGGGGTTAGGCTTGAAAAGTATATTGTCACTTTACTGAGAAAGTAGCGTACGAACTGGTGAGCAATCATCATCATCATTGGTCGTTAAATCCTAAGGTTGGTTGACTGCAGCCCTCCACCCTTCCCTATCTAATGCTAGTTTCTTACCTCCTGTTATCCTTTTCTATAAATTTTCCTATTTATTTGATCCATGAATCTATCCCTCAGTCTTCCTATGAGGACTGTTCCCTCCCTTTCGTCCCGATGTGGGTCATATAAGTGTCGAATTGGATGGTAAGCAAAGTAATTTCACAATCAAGTATTTTTAATTCAAGTTCAACTTCATGGTAAAGAAAAATAGCCATTCCTTTTGTTATTTAACGTCTAATGGCATTAATAATGATACTACATTCACCAAAATATGAAGTGCTAACATACAAGTATCAAACCCTATAATATTTTAGCATACGTTATCCAGTACATCCGCTCATATTTACAGTAAAACCCATGTCAGTTGGCATTAATATCGGGTAATTTCATCGGTCGAAGTTATGAAACACGATCCGATAGTTCCGATCGATTAGATATATAGATTCAATAGATTAGTTAGATAGTTGAGTGATTCAATTCTATAAAATAAATTACTGAGAAAATATAAGAGCTACCTCATGGTGCCACTTATACGTACCTGACAAAGTCAGTTCGCCATGACTTCCTTATTTGCTTTGACAATGTCTACTAGGAGTCCACAGTCGTATAAATGCAATGGAGGTGGACTTATTTTCTCAGACAAGCACCTCGGTAAAAGTAATATACGTGACTGAAATATCTGTACTCTTTAACGGATGAGCTATTTTTCATTACAATCAGTCAGTATTCAGAGAATTTTTATCCAGTGATATTTTGATCATTCTACATATTACATTCTGATATTTCGACGCAATACGCCCCAGAATTTAGCTCAAAAAACAGACATGGGAACAATGTTACTAAATTTTGATAAAAGAGTAATGGAAATTTTATTTTTGCTACCTCTGTTTTTTTTGCCCCAAATGTTCTAATGCACGCTCCAATGACCTTTCTTCATCACTGCAGAGCTCCTCTCCTCTGCTTTCCATACCTCTCTCTCTCTCCTTCGCCTCAATTCGATTAGGTGCACCTCTAGCCCTAACCCATTCTCCCCCCTAAACAATCCTCTATCTATGGCTCACACAGACTCAAGCACAAACACGCAACCATGCGTTGGGGAGGCACTAAACTCCCTCCCTCAGCATCAAGCGCGAGGCACGTCGAATGGCAAATTGATTTTCGTACACATCCTCACCCCTCGTCAACCGAAGACCCTCTCCCTTCCATATTAAACACACCCCGTTTCTTCCGGGCAGATATCGATTGGCACACAAGAGGGCGGTGTACCATGACTAATTTATTCGATAGAATGCAGTGGAAAAAGAGTACAGGAGAAATATTCGAGCCAGAAGTATGACGGTCTGGAATCAAAAATGAGTGGATCAAGTAAGTGTAGGGTTGGATGATTCAACAATGGTTATTCACTAAAACAGGAGTGTGCATCATCGGTGAGACAATTTCGAGAAAATAGTTGACATTTGAATTACGAAACAGATTTGTTAGAGTGGAATCATGGCATGTAAGGAAGGGGTAGACCGAGGAAGTCGCGGAAAACTGTGGAAATGGACACTCTCTCAGAAATGAAATACGATGCCTCAGAGGAAACCTCCTTTATGCTGTCATCACTGATATTTTCGGCTCATCGGCTGAAGCGGCTGATTTTTTTGGGAACGGATTACATTAATTTTCCATAAAAACGATGTAAATGTTCCCTCCTTTCAAAGATGACCTTCTAAAGTAGCGGGGGATATCGGGTTGGTGTGAAGGCTAGAGTACTGGCTAACCATATGGGCGGCCAGGACTTATAGCCCTGCAGAGGAGGATGTTTTTCAGATTACATCTGATCCCTTCTTGAGTGTCTTGTGGAGGTAATTTCAAGCACAATACTTCGTCTGTCGGATGAGACTTTAAACCGTGATCCCCTTGGTACCTTTGTACCTTAATATCTTCGAAACTTTTGTTAAGAGCAAGCTAATGCCGACGCCGGGTTTCTCCCTTACCTCTCCCCTATGGCACAATGACCTTTACTGTCGGTCGTCTCCAGAAAATCCAATCAAAATCCTTCTTAAGTGGCTATTATTTCATGGGCCGCTTATTCAAAGTTTAAATGTATTGGAAGTGTAATAGTAAGAGGAGGAGAGAAAAAATGAGCACGCGTGAAGCAATGTATGAGAATAAGTGAAGTAAAAGAGGTAATCAAGGATAGGCGAGTTTGACGATAATTACAAGGAGCACATCGAACTTGAACTTCAAAGCTTCTCGTGATTTTAAAATAACCACTTCTGGCTCTTGCTAGACTTTGCATTGCCTTCTTGAGATAATACAATACCTCCCATGGGATCCTCAAATATACCTACCTAATAACCAGCTATATTTACCAGCCAGCCAGTTAACCAAACCAACTATCGCGATATACCTTTTCATTAGTTGGCTTAGCGGAATTTGAAGTATTTTTGAAACGTGCCTATCCCGAAAAGCCATACTGTTGGATCCTTAAAGCTGATGTTAACTGTACTCAAGCGAGTAAATTATAGTCAATTATGGAATAAGTAAAATATTTCACTGCTCAAAATGTTCCACAATTAAATATAACCAAAAATATACGAGAAGAATATTTAATTCTTTTCTCCGAAAATAATAAAATTGAGTATCATATATCATCAGTCAAGTATTTGACATGTTTCATGTTTAAGACATGTTTCGAACGCAATGGATATTCTTGTTGAAATAAATTATGCTCTTAAGTTTAATAAAGTAGAGCAAGAAACTTACTGAACGATCGATTTTGGATACTTAAGAATAGGAGGCATTTAATTTTTACATATTCAGAGAGAACAGGACCTATCTCACATTAGAGATGATTACTCAACATCTACTAAGCGATTGGAAATTTATTCTACGCCTGTATCCTACGGTAATTGCTTTCGTAAATTCATTTGGCAATAATTCATGAATGAGTTGGTTTTAATTCAAATTCATGATGAAAATATAGTTCTATGCACTAATTATGTCATTATCAGGCTTTCTCCAATTCGACGATATTTGTCCAGGTGTGGAATCACAGTGGTTATTTTACTGTTATATTTATCCAAAATGGAAATGTCTCCAAAAGGAATATGCTCATCGATAACTGACATAAAAACTCACCCCATCAATTTAAAAAATAGTTATTTAAAGCAACTGATAATATTTAAATATTGACAATCATGTTTTTGATCTCATAAGCTCAATGGAATTTTTAAAAATAACCCGACCGTGCTCGTTATGGAAAACCCTGATTATGCCGTAGATCATCGATTCCCAGAATATAACAGAATCAGGACAAAAGTATTTTAAAATATACATTGTGTTCATACTCCACTTTTGCTCAGTTCATGTATTGATTCAAGTGGTATATTCAGACTAAGGCAATGTATGTGAACCGTGAAAAGAGCTCCTTTTATTTTATTCCGCCATCTCTATTATTCCTCTTGCATATTCCCTCCAATGCCTCCAAGCTGCATGCACTGACTTTTTTCCTGAGAACACTGCCTCTCTCACTCGTATCTTTTACTATCACAGCCTTTCAAGTAACCTCTCAAAGGGCCCGTCCCTCTCTGTTCTTCCTCCATTAGGAACTCACCCGGAATATAATCGAGTGGCGGTCGCATAGAGACCTTCGTGCAAGTTCATTCCTCTTTCACGAAAGCGTGGTTTTTTTCCCCTACCTAGAAATATTCTACGCCATTGAATCCATGCAGGCCAAAGCATGCTTTCGACGCTGCAGAAAATGTATCCTGACATGATTTTTACTTGCCCGTTTGCAAAGTTATCTTGCCTGTCTAAAATGTAACGGATTCCCGCGTTAGAAATACCTCTGGGTACACTTGTGAGCACATAAAGGAACACTCAAATGGCACGACGTGGGTTTGTATCCAAAGTCTGTGGAAATGGAAGAAACGATGACTCTTCTTATCCCTTCACTTACTCTTTCACCTCCAACCAGTCAAAGTCGCAGAAAGGCCATACGAAAGTTCGACAGCACCCTCTTCCTCTTGCCACGGAAATCTTTGGGAAACTTCTTAGCTCAAACATAAAGCAGGCATGCATAGAAACTTTTCCCATGCAGTGCTGAAACTCTCTGCTTTTAACACACTCTCGCATATTGTCAAGTTTCAGGGATTCAAAAAATATGAAAATAGCGATTATTTCAAAAAGATGCGTTGGATAAGTCTACCTTGCCTGCGAGGCGCGACTGAACTTCCATTTATCTTTCAAAAAGCAAACTATGTTTGCTTCTCAGTATGAAGAGCAGTCTGCGCTTTCCATAAGTTTCGTTTTTTTAACAAACTCAGTTAACCGCGTTGAATTTTTTGAAGAGCACTTTTGGAAAGCGCAATCAAAAGCTCGGTCAGCTATTGTTTTTTCCGAGAAAATCCACCCCGTTAAAACTCATTCTCTTCTTGGAAAACACACATTGTATTTTCCTCTAAATGTGTGCTTTGAAATTCGCTTCGCCGCGACCTTAGCCAGGAGAAGCGACGTTATTGCCAAGTCGACGGGAGCAAATGGATAGCACACCCTTAACTCAATGCAGGACAGGCAAAATTACTCTTGGTTACGGGTATGGGGAAATGTTTGAGTTCTAAGAAGCAGTATCTCTGAGAGAGAAACCACATGATATTTACGACACCGCTGCAGCCAGGAACACGCGTTTGAAAACCAGTGAACAGGGGCTTTACGCTTGGCCCTTAGCTTCTCCCGTATGAGGACAAAATTTCGACTGAATTATAATTTCAAGCATACGGGGCATGAAACATTTGACACAGGAAGAAGATATGTTTTAAAAAATGTTCTCCTGTATGGAACACATCATTATAATTTAATTTATCCACCGGTTAAGGAATATTCGATTGGAAGAGAGTGAAAACCTTGACCCCCATAATTATACAATATTTCTTTCTTACTCACTGCATATGAGTTACCTATCTTCAATCCAACCATAAAAATCAATATATTACTTCCCCATTCTCGCTTGCTCAACATCATTCCCACTATCACGGCCTAAAAAACTTTTTTACCCCTCATTTCCTCCTCCAACCATCAACTTTGCCCCCCCCCCCACATTTCACTCAGAAGTTTCCATTTCTCACAAGCCATACCATACACTCTCTAATCTCTTTCTCTCCGTCCACCACACTTTGTCTGTTCTCTCCCCCATCTGCATTCTATTTTCATGTCCTTTCTAGGAGTTCATGTATCAGCACCATAAACGCTACACAACATATTACGCTCTTAACTAGACGCTTCTTATCCAAGGTCTCTGGCATCAGATACCCCCATATGCTAGCCGCATCTCTTCCTTTTGATATTTTCCTTCTGATATCTAGTTTGATTCGATAGGTTGCGTTAACCCATTAGTGCCCACGATATAAACCTATCATTTTTTTCAATATTTTTCTATTGAATTAAGTTTATTATCGTTCAATTAAGATAAAATCTCAAGTCATTTGTCAATATCACACATAGTTTGTTTAAAATTGAACGCCTACATTTGTAGGCACTGAGCACGGAGGGTAAGAGGTTTTTCGGCAATGAAGATATTCAAATTTGATCAATTCTTTTTTGTTTAAACACATGGTATCTGCGAAAAAATCAGGATTACAATAGTACATCGACAAATTACAAGTTGTAATGAGAAAAATTTTATCTAGGTTTTATTTTATTCATGTAAATTTTTGAAACACTGAATGTGGCAACCCACTTTACAAACTATGCAGATTTTGCGTGTATTTTTTCCACATTCTCCACAGCGTATTATTGTTGCAGATGTTTCTAGACAATGTAGTACTGCAGTACTTAGACGGACAGCATTATCAACTCTACGTTTAACTGCTACAGAAGAACAACCTTGTCTTTTCCGATCAATTACATTTCTTGATAAATAGCTCTGAACAACAGTTCGTGTGAAGTGTAACAAATCCACTTTATCCTTTTTTCCACTTTCAGTGAGCCTGTACAATTGCCATGCGTTATTCATCGATACATTCATTAGATATGCAATCAAAGGCCAGTACCTTTTTTGTTTTGAATTCCTATACGGTACGAAGCTATATTTTGATCCATGCGATTTACACCGCCCATAAAAGTGTTATATTGAATCACACAACGAGGCTGATCTATTTGAAGGCGTTTTTTCGGCATTGCTCCAGCGTTTTGCCTTACCCATTGGTTCAACCCCACAACAAGTAGAGGCAACAGTTACAACGTTATTATCATTCATTCGGACCAAAGTTACTATAGAATTGGTGTCCGTAACTTGGTGATAAGCACCCCTAGGCTAGGAAAGTAACTGGAAAATTGTGCACGAACAGAGGGTGACAAATTATGGAAATGCTGTCCACAGGGAAGAGACATGAATTAATTAAAAAGGAGGGCTGGAGAGAAAAAAGTGACAAGTAATTTTTAAGTTGCCTTTGAAAATGGAAATTATTGAAAGGATAACGAGGGGTTAATAGAGGCCAAGAAGAAGAAATCCAGAGTCTAACAAGAAGAGATAAGAAAGATAGATAATTCCGCACACACATTAGCATTTATGAGGATATAAGGAAAAAATCTCACATGCCCCAAGAACCTTGGGCATTCGCTCCATCATCGGATCTTATTTAAGAGGACAGAACTGATAGGATAACCGTTGAAGGGGAGGAATGGGCAAGTGGAGCCTCAAATATGGAACGGGATGGGCATAAAATTGCAAATTAGGCGAGTTGTAGCTCTTTAGGATGACGAGATGATTCTCTCAAGAAAACGAGAATGCATGTGTTTCCCTTATGTTTACGCTTTACCTTCGTTAAAGTCAGTATTGATGACAAATCAAACCCTCCGTTACCCCATTCAACTATTAAGGCCAGATGTACTGTTCTTTGTTTCTCTATGCTCTTCTCTGTTTTTGGTCTTTTGTTTCCTAGGCAAATGCAAAGCTATCGAGTGTCAATTTAACTTTTAAAAACTGATAAAATTCGCTATGAAAATTGACTTAACCAGGATGATGTTATCCTGGCGATATTAATCTATGTATTATATCATTGCACACACCCTTTTGACTGCGCTTTTTTTATCAAGTCGATTTATTTGTTTATTTATTTGTTTGTTTATTATCAAGTTATATTATTCGAGTTATTTTTTATCAAGTCGTTCATGTATTTTGCAGAGATATTGGATGTATATATAACTGGCCTTAAACTAAATCTCTGATAAATAAATCTATAATATTAGATATCGCATTGATTTTGTGGTCCAAAGATTCATTTTAAAATTCATGGTACATGAGATTTATTAGTTTTTGGCGTTTTCTGATAAGCCTTTTTCGATTTCGTCTCCTGAACTAGGTTCAACTACTTATTTTTTCCCGTTTTTGTTGTAAAAAAAAGGTTAGGAAGGGTAGTGCGTGAAAATGGAAAGAAGAAGTGCGTTTCGTCCTTTCTGGAAATGACGCGACAAACCCTTCATGGAATATATAACGCATTTTTGCCAGAATTCGGGGAAAGTTTAAATTATCCGTCTATTCCATGCCGCTCACGTGCATTCATGGAGTAAAAGAGTGGCACTCTATCATACCTCCGATCTACTTTCCTTATCTTTCCTAAATGCCTGGAGCATTCAAATACATAAAGACCTTGAATTATCATCACTAAATCTGGGAGATGTGCACTTTTGCGGGGTGCGGCCCTATGATAATCCAGGACAGAAAGGGATCGTCATGGCGCCCAAGGTTATTTAGGAGAGGTAATCCCACATAATCTCTTTTCCTCCGGGTTAAAATTACGACACATGGGGTATAACGCAAGTTAAAATAATACGTCTCCTTTAAACGAGTTCATGCGCAAGATATTTGTAACATCTGGCAATGCATTAAATATTATGTTAAAGAGGTTATGGAAATAACTAACATATCGATAAGCAGGAAGTTTTTTCGGCGCATAACCAAGTAATTAAAATAATCCACATTATTATAATAAGTAAGCATACTATAGCTGGATATTTGAACGAAATTTATCTGTAGTCCAAAATATACATAAAATTGTTGCTGCAAGGGGTAACATACAATCATCTTTATGACTTTTGATAGAGATACTTAGATATTAATCGATGATTCGGCATACTTTCGTCTCAATTATTACTTTTAAAATGGATTTAGAAAAACCATATTAACACAATGTTTACAATGAATTTCAAGTGATTCAATCCCTTGGAAACAGAGATGGAGGTTTGAAACAAATCAATTTTCAGAAGTATAGAGATAGGCAGTTGAAGAAAAACAAAAACGTGACTGAGGTTTAACAAACTGCAGCCAACAGGAGAATACAAAGAAAAAAGACGAAATGCCAAGTCAAAAATTCGATTCGACGTATTTTAATAATACATTTTGCCTACATTTTTAATACAGAGCCCAAACCTCAAGTCACAGCATGAAGTAATGAAAGCAAAAAATGAAAAATATGACTCTCGAATCGTTTCCTTTTATAAACACATGGCGAATTTCTCTGCCTAAACAAACTTAATATAATAAGTATGGAATTTTTTCGACTTAGGTGCAAAATTATTCAGTGGTATTCTTATGATGGCCACTTCAGCCACCTTCACCTTTTGAACGCCCATCATTCGCACTGGGTACGCGCGAGAAGTCCGGAATGGTGGACGTACGCGACACGCCCACATAAGTCGCTGGGGGACACGCTTTTCCTCGCCGACAGTGGGCAAGTAAATTTCAGGGCTTTACCGTCCCATTCCGAGCATGTCCGAGAGGAGTGTTTAGTTCGGCGGGAGGTGGGTGGGATATTAAGCGGCTTATCCCAAGCCATCCTCCAATTTGTGACCCACCACACATAAGCACATGCCCGTCCAACCGACCAACTACACACATTCAGCGTGAATGCTCTTTCCCTCTCCGCATCTCTTCACTCACACACACTGGCAGATGCCCTCGCTACCAAAGCCGACTCCCGTTCTCGCTAAATGTTGTTCACGAATCATTCCCACATCCAGGGCACAAGCGCTTTGACACGGAAACTGCACCCGTTGGAGCCGAATGGAATGGAAAGTATGTGGACTCACTGGCCAAACCCTTGCTCACATTCTAATGAAGTAGTGTATTTCAAGTGAAAAAATATTATAATTCAATCAGTTAAAAAACTTTGAATTTCGCAGCCATTTGCTAAATCTAGGCGCAATGCTTATAGCAAAGAGTGGCCAAGATTGATACACCCACATTACTCCCTGCACGTCGATGGTGCACGGCAAGGGGTGAGTAATCACTTGTAATAACTTGCGCTGCATCATACCCTAATAAGTTGATGAAGCTAACTAATTAAGCAAAAACAAAAACCTGATAATACTCGCCAGGAGGTGAAATCTTCCCAACGTGCATCATCATCGGTCGTTCAATTCTAAGACTGGTAGACTGCAGCTTGAGTTGAGGTTAAGATTTTTCTATCAATTTTGTGTCATAATGCGATAAATATATACATTAGCAACCTTTATTCATTGGTCGTCAATCCTGGGATTAGTTGACTGCAACCCTCTACCCTTCCTTATCTAATGCTAGTTCCCTACCTCCGGCATCTCTTACTATGTACTTTCCTCTTCATTTGGTCCAAAAACTTACTCCTGGGTCTTCTTTTGGGGGCGTTTCTCTCTATTTTACCTTCAGTTATGTTCTTCACAAACCCATTTTGCCTCAGAGTGAGCGCAATCCATCTGGTTCTTCTTTTCTGCATGGTGTTCCATATTCTCCTTTCCTCTTCTACTCTTCTGTGCACTTCATCATTTCTTATTTTGTCCTTCCATTTTATCTTTAGCATCCTCCTCCAGCACCAGGTTTCGAAGGCTTCTAGTCTCATCTGGTCGACTTTTTCCCATGGTGAATGCTTCCGATCCAGAAAGAGCCATGCTCCACACGAACGTTTTAACATAATGTTTTCTAGTTTCCAACATGTATTATTCATATTATATACTAGAGTATGCTACCAATGATAATAAGACCGTGAGTATTACGACAGCATAAATGTATAGGGATACAAGAGTAAAATAGAAAAATTCTACGCTTGCTGTTTGTACCGCGCAGCAGATTAAGAAACATGCATTATGGAGCAAATCAACAAACTAACTACACCATCTATCGATAAACTTAGTTAATAATGTTGAATGTCAGCTATTATTGTCTGTTATATTTTACGGGAAAGATGGATTTCTATACCAAGAATATGTGCGGAATGTAGTTAAGATCATCAGATTACTCCCAGTAGAATAAAACTAAATAGTGAGGTAGAAATAAAAAAAATTTGAACACAACATGGGCGTATTTTTCTTATTTCCTCACTTCCATCAGCTCTACAGATATAATCCAGGGTTAAATTAATATCTTCCGTATCATTATTTAGATAATCAGACTTTTTAAGCGATCATAGCTCAGCGAGTAACCTCCAAGTCTCTAGTGGATCCTACCATCTCCACGCAACAGCTATGTAACACTTTCTGATCGGTATTAGAGCGACTGAGTGACGCTTGTGATTTGCATCGCCCTGCGCCCGCATTTAGTCCATGTGTGAACACGTAAGAACATGCAAATAGAATTATTCTTGGACCGACTCCCAGAGCAAATCGAAAAACAATTCATCGCTCGATCTGTCTCGCGTTGGTTAATCTGTCAAGTTTTGGAGCTCGAGCTTGCTCAAATATCAGTCAAAAATAAAAAGAGGGGCATATTTTGTCCCTCACGCTTTACAGCAGCAAATTGTTTACAGTATTTGTACGAACGAATCGATGCCTACAATATAGTAATAACCAGATGGATTAGCAGAGTGGGTTTGTGAAGAATAAGGGGAAATGTCCCTAAAATAAATCTAAAGGGTAAACATGCATACCAGAGAAAGGATAACTCATTTTAAGAACTACGGGGAGTAAGGGAACTATCTATAGATAGAAAAGGATAAGAGTTTGTAGATTTTGGAGGATAAACCTAACTTATAACTGAACGATCGATGAAAACGAGTATCATTTTTATAGCCATTGCGGCACAAATAGCTTCCGTTCCAAAGTGCTGTTTTAAAGGAGTACTTCCTCCATTTGGTTTTTGTTAACAAAACTCCAAAATACTTCTAATATGACTTTATTTCACCTTAAGTGTAAGCATTTATCATTGGTTTAACGTGATTTAACCTACTTTCTTATGACCGATGACTTTAGGGGGCTACCCTTATACGAATACATATATGAACGTAACAGTATTAACACAGGCTTAAACTAACATACAAACATACATTTCAACTTATATTTAGAAATAAATGAGCATGTGAATGAAATCTCAAACGTGGAATTTTTTGAATGATCCAAAAAATGCAAGTAGGAACGAAATATATGCTTATAGTAATACGTCGAGTTTATATGCTTCATGATATCTCTTCTACAAGAGTTAATTTTAATAGCTGTATTTCTAAACCATGTTTGGAACTGACCTATAAATTACAACCTCGGTTATATACAATTCAATAGATTTTCATAAAAATGGGTTTTATAATCGTTCTCTTGTGTCACATCATTGTTACTATTGAAATATTAGGCTAATGAGCCTAATTGAGACGCCATCACTACCATCAAATTGTAATTCGTCTTAACTCTTTCCTCACTATTTTTAATTTAACTTGATAGTTGAAAGGAATATGATGAAATCGATGAGAAAAACAATTTAAATATTAAAAATATCATGCCATGTGAGGGAAAATTAATTGGTATTATAATATTATGTTAATAAAACAAATAATACTAACCTATGTGTTACCTCTCCAGGCAATAAATTTTTGATGCCCAAAAATACGCATTTGAAAACATTTGAACAATACCGTAAAATTGGGATACGCACCTGGTACCAGTATTTTCCACTAAGCCATGCTTTTTTCTAACACTTTATGAGCTTAGGAGAAATTTGCAGGGACAATGCGTTGAATTGTCTAAATTTTTACATTGACAATATTTTAATTCTCTAGGCTCTACTCTCAGAGTTTTTATCTTAAGATTCGAAAGCTGCCTCAAATTAATTGGTTTCCTCACATAAAGCAAGCGTAGGAGAAAAAAATGTTGACATCACACCACTTCGTTTGTTGAAATGAGAAAGAAATCACTTGCGAGTGATCTCTATGTGATTCATTGTGATTTAGCTTGTATTTCCTGAACGGAAGAATTGAGCAGCACATAATTCCACTTAAAGGAATATCAGACAAATAAAACGGTCGGATTTTACATTCAAATCCGATTTGATCGCCTGCGTATATCGATGGAATTGAAACTCAAATACTAAAATAAAGCCCATCCCCGTTGGAAGAAAGTAAATACCACAATTGATACGATTGCTCCTAAAACCAATGAACGAAAGCAAGGAGTTTTTTATCGGGCTTAGAATTTTTGATAACAAAAGAATATTTTTTGTTATTTCTTCTTTTTGCAAACAAAAAATACTAAATGAGAAGTATGGAATGAGGTTTTTATTTGACTCTTGATAGAATTTATTTTACTGCACAAAGCGTGATTAATGAAATATTTTTTGAAAGAACCGGTGAATAAGATACTTTCCAGAATAAACATAAAAGTTGATTTTAGTTTTTAATCAGGGTTATGAACGCTTGAGACTACTGTTTACAATAGCTGCAATAAACTATTAAAGAATCTATTGATATGCCATACAAGGCCATAAAATGCACCGCTTATATTTATGATACATTAAAAATTAAACCCAATGAACTTAGAAATAGAGAAAGAAGATCGAAAAATTTTAAAGTGAGGAAATAATTCACAAAAAATTTATTTATTTCGTTATAGTTAACGTCTCAGATACTGAAAATACCTTAGATGACATCAGATTAATCACATTTCTTACACCTAAGAGTGAAACAGTAAATCCATTATATGTTTTTGAACTGCAAAGTGGATAGCGTGATTCATAAACAATATCGTCCCTTGAATTGAAATTAGGATTCAATAGAATATCTCAATCGACATTCTCACTATCCAGGATAAGAGCACTTCAGTGAATTCTTGATTTTAATTTGAAACAGCTCTTCTTTGCGTTTGCAAGCGAATTATTATTTCCCGTTGAAGTCACTGCAAGTGCGCTTTTATTAATTCGATTTCAGTGTGATTTAGTTCGTCTTCCCGAAATAGAAGAATTGAGATGTATCTACAGCTCCTAATGGCACCCCCTGCAAGCTGAGAGGAAAAAAATACCAAACAATCAGCACGACATGCTACATTCATTTCGGTCGTCAGAGAGCAAGAGACATAATTCGATTGATATCAATTGTGACAAATGGAAAAAATGAGAGAGGTGTGGGGTCCTTACTTTTGTACAAAGCCCTCGTCCCTCTTTTAACAGCAATGAGAATATTCGGGAATCAAAGCTTTCATGGGCATCGTCTTTATCTTTCCGCGCCGCAGCTGGCTGAATGTATCCCGGTGAATGGTAGGAGATCGAAAGGACGAGGACAAGCCTTTGCCTAATTCTCGGAACGGAACGGCCGGCGGAAAATCCAATTTAAAAGGTCGTCCAGTGTTCGCGCGTGTCGTAGGATAGAGAAGATGGAAGAGGTAGAGAGCAGGGCAGGGAGGTTTGAGGTGAGTGTATGAGAGAGGGTGGGATTGTTCGAGAAAAGATAAAAATGATGCACAGGTGGTGCAAGGGGGCGAAGTGGACCCCGCTGCTCTGCACGAATACGGCGAATATACCTTATAATGAATAAACTCACAACTCACGAATGCATAGTACATGACAACTCACGAATGCTACATGCATAATAGTCATTATAGCAAATCCTATCATGATAGATAAACTCAAATCTTCGACGAATTTATGCTCTCTCGCAACATTTAATACTATGGATCGAAGTATACGACGTGGTATATAGTGAAATTTCTCAAGTGCCTGGAAAATGACGCTGTTTGATATCTAGAGCATCTACTCCCTTTTTATTATGTAGAGAGTATGTTCTTCCTTCTTCCATCCACCTAAAATATCTTGTTCGGCAGTAAGATTATCATTCCCTTTTATTGTCTTCCTCGTACCCTTTTTCCACATATTCCTTACCTCCTACTTTTATTATCACTTGCTCACCTATGTGGTTAATGTAACTATTTCACTTTTACTGTGTTTCTAAGTCCGTATGCACGTCTTTATTTCAATGTTTTCTCATTTTTTGTTCAGAAAGTTTCGCTGAATGATGTGTTACCAGTAAAATTCCACGGAATCTGAACATCCTCCAATAGCAATCTTGCTCTTCCTGTATTTATTTATTATTGGTCTTGCAGGGACATTATCCATTGTTTAAAATCTCAGTTTATCAGAGTCTTCTTCTGATGTTTTTATAATTTGTCTGAGATTTATAAACGGAGCGTGACAAAATATGATTTTGGCACCCTTCAGTTCCACAAAATATTTGATAATATATACTTAATTGCATGTATTATACTTAATAATACATGCAATCACTCTTCAGCTCAATAAAGCGCAATGTTTATTAGACAACGATGTAAGGACGCGTGATTTTAAGCACACAGGAAATATGTATGACGTCAATTTATCGCATGGAGCATGGGAATAAATAAAATGTGCGAAACAAATAAAGTTAATCAAGTGAATTAATTTTCCAAATTCTGTTTTTACTCTGCATAAATTGATCCCGTGGTGAAGTTCTTCTGAGGAGTAATAAAAAAAGAAGTTTCTTAACATTTTCTGATATCAAATCCGATAGAGGAAGTGTAGTATGTTGTTTTTATCGAGTGTGAGAGATGATTGTAAGTATTAGTACATAGAGTGTATGTAAGTAGGCAAAGTATAGGTATGTAATCACGAATGCAGAATTAATGGCCTTCAAACCTAAACTTGTTCCAAAAAATCTCTTTTAATAACTAGAACCCGGTCTTTAGAAATAGACCGGACACCGGACCGGACGCAGGATTTTGGCCCGATTAACCGACAGTGCGGGTTGCCTAACGTTAAGAAGAAAATTCCTGATTTCTCTTTTACAACTGGATTGAAGCCTTTCTATCAGTCACATATCGTGAACCATTGCCTGTAGTAACACTTTGTATGTGTTATATAAAAAAATGGAGCAAATTGACTAACTTCTAGGGACATGATTTTGCTTTAAAGAAAGGATTGTTCAGAGGAGTCTCAAACTTCTCACCTGGAGAAGAGTAAGTTCTCGATACAATTCCTGAATGCTTGCCTCCATCCTTCACTACCACTTAATCGCCACAGCGAGATCTCATTCCGCGAAAAAATGTAATAATCACTGAGAGAGCACGAAATGACATGAAAGGTGTCGCAGCGGTACTTATACCTAGTACCCAAGCATCCGTACGCTTCCTCTGCGTCAAGGAAGAAGTGATTTGTGCGTTTGACATTTTATATGGAGGTTGCTGTGTATGTATGAAGAACAATAAATTAAAACAAATATTTATTAATGAATATGGTTACATTTTTTTCAAAATATTCTCCACGATAGTCTATACACTTTTGCATACTTTCAAATCAATTTTTATGACACCTTTTCCATTCCGATTCAGGTGTCTCCAAAATATTTATTTTGAACATATCAACCACTTCTTGTGGAGTCACAAATTGTGGACCACGTGTTTAATTCTACACGTGAGAATAAATCATTCGGTGCCAAATCAGGAAGGCGGATGACCCATTGGATCAATGCTTTGAATGATCAAATATTGCGTTATTTGGCCCGATGGATTTTTAAATCGACAATTTAAATAAAATTTAAATTTAAATTTTCAATCTATTTTATTATTAGATTTTAACCGTAGCGACCAACGATTTTGGTCCCTATCTGTTTTGATGTTTGCAGGCGAATGCGAATTTAAAAAAGTTGGACTATTTCGAGAGACTAATAAAGCTTCGCACCGGAACGAATAGAAAGCGCCCTTTTTAATACTTATCAACCATTATTTCGTATTTTGTAAATTTTTCCTCTAAACCTTAGACTTACTGTTACATCCGTGCTGCAAGTGGCTCCTTGGCGTGCCCATACAGTGGATGTGTTATCGCTCTGTTTGTTCAGATAAGGCTATGGATTTAATTGAACTCACCTCTTGCTCTGCAAATTTCAGTGCTGGATACCAAATTCTGAAGCAGTACTTGATACGAGTCGTTGCTAGAGTTTAGTTATATCTGAAATTTTAGGCCGGGGGACTCTATATATTTGTTTATGAATGAAATTCGCTTATAGATGAAACTTATCCTCATTCACTCAGTTACAAAACTTTTAAAAAATATCGCCCGTTTTAATGCCATGCTCACTAAACTGAATCAAATTTATGGAATCCATTATGTAGCAATATATACTGTACATTTATTTTTTAGGTGCAAAACTTTCACCGTTAATTAATGAATAAATTAATCCCGACGTTAGGCTAGAAGTTAAAGGAAGAAAACGCAAAGTAATATGCCTTCATCCAGTGCTACGCTTACGCATGCTGAAACAACGCTCGTCTGGATTAAAGAGACATTGTAATCCATGACCCAACTTAGTCACCCTGTACTCGCTCACCTTGGTTCTGGGAAAGAGTAAATTCTCTCAAATTAAATGTTCTCCTGAAATATCTTCATTCAGTCAAAATAGCTCCTTCATCTCACTCCCGTTCCCGTCATCATTATGAGACCCTTAAAATCCTCCAGCAGCAGAGCCAACGGCGGGCACTTAGCAAACGCGCCAATGCACCCCTCTTCAAATACACCTCCCCTGTGATTAAGCTCCCACACCTTTCACCTCATTGTACGTCATCAGTCACCCCTTCACTCTCATACTACTCCTAGCTCCATCACCTTTAACTCCCTCCCCTTGGTTACCAAAACTAGAAGATACTATACACGGACGTACCCGCCCCCTCATCCTGACTCTATTTAAAAAAAACGGTCTATAATTCACTTGGCAGAGTTAAGGAAGCGATGTCACTCATTGTGTCACATATATTGGGATTTGGACATATATTGGGCACGGTTCAAAACCTCAGCTTTAATCAATGGTTTCCCATCAATTCCCTTGAATGAAAGTCTACGTATACGCCTCTCCGTTGCATATCTCTCTACAACAATCTAAAAGCCACCTTGAAGTGCACATACATTGAGGATGCTACGTAACCAACATAATATATGGACTAAAGCATGATAAAGGAATCGGGATATACAAGGATTATTTTTAAAATTTACTTTTTGGAGTATATTTGGCTTCACTTATCTTATTCCTTACTATTTGAATTAATGGTTTACGAAAATAAAAGTTATCTTTTTCTTATTTTTTGCAGTGCTTGATTCAATTGAATCTTCACTTACGGTAACTGGAGCCTATGGTGCATCAACTTCTCCATAAGGATTTGTGTCTGTTAAATGTGGAATAACCGAAGGTAATGGACTTAAGAGAACAATTTTTAATTATTAACGGAATAATTGCGTTCCTTTCTCGTCTCCCGTTAACAACATATCTGCCTTGAGTTCACTTGGATCTTGCAACATTCAACCTCATTGTTCCGAATGTGTACCGAATTCAAAGGAAAACATCCCCGTCCATGCAATGATGTCTTACGGAAATCAGGGAAAGTTACGTCCTTATTTTACATTCTAACTCGCTTTCCAAAGGTGGAAATTTTGAGCCTCACTGAATTTAAAGGCGGACAGAGGTATTGCCGTTACAGTCTCACTTTTAATTCTTTTCATGCTAGAACTCAGTCAGCTAATTTGGTCCGCAAAATTAGCTAAAGAAGGTTACCAGAGTTGAATTATGACCACAGGTCACGTATTTCAAAATAATCTCGGACTCAAACGGATCATCAGTACTCACAATCACTACATATATTTGTAATTCCATGAGCAATCTCGAGTGGTCCAAAAGAGGATAAAAGCTCTAATAACATGGGAATTAAAGTTTTTACAACAAAGCGAATAAAATGCTTGATGAAGTTTATTTGATCGAGAGTGACGTTATATGAGATACCTCTCCCTCATGCCTTCAAATTCGCCGCCCATGTTTTCATATCATCCCTAAACCGCTCTCACGCACTTCCGCTTCAAAACCGTTTGCCTTCCATTCAATTTACAAAATTTCTTTCCTTTAAATTACCTTTTTCATAATGGATTTACTCTTGCATGGAATCCATTTGGGCAAAATCTAAATGATATAAAGCCGCTTCATGGAGCAAAGACGATACATTTCACGTGTACTGGTCAAGGGAAAAAACATGCAGCTTAGTCCCAAAGTCCGGAACCAACCTTGTACCAATTACTGGCATCCCATTTTACGCCTCTTTCTTCCGTTATAAGATTAATGGAATGTCTCCTCACGGCAGAGAATATTATCGCAACTAGATAATTAAAAGCCCTTGTAAGGCCATGCCCCTACAGCCCACGGTAGTATAGTTTCTCTGCCAGAACAAAAGCAATAATTTTCAATTATCCTTTCTCTCAGTATTTGTTCAAGCTTCCAACTAAATGCAAAGGTCAACCGAAATTCGATTTGTGTAACTTAATTAAAGCACATAAAAATATTCATGAAAGCATTATCTCACAGCAGACTCATTAATCTAATGTTTAGTTATTTATGATTCCAGTGAGATGTAGGGTTTAAAACAAATAGAGTAAACATTAGCGATTATTGAAAAAGCGGGGTTAAAACTTTTTCGATAGTTGTAGAGTAATTAATATTGAGGATGCAGTGATTCACTTTGTGTATGAACATTGTGAACACTTTGTGTATGAACACTGTAAAATTAAAGTAAACAGCAACCCGAAAATAGTTACGCTGTAGTTAACGCGGGTTTCCAACAAGTATTTTTCAACGAATTGGTAGGATCCCTAATTCATTCCACTGGGTATCCAAACTATCATTACAAATTAGTCAGCTATGCCGTGTTTCAACTTTGAACGACTCGAGAGGAGCTTTTGAAAATGTTTCAATTTTGACAAAGCTTATCCTATTCGATATAAGCCTATCTTCAATGAACTTACAACACTCAAAGGGATAAGATAGGCATGCATTTTATCAACTTTAAGCACGACTCTTCTATTTTATGATAATTTAAAATTTGATCCATGCGGATTAGGGAATCAAACAATTGTTATATGTTAATAATTCATAAATATCGTATTAGTATTGCACTACTACGACAACATACCTTATCTTCCAAGCAATTTACTAGAATATGAAAGGATGTAAAAATGCGCAGTAGTGTTCTCTTTTTCTAATGCATTGACATTTCATAGACCTTAAGAGCAAGAGAGATGCAGAAAAGTAACACAAAAAAATGAAATAAAATATTATGATTATTAAGGTAATCTACAAGATAAAATGAGTGTATAAGGGAGTAGGAGTCCTCAAGATTTTTACACATAATCGTTCCTATCTACCAATAATATTTACCCACCTCAGCGTACGCCCTACCTTTCCTCATCCCATCTTTTTGTTGTGAGCTGGTTTTAGAGAGAGATTCCCTCATGATTTCAATACGTTCGTCATTCGTCATGTTTGCTCCGCTTCTCCCCCCATCTCCCCCTCCCGGAAATTGCTGGTCGACCTTTTGCTGGGCTTAGGGCATTCTATTATTTCTATGACGTTTTGCTCTAGACTTGTTTGTATCATCCGGGTCCCGCGGAGGACTCCAAAGGAAAACATTCGGTCCACTCTTTCACAGAGGATGGGATGATGACCATATAAAAGGGCTGCCGCGAGCACCAAAAGTCAGTTAAAGAACCTTAAATAATTTCAGCCATGAAGACGGGTTAAAGTAAGTATTTACTTTAATAGGCACTCTCAACTGCCAACGGTTGAGAAATGAAAATACATAAGCCCAAACAAAAGCCTCATAGGTTTCGGTTTCACAAATATAGTATATTAAATTATTTACTGCAAAGTTTCTGCAAAGAATGGGAAACTGATCGAACCAATAGGCAAGTTGGGCTATTTCGTAATAACTAAGATCAAAATACGTTTCTGCAAAGCATGGGAAACTGATCGAACCAATGGGTAAGATGGTCTCTTTCGTAATAACTCAGATGAAAATATGCCTGGACAAGTATCAAAAAGATCTCTATGCGTACACTATCAGTACGTAACTCATATCAATATTGTGATTGCGGCACTGTACTCTTTCATTGAATGTATTCTTACTCTTATATCTTTATTTCCATAGCCAGATTGAGCGCAGAATACAAAAAAAATAATTTCATGACCGAAAGTTAATGCTTCTTAAACAAGGAGGAAGAGATATCTATCGTACACTACCAGTACGTAATTCATATCAATATTGTGATTGCGGCACTGTACTCTTTCATTGAGTGTATTCTTACTCTTATATCTTTATTTCCATAGCCAGATTGAGCGCAGAATACAAAAAAAAATAATTTCATGACCGAAAGTTAATGCTTCTTAAACAAGGAGGAAGAGATAAGTTGAGTAAAGTCCAGCAGATAGACGAGTTGCTTTTAGGGAAAAGAAACTTCTCGACAGTAATTTTTTGAGGGAGGAAGATAAAAGCGTCGCCACGGGGTAAAGAAGACTGAATGCCTTGCCCGGACCCTCGCGTGTTTCTCCGAAGGGATCCTCCTAAACGAAGTTGATAGCTACATTCCTCCCGAGACGTAACTCGTGAAAAGAAAGGCAGCAGCTTTATCGTATGTCCTTTCCAACGGGGAGGAATAAATGTCACTTGTGACACTCCAGAATATGTTAGTGGTAATAAATGCTAACATAAAAACTCTCATGATATGCAATAATGAAAACTTCACCTTTCTCATGCCTTCACCACGGAAGGGTTACATACACGTAGTGCAATTCCCATTAATCCCCAACCATACGGTGAGTAACCGGCAAACAATTCCAATTGGCTGCCGCACCCCATTCAGAATTACACATTTTGCGCTTTGAATATGAAGATGTACCTATCGGAAATATCCCATTATTTCTTACGCATAACATCTAGAGTAGATAAATGGAACACACAAAAATTGTACCTTAGATTATAAAAATTGTGTGCCCACAGATTTACGACGTAAATTACTGTTTCTGTTTCATCTAGGTTCTTGGTCTAAATTGGATGAGTAAACACGCTGAAAAAACCTAACTGATCACAAAATCACCAAAAATAAACCAGGAATTGATGACATAATTACTGTGATTAAAATTTCTCTTGGAATGGGTAAAGATTAATTAAAGCAATATGGTGGAGTTTTGGAGAAGGCAGATCCACCCTGTACAGTTGATTGAGGATGCATCGGTGAGACAGATAGACAGGTATATGAAAATCAAAATAAGCTACTATTTCTCTGAACGTCCAAGGGCTAAAATTCCTGACCCATAAATTGAATGAATCAAAGGGCAATTCTTAGCCTCATAATTGTCATTTACAGGTTACATAGACTCCAGATACTAAAATGTATTTAAATCGACACTTAGTGGAAGAAAGAACTTTGTTGTTAGGCTGGCGCCTAACTAAGAAATAGTTTCCAATCTTAAGCGATATCTGAATGGTAAGGATAAAAAGTTATATGTTATCTCGACTATGAATTGAGAATTAACTTTTAGCCTTTACTCTAAGGTCTATAACAGACGTTTCTATACTTAGTTGTTGACTCAACGAATTCTCTTCGGCAGAATTTACTAGTAAAATGCCATAAAATAAGATCCAAGCAAATTAACCACGAACAATATTGCAATGAGAAAAATTCGGCCTGGACCGGGAATCGAATCACGGACCTTTGGTTTGCCGGACCAATGCGCAGGCCTCTACGCCATCCAGGCTTCTTAATTCTCTTGGCAATTTTGGTGGATACAATGGAACTAGTAGTGCTGGTGATAGAATAAGTACTGGTGAAGGATACTGTTGCATAGTGGTGGCTTCTTTGAAGCCCTCTCCTCCCTTGCGTAGCCATTTTTGATGGACCGCAAGGGCCTGAGATCTCGTTCCATTGTGTTCCCAAAATTGACGTGAAAATTAGTGAGCCTAGATAGCGTATTGGTCTGCGTATTGGTCCGGCAAACCAAAGATCCGTGGTTCCATTCCCGTACCAGGCCGAATTTTTCTCATGGCAATTGTATCAAAAAATTCACCTTCTATAAAAACAACGATACTCAAACGATATTATACTGTCTACCAAATGTATTTCAAACTCTTACAACACGTATTTCCATTTTGTTTAAGAGTTTGAAATAAATTTGGTAGACAGTACGTTATCATTTGAGTATCATTGTTTAATATGCTGTTCTACAATATCTCGCCGGATAAAGTGAAGTTTATTCACCTTCTATATTTGAATAATTTTCCGAAAAATATACTCGTCACATTCATATTCAGGACAGACGCACCATCTTATACAAAGAATATTTGTAAATGACCATTAGAGAAAAATAAATTCTAACTACCTAAATAACTACCTAAGGAAACACTATCCTGTCCAGCCATAAGGGAGTAAAAAAATACTCATTTCCTGCTCCTGTTTTATCCCTCCCTCCCTCTTGAGATCACCAATTCAACAAGTTACGCAAACACTTGGCTCAGCCAGAGAAAATATTCCGCGAAAATACGACTCTCCTACTTTAAACTCTCAGTAATTACCAATTTTTAAATCAATGGAGGCTATGTTGGCCGCTTGCTCTCCAAGGGGGCTCTTTTCTCTGTCCCCTGTACTGTCCCTTCAGATTTTCTATTGCTTTGATTTCCTCTCGTTCTCCCTCGTCATAGGCCGATAAGGCTCGAGAGGCATCACGGTAAGTTAAATTTAATTAAAAGAATTCAGATCATGTGATTATCAGTGTCTTATTAAAACCTCGCATCTCTATGAATGAAAGATGAGACAAAATAAAAAATCAAGTTGATGAGAGGTGTTCCATCAACCCACGCATAATTGACGCATGCAACAAAAAAATGGAGATTCTAAGGCATATCCGTAACATACAGTTCTTTTTAGTCCAATCTCTTATCCAATTTATTTTCCATAATCCCTAACTTCTTAGTGGTGACTGTCCTAACACCCTTTGACGCACAATCTTACCAAAGCTTACTTAGTGGTGAATAAAATATTCAGATTTACATCCAGTTTACAGAAATAACTCATTCTGATGTGCCCATTGGCACCAAATGGCTTTGAAATAATGTCTAATTGCTAATGCGAAGGCGTTACCGAGGCGTTTTTTCAGGATAATTAATTATTTTCGGGCCTTCTTCCGCTTGGTCTCAATTACTGACAGATGCCAGCCATACTGGCAAGTCTTGGATTAAATCCACATCTAGTATTTTAGGGTATTGGAGCTAATCGGAGTAATACAACAGTAAACTGAGGAACGCTTGCCCTTGTATTGTAAATGAAAAGCTAACTTATTCCGCATAAATTTATCTCAAGATAACCCGGGTTTTGACCTGATGAAGATGTGCCACGTTGAAACTCAAAATCTTCTTTGTCTTCAAATAAATTAATGTGGAATAACTGGATTATCTTTTCATTTGCAATGCTGAGGAAATTTATACGAGTCACACCTGAGACAACAAAGCTTCCTCTTGTAAATACTGGAATTCTGTACTATAATTCCAGTATTTATCCCAATTACAGCTGAGGGTTCTATGAAGTGTTAGGCGCAAAATCATTAAATTTAATTGCTCATATAAATTTAAACTATAATTTCTGAAAAATAAACGTATGCAAAAATCTGCCAGTCAATGTTTCACATTTTACGCAAACATTTTATTACCTTGATAACACTTTGTATGCATTCAAGAACGAGCTATGCATTCTACTGAGCATTTTAATGCCATTTTACCATTTATAATTGGAAATTAAAATATTTTGAATACTTTGTGCTTTAAGAATAAATTCGACACATTTAATTAAACATATATAGGCTTTCATTTGAATTAAACACATAGAAATCCTTATAGTACCATTCTAAATTATTCGGCTGTATATTATCAATTTTAATGCTCCCGCAAAAGTTCCTGGGGCAGACCTGCGCGGTAAGGAGGGCCGGTGAAATTGAAGGGAATGGAGTAAAACGACGGAAGGGAATAGAGGGAGGCAACGAAAAAGAGAGAGAATGTGGAAAACCGAACTATTTAGCGAAAAACGCACGTGGCACTAACATGTACTGGTTAGAGTTGAATATTCTATGACTTTGCCCGGCTCTTTCTTAAAGTCTGTGAGGAAAACGAGTCAAAACAAGAACTGGTTGAGGTAGTTTATTTCTCTTCTCCAAGCACTTCTGTTGACAGCAATCGGAGATATTTTTTCTGACTGACCCTCCACATTGAACAACCATCCTCCCCTATTTCGTAGTACTTAGAATTCCGTTGGCCAATTCCCGTACCTGTTCACTGCAAAACTCCAGGAACTTTTGCTACAACTATATCTAAATTTAAAGGCATAATTTTAATGCAGCATATCAATCGTGTGGTCTACCCAATTGGTTAAAGTGGAAACGATAAATACACCACAAGAAATCTTAGCAGAGGAAGTGGCCTTACTTGCCTACTCATTTGAGAACATCATCCAAGGATCTACGTAAATATAAAACGTCCTTACCTGAAAAGAAGAGATAGAAAATTTTAATTTTTCATTCAAATTGATCCGCTAACAGTCTCAATAACACTATTGTAATCTAATTTCGTTCAGAAGAAAATATTTTAAACGTTTAAAATGTAAAAAATATTTCACCACATTTCTGATTCTTCATGATTAGAAGACTATCCGTTGGGCAATTAAAAAAACAAACCGCATTAATGAAAGGCATTAAATGTTCTAAAGACATGAAAAAAATTATCACGTTATCCCGGTTATTATAGAGGGAATGCCTTCATATACTTCACACAAAAGGAAGTGTTTCTTAAACGGAAAACTCGATGAATCAATTCCTAAACAACAGACAGTTTTTAGCCATCTTGACAACGATGTAAAATTTCGCACGGAAAGCATCAAAATGACAATATATTAAAAAAATGAAAACTAAATTTTATATTAATCTCTTATTTTTATTTCTTCTATCTTCATTTTTTCCATTGGTTTCATTCTGCTTTAGCCCTCTTTTAAACTTGAATTTGACGACTTTAATCACTTCCTCAGAAAATTCGATAAAAGTCATTGCCTAGGTGTCATTCTTGAAATAAATGCTCGCAATTAGCTAATAATCTAGGTTTATATCAATGTTCATGGTTCATAGTAACGGCTACTTCAAAAATACTGAAGCTGCAGTCAACAATGTCAAAGTTTCAACTGATTATATTTAAAGCGATGTGACAACGCGTTTTAAATAAGATAAAATTCCTGTTTATTCTCGTTAGTTTTGGGTTTGTGATATTTATTAAAATGTTTCTCATCTGTTCTTAGCATTGCAACATTAGCTATTAAAGATTTTATAAAATATAGAGGGAGTTAATTTTTAACTTTTCCTTCGCAATGAATGTTGTGAAATAAAAGTAACAAATATCTTTGATTGACAGGTTATAACATTGAGGGGATGAAGTAATAATGATTGCTTATGATTTGAACCAGAGTTTCTGGCGAATAGATTTCACCCTAAAACGAGTTGACACATTACAGCTGTTTTGGGTTCACAAGCCGTGCTACTTAATGAAATACCATTACATAAATCGAGCAATCAACCATGCAGAAAGAACACAGCGGAAGGATACGAGAACTAAGATAAAGGGAAAATATGTATTTAAAAAAGATAAAACATTGTAATGTCCTCTCTTGATATTTATTTGTGCAACGTGTTGTGACTCTTAAAGCGTCATCATCAGGCATAATCAGCAGGTAAAAATGTGAATATTTGTGATTATATATTTATTTACCTGAAGATGACGCTCTAAGTGTCAAAATGCGTTGTACATATTAATAATCGAGTGGACATGGCAAATTTTTTCTTTTTTGACATTCACGATGATGTTTCACAATATATCGCCGGACAATGTTAAATTTATTAGCAAATTTGCATTTACGAATTAATGAATAATATGTACATAATTTTATTTATTGCATACAGGCTGCTGAAAGTAAAAGTTATTGTCTTTTAGTGCATTACATCATTTGACGAAGTCAATTGCGTTGAACCGAATGTACTACATAACTGTTCTACAAAAATTTGCTTTGTTGAACATAATCAGACAGTGTTAAAGACTTAAAGAATATAATATCTACTTATGCGCTGCATTGCCAGTACACAGAAGCAGCATTCTTGACTTAGATAATTAGTAAATACTACTTACTAGAGAGTCAACCCATTTTCACCCACCAAACATGAGTTCCTTATTAGAAAGATATAACTCTGATACACCATAATTTTATACATTTATATTTCGAAAAATTTCATTTTAATTTATGTCCCTACTTTCAATGCAGTCCCGATTGAGGCGCTTTGCTAATCATATCCAGTGTTACAATTTTACATACTTGTATGTTGTGACATGATGATGCATTATATTCATTAATAAACAGACGTGAAGCCCTGCCATACTGACTATACGATGCCAGCCTTCATTATATTCCGACATCCTATCAAATAAAATGTCTCAGGTAGGTAGGTAAAAAAACATTTAAAGGTGCTTTTTGGTCAAGCAAATCTCTACAAAACAGTCATCATCCAGACCATCCAGACCAAAAAGACCATCAGGGAAATAAACTAATATACTTAGGCCATAGAGGCATAAAAATACCAAGACCGTATGATCTATTCATAGAACCTTCATATGACCGGAATTGCTTTAGAAGAATATATCTCTACCAATTGCTTCACCTTCAGTTTAAAACTTAGGTGACACAATTCCTCATTAGAGGACTCTGGAACCATACATTTAAATGATAGGGGGGAAATATGCTTAGTAAAAAATAAAAATATCTCTTTCAATTGAAAACAAGCAGCTGACTTGAATATAGCAAGCACGATGTAGAGCATTGGAAGCTGAAATACAGAGAGAAGAATGGAATTGGGTCTTTTAACAATGTGAATATTTGTGATAAGATTTGCTTTTGACGGGAAAATATAGAAGACAGCCAATAAGAAGGAGAGAATGGAAATTCGACAGTCCATCTCCTCAAATCTCTCCTCATCTTACTCATTCTTCTTTCTCAAGCACAAAGAATCCTCTTTGGCCATATCAACCACGCCCCCTTTTCCCGACGGTGCAGCGCCGCCTGAATGCCCTAATGCCCTGGACCCTTTTCCATCCTGAGGTAAAGGCGCATTACTCGACAGTAACGAGGGCTAAAGGACCTCGCCTGACCCACCCCATTCCCACACCCCCAAAAATCCCTTGACTCTCGCCCCATTCCGAACTCTTGAGCCTTTCTTGAACGAACTCTTGAGTATCGAGCGTCGAGAACGTTCGTGATGGACAGAGAAAAAGTCTTGCCCTCCATCCGACCTGGTCTACAAAAGCTCTCCGCGAATCTGACCTCTCCCCCTAGTCCTCTCCCCTTGTAACTCCCAAATTTCACGGGTGGATTTAACTTTTCTTTTCGGAAACGGAACCTTTGGATAAAGGTTCTCAAAATATGGCCATCAACACAGAAACGCACAGCGTTTGCTTCATCGAATATTCCGTGCAATGTCACTGGTGAGAAGCGAATTTATCACAATATTTTCTTGTTTTCGTGACCTATTTTAAACTTTTTTTTACAAATAACTTCATGATGCAAAAATCCCATCATCAATTCTGATATATTTTTCCTCTTCCATCCCTTCCACGTGGCTAGTCACGGAGGGAGCCCCTGTTGATCGGCTTTGGTTGCAGCCAGCAGATTAAAATACAGGTGTTTAGGTTTGGCAATTTCTTTATAATTAGTTTTAAATAATCTTAAGGAGTTAAAATATACAAAACATAATCGTCGATAACAGATGTAATAAAGTAACATGCAAAGATTACTTAAATCATTGCAACCCAGTTAATTGCAAGGCTCCATGGATCTGGATTTTTACTTCTATCACCCTTGGTTGGGTTGCAGTTAATTCTCCGTGGCCCCAAGTTGTAGCATATTCTACATTTATCTTTTCACTCCCCTACGCCGCACTTTGAAATAGCAAGGATTCATTACTATATACACATGGGATGTACGTATTAAGAGTGAAACCTAGATTTTAATCTTGACGACAATCCAATTTAATCAGCCGCATTCAGATATTTTAAAGAAAATAGGCATTTTTAACATAATTTAGACTGTTTTATGAGAATCACGTACAACGGTAGCTGAGGTATAGGTAGTGGATAGTAGCAGAAATAAGTCGCAATAATGACTGATAACAGTGTAAATGCTTATAGAGGATAATAAAAAGGGGTTGGGTTTTTATATGATGCAGGAGAGAAAAGAATAAAATCCCCCTTTAAAAAGGATAAAAAGCTATCCTTCGATACCTTCTTACGTAGTTCAAAATTGCCAAATGCAGAAGAATTTATGAAGTTTTACTCGGAGTACACTAGAAATATATGACAGAAGAAATGTCTCCGTGAAAACAAATTAGTAATTCATGACTCGGTTCAACATTTGATACTTAAGTCAATGGTGTAATGGGTGTAACGTTCTTCGTTGATTTTCTCTCTTCTTGAGAGAGAATGAGGGTCGCGGGTTCGAATCCCGCCTGGGTAGATTATCCACTGTGCAGAACATGGATGTTTGTGTGTGTTAAAAATTGAGTCAATTGTAAGAAAGGACTTTACAGTCCTAAATTTGCTCGAAATAAAGACAAGTCATTGTTATTATTATTATTATTATTTTCTTTTTCGATATCATCGGAGGCAAAACTTCTGAAAACAAAAGAAACGTGATAAGATCAAGGTTTATCCACTGAATACGGCAAGAAACAGAGGAAGAGTCAGTAACCTCAAAGAATATTCAACGCTATACATATACACCATTATGACAAAGTGAAGTAATAAAATTATATTTAATAATTTGCGAAAATGGACTGATGGGTACTAAATCATGCAGATCAATTTAAATTGTATGACACTTTGGAGTTCACGGGTAAACTAAGGACAACAAGCTGAGGTATAGGTAGTGGATAATAGCAGAAATAAGTCGCAATAATAACTAATAACAGTGTAAATACTTATAGATATTTAAATATTCAACGCGTTGAAAACAGTTCTGCGAGTCATATCTAAAGTAGGTAAGCCGTCTCACTTCTTAATTATATGCGCACCACGTCAAAAATACACTTAACTTCCTGGGTAATAATCCCATCCGTGACAATAGAACATTCTCCGCCTCTACTTCATGATAAAACAATTTCTTAATCAATCCTCATCTCCACACGTTTCACGATCATCTCACATGACTTGGGATTCGAAGACTACGGGATTGGGGTAAAGCCAGGCTTCCACAAGCCAGAATAATACGGTTGGAACAAGATGGGAAGAACGGATTTCATATTCCTTTCTCATTTTCTTACAGGTAGTCTTAGACTTCTTCAGAAGAGGTACAACAACTTGAAATTAGAGACCATTATCGTTCTTTTACATTTGTCATTACGGTAGCAGTGGGAAATTTCTCCATGAACTTAGCCTCTTCCAAATAACTCCCCATTCTGTATCGGGGATGTCAGACGCAATAAGTTACACTTTGTACTCGACTATTTTCTATTCACCGCCACAGACAAAGTGGGAATATTTTGTAAAATACTATTTTTTTTTAATTTATCGCTTAGCTCGAACGGGTTCCATCAACTTTTTGTCTTCAACCTCAACGATTCCACTGTCGAACTTTTCGCAGGCGGCGCAGTCATAAGGGGGACAAATTACACAAATCCAGGAGTGCGTAAGCAATTTTTGGTCCTTATGTTACCGCCATCTTGTCCTGGGAGAATCGAAATGGAAGCGTGGTTCATGATGGTTTGAGTGCAGAATAGTCTCTCTCACCTCACCAGTTCCTGGATTTGTTCGTTTGCCAGTAAACCTCGTTTGACTGGAAAATGTTAAATTTTAGTAACATGCAATGAACACCAAACGAGAATTAACTATGTCATTTAGCAGTTATCTCCCTGACATCTCTGCATGGAAATCGATGTTCAGATTTAATCCTGTGCCAAATGGTGCCACTTACAGATTCGACCACGGTACCTCACGTTTAGTTTTCGTACTGTCTCCGATGACGCCTCAGAAAGACTTATGCCCTGCGCCTAATATTACAATTTTAGAGCAATCCCTTTAAGTTCCTAGTGAGCCAGTAATAACAGGGAAAAAAGCAAAATTCAATGGAAAAGAGCCATTATCTTACCCCTATGAATGTAACTTAACCATATCTTACTATAAACCATCATCAATCGCTCATAGTTATTTAATAATTACCAACGAAAGACGGACGCATCCGACCTACCCAAAGCTTTCTTTTTTTACCAATTTCTTTCTCTTTAATTTAAAGAATTTCACCTGGTGATATTGAAAGCAATTTTTGAAAGGATTTGCAAAGAGGTATTTGAGAGGAAGGTTTGGCAACTTTTTCCCAACAAGCAAGATGCCCAGTTTCCCATGAAATGTCTCTTGAAAATTCTTAATGGCAGGTTATGTCTACACAAGAAGTTTTCAGCCCTAAACTCTCGTTTGTAGGCAAAAATCTCGAAGAAATTAACCACCCATTGCGTTGAAATTTAAGTAAGGTCCATTGCTCGGTTTGTGCTATATTTTCTCGCCAAAACCTCTTTTACAAAGATAACTGTTAAATATGCGTGCTGGGTGTTACTTTTCTTTTTAAATTTTCTAGTTCTCAATGCCAAATTTTGCACAAAGATTATCAACTCCGCCGGTAGATGATTGTTGGGAGGATTGGGAAGCCCGGATAGACCAGGAGTATTTTGCATCAGGCTTGTAACTCGATCAAGTTAAAAAAAATTCAATCTCAAACCTTCAACCTTATATAAGCCACCGTAAGCATATCGCAAATATAGAGAATACCTACTGTCCGACTGTGAGTAAATGATAATCTGTATCTTATTGCATATTCTAATGAGGAAAAACCCTTACGTCCAACAGCTGGGACAGTAATATATATTATGTAGTGTTTAGTAACTTTTTAAGTGAAAATTTGTAAAGTTTTTGTAAATAAAATTTTTCATGTGAATCATGCCGAAAGCTAGTGTACACATAAAACTCAGGCAGCACAGTGAGGTAAAAATCCTGATACAACATTGTATGATCTTCTAGGACCAACCATCCACGAGCTCTTTATCCAGAAGTTTTTTTGGCCATGAGAGAAGTCTTAAGCCGTGATGGACGAACTATTTGTGGACTCTGAAAATATTACAGTAAAAAACATGAATCTCAACGCTTCAAACCATACTGGAGCGGAATACCAGACGGTTGATGGACGAACGTCGAGCAAATACGAATAAGAGTGCTTCCAGGTCTTCCTCAGTCTGCTGACCCTCTTACTACGCACCATCTCCGCATCTCCCACCACAGTATGCATGCATAACTATTGCAGGAGTTTCTGGCCCTGCATAGGGGTCGACTTTGGGACATGTTTTACGGAAATATAGAAGTTTGGAGGACCAGTCAGAAAACCTTTCTGATATCCGTCAACACAAGTGTTTTGATAATGGTGATGACTCAACATTACCTGTCATTCCATAACTAACAACGACGGAAGATTTTATACCACTTGCTTCAAGTGTATGCTTCTGGCATTACTCACGAAATAGTGCGGTTCTCCGACCATACTCACCTTTCCTCGATCCTTCCCTATCTTCCTCTACGTTATATCCCTTCACATCCTCCAAATGTCTACTTCTCCTCTTAGCAGCATAGGTCTGCATCAGAAACTTTTACTATACATACAACAACACGCGCATTTCTGCAGACATTCCGCAGCGAACATTCCTCTAAACTTCCAAGAAAGACATCAACCGAGAGAAAAGACATAAGAGTCGTTTCACTTTTACCCTCTCGGGCTACTCTTCTTTTTCCCGAGAGAACCTTCTGGGACCATGAAAAGGGTGGACATGGGGCGGAAGAAAACAAAAAAGGATCTTAAAGTGTGGGGCTCCTTTCTACGTAACTAACCCAGACAACCAAACATGCACTCGTATAAGTATCACCAAATTATTTACGTTGCCCATATACGTATTCGAATGAGGCTCTCTGGAGGGCTAAGGAAGGAAAGTAAATTGGGCTAAATAAAACAATTAGTCTTCTGCTTTACTTGGAGGAGCACATTCATTTTCTTTAAAAGAGACGAAATAATCATTGATATTTATCCATTTTTTTGCAATACCGATCAAGGTATCAACGATCGTAACTTGAAAATGACGTTTACCCGTTGAACGTATATTGGTAATGTATATGTCTTACGCGTATGTACGCGTCTTTAATACTTCTCCGTTCGCCTTATTCTTTCAAATTTTGATGATCTATTATCTCTTTTGCCATTTATGCTGTTCATAAAAGTTATAGAACTAGGCTTTTTGCCAGAAATAATCATATGTCAGCTTTAGAGCAAGATAATCTAGTAAAGCGATAATTCTTAGTGCCTTTTTACTTCTATATTGATAATGGCTTTAATCGGACGACTTTTACATTATTTACAAAATTTATGCCTACAATGTTGGCCTTATAATAAATATAGGTTAAATTCAGCGGAAATGAAGTACTTAAGAATGCTTGCCGGGAAAGTAGGACAGATAATGAGGATGCGCGGATCTAGAAAGAGGATTGGTTGATACTCAAGCAATTGACATTTTTGGACTGACTATTAATTTTTCATTTGGCTCAGTCAAGAATATGGATAAAATCGAGCACAAAAACAGACATAAGACTATAGCATAAATTCTGTAAGAGGAAGAGTTGGACCGTGTAAGTCATAGGCAAATGTAGAGAAAGGCACTTAAGAGAAAGAACGTTATAACTCATCGAGAATAGGAGAGCGTGACTGAAGCAATGCATTAGCATGGTTTGGAACGATAGGACAGATGAGTTTTAAGGATAACATCAAAAGGGAGCAATCTTTCCAATGCTAATGGCAAAAATAAATAATTTTCTTTGCCAATTTCGAAAGGAAATGACACAATGTGTGTATATGTAAGTAAAATAAACTTCATAATCGATGGGTCAATGAAGCCATCTTTAAATTTTTTCAACCTTTAATCACAATAACCAGTTTTTATCCAAATTACAGTACCTCATATTTTCCACAAAATTTCCGCTTAACTGAAAAGAGTGCTTTATTCCGAGTTCTCTTATTCGGAATGCGGGATTCTCCTGAGGGCAGGGAGCGGAAGACTGGCTAGCTAGGGGTCACTGGGGTTGGGATAAGGTCCATTGCCCACCAGTAGGTTATTATTTTGTCTTCCACTCAGTCCGAATCAAAAATTGAGAGCCACCAATCTATACTCTTCTGTGGAGAGGAATTCATATCAAGAATGGGGAGGAATAGTGATATTCCCATGGGAATGGTTTAACGCTTTTGGGTTGAGAATCAATTGAAAGAGAGAGAGAGAGAGACTGACTGATCGGCATTCCAATTTTTCCCCGAACATACACATTGTATATAAGTATGGATTTCTCGAGAAATATTACATTTGTTAACACTCATATCGATCTCAAAAGAAATAAATTATCTGAAAACGTGAAAAATAATTTTAAAATCACGCTTTCTGGGCGTTTTTAACGAATAACCTTTACTTCGGGACGAGAATTCATATTGCCATTTTTAGCTCTTTTGGCGCCAGATTGTCTCCCCAGCTAAAAAGGAATTGGTCCTCATTATACATTAATTTTTATAATTTTATACGCCAACTGAGCATACTATCGTTACTCCATGTGATTAGTAATATCTTCTTCAATGATATCTCCAACAACTGGGGTCATCATTAATATAATTACTTAATCCTGCAGAAACAAATATCTCATTTGATTAGTTAAAATAAGTTTAAAGAAACAGATAATCCTGAAATTAATAACCATACAGATTAGTTTTAAGCGACATCAAGATAAATTCGACATGCGTGATAGGCGAAAATTCCCTTCTTCCACGCTCTTTCGACTGGCTACTCGGAAAAGACGCAGAGCTCACCATCCCAGGAGATAATCCATCCTTAAGATCTATGTTATGGGGCAGTGAGGGTAGAAACAGCAGTCGACATATTGGGGTATAAAAGCCAGGCAGACGGGAAACGCTTCGAAGAGGAAAACAAGAGAAAGTTATAACGCGCTCGCTCGTGATAGGGGGTCATGGAGAGGCAAGAGGGACCGAGGGAGTGGCAAGTCACTTGACGACAAATAAACGATTCTTCCATTTCATCTTCGCAGGATGATAACCGATCAATATCGTGTCACAGAAGACTGTGAAAGAGAGGACGAAAATGACAGAGGGCGAGGCAGGAGTGGCGGGAGTACCAAAGGGAGGACTGAGGGAGAGAGAAATGAAAAAGAGGAGAAGAGCGGTTATAGGAGTACGAATGATGGGGGAAAATGCAAAAATAATGAGAAAATAAGAACTGGTGGAGTAGGGATGAATTTATCCCGCGTCCTGCTTACTGCGTTTAAGTTTCACCTGGGCAGGGTTTCTCACCTCAGATGACATGGTATTACTGTATCGCATTCAATAAGTTTTCTGTGATAGAGAATTACGTCGGCCAAAATTTGCGCAAACGAAAAGGACGAATGATTTATGCCGTACAACGCTGTTTGGGTAAGTCCAAAATAATATTAATGTCTATTTGACGAAAGAATACGCGAGTGCTATGTACACGGAAGACGCATAAACCCCAACTTTTAGGGAAAGAGCATTTATTGCGGACTTAGGCTCGTACGTGATTTCCGAGGTGATCGAATTCCATGCATTAATTTTCATCGTTATTGTACCTACACAATAATTTGATAAAAGAGTTCTTAGTGTGGATAAACCATCCATACATCAACGTATATTTATACATAAATCTAAATACGACCTCACACATATTTTGTGATTACAATTTAATGCAAGCATACCTATCAGCAGAATCATAAACTAAACCTAAGCACTGGAGAAATTATTTTGCCAGAGAGGACGATATAGAGAATCAATGATCGACAGCAGTATGAATATGAAAGGGTTCCCTGAGGTGTTATTAATGCTTGGCGCCGTAGAGCGATCACTAAAAGCAGAGTAAAGAGTTGACTTCCACCACATATAAATGTCCTATATTGAAAGATTTAAGAACGTAGAAATGAATTTTAGCCGTAAGCTGAAAAACAAACATGCATCATAGCAACATCAGTAAAAGAATGGAGTCGAGTAAAGGTTTTTTTATGATTTTAAAATGGTGCCACGAGATTATCAGAGCGGATGGGCAGCTGACCCTGGTCCAAACTCCGCATGCAACGCACTTATAATAGTAGTTATGAATTCGGGAGGCCTTTCACTGAGTTTGCTTCAATTCATGTTTGAAAGCAAAAATGAATCGGAGAAATTAGCGACAACAGGACCATATGTGACAACACCAAAAACGCCAAAACGCCAAAAACGCCAAAAACAGCAACTAGGGCCTTTACAATGGGTTTATATAAGCAAAAAATAAGTTAAGAAATGAAACAAATATATACAGTAAAAACAATAATAACAGTAATCAACAGAAAGAAAAAGAAAAAAAATCAATTTTGTGGCAGGGAAGAAGAGGAGGATACAATGCGTTTAAGTTGGGAAGGAAAGATGTTGCGCGAGGATAAAAGGTCAAGGGTAGGATGATTGTTGGCAAGGATAATGAAAAATGAAGGTAGGCGGTAAAAAATGGAACGTTGGGAGGTGAAGAGACGGAATTTGGGTGTGTGAAACAGACTTACATCGCAAGTGGTGCGAGCAGGGATGCAGAGTGAAAAACAGGAGAGAAGATTATCAGAACGGAGGGACCCGTTCATGATAGAGTGATGGAATTTTAGGTCGGAAATTAGCCGGCGATGTGGGAGATGTGAGAGACCTAAAGACAAAAGAATTTCATTTAGAGAGCTGTGTCTAAGGGAGGGCACGCGATGCCGGACTATGGCTAAAAAGAAATTAAGGGGGCGGTTGAGTATTTTAAGTGTAGTGAGGGACGCAGTTAACCAGATGGGAGAACAGTACTCAAGGATGGGCAGTACACAACCAAGAAACACAGATTTAAGGGCAAAAAGGTCGGTAATTTCATAAAGTCTGTATAGAATCCCCACTATGGACATAGCTTTTTTAGAATTTGAAGAAATATGCTCACTAAAAAGGAGCTTTTGGTCAAAGGTGACCCCTAAATCATTGAAGGAAGTGACGGAAGGTACAGGGTGTTTGGAAAGTTGGTGAGTAGAGGAAATAGTTTTGCGTTTTAATGTGAAGGACATAATAGCGGATTTACTTGGATTAACACGTAGTAACCATTTTGCGCACCAGCTATCAATTGCATTAAGAGCGGACCGTAACTGAAATGAGTCAGCCTTACCGTCCATATTTTTAAACACTTAGCAGTCATCAGTGTATAAGAGAATGTTACAGCCCAAGGGTAAAATGTCCTCAACTAGATCATCCACATAGAGTGCAAAGAGAAGAGGGCCGAGAACGCTGCCTGGGGGACGCCGGAAGAGACAGGGACGAATGCAGAGGAGTGACCATTGATTATCACACGCTGTGAAATGTGAAATAACTGAGAAGACGGAACCATGAATGCTATATCGAGATTGAAGTTTGTGCAGAAGGAGGGTGTGGTTGGAGTCAAATGCCTTAGAAAAGTCAATATAACAAACGTCGAGTTGCGACCCATTTTAGAAGGCAGAAATTATATGATGGTGCAGAGTAGATAGATTTGTAAGACAGAAGCCGCCAGGAATAAAACCATGCTGAAGAGGTGAGATGTAAGGAAGGGTAAAGAATGCGATCATTAAAAATACGCTCAAAAATAATTGACAAAACCGGTAAGATGTAGATAGGGCGATAGTTTTCAATAAGATCTTTCGGTCCAGATTTCAAAATAGGGTTTACATTGGAGTTTTTCAAGTGCGACGGAAAAGTTGCAGATTGGAAAAATCTGTTGAATAAAATGGAGTTTAGTTGGATAGATAGACGCATACACGCTATTTATTTCGCAAATTAAAGTATGGACGATGGATTTATGGTCAATCATGCCAACTATTGGTGACAAAGACGTAACCAATGCCATTTATTTGATAACTTTATAGAAATTAGTTACGATACACAGTTATATCAGGATTTGGACGGTGTACAGCTGGAAGCATCTATTACTAAGTGCTCAATTCTTATTATATTTACATTACCTTTTCCCAAATTGATTCTTAATGCGAGAAAGAAATGTCATAAAATTGCACTCACCCGCCACACGTTCATTTACAACTCCACCCTGATGCCATCTCACTCTCACAAACGTTTCGAATCCGTGAAAATAAGGCAAACACATGCAAGCCCAAAAGAGACCCATCACTTTGGAAGTAAAGGCGAAGAATCCAACGGGGCAGTTACAAAAGCAGAGCATCTTGGGAGAAAGAAAAAGGACATGGAAGCCCTAAGCTGGAAGTAGAATACTAAAGGCAGGGATTCATTTCCCTCTCCGAAGAACACTTCGCCCCTTGTGCGCCAAGCAACAAGTGAGAGAATGCGACCGCTCCCACGGCCAAATGGAGTTCTCTACTCGCGCTCACTTCCGACAATTTCGCTTCGTATCGTTACACTGGTGCTTTCGCATATTGACTTCGTAGGATAAATAGAAGTGGAAACTTCCCCAAGGCGAGCGCGGTTTGCAAAGTGGGAAGGAACAAGAGCTTTAAAACTCATGCTTCACAAAACTTTGCTATTTTCACACCAATAAATTTCAAGAGTCACGAGGATGGACTGGTTAAAAGGCCCCATACACGCACGAATATGGCTGGTGACTTCTGCACGGCGAGATTGACTATGAGAGACTCGGCTTGTATATTTTTCACCACACACTATGAGTGAAATTCATACTTGGACCGTAACTTTCATTAACCAGCATGCACGGTTCAACTAGTTTTGACGAACTCATCTGCATCAAAGCAGGTTGCAATATAGGTGGTAATACTGGGTGTATTCGGGAGAAGAAGAATAAGAAAAATAAGGGAGATGTGGGCTAAAAACTGGTTGCACGATAATAATAGGATCACCCATGGTTTCAGGGGGTTAAAAAACCCACACTTTCCATGCTATAGTGATTGGTCACCTTGTTAATACACTAAAACAATAAAATTCACTGCTGAAGCAATGAACCCTATCCCAAGGGCAAAACAAGGTATAGAAACGTCCTCCCAAATAAATCACCCATAGATTTGATGGATGCTGACGGCAATTAAGTCATTTGTATTCTCGTCCTCTACATTTGATGAACGATTAAATGATTGTTCGCCATTCACAACGCCAGCATTTTATTTTTTATGCTAAAAAATGGTTTATCCTGAGGTTTTTCAAATCCAATGAAAGGAAGGAAAATTTGGTGCCCACGGCTGATGTGAAAAGGGCAAAATTCTGATAAATTAACTTATCTTATTAATTATTCCTCACTCACAGTTGTAACCTTTCTTTCTCTTCCACCCGCACTCAATTTTCTTATCCACTTTCAACGTGCTAAATACTCCTAGCTCTCTCCCTCTCTCTACTTGAGCTCTTGAGTCTCCTTGATAGGCGCCATCTGTTCTTGCTCAGCTCAGATGAAAAACCTTTGAGCGTTTTGGCTCCCAGCTGTCACGATCAGCTATTTACTGCTTGTTTTACAGGCTCGAATTGTTTCTCGATAACGGATCCGAAACCTAATACTAGAAGCCTCCACTGTTAATGTAAGGGGCTAAACTACCTCGAAAAATAAGGGAGGAGGAATAAGGTTAGTCAAATAATGAAGAACAATCGAAATATAACCATTATTTAACATTTATTGTCAAATTAAATGTCCTAAAAGAGCGGTACTCTTTTTTGGATTCCCTTTTGGGAGTAGGGGATGTGTGCAGGTACTAATTTAAAACTAAAAAAATAGTAAAAGATAGGATTTATAATCTTACGCATGCAGTCACCTTGTCGCCCGTCGATTTTTACGAGGCAACAATATTTCATCGTCACGGGCTGAATCAAATAAAGCTCCATATTTACTTTGACTGCCATTTATATGGGTTAGCGACTCATTTTACGATCATAGTGAAGGTGAAGGGGACTATATTCGACGGTCCATTTTGCACCCTTGTTCTCTGCTTACACTTATCCTCTCCTCCCACCCATCGCTCCTCTCTTTATTTTCTTTCTCCTCTTCGTCATATATTTCTCGTCTCATTTTTTCTCTTTATCCTCTAATTATATTCTGTATTCTCTCTTTATCTTGCATCTATCTTCATGTTATCTTCTCTTAATCATCATTCCTCCCCTCGTTCTTTTCTTTAGTCATCTTCCTCACCTCTCTTGTATACCATTTTTCTCCTTCCTTTCCTCTCCCATTCCCCCTCTTCCTCATCTTTTTATCCCCACTTTATTCTACCATATCTTTCTCTCACCTCCCCTGCAAACTCTCCTGCCACCTCAGCCCTATCGGTGTTGTTAGCGAATATATTTTTTTTAGAAGTCTCCAACTGGTGTTGCACCACCTTCCTAGGTCATTCCATCTTTTACTCTCCAAACACCTATGTGTAACCTGGCGGTTAGTACACAGCTCTTTTTATATTTCCCGAAATAAACTCTTTACATTATAATATGGTTGTATTCTATGAAACGTGAAATCAGAGTACACGCAACAGACGGTGTTATTCTTTGATAAACTATTATCCCAGGTGTCAATTCCTTCCGCAGTTTTTATGCGTTTTATTGAAGGTGTAATTTTAGTCAACCTCTGCAGTGTTCCATGACTCATAGTTTTACTTGTAGGTATCTCAAAAAACTGGCCTCAAAAGACTTCAAACTATTCTTAGTCTCAAATATTCGTAGATTGTTTGTTGTTCCCATTTTTTCTAATGTCGACTTCAAAACGACAAGAAAGGTTTTCATTGTCGCAACTCATTTTCTTTGCCTACATGATTATTATGACTCATACCTCCCCCTCTGCTTACAGCACTATTACATCTCGATAGATCTGAATACAAAAGAGGTATTCATAGCGGTGCCTATATAAATGAAATCCAGGAGAGACAAACCAGCTAAAATCATTTAAATAATTTTACTATCTCAACATTATTGATAATTTTACTTAAAACTCGAAGAAACAATGCTTCACGCTGATTTAAACCCCAGGGTTTGAAACGATTACGATGAAAATCAAATTCTTTTCAAAGAAAGGTTCTTGGTTTTTCGAGGATCGGATTGGTGTGGTGGCTAGAGTACTGGCGGCCAGGGCTCAAATCCCTCCAAAATAAGATGCTTTTCAGAAGAAACCTGGTCCCTACTTGAGTGTCTTGTGGAGGGCTATTCAAGTACAGTACTTCGTCTGTCGGATGAGACGTTAATCCGTGGTCTTTGGCGCCTTTCGTTAAGAGCGGGCTAATGCCGACGCCGGGTTTCTATCCATCCTTCCTCCATTACCTATCCCCTATGGCGCAAATGACCTTAGCTGTCGGTCTCCTACCAAAATATAATCCTCTTGGTTTTTCCTAATCCATAATTAATGATTTGTGATTTCCGCCCTCCTACTCACCGATCCACGGAATAACGTCATAGTATCTTGAACTGCTGAAGAATGTATCGAGCAGGAAAGTATTTTTAGCGATGCTTACAATGACCATTATTAATATATGCTTATCATAGAAATAACATTATATGGGACGCTCGAGATGCGTGCTTGTGTGATTGAACATAAAATGAGGGCTGCAAATTTTATCACCGTTATAAATTTGTTTGCTTTAATTGCGCGCATTCTGTTCCGCGTGGCATCTCCTTGAATTTCGCGTCATCTGCCCTCGTGTTGTTTTACTTCCCATGCCGGAGTTCATTCAAAGTGAAAGAAATCTCTTATGCCATTTCAGAGTATTTGAATAAAGTAGCGTCGAAATAATCACATCATGTGGCACAGTTGCTCCAAAATCCAATGAATAAACTAAATTTTTTAATAATATAAATTATTGGACATGTGTAACTAGAGTTCCAACGAATTTATGAATAATGAAATATAACACGTTTTCCAGTTATGTATCATTCCTCATTTATACACAAAATGTTTTGTATCTATCTAATATATGCCATGAAATACCAATTTTACTGTTTATAGTAACATAAAAATATAAAATGCATTATAATTTATACTTACGGATACTTGCAAGAAAACTCATTCTAACACTTTCTATTTGCTATTGAGCTATATGCCGCACAGCACCCTCAAGCTATACCTCAAAATTAAATAAATTAAATGAAACTATCTCCGTAACCGATGTGTCGATTGTGCCAACTTATATTTCTCGTAGAATCAGCAGTTTTAATTAGGCTTGGCGATCAACATGCATAATATCGCAAAAAGTATCCAATTACTGTTTTAATCCTACATTAATACGTCGATAGAGAGATAATGAATCTCAATTTTTACCCGTCAACTATCCAATGTATCATTCACACATCTTCTAACCACAGCCTTTAATCTTATTCTCCATTCGTCAGTCTCATATATTGTCTCTCTTACTTTATAATCATCCCTTCCCTTTCAATCAAATCCCACCTACATCTCTCCTTCACGAATTACCGGAGGTGGAGACAGTTAAATGAATATTGGATATCCACTGACCGAGGGTTAAGAAAATATCCCTTTCACCGTCGGAACCGCAGAATAACGAGCCATATGATGGGACAGATGGAGCTGTTGTCACATTCACGGGTCCATTGTTAGTTACCCGAGGGTTATCGAGCCTATTTTCCAAGGGTCAATGTCGATGCGAACGGCGGAGTCACTAAGCCACCTCTGATGTTAAATGTGATAATGTTTCCCGCGCTCCGAGCGTTGACCAGACAAAATACGATCATTTCACGCGGCGATCGCCATCCCCCCTAATCGAGGTAAGTGCTCTGATGTTCTGCTCCAGGACCATTTCACTGGTATCCATGTGCTGCTTAGTAGCAGACATTTTTGACCAAGTGAGAAACTCCGGAGGATCCCCTGAAAACTCCCAGAGAAGCACACAGATCTTCCATTCGTCACATGAAGAGTGATGCATGTGACGAGCGCTCTCTTTGTTGACAATTCACGCAGACTCTCAACCACTTTAAACGACAATGTCACCAGGAGATATCATCCTGCGAAGGATATTTTGTCCTTAAAATTAATCCCACCATCTATACAGATTCGCGCACTCGCAATATAAGTGATAAAGAAGTGAAAGCCTAATATGGCTGGGCACACCTTACCTCGGGATGGCAGAGATCCCCTGCCAACCAGGTTCTCTTGATAGCCCATGAAGATTGATGCCATGAATGGGAAAATTAGACGCTTTTAATTAGGCATAGTAGGCCGCATTTTACATCACACCTCTGCTGCCTGGAACAGAAAATTCTGTACTGTTGACAAAGTCCTAAACTCCCTCACTTACTCCATATTCAAAGTTCTTACAGCCATATGAGTTGATACTTTCAGCACTCGATTTCCCGAATGGAACGTGACTATAGAGAAGGGAACAAAATCCCATAATTATTAAATATATTAATAATTATTAAACACGCACACTGGTTCGCAGTCATATAAGAGCATTTAGTATCAAAAGGAAACATGGTTGTTTTCCATATAAAACTGCAGCTTTTTATCTTCTTTGCTTGTTCAATGTAAATCTATCCCATCTTTCCAGGCCTGACGCGATAGCTGACGTCTCTCAGACATCTAACTATCTCCCAAATATCTACAAAAGAATCATCTTTTCTCCTGTACTTGATCGTAAATTGGTATCTCTTAAAGCACCTGCACCTTTATTAATTATCACTCTCCCCTCGGTCTCCTTCAGACTTTCCCGTCCACTCTCCGCCGTCACGTCTAGTTCAACGTAACATATAAATACAAATTTTAAGTTTCTAAACATTTTTAAAATTATATCAACTGAGTATTCGAGACTACGGGCTGATTATCATGATAATAAAACTGTAAACTGAGTCAGATGTAGTATCCTGATACGGTAGTAGACGTCGTTGGTCCTTAGGAGTCCAACGTAGGATTTATCTAAAAAATTACTTGAGTGCAGAAAATATATGCTAGATTTTTAAAATGAAAAACTAAGCACTTCTAATTTTCAGAGGAATTATGATGGGAAAAACATGGACAATCGAGAAAAATAAAGGTTAAATCTTTAACATAAGTAAGGATCAGATAATGTCGGCGGATTCTCAGTCTATTTTTTATAATCCGTCGTAGAACGGTATAAACGAACACATGCATTAAATAAATCAAATATGCTACAGAACCAATAAATTTGAAATGCCGTTTTTCCGTATACAATAATGGACCTTAAATCATCAAATTTTATGAATGTCAATCATTAAGGGAGACAGAACAAATATAAATTCAGGAAAAAAAAACATGAAGAGTTATTAATTCTGTAGTTGGCCCGCAATTTGCACAGGTTTTACTTTATAGCAATAGTTTTACAAGGAGACTTGTTTAGAACCGACAAAACTGAATACAATTTTATTCACTCCGAGTAACTAGGATTTAAATGCTATTATTTGATTATTGATTCAAAATAGTTGCATATACTCACTTAAAAAAGCATACAAAGAGAAAAAATCTTCATTTTGTATTCTGAGGAAAGGAATCCTTCGCTTAAATTGAAAGTTCATTCTAAACTTATCATGAGGCAACAAAATTCCTCCAATTTCAATTGAGACCTTCATTTTTACTCAGTTTTTACGACCAATTGAGAAATGTTATCTGTTATACAGAAGAAAATTTTTAACATACAAGTTCATAAAGCCAATTTAGGACGTTGGTTATCTTTTTTAAATAATTATTCAATCTACTTCGTATTTATTTCATATTTTCCATATGAGTAGAGGATATGATACCGTGGACATTAATTTTTTTTAACCTTAAATTGGTATTTTCAACGGAAATGCGCTCCTAAAATTAAATGGGGCAAAATATTGAATGGAAAAGCAATTATTTATCTGTTACCGAATCTCGTATTCAAAATACGCTTCTATTGACTAATATTTATAAAATTATTTGCCTTCTATATCAAGTTACAGGTATTTTCCGCTCCAATTGAATACTTTTGTGCATCCCCCTATCAGTCTAATTCACATTTGACCATTGCTCTTTATTGAAAACACTCAGTACATCATTGGATCGCTCTCTGGAATGTATTACTCAGCATTTTGCTCAACCTCTTCCTCTCTTCAACTCTGACCCTCCGCTGACCTTCACTTCTATACCATTTAGCTAAGCCTGAAAGTTTAACCCTTTCTTTCACGTTTCAATTTTGCAAAATAAACCTCCTCTTGACGTTTTAATCATTCTCAGAAGTTAGTGTTTATTATGAATTTGACCCTTTGATGGGAATAAAAATTATATTTTCTTCTATTTTATTATCAACTTCATCATCAGAAGTCATCAAAGCGTAGATGAGTTAGTAGTAGCTCTATCCATTTCACTAGCCGCTTCATTCTTACATAACAATTTATTTTGATGTCCTTCATGAATTGCTTCATATACAGGCGATGGCAAATTTTCCATTATTAACTATTATTGGAATTCGTTCTCTAGACCTTTTCTTCGTCCTAGTGGAGTCACTAGAATCTATTTATCATTTTAACCTCGGATTAAAGAAGAGAGTACATATATGGCGAATTAAAATGCAAAAGCGAAGCTGTTTTGCAAAACAATATACAAAAACATTGCTACTATGCATATTCTGTCCATAGATGATATGAGCAATGCGAAACTTTAGCTGCTTAGGTTTGTGTTTTGACATGTCAACTGCATGGCTGATTCATTGATATGGCCGAGAGCTCCTTCAAATAGCATTAATTATTATTATTATTAAGAAATTGCTACAAGTAGACCATATGGTCCGGTGGTAACACAGATCGGCATGCACCGAGCAAATACCAATATACATACATGTAAAAATTAAAACAAAGACATAGCCAAAATACAAAAAAAGCAAAGTTATTACCTTAGAAAAACATAGGGGGAAAACCCTCACAGTACAACTCCCCTCAATCTCGTCATCAACAACGGTGTTCTACTTGGGAAGGGCTCTAGCACTTTCTTAGGAAACTCATTCCAATCTTTTATCCCCCGATTCAGGAGGGAATATTTCAATAAATTTAAAAGCTGCTTTGGAGGCTCTATGTTATATTTATGGTCCCTTCTCGCCAGATAACTAGGCTTATTTAACCTTTTGGATATATCCCTCCACGCAGGATCACCAATATAATTAATAATATAATACAATTAATATAATTAATATTTTCTTATGCTATCTTATTACTGATGGTTTTCTTTTTTCACCAACCCAGTTAATTGCAACCGAGTATAGCGAAAGTATACAAGAATAGCATTATGGAAAAGATAAGAAAGGAAGAAATTTACTCTCTCATAACTGAAGAGGGCGTGTGCTTGCTAGAAGCATCGTGGTCTCGAGTTAATTGACGATAGAACTCAGTCATTCCAGGAAACTACACACTTAAATGATAATAGCGAAATCGCCTGGTCAAAAGCATGGTACTACATTACGGATACCGGCTTCGTAACTAGTACATTGGGTGCCGAATATCGAGGGATACAACAAGCGATGCATTGATGCTTGCGGCGCGACAACTAATACGAAGTGGGAAGATACACCCTCATATTGTTTGGGTCCCAGGGATTCCTTGCTATTGTACTCATTGGCCCAATCAGGCCCAGAAGTTAAGGAAAACTCGAAATTTTTCGGATAGCGAGTGTTCTTATTCAATAGATACGTGGTGGCTCGGTACATCGGTCAGATTAGCGATGTATCCAATACTATAACTGAAACCGCAATTCATAGTCGAATGTAATTCTACATCGCGACAGATGTAACTACTGGCGTTAGCCGATATTTAGAAGCATGATCACATGTTATCCGTGTACACTCAGCACGCCTGCTGTGCCCATATTGTATGAGGATTATACATACGCATGAAGAGGAATAGTTCAGGCCGTTTTACAAATTGATTATTTCAGTACTGGAATTAGTGCCGTAAACTCGGAACGAGATTAGTAATTGAATCGAATTCGATGCCACAGAATGTTTTTACATAACACCGATTTCAGTACACAGTGGCGTAGTCCGGGTATTTGATGAGCAACACAGTTGGATAATAGATAAATTGAGCATTACAGTTTTGGCATAGTTACTTGGTTGTTTTCAAAGCATTAGTAAAAATCTTCAGAAAACCAGTTCTAGTGGTTCTTGGAGTTCTAGAGGGGAAAATATTTCCTCGATTATAGTCTGCAAAGTTCCCCCGTAGATTATTTAGATAGACTTCAGCTCCATCACTAGCATTCTTTCAAAACGCTTGCCTAGTATACTTGCCCGTGATTGGTCTATGGATCTAAGAATCGCATATCAAGTAAGTATCGCACTGATTTCTCTCTTTAGAACTGATAATTGAATTCTATTACGTAAGCATCGCGATCATACACTTCACTCGATACGATTTTAAGCATCGAGTGTTCAGTTTGCCTTTCAGCACTGAAAATAGCATTGAGTAAAACGTCATTTAGAATTCTCGACATCACATATGGAAGTCCATTAAACTCCGAGCTACATGCAACACGCTCATTCCCATTCGCAGAGTGAATGTTCTTAAAGTGGCTGAATCCATTGGATGCCGAGGTTTTCACGCAGCGCTTCTCCTTTAAACCCCTAAAGAAAAAAAATGAGGGGCCGGCCGACTCATAATGGTGTCCGCTCCCTCACATTAACTTTTCAGACAGTTATACTTTCTTTCGTTAAACGCGCCAGTCCGGGACGTTGTGTGACTGTGCATTTCTCATCAAGGCAACTGATGCTACGGATGAGAAAAATGCATACGCTTGTGTTTTGACGCAATAGGGTCAAAGTTAGGAGTTATTCCCATAACTTTTGGAGTGAACAAGCTTCCCACATCCCTCGCCTCTCGGCTTTGAACTAATTTCTCGCTTCATCATTGATACCGGTGTCGTTCCTTCGCACAACGGCGGCGTTGCAATCTGGCTTCCAAACTAAGAATCAAATGTCAACAAAAGTGAGCAGATGAACAATCGGGTAGAGGCACGTAGTTTGAATTATTGTGACACTTTTTATACAAAGTTATGAGGAACAATTACCTTGAAGTAGCATGTAAATGGAATTTCTCTAGTCATATGATAGACCACATATTTTTTATTTATAAATGAATTTAAAGCCCCAACTAGAAACACGAATTTATATCACAATATTAAAACACAAAAGAAAATCTTCTTATATTAAGGATGAAGAAACAATTAAATATTAAGGAAACTCTCAGGATGTATATAACAATTCGTACATAAGGCTTTAATTTGACTCACTTTTTTCATGCTGCACGTTAAAATCTCCTTCATTATCATAGTTTTTAAAAACAAATTTGAACAAAAGTTTATGGAGGGTCATGAAATTATATTTTGAAAAGCTGAAAAAGCGTACAAACGACATATCCCTTACAATTCAATTTGATCATATTTTTGTGACTCATTTTTAAAAAATGAGTTTTCTCCGGACCTCAGAGCCTTGTGTCTATTTTCCAGTGTTTAGAAATGTAAATAGATATTTTCAAATTATTATCTAACTGCAAAACATGAGTTCCGGATAGTAATATATTAGGAACTGAGCAGTGAGAAATGCCTTTGAACACATTGCGATTTCAATGTTTTGTTTAACCAGGGCGTGGACTTCATATCCCAATCACCCCATACTACAGCAATACATACTCCCATTCCATGTATGGGAACCAGCAGCTATTTCTATCCAAATGGACAGTTCAGAATTCTATTGAACTTTGAGGACAAAGCTTTGGGGCTACGGGTCTTAAGGCTAAAGAGGACTCGAACATTGAAGAAGCGAAATTAGGGAAGACCGGAAACGCGAACACCCGGGACATTCCTTTACAACATTCTAAGCGTTGCATGCTTGGGATTTTATAATAAATCATTCGGCGAGACACCGTGGATTTAATACTAGTTGACGGCTTCTAGGTGTTCTCTGACACGCGTAATCAACGCATCTAATAAAGATCTCATCAGATCATGGTTTGCGAGCAGAAATTATCACAATACATCATTTTAATGATTGAAATGAAAATTTTATTTTACTTAAAGAAATCAGAAGAGAAGTTTTACAGAAGAGAACGACTGCCTTGGTGGTTAATTTTCATACACAAGCCGGAATAAATCAAAGTTTACTGTACAAGCCAGCAAAATGAGAAAATATAGATTTACAGATAGCAATATGAATTGTTCCAACGGCAAAGTAGGCGTTGATTTGAACGCTGTGTTGGAAACAATAAAAAATTTCAAAATAAAGGAAATAAGCACGAAAAAAGTGGAACATAAATTCCCCTAGTTATTCAGAAACCACTTTTTTCCATTTGTCTAATCAGTATACAATGCAGATGTGGTTCTGTGAAAGATTAAAGGGACTGAGAGAATTGCCAATGATTTGGACCTACGATGAAGTCCCAGTTAGAGATGGAATATGAGTATAACTATGAGTCTAAGATAAATAAGAGACAGACGTCGAGAACTTCATCCTCTTCGTCGAGGCTTCGTCAATCGCGGACCAAATGCCCCTCCTTCCCGTTTCCATCCGTCCCTTCCCACTCCTACTGTCTTTTCCCTCTTTCCCTGAATGCCTTGCATCCTCGAAAAACCTCCCTGGCAATCCCCACTTTCATTTCCTCTACACAACGGAGATTAACACGCCTGCCAAATTTTCACTCGTAGGAATACGTGACCAGCCGGAAATTCGGCGGAAACGGAAGTCGAGTCGATTGCGGCGCCACTCTGCGGAGGATGTTGGCGCTTCTAGGTACATCTCGATAGTAAGCATTGAGAAGCAGAGACGGAATGCGATCGTAACCTCTCACTGAAATATGACGAGTGAACTAGGAGAAAGACATGGGAGTGATCGCTTGAAAAGAGGAAATGAAGATGTTTTGAGGCAAGATAAAACAAACCACACAAACAATCGCATACCAGGGCCCAGAGTGAGCCTCTCTCGTTATGAGGCTGGTTTACGTTGCAACCTCAAAATAAGGGTATCTAAACCTCTTTCGTCTCACTTTGGCTTTCAATATTTTCGATCCCTCTTCTAAAATTATCGTATGATTTCGGTTTTTTACCCACGCTTAAGCCTCATATATGGGAAATATATGTATAGCAATGTCTTTCACATATATATGCCATGTATGTGGATAAATATGGAATACATTAAAAATTGGCCCAATGGAACATATGGACCGTATATCGGTCCATATATGGGAAATATATTAAACAAAATATGGAGAATATATGTGACCATATACGGGAAATATATGCTCCATATTTGGTAAATATATACAGCCACGTACGGTACACATATGCGGCCATATATGAGAAACATATGCGTCAATATACGGAAAATATATGTGGCCATATATGAGAAACTTGCGGCTATACGCGAAAACTCTGAGTAGCTACATCTGGGAAATATTTATGTTTACATGCATGTGAATGTCACTATTTGCTTAAGAATTCAATGCCCAACTCATTACTATGTTCCTTTTATGCGCATCGGGGATTAAAAATGAAGAGGAAGTACAGTGTTTAAGGCTGCAAGGTCATTCACCTTATTCATTCAATTGTTTTGATTTTAGTTACAACAATTCAGAGCATTTGAGAAATCTAGACAAAAAAAGAGAAAACATCATTTTGTTTTAGCTATTTGTACCCAGAAAAAGATACCACCATCTATCGGCTTGGAGCAGGCTTGCAGCTTATAGCTTGCAGCTACTTGGATCTGCCAGAGTATTCAGGTAAAGAAACTCCAAATGGGTAATCATTGTAAATACAGAAAAATCAGATTTATTTGTCCTAAATCCAAACATCGGATATCGGTTGTTAATGAGACGATTTTTTCTTATATTTCGGTATGATGTGGTACATGCACGTTTCAAACACCAATTTGGTTACAGCACAGTACTTCACGTAAAGCACACGTATCTTTAAAAGCGAAATTCAAACTGTATATATCACCGAACACAGAGAAGCTAGAAACGCACGGGCTTTCTAAGATCCATTACGTAGCAATAATCACTGAGATAAATGTGAGCCGAATGAGCCTGCGAAAACAAGAGGAAATTCCCAGCCATAGGCAAGCTTAAGGGTTCACAGGGTGAAAGTAGGGCCAATTTCCCGTTATTTCTTGGTGTCTCCTGTGCTCCTGTGCCTCTCCCAGTCAGCGAAGAGCAACAAGAACAGAAACTTGGCCCCTTTGCGACTCGATGAAGGTTCGCGATTAGCGTTATTTTTGCATTTTTTGCAAACGACCAGTCATGGAATCCGTAAGTTGCCGTTTGGTGGGTTACGGAAGCAAGTTAAAGTGACGCGCGCTTACCAAAAATCGATCTAATAACGTAAAATTACCGTTAGTATTTTGATGGGGTAGTCATAAATGGGAACTACATGCAGGTATTAATGGAAAATATACTTGGGATTCATTTATGGGGCCATACGTGGCTGCGACGACTTAGGTTATGGATACATGAAAAACGATACCTATATAGTGCCAAAAAATGATCCATGAGAACATGAGAAAAAAGGGAGAGAAAAAAGAGGTAGTGGAATAGGTAGGCTGCAATATGGAACGGGGTATGTTGGGTACGAGAGAAAAAGAAAAGGCATTTTGGAGGATATGAAAGCCGTAAATATATAGAGAGACAAAGAAGAAAATAATGTAAATTATACTGCAAATTGTGTACTTTATAATAAATGCTATATAATTCGATACAATGGGGAGTTTATATTTTAGGAAGTCGTGAACCATCTTCGATTAGATGACTGCCCATAATTGGAACTATTAATTTGCTATATTGAAATTTTTCAGATGTATTTAAATTTCCTATCTGGGTATTTTAAAAAATGTTCCTTGAATATACATCACAATGTCATATATATTACATACTAGCTGTACCCGGCATGCGTTGCAATGCCTTTTTCTGGGTTCAAAATCGGAGCCCTAAAAGAATTTGAGACCTAGTCCAATGAATTCCTCGTACCTACACAGGAATTCGTAGCATACAAATGATGGCATGAGTTTCCATTCCATGCCTACGTTGCGGTTTCCAAGTAAATAAAATATTCTATTGTTGAAGTGCGTAGTGCAAAGGTTCAAGATTTAAAAGCTTAAAAATCCAATTATAAACGGGTTTGAGCAATGCGTACTCTACCGGCTCCCATTCTTAATTCTCGTTGCTCTTCCGTTTCATTTGAGCGGGCTTGAGCAGTGCGTAACCGATCGGTTTCCAATCTTGATTCTCGTTGCTCGTCTGTTTCTGAAACTCGTAATGCCTTTTTCTTTCGTGCTTCAGTTGTAGATCGACCAATCGATTTCCATTTGTGGGGTTTAACTCTCACATGTGACAACTGTCTTATATATTTATTTTTAACCTGTAAATAATAATAAAATAATATAGTAATAATAAATATCCAAACAGGGCCGGCCCAAGAAAACGCGGGTCCTTGTGCAGAAGGGAGGCGAGCAGGGTTGCGGATTTGAAATTAAATCTAAATTAAACTCTGAAATTGAAAAGTGAAGAGCAAAAAAAACGGGATCGAACAAAAATTGCGTTAAACGTCCTAAAATTGAAAAGTGAAGGGCAAAAAATTTAAAAAAAAATAACAATCGAACAAAATTTTTTGGGCACAAAAAAATTTTGTTATCCGTCGGGGTCATCGCGCGGGCATGACTCTTGAACGCATTTCGACAGTTATTGGTATTTTCAACAATGCAAAAACAATGTAAAACCATGTAAAAGTATGATAAAAACCTATTTTTAACACTTACCGTTAATAATAAATTTTACACAAAAATAAATTTAACACTTTCACTAACAATTAAACACTATATTTTACAATTTTTTGATTGAGTAAATATAACCTAAATATGGACAAAATCGTAGTGACTTCTTATGACTTGTATCGTTTCTCAATTTCTATTGGTTAAAATAAGAACCTCTCTCATTGGTTAAAATAGTTTCTCAATTACTATTGGCTAAAATAAGGACCTCTCTCATTGGTTAAAATAACGATCGTATCTTTAAATTTAATAGTATTTGAAAAATAAGAATCATATTTTTTTAAAATCATATTTTAAAATCATATTTAAAATATTTTATACCTAAACCTTCGCAAGAGTGTACTCAACAACTTCTTAAAGTTTCTTGGCGATCGGACGAACAGTGTAGTAATGCATACAGGACAGACAGACATACATTCGTTTTTATATTACATATATGGCACATATATTGGTGAAACATATATATTTAACACACATATTCCCCATGCATGCAAGATATATGGTGTACATCCCATCAGATGTCATGAGCTGATGTATGGACATATATTTCTATTATATGTCAATGTATTGGCAATGATATATGCCCATTTCCAACATATGTCCCATATATTAAGCTTCAGTGTCGGTAGTCGTGTTTTCCATCTTGTAGAAGCCTCCAAAAAATCATTCTACCTTTCATCCGGTCAATGTGAAGGTCAGGTTTAGCATGTAAGGCCTCCTACGTGACATTGAGCATACAATATGACGGTCCGATACCAGCCATGTCGCCAAATTTGTTTCGATATTCGGTAAAAGAATATCTCTGTCACATCGTTAACAATATCTACAGGTTATTTTTTTTAATTTGTCGGCAAAAATGAGCCTTTTTAGGTCCGAGAGGCTCATCAGCCGTACATCAAGTACAAGGCTACTACAATTAAGATTTATGTCTCATGGTTATCACATTCAAATATTTATGCGATGGTATCTATTTTTTTCATTAGACAGATGAGTATGTTCGGTGCAAAAACGTTCCTTGAAGATTGAAAGTATTTGTCCACATAATAATATACTAATAATTAAAAGTGAGGCAACTGATTACATCGATAGTCGTAGTCTCAACTTAAACGTCATGATTTTTCAGTTTAAAAATTCCTATCAAATTGTGAAAATGTATTCAGAAAAATTGAACCTTGCTGTAACTAAATAATTTAACAGGGTGGCAGAAAAATTGGAATTAATATGGTTATCGTTGATGTTTAAGGAGAGTGTTTGCCTGAAGGTATACTATATGAAAGTAATATTTGTTAAAATGATGAATAATGTTTAGAGATGACAGTCAAAGTGAGAGACCCTAAACTTCAATTTTTGTACACATCTAGTCAGCATAGGAGCACCCCGATAAAGCAAGTTGCCAGTGCACGTGATGTACGGGTTCTGTGGAGATCAGGCAAATATTCCGCTGGATTACATGTCTATGAAGATGGACGGTGAATGGATAGATTGTTTAAATATTTTAGTGTGGAGAAGGGATGAATAGGAGAGGAAAGAATAAATCACCACACTTACTTTAGAGGCATAATTTGATGTTCATGTGTGTTTAGGATGGCGAAAGTGCAAAGGTACGTAGGCTAGTGGAAGACGGATTGCACTGGTATTCTCCGTGTAAAATATGTTGGATCGAGAACATATGATATTTTTGAGAATGATACCATATGTCGTAAGTTTTTTAATTGTTTCTAAGTTGTTATTATAGTTATAAATATAATAACAGATCTGGGCGTATTTCAGTTAATAGCATTTCCCATTTTCTTTAAGATTGTGTCTTAAAGTTGAAGAGTCAGTTCAGTCCTCGCGGCTAAAAAGTTGCCAATTTTGCTATAACTATATTTATCTGAAAATAACGACATAAAATAATATATCCGTTGAGATCTTCAGAATACAATTAAGATTTTTTATTTATTTTTTGGGTTGATAGACGTAGCAAAAGATTACTCCAATCCTTTTATATGTCTCAATTACATATCGATCTCCGTGGCATTCATATAAAGTTCGTCAAAATATTTTCCGCAATTATCGACGTGTGTACAAACATTTAGAGAATCATATTTGTTTGCTCGGTTTGTCATTTACCCATGATGGGTGAAAGGGTGAGAAAGAAACATCTCCACTAAACGAGGATTTATTGCCAGGATAAATCGATTTATCTGGCAGAAAACTAATATCTACTTCCTATTTGTGGCCCATCGCCTTTATCATCACCTTCCGTATCGGTAGGGCATGATTTTCTGAAAAAGTCCTTCCAAGTAACTGACAGGACTCTTTAAATCTATCGATAACACTTTGCTGGCGATTCTTGATATAATACCCTTCCGAATCGAGCACTACCCTTCCCCAACATCGACTTCTCTTCGCCATTTGTCACCTACTCTCCCCTTTACTGTTTCCCTTTCCCTCCTCCCCTTGCAATACCACACTCTACTTTTCCGTACTCCTGGTCCCGCATTTTGAAATTATGTCGCTTCATGCCGATACTCATTGGAGGTTTTCCAAGATATATATATATAGCGCTAGAAGCGGTGGGTGAGTTATGACAGTGTGCTGCAGACAACACGACTGAAAAGATATGGGAAGGTTTTTTTCATCAAATAGTATTTGATCTCATCGGAAACATGAAGTTACGATATCCGAGTCTGTGTATGCGGCTTAAATGTTGACTTTGTATTGATCAATGAGTGCACTGGCCTTTCCAAATTTGAACGAATGAGTGCGCAACGAAAATTACAGCGTTTAGGAAAGTAAACGATTTAACCGTTACTACGAAATTTCACGACTGGATTCCGAAGGAACATACGCACTCTGGAAAATAGATATATAATTCGTTATTTTTCAAACCTTAAGTTGGAAATGCATAGTATACATAGAGAAAGGTTGGCTGATAAAATAAGGTCATGGAAGACTCGCTGAAAAAAAAGTATATACCCAGACTGCGGCCTGTTAAGGTGTATGTAATATTTTTATGGCTTCTGCGTAAAACAAGCAATCAAATTTTAAACCACATCAGACAAGAGATTCGATCGTTATTCTTTATTTTTGGGAAAGATTTACTCCCTATTAATAAAAAAACATAACTCTGTTACGATGCTGAGCAATAATGAAGTAAACTAAAGATGAACGCAGAGATTGACAACAAAGAGTGGAGGAACCATTCAGCAGAAAATGATTTCCTCTTAAAAGGTTCGAGCATGGAAACCAATAAGAATCACTACAATAGTGATACTCATCCAAGAACTCCAAAAAAGGATGCAGATAGTGGTGCTGATTTCCGATTCTGTTCATTCTCCTTCTCTAGGATGATGCATTTAAGGGGGATTCTTTGCTCAAAAAGGCGCTTTACAGCTGCCCCTAGTTTTATTTCCACCATTCTAAGGCAGTGGCTATAAAAAATAAGTATTACCATTGGTCGCCAAATAAATAGAAAAATGGAGGAAGCGTTTGTCATTAAACTGATACTCATATGATAAGGAAAAAATTCAAACTTAACTGGAATTGGGCAACTGTAGCCAGAACAGATCAGGAGAGGGAGAAGTGAAACAAAAACTGTCATTCGAGCGCCTCGTGCAACAATCCTTTTCCTTTATCTTCAGTCATATTTCGATGGAAGACGCTTCATAGATTAATTGTTCCCTTGTAAACCAAGGACGAAATTACACTCCTTGTCGGCTGGCTGTCCGTATTGCCTGGCGTCCACTAGCTTGATGGCTTCTTTGCAAAATCCCTCAGCATTCTGGTGAATGTTCATTTGAGTACCTGACCTTGAAACTTTGTAGACCAAGCACTGATAAAAGTAGCACTCTCCTCATATTTCCGCAATCAATCTTCAACGCAAAATATTTCGAAGGTGTTCTTTCAATTAAAAGTTGCATTTCCTCTTTCAATGTGTATTTAGTCCTCTGTAAGCCTTTGAAGAGGACGCCTGAGTTAAAGACTGAAGTTACTGGGAGATCGGAAGTCGCCACTTGAGAGACCTCTCGAGAACGTCAATCGCTGCCATCCCCATAGCCCCAGCGAAAATGTCAAGAGATTCCGCTCCGACACCCATCGAGCGTACCTCATGTGAATTGCTCACCGATGGCTATTTCCTTAAGAATTCGCATCCTTCTTGACCAATACTAGGAAGGTGACCCTCGATCACCTTCTTGACCACCTTCTACCCACTTGACGCAAGGATCTCTTTCGTTTCTCTCCAGAGGGTTTCATCTGTAAACAAGGGTGAGTTGATTGGTTGAATAACCCGACTCCTCTACTTCTCCCATTCACAGACTCCTTCGTCCGCCATGAGTGAAAATTCAATGGTACTCATTTTAATCTCGTTGGCTGGTTGGCTCCTTCAAGGAGGAGGGGACGGACAACTTCGGTTATTCGCAAAAGAGGGGATAGAGGTGTGGTTTGGTGAGAAAAGGGTTATCTGGAAAATGGAGGACTAAAGATATACCCGACTATGGCACTGACTTTTTCTGAAATGAAGACTCAAATGAGCTCAAGGTCTGTCAAAGTTTACAGACGAAATAATCGCTTGAAAATATCTGCAAACACAAGCTGTGATCGGGATTCCCCCGATTAATATCTTTAAATGCCGGGATCCAAACTCGGGCCTATGGAACGGAGCGAAATTAAGTACTTTCACAGATGCATGAAGAAATTTATTTTGTAATAATATAAAAATAATATCTTAACTCTTTTGCAACTAAATCAATAGAAACCCGCAGGAAATATTGTTCTTATTATGTATTATGAATTTATCCTCTTGCACAATAGTATTATCTAATACTCACTTTTTATTGATAATTTGTAATTCGCACATTTTGTATCACATTCATTTTGTTTATTCGTGATAAAACTTCTGTAAATCATTTTTAACTGGACGAGAGCAGAGTTGCACCATATAGTTTGCCTGATGATCAGACAAATTGTTTAACTATAAGTAAGTAACTATTTCAGTAGTCGGAAGTTAATATTTGTAATAAACATGCCAAAAAGCTGTTGGATTTTTTTTATCACTGAGGGAATTACTTTTACCCAGCTTAGATACTATTTTTATTTTCACTACAAAGATGGAGACAACCAAGATTAGTAAGTGTGACTTTTACATTGGGCAGTTACTTCCTCAAAGTTCTTTAGCAGGAATTTGCAGTTTAATAATACTCAGTAGATAAATTTTTCACAAGATATAGCGGAGATTAGATGCTCTTTTCCTTAGTATATGCCTATGCAAGTGATAAGCCAAAAATGTTAGTAAGTTTTGCAAGGGATCTTTTAGAGCCGTTTACATGTGGAATATTCGTAAAAATGTGTTACCTGCAAGTAATACGTGCGATAAACTTAACAGTAAATCGGGTAAATATGTTAAGTAAAAAAGATAAATCCACCTATATAAATGAAAGGTAGAGCATGGTTTGAGAACACTGAGAAGGATTTTATTCGTCGACTTAAACGCAGGATGGATGAACCGCATCTTCGATTATCGTAACCCTCCTGTGCTTCTATCATCAGGTTAACCCTTACCCTTAGACCAAACAAAAGGCTATTGTATTCCATCAACTACTACATCGCGTACTGGTGGACCTCAAGAAAGCTACGCCAGCGACATAAATAACTTTAAAGCAAGCATTGCGTATTCATAGGCAGTGCCTTACCTCAGACCTCTGCCTTCTAGCCTCTAGCCATTTATTGTTCCTGGGGAAAGGCCAATATGAAGCAGTTTCCCCCACCATACGATATCCTTCCATCCAAGCATCACAGAATACCAATTCACGTGAGTATACATTGAAAGGAAGGAGTAATAAGAATAAACTAGGGAGAGAGCCACCTGTGGAAATAGAATTCTGTCTTGATGCACAAAATATATAAAATGTTAAAGGGTAGTTTTCCCGCCCGATACGAGAACCTCTTGCTTCCTCGGAGTAAACAGGAGATATTGACTGAAAGAGAGCTAGTGTTTCCCAAACTGTACCACGTTACCATAAAAACAAATAGATCATATATTTGATAATAATTTCTCATTCTCTTATTAATAATTTCTCATTCCTTACTTTATCTCTTTCGTTGTCATGCGTGATGTCCTCTCTCCCGTGCCACATTCCTTTGCAATGACTTTCAGATAAATATAAACTTGTGTTCATTGGAAAGAAATAGATTGAGGAGAAATATGAATTAGGGAGAAACGCGAGCTAATTAAACCCCGAGATGGCCGAGAGAAATGGAAGAGAATAATGATGATCCAATTTCAAATTTGCGGAAATATTCCAATAAAAGGAGAAACCTAGCCAACTTCTTGCAGTTGGAGCAAATTTTCCCCCGTTATGGTGAAGGCAAGGGGATGACCCACTTTGAATAACATGGATGATGGAACATTTTCAGTGGAACCCAAATCCTTGCATGGGCGACAAGAGGAGAGCACTACAAGAACAACAGTGGTCGGATGGGGCATTAAAACCTAATCTCCCTGGCGCCTAGGATAATGAGCAGGCTTTAGAAAACACTAGGTCTACCTTTACCCTAATTTTCAATAGTTTTTCCCCTCTTGGCTAGACCCACCACTTTTCAATGGCAAAAAATGCCTCAGTTGTCGCACACCTCCAAATGTAACCAACCAACGGATAAAACCCACAGTGGAACCAGGGCATAGCAGAAAACGTCGCTGGCGCTGAAGCTCGAATTGCAAAGGAAAAGTGAGAGAAACATTTCAATGCAAAAAAGAAAATTCGCGCTAAAATGAAATACAGGACTTAATTTTAAAACTTGATAAAAATATTTACCAAATTTCGAAGCCTTCTCCTTTCAATTCCCTATATCTACTTCGCCTCTTCCTCATTCCTAACACCCGAAATCCGACTAGCAATCACCTAGAAATCCAGATAGTCCTTGGGGCTTACTTTGATAACTTTCTAGTCTTCACTGCCTCTTTTCCGTGTCTGCTTTTATTTCTTTATCAAAAATCAAATAGGCCCCCAAAATTCTCTCCTCTGGCATAGAAAAGTGTTTCAATAGAGTGAGTAGGTTCGTAAGACAAGGATCAAATATTTATGGCATTGAGAATGGACAGAGGGAAAATCGATATTGTTATAAGATAACTCTTAGATAAAGTTTTCAATGGGACAACGAACCAACATCACATCAAAGAATGGAATTCTACACTTGATGTGTCATTTACACAGTAAAATCAAGGTAACTTGAGCTCTATGGCCTCGTAAAATAACAAAAATAGGTAAGAATTTTTCTCCAATGATCGTAATTACTGGCAACACTCGTCAAAAGAAAATATTTGCTGTGTTGGTTAAACGTAAACATCAGTGACCAACCACAGCCTCTCAACCAGAAAACCCTCTGTAGCGGTTAACGGGAACGTAAATCCCTCGCTAGTGACCACTCACAGACACATACACTCAACCCAAAATGGGATCCTTCACAGGACTTAAGAGACCCCTTTAAGGATGCCTGGGTTATGACCAGAAAAACACAATCTGTGAATGTTTACGGGAATATAAAGTCCACACCAGGTACAAATACAGAGCAATCACTCTCACAAGGACTCAGAAAAATCACTCACTCACAGATTCAAATGGGCCTGGGAGAATCAGACTCGAGATGAGCTAGGTCAAAGAACACAACACAGGAAAAGACGAGGGAGTACGTCAGGTACGCGTATTTTGGCGTCCTCTTCAGCAAAATGAAGGGAATAACCTAACAACATAAGTTTGAAGGTGAAATATGATGAGCACAGACGCTGGTGGATTCCCCCACTCTCCCTCCATTTTCTTTATTTTCGTCTTTATACAACATCTTATTCTCAACACAATCTTATTTCACTATTAAATGTCCATCGCTGCTGGGATTTATAACTGAGAGTCGGTACATTCGCCATTAAACCCTTGCTGATACGCCATATGTCTCACTTTGTCCTCTTCTCCTCTCGTTTCACAGCACGTCCTGCCTCAACCAGCAGTGCGCACCCCCTCCCAAACACAACCACTCACAGCTACCTCCCGACTTTTCCCTTCCCAGTGACAAACTCAATTTGCCTCGCGCCGAGTGAGAAATGGGAATGAGGAAGGACTTGAAGGAGAGGGGGAGAGGGAGTGGCGGAAAGAGAGAAGTTGGAAGGGCGTGTTTTGAAAGGCAGCGATGCCAAGGACGACGCGGGAAAGGAGGAAACAGCATGGAGCTAGATGTTCCGCCATTAAGGCACAGGGTTTTCTGAGATTGCTGTACATGGAGGGAAGAAGAGTTGCCAACTCAAAAAGAGTTAATTCTAGGTGCCGTAAATTAAATTTAGCGTATCAGGCGATATGTTGTGGAAGTTGAGTACAGATGCCATGTTTTCACAATAAAAGTTTTTGAAGAGAAATTTCTGTGGAAATTTTTGTAATTTTTCAAGTACAGAACTTGGGTGGATTGCGCTTAAGAAAAGACATTTAGAAGAACCATGTGTTATGCATAATTAGGTTAAATGAGCGGAAAAATTCGTCAATGTTATTTACATCCAATTTCAGGAACAAAGCTAAGTGAGCTATACGTACAAAAACTACCCGCGATATTAATTTGTCAAGATAATTGTTGAATAGCTTTAACATTTGTATAATAAGATAATTGTTGTTTCATTCAAGCTAATTACTTGGAATAACAATTTTTCTCAGCAAAGAAGATTTATAAATGTCAGATGTTCGAAGAAAAAAGTTTATATTCGATTAATTAATAGGAAGTAAATTCAATTGGTGAGTCTTGAAAATAATTTATTTTTATAACATTTTACTTTGGGAGATTTGCCTCAATTAATCACAACCCCTATGCGGAGTGTATCGAATGAAATCATTATAATTTAAAATTCATCAATACCTTGAATGGGAAATACATTATAACAAATCATAAATACAGAGATGAAATCAGATATTAAAATAAATATGAGTTCCTTGAATTTTTAGCATGGAGGATAATTTTTAATCGCGGCATATGGTAACAATGGACAGAATATTTAAGTCCCATTATTAGAAATAAAATAGGATGAAAATTTCTCAACATTATAGAGGGGAGATTGCAAAAATCGTGATCCCGTTCCGGGAGAAGCGCGGAGAAACCGGGAAAGTTGGCAACCATAGAGGGAAGCCCGTCGCAAAGGCGACGCAGGGCGATAGGCTCTTGAGGCAAAGAGGAAATTTGGATGTGGGAGAGGTCAAAGAGGTTTAGCACGAGAGAAAGGAAGAACACAGAGGACAAACGGTGGTGAGGGGAATAAAGAGGGCTTTGATACATGTGTCATAGTGACATTAAGATGACAAAATATAAAGCAACGACTAAGTCACCAGAGTTAAGTTTGTTAACTTGCATGTTGAAAGCCGATACTTCTGAGCACACGGGAGCCCTTGAGGATGGCAGTCGGATGGGAGGCACGGTGCAAGCGTTTTAAGGCAGACCGCAGCAGGGTGGGGAGGGTGCGGGTCAAGCGTAGTCGCAAGACCGGCAAGGGTTAGGTTATGGCAAGGACTGCCCCCAGGTTGGCCGGACCTTCTCTACTTTTACCCGAATTAGAGCGCAAAGGTCGATCCGTGGACGGTGCTGGGTAAGGGGACGAGGGCGCCCGAGCAGGATGATCTAAGAAGCATCCGTTGCCGCTCACTTTAAGGACTCCCATACGATACATGGACGTGGGGCCCAGGCACCGTGTAGGAGAAGAACTTAGGGCGGGATACCAATCGGATTACCTCAGGATGTGTAAATATTGGCGAAGAATGTACAATGTGAAAACGGCAACAAGAGACATGAAAAATAACAGATCATAGGGCGTAAGATTAAATGGATCGATTGAAAAAATAACCATTACACTACCAGCCCTGCGGACAGTAGAGTTTCGAGGCGAAGTCGGAAACAATGTTTTTGAGCCCGCACTCTCATTACCCAAAAACCCTTTCCTGGAGATAGGCATTTCTACACTTCCCTCACGGTTCAAATAGTGACATCGGACGATTCCTTCCCATCGTGAATTCTTCCCACACCGTGAATGTTCCCACCCCGTCCTGTAGGCGGATAATTTATCGCCCCATCGAACGAATAGGACATAATGCTTAAATAACCTTTCTCATGGCTTTTGTCCACCATTGTCATGACTTGACCCTCGGCTGTAGATATAGAAGAAACAGTTACCCAATCCACCACATCCACCCGAGTTTTCTGGTCAAAATCATAGCCCTCATAAAAAAAATATTGTGTTACCCTACCCATATATGGCACTTTGAAATGTTATCCGTTGATGACATATGTACAGTGGTAGAGGAGAGCCTTTCAGGATTGTCTTGAATTGCGGCCCTCATGGTTGGTTAGAATTAAACGGTAAGCTGATACAAGAGAGGAATGGAGAAAATCATCTTCGGTATGACGATTGTTGTAATGACCCCTTACTTCGACCAGAAAAGAGGCGCCATCAACTTTTAAGGGGGATGAGAAATTGAAACTATTTGCAAATTTAGGAAAAGCACAGAGTGGATCATTAGGGTAAGATCGTTTTCGAGAACAAAGAAAGTTATGGGAGAAATCAGTCGTCGAAATTAGTCTCTTAAATATGAAATTCGCCGAGGGACACTCAGTAAAACGTGTAATCTCGCGGAAGGAACACCATCTGCCAAAGGCTTCCAAACAAGTATTCGGTACAGTAAAAAGAAACAAAAATCATCGTATCTCAATTGCTGGACAGAAAGAACCGGCCAAAATATGAAACGAAACATTAGTAAAAGGAATTGTTGAATAGTTCTCTAATGGTTGGGAGGGAACGGATGAAACTCCACAATCGAACACCACCTCGTCGTGAGTCCTAGGTCGTTCAAATCAACAAGCAAAGAGAACAGATGAAATTACGACAAAGTAGTTGATATCATCTGTCAGAAAATATCTGAAATGAGATTAAAGTGAGCCAAAAAAGGCAGAAACCTTTAACAGCTTTCATCACTCACGGAAGAGACGGGACTTCAATGAGCTATTTTTACAGGAAACATTAAAACTGTATGACCGCATGCGTGGACTGAAGATGTATTTTTTATTGCCTAGTTTAAGGATTTTTCCCTCTACTACGTATTTAGAGTGTTTTTGTTTCACATTCATCGTGAGCCTTACATAAACTTGTTTTTAAGTTTATGGAAATGTATGTAAAGTGGTGAAATTTTATTTACTATCACGAGAATATTTTCGAAAAAATAATGAGTACAGGTTTTTTCGTAAAAATTCAAAACTCAAAGCAGAATGCATATAAATAAAGATATAATTTTACAGGCTTAATGCTTCACCTCGTTTTTCCACACTAATAAGGAAACTTTTGAGATCAACCCGCTTTTAATCAGATGATTTTTTTTCATCCCACCCTTATTCTCACGCATGTATGTGCAATGGAACTTCCAAGTACCATTGCACAAACATGCAGGCATTCATTCTTGTTCATCATCCGCAACCTAATTCATTTTTCCAGTAGAGGTTTTTTTCCTCCTACAGTGGAGATAAATAAGAAAGAAAAGGAGCGGAAAAAATACAAAAGGAAGAAGAGAGAACTATCGTGAAAGGGGTTTTCTCTTAGAGGACATAACGAAAGAGAACGGTAGAATACCAACGAGTAATGTGCATAAGTGGGAGGGAGTAAGTTCTACAGAGAGAAAGCCTTTGAACCCATTCCTTCAAGCAAATTTTCAACCGGATCCACTGAATTTGTGACCACCAAAAGATTTACCAAAGCGATTTCAGTGAGTAGCATAAATGTCGTTTGCCGACTCCTTACCGCTTTTTGATGGACTATTTGCTCTCATTTGGCCCAAGTTTGGTCCTTCATCTCCAACACTGTTAAAAAGAGACCGAGAACGCAAGCGGTCAAAGGTATTCCAATTTTTTTGAGATGAAAATCACTTCAAAGAAGTGAGTAAAATCCATTCCAAGGTTAGGCACCATTTGAACTAGGGAGAGCTTTTATTCGTCAGTCTCCAGATAGGGGATCAAATATACTCGATTCCATACCTCTACTTGGTTATCTGATTAACTCCTAAACTGAGGCGTAAAAAATTTAAGACTAACCTGCCGAAGATCTACCACAGTTATTTAAAATATTTTTTTGCCATTCCGAATATATTTATGTTTTTTAATATTAATGTTCATCACAACCAGTGCATCTTCTTCCATCTAAGATTTTAACTACAGAAACAAAATTATGGTTACTGTCACACAAAATATTTTCCTACAGAGTATGCTTCATCTCACCAAATTTTGATTAATACTAAGTTAAACCACTGTTAAAATAAAAATGTTTTATTTAATGTTCTTTTGATACTAATTGCCTCCTTTATTTGTTAGCTTCAGTTGTTTAAATGAAAACTTACCGCATCCGTTGTCAATCTTTCAGTCCGGGAATCCAGAAAAGATAAAAATATTTCCAATAAACGAAGAATTTGGCACATTGATGAACATTTGTTTAAGACAATCAAAAAAATTTTGATGTCCTAAACGCTGTAGGAAAAATGAAGAATGGAAAAATGACGATTGATAAGACACAGTGGCAAGTGACATCGGCATTATGGTCTAGGGGTTAACTATACTTCCATCACAGTTTTCACTGTAATAACTGTATTTAGAGGTGATGGTGCAGCTTGGTTACGGTTAGATAAGGCCTTACCAAGCTTATTTAAAACCACACATCAGAATTAAGAACACATCTCCTTTCATTGTTCACCCTGGTGCTTCCTTATGATGAAAGTACTAACATTCTTGGTGAAAATACCTCTTTTAAGTTTCCGATCAGGTTGCATTATGAGAATTCAACTGAATTCAAACACGAGAAAAGGAGCAAAGTCCTAGGAAGGTGCCTGGACTAAAATGATAAACAAACTAGTGTTGTTTGCGTTTCTCCACATCATCACAAATCAAAATAACAAGTTATATATTAAACAGGTGGTATTTTCTCTATGTTTTGTGTCCAAATGCGGATAAATGCTACAGGTTTGAGTAAATTTTGGCTAGTTTATTCATATACGTACCTATTATGGAGGATTATTCTGGGTTGTATAAATCACTTAGACACCTCTTTTCGCTAATGTTTCGCAGATGTACTAGGGGTCTTTTTCTAAGTAAGTTCCGATTTTACACATGGTCACAAATCGGCGCATGTGCGCTGAGTACCTGTACCTATTGGCTTGCAATAGACATCAGTACGGAAGCATTCGTCTGTGTGGAACATTGTTTATACGTATTTAAAATGCCTCATACAGTTGAAAATCCGGTCTGTGATGAAATACGCGCTGTGATTCACCTAAGTCAGTGAAGTTTAAGCGAACAATTTGAGCCCGGAAAATCATGCCCAGTGTTTTGGGATAGACAGGGGTTGTTGCTTGTAAATTTTTTGCCTAAGAGTGATACCAAAAAATCTGTGACATATTATAAGACCTTAATAAACTGCGTCGAGCGACCCAAGACAAAAGACATGACATGTTCAGTAAGGGGATTTTTTTGCTTTATGACAATGCCCGTCCACACATGGATCGTCAAGCCCAAGATCTCATCTCATTATTTGGCTGGGAACAATTTTATCACCCTTTATATAGCCCCGGTCCTGCTCCCATTGACTATTAATTGTTCCTGCACTTGGAAAAGCATCTAGGCGGTCGGTTCCACGACGATGAAGATGACGTCGAAACGGCTGTTCTGCAGTGGCTGGATAAACAGGCGGCAGACTTCGATAAAGACGAATTTTGGAAACTGGTTTAACAATACGATAAGTGGCTTAATATTTGTAGAAATTATGTTGAAAACTGATCAAGATACAGGATTTCATATAAAAATAAAACTGTAAAAAAATAAAGTTGTATTTTTCAAAAAACCACGCCTCGTATTTACGCATCCTCAGGGCTGGAGATTGATATAAGGCTGAGTACAATATAATGACTATCAATTACTACCCATTTATTAAACTGTACTCAGCCTGATATCCATCTCTAGCCCTGAGTATGCGGAAATACATATGCGAAACGTCTGCGGTAAGAGGTGTTTGAAGTCACTTATACAATCGAGATGAAATCTCCATAATAACTGCATACAGATAAATATTATTTGAATATTCACATAAAATTCCGGCATTGATTTCAAATCAGATTTTTCAACATTACATAAAATAAACTGTTTTTCTATTTTAATATTATTGATTATCAGTTCTCATAATGGACACATACAGTGTTAGAGCAAATGAAATCATATATACGTCACTTAAAGTATTTCAGTTTACAATTCGGACATCTAATCGCCAGTCATGTGCAAATTCGTCATTTCTGCGGTGATTGTAGTTGAAGATGATAATATCACTATTCTTAATAGTCAATTGTATCGGTAACATTAATACATGTAGACAATATTCAAATATTTAAAACAAATGTTTCAGAATTATATATTTTAGTATTCACACTGTTGTTTGAAGTACATACTGAGTTATTGTAATTCGAGATATAGCCTACGCTCCTGTATAAGCCCACACTTAGCCTACCCATGAAGGAACATTAAAAACATAAATTATGTGCCTCGCAATTGATTCCGCGGAAATGATTACTGCTTCTCATACAATTTAATACCTACATAACAAGGTAGCACATCACCCATGATGAGGATCGTTTCAAAACGTCGGCAACGATGGAGTTAATCGCACAGCTCAAAGTCCGAGAAAACTTCATTCAGATAACTCCCACGGAAGTAATCAGATCGACACCAATTAGGATAAAGTTTTTTGCTGCCGTTGGAATGTAAAAGGATAACTCAAAAATATTTAAGACATTATATCTGCAATTTTAATTCCGTTTTTCCACGAAACGACAAAGTTTGGGGACAAACTATGATTACAGTGATACATGATCAGCATATTTAATTCATTTCCGTAAGTGCATTTTCTTTTGTCTCTTTACATTAATACAGTGCTCATTGTACGAAGTAATCCTCTTAGCCTACATATATAAAATAAAACCAAGATATTACTATACCAAGAGAGAAAGTGAATTTCTCCGAGGCAAAGAAAGAACTAAGTTTGATTCCTCCTCTTCCGGAACTCTTTCTGTTTTCCAATGCGTTCTCATCTACATCTCGGAGAATTACTCCACTTTTGCAATTTGATATCCCGCTCCTTTTAGTACTTCCACACGATCTGTGTCCATCCCACTCTGACCCACCATATTCCCCTCCATTTCCCTGGTCATCATACCCCCTCTTTATCCGTCCCTCTTACATCTCTCTTCAACCATCACAACCCCTTGAATCCTTCCCCCTTTAGGCTCCCACGAGTTTCCTGGAAAACCATAGGTAAAATGGAAAAGTCAATGGAGAGATTTTAGAGGGTCTGGAGATTTTGATTTGGAACGATTTCCAGAAGCTGGAAGATTGCATTATTGAACTTCTTTCGCCCAAATGAGTAGATGAAACACAATATTTTTAGATCTAATGCAATCGGCGTAGCCGTTTATCAATTTCTTCACACGAATTTCGTTTTTGTAATAAGCCTTAGACAACCGTTATCCTTACGGGAACAGAAAAATTTAGTTCTAGATCTCTATAAAATTCCATATAATTACAATTAATACATTCACTCGCAAAATCTACGTACTACAAGCCCCAGAATGAAGGTAATAATATTTATTGATGTTTATTTGCATTATTGATGAATCTGAATATCAGAAGTAGCGTTCACTACGTAATTCGGTTGCTAATTTTCCGGCCTAAATACCCTAAAGATGCCGATTCGTATTTGATTCGCCGATTCGTTTCCACTAGTGCAAAATTGCTAATTTCTATCTAAGGATTATTGTGGTTGATAAGAATTCAATATAAAATTTTAAATTCTGAGCATCAGTAATAAGATTTAGCTGCTTTTAAGAGAAAAGATACCGGGAAAGAGGAGTTAATGAGTTATTTTCCCTCTCATTGACACCATAGAAGAAGAAATGATGAGAACAAATGAAAAATCAATTCCATATGAGGTGGATTGAATTATTTGACAGGTTTTTTTATTTCATTTGAAGGTATTCCAAGCGGAGGTTAATATCCCTAACCTCATCAGTATGGCTTTTATTTCTCAGATCTCAAGGCAACCACTGAAACCGAGATCGGATTTTTTTCCTTGGGAAAATTACCTTGTGAAATTGTCAGATTTAAGAATCACAACCAGCCAAAACCACAATTTTAAACACCAATATCCTCTATTTTTGATCATCCTGTTCAAAGGTAACAAAGCGAAGGTTTCAGCTTCCGGTTACCAATTAATTAGACCATAAATTGGAATATCTATTCTTCTAATTTGACCCAAAAACTTTCAAACACACTCCATTAATTAGTGAATTTCTACTTCTTCCATGATTTATATCTCTGTGATTTTATCATAAGCCAACTTATTGTGGCTTCTAAAACTCACTAAATTTATCTTAAAAAAATTATCCCCACCACCCACGTCTCTCAAGTTGATAGAGCCATTCGGCCAATGGAAGCAATCATTTCATCGAATGGAAGACTGTTTCACTCGCACGACCTGAAAATCTGTCTTTATCCCCGAATATCACCGAATATTATCCCCACTGCATCGCAAATCTACCAACTTCTCTCTTTCCAATCGAATCATTATAGTTAGCTCGTTCACCGCTGACATTTAAACCCAATGTGGACGATTCTGGATAAACCCGAGTGCTTCATGAGCGGAAGAACCTAGCGACATTCACTCCGGCTAGCATTTGCACAGCTATACTAATCCTATGAATGAGGTAAGGGCGTTTTATACTTAACGGTTATATCTCCAGCCATTAACTGCCCTCAGAACGTTGGATGTATCTACGGCTGAGGAGAAAATCACGTCGTTCAATGGAAACCTGCGATCAATCGCAGCAGATACGAAATTGGTTCAATAAGCACCCATTTGATTAAAATATAAGACTTTACTCTGGCATACCGCATAATTATATTATATAGGGATATTAATCTACGCTTGGGATATATTCAAATGAAATAAAAAAACCTGTAAAATAATTCAATCCACCCCATATGGCATATGGTTGTTGATATAACCGTAAGCTACCATCTGCTATACGACATCACTCGCAAATTTGATAATGATTCATAGGCTACTTTGAATTAGGCAGCCATTTTTTTGATAAGTACACCGCGATTTTCATTAAAATGGAAAAAGTACCAATGTTGTCATTTAGTGACTCACTTTTTGCTTTTGGATTGGAAAACGTTTGAAGAGATAAAAGTGAAATTATATGATGTTTATGGAGGGCCTTTGTCATCAATGGTTCAGTGAATTAAATGTGCTCGAACATCCGTTTTTTAAGTGGATCGCCCAGGATGACTGGCAGATATAGTTACCAAAGAAATCATTAAAAAAGTCCACTTCCAGATTCTTGCTGATCGTCGAACATGTGTACGCGAAGTAGCAAAGTCCATAACTGTGTCACAAAGGAGCATAAATTAATATATCCCATGAAAAGTCGGCGATGAAAAAGTTGTCAACTCGATTGGTTCCACGCTTGCTCTCGGTGGACAAGTGGACAAGAACTTTCAATTTCAAAGCTTTATTTGAACCTATTCGAGCAAAATCCGTAGTACTTTGCGTCGAATTGTCACCTTTGACGAGGTCTGGGTTCATCGCTGTCCAAATAAGGCTAAGACGGTCACATTAGCCGGTACAGTTATGGCGGCGATTTTAGGTATGAAAAATGTGTCATACTTATGGACCTCTTTGGAAAAGGAAAACAATTTCCTAGTCGTTACTACAGTAAGTGGACCGCTTAAACAAGAATTTGAAGAAAACATGGCCCCATTTGGCGATCAGTAAAGTGCTGTTTCACCAGGACAACGCACCAGCACTTTAAAACTATACCAATTTTTTTGAAAAACTCGATGCTGCCATGGCTTTAAATATTTCAAAGAAAACATAGTTTCATGCTACTATTGGCCTATCTTTGTGGGAGAGAAATGAATTCATCGAAAATAGTTGAGAACCTCAGGCATTAAGACGGAGTATGAGTTTCTTGAGGATGAGGTGCGTAGAGAATGGAACTGCAAGCTTAGTAAGCACTCCGAGGAAATGAATGTGGCACTTAAAAGTTCTCCTTGCCAACTTTTCTTCCGCTCACATGTGATTAGTTCAAAACTCTAAATTTATGCTTAGAAACCCTTAAATAATAACTTTCCATAATTGCTCAGTTAGCTCTTATTAATGTGCACACATTATTTCTTAGCATTCAATCATGGATCCAGAAAATGGTCTGGCATCTGACTCAATGGCAAGGTATGTTTTGATGAAACAATTGATCATTTATTTAAGTAATATATCGGTTACAGTTGGTTGAAATTGAAGAGAGTAAAAGTCCTTGAGGTTCATTACATGTGCAGCGCCCGATCTTCCAATTATACTACTTCCTTCATCCAAGCCAACGACCAACCCTTCTTCATCCAGTCCATAAGGCCTACTCTCATACACCCCCTTCCCCGCTTACCTGACATCTTCCCTTATTTCACATCGTTAAGCAAACCTGTGCTCACCATTCATCTTCCAGTCACCTACATTGACTCCTCCGCATTTCATCTATACGTTTTTTATTCCCATTAACAATATATTACCCCTCGTTCGTCTTTATTTTACTCTTATGTATTTTGTCCTCCTTAACACTTATAAAAGGTTAGGTAAAAATGGATTCATGTTTAAAAAACTTACAGCCGAGCTTAATAATTTCGTATTGCTTAGTAATAGGCGTATTTTTTATTTCATTAAAAAAATATATCATACCAACATAATACACCAATATGCTTGAAAATATTACTTTCTTTACCAAACAACGTTTGCTAATTAAATAAATCAATTGAAATGCAAACTAAAATAATGATGCAGGTACTTTCAACAAGCAGGTGGGAAACTTCCGAAACTTTCAACTTTGAAATACGTCATTTGACGCCGACCGTGTTCTTCGGGGTTTATAAACCACGTCGAATTACCAGAATCCAGTGATAATGTGAAATTTAGGTCGTTAGCATTGTGAGATTATTTATACGTATAAAATCAATTTTTTAAACTATCAACGAAATTATCTAATGTATAACTTCCATTGCTTCCTGTTCATCCACAGGCCTTCTGGTAACTACTTCTTGCTCTCTGATGGCCTTCCCTTTAATTTAACCTACTCCCTCTTTTCTTCTACTCTGAGGATTCCATACTAATTTTTTTAAAGATTTTCATTGGCCATGACTGTATGTGAGTTTTTTGATTGAAACCATAAAACACAAAAGCTTTTTTAATGCAATTCATGCCATTATACATGATTATTTTGACTGATATAATTCATGTAAACGGACTCCAATATAATTTTCATTGCGCACGTAATCGATATGGTTCGTACTTGGTATTCCGATGCGTGGATACGTTACACCATTCAGACATCCACTGCTTAAAACTCTCAGGTGGAATAGGAAGCGGACGGCCGAGTTTAATCAACGACAACTGACTTCAATGTTCTCGAGTTCCATCGGAATACCTTCATTTCAAGGAGCTAAATCGCCATCAGCGTTTTATTGCAGTTTCGTAAGGCAATTTCTTTCCCTCGTTCTCATTCTTTCTAGCTCTACCGACCCCGAGCGTACGATTCCAACTCGTTCGAAGCAAATAGAATTCCATGCAGCTAGACGGGGAATCGTGAGTACACTCACTCTTGGGATTTCCAATTTGAGAGTGCCCGGAGCACACTTCGTATGAAGACGAACCCAGCGCAACCCTCATTCGACTTCAGGAATGCGTTCCACTAGGTTTTTTTATGATGAAAAAATCACTATCATTGTCTCATGAGCAATTTAAGAAGTAAAGGCTGGGAAGATGATGAGAAAGACAATCCTCATGGCTATTTAATACCATGGCGTAATATTCGCGGAACTTGGTTCAAATGTTTGGAACTTTAGCATATAGCTGAAATAAGAAAAGATAAAAACAAGAGATATGATATCAAAGCTGAGACTGAATTGAGAGTTCCAAACACGTTCAATTGATGAAATTATCTGTAAAAACCTCTAGTTTTAATATCAATGTACTAAAGATGTATGTTCTTCTTCCTTTTATATTAGTTTTCTTAAACGGGAGCATTACAGGAGCACGTGTATCACGGTACTTCAGTAATATTTCACATAATTTGACAAGGTACCACCAGATATGTAAGGGTGTGATGCACTGGAATGAACACTATTTGGGTAATTTTCAAGCTAATAAATGCCTTACATTCTCTAATGCGCACTGATTCAAGTGGTAAGTAATCAAATTAACGTATTTGAACCGGACAGATTTTTTAAATTAAGAAACAAAATTTTAAAAATAAGGGAGCGAAGAGAGCCCACACGCTGGTATTAACCAACTCTGGAAACTAACTTAGAAAAAGCTGCATGTGGACAACAATTAAATACCCCGTCCGATGGACAATGTGGGTACTTCATTTATGACTTTCCATTTGAATCTATGTAAGAACCGTACCAGCAACAAAACATTCCACCATCGCAGCCAGCATTCAGTCATGCCATTTTTATTCCTCCAAGTACTATTTCTGGAACTTTCTTTGCCATGACAGTTTTCTTCTATGGAGTTTATCGTGTAACTTATCAAATCCGGCTTAGAGAAAACAGCCGACTGCTAGCGAATAATTTTTCAAAACTAAGGACTGAAAAACGATGGTTAATGTGTCGGATATATATAAGTAAGATTCGAACCATAAATTACTGGAAGAGAGTGAACAGGGTTTTAACAAATGAAAGGGAAGACTTTTAATTGCAAAAAAGTACCCACTCGACACGGCTATTGAGAGTAATTTGTCCATAAAATTTATTGATAATACAGTACTTTATTGGATATAATTTCCAATTTTCTAAACTATAAAACCATTGTGCTACTGCAACATAGCCGCCACCAATACCAATTTTTGTGACGTATGATGTACAAAAATGATATATTTAATAACGCTGATTACGAATTTCAATGGTTTCACTTTCCTTTGTACTATCGTATCGTCTCTTATGTACGATCTGACCTTACCTCAATAGTAAGGTAGTTATACCCTAACAGCGTAGACACGATCGATTCAAAAGTTTCCCAATCGTATTTACACTTACTACCTTCTTACTCTTCTTACGCTCTCACTTACAATTAGCAAAGGGAGTAATAGGGAGGATTTCAACAGGGTCTACGAGAGGGATTTAACACAACTCTTCTTCCTTCCACTATGAATAAAACAAGCGAGGAGGAAACAAAGACAGCTTTTCCATACGACCTACGCTCGAGTTCATCCTCGAGGAAGCTGCCGCCGCTTTTACACTTTACGCTCGAGAGACATGAGTCTGACGGACAGATTACCTAAAGCGCGCCGCACTCCAACTTTCCCCTCCCTCTGGTACCGAAGTCTTCGATTTGAAGCTGACGTTCACTAAAATCCGAGATGTCTCTCTCGTGGATAGAGGTATTTTACAAGGATGATAGAATGAGAGGAACGGGAAAGAGGAGAGAGTCAAAGACGTTATCGGGAAAAGATCCGTGACTTAGAGAAATGAAACGTTTTGGAATATCCCTATGGAATTGCGCAACATTTTTTAACTTTGTTAAACAAGGTGGTGCACAAAACGCAACTATTATACCGCAAATGAAAACAAAGCATTAATCAATAGCAATTATGATAAACTGGGCACTTGTGAAATCGTGTAAACATTGGTAATATAGTGGGTTCAAACAGAGAATGATAATTAATGCGAAGAAATGCAGGAATTAATTACTCTCACAATTCTCCAAAAATGTTACATTATAATCATCGATTTATTCCATCAGTGAATTTAGTTTGCCTGCAAGGTTACCCAACCAATGGATGCGTTTAATGACAATTATGAGTTTTAATTGATCATTTTATGCGTAAGTTTCCAAGAAATCACAGATAGACTAAATGCTGCCTTTTTTGCAGGAGCAAGAGATGACTTCTGGGCAATCATGTTTGCATTCCAAAATTTATTCTGATTCTTTAAACTGAAGAAGTATGAAAGGAAGACACTGGAGGTCATCTCATTAAAGAATGTGACATACATCCAAAAAAGAATGGGTAATGAAACGATATGAGAAATGTGGTCATATCCATGCTGTAGATTAAGAAGAAAAGAATGTTTGTCCGAAATCGGGATTTGAGTTGGCACGTGGTTGAATAGAACAGTATCAATCGTACATTTCAGATGTATTAAGTCAGCATTTACTACTAAAGGTGTTCAATAATTGATGCTATTTCTATTTTTAAAGTCGTCTGATAATAATTACATAAATTATTACACACCCATCACGCTCCCATTTTTTCAATCAAATTAATCAAGCTCACTCATACATGCCCATTAACTTTCGCGTTCAACCCACATTCAACCGTCACCCATTCATTACTAATACTATCCATCCTATATCTCCCGAAAATTATTCTTACGAACCCCACTCCCACTGCATTTAACCTGCTCTTATGCTTACCCTGATATACCCAGAATTCAATGCAAAAGGTCTGGATGAGAGCAATTTTAAGCACCGCGATCTAAGATTCCCATGACAAATACTCACTCCAAGATGTGTTCAACTTACTACTTACCATATCGAAATTAAGACGCGTTAAAATCTCTTCATCTGTCCTTCCATCTGTCACAAATATCCAGCCAGGATGCACTAAGTCGTCTATTTGTCCAATCTCTTCACTACATTCACTCATAGCACAGCTATTCTGACGAATCTCTGCATCAAAAACTACTACTTCTGTCTAAGGCGCATTTATCCTGAAATCAATTCTCCTTGTTTCTTTGTTCAATAAATAATACGATTTAAATAATTTCATTTGAATGGAAAATATCACTTTCATAAAATATAGCATTAAATAGATGATAAAAGAGTTCTGAGTATACCTCATACTAAATGAAATAACATTGAAAAAGATAATGAAAGAACTTTCCAATTTTCTCATTGGTACCCAAGGTGATATGGAAAGGTAAAAGATAGAGGTTCTCTAAATTTATACATCCTCCACCCTTTCTGCCAATCATTTGTTCGCCCCTTTTTTTCTTTTCTCCTCCAAAGCAGTCTCTTCTTCATTAAAATGTTTTTCAAAAATCTTTGCCAGCAACACCACACCCCCACAGACGTGAGAAACGGTAACTGCAACGGCAGGGGAAGGTCACCGCACAAGCGGAAGGTGAAGACAACCAAGGAGACAAATCATATTATATACCTCAGTAGTTTTAAGTGGAAACAGGAATGAGTACGAAGTAAGGCGATATATCCATTGGGTTTCAAGAGAAGGGTTTGTAAGAAAAGAGAAAAGAGAATAAGGACCAGAAAAACTTTGATAAAAGAAGATTGCGAGGAGGATAAAACTATGCATAAGTTTATGGCATGGATCTGCACGACAACGATGTGAGATAGAAGAGAAGGATTCTGAATGGAAAGAACGGAGGGATACAGAGGGAGGGGGGAAGAGAGTAGGGCAGGGTAACTAAACTACTTCGTAAAGCATGCAAAAACGGAAGGCCAAGAATCAAGTGATAATATCACTCATCACATGGCCTATACTCAGGGCCCTTTCTAATGTCTCTCTGTGAAGCTAGTTGTAATGGGACAACACGTAGAGGAAAATTATTTCACTTTTCGAAAAGCTTGTTTTGGTAGATATTACATCGGTTTTCTTTATGGTCATCCACGCGAAACAACTTTCCCATTTTCTCAGGATTTTTAAAGTTCCGTAGCCCATATCCTAAATTAATCTACTACGCAGTGCCAGAAACTTTTACGAGAGAGCACATCATTCTTCCCCATTTTCGTCTCCTCACACAAACGGTAAGCCTTCTCCGTCCATCCCGCCTAAATCCCCTCTCTCCTACTTCTCACTCTTTCTCTGAGCAACTCTGCCTCTTAATTATGTGATTCCATGGATACGATCCTTTCCCTTGCCATTCACTCAAAAACCCTATCATCATTCTGTCCATAACTAAAAGGCATAGTTTCCTGTGTGCAGACGAAACCATACATCATTGGGGTCGAGTCAGTATCCTCGTTGCACGGTAGTGTGTGGACCGTCCCGCTAGTCTCGGGCGGGTTTTCTTTCCGTCAGCAGTCCATAGACTTTAAGTCATTAGAGGGAGTTTTGGCTCAAGAGTGTAATGAAGTTATTTGTTTAAGGATAGTAAAACGAGAAAAAGTAACGAAATTTTCCAAAGGAAGCATTATGGAGGCAACAAAATAATTTTCTTTTATGGAAATTAAGGCGGATTCGAGCAATGCCAGAAAAAAATTCATAGATTTTTCCCCAGGGTTATATATTATTCCTGATAGGCGATAAAAATCGAAGAACTTATTCAATTCTGGCTGATAAATGATATAATTAACCCAGTAACTATATAAAATTATCTTTGGTCTAAGTTAGAGAATAAAAATTATTTTTTCGAATACCCAATAACAATAAACTACTTTAAAACTTTGTTCGAACTTTCCTCTCACTTAAATCTTTCACAGCAAAAATTTTAATCTGAAAAACTCGCTCTTTACTTTCAAGTTTTCAGATGAAATATTAATCTCGTCTATATTAACACTGAAACAGGGCATCCGTTTCAACCTTGTTAAAGTGACACCCGTTTTCATTACCCAGAAGGAGGAAGAGAACTATAGAATGCATACTATTTGCATAAATAAATTATTTCTTAAAATTATTGCAAAAGCGCATGATGGCGTATGATAGTGTTATCAAAATATCCAACGCATGTCTAAACTGGGTTACAACGACCAATGAGGGGAAAATCCATTTCACCTTCATAATTCATCGGCAACACTGCATCTCCACCACTCCCAATTTCTTTTGATCTGCATCTGCTATTTTCCGGAGAGGTTCAATTTAAATTAAGATGCTTCCTTACTTCTAGGCTTGTGCACTATATGTCACTGCTACTCTTCCTGTAGAGCGCCCTCTTAGGTTGGGCTATTCTGGTCACAATAGCTCTCTTGAGTTTTCCATCACTTCCCCCATACGTACATTTTCTCTTTCTCCCTCTCTTCCCTGTCACTCTTTCCCATTCTTCTTTTAACATCCCGTCTTTCTCTCCCTTGTCCATCGATGGAGGAGACAGAGAATGGGATCTCTCTTCATTTAACCCCTTTGCATTATTCACGCACCAATCCCTTTGCCTCCGCCTCATTTTATGGATTCAATCTGTGATTACCTCGGAAATCCCGACCGTCATATCTTCCCTCCGTCCAATTCACATCATCACCGCTATCCCCAACCCCTATCTCCACCTTATAACCTTACCCTGACTTACTCTCCCTTGGCCTTTTTTCTTTCTCGCTCGAGCCGTCCCTCCCTTCTTTCATTTTGATGCCCCGTCACCCAAGTCACTCTCTTTGTAAATATACACTCATACGTACCGAAATCATGAACTTAACCACAACTCTAATCCTTCCATGACGTACGTAACGAATTATTTGGGCAATGTGGAACATGTTTGGTAATGCAAAGAATGACCCGCTATAGTCGTACTTCTTTTACTTTCTCACAGATTAATCCAAATTTTCAATAAATGCAAAGTATTTTTGACTCTCATGCACAAATTTTGGCAATACGAGTGAAAATCGACAGAGAGAGTCAAAACCCCGCGATCACTTGCGTATTGCCCGAGGTTCCAAGTCTGATTTTCAGAATATGGGTTTACTGTTGATGGTGTGGTGACGTCATTATGTACCATCATTTTATGTCCATTTGGAAGTACCAATGACTCATCTACTTGTCATCCAAGATCCCAATTTTTGCTATCCCTTCAAGCCAATATATGAGCAATGGCCATTCCCAGATGAGCAAAACAATGCGATACCTAATGGTTTCACAAAAAACAACAATGGTAAACCTAGACTCTAGACACTCCGACTTCGAACCGACCGAATTATATTCCTTTTCCTTTATTGACAATTTCAATCAATCATTAATTTCATGTTGCTAATTAACTGCAGAGACCTTGAACTTTATTAGGAAAGAGTAATTTCAAAATATACACTCGTACAGTTTACCGAAACAAGGGTTGGCTGTCAGAAATTTAGAGTGTAAACAAAAACAGTCCTTTCCTCACTCAACATGTTGAATACGATATACGCACTTCCACCGCGAGGTGCTTAGCAATTCTCTAATTTTTATCAAAGTAAAATTTTAAAAGGTGATGAGAATGACCAAGGGATTACAGTTTTGAGATAAATTGACGGCAACAGTTCAATAGATTTTGGAAAAATGCATTGAAGAAAAAAATAATTTTCTTGTTTTTCTGGAACGAGAAAAAAATGCATAAAACTACATTTCACTTTCTGGACCTAAATTACCTGGCATCACTTCTGACAGGCATCTGTCTCAGCAGACCATGAAAATCGATCCGGCATCATCTGCCGCTGCTTCGATCAAGAGTGAAATTCCCTGACCCGGCCGGAGAACTGAAATGCAGAAGAAAACGGGAAACCACCGCCTTCGTCTACCCCAACGTTGCAGCCTTGCATTTACGAATATATAACGAGATGGAATTCTTTTAGGAATAGTATTACAGACGTAAAAAAAGTCCCCCAATAAAATTGTCGGGTGGAAGCTTTTGGGAGGAGAATATCAGCCGAAATGGAGTGACTTTAAGCGATTCCATAGCCAATAGCTCTTTATTCTTTCAGGAGCTGTTTCAGCTGCATGGCGGCAAAATTATTTCGCAAAGAACCAGCATTAGCAACAAAAAGAGAACCATTTTATTACATGATTGATTTAAATTCTAGAAGTTACATGCTCCCATGCCAAAAGCAAGAGTAAGAAGTAATATGACAGTTTTGAGTTCTAAAGACACATCTACAATAAAAACCGTAAATAACTATTCAAATGCCCGCATATAATGACATAAATAACACTTTGGAGTAAAGGTCGTTAAAAAAATTTAAATTTCCGCACATAACTTTTCAATATCAAAAGAGTGGACGAAAGAAAATTGGTAGCTGAATTTGATGTGTTTTTTTAAGTAATACTCTCGAGGTTTATCTGTAACTTGATCTATCCAGTCAAGTTTTATATAAGTATGACGACATTAACGTTCAATTTACGTGCACCAAATTGGAAACACTCAGTCATAAACTCAATCCAAGTAACTCTAACAACAGTACTTAAATTTGTCCTCCATTAATTTTCAAACCTCAATTAGTTAAATCATAATTATTATTATACACTTTATATGATAATCAAGCCCATTTCATTAAACTATGACATTCATAATTCAGGATAAGCTCATGCCTAAAGAAATTCTATTGATGGTGCACGCCGCGATAGCCATCCTAACTGGTTACAGCTTAAAAGGTAGCGCGAATGTTCACTTTTAGCGTCTCTGTATCTCTTTCTTTCGCCTTTCAATTTCTTTGGAAATATTTGTTCGTAAATATTATTCCAAAAGTAGGATGTAATTTTCACTTAATCGACTAAAACCCTCATTTGAGTCTACATTAAAGAAAATTTTCACAAAATTTCAGTCAGCAACAACGATATCTTGGTAAAGTAGATTAGAGTTCATCAGGAAAGTTTTGGCATGGCGATACTAAGTGCCGTAAAGTCAGGGAATATCAGCTGAAGTGGCTCTCTGAGGTAGAATCCATACAGGAAAATTAGCATTGTGAGCATGCTTTGATAACATCCATTTGATTATCTGTCAAATGAACTCTTATTAGTGCTTCGCTCACTGAGGTCCGGTAGCATAGTGTCTGCCTATGGCCCTAGTTACGGCTAGAGTCATGGCCACATGTGCCTTTTCTTATCTAAAACCGTGAGTTTGGACACAACCAGAAATCGAGAAACCGACGCACAGCTAAAGCACATTTTAAGTCGGGATTACCGAGAAATATTCACTATATTGATAACATTTCAATACATCTGCTCCAATGAACTTCTTAGGTGCATCTCCTCTTCTCTCCCAATCATGGTGGGGGTCATGGTTTCTTTTTTCGTGTCGTCTTTGTCGCTGTTAAATACGGAAACCGCTCATGGTCAATGAAAGGTCATTGACCATGAATGGTCAATGCTCGCAGTCATTGTCTAGAGAGCGCACTTCCATTAATTAAAGCTTATGATAATGCTCCTGACTAAATTAAATTCCACATTAAAGAATAAAGAGTTCGTTATCTCTCTCCTGGACGCGATTGAAAAATGACCATAGCGATATCGCACGCAGAACTTTGATAGCACAATAGTACCCTCGTTGACAACTTCCCCGAGCCAGCAATTTTTTTACGTCTTCTAATTTAAATCTTGTTCCGGAAAACTAAGTCTAGCATCGGTTGAGTGATAAGCTGAAAACGTTTTATTCGAAATAAACGCGTCTACTACGGTGAAACGAAAACACTGCCTCAAAACTGGACTTTAAGAAAAAATAACAAAATTAGCTTTCATCTATCGACATGTATTCTTCCCACATGCGTATTTCAATTGCGTAAATACATTAATATGCGATAGTCATCAGTTATATACTGTACGCTTAAATGAAACCCGAACCTCGGTATATCAAGCCAAGACGTGAACCCGTTCCACCGCGATGTTCTCACAGTCTAGCTATGCCTTTCCCAACATGTCGGCGACGTCGACGTTTGCGCGGAGGAGCGAGACAGTGTGTATTGATAGTTCAAACATTCCCACGGCAAACATTTTGTTGACTCCTCTGAGGCGATCCGGAGCTAGACGTCGGGGTTATACGAAGCATGTGCAGAGAGAAGTTGATCGATACGATTTCTAGCGTGAATCGGACGAGAGAGAGGGAGGGTGGGGAAATGGGAGCTAGAGAGTGGGAAAGAGAGAGAGAGAATGAAGGAATAATAATTTACTGATCTAGGACATGATGTCCTCTAGGTTTAGAAAACAAATTATATGATAAAAAAACATGGAAACAACACTATACATACTGAATTGTTGTGAGGGATCACTAAATGAACACAAAGGTGTTGCGTCCCTCCATTACAGCAATAATTACATAATTAAATTTATAATGCAACAAACATATAATAGAGCTAGAAAAAAATTGTAAAGATATCGACAAACAAATGCAATAAAGAACAAAAAATTATAGAGACTACAACAGACTATATGTATAAAGGTAATGATGAATAAACAACGACAAAATCCAGGAGATAGAAAAAATAAATAAAGATGGATATATTTAATAAAGTGGCATGTGAATTGAGGGATTTGGTAATAAGCGACAGATCTTTGACTAAAAGGTTTTTATCCTGGGGTTTATTTACCTCATCAGGAAGGGAATTCCAGAAGTTGGATCCAATTACCTATAATGATTAATGAAAACAGTTTGTCCGGTGAGATGAACAGTGTAGGAAATTTACATCGGCTCTCGTAGTTAAATTGGTGGTTTTAGGCATTTTTTTAGAGAGAGAGAGAAAGAGAAAGATGAGGTTGGTGAGGACAGATAGAACTGAAAGGTAAGGAGGAGAAAAAGGACCGGAGGGGGAGCGGGTTGCGTTGGAATATCCATGGACCACCCGTTGCCGTCTTTTTGTTGACATGAGGGGTTAAAAAAAGTGTAGCCAACCACTCCTATCGTATTCCAAGCATTCCCACTCCTGACGACCACGCTTTCACGTCCGCACTTGGCACTCCCACATCATCAATTTTCTCCTCCAACCTCCCTTCTACAGCTTCCAGACCGACCCTCAAATATACACTCCCGTACTATCCACACTCAGGACAGCCAACTGACGAGGAGTTTATTCCAGATGTAGCCCTTTCCCAAGGTAGAAAACTCCGGAAGAGAAAAATTGGAAAACAGAAGATTATAACCACAACGAGGATTATTTAATTCAAAGGGTAGCATTTATGGGTGATTTCATTTAAGGGTGAATATATTTATTTACTTTCCAATTTATCAAATAATAAGAGACACTCTCTCTGGCGTTACTCGGAGGAACTCCTTCATAATCAACGAAAATCAAGTACTTGGTTATTATTTCACGCTTTATTTAAATAACACCACCTAGGTTTCTCTCTCCCTTAATTCCTTTTACGACTTTCAACCTTAAATTCCTTTAACCTTAAACTCCTCATGTCTTTCATCCTTAAAGGTAGTCTACTAATTCACCCCATTGTTTTGATTCTTACTTCTCTGATGCAAACCCCCCCCCTGGCTCCCAAGCTGCCCCCCTCCACAAACAGCCATATCCGTTACTCCTATACCTCCCATCTTCCTTGTTTTAAAAGCCCACCCTTCCCACTCCCTACGGGAGCCTTTATAAGTGTAAGCCAACTGCTTGTCCCTGAAAATGGCATTATATGTCGATACCTAGGTCGTGTTGCTTCAAATAAAGTGTGGAATCATAACTAAGTACTTCTTTTTCATTTACTTCATAATAATACTTTTCCATAAATAAACTCTTCTAAAATAAGAGTGAAATTCTGTCGGGGTTCACATCTGGTTAAATGTTTGGCTGCAGTCAACATTTCGACGGATAAAACTTCCATCGTCATCAGGGTAATGATCATTAAATGCTTGGCTGCAGCCAACATTTAACCCGGTGTGAATCCCGGCAGAATTTTACTCATACTATTTGCAAGAAAAGAACTAAATTTTCTAAAATAATTCCAAGCACTCCGCAAATTTGTGTAAAAGAGCTATTCTGAAAGACTTATTCCTATGATAGAGAACTGTTTGTTGCATTGAAAAATTAATCAACGCGAACAAGATTGAAAATATCAATAATTATGAATAACTAGAGGTAGTAGCGTATCTGCAGGAGGGTAGAGGGAGTGGTCTGTAATGGACAGACTGGGATTAAAAATTTTAACAATCAATAAATTACGATAAAGGAGTCGTTTTCTTCCTCTTATAAAATGTCCACGAACAATAAAAGCTAATTTTGTAGATTGATAAATTGTATTCAAATATAAAACTGAACAAATACATTCCTAATGCATTTTATTCATAAATAAAAGGAATATAATATTTGCTATCCTTAATTTCTCACTAGCATCAAAATATGTAAGAAGCTTATTACGCGCCACCAAATGAAAGGGCGGCAATCACCAGGTACTTCTGGTTGATTCAAGCTGTTACTCCGCAACTGGTTTGACGTCACAAGGAATATATTGGTCGGAGTTAAGATGTGATTGCAATGTAGAAACCTAGAGGAGTTACAGCTTCGGGTTGTGCATGAAGCAATTTATGATGATGTGATATTCTAAAAGGCAATAGTTACATAAATATATCAATATAAAATTTTATATTCACGACTTAGGTTTCGTAGGCGGTTGATTTGTTTATGGCAGGGTGCGTCGACCACATGGTCATTTTGCACCAGTAACAGTTAGACCACACTTTGAATACTCCGCAGGAATTTGGGATCTTAGTCATAAAGATTTAATCAAAAATTAATTAAATACACACAAACGTAGCACGCTTCGTTAAAAACTGCTACGAGCGTGCATATAGTATCTCAGACCTTTTATAGGGATTAAGGTGAGAGCCCCTAGAGACTTGGAGGCTACACACTAGGCTTAGGTTGCTTGAGAAATTCAGAACTGGTGCGTTTACGAGCGACGCAGAGAATATAATCTTGACGCCTCACCAGATCTCCAGGTCTGACAGAAACGATAAAATAAGAGAGCCAATACAGTCAAACTGATGGGTACAAAAATTCGTTCTTTCCGCGCACAATAAGTGACCACAATAAAAAACTAGCTCCACATAATTCACTCCCATAATACACGTCACCATTTTACTTCCCCAAACCTAATCCCTTATGTCTTTACACGGATGGTGTCATAATAACCCCTGCCACACGCCAATGAGACGGCTCGCAGGGTGGCATGTAGAACAGTCAGTGACAGTCATATTTAAGGAAAAATTAAGTTACTGAACTACGTATGAAATGTAATTATTGACATAAAATCCTAGATTAAATCTTAAATATTTTTATCTCCTTACAATACAATTAAAAAGATCAGTTTGATTTCAAATTTGTACCACTTGGCTGAGTGCATATGAATCGTCAGCTAGGATGGATCCTAGATCTCCACCCAGCTGCAGCCTGTGACGTACGCACCGGTATTTGTTACACTCCGTCAGAATATGCCGTATGCTGAAAGAGCAGTTGCAGTCATAACACCGAGGTGGTATTATTTCATCAGGGAACGGAAAGGTGTGGGTCAAAGGGCAATGTCCTATCCTCAATCGAGTAATGATGACTTCCTCTCAGCGATTCTTCCTGACAGATGTGGGCCATGCTGGACACTATCGGTTTCACCCCGCACAATTCATCGTTTTGACGATTTCTCCACGATTCCTTCCACTCCTCCATAGCTACCTTTCTCAAGGTAGACTTTAAGGTTTGCGATGGGTACCAGCGTCAGTATGGACTCCTGTATGCTGAGTGCCTCCTTTGCTAAAGCGACGGCTATTTCATTTCCAGCGATTCCCCTACATTAGTTGCAGTATATCATCAGGGGAACAATAAAGATTTGAATACTACAATGCATTGAAATAAAAGATAGATTGAGATTAAACACTTGAAGTGGATACACTAAGTTAATTAATGATGAGGGAAAGGCGCAAAGTTATGCATGACACAAACTACTGAGAGATGGTCCGCAATAAATATGACGTATCTCAAAGTTTATTATCTGGATCTAATATTGATTATTTCTGGTAATATTTAAATGCATATATGTAAAAATAAGTAAATATTTATAATTTGCTTCAGACAAAGAACAAAATTTTAACATAAAATTTGAGTTAATTTGAGTAGATGAACAAGAGTTACAAGTCATAGCAAACGACAGAAAATTTGTTAAATTAATTACTCATTCTTCTGCACGAGTGCGAGAGGTAAACGCCTTAATTAGAGAGGGGGAATATTTCAAAATTCTAGTTTGATTCCACGTACCTACTTTTCTAAGCACGTTATTACCGTTTCCATATTTTTATCCACCTAATATAATGACACGACGCTGCCTTAACTCCTCCAACCAACTCATCGCCCTCTCTTATTACTAAAGCTGACCAAACCACGTCATTCTTTTTCTCCGCATCATTTTTAGCATTTCAAGATTTATTTGATCATTCTTACATCCAGACTTCCTCACTCTCTTTATCTCTATCCCTTTGATTATGGAGTAATTCCAAGGATCTGACGCACAATCCTGCTTGTTAAAATCTAATCGGCGCAAGCTAACTGATCTACAAAGGGCGTTTATGCTTGCTTAGGTTGTATCTCAAATGCGCACCAAGGATCTTTGTATGAGAAATTTTGTTGATTAATTCAGAGTATGAAAATCTTAAAAATCTTAAAACTATTAAAAAGTTATAAACCTTAAAAATCAATTTCACAGCCTTTGATTGCGAACATGATAGCAGGTCTAGAGCACATTGTGGGTCTGAATAAAAATTATAGTGATCCACAATATGATTTACAATTGTCAGTTATTTCTGCATCCTCTTAATTTCTTAATTATTATGAAAAGCTTTGTGTTCAAAGACGTATAAGATTTTCAGCGAAAATTGGATTCTGGCCCCAATATACGATGCACAACAATTTAAAGGCAGGATTAAACTGATCCAAATATGTAATATTGCCTAAGCGCTGACTTCTACGATGACAAAAATCAACTTCTAATCTTTCCTCTTCCACATGTATCTTCTTAAATGGATTTTGGTCCGTAATTTTCATTTTTGAAACTTTAAATTCAAGAGACTTCATCGGATATTCTCAGCTACTTATTGCACAACTCTTTTTCCGAGAACTTAATAAGTACCAAACACTTGAAAAGGGAAAAAATCATCAAAATCGTTGCTAAATTGAAAAAATGAATACATGTTCCGGAAGCATCTCTCTTATCTAGGAAAAAGCATGTTGGAAGTATATAATTTTGCGTGCTAATGATTCTCTCACTCTCGTGGGAAAAACAATGTTATTACCGTAGTAAAGTCACCAGCTTGTTAAGTACGTCAAAGCAACTGCTATACAGCACATAAATATTCAGTTTCTTAGGCAAAATTCTCAGAAAAGATAATAAAAATCTTTGCCGTAACAATGTTTTGGGGGAAAAATATGTCAACCAGATTACACGAAACGAGAATAATTTTATTTGAGGAAAGATTATTAGAGGAGAAATCACTAGCAACATATAAAAAATTTAATAATTCGATGCAAGTAAAATTGATTTGAGCTATACATTGATATTACGTATGAATTTCTATAAGTATAATTGATTACATTGAGCTTATTATAGACTTAGTTCTCAAAAATCATGATGATATTTTTCGTCAACAAATCTTTTACGACTATGTAATTAGTTATGGAGAAATCATTTCAATATAATAGGGGGAAATACTTCAAAATTTACCTATTAATATTATCATTTTAATGAAAAATATAATTCCAATTAACTGATTAATAAAATTGTACTTAACAACTAGTTTCTGAGTAGCTTTGCTTCCAACGAAACTAGTAAAATATATGTCTACTTCGCCGTGACAGGAACACCGTTTGAAAAATGCACCATGTTTCTAAAAATTGATCCTCAAACGCTATGTGCCATTTACGTTTAATAAAGGGCAATAAAAAGGGTGAGAATAGGCAAAATATTGATGATAGAAAGAGAAACGTGTTATGTCGGTAGTAGGGAAAATGAATGTCCAAAAACATTAAGTCTCGATGATCTGGTATGCCGTGGATTAACGTGGGCCCGTAGGAAAATGTAAAACAATTATTTACTAAAATTAGAACAAATTGTAATACGCCTTTTTATGGTACTAAACTTTTTGGTACTATTAGGATAAAATACTACACTGAATAGCCTTTTTATTAGGAATTTGAACCGACTGCTAAATTGCGAAGGTTATTTTCATAAAACTTTGGGCAGCCATATCATTAAGATCTTAACATTGGTATCGCTGAAACCAGATAAATTGAGATTAGGATAATTAGGACTCAGCTGTAATTTAATTTTTCATGCTTTTCAACTTTGTTTCTCTCTTCCGTTCCAACCTTTTCACTCCTTTCCTCCAGACGTGGGCGGATGGTGTATGCGGAGTTGGAGATCTCCCATGACCATCTCCGGCAATGTCCGAGAGAAGTAAGCCGTCTTGTCAAGCTTTCCTCCTTCCACCGTCCCAGTCTCTGAGAGTTCACCCTTTAAGAATCGCCTTCCTCCGGAAAGTGCCACCACTCACATCCCTCCCACAGCAACACCAACACCCTAACCACTCGTCGTTCCTTCCCACATCTTGAGCCCTTTTCGTCCCCAATCCCCTTTTCCCTGCTCTTCCACCCATTTCCCATCAATCACACGCCACATTCTCAAAGCGCCGTAGCCTCCGATTCCCGTGCACTTCCCCGCCTTTTAAAACTCTGTGCACTCACTCCCCACTGCACCACTTCCTTCCCTCCTTCCTTTCCCCGATCCTTTTCCCTCATCTGCCCCGCACCTCCCTTTTCTATTCTAGCGCTTCCTTCTCCGTCCTTTCGCCACACTGAGAGTTTCTCACATACGACTGTAACGTCGGACCACTTTAAACATATTCTGCAATCCTTTACGCTGCAGTTATTTTTATTATATTTCTTCACAATCGCGAGCAACCTTTTTACGGGAGTCCGCTCCCAAACCGCTCTCTCAATTTAAACTCCCAAAGATCACCTTTCTTCTACGTCTACAAACCCCTCAAAACCAATCAACCAAACAAAACATTGCAGCAATAAACAAAAAACGATTCCTTTGAAATTAACGAACACGATGAAATATAGGGAGGTTTCCACTCAGAATTTGCGTACAATTGCTTAAGGACCGGATGCATAATTTCTGATTCCATCTTTAATAATGGTACGAGTCAGGGTATTACTTAAATGTTGCTATTGAGGCTTCCGCGAGGCTTGGACAGAGGCTGATTCTTCCGTTTGTCGTTACGTTTTCGGTAATTCTGCCGCGTCGTTCCATCTTGAGGACAATATTTCGCCAGCTATCCTTCAGGCTTCCTCAAATCCAAGTCACCACTAAGCACCTCGCACCCCTCGAAGTGTGGCTTGCATACGTATTGCGTAGATGTAGCTGAACGCGATTCAGAGTAACGGAACGTGCAATGACGTAAATGTGCGTAAAAAATGTAGAAGCGTGAAATGAAATGCGGACCATTAAGTACTCAACAAACAACGAGTCTTAGTGATATAGTTAGTGTTGAGAACTAAGCATTAAAAAAAAGGACACACAATAGAGGTATGTGAAGGTTATCCGCAAATGTTCCGACGACAACGCCAAGTAGAAAATTACTCTTTTAGGGAAATTCTCGATGCAATGCGTAAAATATTAGTTAAAGCGTGTGCTAATACCTTTTTACGTCATTATTAACATATTCTTCAGGGACAAAAATTGCAAAAATATTCCTTACAATTAAAGTTGGGCTGATTATGCGATTACAGGCAAATCAATAGGATATTAATTTGAACGACTGCAATAAATAAATCTAACGGTACATATTTCAATCAAACTACCTCGATGCACTATGCAACCATGTCCCCAGGAATAGGAGCGCAGGCTTATGAGAGTATATGGGTTTCTTTTTAGGAATGAAATGACAGGAAAGGAAGGCAGGATATATGCATAAAACAGGATATGAACCTGATTCTTCGATATTTCCGAATGTATTGCCTCTAGAAACCATTCATTTCCGAACTGGGTTATACGATTCATGAGTAACGAACTCCAACGACAAATGGAATTTGTAATAAAGATAGTGGAAAAGAAATGAGGGAGGTTGAAATCTATCCTATTGATAGAGTGGAAGACACTTGGGAAATGCAGAGGAAGGGGGAAGGCGCTGGAATGAAGAAGAAACGACTCTAAGATGAGTGGCCGCAATCTACTGACATGCAGAATGACCGTTGCAGATAGAGAGTATTCAAGATGATCGAGACAAATATTTCGGAAGATGAAGAGGGTCTCCACATTATAGAATTTAAAGAAAATGCTACATCTACATACTACCCTGTAGGCCGCCGCATGGGTGTGTGACAGGGGGTGTTAGGTCACCATCCGTGTAAAGACGAAAGGTTTTGGCAGGTGTAACGGAGACGTGAATTATGGGAGTGTATTTAGCGTAGCTCAGTATTTATTGTGGTAGCTCATTGTGCGCGGAGAGAACGAGTTTTTGTACCTGTCAGTTCGGCAATGTATCTCTCTACCTTTATCGCTTCTGTCAGACCTAGAGATGCAGTGTGGAGTCTTGATTATATTCTCTGTGTCACTCTGAAACACACCAGTTCTGAATTTATCAAGCAAGCTAAGCCAATCGTGTAGCCTCCGAGCCTTAGGGGCTCCCACCTTTACTGAAGGGTCCTGGTTTTCTTTTTTTAATAGTTTTTTTGGTTAAATTTTTATGAACAGGGTCCCAAATGCTCGCGGCGTATTCGAGGTGTGGCATAACCAGAGCGAAGTAGCATTTCTCTTTTACATTTTCATCCGAGGACCTTCCTATTATATGCTTAACAAAAACTGGTTTTTGTCACGCTGTACCGCATATATTTTGTAATTGCGTTCCCCACGATATATTAGAATTTAAGGAAATTCCAAGATATTTTACTGTATTTCAAGGTTTTATGTTTATTCTAGAGCGTGTAAGAATGTTGGCTCTTACAAATCACCAGAGAAGCCTCTATCTCTCACTCTCTTTCTGAGTTGAATCAACAAAATTCTATCATTGTCTATCAAATTTATCAACTGTAACAAAAGAATATCATGACTGCCATATCAATTTCTACGTCAAATGAAAAACCACTTCGAAGAATACGTAATTCATCCACTCTTTTTGGGTGAAAGTGATTTACGTTTAACCTTACGAATGTAACCTTAACGTTTTAGAAGATCATTGAGATTGGGTTCATAGTGCAAGACTTCAACACATGGCGTTCAACACAGACAGCGTAAGACATCTAGATCCATCTAGAAACTAAATCCATTAAAAATGCTATCGGTGGGAGTTTTAGATGAATAAAAGGCTATATTCTTTTAAGTAAGTGAACTTATCGAGTGTTTTTTTCTTCGTTTGAGAAAAGAATTTCTCTGACCATTTCCTGAGGAAATAAGTCTATGATGATTCGGACTCGGTGGTAAGGCGCCTTCTTTCAACCCAAGTCATTTTTATGGGTCCCACTGGCATCAGAATTCTAAGCACGAATAGAATATTAATTCTAGCACTGCCTTCATAACTTCGGATATGGAAATATACCTACATGGATAAACAAAATGATTTTACTCATTCGGTAACACCAGCTTTGATAAAACCCCACTTATGTCATAAAAGGTAATCAAGGGGGCATTATTTAAACAATTATTAAACAATTCAATAGTCTAAAGAGGGAAACGCTTCAAATCGACGCTTAAACTTGTAAGATAACCGTATTTAAAACCAATCTCTCTTTTATAAGATTCATCACGTTGCAATAAATGCGAAAAACATTATTCTGCACACAATAATGATAAAAAAATATAAAAACAACTTGACCGTCGATAAAATTAATTCCTTAGTGATGACTTGACGGAATCAAAAAATATACATATCATGGGAAGCTAATTACACTTCAACACTTTCACCTCTGCAAATTATGTCAAAGGACGTAATGAAAATAGCGTTGCGCATACGGAGGATGACACGATGTTTCATAACCAGACGGGAAAAAATGTTTAAATGAAATCATAGTCCATGAATACTTACACTGCCGCAACACTTGCACACATGGGAATGGAACTCGTAGTTTTAAACTCACCTGAAAACAGAAAACAATTCAATATAATCATACGGAGGAAGAACACAAACAGATATACTTTAACTTTAAAATATGATTAAAACGCTAATATTCCATGTACATCAAATCTTGGCGGACTATTAAGTACTTTGGAGGAAATTTAAAAGTGTTTTCTGCAAGAGTTATCTAATGTGCATTTTTTTCTTCAAACCATTTTTGCAGCACGATCAGCTTTCCGTTTGTAGTAACAGGTGTCAAATGACAGCGCGCTGCAGTGATAGAAATGTGACAGATATGGAATAAGACTTTGATTTATCAATTTAATTAAGACTGAAATTTTTCGAGTAATTTTTATGGTCTGTTTATACGTGCCGAGGTATTTTTTTACATAAGCTTTCTAGGTTCATAACATTATTTTGTTATTCATAATGTACCCTTGCTGGTGGGGACTAGGATGGCTTATATTTTGATCAACTTATTCCTTTTATAGCGTTAGCTAACTACCACCAAAAGTCTCTCCACCATACGTAGAAGTGGCTAATTATCTAGCCGGCAAACTAATCTGATTCCGTGTATTTAAGTTGCATCTTAACGTGTGCCTTAACAAGTAAACATGACGAGGTTAGCCCTGTGCGCTGCCTCAACCGATGGATTAGGTACGGCGCGCCGCCGATAGCGGCGAAAGAATGCGGCGGATAAGAAATATTTGTGGCAGAGCCCTGAAGAAGCTAGAATTTGTCAAGCGTGTTGTGGGAAGATTTTCGGATGATAAAGTGAAAGAGAGGTGCTATTTCGCACTCGTCCGGCCACACCTTGAATATGCAGCGAGCATATGGGATCCGGCGGAGAAAGACCTAGTCCATGAACTTAATAAAATACAAAGGAAAGCTGCGCGATTCGTCAAAAACTGCTACGGCCGTACAGAAAGCGTTACACAGATTTTGAACGATTTAGGATGGGAGCCGCTAGAGACTCGGAGGCTAAGCGCTAGGCTTATATTGCTTGAGCAATTGAGAATGGATATCTTTCAGAGCGACACGGAGAACATCATATTAGAACCACATTATATTTCTAGGTCCGACAGAATCGATAAATTAAGAGAGATATTTTGCCGAACGGATAGGTTTGGGAATTCGTTTTTCCCCCGAACAATTAAGGACTTTAATAAATGCTAGGCGGAACTTGGATTTTTTTTTTGTTGACGGCTGGTGTCCTAACACCCCCCGCCACCCGGGTATTATGTAGATGTAGATGTAGCGCCGCCGGTCTTCCGCGTCGGCGGCGCCGCCATAGGTGGTCATTTACCGACCATTGCCCCCGATGTGTCGGAACTATACTTATATTCACTTATTACTGCGGACTCCTCATAATAACAAAAAACTTAATAAGTAATGGTAAAATAGAGCAGCTCTTCTGCCCATATTTGATTTGCTGTTGAAAATAGTCTCTCAATTAAATCTGTGCGATAGGAATTAACAAAGTTACCAAAGTTTGTTTTGAGCCAGGAACCACACGTCCACGCTTCCTCGGCATGGATTTTACTCTGCTCAAGCCTTTAGTGCCCCATGAGTGCGTTGTCCTCAGTTTCCCGCTTGATAACATCCTAATCAACATTGAGAAATAGGAGATTCGAAATATGATATAACAGGCCGCATAATCGAACAAGGTGACGGATATTCTTAGTGCTCCATTTCTTTACACTATGCGTATTTAGGACGTGTGATATCCAGATTTCCCTTCGTCACTCACCTACCTAAGAAATTTCTCGTTAGTCTTACCGTCTATTGCGCTTTTTCTCTTCTCCCTCCATAGTTACATCTCAAAGACTTCTATTTCTTCCTATTTCCCTTCCAAAGTTCCATGCCTTCCAGCCAGTTAATGCAATGTAAATGTCTGACAACGGGACTTTAGCCATTTGGTTTAAATACATGCAATGGAGACTCAAATATTAGCTACATTCAATATAAAAACACTAGTCGTGTATTTACACAATAACTTTTGCACTTTGATTGTAGGTAAACGAAGTTTAAGGAAGTAAATCAACAATGCAATCATAGTGTATACAGGAGGAAGGGGAGTGCATTTGCCACTTCGCATTGAGATGGGAGAGGGAATCGGCGTCATGAAATTGCATACGAGGTTTTTATTTCCATCGGCATAGATGATTATCTTTCATGCGTAATCTTCCATGAAATGCCATTTACATAATGCAAATAGTATCTGAATCGATTCCGATTCTTCACGTAAACAAGCACTAAAATAATATGAAGATAAACCTGAATCACCTACATTTGGATAACTCAAAAGCCTGGTTAACTCATAGGTATAGCATTGTATCGCTGTGCCGTTACTTTACTTTTCATCTTATACCTATAAAAATTCTGAAAAACCATGAAATGGGCAAGCTATTTTAAGTGTCTCCAGAAAGGCTGCAATGAATGGTTATGCTAGGGGGATCCAAGTGGTGACATGAATATTCTCTTCTCCTATGGAGCTTGAAATAAGAAAAATATGTCCTCTTTCTTTTATCGCTCTTAAACTTTAAGTCTTTCGATATTCACTCAAATATGTACATTAATTGACGTAACAAATTATATGAAACGAATTTTTGCAGTTTTATATTCCGCTTAATAACAGCAGCCTGTTCTTCGAAATGTTTTACTGTAGCATCCCCTCTTCACTCTCCCCCTTCCTCCCCCCCGACTGGGATTTCCCGGCTTGAGTTTGGCGGGTCAGTGTTGATGGGTAATAAAAGGGGAACCTTATGAATTTTCCTCTGCGGATGAAGCAAGTGCTGAAGTGCAGGTAATGCATTTTTATTAAAAAGATAATAAGCGTGATTGGATGGACGGTTTCAAAATAAACGTCTCTGCGTCAATCTGAGAGGGAGAAAAGTTGTCTCGGTCCCGATGCATAGAGGCTGTGAGTACGATTTTTGTTTGAACGATTGGAGGGGTGGAGGTCTCTTTAGAAGCACAAAGGGAGAAGGAAGAGGCTCTGACCATTTAAACTGACAAGTTTATCCCATATGCGGCACCCAAGAAGAAGAGAAAATGTGCCCATCAGATTTCACGCATGGCTTTCAAGCAATAATGTCCCCTCTTGTTATTTGTCTTTTCTATTATTTAAGGTGTTATAGAAAGATTCTGTCCGCATCGTCCTTGAGGTCGATGACTACTGACAATGCCCCTCTAAAGGGGCAGTTTTGATACCTAGGGCGCGATATCGACAGAAGGGGATCGGTGAAGTGGTTCAAGGTAGGCGCGCCGCTTTTCCCCCGGAGTTCCCAGGCTCTGGGCATTCCCTAAAAGGAGGGAGCAGGCGCATGTCTGCTCCAAAGATGATTGGGCCGTCGAATATCTGGTGGTGGTGTTTGCGTGCACTAGAACGGACAAATATAGACACTTGCGCTATGGTCTTCATTGAGACAAGTCGTTTTACTGTCGACGGTCTATCATAAGGGTAACATAAATTTATCATAGCTCCCACTCACTTAAACCGAAACTATTCGAGAGAAGGAAAGGTTTTGGCATGTCATATTTGGTTCAATTTCTACTTTTATTCCGAAACAAAACTAAAACCAAGCCAGAAGGTTTCAATCTGAAAAGAAGTCACATTGAATAAGAAAGCTTATAGTTTTGTTCCCGTACGAAACTACTCATTGGTTCCTGTTTCGTTTTGCAGGAATGGTTTTTTTCGACGGAGTGCCTTTCAATTTAAAAACGTGGTGGCCATATTGTGGGAGGCCAAAAAAGGAGTTGGTGCGCTTTAGATACTCTCCTACTTTTTGAACAATCGTTGAAGTATAGAAGACGGAAGGCAAGATATCTAACTTATTTTGACATTTGTGGTTCTGCATTGTCAATTGAAACATTAATGAACCACCTAATTAATTTTATTTTAACTTCGACTTTTCTGTTCCTAATTGAACATAGCTCTAAACATACGGTGATATTTTTACTTAGGTCGTTGCTATGTTTCTGCTCTAATTGAAGGCCCTTCCGATAATTTTTGACTACGAGGTCGTCAAATATATCAAATACAGATTTAGATGTGTTGTGGTGAAAAAGTTCCATAATTACAGAGACTTGCTGTTTGCTTGCAGAACACTTGCAGTTTCACTAATGAAAAATTTAACTCAACTAGTCCTGAAATAACGTCATCATCATCATACTACTGAAGATTGGGGTATAAAATATATTCATGAAAAATGTGGGTGACGGAAGAGATATGCGTCAAACAAAGCAATTTCAGAAGGGCGTGGGGCTGGAAAACAGAAACCGTCCGGAGAAACCCTGGGAAAGGGGCGTGTGCTGGGGAGGTAAGGGGAAATCTCAAACAAAAACATTGAAAGTCCAGAAGGTTAAAGTAGGATGTCTATATAATCTACAGACAGATGTCTGTAGAATCTACACTGTAGATGGATCGTTCGCCGCTGCTGGTGAGGGGTTGGAAAAAAAGACCGTAAAGGCTTGGGAGATCCTGGGTGAGGCGAAGGCTGGGGAGGAAGAGGGAATTGAGAAGAAAAATATGGAAAATCCAAACGTCGTATCCTTGATGATGGGTCATCAGCCGCTGCCGAGTACCCCCTGCAGAAGTGCAAGACATTGCCTGGGCATGACGGTTTCTGCTAAAACCAGGATGCTAATTGTTACATTTGTTATTCCTAATTTGATTGGTTGATCAATTTTTAAACTTAAATCGTCTTTTCACCATTCTCGAGCTACTTTTTCTAGGACGCAAATTAAGTGTAATGTCGAGTGTCCATCTCTTTGACTTACTCCTGTTTTGATTTCGAAGGGTTCCGAAATTCTGCCCCTGAATTTTACTTAACATTTTTTGTCAGTGAGCGCGTGTCTAATGGTTGCAAGTGTTTTAGGGTCGTGCCCTTGTCAAAATTTGATCATAAGATTCGCAATCGACTGAATCAAAGCCTTTTTTGAAGTCAACGAAGGTGCAGATAATATTCTTGCAGTACAACTTTTGGTACCCAATTGTTAGTTTTAGATTTAGAATTTGTTCCAGGAGTGATCTACCTGGCCTGACGCCTGCTTGATATTCGACAATTTTGGATTTAAGTTCCTACTGAGGTAAGGGGAAAAGCCTTGCCTCAGTAACAACCTGGTCCAAAACAAATCCACGATAACAGGGAAAATGGCTATATTCATCGTGAGAGAATTTTATATGTGACAGGAAGGAGTGGAATTCCTCTGTAGTTGTTTACATCTGTTCTATCTCCTTTTTTTTAATAAAAATGGATGGATATAGACATTTTCCCTGTTATTGTGGATTTGTTCAGTTCGCCAAAATGTTTCATTTTTGTGTTATTTTTGCTACGGGTTTTGGTCCAGCTGCTATCACGAGTTCTGCTATGATTCCATCTTCACCTGATGCATTAATGTTTTGGGGTTTTTAATTTTCTTGTGGTTTCTTCTTTATCTTGTGCTTGTACGGTACTTGTGAATTAAGCTTATTTTCATTGGGATTTTTGGTGGGAATCCTTCCTTGGGTTCTGGGCAGTTCGGAAGTATTTCGAAATAATTAACAAATTCTCAGCCATTGTTTTGATTGTTAAGTTCCAGTTTCCCATTTTCTTTTCTAAAGGGATGATTATGGTGTTGGTACCCCAATAGTTTATTTTTAAATGTTTTCTAAAAGTTTCTGCTGTTTTTCTGGAAGTCTTCTTCGAAATCCAAGTGTTACATTTTTATATTGCCATTTTGTTCGTCTAATTAACTCGGATATTAATCTATAAATATTAAATTTGTAATAAAAATCTAAAAAAACAGGAGATATTTACCATTAAATCCTCCGCTCTCCAGATTTACCATGTGGTACATAGATGAATGCAAAAGGCCATAAAAATACATACAGGATCGTTTGAATGGTATTTCATCATATTTGAAAAACTATAAATTAAATTATAACAGTGAAATGGACATATATGTTTACAACGAAATTTTTCGCTCGCATTTGAGATAACAGGTAAATTAGTCATGAATTTTTCTTATAAAATTTAGTAATGAAAGGTTATAATGTTAGGTTTGATAGAAGTTGTACAATACGATATTTGCTTAAAGTCTTAAAATTAAAAGAAATATCTCGCTATACGTTAATGAAAATGTAATAAAATAAGTTTTAACATTAAATAAACAATTTAACACATTAAATAATGATAAAAAATCAATAATATTTGCTATGACATGGTTAAGTACTTGTTTATACATAATGGCTGGGTAAGTACACCGCCGGTCATGCCGCCGCCGCCGGTAAAAATCATCGGCTCGGCGCGGCTCGCCGCCGGCCGCCGACCTATTTTCAGCCGGCGTCCTTAACCGATATTTTATCCATCAACGCACAGGTCTACTCAAAATCATTTGCAAACCTTGGCTCTAGAAAGGAGGATGGAGAAAAAAGATATACCCGAAGCCTTACCCAGCTTTCGAGGTGGTTCAATGACAGCCACAAAGGCATGATGGCCATTTAATAGAACCCTCGCTATACCTAATGCGAATAATACCCATCCTGCCACTGAATGTGATAAATTATGTAAATAAAACTCCTTCCATGGATGCTACAGGGGCGTGGAAGGGGAATGCGTTCGTGTATTGAGACACAGATAGTGTAGGTTTGCTAGGAAGATAAAAGACAGGGCCTAGGATGCTGAAGAGGATAGGAGGGGAAAACAGTGGAGTTTGAATGAGGAATGGGTCAGGTAGGAGTAAGTAACAAATGCGTTGGATAAGTAGGTGTGGGAGGAGCTGAGGAAATAGTGCGTGAATTTAGGGTAAGAGGGGGATGGAAAAAATGTCTCCATAGCCTAGGGAAATGAGTCAATAGGAGGCAGTCCCCTGGAAGTGAGTTGTCTCTGGGAAGAGGATGAGGAGAGCGTTCCAAGACGGGAAAAAGAAATGGGCTGCAGGGAGTGCAAGTGAGGCGTAAGAGCGGGAGAAGGGAGTGCAGCTCTGCGGGGAAAAATGGAGGGCCTAATTCGTGTCCCTGAGGTACGCCTCGCGAGGAATGCCCAAGAGGTTGTCGGAGAGGTTCCTCAAGATAGAACTGGGACTTCGCGCGTGAGTTACGCGGGTACTGTTGGGAGAGAAACGAAAGGGGGATGGATGACGAGAAGGGGGAGTTAGGATTCGGATTGGAAAGAATGAGGTCGTTGAGCGGCGGGGTAAGAATAAGAGTAGAGGAGGAATGCTAGGATGAGTTTCCAGAATTACGTGAGATCGTCGCGCGGGAATGGCATTGCTTGGCACATTCATCCACGGTCCTCTTTCAAAAGACCGAAATTTGTTAGGCCTAGCGGGCTCCCATGAAGCTATTTTATAATCCCTCGTCTACTACCAGATTAAATCTCGGGAACTGGAATCGCTCAGGAACTCAAGAAAAATCTTGCTTGAGGATAAGCTAAATCTCAAATCCCTGTTCCACTTGCCTTCATTTTTTCTTGATGCTCATATGCTTCTTAAGCGCGGTATAAAGCCTAAAATCTGCAGTTAGTGAATTTAACGTTCCACCATAATGTCATTCACAAGCGCATAAGATTACGGGGCACTCAACCGCTGGTTATTAAAAAGACGACTTCCTCAAAAATCATAGCATATAGCTCAGTGCGACATATTAAATCTAGTGTAAGTCCAAATTATATCACAAAATCAATATATTTTTCTAACTTGAATGTATACATTAAGTTTTCCATCGTCACAAAATGACACTATTTTTTACCAATTTCACGAAATTAGGGGTACGAAATCTTCGTTATTGAAACTGTTTTCCTGCATTAAGCAGTAATTTAGAGATACCTTCCTATTCCAGTCAGCTGTAAAGCAACTAGGTAAGAGTCTAACATGATATTTGTTGAAAGAAACAAGTTTTAAATTAAAAAAAGAGAGAATGAAATGCATTATGGTCAAACTGATGCCGCAAACGGTCATCTTTTGGAACTCAAGGAATTTGTTAGAGTACAAGTCGCTACATGATCGATCCGAAACTATTTCTGCTATTGAGGTAGACATCGTCTTTATGATACAGCATAAGTACCATCTCATAGAGTCACTAAAGCAAACCAGTCACCAGCATGACTGATAGCCACGCTTTTGAAAAGCAGCCAATGGTGGCACGATGAAGCGTGGGTTTTGATCATAGATCAATAATATTCGTGAAGGATGTGATTTATGGGATTTTAAGGATTCCACACGAAATTATAACATTTTTGCTTGATGAGGCTAATGAGATTTGCTATGCAAAGACATGCAACAGATTCGAATCGATTTCAGTGATGTATGCACCGAAATCAAATAAACTGAAGTCCGAAAATAATCATCAAGAATAAATGTAAGACTAAGGAGCTTTAAATAGACTATTGCAGATGAACAAAAGTGTTATTCAAATTATAATAGTTGATGAAACTTAATTATGTCCTCATTATCAATTTTGATTCACTTAACTTCATCATGGCGTTCCTCCACATCTTGTTGAACCAAGTTGAATTTAATGGTGAAACAATTTTCATATTATATCCCGAATGAGCAACATCTAAACCGCAGCAGTTATCCACTCTTCCTCACCGGCTATACCCCGCCATGCATACAAACCATGATAAACCAATGCTATTTGGTACAAGGTAGCCCGAAAGCTCGGGACATACAACCGATACACGTTAATTTTCCCAATGGGAAGTTACGGGGTAACTGTGCTAATTCCATTTATCCATGTTGTTAACAGGAGAAAACCTGTTTAATGTGCACTCTAGGTACAGTTTCTGGAACTCAGAAGATGAAAATTGAACGAAAATTAAACTAAAGCCACGATCACCTCACTTTTCTATTACAACATTTATAATTACGTAGTTTATTTATTTCATTAAATTTGTTCATTAATACTCCAGTGTCTGAACATCGGCTCAATACATTATGAATAAGGCCATTCGCTAGTTAAGAATTTAATGGTTCTGTCTATATCCTTCATCTCCCGACTCTGTCATTTTAAAGTCCACGTAAATTAACCCAATTAATTCATTTTTGTTCCCTGTATTCCACTTGCTTTTTACTAATCTAATAATCTTACAATATTTCACATTGCTTCCTCCTTCTAACTTTTGTCATATCGTATGTGTTATTTTCCTCGTTATTTACCTTCTTCGAGAAAACCTTGAAGTTCCGCATTAATCTTCAAAATTTAGTTTATTCAGTATTATGACTGCCGTTATCATCACATCTTTTATGTCATTCCTTATTCCATGTACCCACTGGATACCATTCTTGCTCTCTATAACACGATGTCTAAACTATTACATGTTATTTTACTGTTTTTATGTAAAAATACATATTTACATGCAATGTATCGCCCAATATCAGTCACCCTAACTGCAGGAGATGGTTAAGTAGGGCAGACCTGCCGTAATTGCAAGCAGATTAACTTTTCTCCTCTTAACCGCAGTATTTTTTCTGTAATAAAACGTGCAATTTTTCACAAAAATTACCTTCTACGCGAGTGTCTTTGTTAAAACATTATAAGTAAATGTATTAATATTGGAACCCGGGTCGTAAGTAAATTTCTTTTTTGCAGAAAATCACACGTTTTATTACTTCAATGTGTCCAAATTCCACTCAATTTTGCCCGAATCTTTGGGTTTGATATTTCTGTTCTTAAATTAGATACGCATATGTTGGAGCACTATGCCCTATCCTTAGCGGGAAACTGTGACCTCCTCAGCGCGGTTACTTCAGATAGAAGGAGGTCACTCTGATTTGATTGGCTAATTTACTGAAAGGAAAGAATATAAAGGATATTTAATCCTAGAAGAAAAAATACGTCAAGCGATGGTTTAATAAAAGAAGGGGAAATATAATTTTGCTGAGTAAAAGAAAAAGGGCTCGGCTATGATGAAGCATCGAAAAAATGGAAATTTCTTCACTCATAATAAGGACAGGAGGTCCTTTAGACGATGGGCTTGCAGATTCTTCATCTGATGATGGACCAAATGCCTCTTTTGACATCTTACAAAATTCATCAAGATAAGGACCCTTCTTTACCGGTACAGGTAAATTGGTAACATCATTTGCATATGTGTAATGAAAAATCCAATTCCGGCGATGAAAATTTCGGCAGTGTCGAAACAGTGAATAGCAAATCGCCTTCAATTTCAATGTAAATGCAAATGCGAGAGTTTTTAAAAGATGATTTCATTTTCTCTCGATTAAAATCAACGAAGAACATGTTATGTAGACTACCAAGTCATCAAATTAACATTAAGAAGGAGAAATATATCCTGCTATAAAGCTAATAGATGGAATTTTTTAAACTAAACACTTGAAAAACCAACCATAAATGATAAGATTTATACTTCAAATACGATCACATAAATTGCCTGTTTTTAACACACATAAAATAGAAGTATTTAAAGTGAACAATACCTGCGTAATTCATGCGTTTTGTCCCTAATTTATACATTAAAGGCTAATTTTATTCAACGTGGCATATGGAAGACAGAAACACGGTACACGTCAATAACCAATCTATGGTATATGTTATTGTTAGCAAGATCATACTCCTTTCAAAAAGGCATAAAATTTGAGTTGAAGTGGAATATTGTTTTCATTGAGCTCATTGCTTCATATATTCTTAGACAAATACGTATCTATAGATCGTAATTAACAACAACGCATCTTTTATGTGATTAGAATTATCATAAGTAGGTAATTTAAAAATTTCTATAGCTAGTCAGAACGACTTCAAAATGGATGGTGGGATCTAAATCATCACAACTGCATTTCACAACTTTTTCAATACATTTTTTTCCAGGCGTATTTTTACTACCAATACTAAGATATTTCATCCATGAATACCGTTAAAACACATTGGGAAACTGGGTCAAATTATAATTTTCCAGGAAAATCATCTCTCTTTTCCGCTCAGTTTGGCTTCCATCATTAGACGTAATTGCTCGCCGTAGTTCTCATTATGCAATGAGTTTCGTCGCGTACAAAACAGCTAGTAATCTGGATTACCTGATGGCCTTCGATATAAAGCAAATGAGAAAACGGAAACTTCGCCAATCTATGTATGCACAAGTCCAAGCACTCCGGATTTATTACGACTAATGGCAGCTAATTTCGAGCAACGTTGCAGTTAGTATTTTTAATTTTATATCTACTGGCAGCTGCAACTAAACAACTGCGTTTCGTTATTATGGAAATTATTTTCCATGGCTAAATGAATTAACGAAAATGATGACTACATCAATGATTAACTACGAACTTATTTAAAACAATATCAGTTATTAATTATTCACGTCAAAGGGAAACTTTGCCTAATATATAATGAAATTGATTGTTTGTTACCATTTATGTGGGCAACTAAACAATGACGTTAAGACGTTAAAGTATTGCATTATTGCGGGCCGTCACACAAAACAGACTAAAAATAGTTAACGCTGAGAAAGCTAATTAAAATGGGTATTTAATACCGCATATTTGTTCGTCTGTACTCTCACAAAAAATATATGTAGGTCCAAAGCAGATGATTCTATTTTCGCTTTTTAAAAGTATTTCTACTAAGATATTAATTTTCTGGTAGGTTACAATTTTAATAAAGTATTTGATTTTCTAATGCGATTTATGTGGAAAGTTAGACTTTAACTTTAACTTACTTACTTAACTTTAACTTAACTAACTTAAGAAACTTTAACAATAAAAAAAGTGTAATTTACTTCATGCGAAAATGAGACTTAACTTAGAAATATGGGTTTATTCAATGAATAATAAAAGAAATAATAATCAAAACACAATATAATAAGTATTGCAAAGCATTTCCAGGAACCTTGAGCTACAAGTTAGCAAAAATAAAGTAAATTTAGGCATTGGTCATTTTTACAATTAAATGTCATTAATCCTGAGGAATTTTAACAACTAACTGAGAACTTATTCATTGTAATATCACAAAAAAGTGTAACTCTAACATTTTCACATAAACGCAAATGTATGTTTGCTGCATAAACACTAATAAATATGAGATTATTCAGATAGTTCAAGCGTTAATCGCAGAAAACATTTGAAGTTTGTCTTGTCTATTACCAAGATAACACTCACTCCCTAAAGGTGTCATTCAGGACGTGATAGATAAGTAGATAAGAATGGTACATGGATTTTAAAGAGGAAAAAAGACACCCAAATCATGAAAAAATGAATTGAGTGATCTCAAATATTTAAAATGAAACATAATACGGCTTAAAGATTGAAGGCTAAATGAGATTAAAAAAGAGATCCTAATTGAAGAGGGGAATTGTGTAAAAAAATTATTTTTGGAAGTTACCCATTCACACTACCGATTTTAAACTATCTTTCAAGAAATCTACATGATTTCCCAGCTAGCCGCGTTCGTCACTTCAAATGAATGTCCGCTATACGGCAACGCAAAGTACTTAACTTACTAAGTCAATTTCGTAGCCTCCGAGTCTCAAGTAACTTCCAACTTAATCCGACCACAGACCGTGTTGCACTATTTGCCTTCTCGTGCCAGTTTTTATAAAGCATGTGAATGAATTTATTACATTTCTGCCTAACACGGCGAGGAGAATTCGCAGAAGTTGACTAAAAAGGAAAGATTCCCCATGAACCGGGAATCGTACCACGGGCTTTTGACTTTCTGGTTCAATGAGCAAATCAATACACTACTCAGGTTTCCTGCTTTCAAAAACAAAGTTCAATAAGAAATCGGTAAGCCTGAGTAGCTTGGTGGTCTATGCATTGGCCTGGCATACTAAATTTCCGTGATTCAGTTTTTGGCTCTGGTAGGTCTTTTTCCTAAAGCACTTTCTACGAGGAATACGAATTTTCTCTGTGATAGTTCAGAATTTGGAATGAATATATCTCCAAAAGGTCCCAAACACTCGTATAATAGTCCAGCTGAGGCTAAACTTGAGCAAAATTGAACCACTTTATCACTTTTACATCCACGTAGAAGTGCAGGTAAAAGATTCATTAATAAAAATCACTCACCCACTCTTCTAATGAGAATTAAGAATATTCACGTTGGTGTAGACGGAAGAGAGTTCAGATACCATGCGGAGAATTCTGTTGCCTTTAATTTTATGTATTTACTATTTATTCCTCTTTACGTCAGAGGGAAAAATAAAAGAGGTTGTGTGGAGAATCGGATCGAAAGTGGGTCTCCTCCGAGAGTGAGGAATAGGCGGAAACCGGGATTTACAGGGAGAATGGACCAGACATGTGATGAGATGCGAAGAATTTCCACCTCCCCTTCCACTTTCCTCAGCTGTGCGTCCCTTTTGCGGGGCATTCGATTTTCCTACGAAAGGGGATTGGTGAAAAAGAATGTGGATGGGATGTATGGCGCGTTGTGTCGTCAATATGAAGGCTTTCGTTATTCATTTAGTTTTGTGAAAATATCGTAAATGGATGACCAACCTATCGCGAGTGGGAAATGGAAGGGGCTGTATCGAGGCCTGAGGGAAATTTCAGACGACTCTTGACCTCTATCGATATCTGTTCACAGGAAATTGGGAATACGGGAGTTTATAGTTAACCACACAAACCGAGTTCAATATCTGTTTTATTATACGTAAAAAAGATAAATTTCTCATATCAATTTCTTATATACATTTTGATTTACAATGTTAAGTAAATTCCACCGTATCATTCATGAGACAACGGAGTTTATCTCTTATTTATTTTTGTCCAATATTTATCTATAAAATAGGCACAGAAGAAAGGATAGTACGAGGAACAAAGCATTAGCAAAATAAATTTTCAGAAATAGAAAGAGCTCATGACAGGCATATTAAGTAAAAATGTGAAGGGAAGGATAGCGCAGAGTCAACCACGAAACGTTTCATTGCTCAGTGGAGAAACGTGGAGACAAAACGATGAGAATGGGCAGCAGAATTTTGTGATATGGTAATGGAGGAGGATAGATAAGGTGCGGTGAATCGAAAGGAAGACGGATGAGGGACTGTTTGGCAATAATGTTTAGGAAAGAAAACTTCTGGATGAGATTAGGAGTAGGTGGAGTGGGTGGCTGGAAAACGTAGCAAGAGGGGAAGGACTGCTAAACACCGAGAAAGAGGGGAGTATTTTGGGTAATTGAAGATGAAAAAAAATTATATACTTTGTGGATTGGATAAAGACCGGTAGCAGGTATTACCAAGCGAAGAAAGAAATCGTGCAGGGAATTAGTTGCCGGGTATGTAAAAATAGAGAAAATATTAATTCCCCATCACTGGTTTAATAACTGGACTGCTTTAATTAAGTTCAAAAGAGGTACGGCTGCATTCAAGAAACTACTATCTCAACGGCAATGCGGCTAATATTTTTCCTGGAGATAAAATTAAGGCGGGAAAATGAAGCTCTGCGGTAGCCATCTTTGCGTAAATATTATGATGGATAACGAATTAGCCTTTTATTTCACCTGATTGCGCAAAATTTCCTCTTTATTCTTTGTTCCATACTTGAAAATAAATTGCAATGACGTCCGTTGTTAAATTGGTCCAAATACTGATCCAAATGGAAGTCTTTCTCAAAAAGAGTTTCTTAAAAATACCCGTTTCCGTACACAAAGCAGTATTCGGAGTTAGCTCCGAGTGTTTGTAACCAAAGTGGAAATATTTTTTTTCCTCCCAATTTCAACCGGCACGTATGCTTTCACGAATGGAAATGCAATGACTCTTAGCTTGGTAAAAGAAAAGGAGGCAATCTTGGAAAAAGTCTCAGTAGACTCAATATTTCCCGACGTTACTTTTCAGTACTCAAAAACTCGTCTGAAATAAAGTTCACTTTGATTCACCGACAGATATTTTATTTCTATCTTTCCATCCCACTTAAATTCTCATTTTTCAGCCATGATAATGAGTTACAAGGCAAATTTATGGTCGGAAAGTGAAAAAATTCTGCGGTGCAATGTTTCAGTTTCACTTCATTTCATGCAAAAAAGTCTTAAGCTGCGTCATACTACGTATTAAGGACGGCGTTCGCCCTTCTTCTCATCTTCTCTACCTAAATAAGTTTGAAACAACACTGAATGCGAAAAAATGAAAAAGATACTATCAAGCATGCGGGAATCTCTATTTATTATTTGGCCAATTATTTCGAAGCAGAGAGAAATATTTTGAGATTTTTCCAACGAGCCACCTCTATTACTCATACTCTCCTCATAATATCCGCACTTGAATTGGAAAAGTATCCCAAAATCCTTACTGGTGAATTCAAATAAGCACGTTCATATGTTAAAAATGAAATTATAACCTAAAATTTTAAATGACTCATCAAAGCGTCATAGTTATCCAATCACTCTCAAGATTCCAAGTTTTTAAGTTTTTAATTTACGTACCGCAGGATATTTTGCAAATTCAAAGAGTGAGTAGTAGGTTTACGTTAGTATAATCTTTTAAAAAACTTATAATATAATTTACGATGAGGTATTATTTTTGTTATGATTACGTATGATCTGAAATTTTAGCAATTACCTATTAGGTAAGCCTGACTCAAGGAGCTTCGATGAGGAAAAAATATTATTTCCTTCACCTTGAGTGACAAAGGAATATTAAGGAAGAACAAATAAAATAAGTAAGCTAGTGGCTGAAAGCGAATCTCACTAAAGTAAGTTTAATTATATTTTAGATAAAATTAGCGGCTAATTATACTAAGAAATTCTATACTACAACTTAAAATCTCAGCTGGAGTCATGTTGTTATTTCATACTAGATCAAAATGGACTAAAACGCTGTTCTTAAGAAGAAAGAGACCCTTTTCAAACATTTTTAGACTGCCAAAGACTATTCCTTTCCATCAATTATCGGCTATTGGGAAATGATTTTTGTTATTCAATTAAAAGCATCAGTAAAAAATATAAAAGTGTTCTCAAGATCGGGTCTTTTCATGTTACATTCTCGGTTCTTTGGTTTTTTTTCTTTTCATGAAGGCCAGACTTTGTGTTGCAATATTTTTATTTTAATAGCATCGCTCATTTATCCTATATAGTCTTTTACATACATACATTTTCAATAGTATCTCGTTTTATATACAATGCTGGCTTCTTAATTGACCTAAAAGCTGCTGTCCTTTCATTCCGCCATGGAATAGAAGTCATATATACTAGTTCTCCACACTGTCAGCCTTGTGAAACTTCTATTTTTCTACCTAGCAAAACTAATAAATTCACTCTCGCTAAAAATGACACTGTTCTCTACTTTATGGAAACTCAAAAGAAAGTGACAAATTAATAACAGGTAGAACATCACTGATTGTGATTCTGTTATACCTATTTCCATAGTATCTGCTGTCAAATCTGGCAATTAACGAGAAAATGAAAATTTCATTTATCCCAGGTATTTAAAAGACATTCTTGGCTATAAGAGATCAAATTCAAATTCAAACTTTAGACAATAGAAAATAAGTTTTCCAACAATCTACATGCGTACGCCCTCAGTGCCGATTCAAGGAATTCTATTTCACCGCGGAAAAATTTCGCACCATCTTACAAACCAACATTCTTACGAAGCAGCCATAAAGTCGTAAGTAATTATAGAGATGAGGACCGCCAAAGAGTCGTTTCATTGCTGAGTAGGGTATCTTCAATAAAGTTTTCCAAATTAACCGTTAAAACTTTGTAGTGTAAAAATGAGTTTCTGTTGATGATTTTCCTACAGTTTTCTCTTATAATGGACTTATCGCGAGGGATGGAAATGCAAGAGATTAAGAATAATGGGTGAGAGTGAGATTAGATGGCATGGAAAATGTATTAAGGAAGAGGCCTCTTCAAACCCTAATAGCTTATGAATAAAATACCAAATGATGAATATATGTGCTTTTTTCAGAAAGTAACCATTTTAGGCAGACGATAGTTAGATAATGGTATACTCTCACCATGGCTATAATTCATGATAAGCTGAAAAAAACCAACTGGAGCATCGGGCTATATTTTATGAAACAAATTCTTTTTAATGATAATGATATCAGATGTTCCACGAATTTGCCTACAACCGTAATTAATCACCAAAACCCCGTCATTATCCGCTCTCACTCTAATTACCACCGGAGCTCGTCCTTCAGATCTAGGAGTTTCCACAAAAAGAAAGGGAAGGAAGAATTTGTAGATGGAATATCTCCTTGTTTTCCAATAAACATTAGAGCGATGCACGTGCTTTCTTGAGTGATGTTTAACCAATCAGAGTCGCGGTTTAATGTAATTAGAAGGGATTACATACTATAAAAAATTGATAAAAATCAGGAATGTTGATAGAGCGCGAAATTATTGTTATAACGAATGGCAATATCTCCCAGAGAAGTCTCAATGCCGAATTACATCAGCATGAGCATGCAGACCTGGTATGAAACTCTGTATATCTACAATGGTTCCATTGCATAAGCAAAGCTTGAGTGACCTATGTCAATCCCCAAGGGCGCTAACGGCTCTGTGATAGGGAGTGGTTAGAGATCATTTATTTTGGTATCAAGTACTTTTCATTGACCCTCAGGTTTACCCAGATGGCAGAGTATTTAAAATAAGGTAAAAATTAGCAGATATACCATCATTTTATAAGTTTTGAATATATAACCATTGCACTGCTACAATATAGTGAGAACTATTGGGCTGTCTTTGTGGCCCTGTGGCAGCATAATTTCTGCCTACTATCCATTAAAAAAGTCGAGTCGATTGAGTTTAGGATGCTGTATCTTCAAGTAAGGTCAACCTATTTTAACAAAATAAAATGCATACAACAGAACAATCATTTTTACGTTTATTAATGTTTGTAAAAAAAATTTTGTGTCCTTATCTACACTTTTATGACGTTTAAAAAAAGGCCCTGTTTTCGACGCTCAAAGCCCGGTGGTCCGACTTTACGCTATCACCATTCTCTAAATATTTATTCAAGAGATGAGATATATTTATATAAGTTAGCCACACATGTTTTTAACATATCAAAGGAAAAAATTGTTTCTATGTTGAATTTTATACGAGCCGTTGTAAAAGTTGTAAACCTCGGCTAATTCCGAAACTAATGATGCGATAGAGGTTTGAGTTCTACCGTTGTAACCGCAATAACGCTAGCTTTATAAATATTTACATAATTATTAGACAAATATCCTGGGATTTTCTATAACGATTTTTAATTATATGTATTTTACGCGCAGAGAAAGCAAGGCTTTCTGCAGAAGGAACGTCGAGGCATCGCTAGAGGAAGGTAGGGAAAAAATTATAAAAATCATTATTGAAAATTTCAGGATATTAGACTAATGACTATGTACATAGTTATAAATCTAGCGTTATTGCGGTTACAACGGTTTAACTCAAACCTCTATCGCATCGTTAGTTTTGTAGCCGTAGTTTACAACTTTTTCAACTGCTCATGTAAAACTCAACATAGAAACAATTTTTTCCTTTAATATGTTAAAAACATGTGTGGCTAACTTCTATTAAAATATCTTATCTTTTGAATAAATATTAAGAGAATGGTGATAGCGTAAAGTCGGACCACTGGGTTTTGAGCGTCGAAAACAGGGCCTTTTTTTAAATATCTTAAAAGTGTAGATAAGGATACGAAAATTTTTGACAAAAATTAGTAAACGTAGAAATGATTGTTCTATCGTATGCATTTTATTTTGTTAAGATTGGTTGACCCAACTTGAAGATTCAGAGTCCTAAACTCAACGGACTCGACTTTTGTAATGGACAGTAGTACCTTAAATTGATATAAATACATAATGCAAACCTAAACCTAGGTGTAGCTCCTTACCATCGAAAAACGTTTTAGATGAGGGAAACTAAGGAATACGACTATCCACTTTCTCAATTACTTCATTTAAGTGCCGTTTAGATGTCATCATCATCTGGTGTTCTGCCTGCTGACAGGTCCCGTACACCACTGCTGTCTCCATCCGCTTCTGTCCCGATCTTCTTTCTTTGCTTCATTATAGCTGATGTTCTTCACCTGATCCACCAATTTAATTCTTCTCCTTCCTCTCTTTTTCTTTCCTTCAATTGAACCCTCAATTGCCACAGTTATTATACTTTTCCCTCTCATCACATGGCCCAACCAGTTTCCTTTCCTTTTCCTTATTTCCTTTAGGAGCAATCTTCCTTCTTTTACTTTGCTCAAAACCTATTCATTTCTCATCTTATCTACCCATCATACTTTTTCCATCCTTCTCCACATCCGCATTTCATAAGCTTCTATTCTATTCCTTTCCCTCTTACCTAAAGTCCACGCTTCACATCCATACATGAAAACGCTCCATAAATAACACTTAGCTAGTCTCTTTCTCAGCTCCAGATCCAGGCTTTTATTGCATAGAAAGTTTTTCTACTGGATGAAGGCCTCTTTTGCCATTGCTATCCTTGCTTTTATTTCTGCAATACTTCTCCAGTCGTCTGTCATCATCGTTCCTAGGTACCGGTAGCTTTTCACTTTTCCTATTACACCTTCATTTATTTTCACACTCGTATAATTTTCAGTTTACTGGCAGTTTAGATGTATCCTAATGAATATTTCAATTTGTATTCTGAGGAGATCAAGTGAATTTCACAAGCTCAATAACTTAAGCCAAAGCAAAGTCTGCTTACACTCATGGGGGCTCCAAGTTTTTCAACAATTCATAACTGAAATCAAGTCAACTCTTCCTGAATTATCGTTCTTAAATCAATCATGACAGATATTTTTTAGGCCGCGGATACCATTATGCAATCCGAGAGACACTCGTAAACAATGCATTATTCCCTCTTAAGAATCCCCCTCGTTTCCTTCCACGGTGTCGTTCGCCAACTTCCCCGGCACGCCCTCGATGGAATTGAGAAATGGTTTCATTTATTTGAGGACCGCAATATTACATTTTCATTTTAGAGCCCCCAGGAAGATAACAAACTTTCCTCGGCCACTTATTGAGGATGTACTACTGTGTGAGCACATCCTCAAGTCGACGATTGGAACGATCTGCGATCAAATGGTTAATACATTGCTAAACTATATTTGACTTCTCTACGGAAGTGGTAAAACTCATCTCTTGAATGGCATAACTATCAATTTTTTATGGAATCATCGCAGCCACCTCATCATCGAGGCATTCCCGTTCCTACAGCTCTGTTTCTTCGCAAACGTAGCTGTGATTCGACAACACAAACGCTAACGCTGAAGAATTATAGTATGGATATCTGTCTATTTAGTGGAGATTATATCAAAAACGTGAGAAGATAGATGCGTAATTAGATAGCTTCTATGGATTAATTTTTACCCATTTTTAAAAGTATCATCCAGTCATTCATGGAACGGAAATTTCCAGAATAATTTCAGCACCTTGCCACTGTGTAGCGACACCTACAGAAATTAAAATCAATTAACGGTGCCTTTTTTCCACGTTTTTATTTTCGTGTTTGAGAGATTCGAGAGGAGAAAAGAGAAGTCTCTATAACTTCTACCTCTGTCTCCCAATCTGACACATCATTTCGCAATACGTCACCTCTTCAACCTGTCTCTCATTTAATGCTCAGATGTTGTCCCCGCACCAACGCGTTTAAGGCCTGACATTCTTTCTCCATTTCACCCCATCTTTTACTCCCTTTGCTTTCCTTTTGCCTCTCTCTACGATGCGACGTCATATGGTTCGCATTAGCTCCACCTGCCGACTCACTGAAACACGCCAGTTCTTAAACGCACCCTCATTCTGTCTGCTTCTCCCTTCGACGCTCTCATTAACTTTTCCTTTCCTCTATTTCGTCTGCTCTCCATCGTGGAGGCAACAGGTGACAGGAGCAAATTGCTTCGTCGCGTAATGAAGAGGGAGGGGACGGGCGTCAAAGTTGACAAGAATGCAAAGCGGAAGAAGGGCGATTGTTAAATAGGTAGGAGGACGCGGAAGGAGGCGGAGTTTGAAACATTCACACATTTTGCATGAAGTGGGGAGAGATTGAAAAATGGATTATTGTAAAACAATAGGATGCTTGACTAAACAACGACAGTTGACCATGATCAAGAATCGGGTATACATAACAGGTGTCAATATATACGTCACTGGCTTGGCTTTGGTAGTTGTGTAACACTTTGGCAGTGGTACAGGATACCATTTGCACTGGATTAGTCCATTGCCATCAAACTAGCTCTACACAGAGAAGGATCTCCATATTTGGAGTCCAGTCTCCTCAGGGTGGTTAACTTTCCCATCTAAATTACAAATTTCAGTGACACTCTATACGTAACCATGTTGAATTATTTCTCCTGTTTTACAATTTTGGGACTCCTGTAAGTGTAAGACACTCGGATTTTTAATAAAAGAACAAAAATTGGCACATAAGAACTCGCTTGGTGCCCCGCGAAGACCACTACCATCAAAATTTGCCGACAAAATAACGTTCTTTTTTTCGCCCTCCCAGAGTTATAATTCTCACAGTTTGGTAGCTTGAGAAGTATTCTGCATTAAAATATGATCTCATCCATTCTATACATAAAAAAATTTCTTTAGCACGTTCCGTCGACGGTACTTTGGTAAAACATGGTGATAGAGAATTTTCCAAGAGTGAATGTACTTTGTGCATTCTATGTTTTTAGAAACTCGAGCTTTGACATCTAGATCGTTAGCATTGAGAGCACTGGTGTAAAAAATTAGTACGCTAGTCCTTTAGATGCACAAAACCCTGCCTGAATCACATAAAAAAACTAACTAGAAAACTAGGCTAGAAAACTAACACGATAATTAATCATCCGACTACTCATGTCTCACAATTCACTGCAAGCTGATAAGAATGGATGGGGAAGAAATAACACTTTCCTTATCTCTAACTTTTCTAAGTGCTAATAGATATTTATAAACATTTTTTAAATCACATGTACATGCATTTCCTGGAAATTTATACGCTTCTAGTTTAAATTTAAATAAAAAACTTCACTGAATATTCACTGAATAATTTATCACTATGACGCACTTCAAAGCAAAGGCATCAACATCAGGTGCAATTACTATGGAGGAAAGAAGACAGCTTTATATATCAATCATGATGTTCCTCCACATCTCGCCCGATATCGTTGAATATATTTGCTTCCCGTTTAATTTAAGAGTGGGCAGTTTCTTCCAAAGGCAGCATTTACCCGGAGGAAAACCAAGACTGAACATCAATATTTCGGCAAGGGGGTTTCTACACAAGCATGGACGCTCACCAAAGCTAATCGAGAAGTTCCGGTCACGATGCCAGCGAGTCTCTCAATCGTTATTCACAGAAATAAGTTCGCCCGCCGAGGATTCAATCCACACACTTAAATTTTCATGCTAATCTTTGTATGATCACTAATGGCAACTCCTGACTGTGAAGTCAAATATTCGATAATCCAGCTGATCGATAATCAAATGGATTATCTGGAATTCTTATCAATGCGAACTTTATTTACTTTGCTTCCATAGTAGCAGCCTAAAATTAATGTTTTGCGAAAGGGTTAATGTTCAGAATAATCCTCATTAAATCACTTAGCGCATTAATGATAATCCGATTAGGGCTTAGAAATAAATAATTTCGTTCTGTAAATTACATCATCATTTCCATTGATAAAATGAATAATCACTCGTTATTTACTGAGTCTTTCTTTAGATAAATCACCAAATTAACCGACCAAAATAATTTTGCGTTCAGCTTATGGTTTCAATTGTTATAGCCTTCAGTGTGGCGGGAAGTTGTTACAACCGTGTAATCATTCTGTGCATTTAACTGTTCAGTCACATTCAAATATATAGTGTTTTTAGATCCACGAGCCAAAAGCGAAATGGATTTAGCAGAGGAAAATATAGCGGAACTTCTGTAAAAATTAAGAAGAATGTCCTGGCATCCAATGAAATAAAACTCCAGCCTGACGCACTGTCGCCCTAATTATATGAACCTACATCTTATGGTTTTCTTATTGACATCTCGAAAAATATAATTAATGCATATTTCTAAGGAATTACATGAGTAAGATGATGAATGTCAATCAACGATTAAAATATTTTCACTGAATTTTCTTATAAAAATTTACTCGACATAAAACAATTAACTTCACCATCTCCTCACAACAACCAAAAGAGTCACGGTTTATGGTAGCGTATTGCTGAATACTATAAATGTGTAATAAGTTGCGCTCTGGTCTATGACGACTAAGAAGATGCGGTAGGAGTATTATTAAAATGTTCTGAAGCAAACACAGCAGTTCGCATGGCCTAAGAATTCCTAGTGGCATTTAAATGAAATTTAAAGAATAATTAAAATCTAAAACAATGAGTTACGCGAAATAAAGAAACAGCAAACAAAACAGAAACCAAATAAGAAAAAGGGAAAAGAAACTGCTAAAACTCAATTTAATTCTGCAAAAAGGGATCATATATTATAATTCTCGCCAATTAGAACAAGTTACGAAAGATAACTAATGAATACATTTCGAAGCCTGATATATCTTTTAAAAACGAGCCCTTTTAAGTGTTGCTGAAGAAAATGATATATATGAAAACAAATGGGAATGGGATTTTGAAGTCTCCCTCAAACCAAATTTTTTCACACTGCCGAGCCTTTACTATTTCAATGTAAGGGCTGACTATCCATCATAAATAGCTATAAAAACACAATATCTAGTTACACACCCTTTGTTGCTCCACATGGCTAGTCTCTTATTGTGAAAATGAGGCCTCTGTTAATTTTCCTCCGCACGTGTCGTGCCAAGCAACTCCTATCCAGGACTCCGGAAGAAAATCACGGGCTATGAAATCTCAATCTACAATTCATCCGACTTTTACCTTAACCTTTTCAGTCAGCAAGACAACAGGGGAAGAATGATTTTGAGAGCTGCGGAAAACACTGAACCTCGAATGAAGATGTAACATTATTACACCAATGAGTCTACTTAATTCTTTCGCACTCGCTCTCTGATAAACACCTAATGGACGGAGTGAATAAAACATCAAAAAGTCCCCTAAAGAGCTAGGAGACAAGTTGCTCAGTGGCAGCCCAACGTAATGGAAGACAAAGATAAAGGGCGAACTGTGAACCAGGCAACCTCTTGGAGGCAACATAATGAACAAGAAATAAATACAGGAACTAAGCTGGGAGACCGTGGGTGGATTAGTATAGGCATACTGTCAGAGTAACTATCTTGAGGAAATACGGCGGCTCAATGAAAGGAAGAGAGAGGGAAAGGAAGTAACCAATTAATTTTTGAATTGATGAATTCTGTTTATGAATATCGGAAAACCTCAATGGGAAATCATATAATCAAATTTGTCACTGCTGCTCTATTCGCAAATCCCTTGAACCCTGGTCGAGACGGTACTTCCGAGCAACCGTACCCCCGGTCGTACATATACGGTCGCCGCCATGGGACAACCCGCCATCCTCCCCGAAGCGACCGAGGAAGAGTTTGAGGACCTCGCCCAAGCCATGCAGGACCTCCAGTCGTCGGAAATAGTACAGGCCGAAGTGGACATCACGCAAGTACCGCATGTCACACCCATTTTGTCTAGAAACTATCACTTTCCTGTCAATACCATTATCTCAAAATAAGGGGCCAGCATGCCAAAGCCCCTGCATGCACCCTATCTTAGCATTCGCACTTCCATCTCGGAGGCAATGACAACCTACTTGCAAGGCCTCCTAAGGCCGGCATCTTGGTGCCATGGGATATTAAATGCTCATTCAAATGCTTTCTTATTCCAAAATATAAAGGTGGCGTACGTCTCATATACCTATGATTTGTCACCCTGGACTAATGTATTATATAACTCCCAAATTCTCACTCTTGTCGCGAGGGGTGGATGGAGAGCAGTAACGGGACTCCTAGTAAAATCATCCCGTCCACCCGCGCTCTCATCCCTCCCTTTTTCATCACCTCCTAGGTACCAATTCGCCCTTTGGACCCCCGTATTTCATATAAATACAGGGGATCCGAATGACGGGAGAGTGCTCTCCCTGACCTGTTCCTTGCCAGTCTGCGCTCTCGCAAGACCCGCGATTCCCTCCCTTATTCCCCACGACTCCCGCCGGGCTCAGAACGTGTGTATGGTAATGTAAGTATAATAAATATCGGCCAACAAATCAGTCACTGCTCTTCCTCACTTAATGTCACGACGACATTCTTAGGCCCAGGTAAAGCAAGAGCCAATATTCCCCAAAATTCCCGCATGATAAAATTAGACTTATCCAGCGCTTTATATTAACTGCAAATTCATCCGGCGCATTGTAAATTTTACGGAGTGAAATACGGTGATACAAACTACGCCTTCACTAGACTCCCTATGGGAAATATTCTAAGCCCAGCTATTCTTCAAAGATGGGCTACTGATGTGTTACAATATATTGAGCAAACATTTTCAGTGTCTTGTTTAGCAAACTTAGATGATTGGCTCATATCCGCGCCGCAGAGATTCTGTGGTTACGAAATCTGTAAAGCTTTTGAAGCCGACTTCGGCATCACTATTAATAAGGATAAATCAATATTGTGTCCAACTCAAGTGTCTCAAACATCTCGGTGTCACTATTGACTCCTCAGATATGTATCTCCAATTAACGGACAGTGAACGAAACCGTATCATAAGTGTTTTACCAATATTCCCTAGATTAAGACAGGTGGACATACCTAAGGTAGCGGGTTACTTAAGTTGGATTTGTTGGGTTCTTCAATTTCCAACATTTTTAGTGACACTTGTGTTCCGACGAGACAAGACAACAAGTGGTGGAATTTCCTCCTTGAAAAGTGAAATATTCAATAGGAAAGTGTTCATCTACAGGCCCGTGCTCACAGTGAAAGTATATACAGATGCTACCATCACCCAGGGTGGGGTGGTAATCCCTGAGTGGTCCTTGTCCCAATCCTTCCCAATTCCAGAAGTCAGTTCAATCAACGGCACCAAAGTATACGCAGCCCTCATAGGACTTCATAAGTGCATGAATCTGTTGAATGCTTTGAATCTCCACAATACTCACATTGAAATGTATGTTGATAACACAACCGCCATATGGTCTTTAACTAAAGGCCGCGGTCTGGTATTTGCAAATAATCCCATGTTAATTGAATTGTACATGAACATTTCCATTAAAGAACAGCAGGCACACACAAAGACCTGGCTGTATGTCCCTTCGGCCGCCAACCCGGCGGGAGTGCCATCGCGACCAGGTTTCAAGCGATTCGCGAAGAGACGCACAACAGCAGCATAGTCATCACACTAGATTGCCTGCAATCCTAAAACGCCTGCAATAGTATCTTTCCTTATAACTCCTAGTGAACCCATTGCTAAAAATGGATTTGACTTGAAGCTCTAGCAAATTGCTTTGACAGATGACATAGCATGGTAAGAAAATGGCACTACATCCACCTAATGCTTCTAAAATATGGCTACTTTGCATTAATTTAGAGTCTACATTACCAACCCAAGACAACCTTCTAGGCTTCATTAAGTTGAGTGAATGTGCTACCTTTGATTATATGTCCGCAGAACAGAATAATGACGATATGCAGATAGCCTACCACACATACAGAGACTGGTGAGCACGCCGATGGGAGAGGAGAGCGTTCAACTCCGACGGGATAGACAAGTTGAAGCTAAGAGCAGGTAGTCCTAGAATATATTAAAGTAAGGTGAGCCATATACGTTCAAATTAGCACTATCCGATAATATCACGTATCCAAATGTTATCGTATTTTTTTGCAATGAAAGAATAAAGTTGATGAAAAAGTTAGGAAAACATCCATGCCAACTTTCTATATTAGGCGTCTCTATAAAATATTAAACATTCTCGTGGAAATTGACGTATATTTGCCATAAAAAGTCTGTTTGTCATAAAAGTCGTCGATTAATTGGAGACGCAGACATATCGTGGCATCGGAGTTCAAAGGCACAAGCCATGAAATCGATGGAATAGAATAATTGGATGTTTAATGCGGCAAACAAAGAACCTAGACAATATTTTGGCATTATAAGGTCACTTGAGCAATGAAGATGTATGCGAAATTTGTTGTACTTGCATAAAATTTGGATATAACGATTTAAAAGTTCTATAAATCCAAATTGAACAATTCAAGCATGCTTAATCAGTGCTTTAAAGAATAGCAATTGGGTTTCATTACTTTAAATGATTCTAATCCCTTCCTCTTCCTCTGTTACACTTTTGCACAGTTCTCCATCGACACCATATACTTAGTCATTTTCCTATCCCTTGACTCCCATGTAGAAAGCAAATTAGTTTCTGAAGAATGATCAGTAAAAATACGCGGATACGTTAAACCTCTAGGGTCATATAACAAATATTTTGACCTTTTGAATGCAGCATGACGTGATATCATGTCATAATTGTCTTTACGCTAGTGCTGATGACGTTATATCACCTCAAGGGTACCGTGAGTGTTCCAGATTTGACTAGGTAACTTTAACTAGGTCCCCTAGTGAAGGCTGAAACACTCACGGTTCCCATGACGTGATATCACGTCATCAGCACCAGCGTAAAAACATTTGTGACGTGATATCACGTCATGCCGCAATCAAAGGGTTAAATTAGAAATGCAGAAAGGAATCCTAATTTTATTATATTAACCGAAGATTCTAAACGTTTACTGACACGGATTGCGTAAAAATATCCTCGATGAAGGACACTTGATACAATCCTTTTGTTCAACCTATCAGATTTAACAATTTTATTTCCCCCATCAATGTTCTGCAGTTGGATAGCACAGATATATGCATCAAACTTACGTATATCACATGATAAACGTCCGAATCACCAGAGAAAAACGGAACACATGGAACCGAGAGAATAAACATTTTTTTGAGTATTCATGAAGGCTCAGTGAAGCACTTCTCGTAAGTACGCATAACAATTCTCACAAAAAGGTAGATTTTTAAACTTTCATGGCCCCCAGAGTTAAAACAGTACCAAAAAATGTAATATAATCAAAATAAGAATAAAAAATTAATGGTTGAACTACCGAAGCTCAAATGAGTAGCCGAGCAAAAGGAAAGAGAACGAAAAAGGCTGAATTGTTTACCATAATGCTATTCTGAAACATGGTTTCTGAGAAAAGTTTTGAGCAAAAATTGTTGCCTTTCCATAAGTATACACAGAGAACAAAGGGAAAAAATATTGAATGAGGGAAATACAGACAAAGAGTTGGTCGAGATCTCAGTAGGTACACTTGCAAATATTCGTTGGAAATATTCGAGGAACGCCAATTAAGGTTAAGGCAAGAGAAATTTGGGGAACACGGATGCTGATGTTTCGTTTGAAAAGAGAATAAAATAATAGCCACGAGGTGGGCAAAGAGGACCAAAATTGAAGAAATATAATATGAATGATTGGATGTTCAGAGTAAATAACGAGCAAGAAAAATTAGTACCCGATGGATAAATTAAAGTAAAATGATTAACATTTAAATTGTAACAAATAAGAGCTTTTCAATAAAGAAAGTTATGCCAAACATTATTTCATTGGTCGTTCAGTCCCAAGCCTAACTACATACCTCCATCCTTCTCAACTAAATCTAATTCCATTGCTCCACGGTAATTATTTGTACTTGCCCTTAAACTTGATCTATTTATCCCAATTATCATCTGCCTTTTAGACCGTCTTGAGATTTTCCTCCATTTTACCTTCCATTATATTCTTGTCGCATATGTGCCCGTGACTGCGTCAAATCAATCCGGTTGATTTTTCTATACAACGTTTCTCATTGTACATACTTCCTATGCTGTATTACTGATTACTTCGTCATTTCTTGTTCCATCCGGGAAATGCATTTTCAACATCCGCTTACAGAAATAGGTTTCAAGAGTGTCCAATGTTTTTTCACCTGTATAACATAATAGAGAAATTAAGAACCAATTTTCTCGAGTTAATGAAAGATATCCATAGTCTTCCGAATTGTGAAACTTAAGAAATCGCGAGAGAAAAACAATCTGGGTGGGGCTGCGCATTAATAATACAACGAGCGTATGTTGTTGGAACAGGGTTGGAAATAGCATCAGATCTACACGAAAATATCACCATTTATGTGAGCAAAAACAACGAAAACTTATATTCGTACACTAATAGGAAAGGTCTAATCAAAATCAGATAACAGCCATAACACAATCTATAATAATACTTTGTTCTATTAACCCATCTAAGTTTATTAAAAATATTTGTTTAATTTCCGCGGTTCATGGCTTATTGCTGTATAATTCAAGCGTTCAAATTCATGAGGATAAGGTCCAGTTGAAGTTCGTTCAGTTTGAGTAATATTTATTATTTCGCTCATGAGGCGTCACGCTTTAACCAAAAACCGACAGTAAATCCCGATTTCTTAGATCCTCCTAAGTTCCAACGAGAGAAAATGTGCAATGAACGAAATACGTCTTTCCCTCTCGTCTTTTTGGAATAATAAGACTGGGATATTATAAAATTTCCATAAATATCTGCGCACACCTTATTTCTGTGCAGTGATGACGAAAAATTTCGAAAGACAGGCATAGAGTGATGTTACGTCCAAAGATGCCGAATTTGTGACATAAACCAAGGATATTTGCGTGTATATTCTCGCCACAAACAAATATCGCCTCCCAGAGTATAGTCTACCAGGAGCGAAACCTGACTTTTGTGTAGCGAGCCGTGATATATTGACCCTCGCTACACAAAATCATTAAGTATGGCAACAGATATATGGGATCACTTTGATGGACTGAAAATGTTGATACTTGTTTTAATATGTAATATGAGTAACCGTTTCCAACTGCTTCAGATAATTTGAGCAAGATTTTACGTAGTCATCAAAATAAGATAATATTACGGCGCAAAAATGTTGTATATGAGAATAAAAGTTTCAGTAATTTAGTAAATATGCAAACACAAATTTATAAATTGACTTATTTATTTCACGCCATTAAGTTAAAACATCTTCATTTCCGATACTATTTTTTGCGATTCAGAAATCTAATAGCGGCGAATGAAAAAAAACTGTTGAGAATTAATTCAAACAACGCACAATTTTTTTATAAACAATGAGGCCATATGCACTGCAGTCCATGAGAAATAGTACTTCGCTCAAGCTTCCATTAGTCCCAGTAGTGAATCTTTGAAGCACTCAAGCTTTCTAGTTCATTCATTATAATTTCATCTTAAACCCCTCGAGTTCACGAGAAACTCCTTTCCTAACAAATTGTTGGATGAAAAGAAAAAAACTAAGCTTAATTCGTCCAATCGGTTCACTCTGCCATCCCAGCTTGTGCGTTTGCGCAGGAGTGGGAGAAGTCCATATTGATGGGGCACGAAAAACGAAAAACTTATCGAGGGACCACCGCAAGGACAGAGGTCACTTAAAGAGTTTAAAAACTCAATTCTTTCCACAAAATCTTCAACCCACCTTTTACCTGCACTTGACCGTGGGTCGTGATCGGGAAATGTGCGTATGGGGAAGAGAAAAAGACTGATAGAGGCCGACCGAGTTGCTAGAGAAATGTAGGACAAATGGCAGAAAGGCTGAATGCTTAAGAATGGAACTGGGAGTCAACAAGTGGAATAGAAAAATATTTAGAAAAACGAGCGTTGGAAAACATTGACGATGAGTTTGAAGAAATGTGTCATATGGTCGAGGAGATTTATGTTGAAAAAAAAATTGCTGTGTTCAAAGGAAATATGATTTTCAGTGAGGCAGACGTACTTGAAAACATTCGTGCGGTGTTCTAAACTATATGGCAAAAAATCATGGAATACCAAGAGGACGAACAGAAGAGTATAAAGACTTTTGAAACTTGTCGCTGGAGATAGAAGCTGGAGTTAAAATGAACGGATTTGAATAGAAACGACAGTTTACAAAGAATAGTGGAAGGGAATTAAACCGTAGTCAGCATTATCAGGTAATCCATGCACAGGCTATACTTTGAGGAACAGCAAATTGGTTAAACAGATCGGGAAATTAATGTTTTATAGCTCTTAGATGGGTTATAATACATGAAATGCAGGTAGAATGATATATGTGAGTTAACAAGGGTAGAGTTAATTTGAGGGCTGAATTCAGACAATCTAACGATCGAATCAATAATTATAAGCAGTGTAGTAGAATGAGAGAAAGTAGACGAAGAGTTTATCGGCAGGAAACTCAGAGAGGAAAGTGTAAGGGTGACATTTGAGACTCCGTAGAGGAAAATTGAATCCCTTAAAAAAGTCAAATGAATATTTCTTATTTTCTTATTCTTTTTCCAGAAGTCCTCCACAGAATCTGGTTCACAACATGACTGATATTGTCGAGATACTTCATTTGATACTGTGATAAAGTTTGCTGTAGGCAATTGGAATTCGAGAGATGGATTCGTGAAAATGTTTTCTCCAGGTTCTAAATGGCTACCATTCGATGGAAGTCCACTTCCACCACTTGCACTAGTGTGGCGCCATAAAAAGTTCCATGCTCAGATTAAGGTAATATAACCGATTGCAAGAAACTTTTTCAGAAAATGAAATTTATTTCAATCGTGTTTTTCATTTTGGGCATGAGCAAAAATTTACGAGTCTTAAATTTCGTAATTCCTGATATGCTAGTTAGCTGATTTGGATGGACGATATCGACTGGTGACAGCCAAATGTTTATTGGAAGACTATCAACAGTATTATCTTAATGAAATCACCCACAAGTGCACATAAGAATAAAAAGACAACGATGAAAAAATATCATTCGTCTTTCCCGGAACATGAACCTGAATCCCTCGATTACGTGCGGAGTGCTAGGTTACAGTTAAGCTACTAAGGTGTCCTTCCTTTCTATGGATTTTTTTCATGGATTTTTCTACTATATATATGGTAAATACACGAGTCTAATACAGCAGAAAAATCAATCAGACCACATGTATCGATTGCATAAATGTATTCACCAAGTACTCGGGTCGCGATGGTCACCTAGCAAACTCTAAGTTTGTGTCTTTCTTTCAATCCTGGTATTTCAGGGTTGGACTAACTGTAAAATAGTGATATTTATGCCAAACGTACATTTTATGTGTCTGTTTAAATGTCTCTGCAAGAAATTCATCAGATAGTAGAGATGGGAAACGTTCAAACCCTTGCGAATCCACATCCGAATAGCAAATGCCCTTTGCACCACCACTTTCTCTGATCACTTTTTCCTTCGCTTTTCGTCCTCCCAAGGCTCTCCCATGGAACCTCTACCTTTGTCCCTCCCTTCACTAACCCTTCCACTTTTCTCTCCTCCCAAAACAGCGTCAGAATCCTCAAGACTCCTTTCACACTCTTCGTCTCCCAAGGAGTTCCTCTGATGCGAAGCAGGAAGTAGGGGACACGAGGTGACTCGTGGGGTGGGGAATTCTGGCAAAGAGGGGTCTCCACGATTTTGCCCTTTCCGTCATTTCCAGCAGTACCCCATTTTTATCTCACCGCTTTCTCTCCCTTCTCGGTGTCGTAGTCTTTCTCTGCCGACCCCAAGAGACCCAAGCCCTTCCCTTTCCGAGAGTGGCGCCACCTTTCTCTCTTCCTGCCGAGAGAGTCGCAGAAGGCTCCCCCGTTTCGTCCATTTAACACTCTACCGTTTTTCTTTCTCCTCCGGGAACGTTTCTTCCTCTTTTTTATTCCCATTTCGCGCTCCTCCCCATCCTTCTTCATCCATTTCAATTTTTTTTACTTTTTCTTTTAAATATTTCCATAGCACTGAAATTAGATTTCTACATCTGCATAAAATGCTCTCGTTCGTCCTTTCGTCACTGCCGTGCCATACCCTTCCATCCCCCCCTCCCCCCCCCCCCCCCGGCGATGTAACCTCGCCCACCCCCTTTCATCTTCACCTTCGGCCACGTCAGAATCGTCTTTCTCTCCCTCTCTTTCCACCCACCCATTCCCTATCTTCCGCCTTTCCGTCTCTTCTTAACTCACAAACTTTCTCTCCCTCACCCCCATTCCCCCTTCGGCACCCAGACTACTTCCCCCAGTGTCGTTATTTTCCTTTTTCCGAGGAAGCCTTTCCTTCTCCTGCATTCCTTCCATGTCGCAAACGAACTTTTCTCTCTCTCTGTACTACTTCTTTTCTCATCTTCCCTATTCACACGAAATCTCATCCATTAGCACCTTATGACCTGAACTTGTCATTAAAAATCGAAATGAAAACTGAGCAACAAGACGGAAATGGTGGTGTATCATTTTACGAGTTAATTCATTCCAACACTAAAACCTCGTAAAAAATTATACGATAGAAGTAAATATGGGCGTAATTGATCGGATATGTGACCATTACGCGAGCATAACCTAGGGTTGGTACCAAGCCCAAATGAGGAGTGGAACGGAACGAAAAACCTCATCGGAATCTCGTAAATACGCTAAACTGTCGCCGCGAATTTTGTGTTAAAATTAAATATCCCGACTAATCATCTGAAATTTTGCAATATGAAATAACTTCCGGCAGTATTTGTTAGGCAAAAATGAGCGCTGTAATTTTAAGTAAAATTTAGATTTTGTTCCATACTCAACAGAAAGGTCAGAGGGAATGCACCTTAAAATGATCTCATCGGAACGATTACGAACTTGCCCATCGATTAGTAGGTACCGCATTGTTTGCAGCACGTGAGTTGACACTGCTTCCTTAAAGTTGGAAACTGAAGCGGCAAGCGCCGCAACAGGCATGACAGCGCAAGAACAGCAGCTAGTATTATTTGCAAGTGCATACTTCATCATATGACCCCCACGGCAGACTCCGATAATTCAAATTCCGACCTTTTTGTCTTTTCCCCAAATCCGTCTTTCTAATTCTTCTTATTCTTGCTCGCTCACTTCTGACTCGTCCAAGGAGTGATTCATCTTCCACCTTCTTTATTATTCACCATACTATATTAGTTCTGGTCCTAAGCGCGAATGATGACACGGTTAACTCCACTGTCACGTAAAATTAGACAGATAATTAGTTACGATATCGATACATGCTATTATTGATATAGGAAAATTATATACAAATCTAAGGCTTATGTGCCTTTCTAAATTATCATTCCTTTTTTACTCACCATTCCGTTCCAGCTTCTAACTAGGAAGCTTGATAGACCCATTTTAATTCCTTTCGTATGAAAACAACATTCTCTCATTAGCGGAACAATCGAAATCGTTGCTGACAAAGCGGTCATAAGTCATCAATAAGTTTCCACCGATGACTTCCAGGGGCTGCGATTGGATCATAATAGCGTAAACTCGCTTTGGTTTTAGTATGAGATAGAACAAAATCTTAGAAATGCACTACAAAAAACTAATAGCAAAAGAAATCACAGTAAAGCCATCTCTGCAAAAATGGGGAGTACATACTTCAAAAGGGGCATAATCAATACAGAATTGGTAGGAAAAAGTTGCACGGAGGAGCAAAAATACAGAAAGGATATTTGGATAAGTGTCATCACACACATTATAGAAATAACCTGATAAAACCTTTTTGCATTTCATTCGTTGAAATTAAAGTTATTTATCATAGAAAACCTTCTCTTTTAGAACCAATTCTAATCGATCCCCATTCAATGCGAGTCGACTGACCACAGTTTGACTCATCCAGAGTAAACGAGATTTCAGCTTGGCCACAAGATTCTTAATCTCTAAAATAATGTAGATTGGTGATTATGTAGATTGTAATGTAGATTGTTGATTGTTACACGTGAGGAAGCAGTCACAACAATAATAATAGGGAGCCTAATTTAGGCATCAATTAGAGGTTAATTGGATATCCATCAGCACTCTTTGTTATATAGGATAAAAGGCTAAGTGTGAGAATAAATATCACCAGAATAGTATCTTATCATAACTTATACCCTGAACAACACAAGCTCTCGGCCTCCATTAACAACCGCATTAAAAATTATACTATAGGAAAAATTATAGGATTTTCTTTTATTCCAAGCCTTTTCTCGGAGTTCTCGCCATTACCTTGAGAGCGCCAAGATTGAAAGGTGTTTCGAATGAACGGTAATGCGGAAATGGATGTCAATTTTGAATAACGGATTTCGAAGAACTTACTTTCACAGGCTAAGCGGAAAGGGATGAAAATTGTAAACGGGAGGCCGCGGTCGTCCGAGGCGTCCTCTTATAAGATGATCTTGCTTTTAACGTCTCTCAAAGCCATGATGAATGGGAAAATTATGTTAATTGTTTTTTTTTCTGGAAGACACAATCAAAGTTCCACTGAAGTGAGTTTTGAGAGAGTGTTTCAAAGAGGAAATGAAACTGAGAGAGTTGATGTGAGAGAGGGGTACAGAAATTGGGCAAAAGTTAACGTATTTTGCGTATAAATTCATAAGGAGAAAGCAACATAGAAACCTATCATAAAGGCAAAGCCAAGATGATAAGTTGATATTTTGGGACACGAGAATCTTCTTAGGAATATTATAGAAAACAAATTTCCACTATAACGACCTAGGGACAAATATATAGATCATATCAAAAGGGAAATAAACAAAGGGCTCAAAGGACATAAAGGACTTTGCAGAAAGGTATAATAGCTGCAGGCGATTAATCTTAGAACTGAATGACTTTGAAATATAAGGTAAAATAAAACATACAAAAATCGAAGAAATGATTATTTCCAGGCAAATACTTGGAATAAGTTTTTAAGTTTGCCACTTTAGTCATAGTGTTTATCTGCACCAATGTTTTGGTAGAAAAGACATCGTTGTAGTAAAATCACTCAAAACGACCCTCAAGCTTCAGATTTAGGAATGCTTTTGTTGAATATATCATATCAGCCAGGAAATTAATCCAGAATACATTAAATTAAATTTTCTAGCACGTAAGAATTCAAATATTCACGCATTACTCAGCATGAAGCACTTATTTCCAATTCTAGAGGGCAAAAAATCCTCTAGCACTTTTGCTTAGACGATCATGAATACTTGATTGAGCTCAGATAACATATCTCAAGCAGATTCTTACAGAACACCCGACATTTATCGGAGGTTCAATCCACACTTAAAAAGCTTCATATGATTGGTTTATCCGAGTTTCCCATGCTTTCTGATAACGTTTCGGTTATCTCCAAAGCAGGATGGCCGGCGAGGGCGGCGGAACCCACCGGCATAAGAGAAATTTACCGATTCCTTTCATTTGTGGTTACCCCACACATCCTTCCGTTTCTCGTGTTTTTATTGCTAATATCGGAAAATCTTAGATTGAATGAAATATGAAGAGAGAGGGTTGCCTTTTGTTGCATTTTTTGAATCATTCCTCTTGCATTTGGCATGAGTGAGGAGCAAACTTGTCTTCGGGGTGATTTGAGTATGATAGCATCACACGAATAAATAAATGCACTTTGCCTCGTCATAGAAAAGAGTATCTAAGTCTTTTAATAGTACCGGAATATCATCCACTAGATTTCAACCACCAAAAATTTCCAAAAAAATTATCTTGAGATCCTCTACGGCTGTGTTCTGCAAATTATCTCTTCAAATAAGAAATTCTTACACACATTACGAATTAGAGGCCAACTGGCCAAGGTTTTTTGAGTAATTACAGTTACAGCATTATTAACTTACTATAAGTGATATGCGTGTTTTCTTAACCATCTGTTAAAAATAATTAATCCGGTATATTCAACCTTGAAAATGAAGTAATAGACATTTTCAAGCTTAAAATAGATATTTATATTTATTTCAGCGATATCGAAAGACGATCACAAACTCTACTTGGTTTATCTCTCCATATTGATGGAAGATAAGAGTGTTAAGAGTAGATAACTAAGAATTTGACTCGGTATGGCAAAGTTTTAACGTCATTTATGTTACTTTATTCCCTTCATTCTTCTTAAAAGTACTTTTTTTCATAGCAAACACGTCATTTTTTCCTCAATCCCTTGGGGGTAGGAAGAGTCAAATAATTATTATATTCAAAGCACTTACGATGGGTAGGAAGAGTCAAATAATTATTATATTCAAAGCACTTACGATGTTGTATTGACTTCTATCGCCACGCAGATTTATTTCTTCATCCTAGGGTACGTCCTACATTATTGTCAACCCTTCCTTACGTCAGCCCTGCATTATTCTCTTTTTTCTCTTTCCCAACCCAATACTCTCCCCTTTACAACAAAGTAGTACAATTCATCGCATCTCACTACATCTATTAATTTTTATTATTACTCCCTGAATTGCAGCCAAAACCTGATTCCATATTCCTCATTGCGACTTAGTGGAAAAAAATAATCAAATCTATAACAACCGAAACATCACCTAAGCGTAATTTTAAATCACTTTGGAATATCCTATGATTATGTTTTTTTCGGTGAAACCTCATAGCACTTACACCACTGTAAATACTCCTGCCACTTACATATCACCCACATCATTAAAACGGAGGTAATACGGGAAAATTGCAATTGGTGGTAATACGGTCATATTGGTGACCGACGGCCAATGGCATTTTCCTCTTTCATAGTTAATTTACATATTCATCTTTCATCATTCTCAAATTTCTGTGGAAGAGCTTTTTACTACACCCTCATCTGCCTTCTTCTCTTTGAGGCAGAATTCGATTTTTTCGCAAAAAATTACCTGTTTCCTTCAATGCCCTTTTTAAAAATTTTAATGCAAAATATCTGTGGGTGTCCGGACCCCTTGAACCGCCCCCTGATCATTACATCAATGCCCAGATGCGTTTAAGAGAAAGCTAATAGAATATATCAGCAACCAAATAATATCACACCAGCGCTGCATATCAACGTAGTACATTGCCCACGCCCGCCATTAGATTACTTGCTCCCGTAGTGCCGCGTAAACACTCCATGAAGCAGCAGCACTTTCGGATCGATAAGACTATTACTGGGGAAACAACAAGTAAACAAGGGCACTCAGTTAATGTTTGCGCGAAATTACCAGAATTACAATACCCTTTGACTGCTCCTTCGAGTTATGCGGCTTGAACACGTGAGCAATGTCACGCCAACTCCAAACAGATCTTAAGAACTTATTGAGTTGACCCTGCGAATCGCCACTCAGGAATGTAGCACCAACTACGTCAATAAATATGTCCTTAGAGTTCGGCTAATTTCGATCATTAAAATTTAAATTATATTTCGTTGGATTATGGAACGATCACTTTAAAAAAACTGTCAAATCTTCCTTAAAACGTTCTCCTCGCATAAAGCATGGACATGATTTTTTTCCTAAGAGTATATATTAGCAGAAGGTATACCAGCATTACCCGACACCATAGTTCAATAAAAACAAGTAAACCATCTTTTCTTGAGAACCTTCTGCAAAGCATGTATTCTGGCGCCAAAACAATTTAAGTAAAATAAAGTTTTTTTTTAATGTTTCAGACCGCAATGGTGACAATGTAACGAGGTGGACCATATTTTTTAAAGCTCGCGCACAAGACCCCTGTACATCATAAATAACACTGGGCGTCACCAACACTCTCGACCACTGCTCGGGTGAAATAAAATGATGATGACAAAAACAAAATGAGAGAAGGGACCTGGGAAAGTTAATTTTACAGGGGATGTCGCGATTTAACCCGACCTAAAAACATGACCCTTTCTTAACTTACTCAAATAAATTATTACTGCGTTTAATTGGGTCGCATTAGCAATTTAACCAGTCATTACTTGGGCTATCTCTTAAAATATGGTTGAAGTAAAAAGGAATTCAATAATTGCATAAAAATTATATAACTGGCAATCAGTCTGCTGTTTTCCTTCCTAGGGAATAGCACAAGGAGCAAAAATTCGCTCTTTTGACGCTCAGAATTTTTGCAGTCTCGATTTATTGTTGTCAAGACGCGTGAAATTATAATCCTGATCACAGAACACTGGGCAGAATACAAAATAGATTTTAATCACTTTTAGATTAATAATCATTAGCTTAGTTCAATTGTGTCTCGTTTCTAATTACTGAAGAGTAAAGAAGACTTGTTCTTAACGTTAGCTGACATTTTTGGATGCATCAATTACATAAGATTGATTTGAGCGTGACAGCTGACATTAACAGGACTTTTAGGAGGACATGGACAGGATTTTTAAATTCAAAAATATTTAACACACTAAGAAACTATTAAACCAGTCATCGGACTGAGAGTAAGCTATTAATATCGTTGGAATAGACTTTTCAGAGAAATATTCCTTTGCACGTACTGGGCGACCATAATTACTCTTCCACATAAGCCACCACTAAACTAGAGTTTCTCTTTTGCTGAATTCTATTAATTTTCAGACAAATTCTATATTGAATTCGACTTCACAAAAATACTTGCGTAATAATCATTATAGCTTGTTCGTTATCATAAGGTTGAGCTTCTTCTTTTGGTCCAAACCCAGTTTCTCTGGGCTTATTTTTTGTTTCATTTTGTTGCAACGACTTCATACCCAAATTATTCCTCTGACGAAGCGCTACAGATGCATGAAATTATTTTTATTACTTTCTTTCTATCTTATTATTCCTGCACGTTACTTTATGATAAGTCATTTAATGATTCAAGGGAATAATAAGCCATATAATGAGGAAGTTACGTAAAATGGAGTCTTTGTGGAGGACATGAAAGTACTTTTTTTCGTTTTTTAAGGGATACATAGGGCTTTACACTATTCATAAAGTAACGGAAAAAGTATGGCAAAAACCAACTCGTTTGTAAAACAAAAAAATTAAATGATTCCATAGATTCCAAGATATTTAAATGGTTCCTAAAATATAACTTGCTTTATACTATCATCAAAGATTATTACATCAAAGAAATTATCCACATAACCATACACCTGAATCTTTCGTCGGATTAAAATAACAATTATGAATGCTGTAGTATATACTGAAAAACGTGCATCACATAAAACTTGTGTTGATTGGCAAATTAATGAACAGGAACATAATCTACACATAAGTTTCATCCTGGAATTATAACTATGTGAACTTAATACTAATGGGTAAGTGTGAAAAAAGCAGTTATAATGATTTCATAGTGAATTACTACAAGAAAAATATGGTGATCCCATAAGTATCGTTTATAAAAAAAAGGAAAAAAATATATATAAGCAATGGCCTTGTTATGGGCTCAATATTATTCCCATTATTAGCAGACATGTTTATGAACAATTTAGAGGGAAAACCTATAAACTCCAATAATATTCTCGTCAAGAACGTTTTTTATTGGTCCCAATATGTCGAAAATGTGTTGCTTATATGGACTGGCAGTTTTCGCCAACTAGACAGGTTTTTTAATTTTTTAAACAATTTATACCATTCTATAAAGTTAATGGTAGAGAAAGGAGGAAATAGGATTAATTTCCTTGACCTAACAATAGACAGAACGAATGGCTACCACGAGTTCTCAATCTTCAGCAAACCCACATACTACGACGCGGATATTTCTAATAATTCTTGCCATCACCATTCCCACAAGCTCTCTAGCTACTACTCCATGATTCACCGCCTTGTATCTATACCACTATCCCAGCCGAACTTCCTATCGGAGTTGAATATAATCAAATTGATTGCCTTAATTAATGGATACAAGACTGATTTAATTGACTAAATATTTAACCGTGTAACCAACAAAGAGACGGTTAAGTTAATCACTTACCTCAGTTTTTACATGCATGATGAGCCACTCAAACGATGGTGTAAACTTTCCTTTCTTGGGAATGTATCTTATAAATTGATTTACGCCCTCCCCAAGAATAAGTTTTGTTTCTTTTTTCACCCCAAAATTCTTGGTCAAATTATTATTCAACTCCAAGAACGGAGTGACACGGATGAACAAAAATGGTATATACAGGTTAAAGTGTACTACTCCCAATTTTACTTCTCAATATATTGGACAAAGTGGTCGAGCCGTCACTGTTAGGCCTCGGGATAATAAAATATGTTGGCCGAAGGGAGATGTTTCGTCATCCTTTGCCAAAGATACATCCATAGTGGACCATAAAAGTGATTTTGTGCCGGAAGTACTCCACATTGAGAGGAAAGGAGCCAAAATGGACTTTTTAGAACATTTTGAAATTTTGAATGCTGCTAACAACAAAAGGGTGAAACTTCTAATTAAATATGTTTTTCCCTCCCACTCTCCCCTATTATCTATACCTTCCCCCCACCACCTCCCACTGACCGTGACACACGTCTCTGACGTCAATTAACCACTTCTTCCATCTTCCCTCCCTCCCCAAGTCTCTGTATATCTGTATATTGACTCGCATGCTATACAAATGTACCTTGAAAATGATTGCTAAGCAATCGAAACCTAGGTCGGTAATAGGCATGCTTACAATCATTAATGACATGCCTTTCAACTGTTAGACATAACCAAATTGCAACTTGATATAAGCTTAAAAGCGCCATATATGATCCTAATATAATAGTCGCAGATTACCGCAGATTTTATTAAGAGATAATAATAATTGAAGAACTTTGAAGCTACTAGTTAACATTTATTGAATAAGATTTCAAACTCCCCCTCAGTAATTGGAAAAGAATGATTTAACGCTGATTATATGAACAAAAAAATCACTCTACTTCCAAAAATCATGGATGTCAAAGGAATATATCTCTAGAATAGAAGTTGACGAAAATTCAAATTTCGTTAAACTGCTTCTCTTAACCCATTCCTTTCAACATTTGAACATTATCAACCCGTAAAATTGCATAAAACTCAATCAACACATTTGTAAGTGCCATGGGCACCACCAGTTGGTTATTTTTTCTTTTAAAATATTAAAAAACTGAACGAACAGAATATGAATCATTTTCTAAAGCAATGCTTACCTTGGTTAACTTAAATATTTTTCCCTTTTCCCTCCATAGTTCAAGGCTTGAAATATGACTCCTCTCGCCACTCGTCACTTCACTTTTCTGCAAGACTGACTCCTTGCTGAGAATACATAAAACTAAATCAACATAAAATGGAATTCCTTAAAAAGTTTTCGCAAAGGTCCATCACAATTCAAATAGCAGTCACTCAACAAAACAGATGGGAATTTTAAAATTAATGTGGCTAAAGAAAGAAGTGGTAATTTAGGTAGTGTGAAACACACATCCGAATAATATAAATTATTTCCACAGGGGCAGACCAATGACAAACGAACGTAGGCAATTTATATGCTTATATTTTATGGCTCACATATACTGTCGTTCAATTATGCAGCATGGGCGATTATCGATGACAATGACAAACGTGTAATAAAGGAAATAGAAAGGAAGGAAGGAAGAAAGGAAGAAGACGTATTAGAAAGGATGGTGAAATAAAATTTAAGTTTGCTCCATTTAAAAAATATATCAACACTTTCCCAATAATCAAACTAGGTTCTCATCATAAGACATGATCTCTTCTCTACCAAGGCTCTGACAAGGGATTAAACAGCAAATAATTGGTTTTCAAATAAAGGAACGAACTTTCCTTCCTTTAGTTCCATTAAATTAATAACCAAGTGGGCAGTTAAGACTCCAATCACGTGCGAGTAGTTGGATTTATGGCGTCGTTTCAAATACATTAGTGGTGTGGTTTCATGAGGGATGGGTAAGAGCATGGGGAATCAATTTAACAATACGTGCGGTCAAGCAAGTATGAGAAAGTTGAGATGAGAGGAAGACTAATTAGAGTGGACCACTCCAATAAGTTTTAGACCTTCCCACTCCTTTCACCCCAACGCATCCCCTTTCCCCATTCAATCTTTAACCTAAAATCCTCACCGCATTCTACTATTTTGCCTTCCTTCCACCTCCATATTGATCTTCCCTCAAAGGTCCAGCATGTTACAATTATTGCGGTTTATACGTTCAAGGAGTAATGATGAGTAAATACATATGTGACATCAAAAATGCTAAAATAGACCTTGCACTAATTCAATAATTACTGCAGGCTCAATTGAGAAAAATATGCATTTTCAAATGGTTCAATTTCGCGCCCCCTTTTTAAAAGGGGCTATATAGAAAGGTCCATGGCTGAATTTGCGTTGTTAGTTTCAAGGAATGAAGGCCGACAAGTTAAATCATTTACATAATTGAGAATACTGGCTGCTTCCTTAAGTGATAAAACTGCTGTTAAAAATAAGAGAAAGGTAATAAAAGTCCAGAAGTCATAATTGTCTCTCACTCATCGTATAAGTGATCCACAGCTGAAGTCAGTCCAGAATTCAGAATTAGTTCCCACTCATAGTATACGGGGTATTTGGTTCACAGCTAAAATTTCCGTTCTTTGACTGAGATGCTGGAGCTTTGAATTATATTTACATGACATCCAAGATGATATTTGGATCTCACTAAAAATCATCCCACTGCAAAGCCATACGCCAAGTCCTAGCAACAACCCGCAAAATCTTGAGGTTAGTTACAAGGGAGGAAAGTGGTAATGGAACAAAACTACATGGGAGTAGGCAGTGAAGTAAGACGTGAAACCGTAATGGTTTCGGATGGCTTGGGAAGAAAATGTTAAGGAAAGTGCTATAAAAAATCGAACAGTCCTGAGAGGAGAGTAAGAACAAATTAGGAAAGTAAAAGAATTGCATAAACATAGTGAGGACTGACGAAAGAGAAATGGAGAGATGTAGAAAGAAAAATGCAAAACGAGTGGACGAGAGGGAATACAGGGGAAGGTAATAGGAAATCAGAGGTTGAAAAGTAAATATAAAAAAGAGGGCAAGAGAAGTGCTAGTAAGCGGAGACGCCAGATTACAATGATGGTAAGAGGTATGAAATGGACAATCTGTTTTCGGGGACTGTAAATTTTGACGGTGCGCGTCTTTTTTACGTGAGTTTCCTTCCATTGAGAGAAGCTTACATCTGTCGTGCTTGTTCCCAGGTTCTGAATACTGGTTTCATGAATTAGTAAAAGAGAGAAATTTATGTCGGGTTTAACCTTCAAATTGTTACAAAGCAATCTTGTCGAGGGTTAAGTGGCTTCGAGGAAAAAAACGCTGCGGAAGAGACAAGGTCTTCAAACTTATTTAGTTAAATATAAGTGTGTATAGCATGAAATTATTTAGTTTAAGTTCCATTACGGTCACCAGACATGAAGGTACGTGACTTTAATTTTCATACCAAGTAAATAAGTTAGCAATTTACGGTGAAGATTATTGAATATTATTCGGTTATTATGGTAAATAAGTAATTACCATTATTACGTGTACTATGCAGTAAGGTTGACTGATCTAATTAATGTAGAGACAAAAGTTAATGATAATTTTCATTACTAAATAGGAAAATCCGAAACTTCTTCCGTCACGAAGTAGGACAAAAGCAATCGTAATGTTAAACATAATCGATCCATGCGATAGTAAGATGTTTCACTTTCCCCTAATTTACAGGAAATTTCCGATTTTATGAATGGAAATTGAAGAAACTTGCACACCTAATTATATGATTTATTAAATCATTACGTTGGACACGAAAAAGAGCATTTCCTCAGAGAACCGGTTGAAGGGCGCCTACAGATGCGGCAAGTTCAAGACAGTTGTAATAAACGTGTTGCCTGCACACAAGGATACATATCGCGCCACTGCTGCTGCCCTTGCATCATTCTTTTTCAGTTAATGCAGCCTGTATCCAAGGTACACGTCAAACCGCGGCCACTGAGGTTAAGATCACGTCCTCAGATGTTGCGGCACAATACACCCAAATTTTAACGATTCCAGTGACACTAACACGCCAAGGTATGCACCAAAGACAGGTGCTGGACATAAAAGTCTTCCAATAAATTCAAACTGCTTCATCCGTAATCTCAACGTAGTATCCCCGCGTACTATTACAACAAAAATTGAAGTATATAAAACAGCAACTACGAGTCATTTCTGTCCAGCATTTATTGAAAAAAGTGTAGAGTGCGCGCAGTACCTGTGCACTGCATTGCTTTTTGGTCCTGAGCGAACTCAAAACACTCAAAGCAGAATGCAATGAGCAGAGTACATCGTCGTATTAACGTAGCGTGCATGCGGAGATGGATCATTTTCCCGCTGAGAAACAGCACTATTCAGTTTTATAAAAAAACTAAACACAAACGAGGAATGTAGTTCTCAAATATAGACTTTTCAGGTCATTTCTTCCCACTTTCCCGGTTTGACGATCCGCGCCTAAAAGGTGCACTGAAGATAACTTACACCTATCAGGGTACAATGGGCCAAACATCACCTAAGATTTTCCTATAACCCTAAGAGTTTACATCCTTACATTTCAATCTTTTACTATGGGAATTCCTCACCTCCTTGGATTCGTAGCCGAAGACGACACATTCCTCGTACTTATAAATAGATCTTTCTCTTTTGCAAACACACCTTCGTGACACATACGCCCAAAGGATCACTTACTCGACACCTTTACTTAAAAACTGACGTTCCTCAGGTGGCTATTCCGTTGATGGAACTTGGACAAGACAATGTGGGAGAGGAGGAATGGGTAGGGAAGCAAAGTGGGGGAGGGAAATGGAAAGGAGAGGAGAAACTGTGAGAATGGTGTCATTACAGGCACCCTGATAGGGACGGAAACGGAGGAAAGGACCCCAAGGGGGAAGGTGAATGATGGTGTGGCAAAGAGCGAAGGACAAGAAAGTGACGCGGGCAGATAATGAGTGATGCGAGGATACACGGAGGGACAAATGTGAAATTACGGTTGACCATGGAGATCTGGAGAGAGGATACTAATCGTGTAGGGTGTTTTACATTTTCTTTTATCTCCCTGGTCAACTGTAGGAACTCCATTCAAGGCCGTTAAATCAGCACAGAGTGTATAATACCACCACATTTCAACTCACACGAACAATTTATCTTGTTTCTGAGAATTTTTCTTTTATTATTTTTACTTTTTTCAGGTGAGAGTGACGTAGTATATTAGGTGATTTAGTCGGATTGCGAGTGTGATGAGCAAACGACAGTGTTCCGATTCTGAGTAATATAGGCGAGCTCGTCTATGACGGAATTCTATGACGGAATTCTAAATCAATTCCTTCCCATTTAATTAGAGGTATGTGAGCATATACGGCAACAAGAAAGGATGAGAGGAGAAATGATGACTCTTGGATATTAGACGAGGGAAAAATTATGCTTCAATACACCTTATAGCGATGTGATAAATCGTCGCTCCATTTCATTTGTCACTTCAACGCGATACGTCTGTAAATAAAGAGCGCAATGATAATGATTGAAACCATTGTAACAATTGTGAAACAAAAAATGATGACAAATTTTAAGCTATCCGGGACTAGCCCACAGGGGAAGAGGACGCCTCGGTAGCTTTCGTAGTCGGACGTGTTTCTACCGAGCTCTTGTTTAACGGGAACGCGAAAGCTCGACCGGCGAGCGAGACCTCGTTCGCCGGCACTCCTTCGGCTTCGGCCCCCGCTCAGGCGCCCAGTCCCAACCATGGCGACTGAACGACGAAGTACCCTTCTTCTCACGACGGAGGAAAAGGACGATTTTCCCTCACCACTGGAGGTCTACATTTTCTTAACGGAAACGCTGGGCCTCGTGGATGAAGATATCTACGGAATCCAATTTGGTTTTAACAGAAGAATGGTTTTTGTGAAACTACATACCGAAGAAAGAATGCAGATAATCATGGAAGATGGACCGAGAAGTCTGCCCTTTCCATCAAGAGGAAGCGAGAGAACAAAGTGCTCCATCGAGGGCGCAGCCGGAACACCTGTCCAAGTAAAAATCATTGGTCTCCCCTTCGAGATTGGATTGATGGAGATATCGCAGGAATTATCCCAATTTGGAAAGGTTCAAAGAATTTGGGAGAGTACATGGGGAAGCCACCGCATGCAAAGGTTCTACACAGGTACGAGATTAGCCCGCATGGTGATAGACAGCAACATACCTTCTTTTATTAAGGTTTGCGGACAACGTGCTCTCATAATATACGAGGGGCAGAAGCGTACGTGCGCAAGATGCGGTCAAGTCGGCCACGAGAGAAAAAACTGCCCACGGAACACCAACGGAAGAAGTTACGCAGAGGCAATGGCTGCCCCCCTCTCCTCTGCACAGCTCCTGGATGAAAGGTCCTTGGAAGAGGCAGCACGAGGCCTTATCGCGCTTGAGACCGCACCGAGAGACGAATTTCCAGCCTTACCCACGAGGCCCCATTGGACCAGACAGTCCGAATCGGACCATGGATCCCCGGATCGGAAGCGACAAGCGCGTGAGGCTCGCTCGGCTTTGCAGGACGCCCCCGAGACCTCGACACCCCCTCCTGCAGCTGTGGCCGACATTTCCCCCTCCCACACTTCGACACCCCCTCCCGCCGCAGTCGACTGCTCCCCTGCCTCTCCCAAGCCGGTAACGCAGCGCGAACGGGAAGAAGACGCCATGACGGAAAATAGTGGCGTAATTGTGGCCTCCGAACTCCCCCAAGTCACGATCATCAGCGAGGACCTATTCCGGACAATGGAGGAGAAGACCGCTAGCCAGCCTGCGGCATCACAGGACATTGATACCCTGACTCTCACACCTGAGGATTCGGAAATCAACATTTCCGTTTCACTCTCCCCAATCAGGGACAACCCGACCATAGAATCCCTTTCTCTTCCAATACTACCTCCGACATCCTACTCCTTGTCCCCTACGCCTGAGGACATGTCCACTGAGCACCAACATGCGAACTCTGACTCCTCCCTGTTTTGCCCACCCGAGTCGAGACCAAGCGTCACCAGAAACCGTTTCTTCATCCCTGTCTCCGAGACGACGTCGGAGACGAGTGCGGATGAGGAGACCTTGGATGGGGCGCAGTTTAGACAAGAGACATCAGCACCGAAGAGCCCCAGGCGACCCGGGAAACGGCGAGGGGGAGCAGGCCGTCGGAAACCACGGCGCCAGGGCGACACAAGTGAAAAAAACAAAGAGAGTAAGTAACACCCCGCCTCACAACCACCATGCGCAGTCTGACTTTAAATATTGCCAGGATTTCAAACCCGATCAAAGTAAAACTCCTCTCGTCCTTTATTCAAAATTTGAAGCCTGATATCGTCTTGCTACAGGAGACGACTTTTGATTTTGTCTGGCCGGACCCAAACTTTCAGATATTTTCTAATAACCTAGGGACTAACCTAGGTGTTGTCACACTTGTCCACAATAATATCTCCTGTCACCACATCCGGCGTCACCCCTCAGGACGTATTTTATCACTCGTTGCCGCAGGAACCCATTTTATCAATGTTTATGCCCCATCCGGGGAAGGAGATAGACATGCACGTGACCGTTTTTTCGAAGACGATCTTCTGTCATACTTAACAACCTTCACTGGGAAGGCTGTAATGGGGGGAGATTTCAATTCGATATACAGACGCGAAGACTCGGACACGAACCGCGAAAAATCACTTACCGGCCGAGCCGCTCTCTCGCGCGGCTCATCCAAAGCACGCGTGCCTCTGACGCCTCTCTCCTTCCCGACGCCCGCCCCGCCCCTTTCACGAGAGCAGGACGCAAGTCTCGCACTCGAATTGACTATTTCTTCCTTTCCTCTTCCATCAAACCTCTATTCATTTCTATCCAAACTCTACCTGTAAGCACCTCGGATCACTGCGCTCTAGTGCTCGACCTTAACCTCACTGATACGCCTTGCACTGCCCGGCATCCCCCCTCTCCATATTGGAGAATGGATGTAGGCATCCTTGGGGAAGAAAACATTCGATTAGCCATTGGAGATCGAATCACAGGCCTAATATCCTCCATCCGCCCCATGACAGACATCACGAATTGGTGGGAAAAGGTCTTCAAACCCAAAATAGCGAGTTACATAAAGAAACTACAGAGGCAAAGGTCGAAGGAGATCAATTTCACACTCTTTTTTTATAGAAGTGCATTGAATGACCTGATGCAAACACCAGAAAAACATGCTACCTTTCAAAAACTTGCTACGTCATTGAAAACTGCTATTTTTAATTTATAACTAAGAAAATATGCCCCACGGTGCTGGCAGCGGGAATTAAACCCCGACACATGGGGTCCCCTTACACTTGCTGACCTCCAACGCACTGTAAGATTACAACAAACCCAGACACACTCGCCTCGCCTCTCAAACAACAAAGATGGCCTTCTCCGGGAAGCCACCGCACACCTCACGAACACCTTCCAACGCAACCCCCCTTGGAGTGAAGCCGACATGCCCCCTTTGCCAAATCTTCCAACCCTCCCGCTCGAAGCGCAAGACACACTCACCGGCGGCATCGCTGAGGAGGAGCTCGATGCCGTAATAAAATCGCTACCAAAAGGAAAAGCCCCAGGTATGGATGGACTACCCTTTGAATTCTATGTAACTTTTTGGAATATACTAGGGAAAACATTAAAAAATGTTCTCAATCAGTCATTGACTGATAGAACTTTGACTCCGAGCCAAAGATGCGCCGTCATTAGCCTCCTTCCAAAGTCAGGGCGCCCAAAATCATTCCTCGACTACAGGCCGATAGCGCTCCTCAACAGCGACTATAAAATATTGGCGCATGTGCTTAAAAACCGCATGATCGAAGTTACGGATCATGTTTTGTCTCCGTTACAATTTGCTATCTCAAGGCAACGAAACATAATAGATGCCACCTTACTCATCCGAGACATAATTCTATCCGCATCCGAAATGGAAAAAGACCCTTGCTCCATACTTGCTGTAGACCTCAAGAAGGCCTTTGATTTTGTTCGCGTTCCATATATTATTGAAATTATGAAACGCATGCTCTTTCCTAATAAATTCATTGGGTTCATCAGCACCCTATATTCAAACGTGAATGCCAGAATTAAAATAAACAATGCCCTCACCCCGGTCGTTGAAATAAAGAATTCCGTGAGACAGGGTTGTCCGCTATCTATGCTATTATTCGCCATTGCGATGGACCCGGTTATTCGCACACTAGAAGCAGCGAACATTGGCATCACGTGTGGAGGTTTTCGTCATACAGCTATTCTATATGCTGATGACATCAGCATATTTGTAAATTCAGACGAGCAGCTGGTGACTGCAAAAGAGATTATTCAAAGATATCAATCCGGCGGGTTAATCATCAATGAGAAAAAATCAAAATTCCTCCATATCAGCGGGCCACGACCAGTATTGCCAGCACCCTGGGCGGAGGTGTCTCCATTTGTGAAGATATTAGGCCTATGGTGGGGCGCTAATCCAGAAGATATGCTTACTCGAAACTGGGAAGTGGTGGAGCGGGCCGTGCGTCAAGGAGTGGGGATGTACACACTCAGCTCGCTGCCTCTCACGGGCCGTGTCCGCGCAGTTGAGCAGGTGATAACGCCCAAGATATGGTATACGGCTCACGTTTGGCCCCTCCCTAACAAGACTCATGCCATCATAGTAAAATCTACGAACGCTATGATTTGGTATAAACATATGCGGAAGGTCTCCCGCTCGCAGCTCTACGGTCCGTTTGATCGCGGAGGGCTAAAATTGACGGACGTAGCGTTAAAATGCGATATACTGCTAGCGAAAACACACGTACGAATTCTCGCGGGATCGGACAATCCGAGGAAAACCTTAATGAAAAATGCATTGGCAAAAACTGATAATCTCATTACTTTCCGAAAAGCCTCTACAAACATTAAAAAGTTAGTTGAAATTCTTCGTGCGGGGGAATCATTTACTACGAAAATTATTTACGAGAGAGCACTGGGAATTAAATACCCGCACTTTACTCGTCCACCGTCTAATTCGTGGCGGAACTGGGCTGATAGTGGGAAAGATGCTAGACTCATTAGTACGATGTACTGCGTGATAGCCGACCTGTTGCCTATAAGACAACACCTCCACCGTATGCGTCTTGCCGCATCCCCAAACTGCCCTTTTTGTGGGCAAGAGGACACCAACAGCCATCATATTCTTGGCTGCAATGAACCCCCTATGGAATGGCTAGTCTTAAGGAGGATCCTCAGAACTTGGGACACTTTCGGTGCCGGTCCAGATAGTGACGATAGGCTTATTTCCCTAAATTTTCGACTTTTCCCTTCCTATAAAAACAAAATCCTCTCCACATTGATATCCAAATTTGTTTATCTAAGACTGCATGGTGGGGATGTGGGCGGGGGTCTCTCAATGCTGCTCAGCAACCTTCCCCTCCGCGACGCTCCACCGTCTACACGACCCTGGCTCCTAAGACTCTTGAAGGCGAGGGAGTGAGTGAAGTGACTGGACGTCGCCCTGATTGCTCGACGTACTCTTGATGTGGGAGCACACCAGGGCAGTGACAGCTGTATGCAGAGAGGACCTTGAGCTATAGACTACCGAAAGGCAACAGCACTCTTCAAAATGTTCTAATTGTTTTTTGTCTTTAAAAATATCCAAATGAACTTTGAAATAACTCTGTACATCCATCTTGAAAATAAATGCAATTTAATCGTAGCTTAACTGGCTAAAGCACTCGGCCGGAAATCGAGGGATCCGGGTTCGAATCCCGGTCAAGGCGGATGACTTTTTCTCTGTGGAAATTCGCACAAAAAATGTTTGCTAAAAAGTTAATTGCAGAGCATTTCAAAACTGTCAATAAGGACTCACTCATCATGAATACTCAGACCAATAAATATGATTGGCATATATACTACATACATTACAAAGATATTTTAGTGAACGTCTCAAAATAAAACTCAAACGTTTAAATGCTAGAATTCAAATTTTTTTTAGTTCAAACTACAAGAAAAAATATCCTCAATAATCTCATGAGTCCTTAAGTATATTTGATACGGTTGACTGAATATCACTATTCTGAATTAGTGGTAAAGTAAAATAAGCAGACAATATAGTAAGACTAGAAATCCAGCAGCAACAAAATCAGAAAATTAATTTTGATTCTGATAAATAGCTATCAATGTTGCCAAAAAAAACTATTATTTGCCCTCGTTTTGTGTTAAAATTACTAAAAATGCGACTTCAAAACAATACTACTTAAATAAAATACGTTAAAATTAATAGGTTACTTTCAAAGTCAGTGGTATCATAACTGCCCTGGACTGTCTTAGGTTATTCAACATTTTAAAATATGATGTCACGAATTGAAATGGTTTCCATTGTAGCACACCGAAATATATAAAGCATTTTCTTGGGCATACTTTAACCACCTATACGGCCATAGAATTTCCCTTGAATCATTAGACAAAATAATTTAAATGCTCAGTTAATTCAGTCCCAGCAAATTATTTGAGTGTTGCAATTAATTAAATATGGCTGCCAGCCTCATTTGCACAATAAATGTCTATGTGTTTCAACCCTCTCTAACTATAAATTACGTTCGTTGATAATTATATAGTTAGTTGCGTTGATGCTAATGATTACTTTGGGGTGACCGTTATTACAATACCTATATTAGTTTAGATCTCTCATTCCATAGAATAGTTTTAAGTTTTTTCACGCAATTTCAACTTTGACCTTTGATAAATAGGCGTTAAAATTAAACAACTGTCACTCATTCCTAGTTTTACCATGGAAACCTAAAGGAAATTACATTTTACACGATTCTTTACAAAAACTTTACCTGAAAATTTAGGAAATAACTTGAATATTTAAGAGAAGATTGGGAAAACTTTTATGGCATCTAAATGCTTGCAGACTGAAGTCAACGGTAATTTGTGCCCAATAAAATACAATGGATAAAAAATTGGACTTTGGACAACTTACTAAATTTCTCACAGTTTCATTTATATAAATGTATCCATGGGAAAAGTCAGTAGAAGGATACAAAATTAATTTACCTCTGAGTCTGGGCCCAAAATTTCCCGTGTTTGGTGTCGGATCTCATCATGGTTCCATCAAAATCTCTCCTGGCATATTCAAACTAGGACTACAAAGTGTGAGGAATTGTAAAATAGGGATAGTGAGAGGCTTAAAGGAGAAGAAAAGAGCAAATACGGAATGGATGCGAGAGGCTAAAGGCAGTTTTACATTACACTTCACACAGCACCAAACTTGGTAAGGAAATTTACGGCGTAAAATCGGAATCATGCAATTATTTTGATATCTCAGAGACTGTACTTAAACAACGCCAACTTCAATGTAATGGCGCTGTCCAGGAATTTGCAACTAAAATAATTTATGCCATATTGCGTGTCCCTACGAGCCGTATTGTTCAAAAGAACTTCTTTACAAACAACGTTTTTGACGGCTTCTGAAATCCATGAGCACATTTTCTCGTTTACTATTCCAACAATTCCTAAGTATATTAAATGGACAGTTTATGGATTCACTACAGGTACCATCTTAAAATTATCCACCTGCCTGCTTTCCCTAAATTCGTTTTATACAATAATGGTACGGTAAGAAAATGTCGTACATGTACCTTCTTTTAAGAACTGATAACCAAGATTAAATCTTTCATTGGATACAATGTATGATTGAATGTACACTGATTTAGTTTTATTTTTGGAAAAGGACTAAGAATTGTGAATAAAGACTTTTAGCACATCCACACCATGTCTATGAAAAAAATAAGTAAAGATTCTGATGGAAGTTTCTATGGACAGTGGGATAGACATTACACGAAATATAAAATGAGTTCGAAAATAAAGGGGAGAGAAAAATAGCGGATGATAAAAAAAGACGATTTTGGCATACAAAAAGATCTAATTATAGTAGAATTGGATCCTTATTTTCCCAAGGGACCGAAACAGTAATCTCAGACTTACGCAGGCAGTATAAACAGTGAAAGAGTGATGAAGAGATAAGGGATAGGGGAAAGAGAGAAATAATCAAGAGAAATGGATAGGCACAGAGTGAGAGAGAGAGAGTTGTACATTGGAGAAAAAACAGCACTGTAAAAGGTGGTGTGGAAGAGGTTTCTCACGGATGTGGACGGAAATGAATATCGCCTCAGAGACCATCACATCCAGTCTGGGTCCAGTAAAAGCAAACGCACCTTGAGAACCATTCTGAGCAACTAATTGAATAGATTGCTACGTGAAAAAGCGCCGTGTGGAGAGGAGATGAAAACAAAAGAATGGCGACCACGTCTGAAAGCAATGGAGAGTGGAGGAATATACATAGGCCGCGAGGTGATGAGAGGCAGGATTGAGAATAATAGAAAGTACTAACGCGCGGCACGGAATTGGAATTGATTCTGGGTTTGCTGATGGAAATTAGAGCCGCTGAATATGTTTTAGGCTCGTAACTACAATATTTGGTATAGTATCCTTGCCTTAAATGATGTAAATACAAGAGGAATTTTTTTATTGTGCCTAAAATAATAAATAAGGTGAACGTGATAGGCAGTATATTCTCCCAAACATATCAAATAAATATTTTAGAGAATGGAGAAAGAAAAGGAAGAAAATTTAATTAGTTTCAAAAAAATTGTATAAAGGGTTCTGCAGAGACAAATCTCAATGGATTTGTAAAAGGCAATTTTTTACCAAGGTGTACTTTTATTGCTGTTGTTTTTTCCGTTATTTTTATATCAAGGTGCATTTCTATTGATGTTTCCATAAGTATATGAGCCTGAGATGCTATAGTTTGTTGATTAAAGAAGAATAAAGTATATTAATACGTTTAATTTTACATATTTCCCATCGAAATGCATGTGTCTGACCAAACATCCATGTTAAATTGTTGAATAATAAATGAAATGAAATATTACCATTTTTTCCCACCCCAATTAGGTACCGGATTGAGGGAATCCAGAGAGAATCTATGCACTTCTACCCAGTTAAGAAACACAGAAAAACTCTCAAATAAACCATCTAACCATCTTACGTACAAATTAATGTAAAAAGTTAACTAAAGGTAAAGGGTTATACAACTAGAGGAGAGAATAGAGGAAATTTTAGCACAAGCAACCATCATCTATTTCCGAGAATGAAACTTTTTTGAGTTTGCTCACCCCAAATGGGAGAGCCATAATGGGTACATGTTTTTTTTAATTGGAATACATAGGTAATGTAGAGTAATATATTTTATTTGTAGTTATTGTAATGTAATATCTTTTTCACCTTGTACAGAGAGAGGAGAGATTTCACTCCACGGGTGTAAATTTCCTTTCAATATTCCGGGACTTCTGGCTTTCATCCATACCCATTGATACATTCAAATGGAGGGCGTAGTGAGGGGTGAATTGAGGGAGGGAAATTCGGAATGGAGTGAACAAGAGAAGAGATTAGAGTGCAGAGGTCTAGGGAGAGATGCGGAAAAAGCTTTAAAAGTAGCCAGGGAGAGGAAGAGGGTGCCTTTAAGGAAATAATAGAGTGAGCACTTGAGAAAGGGGATGAATTGGAGGAAAAACGTAGAGGAGAGAGAGAAGGCGGTAACCAAGGTAATGCCGAGAGTGTTAAAGAGAGGAAACTGCGGGTTAGGGTATTGCCGGGATTTTACTGGATATAACCGCCAAACAGATAACATTGGATAAAAAATGATTTCCTTAGTTTTGCGTGACGCATAAGGTGAAAGGTCCGTTATTTCCCGCATAATAATTATAATTGCTTTTGTTGATATATATGCATGACAAATAAAACTAATAGTCAAATTGTGATAGACTGAAAAACAAATATAAAAATATGTTTGTAAGACCATTTATGTATCCATTCTAACGTAAACCAGCTCCTGAAGCTAACTTTGTACTAACTTTGTACTAACTTTGTCTAACAGTTAGAATAGAAATAAAAATAGCAACTGCAGTAACGAGTAATTCTTGAGAACCGTTCAAAATAGTGTCATAAAAGATCAGGAAAACACGGGAAAACTAAAGGAATCTACGACCAGGAGACTTTACTGATAATGATTTTTTTAAAGCCAACGAAATAAGATATCGGAATCCACATAGAATGAATCAAAATGGAATCCCTATAAAAAATGGAAATAAAACCAGATGGAACAAGAAAAAGAGGTCGATCGAGTAAGCCATGGTCGTTAGCAACTCATAAGTGTACATATAGAAGAAGGGGGAAGACAGGGTAGGAGATGAAGTAAATGACTAGAGAACGGAAGAGGTAGATGAAGTGCATCGTGGCCCAGACGCCATGGACAAATTAAAAATGAATTACAGTTAGTAAAATGGATGCATTGGATTATAATTCTTAATAATCCTGCCATCACAATTACATTTTGGATTAAAACTTAGATTACCCTGCAGAAAAACCTGTGAGTGCGGCATGATGTGATATCACGTCATGGTTGTCTTTACGCTGGTACTGATGGTGTGATATTACGTCTTGGGTACCGTGAGTGTTCCAGATTTTTTTAGGGAACTTTCACTAGGCCCCCTAGTGAAAGCTGGAACACTCACGGTACCCATGACACCATATCATGTCATCAGCACAGGCGCAAAGACAACCATGACATGATATCACGTCATACCACACTCAAAGGGTTAATATCAACAGCTTAAGTGTTGTGCGCAATTAAATCCATAGATGTATTAAAAACCACCCTTTTCATGTTTATTTACTTCAATTGAAATCAACGTCAGTATAGTTTTATTTTATGGTCTTATGGTCAGTAATTTATTATTCAGGAATCTGGTAAAAATTATGCAATTTAGACCCTATGAACAATTTCTTTTAAATAGGATCAGTTAAAATTCAGGCATCAAAATTCAAGTTATGGTTAAGAGTAATACAGACAATTTAAAGTTACAATAACCCTGAACCAACACTTAAGGAAAAAAAATGAAATGAGACAAAATTAGATTCGTGGAAAATTATAAATCTAAGGAAAGAGGAAATCAGGTTGGAAGGAACGGAGCTAGTGCTGACGCAGGCGGTAGAGGACGACGGAGAAAGAGACAGCGAGAAGGTTTGCGGAAAAAGGGAAGGACAATGAATTTCATTGTCAACGAGGGCGCTGTGTACAGAAAGGGGAGAAAATCATGGCTTGGCATCGCTCCAATCCAAACGATGGCACCACCGAAGGAAATCCAAGGAACCGCAGATTTGGGAAAAGACAATGGGAATGTCGAGGGGGTGCAAATTCTATTTTTCTTTCGTTTTTATCCCTCGGCCGACAGCAGGGGTAGTGAAGTCGATATGGAGAGAGTGCTGAGCTAATAAAGAAGTCGGAGATAACAGGAGGAATAAGAGACAAAACGATGGTCGAATGAACTCCTGCCATTGGGCAGCAAGGCTGATATAAAAATGTCAGAAAGTAAATGTTCATTTGGAAGTAAATAACTAATGAAGTGAAATAATTGAGACGCAACAGGAGTAAATATAAAAACCAGACATTGTATGAACCAATTTTGAACCATGAATTATGATGAAAAATCGTTGAATCGCTACAGTTTTATACATTACCCGGGTACATCAGGGTTACAAAAAACCAATTATAGTGACAAAGCGACGGAATTCATGGAGAGAGAAAACTGTTACTCAATGCAAAAAACTAAAAACTAAAAAAATAAGAATAAAATGTGTACTGCTCAACGCAGAAATGTGAGAGATGAACAGAGAAAGGAGAATTTATAAATAAAAATCCAAAATTATTTTGGATTGCAGGAAAGAAACTTAGAGAAAACTTTGAAGCAGTCATAGCATTCGTATAGACAATGTATTGCACTATTTCTATGAAAAAGATTAGGACGACACCATGCATGTCGCAGAAATCTCTATCGTTTGTGAACCGATGGGTGTCATAATGCCAGGATGTATGCAAAAACAACTACGCTCAATTAACTGCAACAAGTTCCCAAGTCTAGAAGATATGCCAGTAAGCGTTCTCAAGGATTTAGCCCCAACAATGACAATATTTCTCAAAATCACATTTAAGACCTAATTATCCGTAGGTAATGACTGCAAGACTGGGAAATAGATAATTTCAATAAAACTTCTAAAAAGAAAAAGGAAACAAGACTCAGAAGATTACGGGCCAATAACCTAAAGCCCTCTATCTTTATCTATATACGGGCACATAATTTAGTGTTACATCAGGTATTCCCGAATAGTCAAAGCTTTTTCTTCATCAATCAGCCTGATCTTGTGAAACCCGGCTTTGTCTCTTCCTCCCTGGTATTCCACAATCAGGTGGAGCGAAAAGGTGAGATGATACGCTATTACAGAATTACATCACATATGAAGAAATAAATTCGTAAATGACGGCGTTACGTCCAATATGGCATTCCTCTAGGAAGCGTAATCAGCCCCTCAAATTAATCATTTATGTAAACTAAATTAGCTGTAGAGTAAGTTGAAAAATTAAATTGCTTGCAGATGATGCCGTCGTCTACCTATAAACTACTACATACACTGGCTTAGGAGCTCTCTCATTTCATCTTTTAACGTAGTTACTCTACGCTTTAAATGGTGGTAGCAATGGTTTTAACGTCGAAAGATTTTCACAGGTCATATGTGCCGAGGACCGCCTGAGATTCATTCACGAATTATGAATTAATTGTGTGACATGTTATAGAACTTGGCGTGCAATATTTAGGACTACCAGCACCTCAACAATGTGGTCTGGGAGACGGCTACCCGTGAACGTGTAATAATTAAATTAAGAAATAAAAATAGACACGCAAATAAATTGTCGCCTTACAACCTCAACAACGTAAACTCGTAATTTATTGTGTGCATGCTCAAACTACATCTCAATTAAATGCTTTGGAGTGCAATCCTTACGATGGAGGTTTTAATAAATTAGTGTGGAATTAACCAAGTTTTATCTGTTCCTTATGAATATTAAAAACTTCCACAAAGTAACGCCTGAAATAATTTCGTTTGTTTTAAAAAAATTATATTTAAAAATGAAATCATAAGAAGACTCAATTATGAAATGGTAAAAAATAGAAGATACATTGCTCCAGCTAAGACATTTTTCAATAAACCACGAGTATTTGGCACCCAGCACAGAAAGATTTAATTCCAAAAGGTAAAAAAGCCACACACTTCGTTGAAAACTGTGTAAAAATTATAGTTATCATTTCAAACCTTTAATGACAATTTGTAAAGAGATACTAGTGACAAGTTTTTACTGCAGGTGTCCAGGGACATGATGGTCTTTGTCTGGCGAGTTGAATATACTACACGTGTCAGCGCACGATCTTCTGACAATGCAACAGCGCTTTTGTCTTCCTCTCTGTTTTAGGCAGATTCAGGTCTCCTCCGGGGGTATTTTTTACCGAAAAAAAGGTTAAATATTATATAACACCATGGTTATATCAGTCTTACGCTCATGGTTGATTAATAATATTGTATTCAATACCGACACAACTGTAAAATTGGATATTTTAATAGGGTTCATGAGATAACGTAGTTCTGTAAATTGTTTAACAATATAAAAACAGATTTAGGTAATGGTGCAAAGTTTAACATGATTATTGGCAATGGCTTGAGCACCAAGCGAATTCAGGAAATTTGGCCGACTTCCTCTGTAGCCAACCGTCATAACAAAGCACGCTGAATTGTTATGGGAGCTAAAAAAGAGGGCCGTTTTCCGTAAATTAAATTATTTCAAACGAATCCATTATTCAGCAACAAAGTTTCAATAAATCAACAGTAGATAAAAAAAGGTTGAATTTGATGCATAACATAACTGAAATAGCTTTCCCAGTTTTCGAGATATCATGCTTCAAACCTTGGTTACGTAATTTTGAGACGGACCGTAGAACTGATAGGAGCGATAAAATATGAGTGACACACTCGCGAAATGACAGGTAAAAATTCCTTCTTTCCCATCATCATTAGTGACTATGACGGAAAGGAGAGATAAGATCTTAAGACGCAACGCAATCACACAGTTCATCTCTGTCCTCTCCGCCCTACTTTTACCTATTCTCCCCCATTCACATGGTTAGTGCTCTAATACCCCGACCACAAGCCTCTGAGAAGGCTCGCAGGGTTATGTGTGGATTTAGATTCCCAATTTCAGCCTTTTTATTTGCAATTTTCATTTTATTTGTATGACACATATGAAGAAAAAAGATTGGAAATTTCGGGTGAAGATCGACAAACGCAAATTAAAATTTCCCAGCTTTGACATTACCTTTCGCATTTCAATTACTCCATTTCATATCTAGTTTTGTAGGATACTAAAAGAAATATAGCGATATTAAATGCTAATTATGAGTACGCTTGGTTTTACGAACTATACAAAATCATCGAGAAAATTACAGCAGTAAAGAAAAGTATCTGGTGGTATGAATAAAACTGGCTAAAATATAGCAAACTCCTGCGGAAAAAAAATACTGATCCAAGAAAACGTTTCAGATAATAGCGCTGTTGGCAATCAGAAGCGCAGCCAATTCTTAAACAAGTCAAATGCCGCTTTGGAAAGGGAATCAGGTCACAGACGAATCCGAGAGGTGGCCAATGTTTAATTCTTACGGTCGTGAAAAAATTGTTCAATTTCATTCCTTCCAAAGTCAAATCAATATATTCCAACTGCGGTATTGTCTTGGATTGATAGTACATCTTGCATTTGAACAGCCGTACTAGATGAATGGTTAAGGTAGGATTTAAAAATGGATTTTTTTTCGATGAAGAAATTATATACACTCGATTATATATTTTAGTTTCATACGTGTATGAAACATAAACCTAGAATTTTGTATTTTCAACTCCATGAGGCTCGATAAATATGTCGAATATTATATAATATCTGTAAGAGGAATGAAAAATGTTATTAATTAGTTAATTCATATCCTATAGAAACTTTGATTTTCTACCTGTGAAATCCACTGTTAATGTTCCTACATAAATGGTTGCCAATGCATTTTTGCTGAGAATATTCTCCCAAATTTTACTCGATATTACCGAGAATTTATAATAAATTTTCTTCATACTTTTCGGAAATAGCCAAAATTTTCAAATTTGTGCATCAAAATTTTTATACCACAAAGCTTCTTGCAATTAGTACTGATTAAATGTTCCTACACAGCAAAATATTTTTATACTCACTGTCATTTGGAATAGGTGCATTTCCATGTAAACCATCACTCACCTGTAAAAGAAAGAGAAATAAAAATTACGACAATATTTAACTGTACGGTGAAACAACTGAAAATTTATAATTAACAAGTCATTGTTATTATTTTTGAATTTTTTTACTTTTCAATTTCAAGTTAGAATGACAATTGTTTGAAACAGTTTCATAAAACTTTCACTATCACCAAAAATTTGAAGAAATTTTTTTTTGCGCGAGTCTATAAGAAAATTCCAAACATATTCATTGGAACAAACAAACTACACCACAAACGAGGACTTTATTATTCCCTGCCTCCAATAAAAATTAATGCTTTCACTTACATTATAGGTATTCACCAAGGAGAGTGACTTTCGCTATGAAAGAATTGAAATGACCCTTGAAACTTCTCTACTTCCACTCCCACTCATTCTTCCTTTCTCTGTTCGTCAACGTTTCATCGTCCTCCCCTTCAACCCTGTATGCTACATAAAATCACGATAAAGACGTTAATATGACAGCATTGTGTACTTGAGATACTTTAAAATGGTATTTGTATAGGTTTGATAATGAAACTGCTACTTTATTCTCTTAATTCCACTCTTTTCTGCTCCAATATTCTCTTCCCTAAAGTTCTGAGAGTGCAACTCAGAGAGAGAGAGAGATATTTAGGATATAATTAGCACCCTTTTCATGCTGTATTCTTAATTTTTCCAACTGATAATATGCAGAATTTTTTATTATGGTTACTGTGTCAGGCTTGTTCAACTACAAATCACCTAACATCTCATCTGATTTTAAGTTATTCTGGTAATGTTTTGATATAAATGTTCTGATTACCTTCCACTGTTCTGATATTTTTATTGATACTCTGCCCTTTTTTTCGTAGTTTAATGACTGGCTTGTTTTCTGCCTATCAATTAAAATGAAACGAATTAAATATTATTATAAAAAATCTGATCGGTGCATATTGTGGATGGTTCCGCAAAATTTTGTTGTTATTCATTGTTTGAGGCAAAAGAAAATGAATTTTTCTTGTAGCATGTGTAAAATAATCTAATTATTGATTTGTAGGTTTTTAGACAGACCCTATCTTTGAAAGTTATAATCTTGTTCCATTGTCAACTGAGACGTACATCTGCAAAAAATCTACCTTTATTTCCTCATTTTGGATCCATTCTAAAACTTCCTAATAAATATAATTTATCGTTTGCGTCTCAATATCCGAAAGTTCTGCATTCTCTATTTTTCCCTAAGCCATTGAAAATTCCAATTTATGGATTTCTCCTCCGGGCGTCATCAAAATTCTTCCCTTCATAACTCCATTCAACGTATCGTACCCTTATAATACGCCCTATTCAAACCAACGGTCTCCAGTCAATAGTAAGAAAAGACGTTAATAAAATTTCAAGTTTAAATCTATCTCAAATATCTTGAGAAATTGGTGGGAAAAAAAGATGACACCAACGATCTACTCACAAGTCTAACTCCAATTTTTCTTTATCATGGCCCATTGCCCTGGATCCTTAAAATGACAACGTACAATACCGAAGTTTTTCTCTTTTTCTCCTGCCTTTCCTATGGATCTCATTAATCTCCGACGGCACCGGCAAGACAAAATAAAAAAGAAAAACAGCGCAATAAGACTCGGATGCAATTTTCCTCAAAGCATCTTCCTATTCCACATTCCCTTCACGGATCCAGAGATTGGATATGATTTCTATCAATAAATCATAATTCCTCTGGCACTTCCGCTTAGAGTGGACCTATGCCATCCTCATTTAGTCTATGCATTATTCTCTTCCTATATCTCTCAATCTTAAATCTCGAATTATACCTCGGTCGTCTTCCAAGTTCTGTGGCCATCTCTTTCTGGGTCTATCATCTCTTTCCGTCAATTTTTGGTCCCAAATTCAACATATAAAAATGTATTCGAGCATTTTTATCATACATCCGCCAGACACTACCAAACCGGTTTGTCGGCGTTTTCTCATCAGTTTTTCACAAATCACACAATATCTCCACCCTGGATAATGAACTCAATTTCTCCGTTAGGTATAATTCCCCAAGTTTCTTCCTCTATCAGTGCTCTGCTAATTCCGCGTACAACTACTACACCAAATGTACGTTATTCATTCTCATATCTAACATAGTCCACGCTTCCCTTACACAAGTCATGACTAGAATAATGAGTGCCTTGTATCACACAATTTTCAAGTCTCAGGTAGTGAGCGGTGATTTCATAAGCTGCAAGGTAGCCAAGTAGCTATACTTTCAGTCATTATCCTCTTACTTTTTAACTTTCATTCCTGCAATATACGGGAACAAAAGATATCTGAAGGCATTTGCATCTTAAAAATTACATTTGCCATATTTTATTTAATGCATTCATCATCTATTTTTGGTGCTGAAATTTTTATAATCCCTCTATACTAGCTCCTTTAATGTAAATTAAGAAGCTTTTACATAGAAAAGAGACTTCGTATATAAAACTCACATCACCCCTACAGTCCCATTTTGTTGATTTCTCTCCGAAAAATGAAATCCTTCAACACATCACGTCAACTTCTCCTCGCCAGAACCACTTTAATTCCCTACTATATCCCTCGCATCTCACACTCTTCATCAATTGTCCTCTCCCTCATATCTAAGAATCTCACTGCATTGGCAGAACTGTATCATGAATCGTACATAGCCTAAATACGTATTTTGCTGACATATTTCAACTCAATACGCTGTAACGGCATATAGATCAATCACATGCTTTGAATTTATATTTAACAATTCAATAAATATTATGAGAGACTTATAAATCGAGTTTGGTGATCGTAAACTCATGAATTGTTTGATAACATAAATTTTAAAATGTGAAATAACACGCTCTAGAGCAAAAGGAGAGTCAATGAATCAAAAATTATATACGCTTTCAGTTAATTTAATTTGTGGCAAGTTTCGCTGCGTGGAAGAAACCAAGACCTGATTGTCACCAATGTGACGATACAGGCCGCAAAATAAATTGAAAATGAGAAAATTTACATACTTTTGTCTCTTGCTGAAGAGGATGTTTTCCAAGATCTAAACTGTCAAAATATGCATACTTTTATTACTTAAATATTAAGATATACATACTTTTGTTACTTACTGGCCTAGAATTTTCTAACTTAATCCAGAAACAACATATTTAGTAAGGAGTATTAGTAAGTATTGATTAACAGTTGTCTTCAAAGTAATTCAAATTAACCCTTATATTCAATCCAATTCTGTTTTTTTGTTTTGTTTTAATTTTGTTCAAATCATACCAGAAATGTGCTATGGTAATGTGCATTGTATTTCTTAAGGACGCCAGTACTATTTTATAAAAAATATAATTATAATCATGACCCGTGCCCTTCGCTTTCTTCTGTTACAGACTAGAGGAAAAACAAACGAGCTCGGTATTCTCCTTTTTAGCCGATAGATACCCCTCCCCCTGGCTTTCTTCCCCGTCCTCCCCGTTGGCCTTTCTCACTCATCCTCCGCCTCCCCCATGGTTTCAGCTTCAGATTCCCACAAGCCAGACCCTTGGTTTCCATCTGCAAGGCTCAAGAGCGCGGTAGGTTTGATATATATACACATCCTGTGAATCTTTTTTCGAGACCTTTCTTGGATTTCTTTGTCAAATATGTCCTTCTTCTCCACTCGCCTCTCTCTACACAACACCTCCGTATGCATGACCTCATTTCTTCCTCCGAAGATAACATTGCCATTTTCACGCTTCACCCAATGGTCCTTTTTTCTCCTAGATCTAGGAATAAATCCAATTTAGTCATCCCACAACCTATCTCATCCCGGCTCCCAACCACATCTCTATTCCTTTTATTTCTTCATGCTCCTTCGTATTCGTCTTTCCCTATTTTACCGTGTGCACATTCCCTTCGAAGAGACCTTTTTACAGGCTTCAGCATCCAATTCCATACCTCTTGCCTCCAAAAAATATCACCCCAGAATTCATCTTAAGTCACTATTTTTATTTAGCACGCTATCTGCTTGCGATTTTCATTACGTGAGCACTAAACGAAACTGTCGCAATATCCTCTGTGCCGGGGAAAAATTCCAAACAGCCGTCTTTTCATGCTCTTCTACGAGCGATAGAACAAGAAGGCCAATCACTATACCCTTGGCTGACATTCGGTCTCCGTCAAACCAATCATGAAGGCAGTGTTTTATTGTGAATTGAGGAGAAACCAATTTCAACTTTCATTAAATAATAAACAGATTAAATAGACTGGTAAAAAAAAATTACAAACAAAAGCATTCAGGCATCTTATCATTATACGAGTTTCTCAATTTTCTCGTCATTACCTGAGTCAGGTCATTAGATGAGGATAAAGCAATATTTTTTAGGCAACAAAAATGATGAAGTGTAATTCATGTTAGTGCCAGCTTCAGGATAATATTGTACTTAAACTAACGATAGTAAATTTATTAAATTGTTGTAAATTAACGAAAATTTGAAACTTATGTGGATGATGTTGTGAAACCTTTTCCTTCATTATCTAGAACGTCTTTTTCCTTTGTCTCGCGTCCTCAACCGTTCCACCGCCTAATCCCACCCTTTTTCTCCTCTCAACCTCACTGCTCCACCACATTATACCTATTCCTTTCTCAGCCTTTCAACTCCTATCTTCTTTCCATTACTCCTCACTTCTTTGCTTTAGTTTCGAAGATCGGCCGGATATACTTACGTGGAGGTCGACTTATGCAGTATATTTAAACTTCGAATACAAGACCAAACTTTTCAAATAAAAACAATTCCCGAGTGTTCCCTGTAATGAGCGTTGTCTCATTGGCTCAATAAAAATTTCAATATCTTTCTGGGCACGCAATGAATGTGAGACTAATAAATTGCCTGATGATTTTATGAGAGGACACAGGGGAAGCTAGGCCAGAGATATTCATACCAAGGAGGCTGAAATCGGGACAAGAGGAAAGTGATGAATTGATTGAGAATGGATAAGTGAGAGAATTTATTTCCAAGCATGATATATTCTGTCTATAAGTTGAAACCTTGATAATTATTTCGTGTTTAAAAAAGCGCTTGAATAAAATACCTATTTTCCGTAATAAATATGGTATAATTGTGTTAAAAGAGACCGAAAAATATCAAACAGAACGTCATTGAATAAGCAATGTTGCCATTTGGAATTGTTACTAAGTTACTTATAAATGCACGTTCGGAATTCAAGATAACCTAGGGCATGAAACGGGCAATATGAACATTTTATATACATAGGAGTTCATAATTATGTACAGCAAACGCCTAAACTATGACGAAAAATACAACGAACCATGGGAGATAAGGTGGAAATTTTGGGATTACAAAATAAAAATTGAGATACATATTTGGATTTTCTCGTTGTACATACAATTGCCTACATGTGCTTCTATGACCATAAGAGCTACCGTGGCAGGAGCTTATTAACTCTTGAAAAAACTCCCAAACCAAATAGAAAAAAGGGTATTTGACAGACTAAATGTAGCCCTTGATACTCCTGCATGGGAGATGGGCGTACAAGAACTCTAATTGAGGAAAAGTGTGGCATTAATACTGGAGTAAATATTTACTTTTTGGAACGCAATAACATCCCAAGACGATGGGTCATCATATCATTGAATTAACTTGACAAATAAAAAAATCATGATATCTATGTCACATTAGTGGTGAAGTAAGTCAAAAGGACAGGTTATGGCTTTAAAAAACAAAATATATATACATGTGAATTGAGTGCAAAAGATGCGATGAAACAATATAAACATTTGGGACAGGTTTAACCCATAAAAACCGCTTCTGTTACTTAACTATTTTTTAACATTGTAAACAAAGTTATTATGGAGAATTGGGCCGAAAATCTAGAGCAATACAGCATCTACAGCGAAAATCTAAAGCAATCGTAATGAGACTGGGAATAAACTATGATGCATATGTAATTGAGCGAAATATTCATCGTCAATTTCCAAATAAGAGCACAACCACAAAACATTTGGGAATATTCTTATCAATATAAAAATAAATGTTGGTGTGCGCTTGCTTGGGTTAATTCGAATTCCTGATGAATATGAATAAATTCAATAAAACGTCTTCAACAATTACTTAAATTGTTCTTAAGTCAATCCTACATAAATACTGTGAAATGTGTAACTGAAAATCCAAGGACCGTTTGACCAGGGGGCGAATTGGTAAGAGCAGATAAAGAGAAGAAGAATTGGCAGAAATAAAAAGTGGATAGAAAGGGGATGAGATAAGAAAGAGAAGATAATTGCTGAGGTAATGCTAATTTACCAGGATTAGAATATGAGGCCGCAAAAAATTGTCAATATTGTACGAGGGAGTCTAAGGAGAAGGCTTGGATGAGTAAGGGTGGGGAGGTTAGAGTCGAAGAGTGTTAAATGGGCGAGCAAAAGGGGTTGAAAATAGGGTGGGGTGGGACAAGAAGGACTACAGTGGAGAAGGAAATTTATCAAAAGGAGGGATAACACATGCAGGAAGGAAGGTACGGTTCAGCTCCTGTGGGATCGCTGTGCAACCCAATGGGCACGGCCCTTTTCCCTGTGCAGGCAAAGTAAGCGCAGGAAAGCTAAAGAGAAAGGCTCGCGGAGTCGATGCTGTGAGGGAAAAGCCGGGCGAATTGAATTGAATGAGAATTGAGTAAGAGATGGGAGAGAAAAGGGGCAGAGATAGAGACAAAGATGAGAGAGTAAGAGAGGCGAAAAGAAGGAGAGTGGGAGTGAGGGAGAGTAAATAGGGAAAGTACTGTGCGAGGGATATATCGGCCGCCATTCTCGTCCCCTCCGGTTCAGGTAAGACAATGCTACGTCGTTTCCGAGCGATGTGCGATCACATTGCCCTCGCAAGGTGGCGTTCCGCCCCCTCTCAAGCTTCTCTCCTTAGACCGCTTCCTCTTTCTATTCAACAGGCCGAGGAAGGGATCAAGACTCCAATTATGTACACCCAGTCCTGCCGCAATTATCTTTACAGTACAAATAAGGTATCCATTCTATATATTCTATTTAATTTTATTCATTTTTAATATTTACATTTTTCTCGTTGAAAATAAATCTCTGCAACGTGCAAAAATTAACTTCCTCGCATTACAATTACAGGTTTTTCAAGCCTCCTTTTCGTTGTGTTTTCCACCACCTTTACTTTTCCCCTCATGCATCATCATTCGTTATATTTTCTATGCCTATTTCATTTCAAACCCATTACTTACTATAAAAAATTTTTAGTACAATCAAAATTCATCATTTACGCATAGAACTGGAATTACCATCACGCCTAAAATATTTCAAATGGGTCTAATACCAGGGTGTAAAGCAAGAAAATTGTACATTTCACTTGCCTCTGAAGTGATAAGTGGTTTCCAAATGTACAACAACGGCACCTTTACTTTTAGATATATATTACAACAGCATAAAAGTTATTGTACTTAAAGCTATCTTATGGATACTTATTGGATACAATCAATATTTATTCACAAACTCAAGTAAGATCAAAATCCATTATGCCTTAGGCTTCCATTCAACAGCAGTAAAAACTAATTTGCCTTGACTGATATCTCATTCAAATTCCATACCAATTCTCCTAATATTTCTGAGCCGCGTTCACAATCATCAATTAAATGAAGTCATCGGTGAACAAATCTCATAAATTATCTACCAATTGTTGAGCTAAGAGTAACCAAAGAAACCATAAAGTTTGAAACATTTAAGGAATGAGGGCCTCTGACCAGGAGAAATGAGTTTATGGATGAACATCGTCGTAATTTTTATTTTTCTCCTCTGTGTTTAGGTACAGGTAGCCCTGATTGTATTAAATAGTCGTTTACTGAAGGGATTTTCTAAAAGAAGTATTAGGCTATACTGGTCAAAATACGTCTCTCTTGGAAAGGCCGCCCGACCTTACTATATTTTCCTTTACTCTCATTCGGTAAGGAATTGCATATTTTCCTGGGATCACCACACAAAACCAACTTCGACAGGTCGACCATTCATTTCTGAGCCTTTGAAACTCAAAATATCAAAGAAGCTGTTTCATACGCAAAATTGACCAGCGGAATTTCTCTCTTAGTAACAATAACAAGGAAAAAGTCAGTTATTTAACAACTGTCTATATTGTAAAAATATCGAACGTATAGAATGCATTCTAAGAGTCTACGTTAAATCTTTATATTTTTGGTCACTTTTTTCCAATGACTCTTAAATAAATTCCAAGAATCAATTGGAATCACAATATTTTATGAATCATTAGCCATAACTTTTTTATTATGTAATTTCCAACTAAAAGAATAGTGACTTTTCCCCAAAATATTAAAAAATATTTTGTCTCAATGAGTTTTACTGAAAAAAAATCAACGATAGTTGTATGCTTGGTAAAGTAGAGCGTTATTCATGGCACTTTAAAGTTTTCAACAAAAATAAATCCTTCAACGAACATTAAATATAAAAATATTTATATAAATGGCTTTTTCAAATCAAATTATAGGAAATATAAATAGGCAAATAATTACACTTCAGCGAACTGGAAAGTGACTATAATGAAATGAAATGCTTGGGTGGGTAAAGCATATGAAATATCGCTTTGCCATTATAAATCAGACACTGATAATTTGAAAAGCAACACATTTTATTTAAATAAGTTTTAATTTTATGGTTATAAAAGTTAACAAGATATATTAAACTCATTCTCTTACATATTTTCACCGTTTTTGTATGATATCTGAAAATTGGATGATGACACTTATTTCAGTATGGCACTTGGGTATATCATTCCATATTTTATGAAAAGAAGCCGATAATCTGTTTCTTGATTGGATTACTCCCTATCCCTTTCTACCCTGATATATATTTCTTATAATATCATAGTTTTACTGTGATCTTCCTGGATGTTTTCAGATAGAGTTAAAGGGAAAGATAACTAAACAACTTTTCACATCTTTCTCAAAAAAAAAAACGGTGGTACGATAGTTGAGATGAATCTCATAGGAAGAAAATAAACAAAACCCGCATAATCGTGTAGGTTAGAGTGATAATGGCTTCGACACTTTCAAGTTCGATTCAATGAAATATATTGTTTCGCAACAACTTAAAACAACATTTAGAAAACTATGTATTATTATCCATGCTTTTCAGCAGGTACCACTATTTTCGGTAACCTGTCTTAGCTTAAGAAAGCAAATTAGATACTCTGACGATGTTTTATACATTTGAGAGATACTAGTTACATATAGATATAACATACTGGTTACACAAGGAGCCCATTATTAATGCAATCCCTCCCATCATCTGAATCGATCAAACTTTTACGAAAATAACTGGAAAACCATGACCAGTATGAAAGACCAATAGAGATATTTATATTCTTAGTACTATTTTGACGAAATTTTATATGTATTTCAGTGATTTAAAATATAATTTATGATTTTTTTCATTTATTAGGGCATAGCCATTCAACCTGCAGGTCAAAAACATTTTCATTCTAGCAGAGAGACTGTAATTCTAAAGTAAGCTCATGCTACAACATTTGGTTTTCAAGGGTGCGATTTTGATGACTAAAAGAATGGATGAGATGTATTTCATTGGTCAGTTATGAACGACAGCAAGGATTTTATGCATACATAAATACCATGAATAAACTGTGAGAGCCTCGTTATACATACGGCTGCTTTTTCCGATAGTAAATAGATTTTTTTCCTTTTTAAGGTTCTTTCTTAAAAATCTGGTACCAACAAAATATTTTTCCCATATATTTTCCAATAATCGTAAACAAAGGATTTCATAAAAACGGTATAGCAACTCATTGAATCGGCGGTGATGCACAAAGCATTAACAAATATTTTTTTAAATAATTTTGAAGGAATTAATTACTACACCAACATAAGTAAATGGAGCTGAAGAATCGATTAAAATCTTTTAATGGAAAATTAATTGGAAAATGTTAATAGTTAAAAGCAATAACAATACAACAGAAACGATAGCATCAGTATTATTTTGTTAAAGGTAGATTAATGCCACTAAATTGAAAAGTACACTCCTGGCTAACTTAAAATGCGGAATCCAATTGGTCAACGGATAGAATATAAACTGATCCAGGTTGATAGCGATAAAAATTTTAATTGAACCAAGCTTAAACAGGTAGGCAGAAGTAAAGAGTCCCTTACTTTTCCTCAGTAAGCTTTACATTTCGAGTTTATTTTGCCTCGTTGTTGCGCATACCACCAATAAATAGCAAAAATGAACACTGTAGAAATGAAAAAAAAAACATTTTCAGCCTGTGGACCACCCACTAGTAATCTGTAGTTTAATCAAAATTGCAGCATCAGCTAAATCCGAGCAAATCCCCTCGCACCCACCCCCATTTTAACGTCCAGCCCACCCTACAACCTCCCCTTTCCAACCTCCCACCCCTGCCTCGTATCTTCCCAGACTGTTTATCGACCCCGAATTCTTTATGCCCACTAAGGGTGATTGTCAAATAATTGTTTTTCAAACTTTACCCACTGTGCCAAAAAAATAGTCTTGATGGCTCAAATAATTAAAAGTTAGACTACTAATTAATGGATCCTGAGATGTTTTATCTTTCTATTGACGTCTCACAGTTTTATTGCATTTTGGTAAAAAGTTATTACTTATTTATATTTTTCCTCATTTTCTCGTGAAAGACGCTAACATCTCGTAAATAGCGATAGAAAGTCTTTGAAATGGCATTGCAGCTGTCACTTGGGTACGGAACCCAATGATATATGACAATTTCCTAGTTTTTTTTATTACTTATACTTATTTCTTTACTGTTATGGCTATAACTTATATGTTCGTTTATAGTGTAACTTCATGACGTATAAGATCTATTGCTTAGGCATTGATTGTTAGGCTCCAGAGTCTCATTATCTTCTTATTTGAAAGGTCTGCCTACCTAAAGATAGTTATTTGCAGCCTTTATTATACCGCACTGGTCATGCCTTTCGTCATTTCTGCTATAATTGTAATTCAAAAGGACATGGCAGCGATAACACATTCCGGCAACTTTATTTGTCCGGGAGAAAATTTTATGTTTCCATCCTCAGTGTTTCACATCTCCAGTGGAAATATTTCTGCCCTTCCGGACTGCGGTTGCCCCAACGCTCAGTTTCTTTTCTCAAAATATGTATTAGGGTATCAAGGGAAATATAATGCAAAATTAGCAACAGATGTGCCTTACCTAGTTCTGAAATACAGAATTGGTAGGGAATGGCCGCCTCACCTTCAAAATACCGCAAGAACAATAACTGCAACCAGCAGATCTTTGACCTTAAACCAAACTATTTTTAAGATTTAATATCCGAGATAGCTTACATGCAATCAATTATGCTGACCCACGTATCACTGTGATTCTTTTCATTTCTTGTATCGTCGATTTAAGGATTAAATGAAGGCGCCGTCGGCAATTCAGTGGCTGATTAATAATAATTCGACCTGATTAATAATAATTCGACCAGCATATTCAACTATTCTTAAGATTTATAATGAGAGCTCAGAAAATTATTCCTTTGAGATTTAAAGAAAACTGGGTGGCCGCATGGCACCCGTCAATTAGGAAACCATATTTTTTGCCATCAAATTATTTTAGCGACATATTCATGTAAGAACTCTATATTTTATTTGTGATAAAGTTTAATTTTCATTCCTAAACGTCTATTATACGATTAAGTAAGCGTTATAATAATGTCTGTTTATTGTTTGGGTTCTCTACGGAGATCGACCAGAGAATTAACTTAGGCTATTTATTGCAATTGCATAATTTTTCCCCAATTAAAATCAAGATTTTTTTCGAAAGGGGACCATTTTTCCCCCGCTGAAAATCCCTGACTGCGGTTGAAAAATGAAATAGTTTGGTATAAATGAGGTTAAACACTTAAGCTTTTTCAGTAATAAATTCGAGAGAAGATTATAAGATTGGCCGACATCAAGTTATGCCAAGTTTTGAAAAAAATCCAATTTACAGGAATATAGATTCCCAAACAAGTAGTATGGAAAAATTCATTTTTTAATCACAATATTACGAAGTCATCACACATTTTTCCATATCAGCCAATACTAATTATGTTCACCTCCATTTTGCTGTTCTATAGCCTACGGAGAACGAAAAATATGCACCGGAAAGGACGTAACGGTCACAGGATCACAGCTATTATGTTTTTTGTTTTTACAATGAATCCTCCCATCATGCTTATGATTCTGAGTAATTTATTAAATTCAATTTATTGATTAAACGTTTAATATAAAAACACAAAACCCTTTAATTTGGATTTTCATTTATTTTAATGATGTAAATTTCCTGAATGCCTTTGCTTCAAGTAGCAAGCAAACACTCTATTTACATCCATAAGTTGTTTTAGGTCGGGACGAGTGATTTCCCGCGACAGGATCACACCACATATTGCTCATATCTTCTTCCACTGTGTAAGCTACCAAAATATAAACGATAACGCTCAAAACCTGTTATTTCGATTAATAATGCAGCGTTTATGCAGCTATAAGCGAAATAAGTGCGCCTAATTTCACAAGATCAATTCAAAAATTGCTCAGGATTAGCGAATTAATAAAATTATCAGGACTAGAGGGAGTGCATTATATGCTGCAATATTCCAGAAAACTAATTTACCAGCTTTTGTATATGCTATTTTCATTATTCGGAGCTAAATTATTATCAACTGTATTCAACCGCGATGTCATAACCTGCGTCCAACAGACATAGCTTACTACGCCGTAATTAAGCATATTAATGTGAACGGGACGCGCTACGCATGAGATGGTCTATAATGTAGCTTATTCAAATTAAGGCAAAAAGTTTGCGTTTACTAAAGCCTCTTTCGATTACTTAAGTCTTGAGGATGATCGAAAAGAATTATTATTGTAAATCTAGACTTGTGCATCTCTTCAATTTCTACTAACTTCGGTGTATCTGAAACGGGACCGTTTATAAAGGAGTTAAATGGTAGTTAGGAGACATAAGAAAATTAATAACATAAATGGGATATAAAAAAACATTAGATAACATTGAGGATGTGTTTAAATCATTGAGGGCTCTTAAGCAGCTTTTGAGATGCTGATGGTTCTCTACGATACGTGAAGGGTGAATATGAGGAGGTTGGGAGAAAAAAATCATAAAATTTAAATTTAAGACAAAATTTAAAGTTTTTTAGCCTTATAAAACTGTGGTGACACAATAAAAATACCTTAAGTAGTCTTTTTCTATAAATGATGAATTCTGATCTAATTAAATCATTTTGAGAGGATAATGCTATGCATCAAATAAATAATAATTCTCGCTGGAATTGCTACTTTATTCTGAAGTTGATCCCGTGTTCAGGCAATTAACTTAGGGGTCATCTAAGGCTTCAGAGACCCTTTGGTTTATCAGATTTGTTTTGTATGTATTAATGTGTTAAAGGGGAAATATGCGGTCGTCTTCTCACGATATTAGTCGTCTAAGAATCATGTACAATATAGGTACTAACGGTTTCATTTTTTTATTTTATTTTCCGCTTCTTTTCTACCGATAAGTTTTTCATCCTTTCATTCCTTTCTCTCCCCTCGAGTATCATTTCTTATCTTCTTTTCTTTACACAGAAAATTCTTCAACTTCTGATTCAATCTCCTCTCTATGTCGTGTTACATTTTCTATGTCTACCGCAATTCCGTCATCATCCATGTCTTACTTTTTTCCCTTTCATCTACTGATTGTCATTTTTTTCACGAAAATGACTGAAAATAACTTTCTATTACTGCAAATGTCCGTTCTGAAAACAAAGAACCCAGTTCTCATCAGCCAATTCTCATTTGTCATTTATTTCGCTTTCTTAATTCCTTCTATGTCTAAACTTGGCCCTCAGTTTTTAATGCACCGAAATTTTTCTCCAAAAAATCTTCTCTTCCTTCTTCTCAGTCTCTTCATTTGCTTCCAACTTCATGGATAACTCACACTCCATGGTGTATAGACATCCTGCATTGTTTACTGATTAGTAATAACTGATTATTCATTCATTGATCGTTTATTCCCAAGATTGCAGCCAGCAGCCCTCCACCCTTCCTCATCTAGTTCCCTAACTTCCTGGTTGCTCTTCCTGTATAATTTTTTCTTCATTTAGTCAATAAATCTAGTCCTCGGTATTCCTCTGGGAAGTTTTTCCACTATTTTTCGTTCAATTATATTTTTTTTAACTCATTTTGCCTCAAGTTTGATAAAGTAGAGGGAAGTAAGAAATTTTAAAGTATTATTACTAAGTAGTATTAACGGATTAATTAAGAAATCTAAGACTCACAACACAGGAGGTAAAATATGGAGAAATGGATATAGAAATCACCCAGGAAAAAAAGGACGATTAAGCAGGAGGAAAATCAATATATTTCACCAAAATATTAATGCACATAAGGCCAAACACATATTTATACTTATATAGTGACCTAATTTACATTACCTCCCTAACTCCCTAATGACGCTGAACATTGCTCGCAGATGAAATAACCCAGTGATACTCCAGGATATAGGCCGACCGAAGGCAAACTTTGATGCATCGCAGAGTGCAATGAAGAACATTTGTTTCGAAAGGAATATGATTATATAATTCGCTTTCAAAACAGAACTTAGCTCTTTCAAGCCTTTTCAAAAAGTTACGCGTGGGATGAAGCCAGAATTCCGCCTCGTCTCTAAAGTTTTTTTTCCTCCTTTTCTCTCTGGCATTGCATGGATAACTTTCGGCTGCCTAAGGGGCGTATTCATAGTCGTTACCTGTGTGTCTCCCGGGTGTAGGGGAACCCCTTGGCTCAAAAATGGTATTCATAGTCGTTACCCATGGGACTCGTCCGTCCGACTTGCCGTCCGACTTGCCGTCCTCTCACTATCTCCCAGGTCGCAGATTTACTGGGTGAGACCTGTAGTTTACCCAAAGCTCCCCTAACGCAGGACTGCTGCCCCGCATGGGTCTAATTGATACTACTGTACTAAAGGTACCACACGATAATATCAACATCTTTTCATAGTAACGTTTTCTGTTTACAAACATCAGTACATATTGAACCACCCTCGTATTCCTCATCATTCAAATAACATAAATATTTTAGTATTATCATATACATTCTCTCATATTCCAGCAACCATTTTTCATTAGTATCATTGTATATCGCACGCTTGGTTACGGTGAAAAATCAGAATCAAAAATATCCAGAACCGTTCAGCGAAACCGGTTATATATATTTTTCTGCGAGATTGTTGCTAAATCTCTTACTTAAGGGTCCCCAGGCTGTGGGATACCCAGGTAAGGTTTTTGAATCGTATTTGAAGCGTAGGAGACCCCTAGGTTTTACTGTGCTAGAGGATACCCAGATAACCGCTAGAAATACGACTATGAGTATCTACGGGTGTAAGTGTCGAAGGAAGAGGGGAGGTGTCCCGAGGGAGACCAACACCGGTTTGCGGAAACACCGGGCATTAGACTAAAAGGGAAAAGAGAAATGCGATGGTTGGAGCGAGGAATAAGAGCTTCTACATCCCTTTGTGTATCCCCAATTGCGGATATCTACCCGTTATTTAAGGTAATACGATAGATTTTCGTTTATGAATAGATTTAATAGATAGAACTTTATATATGGGTTCTTATTAGTAATCTATAATGATAAAAGTGAAGTAATTTTGTCACCAATTTGGATTTAATTAGCACTTTAATGCTATTTTATTACTTACTCTAATGGCTCTTGAAATGTACTTTGATTCTGTACAGATCTCTCTTAAACGCGCAATTACACATTTATCACTATTATAATGGTGGCTAGCAACTATCACAATACCATGCCGAGTTAAAAACATGTATTTACTTACGATTTCACTTGATATTTGAATTTCGAGCCGTACATTCAAGTAAAAGCTGTGTTTCAACTAATACCATAATTTTAAAATATAATTCTTTTGTAATTAATATCATTACATGCATGGTAATATAACTGAACAAATATAGGTACTTAAGATGAGTGTTTTCCTCGAGTTTTTTCGACCTTCTTGAAAATTTATTTTTTTAAATGTGCGCACAATGGCCCACGATTATCGCACCAACCACCATAAAGTTATATCCGGAACGCATGTTAAAAGCAAAAAGATACCCAGGATCCCTGCAAACCGAACCACAAACTTTTCAAACATACCGATGCTCATGAGCGGGATTGATTCGTCCTTCCCGTTAACTATCTCAGCATGGCTCTCCCATGTGCTCATAAATGTTGTTCGTACACACCATTTCCATACGGCCCGAAGCTGTCTCACAGCCTCATGTAATACGTAACATTTCTACTCTTGATAGTTGCTCCTACTACCACATTAAATCTTGTAAGAGTATTGAAAGAATTAAATATGCAGACAAATAGCACTGCATGATTAAAGAAATTGAAGGATAAATTGTGCTGCGGAAGCCATGCTAGGAGGATTATTCTCACGAAAGAAATAGGCTTCGAATTCATGTAGCAAGAAGCAATCTCCTCTCTTCCTCTCTTCTTTAAGGTGACGCTCTTCCAATTTCCAATTTAGGCTCTTCCTTATCTCATTCTTTGATTAACTTTCCCCACCAACCATACCAAGCACTTTCTCGTTTGCCTTTCTTTCCGACTACCGCACCACTACACTCTTATTAGAGATTGCAAAAAATATTTCAAGGCAATATTTCCATAAAAACGAAATAAATATTATATTATTTATTAATTTGGGCCTCCATTGACAAATTGTTTGGTAATCAATGCAAAATTTGCAATTTGAATCAGCTGGCATTAAATTTGAGAACGACGCATGTTACGTGCTTTTTACAAAGTTCAACTCTTATTTATATTTATAATGGTCACCGTACATAATTTATCACTTGATATCCTCTCTTCCCTCTTATATAAAATAATTACTTGCATAGATAGTAAGAGCATCAAGCCTATGAATGAACTATATACAGTTTTCACCAACCAGTTATATACTGATGTAGCATTTTATTTGCCGACGCGACGCATCGAAAAATAATATATATCTCTAGCTTATTTCATTAAGAGAGGTAAATGGAAAATAAAGCGATTCCATAAGAAAGACAAATATTTTTCAGAGTACAAATGGATCCACTTGAATCATAAAAGCATGAAAAAGTACGAGAGTATATGATTCCTCTCACTGAGACACGGTTAATGCCTACTCCCCACCTACTCCCCAGTGATTTTCGCCCACACTGGAAGTAGATATTTCAACGAAATACTCCAATAAGGATAGCGATGGAAACCGCATGATTTCTAGCGTGGGCGAGACACATATGGAACATTTGTACTTCTGCATTTATGATAAACCAGGGTTTGTCAAATAAACAGAAGGCAGGTCCTCGAATGAGAAAGGGAAGGATACTTTGCTATAGTTAGGCCACGTCTGGAATACACCTAGAGTATTTAGAACCTTGCACCGAAAGAATAAATACGCAAAAGTAAATAAGAACGTATAAATTCACGAAATTTTGTCAAAAACTCTGCGAGCACATAGAAATTCTAAAGAAGATTATAGTAAGACTAGGTTGCAAGCCACCATAAATAATGAGGCTACGTGCTAAACTAATATTAATATAATGTGCCACATCAGACGAGTTTCAGTAAGACACGGATAATATCATTTAATCTCAATACTACACCTTTAAAGAGGATGGAACGACAAAATACGAAAGAAAGGCTGCTTAATTAAAGCAACTTGGTGACCAAAACCAAGAGAGGGCGAAATTATGAGACAAACTGTTTTCATGCAATTTACTATTCCTCTTCCTCCTCTTTTCTCTTTTTCCTCATTACCTCCCGTTTCCATGGCTGCTGTCCTAAATTCCCATGCCACACACCCCTGTGACGGCTCCCAGGGTAGTATATAGATGTAGATATTATCACAAAGAAGAGAATATGAAAGATCAGAGAAAGTCGGAGGGTTTGGAATGAAAGGGAATCCACTAGATGGAGAAAGATTGGGAATGGAAGCGAAGATGTCTCCAGAAACATCTTACTCTCTCACTCACGAATCGTATTAAGGGATAGGAAAGAGAGAGAGAGAAAGCCATGGACGTGCAGTGCAAAGAGGGGAGTTGGTGGGGTGAATGGGGAAAAAGGTGAAAGAGCCTAAGGACATTGGGAGGAGACACTGAGAAGCGCTTGAAGAGAGGTGACCTAGGGAATGGAAATAAGGATCGGAGAAATGTATTGATGGTGCGACTGTCATTTGGGATTCTACAGTGCTACGAGATCGAATTTGAAATTATTTATTTTGAAATGTGAGACCCTTAACAACAATATTTGACCTGCAATTGAGTTCTGTGCAGAAAATATATCGATGTATAGGTATATTCAGTCAATCTAACAACATAAAAATACAAATTGCAAATAAACAGTCGGTGAGTGCTTGTCCTCTAAATGAAAATTTTAAGTTCCCTTTTGAGCCCCAAGTACAATTCATTATCTTCCCCTTCGTTGTATGCACCTTTTAGTCACAATAACTGACATATTCCTCGTAGTCAAATTGTTGTTCCAAATGTTTTTATTTCATGTACGGTCGGTTTCCGTATAATTATGCAACCTGAGAATTAGTTGGTTCAAATTTGACGTTCAACGGACCAAAATCTTCCCAAATTACGTGATGCCAAGCGTTGCACATGCGTTGCTACTGAGGTTACTAACTTTCAGTTCATGCATCCCGAAAGGGTTGAAAATGCAAATAAAATTTAAGATTCTCCAGTCTACGGCCGGCGAACATTGGTGGAAATATATTCTTTCAAACGGCATTGACATAAAATTAACGCAACGACGCATACAAAAACCCTTGGCTATAGCACACCATTTGCCCTCTTACGGATCCCAAAACTCAAATAAATATCCACTTGCCACCTAAAATGTTTTCCGAGGCGCCTTAAAGGGGGTACATCCTCTTGTAAAGTTACTTCCTCTGATGAAGGCGTAACATCACACGTTTTCCTGTTGCCATCTGATGTTATAAAGCCGGAGAACGGCTAAAATGATTCATGGTGTAAAGAAAAATCTATGTTAAAGCAGATAATCGACGCAAAGAGGCGGAAATCACGAGGAACGAGGTCTCCTGGCATTGAACCAGAAAAATAAATTCGCACTATGATATACGATACTCCCGCAGCGCAATAAACACTTAACAGCCACGTCCTGAAGAAAAGTTTTCCCTACAATTTTTTTTCACATATTTGAGAAACGAGTCATCAAAAGTACACTTCCTATGCATAAGTTCATTTTAACCCTCTTTAAAAGCCCAGCGTATTCTCTCTATGCACTCTCAGGTGATAATAAGAACTATACAACATGCTATAGATATGCTGATAGTAGTACAATCATGAAAAGTCGTTGAATGATGGGTTGAAAACTATATTAACAGTATTAAAATGCGCTATCAATATTTGAGAGCTTAGTGATTTCCGTTATTAAGTGGTAGGATTTCGATTTCATATTTAATTATCATTATGACAGGTAATGGTGAAAGCAGTTTTGCTTAGCTAGTTGCCTTCAATATTAAAAATATGTATTAGATAACTTCAACAATGAAAGTCATAAAAATAATAACTTGGAAAGGTAAAGTTCTTTTAAGGTGGCTACGGCCAATGTCAGTCAAAACAATACTGAAACACATTTTCATGAATTTGCTTTGATAAATCCTGATTTTGCTGATACAACGGGTCTCTAAATGATATGCAATATAAGGTACAAACTATGCAGATTATTCTACGGAAATATTTATTTTGACCACATTTGTCCAGCCAAATGAGCCGAATATGGCGCTATGTGAATGAAACTACCGCATTTTGACTTCAATTATTAACTCTATCATCAGATAAAAATTATATAACGTCAGAGAAAAATAAAATTATCTGTTGACATTCAGTTTATTCTTTCTATGTTGATTTAGATGGTTGTGTTTTGAGTTGAGTTTTCAAAGATTTTATTTCAATTATATGCTTGTAAAGACATTTTTCATTAATCCACTCACTATCACCAAATCTCTTGTGCCACTGAATTTCTTTGGTGCCTCCTAACGCCAAATATGTATTTATATTCTTGAGTTTAGCTGAATTCTTTATACCATACTATCATAGGATTAGTAATAGTGTTGTCAATAACCACTAGCATTCGGTGCAATTGCGTCTGGGTCAGTATTCTCCATCAGCGAAAGTTACCTAACAGACACTGAGGGAAACACAGGTGTTGAAAATGTAAAAATGTCCTCCCTTATATACATGTTCACGTATAGGTTATTCCCTTCATTTTTCTCCACTAAAATAAAATATATTACAGTGATTGCAAAAGCTAACGAGTACGGTTCATCGGTGGGTACGATTAGAACCTACTGAGAGCGAGTACCAAAGTTGACATGTATTATGAAATTGAGTATCTCAGCGAGTATTCCTACACTTGTATTGATCTTGACCTGTCAACGTCACAGCGAATAGTCGTGTCTTGTATCCACCATGTTGGTTTAGAACCAGACAACATTAGGAACCTATCATACAAGATAAAATACTCAATTTTGTCCTGAATAAATTATCCTGTACAACGGGCTTTACAGAAGCGGAATTCTCGTTGGCAGTCAATGAAAGAGTAGTTTAATTTTCGTCATTTACCTGAGTTATCATCTCAAAAATGTATCCAACCCACGTTCCAAAGGCATTCCTTTTCGGTACATCTGCAAAAATCATCCACGCTGCCTCTTGGACCATCTTCTGTCTCCGGCTAACGCAAATGTAGACTCGAGTGTGACTCAGTATCGATCAAAAGGGCTGTCAGAGGCCAAGTGGATTCTCATCCACAATTTCACTCATTGACTTCCCATTGATCTCCTCGCATTTGAAGCTCAAACGCTTCGTACAACTCTCAACGTCAAACGCAAAGCGTACAATGTCTGTCGCAAAATTAGGGCTAGGTGATAATTTGTTGTTTTTACGAAATCATGACGACACTGGGTAAAGCATCAGAGTTTTAGTAGTGTTAATGTATAGATTAAAAATGATTGGTTAGCTTTAACTGCAGGTTGATCTAGCCTTTTCGTTCACTCGATGATACCTGAAATTTTGACTATCCAACATAAATCAAGCAGTCGGTTACATTACGTGAGTGTCATCGATGGGGAATATATCAAGTTCGGTTTCAATACCGAGAAAATATTGAAGCAGAGATAATAAAACTGGGCCACAGTGAACTATTAAACGTCACAAAAAATTCATAGACTACGGTTAATGGAGTCGATGCTGATACATATCGAAGATGGGGATCAGTTTTGGCCCCTTCGTTCGTAGGATTTATGAAAAACATTTAAGCTCCAAAATTTATGTTACATTTTTATCTTTACGTGAATGTGTTGATCGCCAATCGAATTAATGACTTTAAAATAAGATGAAAAAAATCAGGATAAACTTATGCTTCAATGTGTATATATTCCAGAAGCGCTCATAGAGAAAGAAACTCCAACTGCCAGACGAGCCTTCTTCTCAGAAACGAGACACATTAAGGCGTAAGATGATTCTGCTCACTGGGAAACAGCTTTTGAAGCTAGGAAGAGGCTTAGTCGCACCTCAATGAATCGAGAAATCTAATAGCGTTGAAAACCATAAACCTTATAATCAGGAAATGTTTTCGAATAAGCTCCCCGACGTCTCCTTTTTCGAATCTGTAGGAACTGTAAAAAAATATGATAGTATAATTACAAAGAAGAGTTAAGTCACCGCAAGCAAGAGTTTTCATGCATAAATATTGATAGCACAACAGAGCAGTGGTGCTTGGGTACTCCGTGGGTGGAGGAAGAGGTGGCACTGGAATTCTCTTTCGTTTTATTTTCAACTGAGGTGGTGAAGGAGTAAGAGAGCGGATATGAAGGCGCCTCCTTTATTCCACGAGAAATGCGAGCTATGAGCGCACATCGGAGCTTTTTGAGCGTTCCTCTGCCTGTTTCCAGGAACGCCTGCGATATTTCCAACGCCCGGAATACGTTTTCCTTTTTTTAAGGACGTCGACACATGTTCCAGGGAATTCTAGTCAAAATCTCCATGAGACAAATTTTCTGCAGCGTTGAATTCTCACGAGTATGAATGGTAATGTATGTCTGGTGGGTATTGATGCTACGCGAGAAATGTGGAGACATGGCGGAAGAAGGATGGAGTCAAAGTAAGGCCCCGACACATACCCCCGTCCATTATATGGAACGTGGGCTTCCGTAGATAAAAGAAGGAGAGAATTTTGGTGATGGTGGGCACGTGAGCTGTGAAAGAAAACGTAGAGGGACACAGTATTTTAAGATGAAAAAAGTGATGAGTGTCCAGAGTGGAGTGAAGGAAGTTTAATACGGGAGGGAGAAACTCTGACATATTAATTTCATCGAGAAAATGGAAATTTTCGGTGAAAATATTTCTAATAAACATGAAGATTCCCCATCTATAAATCTCAGATTTGAGGTATCAAAAATATAGTTGAATTTCATCGATTTCATTCAATAAAGAAAAGAACAGACAAATAAAGAAAAAATATTACCGCTACATAGGAGAGTGAAATTATTTTCAACAATCGAATCCAAGCGATTATCAATCGCAAGAGGGGAAACATTCAGCAATGTTGAATTTGCTAAAATGAAAGAAAAGAGAAGCATGACACAATGATTTGTTTTCCAACAAAAATTATGTGGAAAGGCTAAAATTAGTGGAAAACTAAAATTATAACAATAAAACTCAAAAAATTATCTAATATCAATTTTAATTAGAGGTTTTGCAAAAATACGCGACATCTCTCAATTAGCCTTTTTTTTGGCACTCCCAATATACTGGTAAAAATTAATAAATTACTTGTGGTGCTGATTTCTTTCTAATAAATGAAGCAAAAAATGGGTTAATTTCTCCGGAAATTAAAAACTTATTTGAGACATGATTTTCTGGAATAGTTATTGTTCAAGAAATTCCTTTAATCACTTCCCCTGGAACAACCAATCTCCTCCAATCATTTTTCAATATTTCCTTGGCTTCCTAATTTTTTTTCTTGTCTCTAATCATCCCAATCTCCACTTTATCCTATATTTATTAATATTTGCGTAAAATTTCAGGCAAAATTCCAATGGAAAATGTATACAACCTAGGATTTTTATAAAAAGAAAGAAACATCTGATCATAGTGATTTTCCTTGCAGAATGGACGAACATTGGCGATATAATTAAAGTAATCAGACAGAACCACTATTGCCCGAAGTAGCGGCAGTAGATAATAATGCGTCAATGCCTTTATCCATCCTAATTTCCCCATCACCGCACGAAATTGAGGCAAGGAAAAGTTGAGCAAACACAAGATGATTCCCTTATGATAAGCACAAACATGCTTCATGTTAAAAAATCACGACTACAAATTACTCTAAAACCTTCTTATTACGTAGTTTTCGAAAAATACAGCGATTTACAGGCCCTGAGTAATCGCTTCCAGCAGCTAATTTCGACGAAAAGACGACAAAGATCAAAGGACCTCAGCCGATCAAAGTAAAGGGCAAATTATACAAGTAATTTAGTGGCGACGTAAAATGATGCGAGCGTGTTCAAGTTGCAGTGAAAATACTAGTCGGTGGTTTTATTCACAGAGATATCTTAATCCAAATGTACCAGTCTGTTTAATCCTATTAGATAGGTTCACAGATTTTATGTGTCTGTCCAATAATTTTGGTGATTTTATCTTCAATCCAACGCTAACATTTTTACATGATGTCACTGCGCATATAAAATATTACAAATAATTCACAATTCCTACTATTCTCCGATGTCACTGCCTTAATTTCTAGCTATCTCTATCAGTGGCCAAAGAAAACCTTTCCTAAAATTCAAGTGACATTGAGCTCGGTGCTCGGTCTGGGGGAAATCCTGCATGATATGCATAAATGACACGATCAAGCATACCTACCATAATTTCTAATTGGAGTTCATCGGAACGATTTCTGGTTTTTCTCAACTCCAATTTCTCCCATCAAATTGATTCCACATTTTTATCTTCCGTACCAACGTAAATCTGAACCGTACCAACGATGTTATTTTTCCCAAAACTTAGCAGTTATGAACAGAAATTTGACTATGTAACCCATTTTAATACGGAGTGACATCTTCCCAAAGTTGGTTAAAGAAACTTAATTACGAAATTGTAATTTAAATACGAAAAACATACTAGAAAAAAGTTTTAATCGGTTATTATGATAGGCAACAGTTCAAATTGTCCGATCGTCCCTCCCACACTTAGCATACTAAAAACACTTCCGCGACATAAACACATAATTAAATTTTAATTAAAGAAAACTCATGATAAGGGATTATGTCTTTATGAAGCCGTATATATTTCACTCCTGCATTGGTAATCAGGTATATTGTAGTGGAGAGAAAATTCATAATTATTAGCAAAAAAAAAGAGAAATATCAGCGCATTTCTTCCAGCAAAAAAACTGCAATGAATATAGGAGTTGCTGATTCATTCCTTCCATTCATGTCTCACGGAGGGCGGAAGGAAAATTTAACTTTTTTCCGTCTTGCCGAGTAATCTCTGTCTCTCCCTCTCCATCCATAACTTGCCCCTCGCTGTTCCCCGCCACATTTTAGAGTCACCGGAGAACGAGATCTGTTTGTATCGTGGAAAAACATTTCTACGGGTTTTCCGATGCCAATCCAACGATGGGGGAGGATTTGGATACATAATGGGTAAGGGGATGGCGGAGACTGAGAGGGGGTGATGGGAAGAAGAGCCACGGTGATGAACTTGAAAGAAGGGGATAAAGAGTGACGACTAAGAAACTGGTGGAAGTAAAACGATGAGAGAGAAGACCTGGTGGGTTGAGATAAGAGGTTTGCTGCATGATCTAAGTGAGAGTGCCTTAAAGGTGTCGTTGTTGGGACAGAGGTGAAGGATAAGGGCACATTTGGGAATGAGAGGGGGAAAAGTCCCCATTCTCCGATAATTTGACTTAGATACCCGATGTAATGGTAGGCTGACGAACTGCTTCCACTTAATTCTCAAACTTCAGATTTCATAGACCAACATATTCAAAATCATGACACACCCTACATCATTCCCGTACTAAACCCATCATACGTCCTATACTCCAACAAGGTGACCAAAATCCCCAATTTTATTAATCTATCCCATACCCATCCACCCATTGATAGATCGCCACACCAGCTGCATAACACAATTATGAAGGTTACACCCTCCAATGATATTAGTGTCACTGAATTAATATTATGGCTACTCGTAGACAAACGTGTTCTTTGTTAATTGTATACAACAAAACCTTACGATCCCATGTTATTTTCTCGCAAGTATAACTTAAAATCACAAATTTTCATTGCAAGAATGGGTAAAATGAAAAACATCTATTTTCATAAGGGATATAATATAAACTTCTATTTCCGTGGGAAACATGGTGATTTCAAACCAGTCGTGCAATACTCCACGCTGTTTAACTTTAAAGCTGCCCCGGTCAGCGATTTCCTCCACGTTGAACGTGAATAGATCACAGGCAAGTGCATGGTGGACTTTAATCTAATAACATCTACACACTAGCCTGTAAGCTGTAACAGGAGTGTAAGGAAGAGGAAGTGAGGACAATAGCCATAGAAAGGAAAAAGAACAGGGAATGGGAATGGGATCTAAGAGAGACACAAGGTTAATGACGTGTAGACGATGTTCCACAGGGCTTCCCAATTTTTATTGGTATAAACATATTGCATCAGGAAAGAAGTGTCATTGAACTTAAATATTTGGCAGCGTATCTTAATCTTATATCCTTTTGCATCCATCAGCTTCTGAATTATGGCGCGGAGTAAGACAATTGCACTCGCGGGAACATTTATGAACACTCATCACTGGGAATGAGCTTCGAGAGGGAAGAAACAACAGAGGAATGACGAGGTACACTCTTCACCGAAATGAATATCTCTCCATAGAAAACATAAATTTATTCTAAGGATTCGTTCAGTCAAAACATTCAGTTTTACAAATTCAAATAGCCCGTCGTACTTTTAGACTCGTGAACAATAAATATATTCGTAAAATTTGATTCCATCCGATGAAGACGTGACGGGAACGGTATCCACCGCCGTTTGAACGAGTCTCTTTCGAATTTTTTTTGGGGAAAGTGTGACAACCCATCTCTGGTCGAAGGACCGTATGAAGAGATACTTCTCCGTATCTGGAGCGCACCCGAGGGTGCTTTCATGATATTACGGTGCATGCACCGAATATTAAGATTGGAGTGACCGAGAGGGGAAAAGAGGCGTTCCGTAGTGAAAAGAGGAGAAAAGGCACGTTCAATAAATGATGACGGGATGGCAAAATTTCATCGCGGTGATGAATAAAAATATGCTAGGTACGTATATTAAAAGGAAACTTTTTGAAGCGTTTCATCACCTTTTCAAAGCCCTTTGCCACTTCTATACACGTAAAAATTAATCATCCATTTGTCACGAAATCTCATTCTAAGTGTTTAATGAGTACGAAGGTTTTATTCTAAGTTGCATAAATTTGAGAAAAATCATAGTGATACGCAAAACCAAGAAATATTTCAGCTATCTACATTATAAAGAGTAAAATTAAACAAATTTATATTAATGAATCCATAAATTTTCCTTTGAAGGGCGCCCTCGCTATGAGCTCATACTAATGTTCTGCTCATTACACAAATAGAAAGAATGCAATTTGAATAATATTTTTGCTCTATTAAACAATATACTAGTATCATATAAGCATAAACCCTAAACCAGACATTCCCTCTTCACCTTTGTAACCACAAACACGAGATAAAAGTTTAAAAACTTTCATCTGCTTTTCGTATGTAATATGAGAGACATAGACTCGTCTCACCATAGGAGATGAATCCTAGAACTAGGAACCCGTACTCACCGACGCACATCAGATGGAAGGAAATTAGCAGTGCAGATCAAACCACTTGGTCAACTTTAAATGGTAGTTTTTGCTCTATTTCATTTGTGCAATGAACAAAAAAAAACGAAAATCCTCAACTGTATGTACAGTGGCGGAAGAAATTAACGCAAAATTTTTCGCGCGCCAGAATACGGCATTCTTGGGAACTACTACGAGTAGCTCTCACCACGAAAGAGTGGCAACAACGAGGAAGACATCGTCCAGCGCTAATATTTGAAATCATTATGGAACACACCTAAGCCGGAGCTGAAAATTTACTCTTCAATTGCTTCTTTTCCGATCTCACTTGTTAAATACTTCGCGCATTCTCTCGTAAATATGTCGCGATGTTTTGTAGTTTTCATTTCAGTAAGTTTGTAACTTCGAGTTTTATCATTTTTAGAGTGAGAAAAAATCTGATATTTGCAGAAATATGAACTAATAATATGAAGAGATATTTATTATGGTTGACCTTTTAAGGACATTTTAAAATTAAACTTCCTGAGTCTCTTTCACCGAACGAATAAAAACAAGCTTCCGTCGCAACAAATGTTGAGATAATACATGGCACTGATTAAAATAATCTACATCTACATACTACCCTGCGAGCCGCCGCATGGGTATGTGGCAGGGGGTGTTAGGACACCAGCCGTTTAAGGATGCAAGGGATAAGACTTTGGGAGGTGAAATGGTGACGTGTAATTATGGGAGTGCATTTAGTGGAACTCAGTTTTTATTGTGGTCGCTTATTTTACGCAAAAAAAACGAGTTTTTGGTGTCTTCCGATGTAATTATTCCCCATTTTCATTTTGTGGGTGGAGGCAATTCCGATTTTGTGACGGATATTAATTTAATAACGTATCGCTCGTAGTCTGAGTAAAAACGAGTTCTTAGTGCATCAGGAAGGATATATTTACAATCATAGCACCTCTAAAGATATCATTTCATAAGTTATAATGGAATGTGATCCCATCGACATCGAATAACTTAGGCATATTTTTCCAACTTGTATCTTTTTTCAGGGAGCATATAGAGCGGAATTTTACTTTTAAAATCCATCTAGCTAACGTAGAGCATGCAATTCAATATTTAGAAAATACACCATTTCAATGCGCAATTAAATATAACTAAGGATGACTCTTTCACGTCTAAATTTCCATGTCTTCGTATTTGATAGCATTGACCTCACAAAAACTGCACTAATAAAATTGATAAAAAATCCATGAAAACGATTTTTCAGTTTTCTGGGAAATTTCATGACTGAAATTAATTACTAAAAGAGTTAATGGTTCATTTGTTGAACGTATCTGGTCAGAAATCGGGAGGCTGGGGATGGATTACCGGTTATGATATTTTTTTCGTTGATACTTTTATCGCATTGGGGACGCTGATGAATGAAATATGTATTTTGAATGCGCTCAGGATCTGAAAATGGGTCAATACAAAAGAGATAAAATGCGCAGTGTAAAAATCATTTTCCATGGCCAAGATTCGAATACGGTTCTAACAATTATCGGCCAGGGGTGTGATCATGGTTACTTCCTTCATGTATTCGTTATCGGTATCCTCAAAACGAGCAGCTTAGGAAAAGCATTTCTCAGTTACTGTTCAGGGAACGCACTCCAATGCTATAAACTACTGATCTAAAGCACCAAATTTTTTTAAAAAATAACATTCACGTTTTTTTCTATCTGAAATTTACCCCAATATAAGACTGTTCGGCGGTTGTAAATGGGTTACCAGATGTGATATTTCGTACGTATGGAAGTGACGATGACGTGAACGTATGCATTATGAAGAACAGTGATTGCGACACAAGGTGGTAACCCATTTACGACCACCGAACTATCTCATTTCGGGACCAATTTCAGAGAGAGTTTATATCCTTTTGGTGCACTTCTTTGCATTCGTATGAGCAACTGCAAGCCAAGATAATTTTGCATTACACGGTAGTTTTGTCTATTCACTTTGAAAAAAATATATGGGGAGGAAGTGGCAAGCCATTCTCACTGGCATGCAACTGAAAGTCAGTGGTGTTCACACTTCTCATCCGCCAAGGCACTTCTAATCTGATATCATTAATGTCCACCGTGCATGGAGTATGTGAAAGACTAATTTAAGTCTGAATTGTAGCAGCGAGTAATTTTAAAAATTGTGGGGATCATAAAATGTGTCCCCGTGGACACACGATGCTCAGTCAATACTAATTAATTCAAACTCAGAGCTTATTAAGTGCGCATATCATTGATTTGCAACGTAGACAGCCTTGAATAAGAACGTATTTTCTCTTTCTGTCGGACGCGACACCCCTTCGGCAAAAAGGTTAAGATTTGGAGGCTTGGCTTCGCTTAGCTCACTGGAACAAAGTGGCTTTTGAACCTTCTTCCCGCTCACGAGTAGGTATTTGACGGGGGCCACCCCATCACTCGAAGCGCAACGAGCCTTTTCTCTGCGGCTCAGCGGGTACTCAAAAATTTCGTCTCTCGTCAAACGTCGAATACGACGTCATTCGCAACCGTAAAACACCCCGAAGCGTCGGAGCTTTGCTCAGCTTTACTGGTGACTACCACTTCATTGTGATACACGTCGATAGACGGACAAACAGAGAGGACTGCGTAAAGATCGATTTATTTCAGAGTTAACGGCGATACGTTCGCATTTCTTGTAGTAATAACTACCATACTGGCCTTACAGTATGCCACACCTAAGTCCTAGGAGGAGGAATCAGGTGGTGGGGATGTTAGAGGCAAACATCTCTTGCAGCGAAATTGCTCGGCGAATGGGTGTTGCGCCTTCCACAATCACCCGCATAAAAGCCAGGTGGGAGACGGATCACACTGTTGAGAGGAGGGAAGGCCAAGGAAGGCCGCGGGCCACCACCGCCCAAGAGGATGAGCGGCTTATACAGTATATTAGGGAAAATCCCTTCACCCCAGCAACGGTGGCCCGGATGGAGGCGAACTTCCCTGCGACCTCCAGAACTGCACGAGCTCGTCTTTCGGAAGTCAATCTCCACCCACGGCGCGCGGCAGTCAAGGAGGTGTTGACTCCGGCGCACCGCGCAGCACGCATTGCATTCGTAAACGCACATGCTGGGCACGGAGATGAGTTCTGGCGGCATGTAATTTATTCCGATGAGAAGACATTCTCGTCTTCATCTTCGGGGCCAGTACTCGTTTACCGGCCAAACAACACTCGCTTTTCTCCCAGATATGTCTGGGAACGACCCAGGAGTGGCCGATTTTCGGTTCACGCCTGGGCTTGGATTTGCGCAGATGGCCCGGGCGTCTGCTGGAGGATGGAAGGTAGCTTAAACAGCATGAAATACGTCCAAATATTGGATAATGTCATGTTGCCTTCGGTCTCATCTATATTTGGGGATAATTTCATTTATCAACATGTAAGTAACTTATATGTAACATTTATTCTGTGAAACACATAATTATTTTCTTCAGTGAAATAATATACATAGTACTGTCTAATATTTTGAAAACTATAAAATTCAACTGCTTATTAATATTAATTTTTTGTCTACAACCAGGACAACTCGCGGGTTCACACATGCCAGAATTCTGCGATGTGGTTCCGACGAAACCACATAAACCAAATGGAGTGGCCTGCGCGGAGCCCAGACCTCAATCCCATAGAGAATATATGGGCCTTCATGATGAGGGGAATGCGGGAGACAAACGTTAGACCCCATAATGCTGATGAGTTGTGGGAAATGGTGGAGGAAGAATGGGAAAACGTTTCTCAAAGGTTATGCCGAAATGTGGTTAACTCTATGCCTCAGAGACTTCGGCAAGTAATCGAGAACGAAGGGGGATGGATAGATTACTAATCCAATATAAATCCTCATCCACTTCGTCCATCACGGTGTGATTCTCAGTGATGAATCATTGTGTTCACGGTCGCACAATACAAGTCTGAGAGAATCACGAATACATGTTAAACTTTCCCACTCGCTATATATTAACCTGAATAGTCTTCGTCTCTAAAGGTCAGGATCATTCATCTGCATAAGGGGATGAGACTTAACAGTTCAGCAAATCGTCTGTTAATTTATCCACACATAGGAATAACAAATTGAAACACCATAGAATCAATGAAAACGTTTTGGAATCTTTGAACAGGCTGAGATTCCCGAGGGACATATTAGGTGGTGCATGTCATAGAGCTTATGCACCATTTATTGCTCATCGGATTTTGGGTATACTTACACCGCACGATGAAAATATTTGATTATTTTGCATTGTTGCCACGGGGACAAGGTGGGTTTTAGTATTTCGTCAAGTTCACCCAGGAAGATAAATGATAAACAGTTGCCGTAATAGATATTATATAACCTTGCATTGACCCTCATAAAAAACAGGCAGCATAATTTTACGTCTAATTCACTAAGAATATGACAAAAGCTATTTGAATGATAAAAAAATAGTTTTACTTGGGAAAACTATTTAAATATGCTGAATAATCTTCGCAAAATCGAATAAATCATTTAATGTCATGAACTTGTATCATTACCATCAGTAGTCTGAGTATAGTCGACTATAAATGATAAATATTTAAAATAGCCCGTCATTTAGCGTAAAAAAAGATAACTGAATTTTGTTTCCAATCATATGCAGTTTGAATATTCCCAGTGGCTATTGGTTGTCTCAGTATCGTCAAGTCATCGAAGAAAAAGCAATTTCAATTAGTTTCCGCGGACGCGTTTTTTCTTTCATTTCCAGCTTACTTCTTGAATTGTTCGCGCATTCTGGCGCGGTATATAATCATCTTTACAACGGCATGTAGCTCACTCGGAATTTTATTATTTTTAGAGAAAGTCTGCTCATAAAAAATTTATACTAACCAACCCAACTCTGATATACGCCGAAATCTTTATGTTATTAGATGAAGAGATTTTTATTGCGGTCGATTTTCCGTGGGCCTTTTTAAATAACGCGTTGTCTCTCTTTCGATGAAATAATTAAAATTGAGCTTTCTTTGCAACGGATGTTGATGCAAAAAGGGTGCTATTGAAATAAATATTGTATACAGGGTGTAATTTTTCTGATTTTGTGGATTGAGGAAGTTCAGACCCCGAATTGGATATTTATTTAAATATCGCTCATAGCCCAATATAAACGAGTCCTTAGTCCATCAGAGGAGGAATTAAAATATAAAACTATGTGAATACATGCTTTCATGAATAAAAAATAAATGCGCTCGCGTCGATACTGAATAATTTGTGCATATTTTTCCAACTTTTCTTTCATCTTATCAGTAGGAAACTTGGTGATCAGTTGTTCACAGTGGAGGTTCATCTAGCAAATGTAAAGCGTGCGAATAAACACTCAGAAAGACTTAACCCCAAATAATTATGGATTAACAATTCTTTGACGTCTGACTTCAAAATATGTATTTATTATTAGTAGCCATAACTGTGCTGAGTATGTGTAAATGTAATAAAGAACCCTTGAAAAGACTTTTCAGTTTGCTGGGAAATTTCATGAACGGAATAAATTACTGGCCAATTGTTAATGCTGCAGCTGTCAGACGTATTTGACCAGCAATTTCGTGCTCGATTGGCAATTAAGGCAAATGAGTTTTTATATGCATTTCCTCATAGAGGGGTTATGAATGAATATAATATATAGGTGCAATAACTAGCTGATGATGCAAAATTTAATAAATACCAAATAGATACAATTCGCCCTGCAAAAATAATTTTACTTGCCCAGGATTGGAATACGGATCGGAAAAAATGTCTTAGATGGGGGGATTGCGGTTCTTTCCTTCTCATGGTCGTTATTGTCATCCACAAGGTTAGCCAAAGGGCAACGCTCACAGTTATTGTCCTGGGAAAGAGCCCTATTGCTGTGAAGGCCCCTGAATAATCTTTGTAGATGACGATTTTTTTTCGTTATCATGAGTGCTATTGAAAAATAGCGATAATGCAAACGTGCTTATTATAAAGAAACCGTGATCGCGATTCAAGTATCTTAACCGTGTACAACTATCGAGCTATCTCATATCAAGGCGATTTTCTGATGTTAATCATAATCTTTGGTGCATTTGTGCGAAATTCAGAGGAAAAAATCATCCGCCTTGCCCGGGATTCGAAACCCGAAACCCTCGATCCCGGTAAAGGCGGATGATTTTTTTCTCTGCGGAATTTCGCACAATTGTGCATTGCGGGTGACTCCGTAAAAATGGAACTCCGTGGCTATTTCCGGATAGCTTAAAATCTGTTTGGTGCATTTCTTTGCGTTTGTATTCGTTTCTGTGAACTGAGTTTACTATTCGTTTTTACTATTCGCGGTGATTTTGTTTGTGAACGATGAATGAACTATAGGGAAAGGATCGCAACTCTCACTGGCATACAATCAGAAAGCAATAGTTCTCGAAATTTGCCTCATTAGTCGAGGCCCTTCCAATCAAACTCAATAAGTCTCAATCGTGCATGGTTTACGTGGCCGGGTAGCTTAAGTCCAAGTTGAAGCTACGAGTACTCTTATGAGATTCTTGAGGATCCCGAAAGATTTCCTTCTAGCGATACAAAGCTCACAGTCAATACTAATCCATCCAAACTTGGAATGCATTAAGGGCCTACCACATTTATTTTGGACGTAGTCTGCGAGCTTATTTTCCTCTTGAAGCTTGCGCGATACCTTTGTTGCCGAAGATCAAGATTTGGAGGCCAGTCGTTTAGATCACTGGAAAGAAGTGGCGTTTGACTTCTTTTACCCCCTCGCTCATTTCTCCCTCCTTTACTGCCTCCTCATTTTCCGAAGCGCGACGAACCTTTTACCTCTGGTGTAGTAGCTATTTGAAACCTATTCATCATTCGTGGCACCAAACCACCCCGACACGTTGGAGCTTTGCTTAGGCCAACTGGTGATTACTTCATTGAGAAGCGTGTTAATAGACGGACAAGCAGAGCAGAGAGCGCTAGCAGATACATGTCTTAAAGTTTACAGAGGCCTCTTCGCAATTTCTTGAAGTAAAAACGATCTTCCTACCCTTCAAGGATGCCTAATTTTTCTCCTAGGAGGACATGTCATGCGGTAGATATGCTATAGACAAATATCTCCTGCCACAAAATTGCACGAATGGATATTGCGCCTTCGATTATCAGGCGCTGAACTTTAATTTAGTATTTAAATGTGAAAAATCCTACTTCTAATTTCCATGAAACAATTCATAAAATTATCCGCTATCTTGAGAACTATCTTTATTCAGATGTTTATTAATAATAATTTTTCGTCAAAAACCAGGAAATTTTATGGTTCAAAAATGCCTAAATTCTAGGAGGTGGTTCAAAACATACAATGTGACCCAGATGGAGTGGCCTGCATAGAGCCAAGACCTCTCCTCCCTAGAAAGTAATTGTGCATTCTTTACTAGGAAAATGTGAGACACGGACGTAAGGCCCCATAATGTAGATGAGTTGAAGAAAATGGTGCGAGAAAAATGGGAAAAGGAGTGAGATGATGCCAAAATGTGGATAATAATATGTCCCAGAGACACAGTCAAGTAATTTAGAATGAAGGGGGATGGAGTGATTATTTGCCAAATAAATACCCTTATCCACTATGTCAATCCCAGTGTAATCCTTGGTGATGAGTAATTGTGGTCATGTGCACACATTACTGAGGCTGAGAGAATTATTTTTTATAAATTACGTATCATATGCGTGCGTGTCACAATGCTCCTCATAAAATATGGGCGCATAACTTTACCCCATTTATTCGCTGTAGATCTGTCAAGAGGTATTTAAATGGTTTAATAAGTTAGGATTCATGAGAAAACTGTTAAAATATGCACGTTTACCTCCACTGCTGAGAGAGAAGCCATAAATCCATATTAAATAAGGCTATAATCATATCATCATAATCATAAGTAGTTAAAATATGGCCAAATATATGTAACAAATAGTCAATCAGCGTGAAAAATATGAAAATTACGATTTGAAATAGAATGAGATGATAATAGGATGCAAAAGATAGTGGTGTCAATTCCTATTCGAGTGTTAATTGTTATAATTCCCTTAGAACAGTTGAAATTACAGAGTATCCATTTGAAATTAATTTTTCCCTATGTTGAGGACTATTTCATGTCTCGAAAGGAACTGAATAGATGAATATACCTGTGGCGATTGTCTGCGAGTAAGAAATGATTTTAAACTTAAATACATTATCTTTTAGGATCAAGTATTATCCTTGCTCAGAGTTGAACCTCAAAACTTCCGCACAGCTAACTGAAAACCAGGAAAATAATGCCATAAAAACCATAAAACCAGATTAAAAGATATTTTCAAGAATATTTCTAACTTCAGGAATGATTCCAGTGGGACCGAGTACCCGAGATGGGAAGTGAACATTTGAATATCAAGGAGATCGCTCTACCACCGCATTACAAATTCGGAATCTGTGTTAAACCCAATCTCTCATAGTTGGGGTCAGTATTTATTCCGTGGATTCGGGCGAAGATATGACAACAACAAGTGACACCGAAAGATGTAATTGTCAAGGCGTTTGAAGAGGCCTACCCAAGATTTGAACCGTGGGCCTTCTGATCCGCAGGCGAACGCTCTTCCCTCTGGACTGCCGCGTCGACTAAGAAAATTCCGCGTTTAGTGGTTCTTACTGATCAACGAAAAAAATCAAATATTCATTTGGAAACTCTACTATATTACATTTCCTGGACATTAATAGGACGAGTAGTTTTCACATATTGAATAATACGCAAGTAGGAATCAAGACATTTATGTATATGAGACCTCATCTCCAAAAAACTTACTCCTTTACACGGTTGGTGACCTAACACCCCCTGCCACACGCCCATGCGGCGGCTCGCGGGTTATTGTGTGGATGTAGATGAATGCGCGAGCACCGAAACTTACGTCAGGTATTAGTGTATCGGAAATAGTTTAAAAGAGTAATGTTCTCTGCTTGAAACACATTCTATTTTTACCAAGTTTCCAGTATTATAACGGAAAATTTTCGAGATAATACCCCAATATTTTTAGTGTAACGTTTAACATTCCTCGAATGTAGCTTTAGGCGTAATAAAACGACAGTCATCCTCAGCTATTTCCGACACGCGGCAAAGCATTTTATTGTAGGTTGATGTGATCTAGAGAACAAAAGTATTTTGTATCCCGAGTAAAAATTCTTACATCTTATACTCTTAAGTTTTAATCAATAAAAATATTTTCGAAGGGTTCGAAGTTCTAAAAAAATATGGCATGTATCATTGACTACGTCTTCGGAATCTCGGCTGGCTGCGGGACGAAGCGTACTCATCACGTTTATAACTCCAGGGTGATCGCGCGAACCTGTGGACCTTAAGTAATCCTATTTTTGCGACACGTTAAATTACTTTCCATTTATCCAGGGTTTGAATATTCCCGGCTGCCATTGGCTATCTCAGTGTTGTCAAGTTGTCGAAGTAAAAGCGATTTCAATTAGTTCCCACGTACGCCGCATTCAGACGCCAATGAGTTTTGCGTTAATTTTTTCCGCCACTGTACATAACACGCTGCAGAATGCCGCAAGAACATGACGTGTTTACGTCATGGAGTTCCACACTTCTTGTGAAGAAATATTATGAGAGGAAAAATAACCGCGAAGAAAGCAGATGCAGAAGTAGTATTGATCTATCTACATCAACATAATTTCCTATAAGCCGACTCAAGGGTGCGGCAGGAGGTGAATTTTCATCAACAAGCACTACATAATATTCCAAAAAGGTTAACTACACTACTTATATAAACTTAGCAGCAAAATTCAGTGAATACCTAACAAAGAACGTGCATTACATGCACAATATTTTACCAATGCTACAGAAATTATGAGCAATGATGTATAATGTATCTACATACACGCAATGAGTTAAACAGTTACACAGAAAGTATGAAGTAGGCACAATGAAGAGGCTTAAGAAGCATAAATTAGACAGTATTCTAGAGACTTTCACGAATGGCCTACGGATTGTTTTCCTTACATCTACATACTACCCCACGAGCCGCCGCATGGGCGCGTGGCAAGAGGTGGTAGGTCACCAGTCGTGTAAAGATGTAAACATTTCGGAGGTGTAATGGTGACATGTCCTATGAAAGTGTACTTGGAGGAGCTCATTTTTTACTGTGGTCACTTATTGTGCCCGAAAAGAACGAGTTTTTGTACCTATCTGTTCGGCGGAGTATCTCTCTTATTTTATCGCATCTGTCAGACCTAGAAATGAAATGAGGCGTCATGATAATATTCTCTGTGTCGCTCTGAAAAATATAAGTTCTGAATTTATCAAGCAGCCTAAGCCTAGTGTGCAGCCTCCGAGTCTCTAGGGGCTCCCACCTTAATCCCTCTAACAGTTGTGCAACACTATGTGTTCGTTCGTAGCAGATTTTAACGAAGCGTGCTGCTTTTCTTTTTATTTTGTTAATTTTTTGTTAAATCTTTATGACCAGGTTCCCAAATGCTCGCGGCGCATTCGAGGTGTGACCTAACCAGAGCGAAGTAGAATCTCTCTTTTACTTTTTCACCCGAGCACCTTCCTATCATTCGCCTAACAAAATCTTGTTTATTTAATGCTGTGCCGCATATGTTTTGTATGTGTGTTCCCCACGATAAATCTAAAGTTAAGGTAATTCCAAGATATTTTACTCAATTTGAAGATTTTATGTTTACTCCATCCACGCTATAGGTATGGCTTTTGAGTGATGACTTTCGCAGAATGTGAACTGTGGCGCATTTACTAATATTTAGTTGTTAAACCCCAATCCTGGCACCACGAATGAATGTTATTTAGGTTAGATGATAGAACATTAAAGTCCGCTTCCTCGTTAATTTCACGGTAGTTTACTGTATCGTCTGCATATAACCTTAATTTACTGCTAATTCTAGAACTTAGGTCATTAATATAACAACTGAATAAAAGAGGGCCAATCCCACTTCCTTGAGGAACACTGGATGTGACTTCGACCATATCAGAGCTTAAACCGTAATTAACTACTTTTTGTTTTCGATCACTGAGATAGTCCCTTATTTAGTTCTCTATTATTTTATTAACTCCGCATGAATACAATTTATGATTTTTTTGTGAGGCACCTTGTTAAATACCTTCTGAAAATCAAGGAATGTCAGGTCGATTTGCTTATTCCATTCACCTGATTTCAGGATATCATGAAGGAAGAGCACATGCTGTGTTTCACAGGACCTGCCCTTACGGAAGCTATGTTGACTGCTGCGTATGAGGTTACGATTATCCAGGAATGCCACAATATTGCTAATGACAATGTGTTCGAGGATCTTGCATAAAAGTGATGTAAACGACATAGGCCTATAATTTCCTGGGTCACTTCTCTTTCCTATTTAAATATCGGTGTGACATTGGCTATTTTCCAGTCTTGGGGCAACTTGCCTTCCGATAATGATTTGCTAAATGTACGAACATGCATTTTAAATTGCGTGGTGTAAAGCGGTGAATAGTAAAACGACATGCGCGAATGCATGAAAGGGAATTGGCAAAGTAGTCTCTGCTCTAATTCAATGGTTATTGCACGCCCTATTACAAAAAACATGCTGTTATAAATTGAGTAAATTCGTGCACCGTGTTTAATGGTTTTTTACTGTCCGATTTCAGGACCTGCCATCTAATTACCCAGTTTATAGGTTGGCAAGAAATAGGGTAAGGGGAGATCTCACTGCTGTTCATTCTGTGAACTCGTCGACATTCTGATTTTTCTAGGTCTCTCCATTCCACTGAGGAAGCTTGACACCATAATGTTACAACCCAATGGGAAAGAGTGTAGTGTGTACTGGAAAGACCTAGGCTAATGTTTTGAGTGATGCTATTCCCACAGATTCAGGGTCCAGTAATTGTCTCGGACCGATAATTCTGGCATAATTATGCAAGGCTGTGGCGTTTCCCGCGCCTCGGTGAAAGCACTGCCGCACCTCAGCGTGATTTACCACCTTGCAGACAACAGAAGGCGGGTGGTGCATTGGACCATGCTATAGACACAGACACAAACGCAGTTCATGATTGGATGAGATGGGATGATACGCGGCTAATTCACGGAATCCCAGCCTATTCGCCTATTTGGCAGAGGTCACCCCTCAGGGGACCTCAAGCTGTCTGGACCAAGTGCAGGTTAGATGAAGCAACGAGGCAATTTATCATCGGAGAACAAGGCAATTGCAGGAAGATTGGGAGAAAAAGTGTGAGAGCAGATGTGATTGGGAACTATGCGGTGGCCGAACGTGTTCACTGACAACCACGGTAGCCAGCTAGGGGTCCGGTATATATAAAGTTAACGAAGGATAGGCTCGTCGACATACGACGAATTCGATGTAGGATCTAGTGGAGCAATATCAACAGGAATTGCCAGACCTAGTCTTCTCTCAAGCTAGAACGTGATGTCAATGTCCCCATTTATTTCTTTACGTCGATGGGATGCTCGTTCTTTTAATTTCCAAATGGTTCCAACGGATCGTTTTATTTCATATGTCCCACCATTTCCTAAATACGAGAACCAGCTTTATATTGAATACCTAAACTAAAAAATGTTTTTGCTCCTTGAAATTTCAAGTAATTATGTGCATAATATTAACTCAATCCTTGATTGTAGAAATTGTCATGTAAAAAACAACCTAATTTGGAATTTATAGTCTTTGAATCTGACAGTCCTTCAGCTTGCCTGGCTAATGTGCATATTTCTATATCACTCAGTCTTCTCAATTCATTACGCAAGTTTTGTGAATGAGTACTTTAGAATAAAACATTATACCTAGATCTAGAACATGGTGTCTTGACAGTTAATATTGGAGAGTGTGAAACGTCGTGAACAATTTAGTGGTAAGTGATATGATAGTGTACTCTAGATGAAGAGTGATCTCTCCAATAAATAAGTCTAATCGATAAATGGCCTCCTTTGGTTAAATTACGTACCATTGAAGCGGATGGAGTCAAGCGTAATGATGTGGGTCGCCGGAAGCATGCGAGTTCACGTGTGGCAGAGTGGGAAAATGTGAACTGGTGACGGGTTTAAGCCAGGAGGGAGGTTGACCGACGCGCGGCTATGCGCTCAATATGAAGCGTGAGAGCAGGGAGTTCGGAGGAGAGGAATCCGATTGGGTCAGTGGCTCATCGGTTTGCTCCGGGGCGTCAGACCAGACACCGAAGCTTTCGAGCGAAGTTGCAAAAAAGTGTCCAGGTGAATGACCTCAAAACCACCCCTCAAACTTTGTTTTCCGTTAATACGAAATACTGCTTCAGGCTATACACATGTATTGTGGAACTTGGCAGTATGTAGGACGAATACATCAAGTTTTATCCTTCTGATAAATTATTTATGACGAACGACGCGATTCACCACTCTATGTCATATTAAAGTGACACTCTACAGTGACATAGTCATGTGCCTAAGTGGTTTTCCACAAGCTGGTTAAACGTGCCGTGCTATTTATTTTAAACTGAGGAAAATTGATTAGTGTTTTATTCATGATAGATACCGTTTAATACGTAATAATCATAATAATTTATTTACTTCCAGAATACAATTTTTAAATAAAAATTTCTTGGTACACAGAGTAGGAAAGCTAGTAACACGATAGATGGCACGTTTATGGGTGACAAGGGCATTTCATCCCCCTGGGTGTAAGTGGCTCACGGACAGACACCCCACAACTTTCCCCCAACTCCTTCCTATACACCCCCCCTCTCTTCTCCTTTACTACCCTTTCCTCGCAGAAGGTATATAACATCGACCACCGACGGAAACAGTACAAAAGTCTGACAGTTTGAAGTGACTGTCCTTTTTTATTTTCGCATATTATTTAGCCAGAGACGCACTCCCGGAGAGAGAGAAAAATAAGCTCTACCGTTCTGTTCTTCACCGATTAATCTGCCAAGATTTTGGAATTTTATTTCTCAAATCACTGTGAAAAACAAAAATATTGGTGGCGAGGGTAGCATGCGTTCCTCAGCAATTTTTTTGACGGATGACCAATGGCCAACCAATGCCTCCGATGGCGTTTTTTACAGTGCACGACACAGAGTGGCGATACTATCTTACCCTAAAATGGACCAAACTCAACTTTTTTAAACGTCCATTTCACTACATGAGGCCAAAGATTTATGATTTATTGCTAAGAGAATTAAAATGTGAGACATGAAAAAATATTTCAACAGCTGGCCAATTATTGGATACAAACAAGGGAGAATATTGATAAACTGTGCTAAAAATTTTACATTGACTGCTAGTATGCTTAAAATATTATAATACTTTTTATTTCAATAATATCTGTAAATTCATCATTCTCTCATGTGTATCTTCAAAATGTAATTTTAATGAATTGTAATAAGAAATGCAACTTAATATATTTGTTAACAGAATATATACACTTCTTATGAAGCTGGCCTGACTTTTAATTTTTTTCTTAAGAGACAAGATTTAAAACCTTCTTAGGGATGTAAGTGTAATATAATTCTGTGGCAGTTGAAAACATTAAGTCACTTAATTTCTAGCATTCGGAGGAGACGCAGAAAAATGGATTCATCCATTACATCGGGAATCATTATAGCCTTAAAACTCTGCAATAATACATTTTTTAGACGTTACTCATTTTTTTACATCTACATTGAACTGAGAAATTTAAAAAAATGTGGTAAATATTTAAAACTCTTCTCAAAACACCATATCATTCAAAACCTTACGTGAAAATTTAAAAAATGAGGATGATAACTTTATCTTGTACCGTCATACATAAAAAAACCTTCGTAATTAGCGCCACTTAGGAAAGCTTAATTTATTTATGGAACTATTTTAGGACATTAAGCTGCTTGGCGACTGACTTGCAAAAATTAGTTTAGGAGAAAATCTGGACGATAACTATTCATTGAAGTGAGACTTCGAACGAAGCGTATCATGATGATGCGGTGAGCGGAGATGGAATTCATTTCTTCGTTGCTTGAACTCCGTCAGGTGATCAGTGGACCGTGCTGATGGACGCGGAGCAGAAATGTACGGACTGTCACGCCTGTGTGAAGAACCACCCTCGGGAACGACTGGATGCAATGCTACTGGAGCAAATGCCAACGGAGTGGAGCAATCCGAGGTTCAAGGGATTAGAGAAAGGTGTCAGAGTTTAATCTGGAGGAAGGTGTCGAATTAGGAGAGGGGGCAGGGGGCATCGGTGCGCTGGGTCATAGGCTATGACTCAGGTGCTGTAGAATTATAGAAGTCCTCGACGTGTGGTGGAAACGGTTTTGTGCGAGCGGTGTAGTTTTCGTAACAGTTCCAGGCGCTATGCAATGAATGATTTTGGAGCATCGGCCCCGAAACTTTCAAAACCCTGCGAAATGAAGTCAGAGATGACGTTTATTATGCAGGCTAGCTGCCGAAACTTGACGAACGACGGTGCTTACTCTTGCAATAAAGTTCCGAAAAGAGGCCGCCAGATGTGAGTTCACTATAAAAGTAGGGCACCTTGTCCTTGTCGCGCAATATCCGCGAGCGAAAATGTTCGCGGCGAAATTTGTGCTGAAAATTCGACACATCATGAAACTCACAGATTAACTACGTAGTGATCACCATATGATGTGATGGTGATTCACAACCATAGGTCTCTACGCTAACAGGGCCCTAACTACTTCTAGTATTCCCCTTTTTGCCTCGGCATACGATCTGCCCGTCTTCGTCTCGTCCACGAAACCTATTCTATGTAGCATGGAAAATTAAATGAAACAAGGATGTACTGATAACATATTTTAACACAACTTTAATGCATCGAAACAATAAATTAACTCTAGTGCAATAAATAATCTCCTGACCAATCTCTGCTAATTTCTGAGAGGGGAAGAGGCTTTATAGACTTGGATGAGAGGACGTTGTGGGTTTTATGCCTTGCTAGATTAAATTTTTCAGAAAAGCTGATTTAATCGAGATTGACGGTTTATGTGATCACTATCGCTTGATTTTTTACACGTCGCTAATCCCGCCCAATTTATTTCGCTCTCATCCCACCATCTCTCCTCTTTGCATGCACCTCGCTTGCTCTCCGACGCTTCTGCCTCGCACATGACCGATACGTAGAAAAATAAATGCCAATTTGCATTTGGGCGGAAACACGATGATTCATGACCACTTCAGGGAATATTTATTGGATGCATAGAAATCTATCTCTACGGCCATGCAGCTTTAACCCAATTTTCGAAGCCGGTTTTTTAACAATAAATATTTTCTCATGCCACGCGCTTCGATTAATTCTAGGACAAATAAAATCTCTCATCACTGAGTTAATATATAATCTCCGATTGCTATTAAAAAAAACCTCTGATATTAAAAAAAAATGCGACGTGCATGATGGCCATGGCTCAACTTTTTCCATTCCGAAATCACAGATGTTGTTATTTCCCAATTATTTCATATATATTTTATGATTGATATGCGGAGTAGAGTATATATTTGAGCTTATGAAACTAAGCTACGTGTATCGTATATTACTTTAAGGCTTGTATGAAATCGCATAACGAAACCTCGAACGACATTCGATTAGAATATGGCCCCGTAATTGCAGTGGTACTATTTAGCACTAAAAATTGTAACTGTTAATTATTAGTCAAAAATACAATGTCTCTTGATGCTCTTGATCTATTCCCTAGGAAATAGGTTAAGGGTAGAATATTAATATGATAAAGGTCTACCATAATGAGGCGATCGAAAATAAAGGCCCATCTTCATCAATAGCGTTTTTAACAGCACTTCTTTATGGACAATATACCCGTTCTTCTGGGCATTGAACATAATATTGAGAGAGTCATAAAAAACAAATCTGAGACTTTTGTAACGCAATTGTACATAAAACTGAAAGTAAAAGTAAATAAGCCACCAAAAGACAAACTGAAAAAAGTGATGAAATCATTCCATTCATTCCAAGAGACGGTCGTACATTAAAGCAGCGGTAGTCATAAAAGTTCGGTGTAATCAAATTCAAACTGAAATAAAAAAGATGAAACGTACCTTCAAAAGAGAGCAAAAAAACAGCATGATTGCATGCACTGAAGAAAAGAGCCACAAATGGAAACATCGAAAGATGGTTTTGTACTTTCCCCAATCTCGCGGCTGAACCATTCTATTCATAGCGAGACATGTACAGGGACCTGCATATTACCAGACCTCCACACTAGATTTCAACTCGTCATCTTCATTCCTTGCCTTCATAAAAACTACATACATGGACTGTGACCATATACATGTCGCACATGCACACTTGGTAAACGAAAGTAATGACAACAGTATTCGTCATCCCCTCATTAAACATGGGTATTGTGATTCCTCGACAGCTGTTACAAGGAAAAAAAACGCTTGCTATAGGCGTTCCATATAACGAATGAAACTGAGGGTATTTTTTATAAAATTAAAAACGAATAGCAAGCATTTGAATTCAGCTCTCTCAAAAGATAACGCGGAGCGACAACCTCTTCAACAAAATGATACCATGAGTGAGAGTGCACTTATTAGTCCGCATGGTGGAGGCCGTGGGATTAAATGAATCACCCTCACTTGCAATAAACTGCGGGAAAAATGGTGCTTCGAGACAATTTTTAGTGGTAACAAATGTTCTTCGAGTACATTTACCTTCGCAGAATAATAAACGGTTAGTGCAAAAAGCCTGCGGTAATAGGGCAATTGAAATGCATACTTTGGGTGTATACCAACATACTGGGCATGCAAATTCTTTTTTGAGCGGGTATTTGTATTATACATTGGCAATGAAAGCAATTTAACGCGGGAAGGAGGTAAGATTTTACGAAATTCCTCGTATATGGAAATTTCATTCGCAGCCTCGTATCATATTTGTGGTACGTAGGGAAATTTAGAAAGTAAAAAATGAAAACACATGAAAAGTCGGAAAAAAAAAGCACACCTGGAAATGATGGTGGTCAGGTGACACACAGTTCAACATTGTAAAGGTAATATTTTATGTCGTAGCCTCTTTTATACTTTAGTTGATCATTATCGAAAAGAAAAGACACTGGAAATAATATTCTACCAGTTAGAATGGACTGCAATAAAACGCTTTCAGCCTCCTTCTACTTCGCAAAAGTAATAGCGCACTCCATATCTCTCATTTGGTAAGCCTAAAATCAATCTCCCTTCATATCGCATTCCTTCCTATGCGCTACCTACATAATATTCTACTCTCCCTGGCGAATGTGCAAACACCTGTAATTGAAAATGAACTGTTAAGTGTAACTTCATTATTATCTATACTTTCAAACAAGGGTGCGCCCGTGTCCCAGGAGTAATATGAGCAGCCACGATGGTAATACAAAAATTAGCACACTAACGAGTATATGGAGATGCAAAACTTGGATTCATGAATGAATTTTAAGAATATGTAATAGCGCACAGGCCTGGAGGCTTACTGATAATCTAAATAAATGGATCCAAATATGGTGAATAATTTGCTTTAAGAAACATTCGAGAGAAAACAGAGAGAACGATGCTGAAGAAATATCAAGGCTTGAATGCGTCCTGTAGTGCAAGGTATAGGATACACGGCAATGAATATGAAAACTATGACGATACTTTTATATTCATGGTTTTAAGTACACATAAATTGAGCATTTAGGACAGAAACAATTACGATGATTGAGTCATTTCTTTGAAGATCGAACCCACTTCTTCGTGGAATAATAGCCATGGAAACTCTTGAAATTCAAGGAAACAAGGGAGACAATGCCAAAATTATGTCGATCTACATCTGTAAAATACCCTGCAAGCATCCTCAAGGGTGTGGCAGGGAGGAATAATTTTTGGAGCATATTGTGCATGAGATAGCGTCTACTGATAACCATGAAAGTTAAAGTTGGGACAGCTTGAACTTCGAAGTTCACTCTCAGAGTGGGTATATACTGTAACATCCACAAGTTTCTTTTGCAAGAACTAGTGGGGGATATTTAGCCGAAGAGAAATGATTCGTGAGTTAGAACAAAGACAATGAGGGCAGCAATACGCTTCTACACATGACTTGGCGAACTTTTAAAACTTCTTCAAGCAGTCCTGCAGAGGAGTTTGCACCAGCAATTTACGATGAAGGTCACTAGCTGGAATGAACTTTCCAATGGAAAATCGTCATAAACTTACATGAATGACGCTTCAACGCAGTAATAAATCGCTCTCTAATCGTCAGTGCATTGGAAAAGCGCTCAAAATTGAAGTTCAAGTTGACGCCTCGTTTGTAGTAGGCTTCTAGATTTTTAATAATACCAGCTAGGTCATAGCTAATCCTTTGTGTCGAACTACATACTTTGGATTACACGAAGTGAAGGGTATTGTATATTTATACTCTTATCGGTTTGCAATACAACAGCTGTGTTAGGAGGAATATGAGAGTATGGCATGTGTTTAAATATTCCACTGATGTATCAATATGGGTGAATCCGCTTCCGTTTTGCCGGAGAAAAGAAACCTCATTACATTGAAAATGGCAAAGGCTTCGACTTTCATTTGTAAAAACATTAATGCTCGGGTAAATACGCTGCAAACAAAATTGCTTACTAAATCTACTAATTTGCAAGTTTTAACCACTCAAATTTGACGTACCTCACTACATACGGATGCAAATATCAACTTGGCCTCATTGTTGGTGGGGTTCACTGTCGTAGCTCATAAATTAATTGTTGCTTATTTCACCCAATACTTCCATGCTAGTTCTCGAGTTGTCTGTTGTCAGTGTCATCCAGATGATATCATGCCTGGAACGGACTCATTTTGGTCACGGGAACATCCCACTACATATAAGTAGTACCACGACTGTCCTTCAGCTGGCCCTGAAATAAACAGAGGGGGGGAGAGAGGCGAGAAGAGGGAGGGCAGCCGGGAGGAGTGCAAGGCAGAAGGGGTGGATGGTCCCCGAGGAGGTGGCATCGGGGAAAGAAAAAATGGCTCCGAGGACGAAGGGGTCACGTAGGAGGAAGTATTTCAGCAAGTTGGAGTCGGAGAGGGGACGGAGAGAGAGAAAATTATGGGGAAAGAGAGAGAAAAACTAAGGCAACTGCGTCCAATGCGGAATACGAATGTGGTCTAAAAGAACCCTTTCCGGGCACCTGAGGGACGCTTGTCGCGCGGGGGAAAGTTTTCGGATTAATTGGAAATGAAGCGTTTTTGGAAAGGAAGGGAGGAGAAAGGCGGGGTTAGGATAGAAACCACCTGGCAGGAATTCTATTTCCAGAAAGAATTTAGGTTCGAGACTCGAGATCGACATTAATGTCGTGCGTTGAAGGTTTTCACACTGGTATGTGGAAAGGAATGGAGGAAATAAGGGTAGTAAAGAGGAAGACGAGTTTAAAGAAGAAAATATGAATGATAGGAGTGAATGGGAATTTTGAAGAAGATAGCAGAGGCTGGTATAGGGGTAGAGAAAGGAGTACTGGGATGACTTTGGAGACAAGTATTGAAGAGTGGCAATTGTTCACTTTGTAAAGGAGCAGTTGAAAATTTTTCACTCAAAGTAATTCTGATATTGTTTATTGGTACAGAGATATCCATGTGAGTGTACAGAATGTTCCAGGAATGTAGTCATCCGAATAAATACAAGTAATGCGGATATATTAATTTTTATGTGTAAACGGATTATTGTGCTATACTCTCATTATTTATTATCAAATCTAATTACCACTTTTCCGATTATGTGGCGAATTTTGGAGTCTGTACAGAAATAAATATATAAAATACAATAGTTCAGTTGTTTTTTTGCGAGTTGTGCTGAAATGGGTGGTTATTGACTGTTTGATTGAATAGAGAAATGGGAATGAAAAAGAGAAAAGAGAAACAAGAGAATTTTTTCATATTCTGGGAAAAATTAAAGGACCGTTGACAGTAATAAGAGTAATCAATAAATACCGTATCCATCCGAATACCAGATTTGGAAGCTTTAGTTCTGGAAAACGTTTCAAATAGAGAAATACTTTAAGAAAGAAGCAGTTTCTAATAAAAATAAATATTTTAAATGATCCATTAAATATTTTGGGATGGTTTAATGGTTTGACGGTCCATTTAAAAGTAAAATAATTCATTTCATGACAGTGAATTTTTTAATAAGGAGATAAGCAAAAAAATTAAATTATCCTGCCAAAAGTTTAAGAATTCATGAAATTCGACAGCAAAATCGAGCCCAACAAACAACGAGTATGAGCTTAGAGGCTATATTAGATCTGTTCAAGTGGAACGCAATGTGAAAATATGAGAATAAGAAGACGGTTTGAATTGTGATAAACGATTTCTCCTTTCCCCATGGACTGGCTGGGAGAACAAAAATTTATTTCCGATTATTCCAATATTTTTTCCTTTTAATAAACCTTAAGGATCACTAAAATCCCAAATTCATGTCGGTACACGATTGAAAAAATGATTTTTAAAGAGTCACCAACGGGATTCATTTGGGGATGATGACAATTCCCAATGCTTCACGGGTTAAGTGAAAGATAGGTTCATCATTCATGAATTGTGAGGGGTCGATAGAGGTGATGAGGGCATATGATCCACGTGCGAAAAGGGCTTTCATATGATTAGGGATGTTAAGCAATGGGATTTGGCGTCCAATCGACTGGTCTCCCATGACTGTATTCTGCTGCGACAGAGAATAAAAATGTAATCCTTATATCAATTAATGGGCTTTACCACGTAATATTCACTCATCCAAATATGTCGCTTAAAAAATTAACGCAAGCCTGGCGTCAATTCAAGAGTTGAACAATGGATAAAATGATTCATAAATGGGTTCACTTTGTTCGAAACAGGATGACATTTATCGAAATTAAGAAAGTTAAAAATAAACCATGATTCAAGTTAACACAAGGTATGCATGGCCTAATTATGGTATCGAGCCTAAATATTTTACAAGAATTAAAACATATTGAAATTAAAAACATTTTATCAAGAAAAATTTTGTAGAAAGAAAACAGTTAATTGAAAAATGAATTACAAATGTCAACAAGTCAACAAGTTTTTGCAGCGTATTGGAATGACGCAATCCGATTCCAAAAAATTTGAACAATGTGCTTCTAATGACATCACAATAAGTCTGGTCATGAAAAAAACGAAAAAAAATCTTTCGTTCTTCTACGACTCCAAATATAGCACAGAATACACGCGAAATTGATGTGAGCAATGTTCGAGGTAGAGTGTGAGAAGAGTTTCAGTGTAATATTGAGAGAACTTCAAATACCAACTTTTGTATTTCCCTGATCATAATTTTATATTGTTGCAACTATTTTTACTATATTGTACACGCTTCAGCGTCACAAAATAAAAATGTTTTTATTTAAAGTTCTCTAAAAAGAAGATACTGGTTTCATGAGCACATAATAGTGTCCCTGAAACTGGGCAAGAGGAAGAGACGATAAGTGGGATGTCCAGAGGAGAACATTGTTGCTATCAAGGAAAAGGATTGCGCAAAGATATATAAAGGGACCACGATAAGGACATTGCCACGGGGTGAAGAAGACTGAATGCCACACTCGGGTTCTCGCGTAGTGCTCCAATGAGGGTTTCCGTCACGAGACTGATATCTCAGCTGCATTTCTCCCAAGACGAATTTCTACAGAGAACGCCGGCAGCTTTATCGCAAGTCCTTTTCAAATGTGAGCAAAAACGTTACCTCGCTTGTGCCGCTCGGGACTTTCCTGATATGGTTACAAAAGTACTAAATTGTTATTCGTGAAAAGCGAAAAAATTAAGTAGTCTTTAACTGCTGGATAGCTTCATATAAAATGATAAAACCGGTATCTATGATGCACAGTGTTAAACATTTACATATCAGGGAGGAGGTATAACTTTATCTCATTTTTAGTCCCCGATTTTCAAAGAAATACCGAGAAATTCGGACAGTAAGGGATTACCCAGGGGAACAAAGAGACTTGTCCCGCATTATACTTTGAAGCCATTAAGTGATTAAATGATCAAAAGTTCCAATTGTCTACCATGCACCCTGCAGCTACAGTTAACTTTAAACTGGACGGGTAAGAGCAGGAAAAAACTTCGCCCGAATTCCATTCCTACTTTCGCTTCATCAGCCAAAATATGATTTAATAACTACTATTAGGTATATATTACCAATTTAAATATCTGAAAAATAACTAAGGCAATAATGTATGACATTTGGAGATCATGGGTGAATAAAAAGACAAATTTATTGGGACATAGGCTTAATATTACATGCTGTAACACAATACAACCAATGTCGTAATGAAAGCAATATAAATTGTTGAAAATTTTGTGGTATGTTTTATTCCATCCATAATTTTGACAGTGCTTTGGTTCACAGTTTATATTTCCTTTATATTTATGGGTGCCAGGAGCAAATAATGAAATAAGTAAAAATTAAATTTCAGTAATATAGTTTGGCTATGACTGAAAAGGGGTGAGTTAACATAGCTTCTAATAAAAGACGGTACACTTCCATTCAACTTTAAGGTTTTTAAAAGAGTCGACCAAAAATCGGACACTTCAACGAGGTCTCAACAAGTTAAAGTCAGAAATATATTGGCAGTGTATATGCGAATCGATTTCTCCGAGCCGTTCACGAACTAAATGCCTTCACTTAGTAAACAGTGTACAAAAACAAATCGTATCATCTGGCTGCCTAAATGTCAACTGGGTGTCAAACAATCTTCCCGATGTTAGAATTGTTCCTAAAACTTCTCTTTACTCGCCGAAAACCCAATCCGGAAAGCGGAAGGGGGTTGTGAAGCTGGCTTGTTCTCCCTCCCTGTGCTCCAAAATAGAGAGAAGCGACATTCGATTGACATCGAAGGGGGAAGGGTGGGGGTAAATGACGAGGGAGGGATGGGGTGGAATTTCCCCCTTACCACATACACGTGGACCTCAAATTCCGTCCACTCATTCCCCTCCAAACTCCACTGTTTCCCTACCTCCTCCACCCCGAAAAAGCATCGAATATTTCCAGCGCTTCGGGGGCGTCTGGACCGGAACGGCGCCCCAACGGTGCCCCACCCTCCCACGAGCCTTCGGACGTGTCCATCACCCTTGGCGATACGTTCTCCACTCTCATTCCCTGCCCCCACCCACTACCCCTTGTGGTCTCAGAAAGGAGTCCGGGAAATCGCCAGGGTGCCGTTGCGTCCCTCTGGAGCTGACCCCATTCGTTCCAAGGATTCGATCGTCCGGGAAGCAAGTCAACGGATAAACATGTGCGCCCATACACTCTCACTCGTGTTAGGTCATGCGTGAAAACGAAGAAGCGCATAGTAAAACAACAAAGTGACATTGCGTGAGATGGAGAAGGCTTTAAAATGCTCTCTCCTTCGTTGATCTATACTCTATTTACAAAGAAAATTCAATTAAAAATTAAATAAACCGTAGTTTAAGGATCCTATATGACTAGCCTGTATTTGAGGATTGTTCTTCATCAGTAACCCAGGTCACAGGAATAACCTAACAAGTGAGAGGCTACGTACTCAGTTGACAAAATCTAAAATACCACGGACTGCAGTTACTAAAATTTCAAAGTTAAAATTGAAACAAGTAATTTACACAATGGGGAATATCGTTTCCCACCATGTAAAATGAAACAAATGTTAAGCATTAGCTGTTTAATGAAACTGTACTATTTATATTTATTACTTGCTGTTAAATAAAACGCATTAACTGTTCAATGAAAAGAAGCTTTCTAAACTTTCATTGTTATGTAATCACTTTTAAGATGCATAGAGAAAGAATTTTCACTATAAAGCTATTATTAATATTCTGAATATTTAAGAATTCGCTTTTTCTTATTATTACTCAGTCAACAACATTTTCGCTCTGACACTCTGTTTATATACGTTGTCGTTCCTTTTACAGAAAGAAAGATCTTCACTGGAATTTTTTTAAGTAGTCTTATTTCAGCTGTCTACATTAGCCGCTCGTTATTCAGGTTTTATTGTTTTGTTTCGGACACAGGTAAATATGGCGGTAGGTCATTTCGTAAAGTTGAAAACTCTGGTTTTTGCTTCAACTCTAATGCGTTGGGAGTTTTCCACTCTCAAATGCCTCTCGATATTGTCGACGATAAAATAATTTCAACCGCAACTTTCGAGCGTATTCATTTTCTCAACTCCACTTCAAAATTCACAGTTGGAGAAATACAAACATTTTGAGAATCCGCCACTTACCAAGCCTAGGACGGACGGCGATAATTGTGTGGAGTAGGTTGGATAGTGGTCATGAAAGCAAAACTTATGAACGCCATGAACTCCATTATGTAATTACCACCGGTATTAAGTACTACTTCAACATTTCCTTCCGAGAGCACTTAGTTAAGAGGTTCTCGGCGGAATGAAGGCGCTATGAGAGAAACAAAAATAGTTTGCTCTCTACAAGTTAACGTTTATGAACGACAAACAAAGAGGGGAGTGACTGAATTAAGTGTACGAAATTATATCAATTTTGTATCCTTAGCCCACGACGGGACAATGCAGAGATACACGCACTTTTGAGTACCGGACCTCCGCAACCCACGCACTTCTCTTTTCAAATAAGTATTCGAAAACATTACAGAGCGTGGAAAAACAAGCTGGTAAGATGTTCCTACCATGTAAATATTCAAGAATTTTGAAGGAAACCTTCGAAGTCGTTTGCCATTTGAACGAGTCCACCAAGAGTTGTACGGCATCGATAATAATGTTTTTCAATTAATTAGATCCAAAGGTCAATCGCATTTCTTGCTGTGTTCCTGTAATTAATCGTACCCCATATCAACTCTCTTTACGGTTTATATCAACCCACTTTTAGAAAACATTTCTAAGAAACTCCCGTTGCCTCTATGCTGCGCTAATCTCTAATTAATTTAAAAACTTGACGATTAAAATACAATTTCCTGCAAATACTTGTCTCGAGCTCCACGTAGCCTCAAAGGTTTTGGACCAGTGGGGAGTCTACCTTAAGGTATAAAAGCATTTATTTTAGTTCCTGTGTTCCTCTATTTCAGAAAAACTTACACTCATACTACATACCCATCATATCATTCATTTGGGCGAATGCAAATCCTTCAGACTAAGGTACTTTTGTTAGGCTAATAAAACTGGCTCACTTTTAAAATGTTCAATAATTAAGCTATCAATCTAAACTGAGCAATTAAAAATATTTTACCGTGGGTAGTATAACATGTAAGCATAAGTTTTACGCTTAAAATAAGTAGTGTCCAATGATTGAAAATATTAAAACAATGATGGTATAAATATTTCTGCTGAAAGATTTTCGTAAAAATCATAAAAATTATTAATACAAATCATATTTACGAGGAAATTGTGAAACCATCTTTTACCATCAACAAATGCAAAACATGACAAGTATTCCCAAGCCAAAATTATGAAAATATTGTGTCACAAAAGGTACAAAGAAGTTTTCGGTACCTTATCAGCAATGGTCATGTTACTTCATTCTCAGTCCTATTTGATTTTAAATTTGTTTGTGTAAATGTGAAAGATGATAAATTATTTTTAATATAAACAAATTAACTTACTCCAGTGGCCACTCAAATCCAAGCTGATTTGACCTCGCCTACAAGTTGACTCCAGACTTTTTTGTATTCCTCCATCTCAATGTCACCACCCAGTTTTCACACATCATTGACCACTTGGTCATCCCATCTTATTCTTGGCCTTCCTGGTGGGCACCTTCTTTCTGGGTGTACACTCCACACTCATCGTACAGCTGTGTCCTCTTCTCTTCTTCTGACATGACCAAGCCATCTTATCCTTCTGCTTCTAGCCACGGCCACAATATCAGGTCTTCTGTATAAATCTCTGAGATCTCTGTTTTTCTTTATTCTTCATGTTCCTGCTTCAAGAGTTGATCCATATATTCCTCTTAGAGAGAACAGGTTGGATAATCGCTATGTATATCCTAATTTTTATATTACTTGACAGAAGCCTGCTCTTCAACAGGTTTGGACAAACTCCAGTAACACCTATTGGCTGCATTTAATCTTACTTGTATTTCCTGGTCCATCTTATTTTGACTGGTGATAGTAACTCCCAGATACTTGAATTCTTCAGTTACTTCTAATTTGTGACCCCGTGACTTCCAGCATTGAGTTGGTTGGCTCTGCCTCTCTTCCTGTTTTCATATATTTAGTTTTTCCTTCGTTTACCTGTAAACCAACTTTGCCTGCTTCTTCGAAGGAAATTATTTTCTAATGTAGTAATAAAATTATTAAAGCTCAGTAAAAAGACCTACTTCTCGTAAAATCTAAAATTTGATCGCTAATATCTATTAGATCAAGCATCATTCTTCCTTAGTTGATGAAATATGTTTCACAGTGATGATATGTCTCACTTTAAATTCTCAATTCAAGCGAGAACCTCGACTAAGTGAAAAAATCATTACAATCACATAAATTATGTCTCTTAGAATCTGTTTTTTTTTCAGAGCAATACACTCGGCGAAAGCTGCTCGAAATTTGAGTCATTAAGAATTGATCCACTTCCCAGATGCACTCTTTAATCTGACTTGAAAATAGAATAAAAAACTGTGGACACCTTAAACACCTGCCTCTTTCAACTGCACATTTAAAAGTAAGAATATAAACACTATATTCTATTATCTTTCATTTACTGCAAAATTGTCTTAAATTACTTACTGTTATCCGTAAAGACAATGATTTTATTGAACGCAAATCGGGTCTCTATAAATAGAGCGCATGGCTGAAAAGTCAGTCGACATACTGGGCCGGCAATTGGAATGATACCTCTTTTTCATTAAGGAGTCTTAATCGCAAATACATGGCATTTGCAACGTGCTAAAAAGTGATGGCGTCGTTACTTGAGGATTTAATGCCGATTCATGTATGAGTACAAATAATGAAGCCGAAACTATTGGGGTGAGTTGTAAGAATGAAGTCAAAATTACGAATCAAGACAGCTTGTGAATTAAAATATCGCTTGAGTGTTGATTGATACCAAACATACTACAATGTACATTGTATTCTTCTGTTTACACTTTTAAGTTTTACTACATCTTATTGAGATAAAAGCACTCATGTATTCAGAATGCTCTCACCAGGCAGAGTGCAGATTCATTTTTTAAGTTAATTGGAAACCAAAGTGAGAACTATATCGAACAGTTGAAGTCAGGATCAATATCAACCAAACGGTGGAAATCATTATTATTTTGCTTCCTGAGCATTCTGATGCTTTGCATAATTTATTACGGAGGCTCTGGTTACCCACTGTTGCAAATTGCTGGCATTAATATGGCAATGGCATCAATAAAAACTTCAACCCTCTATCCAATGCGGAAAGAACAGGTGTAAAAATTCTACTATACTTGGCTACTCAAAAAAAACTAAAAATTATCTGAGCCTGTCCCAGTCACGTATATATGATTCACATAAAATAGAGAATGTTTGACTTTGAAAGAGTATTTCATATTTTTCCGTTACTAGTTTTTGCCTCGTAATACATTCTATAATAAGAGTAGATGCATGAATGTTTGCTTTTTATCTAGAGCACAAAATATGGACTAATTACTTTCCAAGAGGCTTTTATTAAATAATAATGGAGAAACAAGGAAATGGACACATCTGAGAAATAAACAGAGACGTTCATCAGGGGCCTGCTGCATCATACCAAAACCTATGGCCAATACCGAAAGCCTTAAGCCTAATAAACAAAAAAGTAAAATTATTAACAATGATGTTAAAAGAGTCAAATATACTCTCCGATTATCTTAAATTTCATTTTAGTATGTATGATCCTATAAATTAATGCAATATTTGAGGTTTTATAAGGAGAGTTTTTGAGAGGATCGGTGCTTCAACACATGGCATTAGACTGCTAGGATGGCATCATAGTCCATGAATTAGAACTTCATAAAATTGATAGATATCGACGGTTGATATTTATTTGGTGTATGATTAATGCATCGTGGATACTTGAGACGGTTGAACATATTTCCTACATTCCTCCAAAGTTGTCGTAGACTGGCCGGTCACACGTGCCGGCATAGCGTTGTTTCATGAGTTGTTAATGAATTGGTTACCTTTCGATTATTCTCTAATTTTCAAAATGGTGATAATATCTAATTACACGTTAAACGTTGCATTAATATAAGCAGTTGAATAACTGACCTTCTAAAAAATATTTGCCAACAAACGTAAGTTATAACCATTTATTTTAGTTCCTCATAGTTTTCTCGGGCTTCCGTCCAGGCGAGTGGGTCCATGATGGCTGTCGTTTCTGGCAAAAGGCCGCCTATATATACCGAAGAGGAGGCCAGGCGGAGGTCAGGTGGTCATTGGAGGGAAGGTTTTGGCGCCATTTATCAATTTCCATATAATGATCTTCCATGTGTTGCTTAGGTTGTACACCAAATCACAATCAACGGTGTTCTTCTACATCCTAATTTCGATGGCTTCCTTCATTATGCGGTCCCATTATCCAAGGGAGCGAGCAATCAATTTGGATTCATCAAACATTATGATTTGGTCTGTGATGATGCTATCCTCAATAATAGCAGATTTCTCCGGTTGACAATTCCCTTCACCAGTCACGGCATTCACCTCTGCCATGAGATCGAGGCGAGCATTGAAACGGCCATCATGGACCCACCCACCCGCAAGGAGGCCGATAAAATTGTTGATAATCTCATAAGCCGGGGAGGCACCAGATCCTACTATATTGATTTAATCTCCACATTTCCTTCTCAGTTAGCAGATCTGAGATTGATCCCTGAAAATAATGTGGTACCTAAGTTAATTCTAACTAGTAAACCTGTAATATAGTAGTAATGAACTAGTAAAACCTGTGATATACTAATCATGGTAGTTGAGCTGTTTGATTAAATGTTTCTAATTGACAAAGAGCAAACGACGCTTCCGCTGCATGCTGTCACCGTATTAAACCGGGATTCCGAATGCCTGATTGACGAGTAAATCAGTTAAACATGCGACGCCCTCCAAGCCCTCCACGCCCATTCAACTGCAGTAGTGTAACAGGAGCACTTAACGAGCCAAGGACCCGGGATAAGCGCGGAATCCGTCCAGATAAATAAACTATGTGCATTGGGAGAACCTCGTTGAAAATCTAAAGTAAATCCTAGGCGTAATTTTCCGCAGGATTTTGGAAATTCCGCAGGAAAATTAAATATAAAACGGGTTTCTTTGTTTTAGTGTCATTCTCAGACTAATTTTTTACGTACCTTATTGTGATTTCACACCACTCCATGAAGAGTAAGACTCAGATCATATCCGTAAAGAGTGCTCAGAGGTGGGTTTAAATGCCTTCCCTCTCTACTATACGGATTCTTTATAGTCAGCTCTCGTAGGGTCCACAAAGGATGACGTGAAAGCATCAAAACGCGCAGGGTTGAGGCAAAAACATTTATTCAACTGGTTGAAATCACCTCGGGAAAAATTCACAACAACCGGGTGGAGAAACACAACCTCTGACGTTTAGGGTCAATGCGCAGACCACCAGGTATCCCAAACAATACTGGACAATATCTTCCAAAATTACCTACGAATTAGACAGCCCCAGTAACGTGATAGTCTCCTCTTTGGTCTAAGACGCCAGTGGTTCGCGGTTCTATACAACATACAGAAGATTTTTCCAGAGGCAATTTCAATTTATTTTCCTCGCCAGTTTCGACCCTTGTAAAATATCTTCAAAATACCTAAAATGGGAAGATATTCTAATTATTTAGTGGTGAGAGCACATTTACATCTGAATTCTACTCCGCGAGGACGTGCGAGGTCATGTAAATACAGTAGGCGTTTTTCCTGTGTCATGGAAATATGGTACGGTAGGGGAAATCATCCGTAGAAAATGGGGACTTAGTAAGCAGAATGAGAAACAAGAAAATGGAAAATACTAATGCGAGATATGTGCTTGTGATGTACCTTATTCTAACCCGCCTTGACTCAGCTTCACTCTTAAAACGAGATGAACGTCGTGATTTCTCAAGAGAAGTTATCATGAAGCAACGTTATAGTTGGACTTCTGCAAAAATATAGCAAATGACCTCATGGAAATAAAATCAAGTGGATTTTGATGAAGTATTAATCGGTCAAAATACAATAAACAAAAAAATTCCTCAGCCTTTGAAATGATGTTACAAGCGTTTCAGGAAGCCATGAGCGATGCATTATAGAGCAAGATGACGAAAGTGAGAGAAAAGTAAATTACAGAAATATTTCACTTTTTGGATGAAAATAAAATAATTATAAACTTCCCTTACATGGATTCTAAATGTTTTGAGGTGTATTCATAGAAGATATGAGGCGGGGAAAAACAAAATGGAAAATTAATGAGGAAACAGCAAAAGTAGAGGAGAAGCGTAACGTCCTGCTAAAGTAGATCAAGTATGATGAACGCGGACAGTGGTATTTGTGTAGACATAAATGGAAGCAAAAGATAAGGTGAAGTACTAGGAGATCAAATACGTTAAGCAGATATTGTGACGAAAATGAGGGGTCAAATATGATCTTGCTTCGTTGGGATTGAGCTAATGACCGATCCAAAACAAGCCAATAAATTTGAGTGGCCGCAAATGATAATAAAAATTCTGTGTTTTCCAAATACCTCCCGAAATTTTGCGATATTGTAGCAGATGGGAACACACCATCGCATGATAATGTCTGAGAATGAAAAAATCTGTTCCATAGTGTTACCGCGGGAAGGTTTTCAAATTATTTTCAAAAGTAATTAGACTTTATCATGCGACGAGAAAATATTTTGATAGAAAAAACTCCACCTTATAATACATTGTTTAAGTAATCATCACACAAATATATTAGAAACTGAGCGATTTTCGCTTCTATTAATACGTGTTTCCACGCCATCAATAGTTTTGTCTTCTAACTGGCAAGATTACTTATTTTTAGTGTAGAAGCGAGATGGGGACGCACCCGATATTACGAAATACCATGTCAGACCATCATAACAAAGAAAGTGTCCAAAGAATGAAGGACACAAAATCAATTTGACTGACGGTATCTTGAATCATGTTTCCATTTAAGATAATGTGATATAGCTTTATTAGGTTTTTCACCCTGAAACAAGACGAAAATTCTTGGTCTATCCAGCAATGATCGCTGGAAAGTAAGTTTTTACACATATGAAGATAAATTACGCGGCGAGCATCCAATGGTCCATTAGCAAATTGTGTCGTGAAAACTTTCAGTGACCCTTGACCTTTATCAGCTCTGTCGAGCGAAATAAAAATAAATAGCGAAGTAAGAGTCTTTTTACGCATCCGTGAATGTCGCCATTTTAATTCTTCCGATCAACAGTGAAAGGAGGTGAACATAAGGATGAGACAAAATTGGGGGTCAGAGTAGAGGTATAGTCGGAAGGAAGAGTGCTCATAGAACGGAGTACTTCATCGCCATTAATCTTTAAATCCACAAATTGGTTGATTTCAGCCTTCCAGTCTATCCCATCTTCAAAGTGTTCAGCGTATTAGTGGCTCTTTTTGTTGTATGCTCCTTTCTATCTAGACTATTAATTCATCCCTCCGTCTTTTTCGTGAGGATTTACCTTCAAATTTTCCTTCTATTATGTTCCTCACAACGTCAATTTCTCTCAAAGTGCGGCCCCTACACCAAGACTTTGTACTTTTGATATTGCTTTATGTGGCTATTTCCCCTTCGTTTCTTCAGTAAACCTCCTACTTTCTATTCCCGTCCGTCCATTTTACCATCATTGTCGGCTTCCAGCACTAAGTTTCGGATTCCCTAAACAACGGATAGAGAGGAGGCCGTGGGTTTTGGGAAAAATAAACCTTTCTGTATCGGACGAAGGACAAAATTTGAAACGGGCAAAACATACGTGTGAGATCGAATCGAAGACACGCCCGTCCGTTTTTCACGCGAAAAAACGGAAGCGTTACCTGGTCATATTTCGTGGCCGTTAGAAGAGCTTAAGTTGTTGTTTGCGTTGCATGCTGCGCAAATCTTCTTAAGTTTCCAAAGCTGTCTACTTCACTACATAAAGAGATATAGAGATGCTGATCGATGGTTGACTTGACATTTTGTTCGATAGTTGTGGTTTTCTTTGATTTTTTCAGTGAGTTTTGCTAGACGGGCATCGTAAACCTGATATGAAATTTCATTATTTCTTTAAGCATTCTCATCCATTACTTGCGCTCAAGATCAGTTATTTTGCTTCACCGGAGAGATAGAGACCAATCGTTTTATTTGAACTGAAAGTTAGCACCCTAGAACACAGTGATAGGAAAATATACAGCGCGGAAATTTTCTACCCCACCCATCACGGCCGCCAATATTCCAAGCAGACACCTTCTCGTCGTGCCACTCACTGCGCCAACTCAATGTAATCCTCGTAATGAAATAGTCTAAGAATACAGTGATTTGTCTTTATGAGAAATGTTGATGTAATCTTTGAAAAACTACGCACGCTCGGCGACATAAAAACACTGCGTTATCCTGAAGATAACATTACATAGCCGTATTGCTGCAAGAAATATGGCGTATTTTCTAGTGAGGTTTGGATTGTCATTTTTTGTTATTGGACGAAATTATCGCTTCAATTTGCCATAATTTTGCGGAAAGAGGGAATATTGGCGCCTCCAAATCAGATTTGACCCTATCTGAGCTATTTGTAGCCGTGTATTTATGGACGCAGAATTTTCCCAATTGACTTGACCTGAGGACGATGGCGGCGGTGACCATTGATACGTCGGCCAGCAAATATCTACCCTGGTGGAAAACCCGCGAAAATTTTAATACATGTTATACCGGGGAAGAACCAAATTAATCTTTTATGTGGTGTTATAAGACTATAATTTGTTTAAATTTTTCGCTCGTTACCCAAGAATATCTACTTGAGATCTTTGAGAAATTATTCATCGTGCGCAATGTCTAATCAGATAAATTTGATGCATGGACCTGCATCATGAACGCATGCTTTCTCAATTTCTCACCCGTGTCCCCACTCTTCTTCTAGTAGTGCTTCCTCCCCTCTCGTCACCCCAAACATCACCATCCCTTCTCTCTCGCTGCCATCTCCACCCTCGTCGCAACAACGGTAGTTTCCGCGTCGCGAAAATTTGTCACGGTCATTCGCGGTGGACACTCGCGTAAATTACGTTTAATTGCAAAGTAGAACAACTGACTGTCTCCGCTCAAAATTGCTTTCCACGCCCATGAATTTTCCCGCCCCGCACACAAGGGCGTCAACACTTGGACATAAGGATTAGCCTCAAGCGTCGCATGATTGCTCCCCGAGGCTGCAGTGTTGAATGGAATTGAAAAATGAAATATAGGATCAATTATTTTATCATTTATCAAAACAAAGGTGATCCAAAACGAAATGTTCATGTATGTGCATTAGAGCGTTATATTTTAAGCCATTTGAATGTAAAATGAATAAATTAGGGTCATAAAAATTAAGTTTGCACGACAAATATATACAAACTAGTGGTGATGCTGCTTGATTATTTTTTTTATGCTACAAATACGGCAAAGTATGTGTAGTCACTAAATTCATCAAATTCTTATTTTTCGTTTCCTTTTTCTTCATTGTAAATCTTTCGATTTCCTTCGTCATTCAAAATTCGATTGAGTCGTCAGTCGATTCCATTCGATTCCCTTCGTCATTTTGATTTCCTTCGTCATTTACTGATCTAATGTCTTTAAATTTAACGATTTTACATATGAATTAGAACAAAATTGGGAATGAACAATTTAAGGCTTTTCATTATTGAATTCTCAAGGTTTACTGTGGAAATCAACTGTTTTTCGTATCGGAGATTCTGTAGAAATTCATCATAAACAGATGGAATTCTATAGTGAATGTAACTATAAAAAAGCAAAAACGGGTTATTTAATGGCGATATAACTGAATTACTGATTGAGTGAATTATTTCCCATTTTAATTAATAATGCTTCAAGCTTGGCAACCAAGAAATGACGTTCATCTCGAAATGATGCGGAAAAATATTGTCAGTTAAGGCCTACTGGAGATTGCCTTCTTATTTAACGGTCAAACATTGATGATCTCTAGCAAAAACCAATCCTAGCGCGAATGAGTTTTTCAATTAATTATATTTTATGACTGAAATATTAACTCTATCTTCGCATTCCAGACGAGACTTCAAAGCTCCACCATTCCAAGGGTATGATTATCTTTATCCCCTCCGATCCCTGTCCCGCCATTCAACAAGTCGGACACAAAAGCACGGAGTAGCCGAGGAAAATATCTCACGCAAACTCCTCACCACTATTCTTAACCGCGGCAAAATTCCAATTCTTCATTCAACGTGCTTTGGTCCTGGGAACAAAAGGGCACACAATCTGACCCAAAACGTATTTCTTGCTTTATTGTACACCTTCCATCCATTCATTCTAATGCAATGCCATCCAAGCGTTTTCTTTCTCAATCACTACCTTCTCTCTTTTTCTCTCCTAACACTTCAATTCGCCTTAACAATATACACATGCGACTATCTTTAACTCTAATTGAAAACGTAAATATGTAACAGCCTGATTTGCTATGAAGAAATTCGTGACGTTCACTGTGAAATATCCATTTGCCTGCACAGGACTTTAAACCCAGATCCGTCCTCAAAATATTTCCTCGGCAGTAAATTAAAAAATGAATACATTTAACTTGATCAAATGATCTGAAATGAGATTGAAAGTCGCCTTAAAAATCAAATGGATATATATTTACAAAGAGCATTCATGGTTACTGATAATGCCAGTCACTAGACAATGTTAGTAACTTAATAAATTAATTTATTAATCATAAATTATAAACTTACTTTAGTCTCTTTATCACTGATGTCAATGAGTAAATATTTCCTCATGCGAACATCTTCGTAAAGCTGAAAGCTGGTCAATGATATACATATCGCTCAAACTTCGGAATAAAAAATGGAATAACTTTGTGAGTTGACGAATTCACTCGAAGAAGTGATTCAAAAAAGGGTAAAATTTCAGCTTTAAAGGGATTTGAGTTCAGCAGGATATGCATATCGATTTAAAATGTTTGCTTAATTCTACGAACTCGTCCCAATTTATAAATTTCATGCCATCCTTGATGCGCTCACATGATCAATTATGAAAAACACGATCAATTATGCTGCTATACAAATATCTTCAAACTGGTTTTATCAATTTCTCTCTTGTTCAATATCAACCACCATGCAGGATGTCATTAGCGCATTAAGCACACTATCATGATAATGCATCCTATGAGAGTTACAACCCTTCGAAGTGTTTATTTTTAACTTATTGACAATCGTTCTACTCTGTAAAATAGTGCTGAAAATCCAAAATTTTGCACTTCTTTCGCTATGATGTCAATTAGTATTTTGAACATGTTTAACTGATATACAAGGCTTATCGAATAGTTAGGTTTCGTTGAAAATAGTATACTTAAAAAGGAATACGAGGAGGATTCCAGTGGAGCACCAACGTAACTGATTTAAACTTCTTCAACCTCTCCCCCTTATTACGGCCTACTTCTTCACACAGCAACCTTGAGCAACCATTGCCCTATCATAGATTATGCTGTAACTTGACGCAACAGTGAGTAAACTAATCCTATAATTAATTGGTTGGCCTACGTAGTAGCTAAAATAAGAGGCAAGAGCCCAGATGACGAAAATGTCCTGACTTTTTTTTAAAGCGAGGAATGAGAAAAAAGAGCGAAATCTCTATCTATCCTCAGACTTAGCAGATATCTGACCGCTTTCTACTGCAAAAAAATAGCATTTTAGCCGCCGTTTTAGCGTAAGGGGATATTTATTTTGCTAGCTAAACATTCTATTATGAGAGTTGTTGAAACTGCCTACTAGGTAAAATGGTCTTTTAGATTATTTACCCAAAATCTAATTTTAGTCCAAGCTTCAATTGAAATAGTCATTTTCCTTGAAATCTTGGAATTGGCCATAACATATTTTTAAAAAAAGCGATCAAAAAATACAGATTGGATTATGATCGATAAATTATATGTGGAAATAGATTGTACGCAAAACGAGACATGCAGCACCCAACAAATGACATATGACCCTAAATGTTAGCGTGCTGATATAGCGATGGGATTACTATAGTACCGCCAATAACTGAATTTATGACATCTGAGTCTGTAAATCACAAACCCCTTCTTATGTTGCATTTAAATAGTAATTTTTCCGGTCCAAACAAAATCTAAATTATGGTACTATTGATCAAACTCATATATTCAAAGGGATCATCATATGGGAGAAGCATTCGATTCTCTCCATTCTCTGGACATTCGTCATCTTTGTAACTTATTGCACACAAGGTTATAGGAGCAAATATTTACTGCACATTTCCACTAACGCTCTTTGAGTCAGAGGTATGGGCCCCCAACTTTATGATGGATCGCTGCAAGGATGGATTGATGCCCTTTCGTCCAGCGTAACGTGTATACTTTTCTGCATATCTTGGCTCTGTTGACACTCAAGAGGAATAGTGATTGATCAATGGTCAACGCCATTCAAATCTGGGAGAGGCAAATTAAGGTATTACGATGTAAGGATTTTACCCAGATGCTTTTAGATCACGTTATTTACTGGCAGGGATGGTTTGTGACCTTTAAGTTTTATTTTATCAATAATAGATTTTAAGCATGGAAAAATGAATCAGAACGCGCAGTGCTAGCGGTTCACTTTCCGTAGTTAAATTTCAATGCATAGGTTTGAGAAGTTTGTGTAGAAGAGGATTGGCAAAGTGTGGGGGATGTAAAAGAAGACAAATAGGGAAGTACTTAGGTGCTTAGGATGGTCAGTGAGGAAAGGATACTTTTGGCTCCAAACTGAAGATATTGCGGGGATATTAAATCCATCAAATGCGTCTGTAGGCGCATAACGGTGGTTAATTTGCTTTCTTCGTTTACTTAACAGAGTGATGCGGCAAATTATAAACGTCGTTCAACACTTTATAAAAGGCAAGTAGTGGAGGCATGTGCTAGGAAGGAACGGGAAATTAAAAAAAAACAGAAAATCCAGGAGGTTACAGTAAGAACTTTGTAATGGGTTCCCTGACGTTGTCTCGTACTTCCTATGGGGTCCACTCAAATCTCAGACTGGAGTGAGGAGATTTGAAGAGTGGATTACCGGGTTGGTGAGAAAGAGTGTAAAAGTGAGGTCAGTCTTCGCTAAACCTACCCCCCTTCTTTCCCACTCACACACCACCGTAAATGGTAAATTGGTTGTCAACGAAAATCGTCTAGGGTCAATGTTGATTTTTCCGAAAAGGCGGAAACCCATCTCCCTTTCCCGTCTTTATTTTCCGCCCCTGGTAATACAATCTCTATAAACCTTCTCAAACCTTCGGAGACCTGATTGGAAAATGTGGAATGCAATTTTTCACCCCACACTCCGTGGAAGCACGTTAGTTACGTTCATTTAATTAGTTATACATTTCGCTTATGTCAATTTAAAAGTTAAGTTAATGATTAAAATTCAATATATAACCTTGTGGCCTTATTTTTTTAAATAAATGGGGCATCCGTGGATATCCATGGATCAAAAAATTTTCTTAGCAGTAAAAGAGAACAAAATAGTTGTTCCTTAAAAACAATATTTTTTTGATGAACCCTCCATGAAAACATGTCTTATTCCAACTGATAGGTATATTATATAAAATATTATCATATAAACATCAAGTTCCATTAAGTGACATCAGCAATGGAGTGTTTTAGTTTTTTTTGTATCAGGGAAAAGGCACCATGGTCTCAAGAACATTGATTTGTATAAAATAGCTATTTTTCTCGTGGGTGATTCATATTGATCAACGGAACTTCCAATTAGTCCAACTTATTAGTAATATACAGCCACCTGATATGGTATTAGTAGAGTTACTATGCAATCGACTTTATAGAAAACAGTAATACCAAATCTCTCACGGCTGTATGCAGAGGATTACTTCATAAAACTGAGTCAAAGACGTACTCAATAAGTTCCTATACTTTTTTTAGTCGACTTTTACATTAATTTATCAGCATATTTATGTCCGTTCATCATTCAAAATACGTATTTACATGTGGGAAAGTTGAAAAGATGCTTACCTAATTTATAAGCTGTTTAAATTACTGTTCGTACTATTTTATCAAAAAGTGCCGAGTAAGTAGCATTCTATTATGAAACTAAAGGCGCGTATCGGCGATCTGACCTTGATTAAAAATTCCCATATGCCCATAACGTCGCTATATCCGTCAATGTCAAACGGTTCGTCAATCTAACCCAAAATACATGAGGCAACACGGCCCCCCGCCAACAAGACAGATAATTGGAGTAGTGGAGCTTCCACTGCATGAAAAGTTAAGTTTCTGGAGGCGGCCCTAAGCTGCTCTCTTTGGAAGTGGTGAGACGAATAGAAAGGACAATGGGAAGAGGTCAGATTTGTGGAGGCCGGCTTAAAACCAGGGTACCACGGGTGATGCTTTCTCTTTCCATCTCCAAAGAGCGGAGTGCTCCTCGCTGGAATCTCAAGAAGGGTAAAGGGTAGGGGAGGTGGTCTAGCGAGGGAACGGTTGGTTCGGGCCTGGTCCTTTTGCCCCCGTTACTGTCGACTAATGCGCCTCCATCTCGAGAAGGGGAAAGGTCCCAGGCATAAAGGGCATTCAGGCGGCACTTGGAGAAAGGATGTGTGGAGAGTACTGGTGGAAATGGATGCTTGACGCGGAGGAATAAATGGAGATTGAGATGTCGAGAAATTCGAGGAGATGGACCATCAAATTGACACTCACTCCTTCTTGTCTTCTATCTCTGCGTTTTCTTTCAAGACAATACATATAAGAGCATGCATTTCAAGTGTTATGACAATTAGTTTCATTTCCTTTGAAACGGTGGGAAATATATGGAATAACTGATAGAAATTCGTAATGAGCCAGATAAATTATAGCTATATTTGTTTATTACCGCATTTTTTTAATAATTTTGATGATTTTGTGTTCAAAAATGCTCATTCAATACTGATAAAGAGACTTGGACAACGACTTAGGGGTCTCTTTAAATGCCTTCTAAACTTCATGTAGGGGTCAATATGACATTGACGGTTCAATTGGGGGTCGATAGAAAAAAAATTCTATTAAGAATCACTTCAATGGTGACTAAATAGATAAATATTATTACATTTCATAGCACATTTCAATGTGAAATGTGTCAGTTAATTTTTAAAATAATAAATTTACCATCATTATCATTTTCAATCTAAGTCAGATCGCCGATACGCACCTTTAATTTCATAATAAAATGCTACTTACTCGTCACTTTTTGATAAAATAGTACGAACAGTGTTACCTCTTTGAACGGAAAACCTTTAAAGAGGCTCCACTGTAAAACTACATGCCTGTCTTTGTGTTTATATTTAATTCATTCATTTTCACAATCCCAAAAACAGCACCTGATTGGCCTCTCACTTCTGGTGAAGTAGCAACGACAACAGGCGGACTCAAACAACTGTGTCCTGAGTGGCGATAAATCCACCCACATGGGTCATCCCATCCGACCCATCGAACCCGCGACCACCTGGTTAGCAGGTGGGGACTTTACCCCATCGTCAATGGAGCTGGCAAATTATATTCTGTCCACAAAATAAAAGTTCGACATCTAAATAATGCGACCTATAAAATGTCATCTTTACGCTCTATTTGTCTCACAACTTAAGTTTGACACTATATGTTGTGAAATGGGCAAACAGAGGAAACACGTGAGGAATTAGTACTTTTCTGTATAAATTCCACTATGGGGAAAAATATTTTAGAAGCGGAAACACAAACAAAATATTTAGAAAAGAAGCAGATGCATATTTCCACCTTATTTTTGAGTTCTTAGTCATTTATTGTAACTATTCCATTACATTACCATATTTCATGTCAAAATGCGGTAGTTCTACAGAAACGGCACTGGTGTTGGCTCCAATGGCTGGAAAAAAGTGTTCATTCAAATTACTTTTGAGGTATTGTCTTTAAATTTTGTTTACCATTATTCTGGTTGTGAAAAATTAATCGGATGTGATCATTAAAAAGTATGGATAATGAACCCAATATCAAAAAAGGTGGAATTAAGAGTGTGTTTCGAATCGTACATTTGCGGTGCCACCTCGTATGGCATAAGTATTATAAGTATCATGGCCACGAGCAACTATCGCGCCACAGTTAGTGCATCGAGAGCAAAGTCTCGAATGTATCGCCATCAGGGGTGCCATAAATTCATTTAATTAGGTTTCTCACTTCCCAACACACCAGCGCAATAACTTCCTATTTGTTTCAGCCACTATACTCTTGGCAGTGCACCTGGAAACAACTTCGAATCGGAAGCAGAGCTGCTGGGCGCAAGAGTGTGCTCGAGGATGAAAATACTTGGATATACACATCTGCGATGGCAAATCACCCTCCCTCTACATTACGACATCAAACAACCATCCGATCTTCCGTTTTTTCGGGCATGACTTTGTGGAATTTGCTCAGCATTGTAAATAATAAGTATAACTTAGTTTTTTCACATAGATTTATATCAAAAAGACGACCTAGGTTTCGACGAAGCTCGTCATCATCATCACCTGATAATGACGAGCTTTGTCGAAACCTTGGTCATCTTGCTGTAATAATACTAAGTGGAAAAACTAAGTTATACTTATTATTTACAACCATCCAACAAACCAACAACAAAATAAGTAAACAAACTCTGAATTTTGAACCTGATGAATCCGTAATAGGAAAAACTCATTCTGCAATTCGAAGATGAAACTGTGGAAAAGTATAACGTACTTTATTTGAATTACGAATAAATAAACTTTCGTATACTACGCGGTGAGGAATGACATTTATAAGCATAGAGTGTAAATATTTCGACAATAAATTACCATATATTCTTCCGTGACTTAAGTGTTCACTCATTGTCGTATCCAACAAACCACAGAATATCGTTTTCTCAATGCACACCGTTTCATTCATCCTCGTAAGCGAGCGCTGATGTGATCTGATCTGCAACTAGTGATTCTTCAAGGAACTATATAAAGAAGAACTAACCACCTGAATATTTTTCGATGTGCTTCCCTCTCTCGACTCCACTCACAACGGCATAATCAACGAGCCGTCTCGTCGGTTCCCTTCGTCCGTTCCTCTTAAAGCAAAGAAAGGCGCCGCCGCTCTGCAGCGTCACCGCCACCTGTTGGCGATGAAACGAACTCGGTGGATGCAGGCCGGTGATAGGCTCTTCAGTACGTGTTCACACGGCCATGAGCGCGGACTTGAATATTGAACCGTCGCGACGGAAAACCTCCATGCAATAGAAAAGTTTCAACATCCGGACTGAAAAAAGGACATTTTGAATTTTGGCGAGGTATTTTTTTTTCGATGTCATCCAACTGTTCGTCGCGTTAGCACGAGCTTCATAGAGTAGGTCTTCCACACAGAATCTTCCAAGAGGAGAAGCGTAGCGAGTTTTATCCGTTTCGACTGACCTATTTTTTCGGATTATTCCTTTCTTGCTAGCAAAGGTACAGTTAAAAATCGAACATCGTCTTCGCCGAGTCGCGGGGTGATCGCACCGGAAAACGTGATACGAAATACGCTCACTGAAATAGAGTTGATGAGGACCCTCCCTTCTCCTAATTTCTCATTTCTAGGAACAGTTCTTAACACTTGACTGTTAACGCTCTCTTTGTTGACGTGAGTGATCGCATGGGATACCATAATATCCCACTTCTATTTCACATAAATAGCTTAAAACTTTGTACATTTCTATCTGAAGGGTTACATAACCATTAAAACACAACTCGTTAAATAAATGCAACAAAATCTTTATTTTGACGTTTATAGTAGTTCACAGTCACCGTCACATCTTGAATAGTCACTATTCATCACTTTCTGTTTCACTGTCATCATTAAACTATATTCAATCAAATAAAAACTAGTAAATTTGATATAAAACCTATAGAATCAACAAAAGAATGCCATTAACTATTCTGGCATCTATACTTAACAGTAAATCTTGGTTGTGTGAGAGGTCAGTGAAAAAGATCGCGTATGGCACTCAGGTGCTCCTATGCGTTTGCTACGAGATAACTATTATCACAAAATAAATACAATTAGATAAATATTGAAAAGATATTAAAACTTGATCGCCTACAAATTTTCAAAAGAAATCATCAAGAAACACAATGATGCGTAGTAAACTTACCTAATACCGACGAAAAGAAAAGCTTCATGTTGTCTGTACAAAACTATCATGTTAGAGGTCGCGTGGGATACTCAGGTGTCCCAAACGACTTTGCGACGAGACACTAACAGTATATATAAAGTCGCAGAGTTGAAACGAAAGTGGGTGGGTAAGAAAACTTTGCTTGAAAGGTATTGAAATGGTGAGAAGACTACGTTGTATTACAAAGCATCAATTCTATAATATATTACCTTGGGATACCGTGCTATACCAAGCGAGCACTGGGGTGATAAGGCAATATGTGATATATTAGGACCCATCTCTAGCGCTTAGTATAAAACTAGGATTATACCTATATCGCCTATAAAACATATTGGTATGATAACCCTACGAGAGGAACAGCAATTATCGCAGATCTCCGGGGTTAAAATACCTGAAGTTATATTTCGTCGTCTATTCGAAGAACTTTCCCATGGGAAAATTATCCAATGCAGAGGCGAGGACAAACGCACCCTCCTAAAGCCAGGACCGTGCGATATCAACCTGGTCGGTGAGGAAGAAAGAATGTGAAACCTCTTATAGAGGTGGCAGTATATTCAGTCTTCTTAATGAGTCTACTGTCCACAAACTGGTTCCGGAATAGGTTAGTCTCATCGTTTGACGACCAGGATGCCCAAGATTCCAAGCCTTCGTTACAAAATTCAAAATATCGAATCTGTCACTCACATCAACTCTCTAGCACTCCAATTCCCTTAATCTATTTTTTCAGAGGGGCTTCTCCGTCAGCAATGTCAGCATATTTTGATGCATCTTTGCAGCAAGCAGGAGCAATATCAGCGTATTTTGATGCATCTTTCTTCAAATTGTAAATAACCTTTGTCCTAATCGTATTCCGACATGTAAATAATCGTAAATAAATACGCGATTCTTACACCTCCTCTCCCAGTCAATTTTAATGCAGTTATGTTGGTAGAGTTGCTTACCATGAGCTGTTTTTGTTCCTCAGCTTCTTAGATGACCCCTACAACACAAACCTTCCCCTCCTTGAAATCACGATTCACACGCACGATCTCCATCAAGTTTCGCGAGGATTGAACTCCACAATCCTGCAGTACGAAATATTTACGGCTAAATACATATACACCATTGGGATAGGTCTACCGCGCTCTAAGTAACCAAACCTGATTTATGAATTCAGGAGTAGTGTATTTCAGAGCGACACAGGGAATATTATCATGACGCCTCACTACATCTCTATATCTGACAGAAGCAATAAAATAAGAGAGATACATTGCCGAACAGATAGGTATAAAGACTCGTTCTTTCCGCGCAAAATAAAAAGCCACAATAAAAACAGAGCGTCACTGAATACACTGCCATAATACACGTCACCATTTCACCTCTCTAAACTTTATCCCTTACATCATTATACGGCTGGTGTCATAACACCCCCTGCCATTCGCAGGGTATATAAATGTAGATGTAGATGTAAATTACCAAACCTTGAGTAGAGAGACTACTCTTACTACTGCGTTCTCTAAATATTCAGGTTAGTTTAAAACGGTATTCGATACTTGCACCACGGGTTAAGACTCACAGCGAAAAATGTTATTAGATATCCAACATTAATCCAAAAGGCACAGTGCTTTAACCGAAGTAGCTCCTCCTCTACAATGCTGTATCGGCTCTTCAACAGCGCCGAAATCACGAGAGGGTGTGAGTTGAATCCCCTTTAGAGGCGACGTTAAATTCCGGTAGCTGTGGTGGTGGTAGTCGCGCAAGCCATCAACTACGCCTGTAAAGGACGGCTTTCGAAGGATCCGAAAATCATTCACTGCTTCGCTTCCACGATAACCACCGAATGAGGTTCAAATGCGACTTTGAAAGTGAATGAAAACATTGAATTCCATCTATTATTTTGGTATCGTTTAAGGTGACTAGTGAGATATGCGTAGTTCCTTTGAGTACTCATATTACATATTCTTCAGTAAGCGTAAAAAATATATTAAACCGAATTTCATGAACGTGCATCTATTGATGCTCTGGAATGCTACATATATGCAATTGATTTTATTCTAGAGAGGATATTCTTTTCCTTGCTTCAACTATGTTGATTAGACTTTTCGGCGCCGCATTCGAACTTTTGGCTTCATCATTTTGCATTACACCGAATTGAAAAAAAAACTCCTCGGCATTCCATTCATTAACATTGTCTTCGATCAGTCTGTACTAGTGGTTTTTATTTAGTAAGAACTCAATATGTCACCATACATAAGTCTATTTCTTAATTTTTCACGATAGTTCCTGCATCATAAAGTTGGAGATACACAGTAATATTTCACTGTCTAGCATTTTCAATATTTAAAATATAACTGGAAATAAAACTATTGAGGGGAAATTCATATGGCGCCGTCATTTCGCGATGGAATTTTCATTCATTCCTCAGTTTCAACACAACTTTTTTCAGTATATTAAAATTTTATACCAAGTGATTCATATTTGTTAGTGAGTATCTCAAGTAGAGCCGTGGGTTACACATAACAGAGCAGTATTTGCACCTCCATCTTTCCAACAGATTACCGTATCATCCCAATGGGCACCACCCAGACAGTAGGAGATCAAATTTCCACGTCGGGATTACTTCCTTCCCTTCTGTAACTCCCTCATTACCCAACCTTGATACGTTCTTACCGTCACAGTTCACCTGAGAAAACGGAGTGCGTCTCCCACAATAACGACGAAATGCGACGCCATTACCGCACACGACGGTAGTAAAAACAACCTCTCTCAGAGGAGCGCACGTGTACGAGTGTGCCCTCATTCCCTCTCCAGACAATATCCACACGACCGCCCTCTCTAATCTGAACTCTTTCCTCGAAAATTTCCCTTCCCCTGCTACAGACGGGTGACTTGACTCCGTGGTCTATCAGCCGCATCTCGTGGGGAACACATCCCCCTTGCTTCCCTCCGCAAAAACCATCGCCTACTTCCCCATCTCATAAAAATAATAATAATAATACTCAGACTGGTGCTCCATTAGCCTCTTTCACACCAACTTCCCCTTCGTTCTTTCCTCCTCCCTCTCCTTATTCTTAAACTCAACTACCTCTCACGCATTCCCTCTTCAATGTTATAAAACCAATTCCCTTCCCCCTGTTCCAATCCCCACACACCTCCGCAAATATTTCCCCGCCCGCCACGATCGACGAATCTCTTCCCTCTCCGTACTCATCTCCTGCGTCGAGCCACCCCTCCTCTATCTCGCTCTTACGTCTCAACAATCGCGGTGATCCAAAGAGGAGTGAAAGACAAATTAATTTAAGATTCTACCCAATAGCCTGGGTTCCGTACTGCTTCATTTTGGGAGGATGCTAGAGTTGCCTAGGTGGATCAAACAACATAATTACCTATAAGAAATGGAAGAAGTGTTAGCGTCTCAAAAAACATTGAGATCGAAGCGCAAGATATTTAGCGTGGTTGATCGAGGTATATTTTTTCAATTTATGTCAAATATCTATCAACTATACAGCTGGCGCTAAGGTGGAATAACTTAGAAAATCCAAAAAAATGAAAAAGAAGCGTGAAGTATATCGCTAAATATTAGGCAGTGAGTATATTTCTCGTTTGCAGCTAATCCGATAGCAAAATAGAAAAACGTAAAGCACTTGGAGAGATGAGAGAGTGAACTGTGGAGAAGAAATGGAAGTGAAGTGATTTCAAAGCGAAATGGAGAAGCAGTGACTTCAAAAGATGAGGAAGGAGATATGAGGAAAGAACTCTGTTAAATTATTGGGCATCATGATCGCAAATATTTCACATTATATCGAAAGACAGTCGCAAAATTAAGATAAAAATTATATAGATTTATATATAATATATATAAATAACTAGAACCTTATTAAACGCCTTATAACTAGATTATTGAAGGTAATCCGATTGAAATGCGTATGTAAAACATGTGAGCAACGTCGTAGAACAAGTAAAATATAGAACAATTGTAGGAAGTACATGAGCTCTACAAATAGAAGAGAAAGAATTTCACCATTAAAAAACAATTATACTTAACCGGGATCCGAACCTGGATGACCACACTTCCTGTCAAGTACGTGTATCGGTTACAAAACCAATCCCACTTAACTCACAAAATTTTGTTGGGTATTTACATGAACTATATGTCCTCATCTTCAGCTCACATAGTAACACCTAAGACGTGGGGTTGTGGAGGCTAAACCCACCATTGTCGCTTAAGAACGATCAACTTCGGACATTTATCAAAATCACTGCAAATGTACAAATATTATGGTACGCTGTCTTGCTCTCGAGTGAATACAGAAAATCTTCATAATCGTTACACTATTCATGAATCCTCCCTAAAAGAGGAAAGGTAATACTAACTGGAATTGAGAGTGAATTGCAGATTAGCAGTCTCACAACCTCTCCCGGCGATCGGACAAGGGATCAAACGCAGCATGGTCATACAAGTGTGAGTGAAATTAAAATGCCTAACGGGTGACTCTGGAAACAATGCCGTTTCAAAATATAAACAGCGTCACGGTATGATCTGCGCAGATCACCTGTAATCTGTTAGCGAAAGGCGAATTTTTTCACTGTTTTGACACAGATCCATTATGATCAAGGGGACTGTGATAAACATGATGTGGACGAGGTACGATATAACGCTGATGTTAAGATTTGCATAACTGAGTCGAGAAGGCCGCTGAAAATAATCACCAAATGGCTGCCAGCACATACCTGCATTCCATTTTAAATCGCGTAACCTAATCAACTTATTTCCAAACATTGAATGTAACAAATGATGTGGTACGAAGTCACTCGCACGGGTGCATATACACCATCATACAAGTACCACATCATTTGTTACATGCAATGTTTGGAAATTTGTCCATTTCGTCGTTTTAATAACGACAATGTCGGGTTTATCCACCGCGACAGTGGCTTTGTAAGCATGACTTCGTCTCATGTGCTACAATGTAGACTTGAGGCCTGAACATCTAGTTCGCATAAACTCCCCTCGAAATTCACCTTGAAAGAAGATGGCTTGGTGGTGCCCCCCTTGGACGCCGGACTACTAATAACGGACTTAAGTTATAAATGAAACAAAATGACTATTATTGATAAAAATATGTATTTTGCATAACAAACTGAAATAAATATATATTGAACTAACTGGCTAACACACCTGACCGGCAATTGAGAGATCCGGGTTCGAATCCCGGTCAAGTCAAATAATTTTTTCATAGCGAATTTCAACCCTGGTGTCTAATCAACTTAATTAGAAACTTGGAGAAGATCTAATAACTCAATATAGAAATCTAAACACCTTAAAACCATTTACCCATCATTATTTTCTAAATATTTGAATGCCTGATGATGGTGTGAGTCCAAATAGCGCGTCATCTAATCAAGAAAAAAGTTGTTGGAGAGTATAAGGGTTTAAAATAAAATCATGAATTTTTTAATTCACTTTAAATCTCGTTGAGCATAATAACTGTCTCCGCTTATATTTACGAAGAAAGGAAAGAGTAGATATTCGCTCTAAAACATCTGATTTTGTCCTGGGAAACATCATCACCGCATAAAGAGAAGCACATAGTTTTTGGATCTGAAATAAGCATAAGGAACAGGATGTAGTTTTCATGGACGCTGAAATGTGAAAATTTTTTGCAGAAAATGACCTGAAGGAGATAGTTACGTCAGGAATGGTGTATTAAGCATAAATGACTCGAGAAAGAAATAGCAGGAAGTAATAAAAAACATTGAATAGACGTGATAGGAGAGAATATTTTTTAACGACTATGAACATTCGGCTGCCTAATTTTTCAGGAATATCAGAAAATTCCTTACTCGGAAAGTTGAGTTTGAATATCAGGAGCACTTATATTTATAACCCGGCTCAATGTTTCATCTTTACGTATTCTCACATGAGTATTTCTTTATTAAGCATTACCCACTTTTCGACTTTTTCAATTAGGTATAATAGCAAATCTGGAGTTAAATAAACCAAAAAAAGAAATGGGGTTTGTTTCCACGGAGTTGCGAAATTTTGGGAGGAAAAATTACTTTAAAGATATTGCGTACTGCAGTCAAAAACTACGGAATATATTCATTGGGACCACAGTCATATCATTGAATATGAAAGGAGATAAGCCAACTCGTTTCTTAATTGAACATTCCACCTCAAAGGATATTCTTCGTGTGCGACGATATTATCTTTATTTGAGTCGTTCCGGGTTGAATGAACTCTCCTAATGGCGCAAAGCTAAAATTTCCAATCCCTTTATTGGATGAAAAAATTCTTCAACGGTTCTTAAGGATGAACTCGCTCAGCGTAAAAGCTCCAAGTGGAATTACATCTGGAATGAAGAGCCTTGTGATGCGGCAAGGCGTGGATGTACTGAGCCTCGATAGAAAAAAAATATAACGCCACTATGGCTACAAAAGTTAATAAAATGTTATTTGCAAGACAGTTTAATAAGAGGGACTTTAGAAAATAGTATTAGTGTAGGATAAGGTTCAATTGTGGGTTAGCTGTTTTAGATTATAGAGTAGCTGCTGAACACAGTGCTAACCCAAATTATTAACGCGATTAGCTGACAAGAAACTATGTATATAAATAGATTGATAATCTCAGTCAATACCATTAAATCCATTTAGTATTTAATCCATTAGTCCAGCATTTGAATACATATTTGTTTTAATAGTTGACCATCCGCGGTTATGTGCAATAAGCTGCGTCAAACAAGTACCACTCATTAAGCCTGGTGAAAACCAACACTGAATTTATTTTGAGCTCCTAATCAATGTTTTCATATTTAAAGGTTTTAAACACTTTTTTTTCATTTATAAAAGCTAACTGCGATTATCTGCCGTCGTAAAATGCTCGGTTTTGAATATTCCCTCAGTAACTTCAAATTATTTAGAGAGGGGGAGAGTAGGAGACTATTATAACATTATTTTTTTCTCAAATAGGTGATTGAACGACTGTCTTATATCAAGCATCAATTCTTTCTTCTTCTGGTATTGAATCATCTAACACAGTGCTCATAGTTTTTTTTCTGGTTTTCTACTTGAAGGTACCCAAAACTGAGGAAATACCCTCCATTTAGAAAAAGTGGGTACATTGGCAAGGGAAAAGCAAGGAAGGAATGCTGGAGAAAAACCTGGCACGGGCATTAGCCTGATCTTAACGAAAGGCGCAAATGGAACCATGGTTAAACATCAAATCAGAACGACGGAGTACTTGAATGTATCTCCTCCAGACACACAAGTAGGGATTAGGGTAGCAATAAAAATTTTCTGCCACCAGCAGGATTAGAAACCAGACCTTCAGAATGGTAGGCCAGTGCTCAAGCCACTACACCATGACGATCTCTTATGTTTTACCGGCCGTTCATCTAGAAGGGTCTGAATTCCTTAGAACTTCAGGGGGTTAAGAATCCATTAAAAATATGGGTAGAATTAATATGTACACAAGGCCCTCAGTGGAAACTACTAAGTTACTAAAAACGCTACTTCTGTCCTTTCCAATTCTCTTCTGAATTCGTCACCTTTCCTATTCTTCAAAATACCCCTTGCAATTTCCACAAACTCAACGCTCTCCCAACTCCTCCGATCATCCCACAGTTATCCGTATCCCTTCTCACTACCGACCAGCATCTCCATTCCTCAATACTTTCACCTTCCGATGCTTTTCTTTCGTACCCGATCGTCGACTCCACGGAGCATCTCCTTCCTTACTGTCCCTTTCTTGGTTTCTTCCTCTCCCCATTTCATGCAATAATTTAACTGGAATTGAATTTACGTGTCACTTACATTTGAATTTGCAATGATGAAATATATCAATTAAATTATCATATGGTTCAATGAACTACTAGAAACGCTCACGTTTACTTTTTACACCATTCTTATAAACTAAATGCTTTGAGTAACCTTCTACATACATGTTAAAAAATACCTGCTGTCAGCCCTTGGGGCCGGATTTAATTTTAGTCGTTTTTCAGAAATTATGGGTTCATTTAATTAGAATCATGTATATTATTTTTTGTATGTTCGTCCCGTGTTTCCCCAATTCTAGTTTAGGTACATAATTAGTAATATAGTCCTTCAAAGGCCAATAGTGATTATTCAATCTATATTTAATTTAACAAGATTATTTTATAGCACTTTTTCCCTCAACTGGGCTCGGTTATACGCAATTTGTACTTTATCCACCGCTAACCACTAAGCACACAAACGCATTTTATTCTGTGCTGAAGCCAAACGATAACAAATTGGGGAATTTGCCGGAAGATCCCTCTCTCACTTCGCTCCAAAAAATCATTAATTTTTATTTGCGACACTGGCCTTATCATTCCACTCAAACATTCCAGTAGATGGCGTGCAACACGGAGGCAAGTGCATGCATTGAAGTACATGGAAATTTCTCCCGAATTTTCCTGTTTTGGCACGCTCATATTTCTAAGGAATTGACTCGACTACTTCGCGACTGGTGCGCTATTGATACGAACGAAGGAAATTTCCAGTCACTACCTTTCTAATAGGTTAGCTGTACCGGTAAGATCATTCAAGGGGAAAATATCAAAATTTTAGAATCAAGTGAGATGAATACACAAGGCAATCAGTTATTCCGGTGATCTTCATATAAATTATGATGGTTTATTGAGATTGAAATCCTGTGAACTAAAGAAATAGATCATTGTCCATAGTATATTTTTTCAACATTTGAAATTCTCTCAAATGATGGATTACAAAAGTAATTAGAGAAATTACGAACAGATAATATGGTGAAATCATCAATAGGAGACATTTACAAGTGATTTCTACAAATACTGAGAATCGAAGAAAAATTTTCCAGTGATACTCCCTTTAATTTGGGATTCCCAATAGGCACTGTGTTGGGTCCATTACTATTTATCCCTCATCAATGATATCTGTGTTGATGTGGATTCTTCTATTTTCCGTTAACATCACCTAGTGCATTACGAACAAGTACGATGTTGAAGAAATCTATGAAAAGGACCAAAATAAATTATACAACTACGAATAAAATAATTTTAACATGAGTGAATGCAAACAATTAACATCAACAAGGAAAAAACAAAGAAATACAAGTGTAAACTGGGGAAAATATATTTAACTGTCATAATAACGGATACGGTTACTTCAACTTTACGTAAAATCTCGCATGAGTAATATATCTTAAGGCGGCTGGAATAGCCTGTAACTTTGTAATAAATCAAACGTTGTGTCCTCCATGGTTATATTATTATGAGTGTAACCGGTTTCGTCAGTTACGGGCAACATTGTAGTCTACCTGATGATTGCTGTAGTGTACCTGATGATGGCGTAACTGCCGAAATCGGTTGTACTCTTAATGACAAAACGGTGGAAGACACACAGATTCATTTTCTACAAAGTCGACCATCCACCAAGTGAAATCTTCAACTTTTGAATCTAACCTTAAATTATCGGGATCCACCAAGTAAAATCTTCGACTTTAGAATCTAGCCATTAATTATCGGGATTAGTTAATGTTAAATATAATGGGTTGTTGTTACGAAAGTAAGTAAATGGCCAACATAATAATTGTTGGAGTACACAATTATAAAATATAAAGAAAAGAACATATAAATCACTCTTAAAAAATTCTAGAATTGAGGAATTACATAGCAGAATGATTCACCTGAAGATATGATTAAGATGATTTCGGAGAATGTAAAAATGTTGGGAAAACAGCAAATATTATTTTGAAAAGACGCATTTTTCTACTTTTCTATTGTTTTCAATTTTTATTCCACAAGGCCAAGTGAGAGAGGGTATATTACAAATTGACCTTTAAAGGTTCTTTTTTTCGCTTTGAAAACAATTACTGCCCATCAAACCTGAAGGAAGCAGCGTAATGACATATTTTTATGCATAGTGGGAAATTTTTATAGTCGCATTAAGAGTTGAATTTCTGAAGAAACCGTGATGTAAATCTCCATAATTTTGTAGCCGCCACCAGTTGAAGGCAAAAATTAGGCTTCTCCCGCAAAACGCCAGCTTTCAAATTATTTTACCTTGGAAAGATAAGGGCAGGTATTAATGGGACTTGCGACAAAGTTGAGCAAAAACTTTTCTCTAATAAGCTGCTGCTCTAATAAGGTGCTGAAGTTTCCCAAAAGGGTCCTCGTGTGAATCTTTAATGACAACTTGAGTCTCCACAACAAGTTCTCAGACCTACTCTGACGCTAGAAGTACGACTCTTGTCATTTAAATTCAAGGGATGGGGTTCCTTTATTTGATTTGAGCATATTTCATGTAATTGGGACATCAGAGAAATTCAGACATCTTATTTGCTGTCACAGGATTTCATTAAACCTGCGAGCGGAAATACACAGCGGATGAGTTTTTTTTTTAACTCGACTAGGATTTGGTAATAAGAACCCTTTGTTACGTAATTGAAATCATAAAAATCCATACAGTTGAAATAATGACCGATTTAATTATTATGAATACATAAAATACCTACACCTTATATAATTTTCAAACTGTGGAGAATGAATTATAAAGAACAGCATTTTTGAGTAGATAAATAATTATTTACTGAGCAGGAAAATCCAGAATAAATGTACTTCTCGTTTATGGTATCTTTAAGAGTAAAATAAAATTACTATGAAAAAGTAATGGCGAGAGCAAACAGAGAAACAAACACACTCATAAACGTATTTAACTCCAAGTTAACTGCATTACGTCTGGAGGAACTATTTGATTACCCTGATACTTTTCAAATAGAAAAGCATATTGACTTCAATATTACATCAATAGCTACAATGTTTCTGACAAATTATCACGGAGTTCATAACAAATGAACATTATGAATCCTTCAAAAGCAGTCTCACGGCATCGGATAAACAAATCTGTGAATGACGTAATTTTCTGGGGCAATCGCAAAGAAAAATTTCAAATTATATAGTAAAAAAAATAAACGTTAGGTGCGGTATTTTGGCTGCATAAAGCATATCGTAACAGTAGCAATAACTATGCTCCCGGATAAACTCCACTTTCTCCGGCGAGATATTGTAGAACAGCATATTTAACAATGATACTCAAACGATATCGTACTGTCTATTTTGTTTTTTTTGTAATTTTGCTTCCAATTGAATTCAGGGAGCATATTTAAGAATGATACTCAAACGATATCGTACTGTCTACCAAATTTATTTCAAACTCTTACAACGCGTGTTTTAACTGTCTAACTGACTGTTAGGGGCCATGAGGGTTAGGTTTGAACTGCTCTAGATAATTCCGATCACAAGAAATTACGAAAGAGTTCGTGATTTTGGCGAAATCAAAACAGTCATAAAAAACTAAGTCAGTCATTTTGTTTTTTTTCTCGGAAGATTATTACTGACGGAGATATATATCGTAGTTAGAGACGGAACAGGCAAAACATAAGACACTTAAGTTATCCATCTAAATAGTCACAACTCACCAGAATCTCAAACCGGTCGTTGTTGTATCACGTGACTCCTTAGTTCCGTGATCTGGATCATCTCGAGTGATTTTAACATAACTCTCCACGATTGTTAACATAGATATTTCCTATGGAATCACCACCCTCGCTAGATAGACTACACTTTTTACTTTAAACCTAAATATAATTAGTAACAATTTGAACCGATTGAAATCTCCCGCATAGTTTTGTTTTCTGCGTGACTAATTCGTAGCATCCACGGACTGATAGTGTACATAATACCAACCAAGAGATGTATCTAAACACATGCACTGCATTTCGACATGCTCGCCAGGGTAGCATTTTCTCAGTTTCTGGTTTACCCGTAAATTGTTGTTCACACTGGCCTCACATTGCGGCCAGTGGCCCTAGTAATGTTCGAGCTTGAGCAGTGAAGAGTGCGAGGGAGCGGGCGTGTAGAATCACCCAGAGACACATAACCAAACAGGTGTGGATGTGCGCCGGATTCCTTGACAAAACAAACCACTCAAAATTCCTACTACATATTGCATTTCACTCCCGGCGCAAGAGGCACTGGATATGTAGATTAGAATCCCTGGCCGGGCGAATGCTTTCTTTCACAAAACATTTTGTACTACCGTGAATCCTTGAGGTTAGGTGCAACCAGGAATGCAAACTTTGGCATCGCTAAACTCTAGCAGCTAATTTGCCAATTTATTTACCCTGTCAGTACCCGTTGCACTCTTGACTCTTCCTGAATGACAAATGGAAAGCAGTAAAAGTACTAAGGTAAACATCTAGGAGCTTATGAGGCGTTGGAGGTGGTCGAATAGAAGTATTTTATTATCTGTCCCACTGAGGTAAACGAAAAGGATACTACGTCATCAAACAGAAGCCTGACGACCGATATAACAACCATATTCTTTAAACCTGCTCTCTCCTTACTTTCAGATGGAGAGCACGACAAAATGGACGAATTAACCGATTTAAAGCAAGATTTTTAACCATCTGTTAGAAACTTAGGGCAAGTAACTCTTACAAAATATATTTGTTGGTTAGTTCTTTGGATTCCACTCAATTTTATGGGTAAATTTCATCGGAATGCGGATAATTATCTATTTAAATAAATAAACAATATATGCTATGAGAATTCATATTAAATAACTAAATAAATACTGAGATTGATAATAAGTTATCGATGGAAAACATAGAAAAATAGCAAAACCAGGGCGTCATTATACCAGCACTATAGAAAAATTAGGGTCAACGAAGATGCCATATTGGCTTCAGCTTCTAGAATTGGCCAGAACAGTAAGCCCAGTCACCACATACCTCAAAGATCTGTCCAAACTGCGGCACTAGGCAGAGTGTTTTCTGGGAATGAAAAGATCCACCTCCGATTCAAGTTAACGCGTGCGTAATGCCAACACATCCTCAATAACATCCGTCGCTTCCGAACTCCTGGAGAGGGAAGTGGGCGGCTGGGGTGGACCGCATGCGGAGGAGAGGAGATGAGGATTAGTATTCCGAAGGCGACGAAGGAAGGAAAGGCAGAGGAGTTGGAGAGAGAGAGAGAAGGAGAGAGGGGGAGATAGAGAGAGTGAGAGCGGACGAGTGTCTGTGAGGATGCTGTGTGCAAGATAGACAGAGGGCAATGAGGAGTCAAAGGGTGGCGGAGAGGGGTGAAAGGGTTGGAATGGCCGAGGAAAGGGTGCGTCGGTTCCGTTATGCCCCGTTCCGGACCGAGCCCACTCCTCATGTAGCTGCGTACTGATATACCGGAGGAAAATCCCTAATACATGCATTCCCTCTACCTAGGTGTTGAAGTTGTGCAGCTCTCTTTCAACACCCTAGTGAAAAGCAGGCAGAAAAGTCACCGCGAGCTTTTATTTCACTTAGATGCCGTTTTCCATTATGAATGACACGCGTATGTACTGCAGAAGGAAAGATAAATGAGGAATATCTAACTCATACATTTCGTGAGAAATTAACAAAAATTTAGTTTGGCTGTTTTCTTGACTACTCTTAAAAATAAAATACTTACTCTGTGCATTCATTTTTACAGAATCACGTAAAAGGCTTCAATTGTAAAGGCGGTACCGCCGTTCGGCGAGAAAAAATATGGGTTAATTTGATACACTTACACAGGTACATTTTCTTAACCACTAAGAATTTGGATAATAGAGATAAATATGTTTGTGCCATTAATATTGAGCTATTCACTGCATGCTTCTTACAGCTGCAGAGGTGTAACGGTTCCGTTTATGACTACCGTTTGTTGTGTATAAAAATATTTTACCAATCTATTCAATGAGGTTTCTCGTAAAATTCTTTATAAAATATGATGTGACCATTTTAATAAGAATTATCGTGATACACCAAAATATTCCCACTGCAGGATACCATATAGTACAAACTTTAAGCTATCCGGGACTATCCACGGAGATCCACTTATACGGAGTCACTCGCAATGCACAAATGTGCGAAATTCCACAGAGAAAAAAATCATCCACCTTGACCGCCTTGACCGGTCAAGGCGGATGAATTTTTTCTCTGTGGAATTTCGCACCATATCGTACGCTTTCGACAATAGAGATATTACATTTTTTAGAGAGATAAAGATTTAAAAAGAAGGCATCCATGACGCGGATACCATCTATCTTGAATAGGCAGAACTTAGTGTTTACTCATGACTGCGCTGACTTAGATAAGTTGTCTTCTCGAAAATCTGACACGCAGACAGAAATACAACGGTAGTGCTTGCAGGCAGAACCTGATAGCATGAGTATCCCTCTGAAAGGCGATTGAATCCGGTGCCTGGTGTAAATGATTATGCAGAGGAGGTTTTCATCTTGATAAAGCCACGTCTAAGTGTATCGGACTAAGTAAAACCAGAGGCTTCTTTGTAAAAAAATCTTTTGGTTTTTATTCCAGTATTAGATTTTTCAAACAAAATTTTTTGTGAAAACAATTTTAACATGAGAGGTACTTATTGTATGGAAATTTCCCAGGCGTCAGAACTGCACAGTGAGGAAAAAAAAATGATGAGAAATTTGAGGTGACTATTGGCGGTCGCAATTCATAACTCACGGAAAAAAATTGATATTTTTAATACATTTACGCCACAGTTGGACTGATAAGGGCTAACATCGCATTCATTCAAAAAAATTTTGATCTAAATCCAAATATTGGAATATACTGCGGTGATTATTTTCTGTTATTAATTTTGTGTGTGAATTATTTGGAATTCCTCATATTAATTCCCACTGAATTATTGACGATGTATATTCTGAAACTGAAGATAATTTATATCTAAATATTCCGTTATATGAAAAATACGCGAATATTACATTAGTACCAAATAGAAAAAAATTGTTAATATTATTTTTAGGTATTGATGCCATAAAACTTCCATGTTATCTCAGTGGTTTCAGCCTGAATTTTTAGGAAATTCATTGTAAATAATGAAAAAAAAATTGTTTTATTTCCCCTGCGTCGAAACTAGTAGTATCTGAAAATATATTGATGGAATAAAACAAAGCTTTTCTTTTTTCATTATTTACATTCACATGTTTTTCAACATCCACGCAAATTTTATTTTAATTCTATGACATAAAATAATCTATTTATATGTCAGTGCGTAATAAATAAGCACCCCGAATCCAATACAGGGCTATTCCTGGTAAGAGACAAATCATCTGGTCAATGTGATATTTATGTCACACTCAATTTCTAAAGATTTACTTATTGTATTGAGACAAAACTAACGCAGCAGCATGCCTTTGAGGCACGATGTATATTCTGAAATTGAAGATAATTTATCTGAAAAATTTGGTCGGATCCAGGTTAACATGACGGCAATCTCAATTTTGTGATATTACCTGATTATGGCGCTTCATATTTCCGGCTCCTTCCCCGCAAACCCAGTGCCAACCAATTTAAGGTCGGCAGAGTTGATAATTAGATATCATTTCTCTGAAGACGTGCAGTCTCACGGCAATTTTTCTTTTCAGCCGTTAAGGACCTCAGTCGGTTTTCGTGGAGTCAGAAAATTGGTGAATCCTCCATTCGTCATTGGTGAATCGTTCCTTTTCAACCGAATTAAATCCGTTGCATTCATGTTCGAAGGCTGATTCCATTCCGGACATCGTGGACCTCTCCCTATCGCCCACCTATCAGTCGTAAAGATTAATTTACCTAATAATAATCGCTTTCACGTCATCTGCACTCTATCAGACTTTTATCTCTCCTCCAATGTATTGCCCTTCATTCCCCAATACACTCCAAAAATATACTCTCTTACATACCTCACCTGCAGACCCAGATCGCTCCCACGCACCCTGAAGTGGAGATCGATGTGGAAGGGAAGGAACCCAAGTGATCAGTGTGGCGGAATGAGGACGGGGTGTGGAGGAGAGACAAGAAGAGAGGGAGCGAGTGACCTGACCGACTCAGGAAACGATCCTAGTTCCCTTCTCCCAACATTTCTTTTCGTCACCTTGGCCTACCCATTTCACCTCCCTCTGCGTCCACCACTATCTCTATCCTTCTTACCCTGCCATACTCCTTTAACGCCCATTCCCACACACAAACAACTTACCCCTTTAGACAAGACCTCAAAACCCGAAACTTAAACTTAACGAAAATCAAACGCGAATCCTAAAAATATAATAAACAGTGAGCCCTAACCTTTGTCAGCCGTAATGGCGGAATCGGCCCCCAGAGCACGGCGAAATGCTCATTTTTTCTACCTCCTTGACCATTATCACCAATTTTATTGGATTGAGAGCCACCTTTTGGAAAATACGGCCCAACGCAATCATGTTGTTGGACGAAACAAGTTAGTGAAATGTCCGTAAATTTATCCCATGCAACTAGTTGAGGCAGATACAAGAGTGGAAGACGTCGGAAAAAAGTAACAGTCATCACTTGGTGGTAAATCTTAGAAATTGGGGTATTATTGAAGATGATGGCGGCACGAAAATTTTAAGTGCTAGTGACTTCTTCAAAGCACTATAAATCCAGTAAACTTGGTTAAAAGGCGTAATCAATGTAAGACTTCTTCAAATTCGTCCATTTTGTAAAGAATTGAACGTTATCATAGCACTATTTCTGGTCATCCTCGACAGTTTTGTGGCGTAATTTAGTCAATCACGCAGCCACAATGGTGGCACCATATATTAAAAAAAATTCTTATCGAAAAATATTCTTCCTAAAAGGGACACTTTTAGGAGCAGTCAGAACCGTGTTAGTCTCCTCAAAATACTAAATTAAGGGTGGGAACGCACATTTTCCCTCCGAGGAAGTAGAAATGTTTATCCTTCAATTTTAGCAAGCGTGCGAGCAATAAAGTGCAATACGTTTGCTCAGAGATGCAGAGAACAGCATATTTTCCATTTTCCACGTAAAATACCCGCACTGATCTGACTCAGCGAGCGATGACGGTAAAGGTGGCACGGAGTATTTCAGTTTTTTTCCATGCAAACATCTTGCCTAGCCTTGGCCACTCACGAATATATTGCTCTCATTCTGAGGAAACCTACTATGTTCTAAATGATTGGTTAAATATCTCCACATATTTTAAATAGGCCACCAAATCATCCTCTTTCATCGTAAATATAGTTTATCTTGAACTTTTTCACATTGACCTAGTGCTGCTACCTGGAGATGAACGTTATTACTTCATTCAGGACATATTCCTACACATTTCTGGCTCCCATATTTACAAAAAGTTCTCTCTCTAATTTGACTTGTAATTTTTTTCTTCGATTTCACATATTTCTCCTCACGTGTGCACCTTATTTCTTTCCAAAAAAGTAGCCATTTTGAGGGCTATGGAGGAGAGGCGAGGAGCATGGAAAGCCACTAGGATCTAGAAAATTGCCAAAATCGAAGAAATGGTCGAAATTCAACACTTTATCAGAGTATGCTTATTCAATTCCTGCCACAGTTGTCACGGTTGGTAAATCATTTTTAGTGCCTCTCAAGATCAATCAAACGTCATCTCATATAAAATACTTAGTGTGGAGGTTTTCCACTGCAACATTTCATTTCATTAACAACATTTCCTGGTTACCCCGCTAGGCTTTTCCACCCGGAGTCAACTGGTCCTGAGGTAACCCATAGGATGGTGGCGACCATTCTGAGCTGGCAGAAGTAATTATGAAATTATCTCCATACGCAACGGTATTTGCAGACACGTCCAGTTTCAAATAAAGAATAAAATGCTCATACACAGTACTCCATTGCCCCTAAACAAACAAAAATTTTACTTACTCGATTCGTCCAACAATATGATGATGGACAAACAAGCAGAAAAAATGGGTATTCCACTTGTATCCAAAAGCCAATTTCGTAATTACCGTTGGCACAGGTTATGTTTCATATTCATGGAAGTGAAAACTTCTTTAGTATGGCTAGACCGAATACTTTTCGCATGGAGAAAAATGTAGAAACTCGCGACGGGATTTGGAATACGTCACGCTGTACTTGTGCATATTAGTCTGAACTTTACGTGGTTATTACATCAAACGCCCTGTAGCGCTGGGGTTCTACTTTCCAATGGAAGTGCCTCCAAGCGGCAGCTGGAGAATCTATGGGAGGACCATGGGACTTGGGAGGTGAAAGCTATTTTAGCGGGCCCCAGCTAGACATTTTTTGTATCTAGAAAAAGGTAGAAACTCGCGCAATTAGGTATAGCATATGTACATATATACAGCATCGATCTCTCTGTCTTGTGGTCCTATATTTACAGGCAAACAAGAGAGCGAGGGAGCTTACAACATGTTCGCGCACCATCACCCAAGTATACTGCAATATAAGCATATAAATTTTTATCTCACTTGTTCATCACCACATGTGCTGTAAGATTGGGAGTATGATTTGAAAAATATAAACCAACATTGAACACTCATAAATCAAATTTTTGAGGTCAGTAAATTTATGTGATGTAAATTTTTTTAAGCCATTGATTTTACTTCATTAAATTAAGTCTTCACTTCTGTCGCAAGTTACCAGGGTCTTTACGTCAACATGTCCCGTTAATGTACACAGTCATACATTCACCATTTTATTTTTTTAATCTTGGTATCAGTCACCAAACGGAAACCTCTTCGGTCCAACCCTTCCGCAGATATCTCTCTCTTTATCCCTTTAAGACTCTCCTGGAGTGCTCAGTTGGTATGCCTGCCAGCACCTTTACGAGGGAAGAGGTGGGAATCTCCTTACCTTTCTTTGCTCTCTCTCTTTCTCCAACCCCCGCATGTGACCCTGCCGTACCTTATTCCCTCCCCGCCCCTATTTAGGAGAGGTATCCCCTTTCGAAAACTCCCGTCTCCGCCTACACTCACCCTATCCTGGAAAGATAAGGACGAGAGGGAGAAAGAGACAAAGTGCGCCAAAGCCCTGTGAACGTCGTGAAGTTCCGTATTCTCTCCCGACTAATTTGATTCCAAGAAAGTGGAGGAGACAGCGGGGGAGGTGGAGAGAGAAAGAAGAGAAAGGGAAGGGAAGGAGAGACAGAGACAAAAGAACAGAGAGAGAAAAAGGAGGAGAGTAACTTGCAATGGAAAGGAGAGAGGAAGAGAGAGAGAGACGAGGACTTTATTTGGGGACGAAACAAGGACCATATGGTCTACCCGCCAGCTTTTAAACCAGCGCAAAATCGGATATCATTTTTTGCCCGGTGGAAAATGCATTCCACAGATACATATCTTGAACCGAGAAAGCTGCGCGGAGAAAAAAATGGGGAAAATCTACAAACCCCTTTCAATACCTCCTATGATTTTACCGCAAACAGGAAAACAATATATATATTCCAACGAAATTAAATTCTCCACGAAAAAAATATTTGACTTGACCAGGATTCAAAAACAAGCAACTATCACCAAACTAAAACGTCACTCAGCAAAAAGAAACTGGAAGATTCAAGTTTTAATCCTGGTTAAGACGGATAATTTTTACAAAACAATTTTATACCTTTGGTGTATATCTTTGCACCCGTGTACGTGACGGATAGCCAAGTTTTTTCTTCATTACGCATTAATATTCTTTTGGAATGCAATCTGTAGAATTGATGGGCAGAACAAAATAACCATCATAACGCGCATTAATACCAAATCATCATTATCATCAGCTCTACAAATCGGGGTGGGACTTTGCTTACTCTGTTATATGCCTCCATTACAATCTTTTTCTTGACCTCTCCTTCAATTTTACAACTCCCAGTCCCCTTAGATTGTCTTTAACGTCGTACTGTCATTGTTTCCATGGTCCTCCTCTTTTCCTGACCCATTCTATTTCGATATACTACAGTCGTATGAACATTTTATGTTCACTCATTCTTTCTATACGGCCCATCCATGCCAGACTCATTGACTTGGAGAACCTAACAATAACTTCACCTCCCAATATCTAAACTACTAAGGGTAACTTATGGCCTATATCATTTGCTGCACGATGAAAAATGGATGCCATTGATATAGATCTTGAGCCGTGGAAGCATACCGACATAAAAAACGGAATTTGTACAGTCGTGCTATTATAAAATGGAAGGTATCATTGGATCTGAATCAAAACCAAAATTTCTGGATTCCATTTGCACCACACGAACACGTCTCAACGAATGAGCAACATTAGCTACGGGAAAAGGCCCAAAATGTGGCCTCTTCATCGCCTATGATACACTATTAAGGCTAGTCACTGCATAGTTTGAATGTCATATTTCACTATTCCAATCTGTAATATTTTGTTATTATATGTACACGAATCGAATCCAGTATGTACTACATAGAGCCTATTTCTTCATTAAGAGATCCAATATTTTGATATTTATTCTCCTTGCAGACGAATTCATATAATTTTCATTCTAATCGAATTCCACTGATGACTTACAACTGACTAATTTTAGTTAGTACAAGTTAGAGAATTGTAGAATACCAATTTTACAATATGCGTCACTGGTGTGAGACCTAAATGAAAAGGGACAATAGAAACCAATCGAGAAGGTACAAAGAAAGGCAGCACGGATGCGTAAGAGTGCTGAGAGTGTCACTTAAATGCTGCAACTGCTAGGATGACACTCTTTAGGACTAGGAAGAGAAATAAATAGACTGTGTGCACGATTGAAAACCCGAACTACATTGATAGGAACGATCACCAATACATAGTGAAACGTCACTCACTTTCGTCAGTCTCACTTGGTGGTATTCCATCATTAAAAAAATTTTAAGATGTCAACTTTTACTAAAACCACTCGATTTATTAAACAACGACCCAGGTTTCGATGTGCATTCACATCATCTTCAGGTCTAATGTGAGGTCAGACCTGAAGATGATGTGAATGCACATCGAAACCTGGATCGTTGTTTAATAAATCGAGTGGTTTTAGTATAAGTTGACATCTTAAAATTTCTTTAGTGAAACGTCGGTCACAAAGGACCCATGTAAAAAAAGTTTTCATTCCTCAACAGGGCAATTTCAGATAGGAATATTCTTCCTGCAGAACTGCTTGAGCCCTTTAATGGCAATATAAATGTATTTAAGAATAGTAGCAGAAAGTTTATTTTGGACGATTCAGTCATTATTAATTTTAATTTTTTTATATTGACGTCTTATTTCATGTTTTTTGTGATTTTTTTGAACGTCTGAATTAATTTATTTTATGTTACCACCTGGCAAATAGTCAACTTGTAACTCTTTTGGTAAATAATAATAATAATTTCTGGGAGTACTTACGCACCCTAGAATAACCCAGCACGACTGAGGAATGAAATGGAGAAAAAATAAAATAATAAATCTGAACTCTTCCTTATCCAACTTAAGACAATTAGACGAACTAATGTCTGTCGAAGAGAAAAAGAAAAATTTGCGTAGAAAATTTTTAATACGTTTGCTCTTTTGAAGTCATCATCTTAAAGGAGAAGACTCTCAACATCGACATTGCAATTGACTTGTGTTATCATTATTGCAGTTATTACAAGCGAGTGACACAAAAATGACATACGAACCAAATCTTGGGAGAAAAAACACACTTCATGTACTGTGTTCGGACACCATACAATAGATGCAAGTGCATGACATATGAAAAGTGTTGATTTACTTTTGAACTTGCTAAAAACAACTCTTAGGTAGAAGTACAATGAAAAAATTTTCATTTTTTGGACGCTTGAGCTTCAACTTTACAACGGAAGAAGAGATAAGAGAGAAGACTCCTAAGGCATTGCACCATACATTTTCTAATAACGTAGTCCACGGCCACCGGTATCCGCGTGCGAGGTGTCTCGATTTTCACAGAAGCTGAGTGAATTTTATGCGCTCGACCGTAGCTGATATGCCTTACATTCGAACCAAAGACAGATTTTTACGACTGCGTGAGGTATTTCTGATACTTCTCCAGTATATATGTTTAAATATGCATTAGCTAATTAGAATTATGAACTCTACTTGATTTTGTCCTGGGTTTCGCCAGGAATTGATATTAATTTTTATAAATAAATAAGTATACGACAGGAAACCGCTTATTAAAGAGGGAATTGTAGGCTGTTTGGTAATTACTTATTGAAAGAAAATATTTTTAAACTGCAAAATTATAGTGTCAGGCCGTAAGCGCTTTAGGTAGCTTGAGCGAAATATCATTTTACCTAGAAATCAATGAATTTTGTCTCATTTTAAAGGAAAATATAATACCCTTCCATTGACATCAAAAATTCAACCCCTTACCATATTACTTTCCGAGATATTTGACGAAAAATACCAGCCCTTTTACATGGGAAATGGTACGTGTATGCACTCCAGAGAGACCTAATTTAAAGATGAGGAATTTCTAACACCTAGATCACATCAAAAAATCAACAGTGTGTAGTCTGTTTTTTCAACTATTTTTGAAAATCAATCGTCACCGTCACCGCAGTAAATTCTTCGGGATTACAATAAACTTTCCGTTTTGATGGAGTTTCAAACAAACCGTGGGAAAAAATGAGTCAAGTTAAAGACTTATTTAGATATTTTCATTTGTTTACTTACATTTCTGTAATGTAAAAATATATTATTACACCATTGATAATGCAATATTTTATTCATGTATCTTACAGCTCATGAAATTAAAACGTATATATCGAATATGGTCTCTATTATGATGAGGGCACTATCTCGCTCGCACTACCTTACGGAAAATTGGGGTTAAAAAGGATGATGGAAAGACCACTCCTAGGTTACGTCTACAAGCATTGGCCACGATAACAAGCGCCCTCTCTATCTACCTCAATGAAATAATCGATCCAAAACAAAACTATTCCATAGTATCAGCACCGGAATACCCATGCACTTCGAAAATGTAATTGGGTAAATTTTTCGGGGCTTATAGATACATATGGGGCTTAATGGGATTTTTTAATGCAGATTCTGTCTTTCCCGAGCGAATGCTTAGGATGAGAAGCTCTTGGATCTCCAGCCGAGCTATGGCGTTGACCTGCACCGACGTTTTGATGATGTAGTCTGCCTTCGATCGTCTTCAGGGTGAATGATTTTCACACATTTCGTCAATGAGTCACACATTTATAGGGTCACAGTTTTGGTCAGGTTTTCTCCGATTGGTCAGTTTATTCCACCACTATCTTAGCATCCTCAGGCAAGGTTTCCAAGAACCGCTGAGTTTTAAATCTTTGTCTCGGTTCAAGTTATTGCTTTCCAGCCTGAATTCCACAGCTTCCTTCACAATCCGATCCCAGTGATCCCTTTTTTTTATAAAGCACTCTGACGCAGGCAAATTCGATCCTATGGACATTTTCCAGGCAGTGCTCCGACACCGCAGACTGGATGGAGGACCCTGATGCGCCTGTCGCGTTCCTTCAGGCTTATTATTACATCTTTCATTGTCTCATTGCTCCATGTATTAGAATTTGTATTAGAATTACCAGGATTGAGTTTTTTTTATTTTATATTTGATTTATTTGTATTCAAATTGCCAGGTGAGTAAAACGGCACGGGTACTTAGAATGAAACACACACTGATTTCATGAGATAGTCATTAGCGTCATATCCTTTTCTTATGAAATTAAAGTAGCCATCATTGACTTTAATGGCGTAAAATATTCCAATACACAGCTTATTACGTTATTTGACACTAAAAATCTGGCAGGATTATTACACGTTTTCCCTCTGACTTCCGGCTTGCCTGAAATGACGACTCCAATCCGAGTTTTTTATCTAAATGCTGGCTTTGCCGGAAGGAAAGAGAGAGGAAGGCGAGGCTGGACTGGGCAGAGAGGTGGTTGGATAGGGTCCGACGCCCGCTGTGAGGATTTTTTCATTCACGCATTCCGAATCAAGAATGGAGAGTCAACGGCTTTCACTCTCTCGCATCGAGGGCCGTTATATTGTAAAGGGATGAAGAGTGGTGATGTTTGAATGAATATGACGAACGTTTTTAGATTAAAAATCGAATACGTGAAAGATATAAGCGTCAAAGATTGAATGTGGAGTGAGGCTTTCCTGCATCCGGATTCAGGTCCATTTTGAATGTCTACATATTTGAAAAACTCGAAAAAAAATTACTTTGTTTTCCTTTACACATGACGAACTCGGGTTATGTAAAATGTCTGAATATAAACAAAGCTATTAAAAATCACGCGCATTCAAAGATAGTCCTACGCGTAATACTCTCGCTCCTAAAACAATAAAAAACATATTCTACAGCTGCTGTTCGGGAGAATTGGTTACACTGCGTTCACAGATTAAAATCCGCAAGTCCATTACTACTCTCATAACCGAAAACTGCGCACAACACTCCAAACATGTTTCTGCCCTTTCATGCGGTGATTTTGGTATTTAATTCTAGACGATGCTTCTGTTGATTCAAATCCTCGGTACATACTTATCGAGAGTACAATAGCTCACATCATGGTCAGATGTTGAAATTCATGGACCTACCAGTCCTAGAATTAATAACTTTACGCCCCTTTAGTCTGCTAGAATTACTTCTCCTTCAAATTTTATTCTCTTATTGACCACTGCATTCTCAAGTCATAAATATTTCATTTCATCTTTCTCCGGGTCGTCCAGCGTTTCTGAACCCTCTCCTGCACATATCTCTAGAAATCTTCGCTCTTCTTTTGCCTTACACTACCTTTATGCGTTCATTCCACATCTTTCTTCCCCCTTTAACTAGATTACTGGTGTAATTTTGAAATTCTCACTCAGACAGCTATTACATATTTGATCTTACTTCGTTCCACCAAGTTTTTTTCTGCGAGTCTTTTTTCCTGTTTTCGCTTCATCCGATAATTTGTATTATGACACATATTTGTGTGCTTTTTTCTCGCTCTACCTTCAATACTATAAGTTGTGATGTGCAAGGAGGTATCAGAGACGCGTTTTGGATACCCTAAAACTTACCTGGGTTGCTCAGATACAAAATTTCAGAACAGTAATGAATATCCTTTAACAGAATTATTTCACAAAATACATATAGAATACCCACACTCTTGGTTATAAAATAAATAAATGTCCTATAGTGTAATGCCTTATATATTTATCAGAAGCAGGATAAATCACCCTTAATATCATTTATTAACAGTTGATCAGAATCAGTATTGAAATTAGAATATTTATTGCTGAGAATATACATGTTATATTTATTATTATCCAATATTTATTATCCAATATTTATCAACTTTGCCTTTCATAAATGATATCCACATGTTAATTAGTTACAATGAAATATAGTTGTCCTAATGACACATACATCAGATGACTTTCCTTATTTTGATGTGATGGGCACCAACGCTGTACATAATATACAGGTACGATTTTCGTTTTATATATATTCTACCTTTAGTATCTTTTAGCATGCATTTATTCATCCATTTTAGATCGATCAGGGCAACTGAGACTCTTGGCCTTGTTTGATTGCATTTTATTTTCAATTCATTCTTGGAATACTTGTAATATACCTTTAATTTCTTTTTACAGTTCTTCCCAGAGAAAATAACGTACTAAAACGATAGAAGCATTATGCAAAACAAGTTTATTCCATTTAAGTTTCTACGCGTTTTTCTTTTTCATCGGAAATCACGACACGAAAGCGTACTGACCCAGTTCAATATAATGCGTTACCATCTGAATCACAGATTGAAACCCATTTTTCCTATGGTCTCCAAAATATCGAACACATCTATGCCGTTCTGTAAGGTTACATGACACCACAAAAGAGTTAGTAGCACCAAGTAAGCTAAAGAAAGATTTTTGCATTGTCGTCGGGTATTTGTCTCAATAGTATAGGTAAAATACCACTGAGAGGATTTAAAAATCCCAATAAATTCGTTTATGCAGGCACATGCAATCCAACGGCAATCGTTTCAAGTCAAAGCGAAATATATACGACGATCGTAACGAACACAACTGAAAAATATGTAATTCTTCCATTGCACATGTAGTCGGAAGAAAAGAATTCCAAAGCGTTTCACGACCCACCCGCCCGTAACATCGAGTGCGAGGGGTATTGAGGTCAGAAAGAGCAGTGGAAAAGATGGCGACGTAAAAGGCCAAGAAGAGGGAGAACGCTGTGTACGTGAAAACAACAGAATGCTATAACGCGTTCGTCCGTGATGGGTGGGAGGAGGGTACTGGAGGTAGGAAATGGAAAGAGCGACAATTCACTTCACGACAGATGAACGATTCTACGATTTCATCATCGAGTGCTTTGATGGCCGATCGATATATGGGGTGACTGGAAGAGAGCAAACGAGATGGGGACAAAGACGTAGGACGAGGCAGGAATGATAAAGAGGAAAATATTGGGAGGGGATTAGGGAAGAGAGAAATGGGGCAAAGAGAGAGATGGATGGAGAGAGGAAAGAAAGAGGAAGAAAAAAAGTCGTGTAAATAATAGAGAGACCGATGGATTGATTGTCGTCTCCTATAGGTCTCCGATGAGTCTGAGAAAACAGCAATGCCTCGCATTTGATAGTAAATCAGGACATTAGTAAAAAGTCTAAGTTACCGTTTATCCCTGGATAGGTTTGAGACAATACGGCCCTGCCCAATGATCCTTCGCATTTACCACAGGAATGCGCAGAAAGGTAGAAAAAATAAGCTGTCATGACCAAACCGATAAACAAATAACACCATATAAAGCTTCAATATAATTTCAAAATATGTTTAAATAGTGAGTACGTTTCATTTCAATACTGTATTATAATTTTGCATGATGCAGCAGCCTTTAACTTCATTTTTAAAGAAAACTTTCCTCATCAGTGGCAATGGTTCTTTAAAAATTGAGTCCACAAACACATTTATGCCCGCAGAGTGTGCACGATGATCATGCTTTTCAACCAAATCTGTAATAAAGTACTTTGTGCCATTCGCTCTTGGTGAATATTTACATAACAAGCGTTTGCTAAGTTTATGCTTGGCACTGCGAAAGGCTCTAGAGTATTGCTTTGGGGTAACTAACACTCTGAAAATATTTTGACTGTCACAATCTTAACTTGGATAAGCTGGACGGAATTCTTCATGAGGCAACTCGGTGGCCGAATACTTTTCCTAATTTCCCTCACACTTTCACGGTGCGATAAATATTTCTACAACATATGAAGAGGTTTTTTAACAGGGACTGAATTATTCATTCAGTTCGAAAAGTTTTCAATTTCTTCATTGCCCATGAGTAATTTAACTGGCGTGATGGCGTAAACTAACCGAGGGATTTTTTATTAGAGTACACAAGCTTTGTCTTTGTTTTTTATCAAAAGTAAACTCATCAAATTGCCTAATTTGCATGTTTCTTTTTTTTGTAAATAATTTCAAGAGGGGTGAGGTGGAAACCTCTGTGGTGAGGCCCCCAAAAAGGGGGCAGGGGGCGCGGCCCCGTAAGGGTCATGGCCCGTGATTACAGGCGAGTGAGAGCGAAAAAATGAAAAACGGTCGATTAATTGATTAGGGAAGGAGGCGGCTACTCACAATCCTTCGCTCTGGCTCACCAACATATTTCGAAAGTGGTCAGACAGTGCAAATTATGCACAGTTGAGCGTACAACATGTATACGTCCACCAAATAGTAATATTGAACGTAGAATTGATAATGAACATTGAGAGAGACGTAATAATGGGAAAATTCTGAGATTCAAGATTATCGCTTTGCTAAGGTCCATTGCTATGCCCATTGCTAAAGCCGGGGCCACAAAGACGGCATTCGCCAAATATCAAATACAGCAAAACTAAGCTCACCTTAGTATCCAGGCATGCGGGCACTGTCATGCCCCAAGCAAAAGTGGTAAAAGTTCGACCTGGTGACATTTAGTCTCACCTCAGTATTTTAGACTCGCTAGATATAGTACGGTAAAATTAGTTGAATTTGACCGCAAACCCGGACAAAAATAATTACAGAGTGGGAACTTTTCCAATGTCTTCGGGAACTTTCCAGGATGACTCTCAAAAAAGTCACACGAGCTCCAAACTGGGTAAGCGAAGTAATCCAGGGAAATCTGGAAAAACCTGGAGATTTCCCGGAATAATCCTAAATTGGTCAATAATACAGTTTAAGCAATGTTTTTTACATCATTTTGTCAGAATTTGAATGACAAAGGCAACCAAAGTCTTAAAGTTCACTCTTGACTCTCAGGAAAATATATAAGCCAGAAAAACATGGAATTTCCTTCAAATTAATACAGCATGCTAATTGTGACGGTGAATTCCACTCTACTCTGTGATTTTATGATTAATGGCATTGGGAATGAAGCTAGACACATTCGAGTCATCACTCAACCATGTCCAGATTACAGGCTGCCTGGAATTTCCCTGGAATACACTTGGAATTTGATTGTATTATCCAGTGTTTTTCTAAGAAAGAAAGATTCGCTGTTATAAGTGTTAAGCGGAAAGTTTGAACACAGACTAGAATTTATTTCAGAAACTGCTTTTATTTCTGGTGGTCATAGACATTAAAAAACCTAAATTATGTTGCGGTATCACCAAGTTTTTAATAACAAAAAACAACCTCAACAACAACAGGAATAAGTTACTACACCAACTTGCGTCGTCATGTTTTTGATCCAATCCTCGATAACTACTACGCACTTGATTAAATGCGTAACATAAGCAGTAGATTGTAGTCACAAGTTTGCCTTTTGACAAATGTCTGTACTTTGTGGACTTGATGGCATTTATTAATTTCTGTAAATTACTCTGAGGTACACACATGAATATTCAGCAAAAAATCTTCCTTACTATTTCACAAGCGGTAATCTAAAATTAAATTAAATTCAAAATGCCATTGAGCTGTTACCGCCAGCAAATTCATATTCATTCGTTATTTTTATCTTTATTATTTTTATCTTTCCGCATCGTTATAAAAAAGCCAAGGTAGAAATTTGTCCAATTCCACCCCTTTATAAGTATAATGATACTCTTAGTATTGAGGCACAAAATCATTTTTCTCTCATTAGTATGGTATTTCTAACCAAATTAAGTTAATATTTAATGTGTTTTTGCGATAAATGTAGGCCTTGAGTAATATAAATCATGTTTACTTCATCGTGAACTTTTAGAGATGGTAGTTTTACCTAAATAGATAAAATTAATACCCAACATTTCTTCTAATGAGATATAAGACTAAATAATCCATCTATCTTGGTGACCATAATAATAAAAGCAGTTGCCTTTAGTGGTTATACGAATAACTAATCATAAATACTCAAAGAAAAATGATTTCCACAAATAACCTTAATTAGCTATTTTAAGATATGGAAATTACTAATTTTTTATGCTGTAAGTTTAATATAGCCCTGAAGAAGCAAATATATTCAGATGCTAAACGCTGGTGGAGTCATATGAACAATCTGTTATTACCAAAGTCCTCTCTATTTTTGAAACAAAATGATAATTAATATCTCTTTGACACGAAAAGAGGCCAAGAATGTATATCATCTGGCTATCAATATTAAATTCATAGATGTGACCTATTAAAGAGATATTTGGATCTGTTCAAATATGTATATAATCTGCATTATTTCACGTTGTTTCGAAACTGGACCGTTTTTGAGATGCAAGGTCCAGACGAGTAGTGTAGATGAGCATGGAGTCGGACCCCAAAAAGCGAAGACAAATAACGGTGGAGCAAAGGATGAATGCAAATACAAAAGTAGGACATCTCGGGAGAAAGAAGAAATAGATGCGGAAGCCGGAAGCTGGAAGCATAGTGCTAAATACTGGGATTCATTTCCCTCTCCGGAGCACACTTAGCCCTTTGCGTGCCGAGCAACAAGTGAAAGAAGGCGGCCGCACCCACGGTCAAAGTAAGATGTCGGCCCCTGGGAAGCGCTCTTTTCTGACTAATTCTCTCCGTGAGTCGTTCCATTTTCCCTGCAGCAGGTTAATCTCGGAGGCAAAACTGGAGCGGAAACTCGTGGGGAATGGATGATAAAAATTATTTCACAAGATGCTTTGTCGGAGAAATGACTGAGTTTGAATTTTGACCACTTCAAGTAAGTTTTAAAGAACTAACCCACTACAAAAAGTTCAAGCGTCAACAACGTACTCGGCATCATAGCAACCACCAACGCCTGGATGAGAGAGCCATCTGATAAGCTTACTTCAAGTTGACGTCCCACTTGGAGAGAAAATGGGGCAGAATTCCTTCGTAACTCAAGGAAGAGGTCTGCAGACTTCATCTCAGCCTCGGCCGAGTTTTTGTCTGCAAGTTATAGCCGTGAACTGTAAGGGTATGCCATGAAAAAGTTTTCAATCCATTTTCCGACATCAAATACTCAAAGATAAGTAGTAAAATATATACATCACACATTTAAGGCACGATTTGAGGAAATATTTCTCATTCAGTATCTCAGAAAAAGGGAAGAACTTAATGTCATGTTCCTTGGATAGATTTTATCTGAAAACTATCTACGATGAAGCATTAACCTCTCATGACTGGCAAAAAAGCTCTGCCTCTCTCTAAAACAGTTATCTTACAATGGGTATCTCCTGAATCAGCTGACCTGAAAATTACACAAAATCGATTATCGACGTTTCGAGTGTATTTAAAGAAGAATTAAGCAATATTAATCAGTTGACAGAAACATCGTTCCATTTCTTTTTAAAGTCAAATGAGAGTTAAATTGATTAATTAAAATTAAAATAACATTTAAAAATGAGATTTTTTAACACCACGAAAAACTAAAGCAGGTAATATGAATATTATACAAAAAATATATTTTAGTAGATACTATTCACCATTCAGTGAAAAAATTGAAAATCAAATTCAGGACTTATAATTTATGAAAATCCTACCTTTGCGCATCGTCACTGTTGGATCATCAGTATCCAAATATCGGCTAGTAGTACATCAATATAGTTTTGTGTTACAGTTGCTGGTCCTTGGTCAGTATAATTTAAAAACATAAAATTGAAGTTTAATTGGTCAGTTATTACTCATTGGCTTTAAGAATACACGCTTGATACAAAACTCCATTCCTCCACAGCACATGCATCGTCGCTTCATTTGCCCATCTGAATGTAGAATTAGATCCTTCAACAAGCCATTTCAATTGCGTATTTCTTCACCATTATTCACCAAAGATACCGGTAGTGACCACATAAACACTCAGGTTAGGTGTAGTGACTAATTGTTACTTATTAACTTTCACTTATCACTGGAGAACTTTTTTGCCATTGTATGCCTTCCCAAAGAATTGTCGGCTTCTGTCCATCCGCGAGATTAGGTGAAATACATCAAGGGTAAAATTCTAAATCTATGTCACGTAAGATTGTCCTTCTAACACTACAATGACGAATAATCTACAAGAAATGAGGTGATATGACACTATTTTTGTCCCCCTTAATTTTACTGAAAAATTTGTTTTTCAAAAGTTCAAACTTCTAAAATTTCAATCATAAATCCAAGAGCAATGACCTGGAATCATTTTTTCATAACAAATATGAGTGTCACGCTACCACGGTCAGAAGAGTATAGCATGTGACACGGTCTCTCACAATGGAAAGTGATTCCCTGGAATCACGCTTCGCGACCTCCTCTTGCGTGCATTTACCAAAAACACGCATGATAATTCTGAGTGCTATGCGTGACAAGTAGTTTTAATAAATGTCTTTATATATTCTGGTCTCCTCCCCGTTGACGATTGTGTAAGTACAAACAACTCATTAAATCAGCTATGAGTCTTACTTCTGTTCATGGCATCTTGTACCTAGACCCGTGACTCGCGGGCAAGTTGGGTTGGTTGTATCCCTCCCGTGGTTGTTCACTGGCAAGGAATTGGCTTCCCCGAGGACCATCACAGCTAGACCGATTGGAAATAACTTTATTTGTTGGCAGGTGTCTGTCAACACATTATATAGATATGTTCTAGCAAAAAAAAACCGGGCAACCACGATGTGTCATGATCAAGATCGAGTTTTCCACGCGTCCTCTATTTGCCTGTTGAACGCCTAAACTATCCTCTATCGATGATGAACGGCTTTCGGGATTGTTTTTTTATCCAAATAATGAAAGCCCGGAGGGTATTTTGAATCCAAGGGGATCGGGTGGCTAGAGTACTGGCTAACCATACGGACGGCCAGGGTTCAAATCCCTGCAAATGAGGATGTATTTCAGAGGAAACTCGATCCCTACTTTGGACGGACGGTGGAGGACGCTTTTAAGTGCAGTACTCCGTCTGTCGGTTGAGATGTTAAACGTTGGTCCCCTTGGCGCCTTTCGTTAAGAGTAGGCTAATGCCAATGCCGGGTTTCTATGCATCCTTCCTCCCTTACCTGTCCTCAATGGCGCAAATGACCTTAGCTGTCGGTCGCCTCCCCAAAATCCAATCTAATCGAAACTAACCCGAGGTTGGTATTGCAAGAGGTGGGCAGAAATGATTAACAATCGACGTCTTTCATTTATTTCTCTCTTCCAGTTTTTTTTTTCCTCTTCTTTTGATCTTCTTCCTCCATTTTTCTTTTTCACATCTAAATATTCGTACCTTTTCCTTCAATTTTCCTTGTCGCCTCCCCCTCACCTCAACTATTCGAATGCTAGTATGATCAATTGGCGCCACCTGTTTCGCTAGGCGTGGATCAAAAATCCTTCGCGCTTTCCTCTCCGGCCGTCGCGAAAAATAAAATACAAAGTCTGTTTTTCTCGCCAGAGTGGTTTCCCGTGTTACGATCCCGACGCGCGTCGCCAGAGGCCGCCACCGTCGACGGAACGTCGGGGGGGAGAGGCATAAATCTCCACCCGAGTTGTCCCGTCCACCCCCATTTTCCTCGTCGCTAGCCTCCAACATCAATCCCCCCACCCCTGCATCCACCCCTGTCCGACGATCCACTTTTCACACCCTTTCTTTCACTTTCCCTCTCTTTTCCCTCTTCCCCTCTTTCATTCAGCTTCACATACCCTTTCGTCCTCGGCACGGCCCTTTCGCGGGGGTCACCGCCGAGAGAGCGAACATGTGTGCCCTCAAGGTTTTTGCGAGCCCTTCCGGCGACTCCCTTGCTACGTTCCCCCAACTGGTTCACACATCTGTGAAAACAAAAGAGATAATGTATTGCTCGTTTTAAACCCGGCCAAATGAATTCACGTTTTCCATCCTAGGGGTGCCTGGGCTCAAAACGTAATTCAGGAAACATGCTGTCCGGTACAAATGGCCTAATTCAAGGGTTTTGAATTAAAGATGAAAAGTACATTTCATTTTATTACTCTGCTTGTTTTTTAGGCTAATGGAATCGCTTAATTTTTTCCCCCGAGGCGAATATGACCAGAAAAGGCACAAAATGCCTTTTTTTATTCGTCATCGTTAATCTTTCCGTCCGAAGACAGGTTGACTGCAGTGCTCTCGCTCTCCTATGTCATCTCGCTTAACGCCTAAATGACTTTCTTTTTCACAACTCGTTTATTTAGTGGGCTAATTAATATTAGTAATTATTGGTCTAATCCTCCGCTTCTTGCGGAGCCTTTCTCTTAATCTTCGCCATTTTGCTGCTAAAAACCTGAAGACGGAAGAAGGGTTTTACTTACTGCAGTCTAACTAATCAGATTATGTGCATTTACTTTAAGCGGAGAAAAACATGGAACAGACCATCAACATTAGAATTCCTCTTGACAGTCGGTATAATTTTATAACAATTCTAAAAGGTTCTACATATTTCAATAACCAAATTAAACGGGTTAATGATAATTCCACAGTTTATTTAGAGGAAATTTTTAACTCACACAGTTATCTTCGGGGCAGATTTGGAGAGTGAATAAGCACCTCAGAATACAAAACCTATCATTACTGTACAGCCACATACATTATCTATCCGACTTTTTTCACCACTAAAACCTTGCTATTTTCCTCATACGGTTCCGTCCATAGTGTTACACATTCTCAGTCCCAATGATGCTTACTCTGTCCTCTCTCGATTTCTGTACTCCTCGTACGTAAGGCATCAGCCATGATATGACATCTTGTAGACCTCTTAAAAATACCGAGAGGAATGAGCTGAAAACAGGATGAGGATAGTGAAAAAGTGTGCGGCATTAGTATGACTATTTTTCCACATAATTTCTCGCTTCAAAAGCAATAGTGTAGCAGTTATGGCATCTAAACATCTCTACCATCTTTTTTTTTAAATATACTTTAACAAAACTTCTTCGGTCCTCAATGATTGTAACATCATTTCATATATTTTATCTCTATTTTTACCGTCATCACCCATCACCTCTCACTCCAATGGTACAAAGAAAATACTCCCATGTGTCATGCGGCGAATTAACTCCTACTACTAAGGTATGTGTGTTGGAAGGAGCTCTTTAAGTTAAATGGAGGTCCATGTGTAATAACGAGCGGAAGGATACCTATTCGATAGTTTACTGGAGTTTTTTTCCGCCTTGGACGACTAATTGTGAAGGACTATTTTATGCCTGTTCATGCATACTCCTACTTGCGACATTGCCACAGCAGACACTAGCCCGCACTGATACAGGGAACGCGTAATCAGGCGTTTTTGCTATATTCTGTAAAATGCGCTAGTTTCCTGAAATGCCTGTGTTCAATCTTCATTATACTTGACGCTTCGAGAAATTACCTTGTCTTGCAACACGTGCACCCGAAGTAAGTCCCTTGAGGATCGTAATGAATATGGAAAAAGGAGTATTCTTCGAGTAACGCAACGGTATTCCAAGAAAAAACCGAAAGTAAGGCCCTTCTAATCAAGTAAAATACGATGAGTCGTTTAAAAATATGACTTTCATTTCATTCCCGAGTTTTTCCTTTAACAAATTCTCACTATCAAGAATCTTGCTTTCACTTTTCTTGTCAGCGTATCAACGGAATGATAATTACTTGAACCACCGTGCTATTGCAAATAGAGGAAAAAATACAATCGGAAAAGCTAGAAGAAAATATAAAGGCATGCTCTCCATAGCAATTTTCGACGCCACGTCGCTTTAAAGATCGCAAGTTTGGGACAATCAAAATTAAAATTACTATAAATGTATTTGTCTACTTAACCTCAAATGAAGAAAAAAAGCAACTTTTTACATAGAGAGGCTAATTTAAGATAAGAGTTCGGTACTTTAAAACAAGACAAATATACCGTCTCGCTGTAGCCTTGAAACAATAAAGTGCTTGCGCTCTGAACTACATCATAAAAAGTAATTGCCAATTTATAAATAACGAATAGCCTTAGCGCATTCCTAAGGCTTTCAGCACCAACCTTGTGAGTAGCCGGGTAGAGTCACTGCACATCAAAGGAGGTATCGCAGAGATAAATGTGAACTACCGAAGGGGTATTCATGCCGCGCCCCTAAAAGTTATATCTCAAGCCGATTTGGTTCACAAGTCTGATATCCATTTTAGACTAATGTCTTCCCCATGACACACTTCTCGGTCCATCGACCATGCAAGTGAAGCCATGTTGAAGAGGTTGATAGGAGAATGAAGCATGTTTGTAATGTGCAGAAGAGAATGGGAATGTTAGGCGCTCTAGAGGATGGGGAGAGCAGGAGTAGCTTGGAGTGATACTAAGGTATTGATCAGGAAGATTTTCAAATTACCTCAAAGAGGCATAAATTAAGTTATGTTTTAAATTCTTATAACTGGTAGAGCACATAACTAAATTATAATAATAAAACCTTTATTTGCTCTGGGAGGGTATGTCTCTTAGAGAATAAGTTTGTAGTTACAAGCAGCGAATATTGGTCACAATATACCATTGTTTTAGTAAGAACATAACAGCTGTGTTAAAAAGATATGAAGGTATTTTGAGCCCTCTCTAATATCAGGGTAAATTATAAATCTACAATCGAAATGTGGAAGCAATAGCACTTGTACAATCTGGCTGTAGGAACAGCAAACAACATAAGAAATGACTCTAAAAATATGTTCTCACAATTTAATATTACATAAACGAAAATGGCTTTACATTCTCCTCTTAAATATTGCCTGTTTTCCACTCTCTTTCACGTACATGGGCAAATCGTTCCACAGATTCGCAGCAACAACTGTGTATGCTTTTTCAAGCTGTGTCCGGAAATGAGGGATTGCACAAGAAATCGGGTCTTGCCTTGTTACCACGTTTAGTAACTTGCCCTTAAGGGCGAAATTTCAGTAATGTATTATGCACTTCCATATTTGAGGAGATTGTACATAAGACAAGTCATTTTACATTTTCTTCTAGATATAACATCAAGCCAGGAGAGCTTTAAAAGGAAAGGGGTGATGTGTTCATCTCGCCGTAGAATCTCACGCAGCAGTTCATGGGGCGCGGTTGATTAATGTTCAACCCCTCGGTTAAATCTTTATACACAAGACTGCAGTAGTCTAAGAGAGGAAAAATGAGTGAAGCAACTAGTTAAAGAGGCAAAAAATTTCTGTGGATTTTCAATTGATGCAAAATTCCATTCACTTTGTTTCATATGCTCATCACATGTCTTTCCGAGAAAGGTTCGTGGTTAATGTGATCCCTAAATTGTTCACACTGTTACTAAACAGTATGCTCACATCTTGGGCCATTATCGTTGACAGTACTGTCAAATTTAGTTTAAATGCAACCTTTGTGTTGCAAATGATCATAGATTTAGTTTTCGATGAGTTAAGTAGGAGGAAATTATATTTAGCCCAATATGAAATAGCAGATACATCTTCAGTTACCTTTTTAATGGTATCTCATAGGTCTTAAGGATGACAATGGCAATAGATCTGCACGTTGCCAGCATGAATCATGTATTTACCTTGACTAATACAGTTTTTAAGATCATGAATATAAAACGAGAATAAAAGTGGCCCCAGAACAGACCCTTGTGGTACTCCACATGTTGGACAGATTTCCTTTTGAGTCCTTCACCGAAGAATTTACCGTGCCAGAATGGATTTAGAGACCCGTGAGCGATGAACCGTATATTTGCATATACCGGATATAAATTGATCGCGGGTACTTTTTATATTTGGGCATATATACATACAGAATACGGGCGAGTAGTGTTTCCGCGCCGTTATTTGTACACTTGAGATCGTGCGTTCTGTTCCGCGGGAAAATCCGAGAATATTGTATCAGAGGGCGTTATGACGCTCTCTTCGATGCGGGCGTTCGTTCAAACGGGGGATAAATTCCTTTAAACCCTGGAGAGTTATTTAAATAAGAGCGAAGGCAAAATTTTCAATCCCCGAAGCATTAGCACGTTTCGTCAACACGAATGAAAAAATAAGGTTCCCGAATCGAATGCATTTTTAATTCGCACAACTGGTTGGATTATACTCAAGTGTCAGCCTTAGAGGAGACACCATAAGTTGAGATTGCGTCTGATTGCGAGCACTTATTTGATCAAAATTGTTGTGAAAATAAGAATAAACTGTAATTTAATCATACAATCCTCGTTGTTTAACTTCTAATCTGAATTTCATTGACTGAAGAGAGCAAATTCATTCGTGTTCGTGGTGAACACCATTTTCCGATATCGCATGAAAATTTCGAACGGAAAGCTTATATATAAGCCCTATAAAGACAAAAAAGGAAATTCAACAGAAAAGTAGGCAATCGATACCTTTTAGAGGTTTCTACGTGACAATTTAAACTGAAATACGACTATCAGCCATTTATTTCGATCAGAGATAGTAAACTTTCTATCTGAGAATAATATTAGTTTGTTTTTCATTTTCCTTAACTGACAGAAAACCTTACCCCCCCCCCCCCTTCCCTTCACCCTACCCATTTTTCAGTGATAATGATAGATTCGATCTTTTCCGTGAAGTATACCCACAGTCTAGATACAGCGTATTCAATTTTGCATTCATATAATGACTAGGGGACAAGTGACATAAACTATTCGTAAAATTAAGCACATTATTGAATAACGCTAAAATCCTTAAAATTTGATGCATCATATTTAAAAATGCAAATATCACTCCTTAGTGAACAGATGACAAGTTCTCAATACTATAAATATTCGTTTCCTCTACTTAAAGCACAATGCACATATTTAAATAAAATAAATGATGTAAACATGGGAATATATGCTGGTTACTAACTTCCGATACATTTAAAGCCAAAAAGTAAATTACTTGTCAGTAATAACTGATTTCCACTCGTGCAGTATTCTCGTCCGCTGAAAATACACACCCTGTACTTATCAGTGATGGTCAGGACATAGCGGGGGCGACTTAATACTCAATGATGGCTTTCAATGAGTCAACTTCGAGTAATCAACATTGAATATTGCTGGATAATACATTAGAAGAAGGGAGTCACAATCAATGCTCAAAAACATTAAATCGCGGATCATGAGGTTATTAAATAGGCTAGATAATTTTTTTTGTTGAAAGCGAGTCCCAAGGCCTCATATTGGCGACGAAGAAGAACAAACTTTGAAATTGTTATAGAGTGCACCGACTGACTGGTTTTATGGGTAATAGAAGCGGGGATTTACGCATGATCTCGTGAATCCTTTGCAATAATATCCACTCGCGTCGATCTCCCGATTCTTCCAGCAAATCGCAAATCCGTAAACAACTGCGGAGCTGAAGCAAAAACGCATTAAGGGGCAATTAATATTTTATTCTTCTAGATAAAAGTCAATAGCATGTACAGTGTACATTGTGCATCGGGTAATTACTAATCCCTACAAAACAAAGTCCTTATAAATCGCAAAAGATGTATTCCATAGCTTGGGTAATTGCTAGTCCAAAACGTTTCGGTAGTGACAAGTACAATTGGCTCGAAAGTATAATGTAACAGTAGGAATAGATGACTCTTCATCATGGGCTTCCCGAAAGCCGATGGTTGTTCACAGTATCCTGACGGTAAATGCCTTCCTTCAATGCACGATGAGTAAGGAGTTAATTCGTGGTTAAATGTTGCATGTAGATGGAAATCCTAAGTTGCCCGATAGCGCGCGCAAATAATGCAGCATACTTCACCATTATACCAGCCAGCATGCCTCTCCGAGATGCACCAGATATGCAGAGAGGACCACGAACCCTAAGTGATTTACTTCCACGCGGAATTTCGCAGCCCGGATCACCTCTCTCGCTGTTCCTCCCAGAACATTCGTTAACTTATCCTTTATCCTTTTCTCATAACTGGAAATCTCCGAGTTACCCCATAGAATGCGTTTCCTCCCTGCTTCCCTCAAATACCACATTCCTATTTATCCTTACCATACCGATTACCTAGAGATCCTCTGGTTTACTCCCTTCCCCTCTCTCCACTACTTCGCTCACTTCTTCCAGGGTAAGACCTTTCCGATTACTGGGAGTGCTTCCTTCCTAATCACGACGTACGCACGTAAACGAGCAAACATTCTGAACTGATTCCACCCGCGACCATGTTCTTCCCTTCCTTCCCGCCTTCACCCTTAACCCTTTCAACGCTGAGCCATTATTTGTTAAGTTTTCCTCCAAACTGAATGTGCGAGGGGTGTTCAAATGAATAGGCACGAAACGTCGTAACAACCAAACCGGTTGAAATTTGAATATGCCAATTTGGGTAAATGTAGTGAGACATCCAGGGACAGAATGTAGTGTCCGGCGTGGTTGTGCGCATGCGTGGGCGCCCGCACATGACGCAGGAGAGAAGCAGGCACTCCTGTGTTCCGTCCAATTGACGCGGTGACACAGTGTGGACAATTGTGCACGACAGGTTGGGTTATCGGAAGGTGCACGCGCAGTGGGTTCCAAATAAGCTCTGAAAACCGCAAAAGGAACTGCATATGGGGCTAGCACTGCAACATCTGTGTCCGGTATCATGAAGACCTCGCTTTTCTGGAGCGGATCGTTACTGGTGACGAGAGCTGGTGCAATCACTTCGAACCAGAGACAAAGCGGGACAGCATGCAATGGATCGCAACCTTCCCCTATAAAATTCAAAGCTGTGATCTCAGCAGGCAAGGTGATGCTCACCGTCTTTTTCGACGTCCGAGATCCGATATTCATCGAATTCCTCGAGCATGGAAGAACCATCAACAGTGACGTGTGCTGTGAGACACTCCATAGCCTACACAAGTCCATCAAGAGCAAACCGTCTGGGCTGCTCACGGAAGGAGTAATTCTGCTCCTCGATAACGCGCGTCCACACACCTCCAGGGTCACACGCAGTTTAATGGCCAAGTCCAAGTGGGAGCAGCTTGAACATCCACCATACAGCCCGGACATGTCGCCCTGCGACTTCCATCTGTTTTGTCCGCTAAAAAAAATATCAAAGAGAAGCGCTTCAACTCGGACGACGAACTGAAGGACACAGTGGAGGACCGGCTCTTGTCACAGCCAAAGGAATTCTGGGAACAGGGAATCCTTCTACTCGTGAAATAGTGGGATAGTTGTGCTCAGGCCTCTGATGATTACTTTTGAATACAGACTTCAATTATACCCACAGCGTCGTTTCGAACCTTTTCATTTGAACACCTCTCGTAGTTTATTGGGTTTGTTACTAATTATTCAATTAAGAAACATACATCCACCATTAATTTTTAAAAATCTGGAGAAAAAAGGGTATAAAAAAAATTTGTTTACGTGAAGTGAATTCACGTCGTCAGCCGCTCCAGAGAGCTTCATGTGTGTTTTGCTGGGTAGTATTCATGCCCCTGTGGACCTTTTTTTTTACTATTCCCATTTTTTTCTCTTCTCCTCATAACTTTTAGGACTAGTCTATACGTAAAAACTTGTCATATTTTCCCCACAGTACGAACATATTCTTTTATATCCTACCCACTCAATACTACGGATCAAAGTATTTTTTATTGTACGATTTGTCGTAGCAAGGTATTATTATTATTATGCTATAATGAAAATTATAATTATGTACTTGACTCAAAACTACTTTAGCCCAATGTAATGGCGCGTAAAATTACACCATTTTTCCATCCGAACGGTGCCGCATACTTCATTCTCAAAAACAATAAGGTTAGTCCAGAAAGTACTTCTTAGGCCAAGTATGGATGAATAAAAAGTGATTTTAGTAACCAAAGAACGGTTTTCTACGCCATACACAAAATATTTCTTTTAAAAACTTTCTATATTTTTCCAAGAGTGTATTTAAGTTACACAACATTAGAAAATTGTGATTTTATGTTGGAAGGTGATATTGTAGTAGAAATTCATGAATTACCCCCGACATTACAATCGTTAAGCCCGTTTTGGTGGGCATCGTCTCATCATAACTTCACTAGTGCGTATATATTACAGAGCTTGGTTAAGCTACAATAAAATTTAAACCTAGGATAAATAGTCGCTACTTTTCGCAAAATAAAGCAGGGGTTAAACTACAGCCACTTACAAAACGTAACTGCAAGATTCCACTTACTACGCTTCCTTATTGGCGGTATTCTATCTCGCAGTTATCCAATAGATTTGGACAAGTATCTGTTGAGAACAGTTAAAAGCTACAAGTAATTATGTAGCTGCTACTTTGACAGCTAATTCTTTAGGGAAATTTTGCTTACTAGAGCTACTGAAAAAGAAACTACTGTTCAATCCTGAAATAAAAGGATACCACGAGACTTTATAAGGTGTAAAGGTCTTTGGTTGTAAAGGTATACATATACTTATCAAACAACAGCAAACTGAGCTTTTATGCTTCAAATACACTTTATCATTTTCCCTTCGAGCATTATCATTCAATGCAGCATAGACTTACCCGCCACTTCTTTTCTCGCTCTCTGACCTTGAAAATTAAAAGCAAAAGGAGCAGAAATGCCTCCTCATCTTACATTTTCTTTGATGCAGGAATGATAGAAGCGTAGGTTCCACGAGTGTGCCAAATCATGGTATGATTTCGAAACATACTCTAGATACGGTATAGATGTTACGGTATACGGTAGAATAGATGTTACGGTAAAAATTTGAGACATTATTATATTGCTCTAATACTCTTCTTGAAGAAATCCTTACTTGTTAAAAATACATTTTGTAACCATCTATTATGCAAGGCATGTGTTCTGTATTTCTCTTCCGACTTCCTAAAAACGTGGAAGGAAATAAATAACTTTGCATGGTTAATGGATTTGTCCTCGTTCCATTTTTTGACCCACTAAAATCAAGTACACAGGACATTCAAGAACACGGCAGATGGCTTGGATCAACTGGCATGGCTCGAGTTGTAATCACACGTCAGCACAAAATAAGTATTTACGAAGGTTGAAGTGTTAAGCGAGGGAAGAGTTCATCTCCGAAGAAAAAATACCCCCATTCACTCTATAGGTTGAGGAGAAAAACTCTGCAACCTAGACATAATTCCAATTTTATCCAGGGAATACATTATTTTCATTCGCAGGGCACAAACCTAGATGTACTTGAGCATGGGTACCTCAAAAGTGAGGTTACCCTCCCCCACCTGGCAACCTCGGTAAGCACTCCCTTAATTATTAAATTGAAATCATGCTAATTCAACTTTTGGTGACTAGCTCTGGAGGAGTAGGGATACTAACACCCTTCGTTCCTTGGTTCTTCTCACCCTCATCAGTTTTGTGCCTTAGACTGACGGTGCGAGGATTCTTATGTGCTAGACTCCTCTACTGTAATTTAACTTCACGTTTTCTTCCGCCGTGCCGTTTGCACCGCAAACGATCCGAACGCACCAACTTCATATGTGATGTCATACTCATCTCTAACAGGCTATCATCTCGTGTAAAGAAATGTGAAACAATGACAAAATAAGCACTTAAGATAACTAAACATCAAAGCGTAATACAGATTGCAACAGACGGAGTGCATCGAAAACAAATAATAAAGAGGGTTTTTCTTCATCTTCATAAATTATAAGATTTTGGTGCGAGATAATTAACTCGACAAATTAATTTTGGTACAATTAACGAAACGCAAGTATGACAGTCAAAATTAATCAGCAATAAAATTAAGCGCGTTGTTTCGTGTACTCGAAGCACAGATAATTCTGATACGAAAATGAAACAAGTTACAAGAGTGGTTCTTGCACCTTTCCCTAATTTTTAATGTCGATAGGAGTAATAAATATTCATAAAAACCTATTCTTCTACAAATTAAGTGATTTCAAGCATCCTATACAATTATACACTTCTCTACATGTTGCATGTTTAGCCCAGAACAGAGTCTGCAACATTTTTGTAATTTTTTTAACCAAGGTTTTTCTCACATGCTATGAATTAGAATTAAAATTTCTCATTTCCATTGCACTGACTATTAAATCATCAAATAATTTATTTCCCTCTACGGTTCTGCATATCTTAAGGAACCCATGATTTTCTTCATAAAGGAGTCATGACGTTATAACGGGGCTATAAAAACATAAACATAATTTCAGAAAGAATTCTATGTAATATTTCGCTCTAGGCACATTCAGTTCAACCATGCAAAGGTCGTTATTCAAATTTCCATCGACGTGCAAGTGAAAAAAAACTAACAGGAGCTCGAAACCAGTGATCTGATGGGAAAGCGTTGAAGCAAATGCCGAAGATGAACTTAAAAGTATGAATAGTGAATGAGTGGAATATTTTATAGCGTGTGATCACGAAATACTCGTGTGTGTGCATTAATGATGATAAACGACTTGAGTATAAGTTAATGAATTTGATACAGCATATTTATTTCTATTCATATATTCATTTACTTATACAGTAATGAAAAAGTTAAGTAAATTCGCACGGAAGTGAATATAACTGCACGTGCCCTACAAGTGACAAACTATTATTCAGTTTGAATAAATACACTACAATATTAATTTGAATAAAAGGGCCATCTTTAGAAAAAAAAAGGTTCAAGATCCTTTCAGTAGCTGAAGAAGGGTGTTGCGCCACAAAATCATTTATCATCAGGTGTCCCTACACCCATGATATTTACATATTTTGTCACGCTTATCACGCATGTACTTCTATTGTTATCTAAATAGCTAAAACTGGCCCAAAGCGTGAGAAACATGCGCAAAAGCCACAGGTGGCCAGTCTGCGACTGAAATGTGTAATGGGGGCACGATTGTAAAAAAGGGACAGAAAAAATGAATAAATGAAAATATAATACTTATTTTAAATAGGTATTTTAATCCAAAATGGTCTTTTTTAGCGTACCGCTAAAGTGGCTAGGGAACAGTACAAGTTTCAACAAAGAGTACACTGAAACCTACGGACTAAAACTTTTCTTAATTACCACTCTTGTCACCAGCCCATTGATAGGAGCCGTTGACGAAATTTCAGAGCAATTAACGGTTTAAACTGCAACCACCCACAGGAAGTAAGAAGAGTGGACAAAAATCACTACAAGCTCTCTTACTTGTAAGACTCTTGCTTGGAGACAACCTGTGGGCAAAATATTGTATTCTTGGATGGAAAGGGAAATTTACGCACGTTTGAAGGAATCAAGAGGGGAAAACAAATTATTTGTAAAGGGAAGCCAAATAAAATTTTGCCCACACTGGTAAAATACCTCGAACGCGCACTGTCAACGGTTATACATACATTCATGAATTAATTTACAAGCAGAAAATATTCGTTTTTCGTCGCTCTCATAAGTGAAAGTCTTGTTTTTATTCAATCTTATTTGGAATTTAATTGTTGGAAAAGAAAAACTATGCAAATTCCATTTAGAGAAAATTTAATGCACGACCCGGGTTTCAACATATTATGTCATCTTCAGGCCACCAATTACCCGTCTGTAACGCCTTCGAGTTTTCTTTGGTAGCGCATTATTTCCGAACTTCATACACCTCTTTCTGCTCCTCTCTCTACTACAACAATCCCCCTCTCCAAAATTAAACAACTCCCTCCAAACCAACAAGGACCATGCAGAATAAACAAATCAATCATCAAAACACAAAAACAAGAAATAAGATAAAACAAATCACACAAAATAAACAATAAACTTATTAAATAGTTTAAGCCCACAAAACATTAAATTTTCGTCGTGTCGTGCATTAAATTTTCTCTAAGTTGAATTTGCATAGTTTTTCTTTTCCAACGTGGAAATATTCCACATCATTCACCCTGAAACCGTACGGTTTGTTGGAATTTAATTGTTACCCTCGTCATATCGGTGTTAACTCCAACCAATTCATGCCAAGTATATAGGATTTGGAATGCCTTACTTCTGTCATATTCACACCGCATTTGTGGCTAAGCCATACTCAGAACTGTAGATTATAATAAAAGTTTAAAAACAAATGCTTTGAACGAAAGTCATTACTGTCTCTTTAGTCTGTTTTATTTGATGATTAGGAAGATAAAATCTTTGTCGATGGTTAAAAATTTTGGTCCACGAATGGTTAAAACTCGGTCTATTTCTTTCCCATTCACCAAAAACCCGAGAGCGTGCACGGACGAAATTTATTTGACGTCTCGCCGGTAATAATTCGCAATAAATGATGCACTTCAGGTAATCGATTAATCAGTCATCCCCGAAGGGATAGGGATCTGGACCGGGGCATAAATTCGCCAAGCGCGAAGGCAGACAGGAACGATGAGGGAAGAGGGAGAGAGCGAGTGTAAGGAAGAATGATGGAGTGAGATACATAATCGGGGAGAGATTCCCGCTTAATCATCATACAGCACGAAATCAAAACTCAGGATTGTTCAGAGGAGGGGTTGGATTGAAAATACTTCACGAGGTGGCGACCCACGAGTTTCCCTTGCGGGGATGGAAAGGCAGGAAGGATTTACTTTCCCATTGCGTTCTTCCTGCCAGAATTCCACGAGTAATTCGGGGCAGTATATTGTTTGTTTGCCGTAGAAAAAGGGTAAACGTTGGATTGCAAGAGTCAAAGGGAATGCAAGACACAATTCTGCGATTTAAATAGAATTTCGTGCCAGAGCAAGTGCAGGACGTTTTTAGCAATAAACACGATAGATCTAAAGAGCTAAACGATTGTTCACTTCCTCAATAATTTGTACACTACACATTTAATGATCACTGCGATTGAAAACACAGTATGCGAGGTGGAGTATACAATTTTTTAGCAACTACTTATGATGAACAGCGATATTCAATAGAAACTATCAATGTACCAAAAATGTCGTAAAAATTATTCGGACCATGACTAATATTACTACGAAGAAATGAGAAAAGGAGAGAAGTCATTTCACTTTGTATTCCCCACAAGCACCTTAAATAAAAATAGAAATAAATCAACAGCGAAATCAATTGAATTCCAGGAAGATCCACCTTAAATCTTAAGTTTGTTCTCAGATGAAAGGATTGCTGGATGATTAATGAAGAAACGGGATGCTCCAGTTCTGCAAGGAGAACTTGGGAAAGACTCTGGGGAAAATGAGTTTTCCTTTAGAGCCTCTGGAGGCATTAGTTATGGCCACATGAATGCTGAACCAAGAGGAATATTTCCTCAAGCTCGTTGAAAGTACTAGCTGTTTACTCCCACGAAAGATGAGTTACTAGCAAAGCTTGAAAAAGGTACGCAACATAAGTGAAACTTGAACTCTCACGTTTTTAGAATAATTAATGAAGAAATGCAGAAATGGGGTTGAACGTTAGTCCATCCCTTACCCAAATTTTAAAATCTCACAATTACTGATTTACGTGCATTACAGTTTCTTTTAATTGCCGAAAGCTGGATTTCAGATGACAGCATTTAAAGCAAACATTGAAGACTATGTCCAACACAAGTGATTGAGATCATACCACTTTCGCTGTCGTCTTCAGGAAGCTGCAATTTCTCACGCAATGAAAATAAACTTTTACTTATAGTAAAATAAACAAATAAAATTCTTTAAATGGAAATTATTCTGAATCAAATACTCTTTTCACAATCCTTTTTTTGGAAACTATGATGAAAATCAGGCAAAACGCACCAGTGTAGGAATTTTTTCTAACATTCGTGCAAAAATATTCCTTTCACCTACCTTCCAAGGCACTTTACCAATAAATGAGTTGAAAATTTAGAGATATTTTAACTAAAACGCTAACACAAGTCAAAGGTGTTTTTGGCGTAATTTTATTTCGGAAATTTAATGTAATGACGTTTATACACGACGAATATTTTTCAATTATGTGAGTATATATCATTATTGATATCTTGTTTACTTCCCAAAAGTCTATGGAGTATAAGTAGTTTAATGGCAATTATTCATTTGTTGATAGAAAATTAAAACTATAATGTTTCAACAAAGAATGCATCTCAAGTAAATGTGAGAATCAAAGGTCAATTTTAAATACACAATTCCAACTTTCCCGGAAAGACGTATACGAAGAGGATGCCAAGCACTGAAACATTTTCATTTAACTTCTAGTTAAAAATAAATGAACTCTTTATGTTAAGGCTTCTCAAATACTATCGAGAGCTTTTAAGTTATGATATTTCCAACTGATCGTCTAAAATAGGCCGATAATCTGGTGGGCGCATTAGACCCTTTGATTGAGTCCAATGTAATTTTGATTCTAGAAGTACGAGTACAGAAAAGTACGAGGCAGATTAAAGCGAAGCAAACATTACACATGGCATTTTTCATTTCAAAAATAAAGTTAAAAATCTTATACTTATTACTAAGCGTTAGACTCCATATAATTTGGAATTTTTCTGTAAATTATTATCAAATTATACAACATGGATGCATAATACGCATAAGAGCTTAAAGAATGCAATTTCAAAATGGAATAGTTAAGCGCAATCTAATCGTAATAGTAATATCCTACACAGCTGTAATATAATTCATTTGTGGAGAGCAACCTCAAAAACATAATATTAACTAGTAACTTATTAATGACGACATTTCATCAGCAGAAGCGGTAGCAATCCCATATCTAGATTGGCCCGGAAGGGACTCACAATAGTTCACTGCGTTCTGTCTCCCTCCCCTACATCATGTCCCCCAAGAAGGGTCTAGGTCCAGTTCCTGAGCGAAATTTGCCCGAGACCTCTTTGAATATTTCCTTTACGCAAGCACTCACACCCCTACCTGATCAAAGACTTAGATGGGGGAAAGTGGACATCCCAATCCAAAAATCCATTTATCCGAGCGGAATCCTCTTCCCTCATCCGTTAACGCATTTGTAAATGCGCACTCGCAATTTCAGACCGTGACGATGTCGAGAATCCCAACATCGGCAGATGGACCAAGAGAAAAATGAGAATATTTTTTTTATATTTTAAAAGCGTTCCAATTTAATGCGCAATGTGTGGGCGTGGACAATTGGGAGGGCATAAAGAAGCGATATTCCCATGCCGAACGACGTTTTCAGATCGGTCACATTGGAAGAATTAATCTCTCGATTCCTCCTTTTAAATGGGTAGGACTAAAAAAAAACGATGTATCCAAAAGAGCAGGAATTAGTCGCCACGTCAGGCGGCACCACATTCACATCCCAAACCCTCTCTCTCTCTCGCATCTCCTCTACCATTTTTTTCATTCCCCGTGTAGAAGAGCCCGTATTTTTTTCAAGCGACATCCCTTCATACAAAGAGAGAGAGAGAGAGAGCATGGTCCCTTTCTCTTTTTTTTGCTTCCATTCCACGTTGACTGCTGGCTCTCGCCGGACCCAAGTGTGTGAGAGAGAGAGGAAAATGGCGATCACTTCCCGCAAATTGATATCTTCCCGGCAGATTACCCGGATCCCTTTCTCCACCGTCCTTTTTGCAGTCCCCCGGCGAGTGCGATAGGGTTGAATTTGCCCTCTTACACTCCACTCAAGACGCCTCACTACGCATTCCCTGACAACTTCCCCCTCATCCGAATAAGGGTAAGGCTTACCTACTTGGGACGCTCACAAGGACACTTAGTAGAAAGTCCATCGTTTTGGTTTTCCAAATCCTATTACACTACAGAGGGTTTCTATTTATTGAGCTCACAGGTGGTGCTGGTGTGATTTTTTTTCACATAAAATAGCAACCATATTCTACATTTATAAATAAAGGTAAGCAGCCACGAAAAGCATGAAAAAACTCACGTTATGAGAAGAATACAAAAACTTTATTTTCCATGACTAAAATTCTCAGTTAATTACTCAATCCACCTATTCGAAAATAAAACTTGAAATAAATTATTTCCTTCACAACAAACGCTGAAAATTTCTCCACAACGGATGATTTTTTAGTTACGGTGGGCTGTCCTTTTTTTTAGAGAAAGCTAACTCGCTACACACCGTTCAATTTCTGACGTGGTTTCATCGTTCAAATTTCCTCATGTGCTTAATGAAGTCTCCCGGAAGCACAGAGCCAAGCAATGAAACATGATTAAACCGAGTTATTTTAGAAAAATACCTCAAAAAGGAGATAAGTAGCTGACTGATATTTTGACATGATTAGAAAGATGGAATATTCTTCATAATTATGAGGACAAATCCTTTAAATTCACTGTGAAGTGAAAATGTTGCTTAGACTACCTCCACTAAAGACATCAAATTAATCACTACCGTTTTAAATTACTTAGTTACCAAATACTATCACTTAAACTCCTTTCCGTCAGAGTTCTGAAAATAGACGACCTTGTTTCACTGAAGAAACTTAGTCACTCCACAAATATCATTGAAACACCTCGAACAGAATCAGCTGTTTTCTTTGCTTCCTTTCTTACTTTTACTTTTAATAGAATCTTAGAATTTTAATAGAATAGAATTTTCTTACCTATCAAGTGATGACTGAATATGCATATAGATCATTTTAAATTCCTGGAAAATTATGAGACTTAGAAAGATACCGCAACTCTTTTTTAATATACCATCTTAGTTAGATTTCGCCCATTTTCTTCAGTAAGAAGGTTCCACCATGTCATAACAGAGAGTATAATTTGTATTATAGAGTAAGTATATATAGAGTGGCCACGCTACGCTAAAAATGGGTAATAGGTTTTCGAGAGCTTTTGGAAGAATTTCTCAGCTGTCGCGCGCGTCGATGGAAGAATTATGGGTTGCTGAATTCGCCGCTTCGTAGCACTAGTTATAACGATCGCGGTCCATTTGAATTGGCGAACCTGATGCCAGTTCGTTCAGTAGTAATTTCGTTGATTAGTATATGTATATGGAAGTCATTCAAATAATAATTTCAAATAGTTTAAATAAATTGTTTAAGCAATAGAATCAAGGAAATTATTGCTGTCTTGCATTCACACGAAATCATTTGCATACGCATTGTTATAATATGCACTCGTAAACAGCTCCTTGAGGCCGATTTACACGTGGATTTATACTGCACAGCCTAACGGATGGATAAATGTGCAGTGAAAAATGCGTCGGGTAAAGCGAAAAACTGTAATGGCCTGGTTACATGATACATTAATCCGTACAACTTAATGTGTGAATGCATGAACAAGTAAATGAATGCGAAAATTCACCGTGTAACCACACCAGTCTGTATGAATGAATGCGTGAACAAGAAAATAGTACCTATTTTATTTTGATCATAAATTCGTACATGAACTTGTACATGAAAACGTACTGATTAATGTATCGTGTAACCAGGCCTTCTGAATACCTACATGCGCGAGTGTATGAATGCAAGCGAGGAAATTAGACCATGTTCTAATTCTGTTATCGCGTTTACACAGCCTCCAAAGCACCTCTTAAATTATTCTGTTGTGAAAATGAAAACATTTTAACTATTTGGCTCCACTACGATCATTTTATTTGCTCGACCCGGATTTCAACTTAGGTACTATGACGTCTTCATCAGGTGGACATCAGCCCTTTAGTAACCAGCCATTATTAACAAGTCTACAAGTTACTAATCGTAATCTTACAATTGTGATATACAAGTATTTCTCAAACGAGAACGGAGTACATACATACGGAGTATATACTTACTCTATATTTTTTTGCATTGGCTAAAAATCAAGCTAGAGCTTATATTTTAGTACAAAAATAATTTGAGGAAACCTTCCGATCCTAAGCGATTTCGATGTTTTGATTAAAGTGGGCGTGGCTATTGTGATTAAACCCTATTCGTTCCACGCTCCGGTTCCACGGACCAGAAGCGCCCTAGCAATTGAATTTCTACCTCCTTCCTTCATACCGGAGTGTAAAAAATGGGGTAGCATGGTGGTGAGGAGGGGGAGCCTGGATTAATGCCGCAAAAACTCGTGGTCCACCACGTCGCATTACTTTCGGCACCCAGGGTTTCGATCTCTTAATTTCGCTCGCTCACTCGCTACCACCTCACTGCATCCTGCCCCACTCCCTTCGTCCCTTACGCCTTCTGTATATTGGCAGCGAAATATGATGGCAGTCAACAGTGAGATTCAAAGACCTAAAAATCATTCGCAAGGACTTGGATTCGAACCAAGACCTCTCGATTTCACGCAAAGTGCCACAACCATTGCTACTCAGGCGTCCTTTCCAACAAACTTTCATGTAGCCTGTATGGAACAAGATGTCCTCCGAGGAAACATTTACTCATAATTAAAATATGTGAAAATGTGTGATTGATGTTTCTTATTGTCTCTGAAACTTGAATATCTGCGGGGAAATTTAAGAACCTTGTTATAGGCTAAAATATGATCAAAATATTATGCATTAGCGTGCTAACTTGCTGTCGCGCTTAAGAAGATCAGCCTTAATTCGCTGGTGTTGGAAGTGTACCATTTCTTAAACTGTTTTCTGAGGCAGAAGACCACAGGAATGAATCTTAGTACTTCTAAGCTTAACATGCCGCATTGGGCCAAGGGCCGGCGGATTGGTTTACATGATCTACGGTATCCGGAGGGATAAAGGTGGAGCTTAGACTTGTCGGAGCTGGTAGTGAAGAGGTAAATTTCTCTCACTGCCGCGATGGAAACATTACACGCACAGCTCAGCTGACGCCTCGCCGAGGAGCCAGAAACGATGTTATTCACAAATGAGCTAGGATAGTTGGCCACCCAAATTCTATATCGTTTTGTTTAATAAGTTTCCTAATAATAATTACATGATTCTGTTTTTTGGCGAGTTGTTCCATTATATGTACCTCATCTTAACCGAGTTTGTGACTGAAATTTTGTAGTATTGGACTCGACAAATACCAAAATTGCCACAGTTATGCTATAAAACCTCCATTTTCAACTTCAAAATACTTCACTAACATGAACTTTCTGGATCTTTATGGTTCCTAATGCAATCATTTGGGCTTCTCCAGTGGTTTGCAGTTTATTTCAACGTAGATGTTTTAATTCAGATTTCATTTTAAACAGCAGTGAAACAAGCAGCTGACACGTTTATTTAAATAGCACTGACAAAAACATCCGATTCACGAAGGAAGTTGAAAGCTTCGTGAAGTTAGCCTTATTTGATGTCCTTATTACTGGAAGTGAAGACGGAACCTTTTGACACTCTGTATATAGAAAGCCAATATACACCAATATGCATCTCCTCGCTGGACCTCACCACATTCCAGCATAAATTAAAGGAGTCATGGCAACAATGATATTCCGATCCACAACCTCAGTGATGAAGGAAGCCATAGAGATGAAGAATTAAATAAATTATCAAAAATTCTCATGAAGGATGGACACGGAAAAATAGTAATACGGAAGACCAACTCCCATAAACAAAGATTGCTACCATGATCACGTGAAGAAGAAAAATCCGAAGAAAGGATAAGAGCCCACTTGTCTTTCCTCAAAGGAGTCACCGATAACACTTCTAGAATATTACAAAGGCATTAAATTAGAACAATATTCAAACCTCGGAGGCAAATAAGGGAAACAACTTGCAGCGTGAAGGAAAACGACAGGATGGAGACGGAAGGAGTGTCCCAATTAACCTGCAAAACTTGCGATCAAATGTATATGGGTGAAACAGGTAGAGCCATAAGGACAAGGATTAAGGAGTATTCGATTCGACTGGGCCATTTCGATAAATCAGTGGTTGCGGAACATGCCACACAAGGCCACGATATTGATATCACCAACCCTTAAATCCTTGCCAGAGAAAAACACTTCAAGACGAGAATCTTTAGAGAGGTCTTGGAAATTAGGAAAAATGGAAGCAATTTCAAAAGTGACAATGGGTGAAGGATTAGTGAGTCACAGCTTCCTGTAATTTCCAGAAGAAAGTACGATTTTCAGAAGACTATACCCACCCCCATCTACTTCTCCTTTCCTCTCCTTGAGGATATGTAATTGAAGCACAGTAAAGGCATTAAGGTCATTCAGCCTTGACGAGGTCTCCGGCAAAGGAGAAGAAATATTGGCTTGAAAAATTCCTGAAACGGCTTACCCTGAAAACATTTGTGCTTGACATACATGGACCGCGAAAGTTTTAATAACCTGACGATATAAGAATACGCTTTTCGACTCACGGAGTCATTATAAGGGAGAATATGATATAAAATAGAATATATATTTATTATGCTCTGGGCATCACCCTTGGAGAAAAATTCATTTTACAAAAAATGAAATGCTTGGCTCAGCAAAGGTACAACACTAATTAGAAAGCATTTAAACGGTTAATAATTTGGAAACAATATTCAATTTAATAAATGGGATACAACATACGTATTTTATGAAAAACAAGATATAACTGCAAAACATGAAAAACGAAGACATTGATAAAATTATTAGATATAATACAAAGAAGGGGATTTATAGGGGAACAATACTTCAATTTTTAGGCTGTAATTCATCAAGAACATTAAATTATATTTTTCTCCGCATTGAATAGAGTCATGAAAAATATTTTTAAATGTATAAATGGAACTCTTATGTTTTATGTTATCGGTAAAGGATTCAAATATTTGGAGGCAGAAATTAAAAACGGCTTTTGATAAATAGTTGTCCTAGGAATTAGATAACCTAAAGAACAGTTGTTTGTACGGGATGTCTCATGGGTAGTTTCTGACTTGGATTTAAACATTTCTGTAGGGTTATTAGGGATTTTCTCCTTAAAAATATTTAAGAGAAATGTCCCTTACAAATATTGAGGTACGGGTACAGAGTCGAAACGCGCTGTACTTATAATTAAAATCTGTGGAAATGCGATTGCTGTTTCTTATTATGGCGATCATTCACTATATCTGAATATATAGAATATATACTTGAATCTGTAGGATTTTCAGGGGCAAGTTTCGCTGCTGTTTGCGACCATGGGAACATTGAAAGCCAAACGTGGAGACCACCGAACTCCCCGCGTGCGCCTCCAGTTCGTTGGACTATTCCGCTAAAAACGGTGTTATTGCACAACTGCCACAATACTTTACACCCAATATCTCCCTCCTCCGCTCTCATCCTCTCCCCAAATATCTCTCCTCTTCAACCTTTATCTCCATCCTCCCTCATTGTACATCCACCACTCCAAGCCAAAATAAAATTCTGCAACCTGTCCTTTCATCAGTTCCCGTCAAGGGACTCGAGAGAGAGGAGAAAGGGGAAGGGAGAAAAGGGACGCAAATATATTGCGCGCGAATTCCTCCCGCTCTCCCGAAAGGAATGGAAAATTGAAAAGAGTCCATCACGCAGCGACGAGAGTCGAGATCGTTTGATTAATAACCAAGCCGATTCCTCTCTCTCTCTCTTTCCCTTTTGTTACACGAGAGGGCATGGCAATTATGGATTCATCCTATCCTTGCTATCGTGCCAAAGTGGATCACAAAATTAACCGAGTGAGATAAATCGCTGATAGATCTGGGTGACTGATTTATAAACGTTTCTTGTATTCAGGGCTATTAAAATTGTGATCCTCGAAAGTTGAGGAATGCAATAATATGCCATCCTCTCCGTTCGCCCCGGTGTCAGGATCGTCTTTATAAATTTTTAATACTGTTGAGCCTTCCACGGTAGCAAGTTTTGTAGCTTGTTGTTTGGAGGCCCTTTTTAGATAGAAATCTAGCTATTCATTGTGTGTCAAAATTTCAGCAGAGCCGTCTCGTGTCTATATCACAATGGATTTCATGGTAACATTTACAAAACCACATACTTGAAAACACACACGACCCGGGTTTCAACGCTTAAGTGTCATCTTCAGGTCCTGAAGCGTCATCTTCAGGTCACCTAAAGATGATGCTTAAACGTTGAAACCCGGGTCGTGTGTGTTTTTAAGTAGGTGGTGTTGTAAATGTTACCATTAAATCCTCTGAAAAAATGGAATACCACAAAGTTACCTTTGAACTTGCATTATTTATATCACAATGACTTATCAAGCATTAGCCATAACTTTTATTTATTTAAGTATTTTACAAAAAAAATACTGTTGACCTTTCCTCAAAATATTAACAATATAATGCCCTAATGAGTGTTACTGAAATACAAAATCATCGATATTTATATGCTTGACAAAGTATTGTGTTGATATATTGCACTAATTTTATAATTTAAAAATTATCCATAATTTGGCAATTTTTTTTCTGAAAATATCATAATTATCACAGAATTTTTAATTTTAACATTCATATGGTTTCTTACAGAATGAGTTGCCACATTTATTATGTTTATTTTTGGTTCACAATTACATATTATTGAGTGTTGTTAGTGAGTGATCGAAATGATTTGGTGCCAGGTTGTGTGAACTTTTCCCCAAACTGCACGATTCGTTTCTCAAAAATTTTCTCTAGTCGATGTGCCAAAATTTCAGCGCAGCCTTCTCGTGACTCTTAGCCTTCGAAGCTACTCATAGCCTTTAAATCACGAACTGCCGTAAGTCACTAACTGCCAGGATGATTCCCTCATTTCTTGGGTTTGGTTGTTTCAGTGAATCATTTTTATACCCTTAATGCTGGTAAGACCCCTATAATTTCGGGGTGAATCGTTAAGTAGCAATACTGGGATATCTTAGCCAATCGCCACGGACAATAGTGCTTCTCCTCTCTTCCCCATCCTCCTCACTCCGAGACTTCCCCTGATTTACGTGTTCAGACCTGCATAGCGAGGAAGGGTCCTCTCTCGCTCCTTGACCGGCATCTACTTCGCTTCAAGGCACCCTGCATTTCCCTGGCCATCAAAAGGGACCTCACTGCTGCTCTCATCAAATTGACTTTGTTCAATAACGCTTCATACTTTTATCACCGTATTTCGCCTAACGGAACGTTGTAATTTCTTATTTAATGTAAGAAGTTTTCTTTTGAGGGAGAAGTTATTCACTCAAAAGGCAGTTTTTTTCTTTTCTTGATTCTGGTCGATCCTGTTTCGCCTCAGTCTACTCGGTATATTTCAGTGACTACGATTTCAATTACGTATGTCGCAATTGTCTGGTGCATGGCATCATGGTCGAGACAAATTTTGACACTTTGGCAGAATATTCAGATGTGAAATCGTCCAAGTTACATCACTCTCGAGGTACAAAAATTCCGCGGCCTTCCGGAGTAAGATATCTGGTAGCCTTAATTTCTCGGGCCTGACACATTATTCAGCAAGGAATCAACACAAACTTGCCTCGACAAATCCGTGGATATGACGTCAAAGGCCGCGGCAAATCTCAACTTTTTAACGGCCCTCTTTGAGATGCATCAGACCGTTGCGTCACTGCCGAGGGTGGGTGACTCCTGGTCCGTACCGAATAGAGCAGCAAGGTGCCATCCAATTTATATCTCAATTTCCGATAGCTTATGCTCACGATGGCCTGAAGGTGTAACACTTTACCACAGTAAAATAAGGAAAGAGAAGGTATAAGATCGAAAAAAGAGATCCAGTGTAAATGGGGAAAATGGATTATTATACTATTAAAAACAGCGACGTATAATTAGGCAAATTCGTCCGGAATAGCTAAATATTCCCAAGAGTTCCCAGCAAATGCTTAGCATATAATCGTCACGGTAATTTCATTGGGTTAAATTGGCAAAAAAATACTGACATTTGAAAGGACAACTCGTCCATTGTCACGAGGGCAAACGTTGCAATTTTACCGAGTGAAATTCCTGAAAAGAATTTTTCCTAGGTAAATATCAGTTTTTAAAAAATTGAAAAATGTGATTTAATAGGTAATGAAGAAATGACATGCGAAAAAAATCTAATTTGAAAAGATCCATGCCTATATTTGAAGCACTCGTTCTTCTTTAACTAAAGGCTCCGCCTTGTTGCTGCAACCAAATGAACCTGTTTTCTGCTAATCTCTTAAACTTGATAATTTTCCGTCCCATCAGTTCTTGTGCCCTGTTCAGGTACTGTAACCTTGGTCTCCCTCTCCCTTTCTTCCCGAGCACCTTTCCCTTCATCACATTGACAAAAGAACTATTGTGTCTCAGGATATGACCTAAAAGTTTTATATTTCTTTTTTCCATGGTGTTGAGTAGGGTTTTATTTTCATTTCTTTCCGTTAAAACCTCTTCATTACTTTTCTTTTCCATCCAGCTTATCTTAAACACCCTTCTCCAAATCCACATCTCTGCTGCTTCTAATTGCTGTATTTCCCGTTTCCGGTGGGTCCAACTCTCGCTTCCATAGAGCAATGTACTCCAAAGAAATGTTTTTGCAAACATTTTCCGAGTTTCGATATTCATATGCTTGTCTGTTAAAAGGTTTCTCTTATTTTGAAAGGCCTGTTTTGTTACTGCCACCCTTTTCTTTATCTGTGCACAATATCTGCTATCCTCAGTAAGCATACTAACTAAATAGCAAAATTGTTTCACTTGTTCAATTTCCCCATTTTCTAACATAATTTTGGGTTTTCTTTCAATGTTGCTTTTAACCACTACCACCAGTTTTGTTTTCTAGGTATTTATTTGTAATTTCTATTTATTAAGTGATGAGGATAAAACATTTAACATTTTACTGATTTCTTTAGCAGAGTCCCCTATTACAACAATATCATCAGCAAATCTAATACTGTGGATTCTCTTTCCGTTTATTTTTATCTCACTTGTTTTTTATTTCATTTCATCTATACTTTCTTCAATGAATAAAGTAAATAAAAATGGGGAAAGCGGACACCCTTGTCTAACTCCTGTCCTTATTTTTGCCCTTCCTTCAACTCCATTTATATTGATGCTTGTTTCTTGGTTTTCATACAGTTTCAATATTAATCTCCTGCTCTCCAGTCTAATCTTATTCTTTCCAAGGATTTAAACAGTACCTTCCAATCTGACATATGGTCATATGGTCTATGTGGTAGGTAATGAAAAAGAAAACCCTCAATACAAGTTACCATGGGGAAGAAGAGAAAAAGTTGTTGTTGTTTACTTGGACTGTTGAGGAAGAAATATAAAAGAAGTTGGCGAATATATTTGTAAATCTTCCGAAGGAAATAAAGAAAGACTAAAAAAATTGTAAGTAGTGGTCTGAAAATTAATTCAAACGCTGCTGTACGACAAATCAACTGTATCAAATGCCTTTTCCAAGTTTATAATTACCAGGTATAATATCCTGTTCATTTCTAAAAGTCTTTCCATTATTAGACGTACTGCTAGTATTACATCACTAGTGCCTTTTCCACTTCTAAACCCATACTGGTCTTCACCAACATGCTGCTCCATTTTCCCTTTTCACCTGCTATTCAGTACATATTGATCAATATTTTATAATTGTGGGATTAAAGAGATACTGTTCTGTGATTACTACATTCTGTCGATTTACCTTTCTTTGGTATGGCTATAGTAATTCTTCTTGTAAAATCCTCGGGTAATCTACCTTCGTCACAACATTACCTGACAAGGTTATTAAGTTTCTTCTTTGCTTTCCATTCTAAATTCTTGAGCAGTTCAGCCGGTACCTCGTCCACCCCTGCTGCATTTCCCCTCTTAAGACTTAAATTCATTAATGTTTATTGATGGACCCAATTCATCCTCTCGGAATTCCTCTTCCTTCCCAATAAAGCACTCGTATACAAGTAATAAAACTCAACATTTTCCTTTCCAAAACAATTTCTATTATAACTTATTAGATATTATATAACGTTTTGTAACTTTTTGAGGACCTTTCGAGTTTATTTCATTAATTTTTATATATTTTGGACCTCCCCGGGCACCATGAAGAGAGAAATCTAACCTCCACTACTAAAAATATCACGAGAAGCCTCAGAGTCTTCATAAAACATGGGTCTCTGAATATGGACCCGGACCATTAAAAGTTAATTTCAGACACGACGCATCTGGCTGCATAGCTTCTGCATTTCGGCTGCATTTTTTATAATTTGCGTGAGGGTTTTATGTTCCGAAAGGTCATCGTTTACTGGCGGCATGAATAAGTTTGCCATTAAATGAGACATAATGTTTGATGCATGAGTACAGGGTACGAATTCCATAATTCTCTGTTCCCTGTCTCTTTTTCCTCGAGTCATAAAAACCATCACGCTATAGACAGGGCGACGACCTTTTTGCTCTACAGAGTTATGCGCCTCGATAAATATTCAATCTCTTACTACCTTGATTCTCATCATTTTCATATGCGGGGTGGTACATTCCTCTCTATACATTTTTTTTCGGCCTCAGATAGCTTTTTATAGAGTTCAGTTAAATATGTATCTATACATACATGATAGTACGAAGAAAAGAGGATTCCAGCATTAGGGTTTGCAATGCTTCCATCATATTTTAAAATGATTTTCATCAAGCACTCAAACCGAATATGAAATAGGACATCAGGAGGAATTTTAGCCATTTTCAAATTAATGCGGATTTATACGAAAGCATACGCAAGGGCTACGATACGTTTCAAGCCCCTTGAGATCTGTGCCAAAACATAGCTTAACTTTGGCGCTCCGCCTCTTTCAGTCCCTCTTGGGGAATAGGCAGGTAATAATTACACGTCCTGATTCACAAAAGCGGCGTTTTTAGAGCGAAAATATTATTCTAGGCCTCGTGGGTACATGAACTGCAGGCTGCGCAAAAAAATTTGAGAGCTCAAATTTCCCACTCTCATTATTTTGACAAAAAAATTTCATTGCCTTTTTCGAGGGGCATTCTCGGGAATCCAAGCTAAATATTAAGTCAGAAGTGCTTGCAAAGAGTCTCTTCATGCTAGAAATTTTCCGCATGATGAGGTAATTTCTTTGCATAATACAACCTTTATTCAGTTTATCCGCATGAAACCATTAAATTTAAAGTATTTTCATGGATTAATTGCCAACTTAAAGAGGCCTTAATAACGCACGTCTATGGCGCTGAGCAAGTGTGACCCAAACTACAGGTGAGAAAGATAATTAAGTTTTAATGAAACTGGAGCTCTTCAACTTTTTAATGAACAAGAGCTTCAATATTAAGGTTAAATATATATGTAAAAATATTTTTAAACGCTTTTATTTAACAAAAAAAGGCACTAAATTTCATTCAAAAACACCCATTTCTAGGGGTTGAAAAAATTTTCTTTGATGGGACGCTCAGCAACATTTTTACTCCGTCGGGTTGACACACAAGTTTACAATATTGCATACACTACAAGATAATAAAGCTAGTTTTTTTAATACATTTATTTTTCATTAAACACATTTTATTTTCAAATTTTTATGACTGAATATTGTATTGTCACCGGAAATGAACCTTTGTGATAATTTTCCGATCTCTAGCTAGTCAGTAAGGTAGTTAAAAATTGATTACAAAATTTGATCCAGATACACAAGACCCTGCCACACAGGACCCTGACACACAAGTGAAGTTAAATAAAAGCGATTAAAAAGGAAAACATCGCAAAAAAGCGTTCTTGATCTATTGTTATATTTATTTAAAATAGTACTGGTTAAATAAAACCACTCTTTGCCAGAAGAATACTACGATATTTATACATATTTTATAAAAATAGCAAGAAAATTTTACACTATGAGCACCAATTTTACTATCCAGAGTTCCAAAATGAGTAATAATTATAAACATCATTATTTATTGCTCTATCTTGATAAATGGATTAACTAATCTTACTCAGGTCTCTATCAAGGTTTATGGTCAAATTACATAACAATATATTAATATTTGCAGGCGTTTTAGATTATTTTTAATCCTTCCTTAGAGCTTAAAATTTTATAAACAACACAAAAAATATTTTAGCGATGATTTTTTGTATCATGGTTTAAAATGGGATCAATAGTTGACTTCATTTGATATTAGTTTGGTATGTTTTAAAATTCATTAATTAGCGTAAACTTATCGCGTGTGATCTCTATTTCACTGGATAAAATAACTTTGATCACGATTAATGTAGAGTTTGATAACTTTAGCGTTTTATATGAGTACTGGTAGAAGAAAATTTCATAATACTATAAACAGCATTGATTGGTCGTATATTTACGTTCAAATATTTCTTGTTTGTTGAAGTTTGTGTTTTTCGTTTATGTTTATTCCTTTTCTATTTTAAAAAAATTAAAAGCTCTGATGAAGAATAGAAAATAAACTGAAACGTCGGCAAATATCAATAAAGTTTTATTATTTGACTAAAAAATTCAATAAAAAACTAAGTATGATTAATACGTATTGTTGTTTACCATTTCTTTCAGCGGCGTATTTAAGTGATCATTTTTGACGGACGTTGCTCGTCATTTTAAATTTGTTCTTAGCTTATGAATATCAGCATAGTGTACCTAATTTTACGTTTAGTCAGGTATATTAGCACGACGCTCGACTTTGAACGTTTTTCTTAGCTTGCAAGAGCTATATATTAGTTGGTAATAAGAGCTGCAATTTAGTATAATATGGGAGTAAGATGATTTTTCATTCACTAAATCTGATAAATCTGCTTCACAGCACTTCTAGCACTCCTTGGGTCCTCTGAAATACTATACAAAAGTTTACACAAAAAGCCTTCACTACAGTAAACCTTGTTTACACTAGCCTCGGCTTAACCGGATCGTCGAATATAACGGATTTTTTTTACTCCCCAGCCTTATTGACATTTACTCCCCAGCCAAGACATTGCTGCGGATATATCGGCCACGAGTGGATTTTACTTATACCGGGCCGCTCTTAAACTCCCCAATCCCATATTTATCTTGAATAAAACGGTCTTTACTACACAATGTTAAGATTATTGCGGGTAAGTAGCATCGCAGAAAATAGTTGAACCACGGAAAGTGGCGAGAGATCATCAATAGCCATTTCACTTTCTCCATGAATGATTTACCAGGACAAAGCATGGCTAGCATGAGCGAAGATAGATAATGAGATCTAAAATAAGTATAGGTTCGAATAGGATGAGAACGAGGAATTTTCCAGAGAATGTGGTTTCGCCAAAGTCATAATCCAACTGGGAGTTTCCACTGGACCGTTAAACTTTCTAGAACACCGATATTTCAGCCGAACTCTCTGCAAGACAATAAACTTTGGTACTCCGCTCGTCTCATTCACCAATGAGATAAGCTCTACTTTTTTGTCCATTAAATGCTCTCAATCCATTGAGATGATGACTCAAAATTACTCCAGGGGCATCAACAAACAATCTATTCAACGAGAATTTTCCTCCCTTAATACTTCACCGTTGCAGCTTCGTTAAGGCCCGTAAATGAAGTCAACCCGCCCTATGTTGATTAATCTTTGCATCTTTCATAATCATCCGAGACCAAAGAGAAAGTGGCAAAAACTTTAAAGGAGACCAGAAATCTTAAAAAGATATGGCCCCCTTAGGTCCAATACTAATCGTTGTCCCCCGCCCTTGCATCAAAATAACCCCTATCACAGGGGCGGTGATGGAAGTTGGAGGCGGCCCTGTCTCCACACCACTCAGGAGCACTTCTGTGACTCCCTAACCCTTCTTCCCCAACTCCACCTCCAATCCCTACCCCACCAATCTCTCCACAAACTCATACATTTCCCCCTCTCCTCCCACCCTTGCAGCATCCCTCATTCTCCCACAGTGCAGCGTTTAATGGACCAAAACTTCCGTCCGATAGAGGGTCGACGCATATCTTATCCTCCTCCCCAACCCCCTTCCCTCCACCCTAAGTCGACCCTTCCCTTTCTTCCTCCTACCTCTCTCCTCTCCCTCTAACCAACCTTCGGGCGCCTCACAGGGTGGCCAATATCTAAAAAAGAACGGACACTATACACAAATTTCATTAAATTCACTTAAAATTGCAACCTATGAGAGATGTGGATCCGTAATCAATCCGCATTAAATATTACTTTTAAGCAATTCCTTCAATTAATTATTCAAGTTTAGGGGCGTGTGAGTAGTAATTTATATTTGATAGTCGTCAGCAAAAACCTTCAGTAACTGACCGTTAAAAGCGTCATTGCATACAGTGTCAATCTAAAAAATATTCAATTAATATAAATTTCATATGACAATATGCAATTATTTTCACGGTAAATTTTAGAAATTAATTTTCTTAACCAATATTTATCATAATTTTAATAGTTATTTGTAATTTGCGTACTTTAACGGAGTGATTCCATCTCCGTTAATGGAAAAATCTTCATTGTGCTTCTTGTAGGTAATCGGTTTTCAAAGCTGACTTTGCCAAGTGTCGCCTGCATTTGCGGGAAATTTAAACTGCTCACCGGTCACTTAAGCACAGGATTATGCGCTCATGTATAACACTTACCCAACAGTTGAATACGCTCATCGACAGCCAAAACATTACTGGAGCCAACGCATTATATAACTAACCAATATGTAAACCTTATTTATGCGCCTTTTGCCGCTTTTTTCATGGGTTGGCCCCAGTGCGCGCCTCTACCCTCCCCCTCACCCCACCCTACACCCACAAACTTCTCCCATCTCCCCCTAAATACATATTACCCCTCCAAAATCATCCCTCGCTTCTCTTCTCCACACCCTGTGCATCACTCACCCCGACCACTCCCCTCCAAAACTTTCCCGCCTTCCTTCCACGTGAGCCATTTACGGCGTTCGCACATTTCTTCCCACGCGCGGTTTCGGGATTTCCTGCCGCATTAAAGCGTGCGATATTGCCCTCGTTGTCTCATTAAATTCTTCCGTCAAAAGGCCCATTATTTAAAGCTCCCTCTTACCCTCCTTCCCTTAATACTCCCGTCTAAAGCGCGGATTTCAGGCGAGTCGACCGTAAATGGATAGTCCTTTCCGCGGATTCTCTGACGCGGTCAGAGATAAATCGTTAGCACCTTGGTTTTCTTAAACAAAGAGGCTGGATTAACGGTTTCAAAAAATAATGGAAAATATTCTTTCTAGGTTTACAATATATACGCGAGATATAATTTGAAAATGTCGAGAACCATAATTTTCTCGCGAAAGATGTTTTAAAAATTCTGGAAGATAAGCGAATAAAAATCATCAATTGATAATGCAAATTTAATTTGCAACCTATGACTTAAGACATTACACATTAAGGTTTTTATCAAAGCTTTCACCGGCTAATGAGAAATGGTTTACGCTTGAATAACACTTTGGGTGCTTGTAAGGATTGGGGATAAATGGTGTATAATATGCTGATTTTATGAAGCCAAATGATTACTCATCCATTTGGAAACTCGCTGAAAGCAGTGTTACTTACTTACTTACTTACTTAAAGCAGTGTTACTTACTTACTTACTTACTTAAAGCAGTGTTACTTACTTAGTGTTAAAGCAATTACTAGTGTTTAATGAAAATATACCACTTGTTGAGGACTTCACATTCTGGATTTCTGCGCATTCTCCCTTCCGTTCCATTTATCACGTATTCTCATCAAATTGAATAATACTCATTTAAAAGCTACAAACGAAATGTGCATGAGTCCTCTCTGAACTACATCCCCGAGGCCTCAAAAAGATAATTACGCAGTCTTTATTGAGGCTTCATCCATGGCTATGGTATTTTACTCACACATGAACGATATGTAATAATAAATAATATAACTTTCGTAATTAACCACTAACTGATCATTATTAATGTTGACCACGAAGTTTTTCTCCATCTGTACTCGATTTCACCATTTTATGGTATATAATTTTTTCCGGTTTAATGTGTATAATCTGATAATGATAGTTTCATACGCAATTAGGTCACATTACGTTGTTAGGATGGCAATTATCTCGATTATGAGAGTGTGGTGGTAACTTTAGGCAATATTTCTTACTACAGTGAAGACAACACGCCATCTTCCTGAGTTACCTGAGCCATGCGGAGAGTTTGTGCTAGTTCATCATACTCTGAGATTACTTTGGCCAGGTTGCTTGCACAGCGATAGGCTCCATCAATTCCTTAGAAAGGCCTGGGTGGTTGACATGTAATACTTTGCAACTCGCATTAGAGATACCTTCGCCCAAGAAGAGGTTAGCATTTCCCTTTAAGATAATACGGATAGAAACACAAAATCAATAAGAGGAAACTTTAAGTGGAAGGTGACTCCCGTCGTATCAAATGAAAGCGCACTTCAAAAATCTGAGAGCATTCATAACTCGAAGCTGAAGGTGGATGGAGGATCTCATGTACAAACAAAATGTCGAAGGAGGAAATAAGTAGATTGTCAGAGTGGGAAAAGGTCAAAGAAGAAGACCAAACCGAAAAATGTAAATACGTGAGGGTCCGACGTTTGGGTACACAGTTCTCCTGTTAAATTAAAAGAGACATTTGAGAGAAATTGAAAGAAAATTCCCTCGAGGAAACTTAAGTTACAAGTTTAGATAAGATAAACAGGGATGAATGAATGATCATCCCAGCATTATGAGACAGTAAGTAATAAGTAATGAAAAATATGTATGAAATCAAGAACTAATATTCATATTAAAATTTAGTTATGGTGTATTTGGTGTTTATTTCACAGAAGAAATTTTAATAAAATCCATAATAGTTAACAAATAATCTTGATTCCTGCATCAGACTACCCTATGAAATGGATAGTTAAAGTTTGAGAACAAACGCCTCGACAAGTCCGGGGATATAAATAATTTTGAAAGTTGAGAAAAAAAAAGGCTACCTGAAATAGTGGTTTCAAAATCCACTTAATTATGTAACCTTTTATTTTTCCTCCGTATAATATTTTTCTTTCTTTTGAACGAACGAGGCTACAGAACAGACGTCAAAATGTGAAATTCCTATTTCTGAAGGGATGAACGAAGCCTTTAAATTTTGAAATCTGCAAAAAAAAAAGCATTGAACATCTTGACAATATGAATATAGATTCATATTCAACATACGAGCTTTCAGTCTTCTGCAGTCTATAGCAGTCGTTTGAATATTCTGACAATATCAGGTTCACGTATATTTGAAAAAATAATGAGAATTCTGTGGACAAATTAGAAAATAATAAATGAAAAATGAGCATAGTTATTTTATAATTATAACATGATTGTAATTAACAGAAATAAATTTATTTACGTTCTAGCATGTTTCGTAGTAGCATGTCAACTTAAACTAATGATCCAGACAGAAGAAAAAACATTTGCAATTCTCTACTTTCGTAGATTTTAATGGCTAGTTTCGATATTTCTCCGAGATTATCAGGCAAAGCTTTTAAAATACGAGTAATATAAAGACAAAAATGATGAGGCTGAGATGTCTCACATTAATTTGAACCCGTATTTTTAACCCTTTGCTTAAAAACAATGTAGTAACATCGAAGATAGTTGTAATAAATCTTTTGCTATTGCGAAACAGCGAGTGATTTTTTCCATCGTAATAGAATCGTTCCATCTCATCACACCCGAATCTTCATTTAATGCTAATGAACACCTTTTTGCAAAAGTGCAATATTCACTCCCATACGACTCAGTTGTTCGAAACCGTACAGAATTATAAATCATCTTACACGTGCCATAGATAACTGTACAGTTAGTAAAATTGGAAATTACATTTGATCAAGTGTTTAAATTTTAGTACAGACCAAGTAAGATAGCACACACCCATTAGGTGACTTAAAGGCTATCGTGTGGTCTAACGTGGGTGTAATAACTGTACAGCTTCCAAATTTATCTAATAAATATACATGCTTCAACACTATTATTGAAAAATTTACCTCGTTATTCTGAACGTTCGATTCCATAATTAAAATAACATCAAGTATTTTTACAAAATATTTAATAGAACGGCATGTTTCGACAATTGATAACATCATCAGGGGTAGAAAATATTTGCTCGCATTAGTTTTTGCTGTTTCAGCCACATGAAGGAGCAAAGAGAGAATAAAATACCACGGGGACCGTTGAGAAAGCCAATGTCCAGTGGAATCGCGGACCAAGGGTTGTTTTAGTGGGAAAGGTCACAATTTATCGAGGTAGTTTTGTCAAAAGACATAAGGGTGGGGGTGGAAATAACACTTTGTCGCTTATTGGTCAATGGAAAAATAGATGGTCATTAATTTGAAAAAGAAGCAAATTTTAAAAACTTAAGAATTATTATAACATATATATAGTAGTTATATAATATATTATAGTAGGAAAATAATTATAAACAGAGTAAATCAAGCTAATAAATGACGTGCTTGACGAAGAACAGGAATTTTGAAATCCCTGTCGTACAAAACAATAATTAGATTGCACTAGAAAATAATTTGTGCAATTGATCCCAGACAAAGTAACTGAACCTTAAGGAAGAGAAAAATTTGAAAGTGCCTGAAAACAAGATATTACAGAATATTTTCTAGAGGACTGATACCCATAAAAAGAGATTAAGGAAAAATAAGAAAAATTAAAAACTGAGACCCATAAAAAGAATGCCGTTATTATAAGAGCAATTAAGAGGAGAACAACAATATTTGGTGAACTTACATTTATAAAAGAGGAGGAATGCGAGCTGAAGGAGGCATTCAAAATACATCCGGAAGGAAGACGATCCCGGGGAAGACCACGACAGAGATGGTGAAATCAAGTTGAGACCAAATTGGAGAAATTTGGAGCCGCAGAAGAAGAGAAGATCCAGACGGAGGGTTATTTTGGTGCGACTGAATTTCAACTCGAATAAAAATGGATAAGAGCAAGTAAGCATATGTTACTAGAGAGTTACTTTCCTCGAGAGCATCCATTTCTAGACCAATGAGAATGAAATGTTAAATTTTCCCCGAAGATTTTACAGATTGAAGTATGCAAAAGAGTACTAAGTATTTACTTAACTTTGACACGAATATACAGGCTAATTTGCCAGAAATTTGTAAAAAAACGTGATGCTGCAGACAAGAAAATACGGATTTGTCGAAAATACGAGAAGAAAATCCAAACATAAAGGATTAAATTCCGCGAAATGAAAGAAGTCAAGGAAAAAATTGAGTAAATAACATCAACGCGTACGGGAGCCATTCGAAACATTTCGAGAATGCGGACGCGTGGATGAACTTCACACCTCTTTCTCTCTCTCTTTCTCCCTCTCTTATCAGCGTGGACGTAATTCGAGCCGCCAATCATTCACCGCACCAGCCATCATCTGTCAACTCAAAGGGGAATCAGACACACCTCCTCTATTTTCCTCTCCAAAAAAAAAACTTTTCTCTCTCTCGCTCTCTATCCCGGTGGCTGCGAAAGTGACCAGCCGCCATCAATTTTCCCGCATATTTTCTCTCTACATCCCTTGAATTTCCCTCTTCTGTTCATTTCACCATCAGTAGATAGAGAGAGGCCCCCCGATGTCTGCCCAGAATAAACCATTTCACGTCATACATTCGCGGACCTCCCGCCGACACCGCACACGTCTTTCCAGCATCCAAGTAAACTTCCACTTTTATGCCCGCGCGCACGGGGAAAACTTTTCTTTCCCCTGGAATTTGTTTTCCTCTGGCCCTCCCACCCGCCCGTCCCGCCACCCCTTCAACGCCCACTTCCACCTCTACGGGATGCCAACGAGTCTTCCCCCTTCTGCCCTTCGTGACCCCTTTAAGGTCAAAAATTCTTTACCCGTATAGCTCCCGCAAAAGACCCTGGCGAGGACCTGAGTGGCAAGTAAGAGAGGCAGAACTAAGGGGATGAAGGGAAAAGAGGGAGGTGAGGCATCTGACGCCAATTACTACGCCAAAATGGCACAAGGCACACACACGCAAGGAAAGTGGTCTAAAAAATCACCTATCGCCATGAATTTATCACGAACCCTATTCTGAGGTCTCATAGTGGGATGAGTCGAAACAGGACGGCAGTTGTTGGTGAGTTCTCAAAGCGCTTGGGTTGGAGTTTTCAGAAGTGTTTCCTGGCCGACCCTTCATACAAAAACAGCCTTCCTCCATTTCTGTGGGGTTTTCTCACAATCTTTCCGCCGCTGTCCCAAGTAATCCTCATCCTTGCACTTGATCTATCTAAAATGCGGTAAATGGCCTCCTAAGTAAGTAGCCTTCCACAATAGTAATGAGTGTTGACCTCCTACAGAGGACTTAAACGCTTAAAAAGCGCCTAATTATCTAATGTCCGTTGAGCATCGCCGTTCAGAAAGATGTTGAGTAATCTAATACTTAGTTTTTTCGCTCTCTGACCTCGGCAGTGAAAAGCATCCTGTGCAAAATACTTTACTCCTACATCTCTCTCAGCGCAATAAAAATTGAACAATACCATAATATATAGTTTACACAACAAATTAACAACCTTGCTCACTCGTTTCACTGAATATTCACCCAGGATGAAGCCCAAATCCTGGATTTGTTAATTGCAGAGCGCTGGGAGCATTTGCGAGAGCTATACTCTCCCTCCAAGCCCCCTTCGACTCGTTTCCCCTCCAAATTTCCCCTTTCTCTCCACTCCCCTATCTATCTCTACCCGAAACCCTAATTTCGACCCTCCCCTCCTCCAAATTCTTCCGAAATTCCTCCTTTCCTCTATTTTTTCTCTTCCGCATCTTTTCCCTACTCCATCTCCCCATCTTCCCCTTCTCATCTTTAATCTTCTACCTTCTCCTCCCCTCCCCGCATTACACCTTCCCTTTTGTCTGCCCGGCTCCATATTTTTTATTCGCTTTCTCACTTCGTCCCGGTCGCTCCGCCCCTTCCTCCTGAGGCCTCTCTCCCACTCCATTTCTTCCACTCCTCCTCCTTCACTCTTTCTCTCCTTCATCTCTCCGTCCCCGCCCACCAAACAGCCACACCCCTTCCTTATATCCCTATCCCCCGCTTCGCATTCCCTACGTCACACATTCATTCTCTCCTCTGGGAATAAAGTTTCCTCCCTACTTCCAGAAAAGAGAAAGAGAGAGAGCATCTGATTTATTCCGAGATTCATGCGAAATGCAGAGTTTGGCCAAATAATATACATATGTATATGTACGCATACATATATGGATATGTATATTTACATACTTTTGGGTACTCGCGGATTTTTCCGGGCATTCCGCGTTTTTCGATTTTTCGACTAAAACAGTCCTCCCAAAATTGATTTGCTTATTTTCTCTTCTGCTATTTTTCTTTTGTTTCCCGCGTCTCTCACCCCCTCTGCCATCTCGCTTCACTGCGCTCACTTCCTTTTCGCGAACAATGCGAGGCGTCCCTAAGCATTTTGGCAAACATTTTTAAAGGAGCTTTCTTGGGATGACGGTCCCAATGTATACCTTTTCTTCTCTCCAACTCTATCTCTCCACCACTCCCTCTCTTTCTTTCTCGTACCGTATACAGATTGTACCGCCTAAATTCCCTTACGTGCATTGAGAGGTGGGAAGGAAGGGGTAGAAACGCATTCGCCCAAGAGAAACAGCACGGGGAGGACAGAAATCACGAGGAGTGTGAGAGAGGCAGTAAGTTGTATTGGGGGGAGTGGGTGAAAATTGGAACCGTCGCGTCACTCGGTCGTTCCTCGCGACGCGAAAATGTCGCTCGTCGAGGCGGAAGGTTATGCGGCGTCGACCAGTTTGGAAGGGCGGAAAGGGAGGGGTCAAAGGGGAGAGGGAATGTGTATATTTGGCCGTGGAAACAGAAGCGTCCGTCCGACAAGAGTTGATTACTACCATTGTAAAAAACAACGGTGACAGCAGGTGGCCTCAGTAAAAAAGCATTTTTACCAGATTTTCCGGAGTATCTAAGATGACGTATACCATAAACGTATTAAAATTATTATCATTAAAGTAATGTTAGTGTCAAGTCAGATTTAAATGGAAGAGACTAAAAACATTTTCAATAATTACATGAACAGGGCCGTATCTACCGATGACATTTCTTTCTTCATCCCAACGTCAAGACCAAACGGAAGGATAACATGAGAAAGGATGAGGTAGGGAGAAGTAGAAAAGGAAAGGACCGAATGGGACACTAAACTGAAAAGAAGAACCAGATGCGTTTGGACCCACCCTGAGGATTGATGGACATGTAAAGGATCTAATTGGAATAAAATATGGGGAAAAATCCCAAGAGGAAGCCAAATGGATAAACAAATAGATCAATTAAAGAGGAAAGCACAAACGAAGCACGAACAGCGAGTAAGTGAACTAGCATTAGACAGGCACGGATATAGGGCTACAGTCATATCAACAATTCTTTGGGTTGAACGACCAATGAAGATCTAAACGAACTCGCTACCCTTCTTCATTCAGTCCAAAAATCCTACCCTTTTTCTTTCACTTCCTTACCCACCCAGCATTTACCCTCTGCCATGGTCTAAATTAACCAATTGTCCTCTCATTGCCCTTTTTTGACAACTTCTTTGCCAACTTTCCAAAGTTCTAGAAGCGTGATAAATGGAAAAGGAAAAATGTGTTCAATTTAACGCAAAAACGTGAGTGAAAGGAAGTTTTTCACTTACTTTGTTGTTGGAATTACAACGGATTGGAGCACAATAGTGCAATAATGCGTACACAAATGACGTTGAATAGATGAATGTAAATGGTTTGAAAACCTATGAAATATATAGCATTCTCTTGTTTCGCAGAGTCACTTCTGAGATATTTCTGTAAAGAAATCGAATTCTTCAATAATGCTCATAAAAAAATTTAAGTTTTATTCCTCACAGTAATTATTAACTTAAAACTTCTCAGGTTTTAAGCTTTTGCTGAAACATTAAGACAAAAAAATCCATCGCGGATATGATTATCCCGCTTCTTTTATTGTCTGGTGCATATTACACTTGCATTAGAAGAGCGCTGCCTAATATGCAGGGATGCAAATGCACTCTTGCGTTGCGAAGTGGGCAGTGCACTAAAGAGCGAATGAATAAGTCCAGATTATAAATAATACCGAAGATAAAATGACGGGTTCTGTCGTTTTGGTTGACATTATTTCGGAGATGAAGGAACCATTCCATTTCGATTCAAATGTAATCAAATTATATTTTATTCTAATTGAACGAGAAAAATAATGCTAAAAATTTTATGAAATCCAATTAAAACTCACGGAACTGCTCCAAAATTATACTTAGGATGCAATTTGCGTTTTCTCGAGGTTTTGGCCAAAATAGCTTTTTAAACTTCAGATTTTAAAACCATGCTGTATTTTGATTCTACATATACTACATTGTGAAAACATTCGTGTGAAGCGTGGCACTCTATGCATCGGAAGTTTGGACCACTGGAAATGCTGACCAGAATAACTAGAAGCCTTCGAAACCTGGTTCTGTAGGAGTATGCAGAATGAAGGATAAAATGGATGGGCAAATAACAATTGATGAAGTGTAGAGAAGAGCAGAAGATGAAAGGATTATAATGGACATCATACAGGAAAAAGAACCAGATGAATTGGACACACCCTGAGACACAATGGGTTTGTGAGGAATATGATTGAACGTAAATTAGAGGGAAAAGTCACCAGAGGAAGACCCAGGAATTGATTGCTGAAAGTTCATGGACCAAATAAAGAGGAAAGTACATAGCAAGAGATATCAGGAGGTTAGGGAACTAGCATTAGATAGGGAAGGGTGGAGGACAGCAGTCAACCAATCTTTGGATTGAAAGTTCAATGCTAATATTCTGCATATAAATGCAAATATATTGCTATCATACAAAACTCTCTACAATTAGAACTGGCAGTATTTAAATAGCATAGTCCAAGCCTATCACATCATTTTCATGCTGATCTATAGCATAGTGCTGTTGTTTTGCAGACCAAATTTCTCGCATAAAACTACTCCTCATTATTTCGAGTCGTTTTTGTAACTCATCCGTGAAAAGAACGACTTCGCTGGGCTATAAGAGTGACACTTTCAATTAGGTGAGATGTGATCCGACGTGGCCTTTAAAGTGAGAGCACCAGACCATTCCCGCTCCACCTCTCTCTCTCTCTCACAGCAGCGTAGCTGAAAACAGGAGGCAAATCCTTCTATTTCACTTAATTGAAATACCTGCCTCCAATAAATTAAAGAAACTGCAAAATTTTACACTCCTTTATCAAATGAACTCAGACTATCAACATGAGAGGATATTTTTTTCTGGCATTCTGAAGAGCAGGGGGAATCACATAGAATCTAATGCATACACACTAGTTCTCACAAAACAGAAATGAGGTAGTTGGCGTTAAATACAGCTTCCTAAAGAAATACTTTTGGTTCAGATATTTCTAAAAAAGAATGCAATTTTGATAGTTCACGTTTTTGAGCGTAGAGGCCGTCTAAAGTAATATATAAAATTAAGGATACACTACGATCGATCTCGACTGTATCTCATTGGATAGGGTATAAGATAGAAGTTTCATGTCTGAGAAACTGACCTGGAATGGAAATCGTGATTCTAATAACTAGAACATTAATCTCTTACCTTCATCGCACTTAAATGGAAATGAAATGTGTCTATTTTTTCAAGAAAACTTGTCATAACCAATGATCGAAATTATTTAAAAAATTTAGATGCCATCAATACAAAATATATTGCCAAATTCTAATTAGATTTCTATATTATATGATAGCTCAAGTTTGATTCAAATAAAAAATATATACACATAAACCTTCATTATAAAAAATACGTATTGAGAACATTGTCAATAAGAAGAAACATTAGAAGGAAAAATGTTCTATGGATGTATATGCCGCACGGTCATTTAAACCTCACGTAATATCAAGTGTCTAAAAGATCAGGTGATATTTAATATTCAAAAATATTTTAAAGAAAAAATACAAAAAACTTTTACATTGAAATCAATTATAAAAACAGAAACATTGAATTCAGCGTACACTAAAAAAGCGGCACTCTACGGAAAACGTTTAATGTCAATTTAACCCTTCACCGTGATTGTAAAAAGGCGGACCAGAGAAAGCGCTGGCCGATAAAAAAAAGTAAATTTACCAAAGAATAACTTATATTTACCTAGGACATCTTTCGTGGGATATCCCCATCCCATATTGCCATTCGGTAAAACCGTACACTTAATCCGTCGCTCAATCGATCGTCGTAGAGTCTAATGGATTTCCACGAGTCACGAATAAGTTTTCTGCACCTGACTACATGAAAACTCAAGAGAACAAGGAATAAAAGACGCATGAGTACCCCAGATAGGAAAAAAATATTAGACAAATAATAAAAATTACATACGATACATAAAATCTCTAGCTTAATATTTGCTGGAAATGAAAAAGGAAGTCAATACTTTCTCTCATTTATAGCGCTCACATTAACTAACCGACATCCTGATGTAATAAGTAAGACCCGAATTCCCATTTAAATTCAAGTCGATATAAAGGTTACGTCAACTTAATACTTACCATGTAACCGGGACATTATGAAACTGGGCCTTGATAGAGATTTTCGACCGAGTGTCAAAATATGTTTTACTCAAATATCCGGAAAGATTTCAAAATGATTAAGGGACGCTTGAACGATCGACCGACGCCCGTTTGTCCATCACGCGAGGAGTGAAGGGTCGAACAACTACCGCGCGCCGTCAATCCGTACGAGGGACAGGTCTTAATTCTAAATCCACCCAAACTAGCCTAGGTAATGCGGGTACTTATTCTCAACTACCTCTCTCCGGAAATCCAAAAGGTCTTTTATGCGCGAGACAGGGCACATCAGCGGGAAGCATCATGCGGTGGCGATCTCGGGTGAATGCAGTGGCTGGCAGCGGCGACCCAGACCAGTGGATTTTCAGACGTGCCTCCGTACAGATCAGGTAAACCCATTAACGACGTTTCATGTGGTCATTATTCGCGGGACGAGAAGATCAGTACGCAAAACAAAACAGTCACGCGATTGAGTCGAATCCAGAAGCAAGTCAGGATGATAAAAAGAGAAAAAAAGATAAGGTCTGGGGGTGATGGATGGGAGACGATAACAGTAAAAGCAAAGCTTTGAACGGTGCGTCAGAAAATGAGAGAGGATTGGGGGGATAATTACTGGAATACTACAGATAACGTCCCAAAACGAGACGAGGCAGGCCGAAGGGTATCGCAGGGATGTGAGGATAGAGGGGGAGGAGAGGAAAGAGCCAGAGAAGGGAAGGAAAGCGGTAGATAGAGACGTGGAGAACGAGAATGAATAAAGGGGGAAATGGGAGGCGTATAGCGTTAGGAGGACTGGAATGGGTGGTGGCCTCTTTCAGTCCTTTGCCCCCTTCATGCATAACTCTTGCCAGCCCTGAATAATCGAACCGCCGCGGGAGCAGAAAGTAATGACGAGATGGCGAGCAAAGAGCGTCCGCCTCTCTCCCGTTGGAAGGAGAGGGGGAAAGGCGAGAGGAAGCGAGCAAGGAGAAAACCGAAGATAAAACGGAGAAAACCAGAGAAAAGAGGAGAAAATAAAAGCTGCCTTGTTATTAAAAACTGCTTGACGGTTCAGGTCAACACACTCAGGAGATATTACATACGTGTTTTTCGGATCCGATTTGAAAAAATGAACAAATTAGGTTGCTGACGAATAGGATTTTTTTAATAATAAGTAAATAAACACGGCCCCTCTAAGCTATATGGCTTGTCAGAAGGATCCAACACATAAACATACAATGCGGCAAATATAAAAAGTGGTGTATTCAAAAAACACAAAAAAAAGCTACAACAATTTATAATATAACAACTTGAGAACATTAAACATAGCCAGATTTAGGCATTCCACATTTTTGAATACACAGGTATTCATGCCAAATATATAGAACATAACCAATCAAAAATGTTTAATTTCATTAAGTAACCATGCATGTACCTTTTTCTTTACTACTGCCATACCTTTAAGATCAAATTAAATTTAAATTTAAAAAAATCAAAAGATTTCGAAAAGTTATCGGTAGAACGCTACATTATAATAAGGTTCCACTCCAATTGGGCGTAAATATCTACTTTTAGCAAAGATGTTATTGGAACAAAAGTCAAATAATAAGCCTCCGACATGCAATCGGGTGCTCCTGGAGAAAACTGGAAAGACGCAGCGTAGAAAACTGCAAGACGGCTTGGGGTTGGAAGTCAATGGCTATCATTGCTAGTACTCCAAGTAAATTTTCTTAACAGAACAGAAAAATAGATTCGGTTCGGATAAAAATGGATTGGCTTCCGAAAAATCAGGCTGAATATAAGTTTTATCTCAAAAATGTTGCTTCTTGACACGGACAGTACAATCCTCTTCACTGCGACATGATTGAAATAAAAGTTACATAATAACCTCTCAGACCGATAATTAGATGTTTAAGATTCGAATCTCGAATCCCTGTATGGACAGATGGATTGGTGGTGTAACTAGCTAACAATCCCAACCGGGATGAAAGAGAATGAACCAAGTTCGAGTCTGCTTAGAGAACGCATCTTTCCCTTCGGTTAGGAATAGTTCTCATAATTGTGTGACTCTATTAAAGTTACTGCACGGCTAGTTCCATTGTTCTTTGAAAATGGAATATTTCAGTAAAAAATCAGTAAAAAAGTCCTCCAAATGATGAGACTCATATCCGATCAATGCGTTTTGTTATCAGGAACCTCTCATCCTATGATAACTCTCACTCAAAGCAAAATTCGCCGGAAAGGTGTTACCGAGTCTCGAGCGCGTAGGTATCGGCAACGCTGATCAAAGGTGTGCGAGGTAAGGCTAAACTATATGCCTCACCACCCTAGGATACCACCGACGAAAACCTCTCAGGTACCTTGCGAAAATAGACAAATTACAGACTTAATATATCAACCATGATGGCTATTACTTGGCATTCCGATAGAAGAAAGATTGATACATCTCCCTATTTTTACCTTTTTTCAATAAAGTTATTTGTTTTTACAAAACGAAACTCTTAATCGTGTCTATTATTCTGTGGTTTATTTAAGCACCAAAATAAAATTGTCATATTTCAGACACAGTTCTCCCTCGGAAAAGGTCTATCATTTATAGTTTGAAATTTTCATGCTGATGAATAGGTTTTTTTTAACTATTTTAACTATATGGTCTGAAAATCGTGACATATTCTACCAGTCGAGCGGCTGTGATGAGTCTCCTTCAAGCTTGATAGTTTAACTGGATAATATAGCTAACCGACGGCGGGAAGATCTGGAATTAGGTCCCGAATGTGTCGAATGACATTCTCATGAATGTCCTAACATTCGTGGACAAAGAAGCGATTTCAGCGATGTAGTCATTGTGAGACGCTAGACGAAAGAAATAGAACTTTGGATAAACATATAAGGCCGTATTCATACTTTGGACAGACAACATCTACATAAACTAAACCACCACTCATAAGCACCATAAGGCAATCTCTCAGGCCAAACAGGATCCGGAAGAAATCAAATTAATGGTATACTGACATGTTTCAACTCGTAGTGAAGGCAAATGCCTAATTTCAGTCTCACGACGATCCTAACCAGAAGCATGACTTTTGTGTGTGGAAATTATTTAAAAGAAAAATGCATTTTCGAAATGGATCCGATCCATCACGAACATGATTTTCGTACTTGTAGCAAACTGCGTTATTTCTGAGATAAACGTAGGAACAGTCAATGATATCATTTTTATCTTTTATTGATACATGCTTGTGAAAGTCAAATGCATTGATAGTTTCAGCAATCATTTCCAAAATTTATTCCTATTACTACTCTCTCAGTGCATTAATAATTTACGTTCCTTTGGAATTATTCACCGGCATCGGTAGTGGCGGGGTTACGTCCTCTTAAACAGGAAGTTTTAGAGCTTGAAGCCGACCTGGGTTCACCACCCAATACATGTTGATGACTACAGCTAAATTGATAATAATTAGATAGTAATTGGTCAAGTGCAATCAATAAATAAATAATTGTAATTAGGTAGATTTTTTTTCTTCAAATACAATACATCAAATGAGAATACATCAAACATAATGTATGTACCTTGCACTAAACATAGAAAACAATGAATAATGACACTGTCAGTACAATTAACATGAAAAATTATAGTGCCATCAAATATTTATTAAAATTGATAATCTCGATATCTCAATAAGTTTACCTCCAAAATGACGCAATGTGTAGATGAACGAAGATCAGGTTAAATCATCAGGATCAGATTAAATATAAGCTTATCGAACTTAATAAGTCACGATACCTTTCCTTGAATTCGGCTCTACGCACCAAAAATTCTCCGCTGCAAGAGATAACCTAAAGCCGGGTTTTAATCGAAATCGATGAATACACCTGATAAAGGCGGGACCAAGTGAACGGGTGGGGAAGGTCATGAGAACGGTATGAGAAGAGGAGGAAAGGTGGAGAGCAAAGGGGAACACGATAGTGGAGGAGTTTTGAGAGGAGAAGGGAAGAATGGGAAAGGTGGGCGTGGACGAAAGGGACGGACGGTGGGCGAAAGAGGCTCAAGGGACGGGATATATAAGGCTCCTGTGTTATTTAGGACAAGGGAGATGAATGGGGAAGAACCGTGCGGAGGCGGAGGGAGCAAGTGTTGGATTAGTAGGCATGGGAATTATATTTTTTTCACCGGGGGACTCGCAAGAAGGGGAGAGAAGCCCGCACTCCTCTCTCCTCTCGCACCCCCCCCCTTCCTCCCCTTCTTCCACCCCGAAAGAAGAGGACAAGGGGCGCTTGTAGAGATGGAGGAGTCGAGGTCGCGCCATTCTTGGAAGGATGGTCGAGAATGATGGGAAGCGACGCAGAAACCCGGCGCCAGGCTCTATTTCTGTATCTCTCCGGGTAAACGACCCTGAGGCTCAGGTCTACATCTCATTCTGCAAGTCGTCACAATGGCGTATGACTGAGGGTGTTGGAATGTAAAAGTTGAGAGAAAAGTAAATTAAGGAATAAGAAGAGAGAACGGAAGAAAATCGGGAAATGAGTTTCCGTATATCCAGAAACGTATCAAGTTGCGTTTTCGCCCGGGTACAAGACACACAGGGGGGGGGCTTGGTCCCCTGGGGAAAACAGGCGCTTTGCACCCCCGAGCTCCAGCGAACGTGTCACGTAATTAACTAAAATAATCCCTTCCCATATTCTGAAACGACACATTTACAAGACATATGCGTAGCCTAGCCTGATTATATAGATTTACTAAATATCTTTCACGCAGCGTAATGAAACTGCTGCTAGTTTATCAATTAGAAATGTATCTCTCCTCATTTCTACATCTTTCCCCTGGAGAATACAGCGATCGCCGTGGTGCCTCTTAGAACTGGTCACACGTGCGGTCCTTTTCGCCTCAGATGCTACGTCAATGCGTACATTAGTGTGTTTCGATCAGTTTATTTTTTGGTCTTCGAGGGCTCGTGGTCCTGCGTGTTCGATTGTTTCTCCTTCGTCGTTGCTCTCAACGAACCTGCAGATTTCGGATGGAAAAATTGTTCAAACTGAAAATGTACTATTATTACGGCGGTGAAGTCTCCAAAATCCAATTTAATGTTCATTAAGACCACTGCTAAATCGAAAAACTCATAAATTACGGATGGATTCTGTACGAGAACATTTTCGGACAAAATTTCGATGTTTCTGTGCTTTTCCGAATTTTTCTTCCCGCCTACAATAATCAATTCTGAGAATCGCCTTAGACTGGAAGATTGAATTGATTACCAAATACAGGTCTGAGTGAGCTAAATTTGCTTGATACGACAATAACAGAAGGGACTGGTCTTGGAATAATACAGAACCTAGGTCAACATGGACTTGGTAATCGATATTTTACTGCATCAGTAATCTACCGGTAACGGTGCGTTTTTTTATGGACCGTTTTAACTTTTCTTTGCCTTTTTCCCACTTCTCTTTCTTCCTCTTCAACTCAATATCTTTCCAACTCTGCCAAGTATCTCGTAGACCTATCTTTTCTCAAATTACCAAGCACATTGCCTACTAATAGTCCTACCATTCCTACACCATAATAATCATGTGTCATGCAGAAGTTCCATCCATCCTTATCTCTACTTATCATCCCCAGCAATTTATCTTTGCCTTCCCAAATACCAAGCACTTATTCATACGTCTTCAATTCCATTCGACGTATTTCGCCAATCCCTCCCTGCAATCTCGTAGCGAAATTTTTCTAACGTGTACTCAATGGGCCATGGGTTTGAAAGAAAAATCATCCTATTGATACTACCGTAACAATTCCTTTCATCACAATGGGAAATCACTTTGAGGGTTATTCCCATTTCCGGGAACAATCCTTTCTCGGCGAATTGTTGTAGTTGCCAGAGAGTATTTTATATCGTTAGCTCAAGACAAAAAACATAACCACCCATTGCAAAAACGTTGTAAACAGTAAAAAGTCTATTACTCCGTAAAAAGCAAATATTACCTAGTAGAAATTAGCGGTGATTAGTCTCATGTCAATTTTCGATTTAAATCAAAACCAAATTCTTCTCAATTTATGTCTTGCTCAATTACATACATTCTGCAGTTAAATTCAAACACCGCTGAATTATGGAAAATATTTCAATCTTTATAACGTTCACCAATACCACGCAGTAGAGATTATATTGGAGCAAAAGCGTGCGAAAAAAAATTTAAAACTTCGGTGAGAATTCTCTTCATGTTTTGCTCTCCCAGTTGGTTAGGAGTCATTACCCTGGGATAATTGTGCGATATGCGTTGATAAACGGGTGTAACTTATGACTTAATCCCTGAAAAATCCATTACCCTGCCAATGCGGGAGAGTTTTCAATTGTACGGCTTGCGCTTTCGAGTGAAATTCTTCCCACCGCAACAATAGTTGATTCCAATTCGGATAAATAAACGAAAAAAAAGAGCAAGAGTCACAAGTAATGAACACTCCGAAAACTATTGCTTTCAAACCGTCGCCGCCACGATCGAAATTGAAAATAATAGTAAAAAATTTGGGAAGCCTTGCGTAATCCCTGTCCGCACATATTTTTATTGCCTTTATTTTCAACGGTTCTTCCCCTTCGGTTAAAAAGCCTAAATTTTCATCGTTCCCAGAGAATTCCTCGACGTCCCTAAATTTCGGAACAAAATATAAAAATTCCCACACCTCTCTCTCTCTCTCCCTTCCCCGTGGTACACCCACTCCACAGTTTCTTTCCCCTCCTTTTCCCATTGTATTCCCACATCCTCCCGTATTTCCATTTGATATCAAAAAACTGTTTTAAAGTAAGGTATGTTTAAACATTTACGAGATAAACTCGACATATACATTCATTTTATAGAAGATCACTTGTATATTTAGGTCCCAAAGTTAATAACTAGTGTACGAATGTTTTAATAGACAAAATAACCCGCCATTTAACCCTATCTATGTCTTTAAAAAATTGAAGTGGACTTACCCTGGAGTGAAATTAATATTTTCAGATACGCATCTAGAATTTGGCTGTAGCAGCGAGGGACTCGAATATTTTTGATCGACTCCATCCTAGTGGTGGACCGGGAACTACTTGAAAGTTATAACATCAAAACTGCGTTTTTGCTACCTTTTCTAAAATATTAAAGATAATTAGTGAGGTCCTTTCAACACCGGTACCATTAAAAAATTATCTTCTGGGAGAGAGGTGGTGTTCCAGTTCCGTTCATACCCAGCCCCCGTAAATATGCCCATGAATGTCAGTGCTTGATTATCAAGCAAAAGGTAATTTTGTGTTCTCATCAATTCTCAACATCTTTTGGTATGGGATGGTAGATCCGTTATTTGTTCACAGCTTTATTTAAACTCAAAGAAAACAAAAACTACGCTGACATGTGCCATGAAAACAGTGTCAACAAACATGTATCCTTCTTTGCCACCTAAACAACTTTATACAACTCATTTACCACATTGTGCCAAGCAGCAATATTAAGGCTTCGGCTGCTCAGGTCTATACGCATTGGTCCATACATTCTAAATATATTTTTAACTCATTCAAATTTAAGCATCTTCTTCGACTGTGATTAAAAACAAAATCATTTCTGACGATAATACAAAAGTATGAGAAAAGTAAGGAGTGCGATAGGTATTAAATTAACAATTCCCTACGCTCCTTAATACGCGTCACCGTTTCACCTCCCAAAACCTTATCCCTTACATCTTTACCCGTCTGATGTACCATGCGGCGGCTAGCAGGGCTGTTTGTAGATGTAGATGAATTATAGATAAATAATTTTTATCTCCTGAAAGTTAATCTTAAGTTTCCAAGTTTCACAAGGCCGCATTTCCATCGTTTTTCTGGATAGAAATGGAACAACTAATATTGCTATTAGGATGAGGTGAAACTTGTTGAGCATCGATTGATGAGTGTCAATGTGTCGCAATTCCATATTAAAGACATAAATGTTTTTTTTTATATTAACAACTTTTATGCTGTAAAGTATGCTTCGTACCCTTGTATAAATATATATATGTATAATTTATATACATAAAAATATTTCAAGTGAAAAATATAACTAAAAAAATGGATTATTTGCTATTCCCCTTTTGTTATCGACCGAAGTTTAGGATCGCTCAGAATTCATCCCGCTCTTTTGGGATGTATGGTAGGCACTACTACGCATGAATGTAAGCATCTTACGCTAATCAATACCTTTGGAGCAGTGAACTTACATATCTGTATGGTTGTTTCCCCATTTCCTCAACCTCTCTCCCACAGCCAACCCTTTGGTGCTCATAAAGGCCGCCCGAATCGCCTCACATCTCACCCAAACACTCCCTACCTCTCTCCCTTCCTCTCTCTCTCTCTCATGCCCCACTACGGAGGCTCAATCTATTTCCACACATCCTCCTTTTCTACCTCCTTCCCCGCTCCCTTGAGCATCAAAAGAGGATACAGAGGGAGAGGAAGGAAGAACGAAGGAAGGAATTGGCGAGAAGGAGGGAGTTATTCAAAAGGGCAGGTGTACGAGAAAAACCTTCCGCCAAGGGAATAACCCGCGGGGAGGAGCTCGAACGAAAGATAAAATAAAAATTTTCCCACGAATCCTTTTGTTTTCGAGAGTTTTTGAAGCACTCCAAAAACTTCCCCTCGTTTCCACGAAAACCGCAGAATTTTGTTGTGATTTCGATAGAATTATCATTTCATCTCTCTCTTCGTCGAGATTCAATTGAATGCCTCAGCGCACGGTGAATGTATATATATAAAAGAAATAATTTAGTACTCTCCTCCTGCCACTGGTAGTGGGAGCGTTACTTTGATTTGATAACATTTGCGCCCGTACGCCGCGGCATTAATTAACAAACATTATTGTTTCCGATTATAGATGGCCTGTTTATTCCGCTCAAAAAAACCATCTCATTTCGCATAAAGAAGCTATTTTGCATATTTTTAATCGTGCATTAAAAAACTCGCGGTCATTTGAAACGCCAGAAAATTTGTGTATATTAAAAAAACAAATTATAAATAGAACAGTGATATAAATTTCCCCCAAAACCAACCTGAAGCAAATTTTTCGTAGCTACCTTTCACTTTAATACAATTTTAATGGATTTTTTATGCTTCGTGAATTGAAGATAATCCATAGCAATTTACAACATAATTAATAGAATTAACGTTTCAAGAAAACTAAAAGTACAGACAGAGTGTCCTTCCTAATGAGTTATGGGACAACGATTGAAATTCGCTTCCTCCAGCTAAAAAATATTTTATAACATTACGAAAGCAGTAATATAGGGAAAATGTAGTTAAATATAGTTAATTTTTCTAATTATATATATTTTATCATTTTTGAAAATACTAAAAAGCATTCGACCAATATTTTTCTAACTTGTAATAGAAAAGCAGGATTTTCCGTATCTATCCAAAAAAATCAAGTTTGGGTAATCCAACTGATATGTTGTAATTAACCAAGTTATCAAAGGTGATCAAACTTTTTCATGTCTCGCGCGCGAAATGCATGTGTGAAATCAGTCATTAATTCTATCTATTTGTCAGGCGAATAGGACCGTCAGTTTGTCAGTTTTCCTCTTTCCTCCTCGATTCAGAAAAACGCTTCCATTTGGCTGCCGAAATTCCTGACGCAACGGATCATTTTGCCCAAGTACCTCTATACTGGCCCCCTACACACAGTCAGTCCTTTGTCTCATGCAAATTTGATCATGAGGACTGAACACAGTGGCTTTTGCTCGGCGGCTGCGCAGCCAATGGTAAAACGTGAAAATGTATTCAGCGCAGCGGAGGGCAACGCCATCACGCCAACGGTCAGCGAAGAAAGAGACGTTCGACGTTTATGACGAGGTCTGGTCCCAGGAAATGAAGTAAGTAGACCTCCCTTTGCCCACCGTGACCCAGACATACAATGAGGCCCGGAGGCGGAGTGCTTTCATGAATCAAATATGGAACACGCAATGCATCATAATGTCCTTTTGAAGTCATTAATAATCGAGAACTTTTTAAATAGTTAATTCTATTTATTAGCTCACAGGAAAGAACTATGAAAAGAGTAGTAATTCACAGCAAGCACGAAAATAGTAGAGCAATCTTATGAGTTTAAAAGCAATGTGGTACAGGAAAAGGCTTATTTTTCAGAATTATGATTACAAGATGAACCAACTATGGAATGGAGATGTTAGTAATAAAATTATCTACCCAATGACTCGCTTATGTGTTATAATGTCCAGAAGGATGACGTTTAAAGTGATACATGCTAAACTCTGAATAAATGACGAAAACAATTCTTCTAAGTCAAACTTAACGTTATGTATGATTTAACACTCAAACTCAAACTTAACGGATTTAAAAGTAACGATTACTTTTGTAGTGTTATTTATCTCTGTATGATTCCACGCTGAGAAATACGCAATTTCAACTAGAAAGCAAGATTTGTAATAAGTATACGTTAGCTAAATCCCGACTGCGTAAAATTGGACATATCTTTACTCAGCAACAAAGATAAATGCCAAGTTCGTAGCCACCTTTCACTTTGATACAATTTTAATGGATTTTTTTATGTTTCATGAATTGAAGATAATTCATAGCAATTTACAACATAAACAATAGGATTAACTTTACAGGAAAACTCAAAGTACAGTCAGAGACAATCTCTTATAAATTCGCTCAGCATATATTCGCTCAATTCCTATTAATCGGCTGTAAATACAACTAAAACCCCGCAATTAGCATTTAAAATTTAACGGTACTAGGATGATGTTTCTTCAATTATTTACCCAATTTTTCATTAATAATTTTGCTGCCGAGATCTTACGGCTTGGCATACCTACGAGCAAGAGTTTTCTACCCGTAGAAATGCCAAGCCGTAGCCAAGTTATCTACCCACAATACCATGAGCAAATCCGGATAATGTATGGATATTCTCAGCTGCGGTCAAAGTCTTGCTTCATATTTTTGCAAGAAAACCTCTAAGCTTTCTGATGTCATAACACACATTTACTAACTTAGAATAGTTGATTGATAATTAAAAATCAATTAATATTCAATCACAGTTTGAAATTCACACTAAATAAAAAGTCATCTACAACATATTATCTCAACTAGTTTGCCACGAGAAAAGTATGGCCAGGACCGGGATTCGAACCACGTGCCGGACCAACGTGCAGTCACTACGGTATCCACACCCAAGCGACAGTATCCTTCACTCTAGCACTTATGCCGTGCTTGGCTTGCGCAGTCGCATTGGTCTGGAAAACCAATGACCTGTGGTTTGATTACCGCTCCAGGCCGAATATCATTCGTGGCAATTTCAACGTGTTTCAACCACTATGTTTAAATATTTTCGACTAGTATGCTTCAAATAGATACACATTACTTCACCGCATTGAAATACTTCTGAACTTCCAGGAAGTATCAGATGTTTATTTCATTTGAGGCCTACTAAAAAGACCTTTAATTTTCACCTTTTTTTTTAAATCTGCATCTCAAATGAGTAATATCGCATCCATATTGTAATTATGAAATTTAAACAACTTAAACAATGCATACCATTATAAAATTAATTTTAGGACAATTTTTCAATAAATTAGATCAAAAACCTAAAAAGTAAATTAAACCACTTGATGGGAATAAGGCATTAACAAAACAATACATAATTAACTGAGGCTTACTTGCCCTCAAGAAATATGTCAAAGCATTGAAATACGGTGAGCTATGGAAGTTATGAAAGACTAAAAGAAATATGATAACATTTACCGATAAAGGCAATAAATAACCTACCCTATTCCTGGAATGCTCAACATTATGGTCCTATAGTAAGCCCAGAAGAGAAAATTCTATTTTCAAAGCCATTATTTCGATACCTTACCTCAAAGCACGACGCCAATCAGAAAGAATCCAGCACTACTTCATGCAACCAGCCTGAACATACACAATTTTATCGCATTATCTGACATTATGGCAAATAAAGAATTTCACCATACATTCACCGCAAATCAATTCCTGCCTCAAATTTAGGTCACTCCGTTGCCCGTGCAATTTTCAAAATTTTAAGCCTAAAAGTATTTCCATTAAGGAAAATATCACACAAAATCGTTGACAATATCTACATGCCTTCTCGAACGATCAAATTAAATATTTCAAAGGATATATCTCATCACCAATAGACATCAATCCGAAGATTACTTTGCAGCAGCTCTTTACTCCCATATCCTATGAGTTAAGCCCTCCATTCCTGCATGATGATTCACTTTGACTTTCCTCAATATTTTCTGGTCTTCCTCCCTTATTTTTCCCAGCTATTAATATTTCCATTGAGTTTGTCCTTCCTGACTGATGTAACCCTCCTAGCAGTCCACATCCAGAGATCCGATTGGGGGACTGTTGTACCTCCAGAATATTTTGCTGGGAAGGATGTCATCATGTCACATATAGTTAGAATGTAGGGCTGCATTTCAAGGGAGACTAATGTGGTGGTTTCCCCGTTGGCATCCAAATTGCAGTACCCAAGCCGATTCCGTGAATTTAACTCTTTCTCGAAACTGTGGCTGTTGATACCGGTCCGATCTCTCGTTCTTTCTCTTTGCCATCAATGTCTTCTGTGAGACAGCTACCTCTCAGTAGTGAGGTCAAATTTGGGTATCGTGCAAAAGTTTGTTGGTTGGTGCAAAGGTTGACAAGCCAAGAAAACTTTTTCCGTCGCTTGGTCCCGAACGGGAGTCGAATACGCTACCACTGGTCCAAACGGGACCGCCATTGTTTTCATTATAGTTACCAATAAGATATGTCGTAACAAAATATGTCCATTAAGATAGTTTCTTCCTTGTCCTAGAATTTGCTAGAATTCTTTTTTTCTCTCCATCTCTTCGGAGGTCTTCTTCATTGGTCCCCATCCTCGATCCATTTAGTCTTCATCATTCTTCAACTGCACCATTAATCGATTGCTTCCAAAGCCTTTTTCTCAGCAGCAGTTGCCATCCGGGTACACTACCACATGAAAACTTGTTCAAAATATGCATTTCCACAAAGAACTTCCTTACTCCCAGGATTACCAGCTGTCATCAGATTCCTCTTCTTTCAGGGTGTCTTCTTTGCTTATGCTATCCCGCTCATACTGCCTGTCTTGCTTCGTCCAATTGGTTTATAATCAAGCAATCTACTCACAAAAAAATTAATCGCCGTATTTTCTGGCCCTACAGACGAACTTTTACTATTCAAAATACTTTCTAAATTTGGCGTGCTACATATGGGCAGGGAGTAGAGCTACGTTCACATACATCCGATTTTGCGTTATGACCATTTTAGGTGTCCATGTCTCTACTAACACCGCAGACTGTGTTACGGCATAAAACTAAAGGTGCGCTTTCCATCATTCATTGGATTCTGAGATACTGCGACGACATCATTGGCCGTTCAATCCAAAGATGGATGCGTGCAAGTTGCTTTACTTTGTGATAGCTCTTCCTAAGTACTTATCTTTTTTTTGGTCCATGTATTTATTGCCGAGTCTTCCTCTGCAGACTTTTCCTTAAATTTCTTCTTCAGTTATGTTCTTCACATTCTAAGACGTAAGACCTCAATAAAGCTGATATTTTTTATAATACCATTTTCTTTTCATATGCATTTAATATTCATGGCTGTTGATCAAAATATTTTTCTTTCTTATGTGTAACCTGAATAGTTAATCTTGATGGGTTGGTGTGTCCTACGGACAACGAAATAAGGTACACATTCGATGAAAATGTTGCAGCAATAAATATTTACGACTTGAACAGAAATTTAATTATCAAAGATATTTAAACATCACTTCAATTTCAAATGCCTCAAAGAAGACTTTTACCAATAAATATTCTTTTCATTCTACGTTTCAAAAACACTAAAATGGTTTCCAATTTGATCTTTCACCTCATTGAACATGACCACACGCTTCCTTGTACTTCATCCTCTGCTCTCGAGAACCACCAAAGAAACTAAAATATCAATGCGTAAAGACATTTGGAAATGCGCGCTTATTGTGATGCATGCGTCCAATGAATTTGAAAGAGAATTTATCATATATGGAGGGCTTGGGTCTTATGTGGCGATGAACCAAAAAGATAAAGAAGAACTAACATTTGGACGCTGGGCGGACTTTGTCCTCGAGTGGCCACAATCGATTTTTGGCCATTAAGATCGGACGGAGGAGGCGAAGGGAGGTGAAACAGTCATCTCCCAAAAACGATCACCACAGACCATTTGCGGCGGATTGGCTGCAGGCGCATTTCCCCGCCGTAATTCCCCCTTAAACATCCCACCCACCCCACATAGCCCCTATACCACCCTCGACACACCCCGCTCCCTCCCGTCACTCGGGAGACGCAACCTCCCTGGCTCTTAAAAGGGCATAGCTTGTCGGGGCCAATCACCGATGTGAGGAAAGGACCCCGTCCCTCCTCATTTCTTCAATCTTCTCCGTCTTTCCTGAAGAGGGAGTTTCTAAGCTGCTCTTAGTGGCTCCACTACGAGGCGACGTACTCGCTAAGCATCCCCACCGAGAAAAGGCAACCTGTTCGTTCGCACCCCTCCACACGTTTCTACCTCCTCTTTCTCTTTCTCCTATAACACCACATAGATATACTTATAAAAGCCAGTGTCCGGGGAGAAGACAAACGATGTTAACACTGGAGAAAATGGCTGATCCGATTGAGGTGGTTTCGGTATCATTTTATTTCTACATAGCGTTATTAAATATATCTGGAAAATATTCCTAATCCATATTATCAGTTGAGATAAATTTTCAATTGCAAAATTAATCATGCCCGAGCTCTAAACACATAAGCGCCATTTTAATGTGCATAGCAACCACATAGCTTAAATTAAAAAGTTGCACTTAAATATTTGTATTTTTAAGCATTTTTATCTTACTCCGGCAATTAAATTATTAATGGTTCAATAACTTTAATGTAACATAGATCAAAATCATAACTAACAAGTGATCTATCACTGGCCGTCATTCTTGACGAGTTACGAGGGCCCTTCAGAAAGTTGGCAAATGCGATTGGCAACCGTGGGTCGGATCTCTCATACGTTCCAAATCCATGTACGTATCACATCGCAGATTGTAACGATTAATGTTACATTCGGTATTTCATTTTAATTTATTAAATAAAACTGTATGGCCTTGGCTGGATTTTATCGGTTTGATGTTCTTGGTAACGCTTTGTTTTTTTATATGCGAGGGAGTTGGATTTTCGTGCTGGTCCATAGTAGAAATGTTTTGTACCGAGAGGAAATTATTTTTCTAAAATCACCTGGCGCCCTGAAAACAAAAAGCCAAAGTAACTATATTGCTCTACCATCGAGGCACTGAGAGGCATTTGGAGTTATAAGATGAACCTGGCAAAGACATCATAAGAAAAGCTTTTCCTATCAACACGGTCCGCGGGCCGGATATTCTCTGGTATGGTGATCCAACTTCAGGCCAACGTTCTTTCGTCAAGGACACCGACTCGTGGTATAAATCGGACCTTTGCAGACGATCACCTTCCCAAGCTTTATCTATCGTTGTGATGTTCCTAGGGTGGTCGACCTTAGTCTATTTCGATAAAAATTTCGAAAATAATGTACACTACTACTTATGAAGAATGCCCGTATACTATCTTTATATCGGCAAGATATATGAGATTGAATTATTGGTCAAATATAATCCTTTACTCACTTACTAACTTATTGAAAACATATGGCTTGAAGGAGAAACTGCAACCACAGCACAATGCCAAAATTTTATTTCCCATCAGCTATTCCAAACTCAATCAATGTTAACGCCTACCCCTCAATCGCTTAAGACGATCCCAACGGAGCATATACTGTTGCCCCACTCGTGCTTTAAAGTTCAATTCAATAACTATCTCAAATCGTATGAAAACAATATACCAAAGACAATTTGATTAGCAAAATGAGTCCGCCCAAATTATCACCAAGGGTATACCCCCTTGAAAGACAGACCAGCAGCAAGAGTAGTAAGACCTGGTGCTTTCCGGCCGAACGAGCATCTTAAAATATTCTCGGGCTTCCGTCCGGGTGAGCGGGTCCATATTGGGCGACGTTCACCTCTGCTCTGAGGACGATGCTTGAGTCGAGTATCGAAATGTCGGCCAATATGGACCCCTTCACTCGGACGGAGGTCCGAGAAAATTGTGAGCAACAGCAAGAGCATTTCATTCAAGGATTGTGATTTGAAAATAACGTATTATCTCAATCGAATTTTCCCGATCAAGAAAAGATTCCTAATGCACAAACGCTCCAAAAGCAGCATACAAATAATAGTGCCTATAACGCAGATGGGAGGACTTATTTATAAATACAGAACGGCTAACGCCAATGATTACGCCATACCATTATCAATAAAGCGTTCAAACTAATAAAAATATCGGAACATAAATTAAATAAGTGCGCAGCCTGCTTTCTAAGAATCTACCCCCAAAATCAAGTAGAAGAAAACCAAACATTTTAACATTCTCAGAGTTTAATAAGGACTTCCAAAGAATTAAGATAATCCGTAAAATTTTGATTAATACCAAGTGGATAAATCTAAACCAGCAGCATAATCGAGTAAAAGAAATGCCTGCATGCATCCATATAATGCATGATAACCACCACTAAATATTACTTGCAACAAATACGTATTATATTACTTGCAACAACTATTCACAGTATATTTTCGGTGATTAGCCTAGACCGTCATTCCGGTAGAAGCTGACTTTCACAAAATCATTTACCAAAATCTCTACACAATTCAGAACGAGTCCTCAAAGCGGTCAAAACGTATGTATAAATAGTACAAAACAATTGCATTCTCACCTCAATTTTCAGCAACCTCAGTTGATCCTGGCGTTACATACTGGATTACATACTAGATTGAAACGCCAAACTTAATAACAAAGCACAGATCGTTCTTTCTGTGCCTTTCGAGGCAAATATTACGTAAAATAACATTGACAATCGAGATTGATAAATAACATTTACTCAGAAGTAATTTATCCAATGGTCACGGTGGCTGCAGAAGGGGACAGGGAGATGATAAGTATTGCCACAGAACGAAATATTATTTGGCAATTTCCTCACGAACCCGGGCCTAAGGAAGAGTTTGAAACTTTTCCGGAAATACTCTCAAGTTTCAGAAAAAAATTTCATCAGCATCCTTAACGCCTCACGCGATGTCTCCTAGTACGCTCTACCGTTTGCTTTAAATCACTATAGGTAGTTGCGATTAATGGATTGGTTTTTAGGACAGTAACATTCAGCAATGCCCTTCATGAGCTGTTTATGGATAATGACAACAAGAAATAGGGAACGGTGACCCCATTCCAACAATGTGAACAGAAAATCGAAATCGCTGACGTAATGCGACTTTTCTTCAATTTGATTCTTTGAACTCAAATGGCGTCCATTCAGACGCGTTGGCAAAGGTTATCTTTTCATTAAAAGGGATGTTCACAATGTTCACCGCCGCAAGGCAAATGATAATCCTAAAGGCAGACATTGTAAAGGCAAAAAATAGAAATAGCTTTCTCAACAAACGAGCTAACGATCAAAGGAAGTCGACTCCATACCCTAAACGGACTCGGTACCAAAAAAGAATTATTTCGTTTCATTTAACTATGTTCAACTTCAAAAAGAAAAAGCCACTGAGTGTATAAATCGTGTTTTTCTTTCCTCTTTGCCCTTAAATTACAGAAGATCGGGGCCAAAACAGGTGAGTGTTATTTTTTGTTCAAATATCACTGGATTCCAAGGATTTCAAAATTAACCGTTTCAAATTACTAGAGACAGAAAATTTAGTAGGAATTGAAGAGAAAAAACTACATAGTTTACAAGCAATTAGGTTAAATATGGAAATATTTGGGTCTAAATTGAAACCAGCTGCGTCATATAAACACCGCCATAGTTTCATTACGGTGCTCTTTTTTCAACAGATTCAGGCGAGATATCGTGGAAGTTCGTCATATTATAACAGAAACAACAATTGCACTTTTCCAAAAGATATTTTAATGCGTACGACACGTTTCAGAATTCCATCGCGCAACCTTCAACATTTCTATTTACCCCCAACTCTAAGTTGGTATCTTTTGATTTGAAAAATTTATTTACTTCTGTGCTCGTCCAAAAAACGTTGTCACCCACGCAGGATTTACTGAGAGACTCCAATGTTGACGCTGTGTTAGCTAAAGAACTTTACCTACTCATGGAACGGTTTGCCAATCAACATTATTCTCTATTCAACAATAATTTCTATTACCAGGCAGACGGCCTCGCAATCTTTAACCATTATTAGCTGAAATATTTATGGGCAATTTGGAATCCCAATTATAAAATTCCGGACATCCCATCTCAGCCAACATATTCTACGGGCACCGCTATGTGGACCTGCCTGCTGCTGGACAGGGAGTGCCAGACAATTAGACTGCTTTCTCGATCTTGTGAATGCCCAACACTACAAATTAAAATTCACCATGAAAATGTAATCCGGGAAACAGTTGAACTTCCTATATCTTACTACATCCATTACATATGGTAAACACGAATTTGGTACATACAGGAAACCATGTTACAAAGATGTCATTATCCCAGCTGATTCATGCCACCCGACTGCCCAGAAACTGTCTGCTTTCCACTCAATGCTACTCAGATTGGTAAATTTACCCTTAAAAGTATTTAATTTTAACCATGATCTTGACACCATAAAATCCAGAGTGGTATCCAATGGCTACAGCCTAAACACCGTAACCAAACTTTTAAAGAATAAATTAAAAGCGAAAGCTATTTCCCAGCTATACCTCCTTACCCCTACACAGGAAAAGCCGAAGAAAAGGTGCCGATTGTTGTTTGTGGGTGATCTTTCTAGCAAGATCGTACGGAAATTTCCCAAAGAAAAACTTAATATATCACTTTATAACCCTGCTACTCTCGGAAATATCCTGCGCCGTAATAAAGATAAAATATCCTCCTTCAATCCGGCATATATAAAGTGAAATTTGACTCATTTAATATGTTTTAGGTAGGCTAGACAGGTAGAAGATTCATTACCAGGATAAAAGAACATGAAAGATATTGGAAAACATGATGAAACGTTTCTTCTAGCTAATTACCTACTAGAAACTTCCCATTCCTATAACTTCCATCCATAAATTCTCCATTTTGAAAATAAGGGCTCAAGGCTAGACATTTTGGAACAATTTGAAATAATTCAATCAAATGTTAATATTCTCTTAAATGAATACATTTTTGCGAACCACCCTCCTCAAGACACCCTTCCTGAAAGCAATCGGTTAAACTTCCCCGTCCTCCACCCGACTCCACACTACACGGTTTTTTACCATCCACCCACCCCTTCCCTCAACCCTAGTGTGTTGACCACCTTCCACCAGTAATCCCGTCCTCGAACCCCTATCCGTTCTACGAACTCCGTTCCCAGTTAACCCTTCCGGGGGCTTCCCTATATTCCCCCTCCTTTCCTTGGCGCCGACTACCACCCACCTTTCCCTTTCCAATGACCATGCTTGCTTTTCTTCCCCTCACTCCACCTTCTTATTCTTCCCTTCTTTTTGTCTTTCCCTTTCCCTGATCTTCCCCGTTCCTTTATTCCCCAGGATTCACTGGATTCCCCCTCCTACCCATGGTTTTTCCTGATGTTTCCTTGGTTTTTTCCGTTTAACCGCCACTTTCCCGCCGTATTTCTGTTCCCACCCCACGCTCCTTCTCAAACATGTTTTATGTATAAATGTGATGTGCTCTCTACTACATATGTCTTGTACCTGATGATGGCTATTAAACCACTACCTCGCAAGTTTATTCACTAAGGATGACACAATACAAAATTTAGACATTCCGGACGTTATCCAGCCAATGGCGGACATAGAAATTCAGCGTGATGGAAAAAATAACTAAACAACTGCGTTCGATTAAAAGTAACAAGTCCCCAGGACCAGAAGGAATAGCTGCACGCGTGCTCCAGGAGTTAGTACCACAGTTGCACCATTGTGAGAAATTACATTTAGCAAATCATTATCCGAAGGCAAGGTGCCCCACGACTGGAAAATAGCCAATGTCACACCGATATTTAAAAAAAGGAAATAGAAGTGACCCAGGAAATTATAGGCCTATATCGTTAGCATTACTTTTATCCAAGATCCTCGAACACATTTTCGTTAGCAATATTATGGCATTCCTGGAAAATAGTAACTTCTTACACAGCAGTCAGGATTGCTTCCGTAAGGGCAGGTCCTGCGAAACACAGCTTGCACTCTTCCTTCATGATATCCTAAAATCGGGTGAATCGAATAAGCAAATCGACGATATATTCCTTGATTTCACGAGAGCATTTGACAAGGTTCCTCTAAAAAAAAAACTCATGTATAAATTTCAATCATACGGAGTTGATAAAAAAATAGCGAACTGGATAAGGGACCTTCTCAGTGATCGAAAACAAGAAGTAGTTATTGACGGTTTTAACTCTGAATTGGTCGAAGTCACATCCGGTGTTCCTCAAGGAAGCGTGATTGGCCCTCTTTTATTCATTACTTATATCAATGACCTAAGTTCTCGAATAAGCAGTAAATTAATATTATTTGCAGAGGATACATTAATCTACCGTGAAATAAGCGAAGACGCGGACTTTGAAGTTCTGTCATCTGACCTCAACAACGTTCATTCGTGGTGCCAGGAGTGGGGTTTAGAACTAAATATTAGTAAATGCACCACAGTTTACTTCCTGCGAAAGTATTAACACAAAAGGCGAACCTACACCGTGGATGGTACACATGAAATCTTCAAATAGAGTCAAATATCTTGGAATTACCTTAAATTCTGATATATCTTGGGAAATACACATACAAAACATATGCGGCACAGCATTAAAGAAACTAGGTTTTGTCAAGCGTATAATAGGAAGGTCCTCGGATGAAAAAGTCAAAGAGAGATGCTACTTCGCTCTGGTTACGCCACACCTCGAATACGCTGCGAGCATTTTGGACCCTGGTCAAATAGATTTAACCAAAAAATGAAAAAAATGCAAATAAAAGCAGCACGCTTTATTAAAAACTTCTAAACGAACATGTAGTGTAACACAACTGTTAGAGAGTTTATTATGGGAGTCCCCAGAGCTTCGGAGGCTGCACGCTAGGCTGCTTGATAAATTCAGAACTTATATTTTTCAGAGCGACACTGAGAATATTATCATGATGCCTCATTACATTTCTAGGACTGACGGATGCGATAAAATAAGAGAGACTCTCTGCCGAACAGATAGGTTAAAAAACTCGTTCTTTCCGCGCACAATAAGCAACCCAAATAAAAACTGAGCTCCTTTTAAAACACTCCCATAGTCCATGTCACCATTTCACCTCCAAAAATTTTACATCTTTACACGGCTGGTTACCTACCACCCTCTGCCACCCGCCCAAGAGGTGGCTGGAGGGGTAGTATGTAGATGTAGATGGCTCTGTGAGCTCAAACGCATCGTACGCATAAAAATAGCTAGCGAAAAAGTGCAATTGTTGTTTCTGTTATAACACAGTGCTCTTTTATAATAAATGAAGAGTCTGAATAAAAGTTTTTATTATGTGATGACGTGGCCATCTCGGTTAAAGTTATAAATGCATCAGCTAGTGTATACACAAAGTTTTCCAGAAAATTTTAATCTATTCATTTTCACGTAGACTTATGTACATGTTTTTCAAAAATTGGGATACACACGACCTCTGATTTCAAAATTACTTAAAACACATATTTCACTCGGCATTGGAACTTACGGAACACACCAAGCATCAAATAAACTAAATGTACCACAGGCGTAGAGTTGATTTTAATTGTCATTTTCGGTTTTTCGGCGCTTAGATGAATACCAGGTCACTACGCCTCCAGCTAATTAGGAAATAGGTAAACTACTAACATTGTGACCTTGGCGGAAATTGCTATTAATTTTATCTGGCAAGCGGCAGGTGAGCTAACCACCAGAAAAACTAGGTCGGCTTGAAAGTAACCGCTATGAAATTTAATCGTAAAATGTGGGTCACAAAAACCATTCAACACCACCAGAATACACTATTTGGCTCCAAAGCCAAATCCTTAAAGATATTTTAAAAACGTGGTTAGAAAAAAATTAAATATTTTAATTACAAAACGGATATTACCGAATGCCAAGGGTAATAACTCCCGATAAGCAATTACTCCCGATAATTGTTTTCTCCCAGAAGCAAATAAGCTTTCTACTCTATCAATTCTGCCAGGGAATAATTTTATAGCTTATGGAAAAAAACTACAATTTAATCAAATCTCTGACATGATGTGATATGAATCAATCTACTCATGTTCGTAATATATTAAAATAAATGACACTAAACTCCGAGCCCAGAATTGATTAAGACAGACCAAACCTTGAACTTAAACTACTATTATAATGATGTGAATAAACAGATGAATCTGTCGGTAGGTACCTAATTTGAAATCAAATTCTGTAACTTTCGCGTTAATTTCGTGTTGCCATGCTGTTTGCATAATTTTATATGTACTCTTTAAAGTGATACAGCTATAATTCTTGCTTGAATACTCAGCTAATCCTCAACTTCCCATGATACTAAGTTAAATAAAATTAAATATCCGTCTGTTAGAGAGGCATATTAAATATATATCTCTTTTGAACAGCCTTAATGTAAATTTCCTCTTATCCGGTAGATACCTCTACTGCGAGATGAACTATTTTAGACTTCTTGAACGTTTAAAAAACTAAAACACGTGACGTTCACTCAAAGTAGCCACCTTAAATACAAAAATTCTTTCGATGTACTTTGCTCTTTGGCACCAATTTTTTGAACGTGTATCCTCAAGTAAAGATAAATTTCATGACTAAAACTCCAACCAAATTAGAAATTTAAAAAATCGTGATTCAAATCATTTCGCTAGGCTCTAAACCCGTCAAACACATACCACTAAGCGCACGTGTACCATAGGAATAGGCGCCGTACGGCATCCATATGAAGAGATTAACACTATTCTTCCCATTAACAAAATATTACTTCAAATCCTTCGTCCCCGAGATTTTCAGCAATGAACAAACAACATCTAAATATAGTTGTTCCATCAAGCGCGTTATACCAAAACGTTATACCAAAAAACAAAAATACAATAACGTGACTTTTCCGGGCAGCTTCGAAAATTTAAAACTAGGTTTATATGCCTCCTTGCGTTAAAAAAAAGAAACTTCATGTATAGTTTTCGATGAACTATGCATTTCCACTTGAAAGAGCAAGAAAAATCCCTCAGTTCATTATTAGCGTAATTTTAATCGCTACATATTGCGGGAACAACATTTGATGCTACATTACTGACGGAAAATCAACCCCTGAAGGTGTAACCATCCTGGAAGTTGAAAATTCGGTATGTAGAATGCCTACAAAGTCATTGCCTAAACATTTTAATTTTACTCGCCAAAAAAATTGTTAGATATAAGCCCTTGATTTTTCAGATTGCTTTACGCATTCGAACGTCCTTATCATAACATTGAAATGCCAAAGGCGGTTTTAATTCATCTTTGTAAACATGAGACTTGAATTCTCCTCCTGTTTATCAGAGACAGATTACAAAACTTGATAAAAACTGTTTACAGTTGAAACCAACATATTTGCTAAATCAAGTTAGGTCCAAATATGTGATTCCAGAAATACAGGCAGTTTAAATAGTTAAAAAATAATATAACGTTCTGAAATGGGTGTTCTAATGTAGCTCGTTAATCTTTTAATTAATTTCAAAATTGAATTATCGAGGACATTATGAACATTATTTTAAGATGAATTAGAGCCCAAATATGGTGCAAAATTCCTCAGAGAAAAATCATTCCCTTGACGGGGATCGAACCCCAATCCCATAGTTTCCATCTCACCTCGATTTCTCGATTATTTGTCACAATTAGATATTCACGAAAGTTTCTCCTAGCATTTACGAATTTACGAATTACGAATAAAGAATTTACGAATAGAGTTTAATAGAAGCCTTTGTTTGATACCAGACATTTTCTTACGTTATTTACGTTCGAGTCAAAGGTAGTATCAGAGCTAAACAATCCACCTACCCATATAGGTGTCTGTAACAGCTATTTTAACAAATATAAGAAGACATCCTACCAAAATTTAATAGAATTAGACTACAGAAATCTCATATCTGGAGAAAAGACAGTTTAAAATGCGTTACGAGAGAAATATTGCTGCAAGTCCTAAATAAAATAACTCAGGTCAACGTACGACACAATTTCCACGACATCGATTTCCAGATTTCACGATGCTTTTAATGAACATAAAGAGATGAAAACAAGTATCACGACATGCGGCATAGCAACTCAATGGTCCTCGAGAGGTACACAACACCCTTCAACTGTAGTAACGACGTAAACTAAAGTTCGAAATTGCGGTTCCCCTGGATGGCGAGAGCTTAGCGTAAAGTTTTGCTCATTACAGCCGAAAATACACAGAAGGTATTAGGGCAGCAGTTCATTTCCGGTTTTTTTCCATCTGAAATTTAAACATGAAAGCATTCAACCCCCCACGCAATTTCCCAGAACTCTTCAAACAGCATTAGAATGCCAGAGGGACTGCCGAATGAATGCGGGGATCTTTTGGCGATTTGTTTTCACAATTAAATAGCGCGGAATTGAAATTCCCCATTTAATGCAGTGTTGGCAAAAAAGGGTTGCCTTTATCATATTCTTGGATTCAAAGAGCTTCCGCTGGAAGGTACAAGATAAGAATTTTTGAGGAAACAGGAAAATATTCAAAGAAAGGTGAATGTATGCTTGGTAAAAGATGACTTATTTTCACGTAGCTTTGACAGTAACAGACTTTCATCCACAGTTTAAAATTAGCTCACTAATATCAAATTCGACATTGCGCCATAATATCTTAAGGGAATATACATATTTTTCACACCAAAAATAGTATACCAAGAAGAAAGACCTTTTTTGGGTTTAGTTTGGCGTACAAATAGGTTGACTTCACCATTAATAGTACCCACAATTCTAAACATAGGTTTCCATTGTTTACGTTTCTATCACTCTAAATGAGGATTTTGGAGATGCTCATGTTTTACTCAATCAGGCAGCTTATCCATATTAGCTATACCTACTAATTATAATCTAACTTTTTCATTGAATGAAGTTATTGTAACTGTATTGGAGGGGTAAAAACGAGGATGATAAAAATATTCTTGATAGTGATTTTTATAAAATAATGGTATGGGTATCTAAATACAACTTGAGTGCAAATATTGAGAAATGTAGTTTCATATCTTTCACTAGGCGCAGACGAATTTTGGAATTTGCGTACTTATTACATAAAATTATGGAGCTAGACGAACAAACAACGGATATAATCAAGTAATTGGAAGTGGTAATAACTGAAGACATTGGAAGGCACTTTTGCATTAAAAACAATGAAAACCATGGCTTTTAAAAGCATACGTTCTACGAATAGAAATTAAAGGAAAGTAAAAGAATGGGGGTACATAAGTGCAATCAACGTTAGAAATTCCGACGAATGTTTGGAACCCACGCGAGGTGACATTGATAAAACAGGTGAAAATGGCAAAGAAAAGCTGCATATTTGGTATTCGGTAGGTATAAGAATGAAGACAGCGAGACAGCAATGTTAAAATGCCCATATTGGTTAGCCAGAAACATCAAAGGAAATATAAAGGCAGACAAATCTTTGTAAGGCATTTACCTAGGTCCTGCGTTGGAAAGATATAAAGAACAGCCTAAAAAAATATCACATTTGGGAAAAGTGATCATAATTAAAATAATAGGCCTTTAAAGGAAAGAGCAAGAGCTGGGTTTCCAAACACTACAAAAATGCAAAATTGATGTGGAACGCGGCACGCGATTGGATGCAGAGATATACATCTAGAAAAAATCATCTCGCTCATCCGGGAATTAAATACAGATCTCCTTATCGCCGGTGTAAATCCAGGTTCAAATCCTTGTCAAGAAAAATTATATTTTAACAGCAAATTTCATCCCTTGAATGCAGAAAACTACTCATATTCTAACAGGGCTGCAGGTGAGCGGAATTCACTCCATGAAGATATCGTAAACCTTTTTCCTGAATCCTGTAACATGTTTAAAAGCATATTACGCTAAAATTTTAAGAAAAGTTAAATAAATAAAGTAGGGTACAAATGCAACGCATCAAAACAGTAACATTTTAGTCCCAATTTACCAAGATTTTGTTGCAGGTGTATCCGAATTTATACATTAATTTACAGTTTTTCAGTATTTTTAAAAATGGCAAGTTATTTAGTGATGTTCAAATTATGCAAAATGCACACGTTACCACCGGGCGAACATCTCATGTAACGGTCTTGAACGCGGCCTGTTTGAAAGAAATCATTATTTATTCCACCCAAAGATTGGTTGACTACAACCATTAATTTTGCCATGTTCCCTGCGAGTTTCTTTATCTTCCGTGTCTCATCTCCTTCACATTCCATGCAGCTAGCCTTGCAGTTGTCCCTCGATTTTCCTAAATAATTGGTCTTGAAAAAAGCATAAGATTTGAAAATTTGAGCCAAAATTACCAGATTACCATAATAAGCAAGGTGTCAGCCCTTCAGGGCTCAGTAGAGAAATCCGCTATGGGAACTTTTTCCATTGGCAATATAAGCTAGAGAACTGTTAATGCTATAGAAGAACAGAATATTGGAAAATGGCAGTGTTAATATCTTTAACGTAATCCATTTGTATGGTAAGAAGTACGTATTTTAAATCAGTAATGTACATTAATGATAAGATCACGAAGATATGGAAAGAGAATACATGTGACTCATTTACACGTGACTGAACAGAAGTTTTCAAGCTAATGATATTATTTTCATCTCGATGAAAACGGATAACTCCCTGAGCTCAAAATTAAAAACAGAAGGCAACCAGCCACGTGAAACTCTGGTCTTATTTAGAGAGGTGAGGTGGAAACATTAAATATTTCCTTTTTTATCGGTTCAACGAAATGTATTGTGATATGAATTTCCTTAAACAAATCATTGTTCTCCGCTAATAATTAATGGACTAAAGGAAATAGAGAAGCGTTTATATAATAACTTCATCTCATAGGTCCAATAACGGTACATTGACACAGCCAGGCTGAAATTAGAATGCCTAATTTCAATTGAAAAATGCTCTATTACAATTTATGCCATTTTTGGCCCAAGGTTAAATTAAGATATACTCTTAATCCAAAAGCATCTTGATACATTACCTTGTACCAGCCAATAATAAAATTAAATAAGATAAGAAATGGTGTTACGGTTCACCTAAGATGCTTAGTTTGTTTTGATATCGATCTAGCTAACATGTCTGTCATGAGAATATATTGCCCAATAACAATGAATAAAATTCTCTGATATTCAGAGATCTTATTTTTTTCTTATTGGTTCAAACCTACGAGCAAGGGATGTCGCTCAACTAAAAATGTGGGCCAATAGAATAGGTGCCTCTCTGTCAAAACTAGTGTTATTTAGAGAGTGCCAGTCTAATAAAGAGAAAAAGAAGCCTGTGCTTCAATTTCATAACTATTCCGAGCTTTACGCTTACGCATGAAAGGGTGCATCGCCCTCAAATTTTGCGTCGCGCTCCTCTTAAACACAAGTTAAATAAATCACAATTATGGTAATAGCAACATCTCCGTCGAGTCTTGAACGCATAGTAAGTAGGTCGCTGATAACTTAGGTAACACGTATGAATGAAAATCATTAAACTGTAACAGTTTCTCATTAGTGCGATATTTAAATGAGTAAATTTTATATTTCTCACAATGAATCATTATAAAAAATTATTCTCATTATAGTCCTTGAGCTTTCACTATAAGTTAATTGAAAAAAGGGACTTATATGTCTACATTTTCCCTAGATATGATGAACGCGAGCCTCTAAATTTCGGAATAAGTCTTAAATTTTACGGAAAAGTGAGGTATCCATAAAGCTCAATACTCCAATTTCATTCTGAGACCATCACCATGCTCATGTAGGGTGGAAAGCATCCAAACACTACTTTAGAAGAAAGGTTGTTTAAACGGACAAATCGAATGGTCATTCATAACTTACGAATTCACAAAATTCGTAAATGAAGAGAAACAAGTGGGACAACGAATTTCAATAATCAGATCTCAAAGTTTCAAGCACAAAATTAGAACGGCACCGAGGCATGTAACGTAAACATCCGTCTCCATTTTGCGCTACTTGAATACATGAACACATGGGAGGAAACAACGCTGGGTCAACGAATACGCATGAGTTCACTGCGTATGTGTGCACGCGTCCACTTAATTCTCGCTCCGTTTCAGCAGCTACAATTCCATTACTGCGACAATAACCACACTCCGGCAGTCGTCCGCGAGTAAGACGGCGGAAATATAGCGCATCCTACAGTCGCCTTTGCCGAGGTCACTTCCCTTCACTCAATATAGAATTCATTCCTTCCAATTCAATTAACAGTGCCATAGTTCAGCTATTTCCAATAGCGCTTCGCATAAAATTTAAGCCTTTGTTTTAATACAACGCTGGCATTCAAGTCCCCAACATTTGCATTTACACAATATTCCCGGGCTTTTTCCAGTGTCCAAGGTAACTCAGGGTTCCTCATCACCCGACCGAAACGAAAATAGCAGAATTCCATGCTGCTACAAAAAATGATCATCCCTGTCACAAAATACGCAAACATTCTTAATGATAATGAAATTTCACGTGTATAATGCGAAGCTCTTCAGACCTATGGTACAAAATTGTCCAACCGTATTCATTAACAGAATATAAGTGAGTTTTCTTTCAAACGATGCCCTATATAATATTAATTGAATGCACATTTTAAATACTTCTTCAATTGAAGCACATATACAGCATCATAATTATCTACAATATTAAGGAATTTTCCAGAAAAAGTAACTCTATATACGAAAACGCATTGTACTTAATGTTGAACAGCTTAGCCTCAATCAACCCCGAAAAATATAATTTGTCTAATGGATAACTTTCGCCGGCAATCAGGAGTGAAATCTCGCAACCGCTCAAATGTTTTATCTCTAGGAGAAAGGGTTCCAAATTCGCCAAGATTCGTCTTCCTTGATATTTAAAAAAATGGACCACTCAAACTTTCTTCAGCAAATCCATCCTTTACCACCGATTGAGAAGTTATGAAGCTCTAGTCCATACATTATATATAGGGTTTCGAGGCGTTTTCACGTAGTCAAGTCTTAAAAAGTCAATGGCGGCGCAGACCTGCACTGAAACAGACAAACTGCCCTTTCGTTACAAATTACTGATATACTTCCTGATAGTTTATGTATCCTGAAACTCTGCATAGAAACGTACACGACTCAAGACAAGGAAATAATAAGATATAAATTGTCCTATGCATTATTAAAACTACTTGATAAAAATATCACATAAATTATTAAGATGAAATAAAAACAAAATGCCTTGAATGTTGGAGAATTTCCTACCACATCATTAACTTTGACAAGAAAAAATCAGAAATAAACAAATTTGGTATAAGAGTGGAAAACTTCTGACACCCTCAATTTGGTCGTGACATATGCGTACGAACTTTAATTGCAAATAGTCACCACGCCAAACAAGCTGGGATTCACCCGCGCAACATATAATCGGCATGAAATAGTTCAAGCTCCAGATGATAGCTTAAGAAACATACAATTTATGTGTTTCTTTGTTAAATATGGCGTCTTAAATAACGATTTGAAAATAAATAACTGAAGGAAGAGAAACAATTTTTGGTATCCTGCGTGGCACACACAGCGAAATGAGGTGCTTTCCATCATAGATATCAATTTCAAAACGAGATGGGAGAAAATTATTGGTTCAACTCGGTGGAAATAGTTCATCTTCGTTAGGAGAAACTCAGAAATAATGTTTCACACCCTAGTATTTTATTTTATTAAACACGGACAATGGTTAATGCACTACATGTTGAGGAATGTAGAATGACGGGGTGACATACACAGAATGATGTTGTATTTACCACACACTCTCGTCTCTTTAACTTAAATCTCCCTCCTATTCTGAGGATCTCATGATAAGCATGCCTCACCTTCACCTCTATCCTTCTCCCTCCCCATTCCAAATCCTTAACCCTCCTGCTGCTTAAACTGAAATCCAAGCATATTGGATGCTGGTATGTTCTCGAAATATCTCGCGATTTCTGATGGCAAATGGATTTCAGAGTACATTCCCCAGCAAAGACCTCGTACATCCCATCCATTCCTATTAATTGGTTATTAGCACTTGTACCACCATAGTTGTCATTTACTACTGTAAAAATGAGACCAATTTTAATCTGTGATAAATATAACAACTTTATTTGTGCTTAATGGGCACAATTATTTTGCCCGAAGGTCAAAAAAGCGGCTGAACTTTGTCTTGAACATCCCATTCTACGGCCGTTCCTTAACCCCTTACTCATCTCTTTCCTTTTTTGAGTACAAATAATTGAGAAATCCATGAATTAGTCACCATGATAATGATTCGACGGGTCGGGACCATGTTCGGTGTTCATTAAGTTAAGAGTAAAAATTTACAACCGTATAATCTAGCAATTCAAAACAAAAATTTTCAAGCTGCTTTCCATGGCGAAATACTGCCTGAAATTTTTCAATTTTTTCGAGTACGAATGACTGTCTCACTTTTAGTCTAAAGTATTCATAGTAGAAAGAGATTCGAACATCCAAATGAGGAATGGATGCAAAAGAGCAGCGGGTTAAAACGACTGGTAATCCTACCTTAAGAAGTGGCCATCCTCCGCTCTTTGCCGCCCTCCTCCTGGTCGTATCCTCCTCTTGTTCCCCACGCCGATATCCGTTGATGATGGGTCAACAGGGACAACAAAAAAATGACTTCCACGACCGACGTCGCCCGCCCTGAGTGCTGGTCACGACGTCAGTCGTTCAGGGGGTCCACACGCATTGATGAACGGAAGGGACAACGAAGTATGGTGCAAAATTCACACGAAAAATGCAGGTCGAAACCTATAATTGAAAGAGAGAAAGTTTATCATATCTCTGTCTGCATTTCTCTTTACCAAAACCAAAATGGGTAGCATGTTCTCAAATATAAGCCGCCATGATGGGCTTTAAAGTGATTTGGCTCTGTCTCAACTACAGCAGTGCATACATTCTGTTGCTCACGAAATATGACGAAAAGTTAGTGCAAATTTTTCTTGTAAGATGGGACGGCGGCAGTGGACCGCAAGTGCGACCTCAAGAGCAAATTTTGGGAACTATTATGGAAAATTAAACATGAATTTCCCTCCCGTTCCCAGGTATTCCGTTCTCTTTCCACCTCTAAATCCAAATGCCTTCGTAGATGAGGCTCAGTTGAATCGGCACATTTTTCCCTAAAACATAATATCACGATTTACTATGTATTATATTCACCATAAAAATATCGATGATCTTCATAAATGTGGATTTCTCTAAGCACTAGTAATATATACTCAACGGTAAGGACGAAACAATTTCAGTTATAAAATTTTTCGGTCGTAAGTCCTCTTAGAGGGGCCTAATTTGATGATTTACTGTACGACAGGTTATGAGAGAGCATCATTTAAAGGCAGATCGGAATGAGTTAGTAATTCAGACTGTATTTATTAGTTAGTATTGGCAGGTAGGTAGGAAATACATACAAAACATATGCGGCACAGAATTAAAGAAACTAGGATTTATCAAGCTTATAATGTGAAGGTCCTCGGATGAAAAAGAAAAAGATAGCAGCTTCTTTGCTCTGACTAGGCCTCACCTCGAATACGTCGCTAGCGTATGAGACCCTAGACAGAAATATTTTGCGAAATAAATAAATATAATACAAAGGAAAGTGGAGCGCTTAGTTATAAACTGCTAAAAGCGGACACTATATGTTCTCTATGAGAAAAAAGCTGCGAGACAGTCTCACAGCTTTTAAAGGGATTACGTTGGAAGCCTCAAGTCACTCGGAGGCTAAACGTTAGGCTTAGTTTGCTTGAAAAATGCAGAACAGGTGTGTTTCAGAACGACATAGAGAATGTTATTTTGACACCATACTAAATCTCTAAGTCCGACAGAAGCGATACAATAAGATAGATACATTGCCGAACAGATCGATGCAAAAATTCTATCTTTCCACGCTCAATGTGTGACCATAACAAAACCTAGCTCCAGTAAAAATACACGCACATTATGTACTTCATCATTTCACCTCCCAAAACTTTACCCGTTACCCAATTACAAGTCTGGTGTCCTAACACCCCCTACACACGCCAATGCGGCGGCACGAAGGGTAGTATGTAGATGTAGGCTGGAATAGAGGACACGAGGTAGACGCACAGTTCGGCTATATCTCGATATGAATAGCCAAAAATGAAAACTTTGTCCAATGAATACGGAATGTGGTACAAAAGCTGACCCATTGTGGCAGAAAAATTAAAAAATGGCAATAATTTTAATAAAAGTTGGCAATACCACGGACTTCAGATCTATAATTACGAAATTGAAGTCAACATTACAAATAACCAGGGAAACGGAGAGCCAATATGGTGGTTCATTAATATAATAAATCATTGAATAAAAATATGTATACATCGCTGATATTCATGCAAAGCTGCTAGCTATGAATTCGAATTAAAAATTGGGGGGAAAAATACAGGAGAAAAAATTCAAAGAACAAAGTTTGTTGGCAATGGATATTTTAGTTAGCTGTTTATTTTGCATTAGCTAGCGCGCCTGTATAAGCCGACACTAAGCAATAGACGCCGGGATCACCAAAGATTAACGACCCATTCAACTGAATGAGTACCGTACTTACAGTGCTCATTATAAAATTCTTAAGAATTAAGTGACTACCAAAACTTTGAGACTACCACCGAGACTCAAATCAGAGCCCCCAGCGCGTGGAGTCAACAATATGGCCACCAAGCCCAAATACACCATAATAAGAATTGAACGTGCAAGTTTTTAGCAACATACGAGCTTATATACATAAGCCGATCACGCAATATCACAAAGATGAGCAGAAAAACACAAGAATGACGAAAACTACAAGATTATCCTTTTAAACAAATCTACATAATTCTATTTCCTCGCCATTAGGTTATCGGAAAATTCATTGATAATTTTTATTAAATAAAGAGCTATTGTTTGTTTCCACCTTCAATAGAGAAAATAATATTTTGACTCGTGTTTAATGGAATTGTATGAAATTTGACGAAATGATTGAAGAATTACGTGCGGGTCTATCACGCTCGATTTTGCGAAGAAATACCTTCTGCCATGAGAAAAATAGTCTAAATAGCTATAGTCAAATATAATTAATACAGCCAGAACATTTTTATATCTTGTGATACACAAAGAGATTGGGGGTAATTTGCATTCACTTGCATTGCATATACTCTCCACACATTTATAAGATCCTAAGTCTCCCTATTTCACGCGATCACTTCCTCGAGAACACTCAACGGATCAAGAACTAACGAACCTCATTACGTTCTACAACCGTTTACCCTGAACCACTCGCAAAGCAAGAGTTAAAAAAGCACATCGTATTGGAAGCAAAAGGGGTTCCCCTTTGCAGTCCCGCGCCGGAGTAAACCCCTTGACCGACTGAAGACGGCCTCACGCGGGCCAATTTAACTCCTCCTCCTCGATTCCCCATTCAACGCCAGCTCGGTTTTATATTAAAGCGTTCGTCGACTTCACCCCAAGTCTTACCCATTCTCTACCAAACCAAACCCGCGTTATCTCTCTCTCTCTCTCTTTCTCCCGCTTGCTATTCGTGTTCTTCTTCCTCCCTTTTCTTCCGACGTTCCCTCCACACCGCATTGCCCAACTATTCCTCCTCCCCTGAGAGTTTTACCCCACCCCACTTCCACACCCCTTTCCCCTCCCCTCGACACTCACTTCCCCCGTGGACCTTTTCGTTTTCCCTCAACTCCCCTTGCCCTCCCAACCACCCGCCACAAGCGGCGGGTGGTGATATACCCTCACCAGGCTACCGCCTTTAAAGTTTCAAAAAGAACTCCCGTGGCGGTTCAACTTGTTCCGCCATTTCCTTCGCTTTTGCTCATTACATTCTCGTCGAGGCGAAATGAAGAGAGTGGCGCCAGTATGGCCGAGGAGCGGTGGGAGTTTTAAAAGCAAGAGAAAGAGAGAAAAGGAGAATTAGGAAAAGATGGAAAAGAGTGGCGATGGGTGAAAAGAGAGGAAAAAGTAAGAAAAAATAAGAGAAATAGTATTTTAACTCTCTCTCCTCGATTCGATGGCTGGGTCGAAATGACGATGGAATGGGGTAGAGATTCCTGCCTCCTACTCCAACGCTGGGAGCATTTTAAAGCTGCGGCAGTTTTAAATCGAATATTGGCGAAAGTTTTTAAAAGTGGGATCGGAAAGTTATTTTTTTTCTTAGCGCTACTGTAATACATTGCCGAAAGCACGCTGGAACTACCCAGTGGACTTTGAGGATAAGAAATTAAAAATAAAATTTAGGGGTTATAGGAGGAGTCCTAGCCCTTACCTACGGGATAGATGATGTTTTTAATTATTCTCGCCTCCAGGGATAGAACCTGTGTGAGCAAAAATGCCTCTTTTCTTACATTCACTACACAGTCTGCAGCCGATTTTATGCATCTCTTTCTCTCCGTCTGTTTGGCTCGAACATTTTTTTTCCAGAAAGCCACCCTTAATAAAAAAAAGTCAAGTAAAAAAGCTTTCTCACTCTCCACCACCTATTTGTAGCACGCCAAAAGCTACATTGAAATAGACAACTCGCAAGGGGGTCACGGTTTTTTCCGCTGAAATCCTTCCCTACTCATTGAACCGTATACCGAGAATAAATGGCATCCCGGAACTACTACGATACGAAACACACAATATTGTTCAGGACAGAATCAGAAAGGTCGCATTCATGTCCTATTTGGAACTGCGCGTTCCGAATAGACACTGCATGGATGAAATGTTTCGTAAATCCTTATGTGACCCATATTCTTACTGAATGCAGGGGAGTTTTATTTATTTGAAGACACGGGTTTTTCCCTGCTCTCAGAAAAAAGAAGCCAAGTTATAATAATCATAGACGCTGCAGCTTACATTTTTACGAGGAATCCGCTCCAACAAGCAGTAAAATCTTACAAATTATATCATTATTAAAGTGCCAAAGTGACTTCCTTCTAAAGAAAATATAATGAAAATGAGTTAAATTACTCTGGATTTTTACAACTTCGGGATTAAAGTTTTACTACTTCAGAAATAAATATTTGAATCTTCAGGAATAAAGTTTTACATCTTCAGGTCTTTTTCTACTAATAACCCATCTTTCTTCATCTCACTGTTCGTCCAATCTCTTTGCGTTTCGTCCATAAAACCTATTCTCTTTCCACTGAAATTCGTAACCTAGAATTTTTTCTACTATAATTCTATTAAAAACACGTAACATCAATCATGGCGTGTACTTATTGTACATCATCAAGGAACCCAGTCGCCTGTAGCCTAATGAGTATTTCCAAAGCCGATAACGGACTTTCTCTTGAAAAAATCAGCAAAATGTGGACTTCATTCCAAGAAAGCGATACACGTTGGAAACGTCCGCTTTCTGGGAATTTCATATCCTTGGAGAGAACTGGAGGCCAATAGTTTTTTTTTCAAGTACCTCAAGATAATTCAAAATTGACGCGTGAAAGCGTCGGTCGAATCGTATCACGCTTGCCAGCGGAGCTTGCTTAATGAAGTTCCGGCCCAGGATGCACTCACCGGATATTTTACCTCGGCCCTTTACAAAGGCGCATTCAATTCGCCAAAATTCATGCAAACGAACGGGTGCAGCGGGGAAGGCGCGGGAAGGATGCTGACGCAAAGGTGTCCGTGCTCCTTTCCTCTCGTGACCAGAGCGAGAGTAAAGGAGTTAAAGAGACGCGTCCGCTCAAAGCAGGCTCAGTCCGCTCAGGCCTTTGTAGACCTTTCGAAAAGTGCCTGGCGCTGAGCAGGGGACGATTTTTGATCATATCCTACTGAACCTACCTAGTCCATTAAAACTTGGGAGGAAGGTTTTCCAGCGAGAAGCCTTTCGAATTGAAGCCAACGCAAGTGTTTCGAGGTATGGGATGACTCGCTACTAGCTGTCCCGTTTTGACCCGTCTGACAATAACACCACTGGGAAAAAACTATGCATCCCCTCACTCAAGAAGTGAGGAGATCTATCGTTTTAATATTAATTGGGGAGATATCACCAAATCACATTCTTCCCCATGCCAAAGCGATCTATCCTCTGCGGGGGCATGTGGCGGTAAAACTAGGTGACAATCGCCAGTGCGCGATGCAAGAAAACAAGTAGGTGAGAGCTTGAGCGGACGGGGTCAGCTAAGAAATGGAGGGGAGAGGATAGTATACGGTGGACAGCGCTTCACCCATTTAACTACATTTTACTTGAGAGAGAGTGCAGAAGCGTGTTTAAAGGCAATACTTACGAACCACACAATGCTGAATCAGCATACGTGTCCGAATTCCATCTAAACATCTGGATTAAGAGCCACAGTACGCATGAATTTCCGTGTGAATAACAAATTGAGCTTTTTAAGGTTGACACTGAAGGTTTACGACCTTGATAATCTTGGTAGTCAAACACGTAGACTACTTCTAATTCCCGTGCTTGTTCATAAGCCTTGGTTTCTTTCATTGGAATGAGTCTCCTGTGGTACAGCCGCTAATTTTCTCAACCAGTGTACATAGATCGCTAACGGGAAGTTTCCATGATTTTCGGCGAAAATCTACGAAGTACAGTTCGCGCTTAAGTTCCTGACGCAGACTTGCACGGAAATGAGGGGTGCAGGGGTGGAGGGGATGGTGGGGAAATGACGGAGGGGAATTGAGGGGGGCAACGAGAGAGAGAGAGAGATAGCGAGGCAGGGGAATCAAAGCTACTTTGCGTAAAAAAATAGTGGAACAATTCAATACGGTACGGCAGGCGGTGGTGAGTTGTTCCATTCCTCTATGCGTATTGGAAGACAGAGTAAATTCTCGAAGCGTCGAGTATAATAAAGACAACACAGGCATTTCGGGAAACTAGTATATTTAACAGAATATAGCGAAAGCGCCCGAACACACGTTCTCCGTATCAATGCGGGCCAACGTCTACTATGCCGTTATCTCAAGTAGAGGTGTATATACATGAACAGGCATCAAATAGTCCTTCACAACTAGACGTCCAAGGCGTACGAACACTTCAGTAAACGGTCAGATAGGTATCCTTCCACTCGTTATTACACATGAAACTCCATTTGACTTAAAGAGCTCCTAAGAAGCGCTTGTGTTGTCAGTGATTAAAATGTTTTTCTGACCATACACACAAAACAGTCTACCTTAGCAGTTTGGCAGAAATAGATCATTCCGTAACCCATGAACCAAAAACGTTATATGCGTGAGCAATACTTCTTATACTTTGAAATAGTGAGCTCAGCTCTATCTTCATCATCTTCAAGTTAAATCTAATGACACAGTTTGAGAGGAGAAGGTCGTTATCAACCTTGGTTCTCCCCCTTATAATTGGAGCATATGCTTAACTGGCTAATTTTTGAGACAATATTATTACGCTGAGCTGAAATTTACATTCAAAAATTAAAATAATGCAGTCACACAAGAGCATTTGAAAGGTAAAGGACATAACGATGCAGAGAAGAAATAATGCAAATATCGTGCAAAATATCGGTGCTCCGTTACAATACAGAACTGCATATTGGCCACAACGGCAGAAATTAAACGTTATGACCCAGGCATTAGTCTCACAGTATTAATCAGGCAACTACACACTCCACTTAAGTCATTCACATTCGCTTTACCTAATGTTGCTAAAATACCTGATTTTATTAACCTCACGACATATGATTCCGCATATTATACCAAGAAAAACAATTTTTTTTAAATCAAAGTTAAAATATTGAAAAAAATCATTAGTTTAGTCACATTAAAATGCTTAAATAACAACCTATGCTACGGCACTGAGCGATATCATCTGATGATGAAAATCGTCAATAAAATTACGCCGGAAACCATCGCCATCACTAAATTAGATGATTGCAATATAAATATTTTTAGCATAAACTAATATGGGGCAAAGAGGCATATTTTTTTAACAATAGCACGTGTTAAATACAGAGACACTTAGAACAAATATGCACTTAAGTTTTTTTTTCCTCTACGATACATCTTATGGCTTTCCTCCGAAAAACTTACTTAAATCTTTGCTGATAAAAAATAAAATCCTAACCAAATCATGAAGTAGCCTATTATCGAAGTTTCCGACATGTCAGAACAGCAAAGTTTCCATTCTTGTTGCGGTAATATCTAGCACATTGGTTTTTTTCTGGTGAAAAAACAATTGTGTCCCTATTCTTGCTTCGACCTAAAAACGTCCTCAGTATAGGGAACGAAACTGTTGTCAACGGAACATACCATGAGATGAAAATTCCCGGATGCAAAAGAGAAAATCCGTCACGAGATCTTTTCTTGCAACATATTATCAGTAAAACAATGCTATCGCACGACATCTCTCCGGATGAATACTTCGCAAGAAGGAGTTAGGCCAGGTATCTTTTACAATTTTCTACCATTGCTATGCATAGCACTATGATCGTCCTTGGGAATCTTGGATAAAGCCTGACAGAAATGCTGGCAATCATCAGACATGTACAATGTTGTTTGGTGAAGGGAATCTCGAGACCTAAGAACCCTTTATTTTAATAACGCCAAGGTGAAAGATTTTTTTTACTTTTCATTTCTCACGAAGCAAAATCAGAATATTTCAACTGCGTTTCATCTTGGGCAGGTTATAGCATTACAACACAGTAGAGTAACGCGAAGTCAAATTGGCTATAATCAATACCCATGATCAGGCACAAATATTCTCCGACATATGGAGGTCACAGGCAGCGGACGAACAGATGCGGCAGCGGACGAACAGGCAGCGGGCGGTCAGATGGATGGAACACCCTTACACTCGACGCCATACCACAGAGTATATGTAGATAGCCTATATTGGTTACGACATCATTATTTTATGCCATAGTTGTTTTCTCCATTCACCATATTCTGGTGTAAAATACATCAAATTATTGCTGTGCGTTCAATGCACTCTAGGCGAATTTTATATGATTGAAAGTGGTACTAAAGGATAAGAGTTAAAACCGTTCTTTCAGCCCTAACATAAAGCAAATGATTCATGTGCAAGAAAAGGAGGTATATCCGATTTAGAGGTAATAATACAACTCTGTAAATCCGACAGTTTTTCTATGTGAGCCATAATTTTTTTGTTTAGATCTTGTCCACATGAGGAAAAGACGAAGGAAATAACCACGTAACTATTTCTTCCGTTCACCCATAAGAACCGATTCATACTCAAGCGTATAGCTTTCTCTTCGTCGACTTTCAGTTGGATTACAGTAAAATTTGCTTAGATTCGATAACACCAGAATGAAAGATAAAGTTAACGTTTAGGATTACTTCCAAAGAATCTTACATACCCATCACACCGTACTTTTCCCAGGTGAGAATAGCCAAAGAGTTTACTGGTTACAGCTAGCTCTAGAAAACTGGTTTCCTTTCATAATATATGCTCTATTATGCCTTACTCTTGAATTTATCTTTCGCTTTCCATACTCTAATTCATTATTTCATACACGCTCTCCTATTCTTAAATAATTCTTCTCTTAACAGCATATTCTATCACATCCGCCCATTTCTTCTATTATATTATTCTACCATATCCTTAGAAAACTTTTGACTCCACAGTCACATTTCTGTTTCGTCATTCTACTCTCTCCGGAATTCAACAGATTCAGGCGAGATATCGTGGAAGATAACGGAAACAACAATTGCACTCTTCCTCTGGATCTTTTAATGAGTACGACGCGTTTCAGCTCACAGAGCCATCATCAGGTAAAACGGTAAAAAAAAAACATCAGGTAAAAAAAACACATCACGGTTGTCTTCCAGCCATCATCAGGTAAAAGTCAACCGTGCCTTATACCTGATGATGTCTCTGTGAGCTGAAATGCGTCGTACTCATTAAAATATTCTGTAGAAAAGCACTATTGTTGTTTTTCTTATAATACTACTCTCTCATATTCTCTCAACATTGCCAAAACAACGAGGCTCACTCCTTTTATGCAATTCTATTTCCGATGGCCCATCTTAATCCACATGTTTTCACTACCCACTCATTCCTTACCCTTAAGGCTTCCGACTTTTCTCGCAAACACTTCTCAGATACCCAATCATCCTACTCCCATGCATATCCTGAGATACCCAGATTTTGCTTCCTCCCATTAACGGTCGCTTTAACCATATCCACAAATCATTTTCGCGGTATTCCACTTCATCTTTGGGTACACCATTCATTCCAGAATCATACATCTCTTTCGTAATTTGACTCTCTCCTCTTCTCTACAAACACACACGAACTTTCCAAACCCAAGCAATGTCGCCAAATCAAAAATTCTACAAAAAAATTGCCGATGACACTTTCTCTTCATGTAAAATTATTTTCTCTTTATATGCAAATTATTTCTCTGCTTACGACAACTACACCATCTACAGACCGGGTTGAACGTCACTGAGAACATGGTTGTTTGAAAAAATAAAAATTATCATAGTCATCGTCGAATTTGACCTCTCGACATGCACTTTGTGGCCGCCGTACGTTGAACTCAATTTTATTCGAGGAACTCCATGCAACAGATAAGTTCTCGGCCGTAAGGACGGCCAGACTGTACCGAGTAATGCGATTGTTCCGGCCTCCACTTTATCTTCCCTCCCGATTCCTATCCAACTCTCATGCGCGACTTTAGATATTCATTCTAATTCAGCCTCGTGCGACTAGCACTGCGGGATGCCGACTCTTACGCCATTCAAACGCTCGTTGACCTCTCCTCCATTGCTTCTGTTTTTCTGAAATAGGACAAATCTTAGGGAAGCACAAAGAAATCTCACGAAGAACCATCATCGTCATACAAAATCAAGGGACCTTAAAATGGTTTGGCTGAGCGTCAAGCTCGACTCGAGCCTCAGATAACCTACTTTTCTATTTCAATTTTTCCATTTCCTGTTTCGTTCGCCCGGACTGGGGGTGACGTCTTGCTCTTTAGTTGGAATAATATTGTAAGTCCTCTGCCAACTATCGTCCCTTCAGCATCCTGTGGTTGAGATTCCCAAGCTATTACAATAGTCAAGACAAAAAGTAATACATTCATTTATGAATATGAAAAAGAATTAATTTAACAGATATGGAACCTACATTCAGAGAAAACCTATTAATAATACCAATGAAAGTTCAACTTCAGTTCATACAGAGGAAAGAAAAAGATAAGAGAGAGAGAAAATGAAGTAGTACTGGGAAAAGAACACAGCTGAAAAATGCTAAGTCAGCTTAACGTGGCGAAACGAATAAGAAGAATGAGATCTATAATATAAAAAAGTTCAATAACGAAAACAAAAATTGCTATTACTCCATGAACAGAATGTTTATATTAGTGATCGAGTAACTCAGCCCGAGGAGCCAAATTCAGTAACTGTAATATTTAGCTTATTACTTGAAAAGTACTAAAAGTGTTCCCCTCAAATGGCATCCGACGTTTACAATGGAATTTCCAGGGAATATTTTCTTTCATACAAAAATGATACGTATACATGATACCTTAAATAGCTTTTTCAGTGGTGTATTACACATATCCCTCACTAGTATAAGCAATGTGGAGTTTGATAGGTGAAAGAAATAATGTGTGTAGGAAAAATTCTCTCCGATAAATCTGATATAAGAGACGTTTCTTCTGTAATCAAGCATAGATGACAAAAAGGGATGAACTCTCTCTGTAGTAGAATTAATTAAAAGGAAAATTTCGAAGCATGTCGCTTCGATGTTTCGCGATTTGCAGGGATTTTATTTAAAACACGCTAATCTGCCAACAATAATTAAATAATACTCTTAAAATTACAGTATTCACTGTTCTGCATGTTTGATTTTTCATTGCAGCAGAAATAGTCAAATCAGAGCAAAGCTGACTCCAAGGTTCCAGGATGTAGATGCCATATTCCTGTTCATTCCAATTTCGTGGACAAATCTCTTGCACAGAGCGAAGAGGATTTCAATTACTGGCAGCCTTCAACGCTTGGGTGACCATTATGAGTAAAAAACCGAATGAATTTTCCTCTCATCAAAAAACAATTCACGAACTAATTTGAGGAATTCGTCTTTGTGCATTTGCAGGGCTAAGGAGATGGCATTCGTGTAGTTGATTCAGAGTCGAATATTTGTCAGTTATCAAAAGCTTACTACCCTCCTGTAAGTGCAACAAGTTTTGCTATTATAATCTGTCATTTCATCCATGCATAGTGAATTTTGAAAGATGACAGAAATTGGAGTAGAAATGCTGCCCAAAACATCACGTATTCAGGGGGAGTTTCATTTTCAATAAAAATTAGGAAAAAAAGGAAAGTTTTCATCAAAACTTTAATAACTTTACCGTCTAAGGTCTAGACTTCCAAGCGATAAGTGAGTCCCCGACAACTAGCCTTAATGTTGATGTAATCAACAAGGCAACGATGGTGACTTAGAGCGCCAAAACTTTAGTCGCAGGATAAGTTAGATAAATTCTGTGAGAACAGGAGAAGGACACCTAGATTATTGAATAAGTTCACGTCATCACGTTAAAAATGGAATAACGCAAAGTGGCGCCTGAAAATATAAAGTATTTTTTTTCATTTCCGTCATCGATTAGGTAATGATAGATGATAGTGCTGAAAAATTTGACCTTTCGAGAAGCTCCTGGACCTAAATCTATTTTTCGAGCTTTAAAATGCAATTATTTTCATTCATTAGGTAAGCAATGACTTGAAAATAATCTCAAGATACATGAGAGTAAATAGGTGTTTAAAATCATTACTAAAGCGGAGATAAAAATATGAAAAAACTAGATGACCCGAGCGAATATTTCGCACAGTATGCAGCTTCTTCCTGTTTCTTCCTTCTTTCTTACTGTTCTTCTACCTGTCGAATATTTTGCACAGTGTGCAGCTTCTTCCTGTTTCTTCCTGTTGTTTTATCTGTTTCTTCCCAATAGATAATTATACGTTATTTATGTTTGTGTTAGAGATACATAACGTAAACGTAAACAGTAAATGGTCACACTGATTGCATGTAGAATGTAAACAATCTAACTAAACGATGTGTTAATAGATGGCGCCTCCTACAGTCTTTTAAGCACGTAACCATTCCCGACATATAAGTTGATTATATTGTCAGCAGATGGCGTTGTATCATTTTTTTAACAAAAACTTTAATTTTAAACAATTTGTCTATTTTTCATCAATATTGGGTAACATAAGCTTTAAAACGATGTTTGAATCATTAATTTCGATGAATAATTATGGGAGTTATGGCGTTGCGACAAAAAAACACCTTTGAGAAATAATATATACGGATTAGACAAACTGTCGTCTCTTAGTTACCTATGAAAAGAATTAATTTAAATTAGATGGTACCTATGTACATAGGAAACCTTTATAAAGAATACTATGGGCAGAGGAAAGGAATGGAGAGCAAAGAGGGAAAAAGATGAAGTATTTGGCGAAGATCTCAGCTGGAAAATGCTTAGTCAACTTGACGAATGACTTTGGTGGCCGAAACGAATGTGATGAATGAAATCTATGGTATAAGATAGTTCAAGAACGTTAACAAACATTAAAATCATTCCATGAACAGAACGGCCGGCCTCAAATACGGAGTTGATGCTGATGACTTGGATTCAAGGTTGTCCGAATTCGGTATATTGCTCCGAAGGTAGCTCATTTACCAGTGCGGGGAATCCGGTCAAATCAAAAATAATGCAACAGTTATATAAAAGACTGTACACGGTTTCAATACTCCTTCTACAATCTCCATTATTGCATGTTAGGGAAACATTATCTCTCGATATTGAAAAAATTGAAACAAAAAGAAAATTGGACTGGGGAGAAGTCACGTAAGTGCAAACCTTACCACTTTACAGGGCCAGAAGGGCAGTACTCAACATATGGAACGAACACCTATATAAGGTGGTTGCTTCTCGATGTAAAACAATAATGTTAACGAGTCAAGTCCTTTCAATACAATCAGTTTGATTTCACATGCAGTCAAAGTTTTACTTAGAATAGTCAATAATAGGTTGGAAAATAAGGCCAATTACTACCAGGGAGATGACGAGTTTGGGTTTCGGTTGGGAAGGTCAACTCGAGATGAAATTGCGTCGATGAGAATATCTGTAGAAAGAAACATATACTATAACCGGGATGTTTTTGCTTACTTTGTGGATGTCGAAAACGACTTTGACAGAGTTAATAGGGAAAAACTAACGGAGATATTCGGGAAAACGGGAGTAGATTGGCGAGACAGGAGACTAATCCGAAACTTATATAGAGCGTAAAGGGCACTGGTGAGGGTGTCTGACGGTGAATCAGGGTAGGCAACTATAGGTGGCGAGGTAAGGTAAGGGTGCCCCTTGTTACCTTTGATTTTTAACATATATGCTGAGGAAATGGAAAGACAGGCATGGGAAAAACTTGAAGTGGGAATCAAAGTGGAAGGGCAGCCGATAAACCCGGTTGCATTCGCGGACGATCAGGAGTTGATTAGTCGACCTTCGAATGGACTACAAGCTTTAGTCGATATATATTTAGTCGTAACTCGATATAAATTAAATTATACAGTTACACAATAATTATCATTTAATATTTTTACAACTGAAACATTCATCAATATATAAAAAAATTAAAAGAATTTAAAATCATAAATTTAAGATGCACTTCTGGCTCTTTACCGATCTTGACTGACAATAGAAAACACAACAAATAAACTTCGCTTCAGCATTAGTACATCTTTCTTTACATTGATTCAAAATTTTTGACACGAACATACAGCAACTTTTTTCTATGCGAAATCGTTATAAAAAGCATATAAATAAATCTCTTTGAATGCAAGCTGTACATTTTTTCCTTAATTGTAGTGATGAAGAAAAATATTTTTCATTAAATATGCAAGTAATAATCAAAAATAATAACTCTCTTGGTGCCATCTTCTTAACTACCTCGATTGTGACAGTGTGAAAAACCTTGCTAAGTTCGCAAGCTCGGACAGCAATGAACATAACGAAAAGAAAAGAGTTCTGAGACTTGTGTAAAATTATCCAAGCCATTTTATCGTATTTAAATTACTGTGAATTATATCTAAATTGAATTGTGAAAAATAAAAAATTGTTTTTATGTGATTCTCAGCGAATATTGAAAATTTTCTCCACGTTGAAGGACAAGATTCTTCGTGAATCAAATTAAACCGATTCTGCAAATACCCAGTAATGTGCTGCCTTAATTTTTTACACACTAGACATCAGGTATCCTGTCACAGCTGGGTAATTAATTGTGTGATTCCAGAAACCTAATCTGGCATATTTCATATCCTTTCAACCTCGTATACTCCGCATTATATCATAGTACTAGTTCCAGTACGAAATTTCTAACTTTTAACGTGATCCTTCCTTGTAAGGGAAACCCTCCCTCTAAAGGTACCTAACAATGGCGCAAATTAACTCGCAGAAACACACCATGCGACTCGTGCTCGTCATAAATAACAAGGCGAGCCGAAAAAAAAGAAATAGAAAGAGGTGGACCCGAAGACGGGACAAAGTTGCGGAAATTAGAGTGGAAGTGAAATGGAAATGGGGGAGCCACTTAGCAAAGGAGGCGGACAAGTGTAACAGTTGGTCTACGGAAAAAATAAATAAAACTCTCGACTGGGCGCCATGGGGATAAGATGGACGGAAACGGGGACGAGAGCAAATGAGAAGAGGGTACGGGGAATATAAGGGAGGAAAAAAGGATATTTTTCCGGAGAGAGAGAGGACCAAGGATGTTTCCCGGGAAATGTTTATTTGAGAACGTAATGGAGTGGGCCTCGTCCAGGGATAAAAACGTATATGCCGAGGTCTTTGTCTCCCCGATGGGAAATTGGGAGGCGAAATCCTCGAGCACGCATCGAATCACCTTAAAATGCCATCAACTCCGAGTAATTTATTGTATTTTCCACTAAATAATAGATTAACACTCCTATTTGAGTTAAATTTTCCCGGACCCTACGGAGAAATGGACGAACATACGAGTATTTCCCGAGGCTTGTGGTCACTAACTGTGTGCAAAAGTTGAAGCCTGTATTTTCAGCCCCACGGGTCACTGCGCGTGGGAAAGTTAATTAAAAAATAAGCTCACACCTTGTTTATTAATCCAAACATACTCTGAATTGTTTACAAAACAAGATCAAATATTAAATTTGACGTTTATATTGAGATTTGGCACGCGCCATTTCATGTCCTAAGTCAACAGCAGAGTAAAAACTTGTAGGCACTGCAAATTGGAACCAACCCGCCATCATCCACAGATCAAACAACTGAGCGGAAAGGTAAGCGTGGAGATTTTTCTGCTGAATATATCATGCAGCTGTTGAAAGTTGGCATGATAACTCGAAAAAAAAAGAGACCATGGAATTTTACCAGTTATTTTTCGAAAACTGCCATTGAATTGAACACCTTGAATTTATGAGTAACATCAGCTTAAAAAAGTCGATGTTATGATAACTCTAAAATGCTTAAATTTCTCAATCAAATAACGAACTCGTCAAGAAAACATTTATTTTCAAAGCGCGACAATTTGATAAAGTTGTTTATGTTGGACAATTACGCTCGTATAATTAGACAGAAAGAGAGGAAAATAAATATAAATGCATCCCAAATTAAAATAGCCCTTAAGCGACAAAAAATAAAAAAATAATAATTGCACAAAACCCACATTCTTAAACAGCATATGATTCCTCAGGCACAGTCTTCTGACCGCCAATTTTATTGAGGACACATTCCATACCAATAATTAAACGCTAGTTTTTTAACCTTTGGCTCAATGGACTCCGCAAAAAAATAAGACCTGATTGAACTTGAATAATTCTATCGAATATTGCAACAGGCCATACCCTAACTCAAGTCTAAAGTTTCGAAAAGAAGATGTCACGAAAATGAAGTGTTGAATTTGAGTCATGTAATACAATTATGAAATCGATTCGCGGGAGTTTTAATGCTAATGATGAATGAGAGTACTAATTTTTACTTTTCATTTTAACAAAATGACCGCGGTTATGTCAGTAGACTTAAAGTAGAATAGAGAGTTAGAAAAGCAAGTAAACAAACCTAATTATTACACCGACTCTCTCTGGCACAATTTTTTAGTGAAAAAAAATCTTTGAAACACTTAACGAACGGAGAGAAACCTAAAATCTAACCTACACCAAGCATACGTCATATTTTTTGCTTCCGAAATATAAATGAGGAAAAAAAGAGTTTATTTGCTGTCCATTTTCCATTATTTAAGGGAATTAAAAAAGTTCTAATTATTTAATTCATCCTCAATAGGTATTTTTTCAATGCATAGGTAGGCTTTATGGACAATTAATACTTTAACTCCTATGTGAGTTGTAATTAATTAATTTCATCCACAGAAAAATTACTTGTCTTTTAAATCATGAACTGCCTTGAAGTCGAAGATTGTCCTTTGTAACATATATACCAAAAAACTAACTTGTCATATCATTCCCAAATAAATTGATTGATACTACATATTTTTAAATGCATGAGTTGGTAAAACATGGGAAATTAGCTAAAAGCTAATACAAATGCCATTTACGCTCACAAAACAAACCATAAGAAGCAAATTATGTACGCAAAACAAGATTGTGATAATATAAAGGTTTACCAAAATTACCAAAACCGAAGTCCAAATCCATTTTTTGAAACAATTGACTTTGCAGTCGGCTTCAGTGGCTGGAAAAAGAGTTGACTGAAAAAATATTCCTACAATATTCAGCACATTTACACCATGATTTTATTTTCTAATAGATCAGATATGTCATAAATGAAACAAGGATTTTGTCCAACATTTTTTTTACATCTACATAATACCCCGCGAGCTGCCATATGGGCGTGTGGCAGGGGGTGTTAGGACACAAGCCATGTAAAGGTGACATGTATTATAGGAGTGTATTTAGTGGTGCTCAATTTTTACTGTGGCCGCTTATTGTTCGCCGAAAAAACGATTTTTTGTACCTATCTGCTCGGCAGTGTATCTCTCTTATTATAATGCATCTGTCAGACCTAGAGATGTAGTGAGGAGTCATGATAATATTCTCTATGTCGCTCTGAAAAATATCAGTTCTGAATTTATCAAGCAACCTATGCCTAGCGTGTAGCCTCCGAGTCTCTACTCAGAACAAAAAACTCACACAACAAATATTAAAGTTGATAGTGGAATTCAGAATTTATTATTGCTTGATCGAACCTCCTTAAGCTTTCCTAATCAAAGTTATTTTTCTTTCTACCATTTAGACCCTCCAAAGCTCTTCATAACTTCTGCGGTCCTGTGGAGGCAAAAATAAGAGCGGGCAGGCTTTATTTTCCTTTCTCTTCCGTTCCTCCCACCACTTTTATAGAAATATTTCCCCTTTCCATCATGCCTCGCAATATACCCTACCCTCCGAATCACCGCAAACCAATTTCTTTTCCCTCCCCTGCCATTCGTTACACACTCTCGTTTGTCCGCCTCGCTGACCACCTTTTCTCCCATCCTTTTTTACTTCGTGCTCGCATCTCAAAATGCTCCTAAGTCTACGCAAATCGTCTTTCTGCTGAGACCAATCGTGGGAGCAGTAAAACTTGGAGAATAAACAGACTCGCCCACGCAGAAACTTTTTCACTCGTTTCACCCCGATCTCTGCATTCCTTTCCCTTCCTTCTGCAGAGAACTGCGTTCCATTAAAGGGTAAAGGCCCTCATCGTCCGCATGGCTGGAGATGCCCCTGCGCTTCAAGATTCACTTCACCGTTCGCCCAACCTCAACATCAGACGATCCAAATCCTTTTTTCCTTCAAGGAAGCCTGTCTACCGTTAACCATGACTGCGCCACACAGGTGAAGTTTACCTTTGCTTAAATCTACGTTTTAGCCCGCAAATATCTGCAATGAAGTTAGGAACCAGCCAGTAAAATTATTTTATCTTTGTAAGGGAAAAAAGTGTACCAGATATGCATGATCACATTTCATTTAATATTGTGGGTACTTCCACATACAGTAGCGCGTCAATAATCCGAACGTCAAAAATCCGGACCGCTGGTAATCCGGATTCACATCCGGCGAAAAATAAGTTGAAGTGAATACAACGTACGTATTTGTCAAAAGCGTTGATGCGAGTCTCGGCGGGGTCGCCGACCGCTACAATGTAATGATTCATCAAAGTACTACCTACGTAATAAGTTCATATTAATTAATTGTTTTGGTTATCTGCTCTAATTATCTAACTACAGTACTAAACGAAATACTGTTTTTACGGTTTCTACCAGTTTCTTGATGTTTAAGCCATCAAACAACCTTTTTCTTGGTTCTGTTCCAAAATCCAGACTTTTTGATAACCCGGACTGGGTCCGGTAACAATTCATCCGGATTATCGGCGCTCTACTGTAGTTGCGTAGAGCCCATTTTTATATATTTGCTTAGGGAAGAAAGAAGTACGCTAACGATGAGTTAACTAAAGGTTTAACTTGTGAGCTAATTATAATTGCTATTTATATTACTAATATCAATTATTATTTTCCATATCGTTTCTTCATTGTTCAGGGTCATTAGAAATTCAACACATAATGATTCCATAAGGTATCAGCACGCATTAGGTTGTGAATAATTCATTCTTAGGTATCCAACACCGGTCTTCCTTCATTTGCTTCTTATGCTTAGGAAAAAAACAGCCAGTGGGAATGTTCGGCCTAGTTAATAAGTTAAAACTGAAATATTTACAAAATTTCTCATATTTCATCAGTTAAATAAATATTAGTTGATCTACGATACGCATACTACATAAATTACGCCTTCGGTACTGACATACGAAAAAAAACCCTTTGATGCAGTTACTTTTAAAACGTCCTATTCGATTGAATATTTAGTGCACTGCTAGTAAAAATCCATTCAGGGGAAAACTTAAATAAATGATGGAAAGGTTTTTATACTACTTTAATAGATGCTTTTGAAGAGTGAAACTTATTAGCCCAGTTCTGTGTTTCGCAATAATACCGAGTATATACGTGGAGAAACCGAGAATACCGATTATATACGTGGGTGGATAGGAAAATAGTTATAAGAACGAATAAATCCACAGAACTTATAATATAAAAATATTTATATAGATGTAGTGGAAATACGTTTTCTCCTTGTTGATTTGAAAAACTGACAGTTGTGCTGCCGATTTGTTAAATATCGTACATTGGATCTCAAATTGATAATTCCATTTCAATTAATTGAATTTTATGCTTTAAGACTCCTGATTTTTACATTGTATCATATTTGTTAGTCTGTAAACACTTTGAATCGCCAAATGGAGCCAAATTGTAAAACGAATAGGTCATAATAATTTGTATGAAACATTCTTATTATTTAAACTACCCATTCTCAAAGTTCTTGCCAGAAAAATCCTAACTTAAAATTGGACTTCGCAACACCATTCACGCCTCTCATAGAAACTCACTGCAAGTAACAGTAGTAGAATCGGTCTGGGTCAACAGAAACTAGTTTAATGGATCGGTAAAACGCGACCCCGTTCTGAAAGATGTAAATTTTAAATACGCATTTATTGTAGGGAGAGGGTTTAAAAAAAGACGATACATTAGCGGTTGAAGGTTCTGTCCTCTTGTGCCATATTGTGAAAGGGACATTGAGGTACATCGACGAACCAATATTGGGAAACATTCGCACGCCCTACTCGCGAGGCAAAAACCCGCACTCGAATGGGACAAAGAATGGGGGTTGAATTTCAATAAAAAACAAATTCGGCGATACTGCTGGCGCCTCCACTCGACGCGTTTCATTCCACTGCGTTGGATGCGTCGGCAGTCAAAGTAACGAGCGCTTTGACGACCTCGGGACATGCCTGAGAGGGTAGAAGAGGGAATAAAGGGCGCGATGAAAGAAAAAGGAGGAAACAAACCCATGGACAACGCCATTTCGAGATTCGCGAATGTGCCATCCAGAGTTCGATGATCCGTTAAAAAATTGAATGGCGATTAAAGAAGCGTATCCATTTTGTATAATCAATAAAAAAAGCTCAATGGTAGGAGTCATTTTGATGTACTAACTACTCAGCATTGCCGTTATCGATCAAACAATTAGATTGGTTACTTGGAAAATAAAGGTCCAGAGACTATGGAAAAACACTTAACCATATCACAAAATACAAAGCTTTAGTTATGAAATGGGCATGCAAACGTTTAATTTGGATACAATGATATAAATAGATAATAAAATATAAAATAAATTAATATTGTAGCAAGACTTGCAACCCAAAATGCTAACCCAAGTCCATTACTAAATATTATTTACTAAAAATAGAAGGACAAACATAGCATAATATTTCCATAGGACTCCTCACAACCAGCCATGATATGTTTTCCCATAACTACACAGAAGTAAATGGCTTCTTTGACTTTTTTACTTTAGAGAGCTCTTTAAATTTTGCTTCGTATAAAGCTGATAATTATATGCCGCGATAAATTTTAGTTTCAGCAAGTTCAGATAATTCATACAAACTAGTAGAATGAGGAACTTTTATTTCAAAACAACGGAAGGATGTTGATGAATGATGGTGATATTATACTGTAAGCATGTATATTAGGGGAAACTATTTGGAAAGTGAATTATTCTTCCATAAGAATGATAAGCGAAGAAACTGATGATATTTCGCACTTAAAACAAATGCGGAAACGTATTTCCCTTATTAAAACAAAATAAGACCAAAAGTATCCATTAGAATAATCGGATCTCTGCTTAGTTAGGAAAATTGGTTCATGATGACGTCTCGCCACCAGTTGACGCAAAATATATTCTACATCATTTGATGAGGGTGATCAGATATCAGCTTCGTGAGGTCTTAGCATGATGTTCGGCGACCAGTTACTACTATACCGATTACTGAAGCCTTATTCATATCATAATTTCTGATGATTCAGACGATATTGTGTAGGAATGAAACATCACTGGGAAATCACAAAATCAAAATTTTCACGAGTACAATATTTATCACGACCTAGATTTCGTTTGTTACATCATCATCAATTAGATGGAGCACCTAATGATGCTGTAACATGTGAAACCAAGGTCGTAATAAATATTGAACTCTTTAAAGTTGCACAATTTTATGAATTACCAGGATAGGTAGGTGGGACGAAAAGGTAAAGATTATATTGGAAAGAAGGCATGGAGAAGGAAGGAAGAATTTTGGAAGAACGCGGTTTCGGAGTTAGCCCACTTTAATAAGGGGCGCCCAAGGGTCAACACCTTAACTACACATCCGATAGATGAAGATGAGGCGGCCGAAGTAACTTAGTGGAATTCACCAGCCAAGGAAATAACTTGTATGTCCAACCTTATTTTAACGAACTCGCCAGTTTCGACGCTAGAACATCGAAAAATATTGATATTAACTGAATTTCATTTCTTCGGGTGTGGTCCTCTATCTCCGCTGACGCTTCAGTGCGCGACTCGCTCATCGTCTGTACGTCACGATTCTGAAGACAATTTTCTCATCCTTTTTGTTCATTATCTTCTGATCAGAAGACAAGTGCTGAGTGCATATCACATCGACATATTGATAGAGATGAAGATCCTGACTCGGTGAGCAATCCGATGAAAATATACATTAAAAATTCATCGGGAAGGAATCGTTTATCATTACTTATTGTCATTAAAAACATTTGGAACATTACCTAGTGGTTAATTCATCAACATGTCAAATACCACTTTAAAGTTACTAGCGCAATACTATCGTGGCTATGAAGGCGAATCTGTAGAAAATACGTTCCACGTTTCCACTTGAATGTGAGCTCTTGAGAAGCTATCTTTCCCATATGTCAGCATAGGGAGTTTCAAGGGAAACGTTTCCAACTATGTGATACATTTAAAAAATGACAACGCATGTAAAATTGCAATCTAGGACAGAAAATCTATCTACATTAATTAGGTTACCAAAAATATTACACAAATTTTCCCCGTCAATATATCTTTATTTTCATAATTTTTTGGGTCGGCAATGCTCCCGAACATTTGCATTCAAATTGCCATAAGTGTGCAGAATAGAGCTTGAAGTGATTTTTTGAAACTGTGTTGCATGTTAACGTCTATATTTTCTAATGATAAAATAAGAATTTAACTTTGACTATTGGTAAATGAGAAAATCGCATCAACGTCTTAAGCGTGTCGTTCACCTTTGTTAAGCAAAAAGTCAGCCAGCGAGGAAAGATTTTCCCTAATTGACAGACCCTGAAGTATAAAAAATATTTTAGGGAGGCATTGAATTTATTTTTGGTGCAAACCCATTTTCATTTGGATATAAGTAAGCGAGATAGGGCTTTACAAACTTTAGAGGTTGTGAGCTGGCCGGAACTGCAAGTAGCTGTTGGAGCGATCGCTCATGGGGTTCTCACCGAAAACGTAAAAATTGCCAAGAGTACATTTTCCTCCCCCATTTCCATTCTCCTCCTTGTTTTTGCATCTTTGATGGACCACCGTATTTGCAGAAAGCATGAATACCAGCTAACTGGACTACCCCCGTATTTGAACGAATATTTTAGCTCTGATGATGATGTGTTAAAATCCAAAAATTACGTATGTCCATTGTCAAACGTACGTATGTCAAACACCATTAGAAGTCTCATTAAATATAGTGTACATTAATTCAAAGTGGTTAATTCCTTAACAAGAAGAAAGTAGCACTGCTCTTCATGTACTATCTACATGGCATGTCCGCAGGTGCCTGGAATTTCACTGAAAACTCTCGGCCATTAGAATTTCATCCCAAACTCTAGGAATGAAAATGATCACTATTCCAGATCATTTTCTCCCATTATATTCCTCACCCCCATAAAATAAATCAGCCTAAAATCGGCCACGAATATTGCGGTAAAAATTCATGTTCCTTGAATCAGTGAACGGCGGACCCTTCAATTAATGTACACAAAGACCTTCCTCGAAAACATTTTGTCCCCTAACATTCACTCAGTCATGACAATTTATGCCAAATAACGCATCGTGCGAATACATAGGCCACGGGTCATTATGGATTCAAAAAGGAAAACGAGATATAAATAAAACTATAGTTAACTTTTTGTGCACATAGATGAGAATAAAATTGAATATGGCACCGATCATAGCCCAAAAACGTCTTAATGACTGTAAATATTATATTTGGTTGCAAAATCTCCCATACTGTGCTTTTAGTTTGCCAAATATTCGGATCCAAGGTTATATTTTTATACAACTTTCAAATCTCGATTGAGAAATTGTGATCGGGAGATTTCAACTCCGACCAAAAGTATTGATTCTATTTCTACAACTTCGTGTAATCCATTTCTGCTTTCCATTACTACGTTCTTCAAAACGCTTTGCACGAATTACTTCCTTACCCAGTTTGATAAACAGACATTACACGAACACAAGCACGGAAGTAGAGCACGACCAATTTTCATATCTTTTACTCGCGCAGTTACATTCGCGCAGTCATTTAGCAAATCCCCGCTTGAAACGACATAGTTTTCACAGCACATCTATCCAGGGATCAGACAATGCACTTAAGTCCCCCTTCTTCAACGGCCTCATGCCAATCAGAAGTTTTCGCCTAATTAGTTAAAATTCACGAATAATCTGCCCTTTCACGGATTTATAAGTGCTCACCCATCCTCCTCTGGCGCATCCACGTTCAACGCATAATTAATCACGCGGAAAGTTGACTCAGGTTATCTAATTTTCTTTCCTTCTAGCAAACACATCGGCGAAACTAACTTTATTTAGATCGGCAGGAACTTTATCCCCCAAAATTATGCACGTCTTTGATGGACCCACAGGTGACTTTTGCCTTAAGGTAGTTTGAGCGAAATATCATTTCACCTAGAGGTCAGTGAACTTGGTCTCATTTGAAAGAAAATATCTCACCCTTCCAAAGATAGCAAAATATCAGTCCCTTACCAAACCACCTTCCGAAATATTTGCCAAAAATACTAGCTCTTTTACATGGGAATTGTTACGTGTAGACACTCCAAAGGGTATTATTTAAAAAATGAGGAATTTCTAACCCCTAGATGTCGTCAAAAAATTAACAGTTTGTAGTTTGTATGTCTTTTCAACCATTTTTGAAAATAAATCGTATATTCACCGTAGTAATTTTTTTCAGGATCACAAAAAATCTCCTCTTTTGTAGGAATTCTAAACGTACCGCGAGAAAAAGATTAGTCAAATTGAAGATTTACATAGATATTTTTATTTAATTACCTATAATTCCAGTTTTAGAGAGGGATATTATTGCATCTTCAGGATGCAATATTGATTTATGCTTCCTACAGCTGCTGAAATTAAATAGTAAAATTCGAATACGGTCTCCTTTATGACAAGGAAACTATTTCGATAAAACTACCTTAAATGGATGCTCTTCAAGCACACCGCACGAAGACATCCATTTATTCCATTGCCGCCAAGGCAGGGTACAACTCAACGTGGATAACTACCACTGACTCTTTCGTTATAATTCTACACATGCCGATAGAACACTTACCTACTAGTTTCGCCGGTGAAGTCCCCGAGAGGAAGGAGAAAGACACGGGAAGAAAAGACACTGCAAAAAGGTACAGAACCAAATCACAGTCCTTCACCATCCGCCGCCGATGTCACCACCACCACCACCACCTGGGAGCGGCTGCCCCGCCCGAAGACGGGGACAGACGGATGCCTGAAAAATAACCTTCTCCTCCCTTCCAGACACTTGCACAGATGCGAAGAAAAGAAAACACGCCAGAACCGAAAGGAACGTAACTGGGGCAACGAGTGCTTCCGACACTTGAGTAATTATTTCATTCGTAATATTAGACAAGTCTCCACTATAAGGCAAGTCCCCTCCGATTGTAAGGGGAGAGATGACAACGCCTTTATTACCTAGCGAGGGTAAAAAAAAACAAACTTGGTTACTACACGATAGGGATCGGATGGGTTGAAAAACTACGCACCGAATGCTTGCTCCGAGTGTTTCCTCCCTCTCGCAAACCCACTAACGCAAAACCGGAGTCGACGACTCGCGATCGAGTCGGCTACTGCCAGACGGGCGCGCTTCACGAAACCTTCGGACTGCCGGCGAGGTGGAAGAGGGGAAGGAGAGCGGGAGGGGGAGAGAGGGAGGGCATTTTACGCCCGGCGAAGTCCCGCGCAAGCGCCAGGAGGAACACGCCCCAACTACCCCGCCGCCTGCGAACCTTCAGCCGCTCCGCTCCCCCGTCGAAGTCAACCTCCACTACAACACCCGTTGTTTCGTTCTTCCTTCCCTCACACACACGCACAAATGAAATCCCTTTCGGGCGCATCCCTTATGCGCCCGTCAGGGGGTCCACGCGTAAGAGGAAGCGAGTGCAATTACACCTTCCAGTCGCCGTATTTACTATCTTTTCCTTCGCTTCCTCCAACCTCTCTCTCTCTCTCTCCTTCTTTCTTCCTCTCACCAAGCTCCGCCGGTCGCTGTCTTCTCCAGTAGCTCTCGCATTAGTCCTGGCGCTGCGCGCACATAACGCCCTAACAGGATGCTGCTTCGGGTCCGTAACGCAGCCATTCGCAAAAATATGAAAACGCCCACCTTTCCCCAAATCCTTCTACAGCCACATCAATCTTTTCAAAGCCCCCTACTCTGGACTAAATGCCCTCTTTTGGCTGACATTTTGGTTTATCATCCTTGAGTCATCACTCGTCCCTTTCCCATGTTCTAAAACCTTTCCGCTAAATTAATTACCATTCCTTACCTCAGAAAACCGTAACCCTTACTATGAAAAATTGATGACTGAAGCTCTCTGTAAACGGTCATTGGCTTGATAACACAGCTATCAAAATCCTAGTCATTTGACTGGGATGAGAATCCCGGACCTGGACCAGGAATGAACAATTTTGGTCAATGGTTACTGCACTTTCAGAGTCTTGCGAAAAGTTAGAAGTTGTTCAGTGTGGAGCCTTTCTAATAGCGGCCAACATAAGTGCTTCGAGGAGGAAGATGACTCACAACTATCTGCCGTCTCGTTTTCACTCTCAAAATTAGACCTCAATATGGTCTAGGTCTCACAATTAGACCTCAATATGTATTTCCTTGAACAGTCAACGGTGATAGGTGATTATAACCACTTGCTATTAGCCTTGTGTTCCAGCTAACTTCACAAAGAATATAGTTTGGTTCCCATGGCTCCCTCTCTATCACTCTCTCCCCCACTCTCCTTGCCTCCCCCTCTCCCATCTGTCTTTTTCCTTCACCCCCAACAATTCAACCTTCAAGCGTTGCCGCGCAAGTCTGTGCCAAGAACTTCAACGGCAGCACTACATTCCCTAATCTACTCTTCTTCAACTGAGTCTCTTGAACTCCTTCCTCTCCCGTGTCTACTCCCGCAACAAAACAGCAGAGGATGCGGTCGAGTATAAATGGGGAACATTTCATTGACGAACAATTTGATCTAGAAGTGGATAGAAGGCAATAAAAGTATTAAAAATTATGGCAAAAAATGGATTTTGGTGGCTCTGCTTTCATGGCATGGCATGCATGCCATTTCAGCTATCAATTTTTCATGGCAGTGGGGGAGAAGGTCATGTTGTTCTGGTGTATGGGAAGGCAATTACTTCAGTAGGAAGTTTTCAGGGCATTGAAAAGAGAGGGTTGATATTTAAACTAGTAATTTCCACAACAAAATTTATTACCAACCAAAGTTTCAGAAAATCACTGCCATTATCAAGGCTATCTTGATAATGGCAATGAATCGGTGTCTCACGCTATAAGCTCTAGGCTAATAAATTTTATTTAAGTTATCGAAACTCAAATCATAGTCATTTCGATTCCACATAATGCATTTTTGTTATTGCTTATAGTTTCGCTATACTCTAGCATAGTGAGAAGACAACTTTAGAAAATGTGGTTTCAAAAAAAAACCGCTGTGCAGCGATTAATCACGGATTTGATATGAGGAATCTTAAAGTTTTTAATTCGAAGTTTTTCTTGATTTAACATTATAATACCATGAAATTGTTGCCTCAACGGTCGCTCTCATCAAAAATGGAGATTAGCCCTCGCATTGAATTTGCCTCATTGTAGCAATAACCAATCAGTTGTGTGCATCGGACAGGGACCCGATATAATCTTCTCATTATATCATAGCTATCTATGTAGCAGGATAATACACGCAGCTAGAAAGAGGAAAACTGGATGTGCGCTCTGGTAAATTGAGATGACTTTTCCGCAACATGGCATTCTTCTAATTAGGGTTTAACTTTTTATCCTTGCGCGAGTCACGAGTGGTCTATAGCATGGTCGCCGGAGACAAAGGGTGAAATCTTTGTAGAAAGTATCATTCTGCTCACCAAAAAGCGATCTCGTCCTGAGTCCGAGGTAACATTAATTATAAGGCAGGTCTTTTGATCCGTGAGCACTTCAGTAAATTTTCAAGCCGCCGAAATTCTCGATCGCATAAAAATTTGAGCATTCTGTATAGTAAGAAAATAGATTGGAAACTAGAATTGCACCGCCGGAAAACTAAGACTTGCCACCAGCAAACTAAGAAAGTAATAACTGCAACGAAGAAGAACTTGTAAAATGACTAACAGTTTTAAGAAATGAAATTCAGATCTCCCAGATAATCTACGATTATAATATGGTACATCTTTGTTAATAACAGCACTTTAGTAAGTCATATCATCTTCGGCACTTTGTGGAATTGAGACGTCCAGTGATGGCATTTTACGTTATCTATAGAAGTATTTCCACTCTACTTCAAGTTCATATTACGTCAAAAATCTAATTTAAAGCAAAAATATCTAATCGGTATCCGTTTCTTCCTTAAAAAGAGGGAAAGACATTTCATATCATCCCAGTCCATTTACGCTTTCCTCATGTTATTTTTCACTTCGATTACTTAATAATATGAATGAAATTTACTCCAAAATTGCCTAAGGGGACACTTAAGGCTTCACCACAGGATAAATATCACCATAAAATCAAACGCGAAATTGAGGCAAGAAAAAACAGCACCGTATCTTTAACCCTTAGAGTGCCGGGGAGCGCTATCGCGCTCCTCCTGTCTCTCGCGAAAAGTGCCACTCTTAGATGTCACTCTTAGATGTCACTCTTAGATGCTGGTATTTCACTGATTGTTCACAGATGGCACCTAAATGCAGATTACAGATGCAGACGCAGATTTTGTGTAAAAAAAATCGTCAAATAATATATTAAAAAGTTGAAACCACATATAATAAAGTTTCCTTGAGTTTTTGAATATTTACCTTCACTTGTATTTGAGACATAATTTTTTTCCTAAACTACTGAAAAATCAGCAAAAATGCCTCGGAAATTTTAGCATAGTAACTAGAAAATCGGTTGGCACTCAAAGGGTTAAGTATCGACACCGCACTTTGAACTAGTTATAAATGCTCCATGTAAAAATGGACGATATGAAATACGCGCAACCTACGGAACGACAGAGAACATACTTTGTGACCATAGCGGAATATTTGAATGAAACCAGAGCTCCCGATAGAAAATAACCCCCCTTCCCAAAACTGTGAGATATACGTCCATAGTTCACAACAGGAAAATGCCCGGAAAATTATTCAAGCGGTGAGAATTACAAATCACAGTCACGCTCCATTTCCTCGATTTCGTTTTCTGCCGAAAACGCGTTTAAGATATTGGTGTGAGTAGACAGGTACTAGTTAATTTGTTGATTGCTATGTCAACATGAGATCGTTATATTTCTCTTTCCGTCTAAAAGATGAGTTTTCCAACTAAAGTACAAGGGCGATTATCTTTTATTTGACTATTGAACTTTAGTCATAAATCAGCCACGAGCTATTATACTTGAAAATATCTACACCACTAGAAGTATACGGCCCATACCAAATATAATTAGATGGCTATAAGGCAGAAAAGAGAACACATGCATGCAATTAATCTCCTATTTAAACCAACTAAGGAAATTACTACTTTACATTATCCATGTAGTTATATGTTAGTGATCATGTATCGACACCAAACGTTCTTATCAAGATAAAATTAGTATCGGTGACTGTCTTTTGAGGTTGCTGTGCAACTGTGAGGATTTTGAGGGGTTAGGAGAATTTCTTTAAGTTAAGAGATAGAGAGAAGGGGGAGAGGAGGAAAAAGTAAGCGGGTTTTTTGACGTCAAACATTTTAGTGCTGGATTATTGGAATGAGTAGGTGTTGGTCCTCAACGTTCGGAGCGACAGATTCAAACATTCAGCACTGATAAAGTAAAGCTGTTCTACGAAGCCCACTTTTCTCCTTTGACCCTATTTATTTTATACCTAGGAATAAGACATAGCTGTGTCTACACTTTCACATTGTTTATCAACACTAGAGCACGAGTAATCCCTTGAAGTATTTGCTGTTGCAACCAATTTGAATTGTAGCTTGATAATAAGAATTACAGTCAAAAGTATTATTGGTAATAAAACACTGAGTAAAAAGCATTGTAAAATTTATTAAGATACCTGTAACAGTTACATATCCCAACTCGAAAACACACCTTTTTGCTGATCTCTTTTGTAAGGGTGAACAACACAATGAGAAAAAGAAAAGACGGTGGAGGCCCCGTAAAACCGCTGGTAGCTGTATTACACGAATCAAATACTCCTTTAGATTAAAAATTTAGTCCAAAACTCTTCTAACTTATGAATGTACAAGTGTTTTCTTTACATCATGAACGTATTTTCTTAGCGCTCCCTTCCACGCCCGGAGCTGAAAGGCTAAAAAAAATCGAAATTTTGCGCCGAACGAAATTCATTTTCTCCTGGTGCGTTCCAAAGGGAGGATTCTCGATTCTATTTCAACAGTTTCACTCCACGGAAATTCCAATAAAAACATTAAAATCGCGATGAAAATACGCATGTAGCAACAATTTCTGGAGAACGCTCTCGAGGAAAAAATCACTGATGTAAGAGGCGAGGGGGAGTATACCTCTTTAAATCCCATAAACGCAGTATATACGTACTCCGGCCCAGTTCTCACTGCACACTATGTCACCCTCTCCTCCTTTGGGAACCGTGGTGCATAAACTCCCGAATACTTCCGGTCCGAGCCTGAAAAACCATTTTTTTATAAGTTTTCTGCTCTCGGTACGCAGCTTTCGGTCAATTTTTTTTAGCAATTTGCTCGAGTGCTCGAGTAATTTCATACTCGTCGCACAATTTAGCGGACGAGCACACTTCCATTTTAAAGGGATTTTTCGGTCTCGACTGTTCTTTTTCCATTTCCTCGAATATGTTAATTTTTTTCTCTTCCCGCTTAGCGCGCCCCCCCTTACCCGAAAAAAATGAACTTTTGGCCAGGGCGAAAATTATAAATTTCCTATTCTTTCAAGGTGTTTTTTGTCGCTGTTTACAAAGTATTCTCCACGTTTGTGTAGGCTAGAATTTTGAGAGAACTTCTAGAAACGTCTTTGCAGTTTTTTGGAATATGATTTTTTTATAGTTTCAAATAGTGTCGCTACACATTGAAATCTTAAGATTATTTGCATTTCTTTCAATTTCGCGATAAAAATATTCTGAGTCTTGGCCTCGACCACCGCTCATAAATATGTATGTAATCATTCTTATATTTTAAGTCACAGCAGAAATTAACGACCAGATTAGTATCTTCTAAAACGTCAAGAGTAAAAAATACCTCCTCCCTAATCATTATAAATACATAATATGAAGCATTTTGAGAGTAAAAGACTAAGGGTAACCCGTAAATTCTGTTATTCAATCTTTTCGATGTCAATTTTGAAAATCTTCCTTCCTTTCATCTTCTGGATATCACAGTTTGATCTGTCACACTATGGAGGCTCCTTCACAGTAAACGATAGTAATAAAAATGTAGCCAAATAACAATAGGAAAAGGTAACGAAGAAGAATTGTCTTTCAATATGCATGTATTTCTTGATAAATTCCCTTTCGTCTTAATGTGTAATTTCCAGTGATCCAAAATCCAGAGTCCAAAATCTCCAAAAAACTTATTGAATTGCACATTCAAGTCATAAATCTATTGACTTCGGTTGGTCCAAGTATAGCAAAATATTCCCAGCAACAGATTCATACAATGCAACTTTCTAAAACCATTTATGCAATTTAAACAAATATCGAGCAAGGGCTGGAATTTCTCCGTGCACTCCCCAAGAAAAAATTCCATCCAAAATAGCATATTTCTCACCATAAATACGTTTCGGAATACATTATTTATTTTCCACTCTCAAATGCCTCTTCCTCTCCCTTCATCCCTTCAGATAAAACAAAAACCCAAAAGCAAACGATTCGGTCCCCAGGAACCACAGCACTCACGGATTTAATCCAGAGATTTGTTTTTAAAAGGATTTACACCGGCGCTCTTCCGAGACGGGGACAGGGGGGAGCGGAGGGGGTGGGGACTCCTTTGACGCAGCGATGACATGGGTAGCAGCAGCCAATTACGCTGTCACGCGAGTACTGTCCGGTATTAGTGGGGAGCAATCCTCGCCGTTCTCGGTAGTCGAACAGGGGGTTATCGGGACAAAAGGGGTGGGCAGGGATTGGACAGGGAAAGGGTCAAACTTCTTGTCCCTCGCCGTTCTGGGGGTGAGGGCAAGTCTCATGCATATCTGTCACTCTCCCCTTAGGTGCAGTCCCGAGTTCCCGGAATTTCCCGTCACCCAAGCGGGGATGTACGAAGACAAGAGGAGAGAAGGAAATCCACGGAGTACCTCAAGTGTAACCCTGGGTCACACTATAATGTTTCAAACATTGGAACTCTCATTTTATTGTTGTAGTAGTAGATTTATGGGTTATAAGATGCGTCGACGGTCATTCGCTCAAATGCAGTGTATCCTGTGATCTAAAGTAATATTACTCCTACTTACCTAAAATAATCGTCAGAGGTCTATATTTAAAAATAATTTCAACAGATTCAGGCGATATATCGTAAAAGTTCGCCATGATATAACAGAAACAAAAATTGCGCTTTTCCACAAGGTATTTTAATAAGCTGAAACGCATCACACACATTAAAATACCTTGTGGTAAAAAGCAATTATTGTTTCTGTTTTACAATAAAAATACTCATATTTTACATTCATATTAAGTGGTAAAGTCCAGCTTCTTTGATGTACTCTATAACTAGATTAGTCTTATCATAATTGTCCCCGAGTATTTCTACATTGCTACCTCTTCTCTTTCTCTTCCGTACGTCATCGTACTGAGGACATTCAAAAAAAGTGCTTCACCGTGATCTGGGAACTGCAGTGATTCGACAAAGGAGGCTCTTTCATTTTATTTAATCTTCTATTGACAACACAGTACTATAAAATGTGTCTCACTTCCACCACTTAGGGTGTCATGTGCCTTAATAAGATGATGATGGTGTTACTGCCAAAACAAAACTCACGGGGTCTTCTAGACTTCCTTTTGGTCTCTTTTTTTAAACCTCCCTCTAACATTTCTCCCTGCATGACGTCGCGATAAGTTCAGGCTAATGCCACCAAGCTTTGCTATTCAAGCTTCGTTGAAGGTCGAAAAAATAATAACTCCTCGTTACAAAACCTCAAATGATCATGTCCTATAAGTGTCATCAAATGAACACAATACCGAGGATTGGAATATACCTCACAAGGTAAAATAAATGTAGGTCAAACAAGGCTTACAATTAAACGGTGAAGTGGAACAGGCGGCAACACCTTAACCTGTCAAGACAAATGAATATCATATTTAGTCTTTCAAATAGACACGTGAGGGTGATACAGTAGAGACGGTGTAGATAGTAATTACAATTAAATACAATAGACATGATTTAATTAGCTGTTCAAAACATAATGTCGAAGTGCATTGGTGGAAAAGATAGCCATTAATTATCGTCGTACTACCCTGGCAATAACACTAACTGAAGGAAGAATAATAAAAGATATGAAAGAATTTACGACATCGATTCGAAGCAGTATCAAGGTATTGCGCGTAATAATACTAGCAGTCACAAATACTTGCAAGAAAAAACTGTTTGGATTAAATTTAAACTAGACCACTACGATAAACAAATGGAAATCCTAGATGAGCGCAATATAATGGATGAAAATAAAACTAATCTCATACATTTAAAAGTAAAGTATCTTATTGCCGAGCGTAATCGGCAAAAGAATTTTCGAAAAAAGAGAGTTCGATAAAGGGAGTATCAAGAAAAAATACTTGTACTACACTACGCCCACCATGGAATGAATAAATGACCTAATTACTAGTACTTGTAGGCAGGAATAAAGCGCATGAGCGATTGGTTGCAGCGATAAGACCTTGCCTCTAGATAACTGTGCGACAGGCTGCCAAGATGGTTCATTTTTCATACGCTTATGATATAATAACTGAGAACATACTATTTAAAACCTCCATTTGAAACTATTCTACAAAATAAACATTTTTATGTGATTCATTAAAAAATTTAACAGAACCATATTTTTAAAAACCATTTATCTTATTGGAGTTGTCAGAAGTAAAATTTTAACTAGTTGCCGACCAATACATTCCATACGCTATGTAAGCGCATATTAACTATGAAAAAATTTAATTGAAATGACATCAGATGGAAAGAGAATTAATTATGTGCCTAAATAGAGATATGATGATTGTAAAACGAAAATTCTTCAGTGTTGCAGGGAATGGTGATGAGATAACTATGTAGCATCATTAACTACACAGATCTAATGTTAAATTCAATAATTATGAATAATTATAATGCTGCGGCTGGTCACTGATGGTGGTGATTATTCTTAAACCTGTTGCAACAGAAGTGAAAAATTGGTGCCCACATGTTTAATATGTAGACCCCTGTTTATCGCCTCGTCCGACGGATGGAATAATGTACTTTAAGTTCTCTTCACTTTGCGCCAAAGTAGGTACCGAAATTCCACTGATGATTTTTTCCCACCGCCAGGATTCGAATCAAAGCAAACGGGAGAGTAAGTAAGTTATCTAGCCACTCCAATCCATTATCCAACACATTACGGGGTTTGGACAATAATTAGACAAATAAATTAATATTTCATGCACGAATAAGCTTTTATTCACATGCAGTCGATTTAAGTGATTTTACACTTTTATTTTTAAGTTATAGTTCCTGGGTCCTGTGATCCTGGGTTCCTGGGCTCCTGTTCTGGGGTCGGAACGCTGTTTAGGTATCACCTATTCCGCTCGTAGCTTCAATTGCTCCGCCTGGAGCAATTATTACAGGGAAAACAATCATTATGGCTCCAATTATGATGCTCCTATGTAAGTCAATATTACTACTGCCACAGTTGATACAGTTCAAGATAAACATGCATTCCCTTCCACCGTTTCATGGAGGTAGTTACACAGTTTAATACACTCGGAGGGAAGTAAATCCTTATTGCAGTTTGAAATGGAGAAACTCGCCAATTCTGGCAATTTCGGGCAATTATGCCCAATTTCCGGCACCTGTGAGCAATTAAATGTATGGTACCTGCGTTTCTAGCTGAGCCTCACCAGGATATGGTGGATAAAGGTTCGATGGATACTTCTAAAATACAATAGTCTTAAACATTCACTTTCTCCTAACAGCACGTTGGCATCCTTTCTTAAGAGTATTTGTTTGGTTGTTCGGCTTTTATATATTTTCCCATTTTCTTTAACCAAATGTTTTCGTTTCAATCATGCACATTTCCCATAAATTCAGCGTAAATTCTTCCATTGACAATTCATTCATCTTCTAATTATCTCGGTCAACTTGGTAAACAGAGGAGAAAAACCTTCCACCTTTAGTTTGGATAAAGAATGGATGATTGACACTGAACTCCTGAGCAATGTGCGCGAATGAAATGAGAACGATTTGTTGAATGAAATGGTAAAATATATTCAAGCGAGAAATCAAATAAATACTTTTGTAAAACGAGATAAAATTGTGCGAGAAGAAGAGTAATTCCGAGGTATTGGAGATTGAATATGATATAAATATTAAATCGTGGACAATGGAATCCACATACATGCATGAGCAATGCTTTTATTTGGCAGAAGAAAAATGTGCGCACTATAATGCTTGATGGATTCAATATAGTCTGCTATCTATGCCTTAGAGCACAAATTAAACCTCGAAGCTTGGCCTCGATCGAGTAAGAACACCGATGTTCTATTCGATTCGATAAATTTGGACGATATTCGATTCTCTGACGCTTATATCAGAACCTGTAAAAATAATGGTTTGCTCAATACTCCTCAGGAATCTCGGCCTTCGGGAGTAAAGTGTTGCAATATGTTTCCGGGGTCGGCAGTGATTGCACAATTAAGCTAATCTCACGTTTTTAATTAAGACGTAGGAATCTTGTTAAGAAGGTTATCTCAATTACGCCCACCTCACGCACTTTTGCAGTCACATGAAAGCGTTCTGAGATGAAATTCTCTCGTGATTGCCGTTTTTACGCTTTCTTAAAAGTTTTCCCCTGCTCTCCTTTCCCGCTCCGAGCGGATATTGCTATGAATGAGATTTTAACGACGAACGCCACACCTGGCTCCCCCAGCCCGATTGCAAATTTTTTGCTCCCCTTTAAAAAATTTTCATTGATTCAATTCACACTCGTTCAGATTTCTGAAATTGCCGTGGTTTTAACCGCGAGATAACCTCCTTTCGGGGTGGGGAACTAGGCGAGGGGGGCACGATTATGCCGTGATATTATTCCGGATTATCACCTCGTAAAGTGAATCAAGTTGTTTATCTTTCAACCCGACGCTGTGTTCTTTCCCCTATTCCTTCCCTTCGAAAGATTTTCCCCGCTCAGGCCGATCTCCCACATCTCTTGCGTCTCCTCCTTCTTCCTCTTCCTTTCTTCTCAGCCTTTTCTCTTTCACCCCTCTCTGCTTTTCACTCCCATCATGCCTCCTCTATCACAAGCCCCCACGTTTTCATCACATCCCGCATTTTTAATTAATCTCCTTAGGCGCAGCAATCCGGAGAAGATTCGGTAGCGAGATGGAGGGCGGGAGAGGAGGTGAGGGGGGAGTAAGGGAAGACAACAATCGGGGAGTCCGAATTTCAGGGTCTCTCACTGTGAATGCAGCAAGGCGCACGATTTAATTCTCTACGTCTCTCTAATCTCGGATTGTTTGAGAGCCTAAAGTCCCGCGCACAAAAATTTGCACCCCAATTGTTGAAAGACGTTTGCTTTCGCCCAGATCTCTTGCGGCGTCGTCTAATGCGAGGAAGAAGGTGGAGGAGGTATGGGGATGGAAGGCGGGGGGAGTGAGGGGGCGAGTGAATGAGATAAAGCGATTTCGTCTCTGGATGGCAGAACTCATCCGGGCCCATCCCAAAATAAGGTCCAATTTTTTTTATTCTCTCTTCCTTCTCCACTCCCTCTCGATCCTTGACGTCTCCCAATGGAGACGACCATCCACATCTACACATTACACTGCGATACTCCGCAGAGGTATGCTGCTGGGGATATTAGCGCACCAGCCGTGAAAAGGGGAGGGGAGAGGAAAAGTAATGGGGAGAGGACGGAAGCATACCGTTTACGAATAAAAAACCTTAGTTTCACGATTAGTTTTGTAACAGTCCCTTGTTGTGCAGAGAAAGGAAGAGATTTTATACATGTCTGTTTAGTTCATCTATTCGGCAGTGTATCTCTTTTATTTTGCCGCTTCTTTAAGCTCTAGCGATACAGCGCGGGCGCAAAATAGTATCGTCTGTGATACACTGAAACTCGTCTTATCAGAATTTTTCAAGTAATTAAAGCCTATCATAAAGACTCCGAGTGTCTTAAGGCTTCCAACCAAGTACTTTCCCTAGTTCAGTTACAAATTTTTCTTAAATTGTTTAAAGATTGCACGCCGTTATATTCCATGACTTATTTTACCCATCTCCCGTCATTTTTCGGCACAACGTACTATCAAGGTGTTTATTACTTTTTACCTTTCACCTTGATAATGGTACGTAGTGCCATGGTCGATGTTGAGTAAAAAAAATGTGGAATACGAGGAAGCGTACTATTTAGCAATGCTTGATATTAAACGTTTTCACAAGATCCGCCAGAGACTTTAGGTAATGCTAGAGACTCTGTTTGCTCGTAGCGGCGTGCTGCTTTACTCATTGTTTTCATTTATGTGTTTCGCGAATCGAATCTAGCGTTGCTCATCCATTCAACGTCTACGGGCAGAGACGATCTGCATGAGAAAGATAAAGTGAAAAAGAGAATTAGCGAGAAGGAAACAGACGAAGGAGAGATGCGGAAACCCAAGGGGGAGACAATAAGGTTGTCTTGCGGATTCAGATCCTCCTCCGACTCCATTCTCCATATTTTTAAGCCCTGATGCCGACTTGCTGGGTATTTTGGACGGCAGTCATATACAAATACACCTACATTCCAACCTGCGAGCTGCCGCATTATCTCGTGGTAGGGGGTGTTAGGACCACTAACCGCGAAAAGGGGTTAGGGAGAAGGGAATTGAGAGGTGTAATAATGAAGTTAAATTTTGTAGTGTATTGAGTGGAGCTCAGTTTTTATTATTATCACTTCTTGTGGGAGGATAGGACAAAATTATGTACCTATCTCTTCCGAGACGCATCTCTCTTTTTTTGTCGCTTCTGCCGAAAATAAGGCTGTAGTGTAACTTCAAAATGGTATTCTCTCGAAATAAATTTAAATAAAGGCATGTCTGAAAGTGTGACACGCAACTCTCTAACTCTAATCATCCCCTTAAGTTCTCGAAATTAAGTGGCTTGATTTTGTGTACGCTAAAACTCTGGGCGAGAGAGAGAAATCTCGTTCCGGGAGATACTCACTTGTCGAGCGCAACCGCCAAGTTTCGGCTTGTTACTCTGTTTTCCCCAACTTAAGCCTCCCTCTCTCTTTTTGGAGCTAATTGTACAGGAGTAAGTAATATAAGACGGGGGAGGGTGGACCGTTGCGCGGGGTTAGTAAGTGGCTGTGCTGGTCGGTTAGGAGAGACGGTGGAGAGGGGAAGAAGAGGATTAAGGAAAATATGAAGGGGGAGGAGGGAAAGAGGGTGAAAAGGGGTCTTGTTTGTGGGGTGGGGGCGAGGGGTGGAGGAGGAAAGCGGAGCGGGAGATGGGGAGGCAGAAGAAGAGGCGGAGAAGAGAGCCTTGCGGTTGAATTTTCCTTGGTGCGGTGGAGGATGGAAGTGAGCGGAGGAAGGAAATTAAGACGAAATTGAAAGGGAGAGCGCGCGGTGTTAGTGGGATGATTATGAGCGAGAGGAGGAGTTGAAAAGAAGATGGGAAACGTCGAGGAGGCACCGCACTGATGAAGTGGGCGTTTGAGGCGGGTGAGGAGGAGAAATATAGATAGAGATTGAGAGTATAGGGAGGAGGAGGGAGTATATATGCGCGGGGTACGATCATTAGGCTCCCAGGAAAATATAGGAACAGAAAGGAGTTTTGGGATCGGATATAGGTTTGCATACTCCGCGGAGCAAAATGAGAATTTTGAGTGGGAAGTTTGCTCCCAAACGGTTAAGGTTGCCCCAACAGAAAATGATTTTATTGTCATTAAATTCATATTCTGGCCACTGAAAGAAAAGTGCGTCCTATTTTTGACTAATATCATTAGGTAATCATCCAGCTGAGACAGACGTAAGTAAGAGAGAGGAAATAATCCATTGAATTTTAATTGATACAGGGCTCTATCTACCGATGCAATTTATTTCTTCATCCCAGCATACGTACGTAACCTCCACCTTCGTTCATCCCGCCCATAAAACCTATTTCATTTCTTCCCCATCTGCGTTTACCATACATGCTCCCCTTTATCACGGTCTTAAGCAACCCTCGCCCCTCATTATCTCTCTGTTTGATATGAAAAACAAAATTCTACTTATCCCCGGAAATTAGTCTGCTAAATGAACACGTAGCAACGTGTAGTTAAATACCTTGATGAATAAAACATGGATAATATTTATTTCTCTCTCAAATAAAAATAATATTTTTGCGAATAACTGTAGTAATAGCCAAACACTTCTCAAGATATTAAATGGCAATGAAACATAAGCCCGAATTCATCTTTGTTTAGGTTTTTAGTAAATAACTATAATAATTGAAGTTAAATTTCGTGATTTTATAGAAATGGCTATGTAGGTGATTCCTATGGCAAGAAAAAAGTTCAAATCAGAACCTCATAAATTGAAAAAAATTGATTCCGATAAGTCTCACAAAAATCACAGTAGTTGTTATCATCACAAAGAGTTCCACTCATACTTCGAAGAAGCTCCGGTCCGAAATGTTTGATTGAAGGTTAACTTATTAAAATTATGCAGCGAAAGGTCACGAGATTTTTTCTGTCCTGTCACGCCGGAAACAAAGCCCCTACTTCTATCTCATTCCATTGAATTAAGAAAAAGGTATTAAAAGGAGGACTCGTAACTATTTCAACTGTCTCGGAAAAAATTTCAGATTCATCAATTTTTGATTCAAAATAGAATCAAAAATTGATTTAAAAAATCGGAATTTAAAAAATTTAGTGCTTCAAAATCGCATATTTATATCACAAACACGGTTATGGCCCAACTTTGATGCACGATCGTATTTCAATAATGCTGAGCACGGACCAAGTCGTGAGGTCGGGCGATTACCTAGTGTTTTTATTTAATCATATGGTCTCACATCGAGCAGGTGAATGACTTTGACTCTAGAAGTGCTGTATTTCTGAACTAGACTTATATGCAATAAATAGTAAGATTCTTTTCATTTGTGAGACGGGAGGTAAAGTAAATATTTACCAGGATATATTTTCCTCGACAGGTATGCAGGAGATTATATTTATCTCATATTTCGTGCAGAAAAGAGTAAATGGAAGTCTTGATCCGCAATATGAAATGTATAGTTCCTTGGATAATTCTGGGATATAGGAATCCCACGTGGAGTGAGTTATCTGGATTTAAGGCTGGAAAGCTGGTGTAAATGCGGCGGTGCAATTTTCTTCGAGGTTGTTCTTAAACGAAGTTACTCGTTTCATGGAAGGAGTGGTGTGGGATCGGCTGTAGGAAGAAAATGAAAAAGGAAAATTGATGTTTGCTGGCAAATGAGCTTTCCAAACTTTCTTTTATGTGCTTATATGAAATAACCTTACTCGGAACAAAATCCTAAGGATTATAGGATTAATATAAACTGACATAGGCCCTTCCACAATAAAGCATAGCCGTATGAGTTGATAGTAAGACCTTTATATTTTAACGCACGGAGTTATATGCATGTCTTGTCTTTCGTGAATCATATTGATGCAATAAACACTGGTCCTGATTAATTATAACTAGGTTATAAAATTAGGCATTAATGTAGGGTTTGAATGAAAATTAGATGCCATTCCATGTGCTTGAGCTTGGCTGTACTCTTTAACATGGGAACGATAAATGACCCTTCTGAAAAATCTGCCGCCATACTGCTCATTAATATGGACTAAATTAACCAAATTTGGGGAAATAAATCTACTACTCTCTTGATGACAATGAATATTTGGTTCAACTAGAGCAATGATTATCATAATAAATGAGTGATACAAAATACAGCGATCGATTTGAAAGTAAAAATTACTAAAAAGCAAAAGTTATCGCACTATTACTATAAAACCCAGTTAAAAATGGCATTATTGCATATCGCTCAATACAGAGATACACTAATATAGTTTGTTGTGAAAAATTTCCAGCATTTCTAGCGTAGATAGTTTATCAAATATCTACAATATTAGAATTATCTTGTAAAATAGATATGCCGATATGAGATGGCATGCCGACATGAGAATTGATTGGTAAGGCCAGAAGGTAAAGGGATTTCATGCTGAAGCGGAGCCCTTATTATATGAATTTCATTTGATTCAGTCCGATCGATTTCACAGATGGGACTCATTTCATTGCCATTCACCTCATCAGAGTTTTGCTCTCTAACAGAAAATAACTATCGCCACTTTTTCACCTTCATCCATTGTTCGGTGGCTTAATATGATTCCATCCACCGCCCTGAAAATGACTCATACAAAAGCCGCACACGGATCATGTCCATTAGTGTCACACTAGTGGCATTAAGCAAGATGCGATGAGCTTCCATCACCATCAAAAAGATAGAATGAGCAGGGCAAAGGCCATCACCAAAATCATGATGAAAGAGAAAAAGTAAAAAAACTTCAAGGCTGGAATTTTTTCCATTCGCCATATCAAAGGCTGCGAGGTCACAATGATGGAGGAAAGAGTTGTAAGCTGGGTCCTGAACCGAAGGGAAATTTATATGGTTGCAACCTCAGTCGTGCGTGCAAAACAGAGATGGCCCACGGAAAATGGTCGCAAAAACCAACGCGTAACTTACTAAATATTTAAAGGCACTTTCCCGTAAAAAAATTTATAAAACGACTTATAATCGTCAGATACCTTGATACTTAAAAAGTTTTACCCAGCATTTTTTTCTCGATAGCTATAATTTACTCCTTTTGCGCAAAATTCGTAAACGTAATAAGTATCAACGCCTATTTATATCAACGCCTATAGCGCTGAAACACGCACGTCTGGGAAAATGATAAAAATAATGAAACTCCTATGTAGTTGAATGAATGAATTTTAAGGGAAGTCGCGATTTACCTTTCGCACACTCGCTTGGTTTAATTACGTATATGAAGTTAAAAAACAAAGCTGCCATAAATAAATTTGAAATATTATCACTGATAGCCTTAATATTGTTTACCAAAAAAGATACCCAACGGGCATAAGCAGATGAAAACAACATTTGCACTGCGTAAGCATTGCTGGAATTCAAAACAGGCCAACCACGTCTAAATTAATTGATGGGGCTGGGATATACTAGGTGGAAAGTTACAACTTTAAAACTTAATGAATGAAAAACCTTGTGAGGAATTTCACAATCGTTTATTCTCTCGATCGGTTTCGACGTCTACAGAATCATTTTCAAGGTACATGGACCATTACACTGGCGTAGGGAAGCTAAGGCAAACTTTAAAATCGTAAAAACCGTTAAGAGACTCTTTAGGTTGTTCATAGTATAAATCACCCCAGTATGACATAAGCTCGTCTTGTGCGACCGCTCATTTTCTGGACACGTTCACTCGAAAAAAAATTAAATGTTAATAGAATAGAAGATTTAATTTGGTTAAATTCCTCCGATCACTATAATATCGAATAGCATGGTAGTCACTTACGTTCAGATAATGCTACAAAAACAAATTTCAGTGGACACGCTAAATCTTTTGCTAGTAGAGCACTCTTCGTGCCGTTTCATATTCCCATGAAAATGTGGCATGAGAGTCAAATGGCATTAAAGTTAACGTGATTGACAAAGCTAAGGTAAAGGAGCCCGAAGCAAAATTGAGAAACAAGAAATTGTAAAATGAAAATGTTTTCCACATTTTTTCCTATTTTTGGGCAATGATGTCTTATGTTTCATGGGAGATAAAAGTGAAGCCCAGAAATTCCGGTTCCCAGTCAGTCGGCACAGTGAGCGTCGTTGTTGTCACTTCAGTTCAGGCTCGGCTATAATTGCGATGGTTGATCTTCTTAGTGCCCTTCCCCCTGTCTGACTGACAGACGTGAGTCACGTCAACCGCAGGAGCATATGCTAAAATACTACTTCTTTCAACTTATTTTCTTGGAATAGTGTCCTAGACATGTCATCATCATTGATCTCTCAATTTTATGACCCGTTGATTGATTCAGGCCTATAGTCTGATAGGGAATTTAATGTGGTGAGTTGTCCCTTGCCTTTCACATCGTCGTACCAGCCGATTTCGTTAATTCCACTGCCGCCCGAAGCTGTGGCATTAAATATCGATTCATTCCTCTTGATCAGCACCATCAATACCTCACAGTGTGACGTAAACACGGTGTTTCACGTATTATATAAGCTCATATCTGTTTTAGTTGTATTTGTCTTGCCTGAGGATGACTGTTGTTCAGTTGAAACACGTGTAGCAAGAGGGGTTAAATAAAAACTAGTAGACAGTACGAAATCGTTTGAGCTTTTATTCAATATGCTGTTCTACAATATCTCGCCTGAGAAAGTGGAGTTTATTCGTAAAGCTAGTACAGCTTACAAGGCGAAGTTATACTAACTTTTTATTAAATTCCGTTTAGCGGATTTGAACATTTTCTTCAATAGTAGATGCCTAACTTTTGGCGTCACTCCGAAATACGTGTGCATCAAGAGTAGATCCAAATCTCCGGCAGCTGCGTTCGCGATCAACTTGGCGAAGAAGGCCTGGGTACAGAAGGAATTGAAATCCTGGTACTGCAAGAGGGATGCAATGGCTCATTACCTCTATCAGCTGCATTTGGAACTGGCCTTCATCCTGCACCCCGTGGAATTCACAATCTTGGACTACCGTGTCAGATCCCGCACCAGCGTTATCACGGAGAGGAAAAGGAAGCTCCCACCTGTCCTTCTATCCTTTCACAGTGTGACGTAAACACGGTGTTTCACGTATTATATAAGCTCATATCTGTTTATGTTGTATTTGTCTTGCCTGAGGATGACTGTTGTTCAGTTGAAACACGTGTAGCAAGAGGTGAAATAAAAACTAGTAGACAGTACGAAATCGTTTGAGCTTTTAATCAATACCTCCTGCTGAGACTACTACCTCTCAATATTGAGGACAGTTCGGATAGCATTCTGGAGTAAGGAATTGAACTCTTGGCCTCGATCCTGTCACCCTCGGAACGGGAGTCGAATATGCTACCACTGGGCCACTTCACACCCCCTATAAATCTATTACTGTACTAATAACCCCTCCCGAACCCGTTACATGTACTAATTAACAGTGAGGCTCCGGCATGAATGTACCAAAAAAATCAAAGAGACTACCAAAATACCTGTTCCTAAAGGCTTTTAAACTGCGAGTGACACTCAAAAACCTCTTTGTGATGCAAATAGATTCATTTGACTCGATGTCTATAAGTGGCACATATAGCATTAAGTGCGATGACTTCGACGGAGTCTACGTGAGACAAATGCATAGAAATGTTATTATCCGGACCAAAGAACATTTAAACTTTTTATAAACCATTGTGACATTGATGGTCATTGTACAAAGAGTTACCAAAAAGAATTAATGAAGTAAAGGAAAGGAGAAATAAAAAAGTAGTGCTAAACCCAAAGACTTCAAGTCCCATTTTGCCAAGCACCTCATAGAAACGGGACACAAGTGTGATTTTAAGAATATTAATGTGTACATGTATTTGAAAAAGGTTTTAAACTGGATGTTTTAGAAAGCCTAGAGATCACTAAATTTTCTCTTTCGCCTGATTTTATTATTTTAAATGGTATGACAGAATTCAAATGCTCTCCAATTTTGGCCCCAGTTTTAAAATCTTACTTCTTTTTAAATAACCCTCCCTCCCCCTCATGTCATCATATCATCTGACCTTCCTTTCGCTTCCCTCGTTTTCCTTCCCTTACCCCCGTAAACTTCCATTACTCATCTCCTCCTCTCCCACGTTTCCCCTTCGCCCACCCCCTTTTACTTGAGTTAGTATAAAAGGTTCGTATTTCTAATTTTTCCATGTTTGTCTTGAAAATGATGCTATAGATGTCGAAACCGATAGTCAGCATTAAAACTTAGTGGGACTGTACATCGTTTTTATTATGAGTAATTCCTTCTCGTCGTTCCACAACGTAGCAAAACAACCAATTGATTTGGGACGAAGAGTTTATTAGATCATTGCCACAAGAGTGAATTTAATGTCGATATTTTATGAGTGTGTGACAAAATATGGGAGTATAACTCCCGTAGGTGATTAGGAATCCTAAAAAGTATGTTTGAGCCTGAAGTCACTCTTATAAATTGATATTTTTCCCTTGATTCCTCCAAAATCATAAAGGTATTTTTCCCCCTCCCCCATTCTCCTCCCCCATTCTCCTCCCCCAAATCTTCGGTTTCCGCCCCCCTTCCCCTTTTCCATTTAATTGTCCCACGCCATACACCCTTGACGTGGCTTGTAGGGTAATATGTAGATATATATAACCTTATCCACGGTCCTATGCACACGATCCCCTTTCCTCTACCAACCTCTAAACTTCTTCCCCTCTTTTACTCCTCATACCAGCAGTGAAACACATATGTAAACATAGATTAATTTTCTGCCGCTAAAATACCTGATTATTACGTTCAATCGCTGAAATCGGCATCGTGTCAATTTTATGTAGTGAGGTACATGTTAAACTTCATCAATTAATACGCTAACGCCAAACAATGCGAATGATGATTCACTTAAATTTTACCGGGTAAAGTCACGATGAAATTACAAAACTTGGCTACTGCTTTATTGTCAGGCCTCATTTAAAATGTACCGCCGGCAAATACATCTTGACGGTACGACGTAGATTTAAACATCCTCACCTCTCACGCCATCCTCCTTAGGGAAAGGCATTGCCAATAAAGTATAGCTCTCTACGCTAGACTTAAAAAAAATAGTTCCGACTATATCAACTACGTCTGTTGTCCTAGTTTATCACACTTCTGTTAATTCTCTTATACCTGTACTCATGTATTTATTGATATACGCTCTGCTATTCTTAAGACTCCTAATTTGGTCAATAAGGACAAATGTGTACTGCCCGTGGATAACCTCTTTGAGTATGTACTCATAAATGCAAATTATTACATTGATGAATATAGGGTTAAAAAAGACATGAAATGTACAATGCAATCAATACATACGGAGTTGCATGATATTCAAAATATATATACAAGTTATAGAGAAAGAATGCTAAGAGTAATTATACCTAAATTACTTAATAATGTAAATGTTAGTATGCCTAACATAACCACCATTTCAATATAAAAAAGAAATTGTGAGAACTCATTGTTAGAAAATCGATGATAACATAATGAAATGGACAATCATCCTCTTGAATACATGTATAAACGATAAAAAGTTCATCATTTATTTTATATGTAATTAAGTGTTATAGTTAAAAGAACTTGATAAACATTTGTAATTTCGCCCATAATTATACTGATGTAAGGGAGTGATGGAAATTAACTCCACCAATTATCTGCATATGTGGTAAATTTATGTGTTTGAAGAACTAACCTCTGTTCAAGTTCAAGTGTAAATCCCAGAGTTCAAGTGTAGTTTTCTTTTTTTTACTCTGATTGTTGTACGATTCCATTCTTAATTTTTCTATGTACAGATCACTCTTTATTGGGTTCCTCATGGTTTTTTGTTTGATGGCTTTACTAATTTTTATATGAACGAATTATTCTTTATTTGTTTTCTGATGGAGTATATGATTTATTTTCTTGTTATTTGTCCTTGCACATCACATTATGTACTACCTTGTTCTAAAGGAGTTCACTCCTAGAATAATACAATAAATTTATTATTATTATTATTATTATTCTTTTTTGTCTACACAAGCACCTCCTGGTGAGTCAGTGGCTCAGGAGGGCTTATACTGTATTTATCAAATTTTTGTATTGGTATAAACTTGCATTATAGTATCGGTACCTGTATATGTATCAATATGAACACTATGAAGAATAAATCATGTGTAATCATAAAAAAATTCCTAATCGGTAGAGTCGCTTTCAGCACATTCACACGCCACTTTCTTGTTCCGCCCTTTCCTCTCTCACGCCATTCCCACCAATCTCGTACATCTGTTTAGTAATTCGATTCTCATCCATTCTCTCAAAATTACCGAACTAGGAAAGTAAACCCTGCTCATATACATTCATTACCGGAGCATCCATTTCACATTCTTTCATCATTCATTCTCCTCTTTCTCTATCTCTCCTTACTATACCGTGAAAACTTCTCAGATAAGTCATGGCCAGTGCGGCGAAAGGTGGAGAAGGCGGAAGGGCTTAACGACAATGCGTGTCACGAGCTTATTGTGCGGGCTGAAGGGTAATTATAATCACTTTCAAACCGTAAGTTAGAATACAAACTAAATATTTTGCATTCATTCCAATTATTTTCTAACGTCGTCATAATATTCTTCGCAACCCTGCATACAGCGACCGGTTGAACAATATGAATAGAATAAAGAGGTAAAACTGCTGGAGGAGAAAATTTAAAATGCCTTTTACCCCACGATATCTCAATAAATGATAGGTAAAGTGGCTATTTAAATATCATGGATAGGCGACAGTTTGCGTAGTCGATAGCGTCGCTAAAAAAGCTCAATTTTTAAAATTCCAATCGCTGCTGATAGCAGGACTCAGATGGCTAATTTTATACGGTTTAAAAATTTATTCACCTCTGCATATCCATGCACATTATCATTTCATAAATACGCATAAACTACATTCGAAGCACATCATTGCATGTCTGGTAAAAATTCGTTCTGTACAATACTTCCTCGTAGCACTGACTTTCAGGATACTTATTTAAATCATAATGCGCTGAAAATAAGGATTCCTCCATATTTCTGGCTATTCACCACGCATGTTAGACATGCTGACAGCATTTTTGCCCGTATTACAACAGGCATCTTTAGTTCAACGTGGATTCAGGTCATTTCACCGGATTAACATAGACCTTCCACTCCGTTCTCTTAGCTCCCATTGGCACTCCTCTTCCCTCCAAATCCTCTTCCATGTCATAACTTGGATTTCAACCGTCATCTCCATTAAAATTCATTTTATTTTTGTCATCTCGTTTGATTCTAAAATCATTTTCTTGGAATTTACCGCTTTTATTTGCATGTGAATGGTATGAGAAGACGGGGTAGACCGATAAAGCTATGGGTTAATGAGGAGATAGAGACTCTTAGGAGAAGTAATATTAGGATCAGCGGGACTTGTATAAAGCAATATATGAGAGTAACTAAAGAGTAATAGGAACGTAGGCATTGGGAAAAATTGAGGACATTATTAAAGCAAAACGACTTTCACAAACCTCTCAGTGTACATCAAGCTTATTTTACTGCTGAAATTCCGAAAGGAAACAGCCTAATGGGTGGGTTTACATGGCACTACTTTGGCATCGTCAAATTCAATTCAACATCCTCCATCAGTCCAGGCGTGTTAGTTGAATAAACAGAGAGATTAAAAAAAACGCCGTCCAAACTAAAAATGGAACATTTTCAAAACTCCTTATTGCAATGGTTAGAGAGTGAAGTACAAAATAAAATTCACCAGTGAAACACAGTTATCTCTCTTCGATTCATCCAGGGTTGTGGAAACCTGTAACAATTTAAAACCAGAGGTAAGAGACGGCAAAAGCATTCGAGAAACAACCCCGACGTGTCCGACGGGGCTGTCACTCGCTCCCACACTGGATTCAATTCCCACTCTGCAAGATGCCTGTTCCCCTTCGCTCTGAGTATACCTACGCGAGTTGGACAGTAAGCACAGCAATTTGAACACATAATTTCGTCCCACCAGAGCCTTTCCTCAGCTGAGTTTAAAGTTGGGTCCATTTTTTTGGAAAATGGCACATCAACTTTAAAAATCCTGTTTCACAATGTCTGGATAATTTAAAATATAAGATGAGCTATGCTTTTCATTACATACATGCGTAACCATCGGCGAAGGTACAGAAAGGTAAAATATTCGGTGCAGGGCCAGTAAACCTGATTCTGCTTTAATAATGTCCTCCAAACTGTCCTGTTAATTTCAACAGATTCAGACGTAATGTAGTGGAGGTTTTTCATAAAGAAAACATCAATCGCACTGTTCCACAGGTTATAACATATCACATTATCTACATCTATATTCTACTCTACGAGCCGCCCCATTGGCCCCAGTGGCAGGAAGTGTTAGGACACCAGCAGTGTAAAGATATAAGGCTTTTGGAGGTGAAATGGTGACATGCACTATGGGAGTGTATTAAGCTCAATTTTTATTGTGGTTACTTATTGTGCGCGGAAAGAACGAGTTTCTGTACCTATCTATTCGGCAATGTCTCTCATATTTTATTGCTTCCGTCAGACCTAGAGATGTAGTGAGGTGTCATGATAATTTTCTCCGTGTCACTCGGAAACACACCAGTTCTGAATTTCTCAAGCAAGCTAAGCCTAGAGTTTAGCCTCCGAGTCTCTAGAGGCTCCCATCTTAATCCCTCTAAAATCTGTGAAACACTATATGTTCGCTCGTAGCAGCTTTAAACGAAGCATGCGGCTGCTCGTAGTATTTTATTAATTTTTTTGGTTAAGTCTTTATGACCAGTGTCCCAAGTGCTCGCGGCCTATTTGAGTAGTGGCCTAAACAGAGCAAAGTAGCATCTCTTATTTACTTTTTTATCCGAGGACCTTGATAATGGTGTCCTATCCTGAATATTTTCCGTTTCTTTATTTACATTCATAGATTTTTGCACACGCCTCACTGTTCTTTAGACTCCCAATATTTCTTCTCAACTTGGTCACTTCCACCTCATTCGTATATGAGTCTCTCGGTCTAATCCTCTCTCTGTCACCATCCACTCCTCTCCCAGATATCTGCTTTGTTATTGGATTCTCATCCTTACTCTCAATTTGGCTAAACCAACGAAACCCACTCCTTTCATAAATGTCTGTCTCTGAAAAATCCTTGTAACTTTCTTTCATTACCTGCTTATTGAAAATATTGCACATTCTACATTCACCGCATTAACTTATCAAATATCATGAACCCAATGGCATTATTTTTTATTTTTTAATGTCAAAGGCCAAAATAGTGACCTTCTCGATAAGTTTATTATAACAGGGGGTTTGAGTTTTGCATATTATATTCGGATTTTGGTTAGTTTGCATTGAGCTTTATTTGCTAGGGAAAGTATTAAATTTGATTTTCATGATCAGAAGATATGTAACCAGTGATTATAAAATAAAATGGTTCCGGGTTGAATTATTGCCAAATAAACTTGTCATGAAGACCAAGGTGGATATTTGGGCGTGCGTCATCCTAGTAACAAAAAGGTCACGGGTTCAATACCACCACGCGGGCCATGAATGATATGCTTGTCTTCAGGTTTATTAATTAGATTACAAGTTAAGGTTTTTCCTTAGCCGCTAAAGTGCCTACTAAAAAAATAGCCTAAAATAATAGTAAATCCAAGCCTAACTTTAGTGAACGATTGAATTAATTACTAGAGAAATTAAAATATTCGTATGGCTTAAAATTTATTTCTAAATAGTAACTGACTTTAAATCAATCAAATCAGACTGAATCATCTTCACTCGTAACGTGATAAAAGAGAAATGTTAAAACTAATTAAGTTTATTTTAAAAACTCTCCGAACAATGTTTACGGACTTGATTGAAATTATTCCTGTTTTATCAGTAAGATGTCCTCAAAAAATATATATTTTAATACTTAATTCATAAATATGCGTTCAAATTTTTATTATATATTGGAAACATACATTTTCTCTCCCAAATTAATTTCGAGAAGTAACATAGTACGTCACAATGCCTCCATTTAGGCAGTGTTTTCATTGCTGTAAATGACTTTTAGACTATGACTTCGAGCCTTCAAGGTAAATGACCTTGTAATTGGCGCTATTTAGCCGATTATCCCTATTATGTTTTTACCATTGACGAAAGAATTTGAATCCCATAACAAACGCAAAAATCGGAATTGATCATCAAAAGTACTGGCAACAGAACTGTAACCGTAACAAGAGAACAGTAACTGTTTCAAACACATCTCGCATCCCTCATGAACACATCTCTCCAGATCCTGAACCAGCATCCGTTTCGAGGCCTCATTCGCCCGCACATCTTCCTCTTCGGTTTAAACTCCAAAACACACCCTTTCAACGGGTCAAAAAAATGAATGACGTGCTATTTCTTTCAAACATAAGGGGCAATTCTAGAAAAATTCCCTCCATCCTAATTAATGTGAATACATTCATAGGGTATTCAAATGTATTCTTCTCTGCTTCTCTGTCATTAATTTCACATTAGACAGTTTATATTGAGATTGAGAGAGAGAGAGAGATAGTAATTAATTAAAGTCTAATAGTGAAATGCCCATGATCATCTAATTTTAGTTTAAAATCGAAAATTTCATTTTTTCTACTCGTCCAATTCCACCAAATAATGGTGTCAAACGTCTTATTTTCATGTTGAAGCGAACTTCCAGGATATTTTGTGAAGGGTATTACAAATATTTAAAATATTCTTCCACTTCTGGAGAAATATTAATTCCAAAATATTACGTTAGCCAATTCAAAAAATAATTAAATGCCTTCGGTAAAGTTTATTTTTCGTCTCAATAAATACATAAAATTATATTAACGGAAGCATAATTTTGGTATCAGCACAAATAAAATACAGAATTTCACATTTTTGATACACACACTTCCGTGATTCCACTTCCTTATGAGGCATAACATGCACTAAATTATTTTAAAAGCCCATTGATGAAAATAATTCTGTAAGTATTCAAATACTTCAATAAGTGAATCTGGACATTCAATTGTCTTATTTTAAAAAGACTCGGTAAATATCGTGCTCAAAGTTTCTGCCAATGCAAAAAAGCACGAGTGTAACTTAATAACGTATTTTCTTCTACGTTCTCTCAATTTCCCTCCAAGTTTGGGTTGACCACTCCCACCAGCCTAAAGTACTCATATCTATCCATATTTACTTTTGTGGGAAGCGTTAACTTAAGAAGATCCCGAGTTTAACATTAGCAAAGGACGTAATTAGACGTATTTTTTTTGGTTAGTGTGTCTTCGGAAATGGTTTTCCCAATCTTTTGGTCCACTTTCTCTGAAATAAATACCGGTAAAAATGTGGTTGGTAACCATGCATAGGGTATTACAAATGGATCGTGAAGAGAAATGATGGGCGTCAAGCAATGAAATAGCTTTGATGTCCGCATTCACGACCGTTGTTTTCGCTATAATTATCAATTACGGCCTGTAGCATGGAAAATATACATTTTTATACCAGATAGAAGGTAAAAGGCTTACGATTTAAATAATTTATTTTGAACGAAGTCAATAACTATTATCAAAGTCTTTAAACAACAATATTATGAATCTAAGAATGCCGCTTACTGACAAACTACCGGAGGTTTCGCATTCAACATCGTTCGTGTACGCTTAAGTGCATTGATGTGTTCCGATCTACTCTAACTCCTACTTAAACTCTTGAATGGAATGCCCCCTACGAGAAACACCGAGAGTGAGAAAGCCATTCCAAAGACTATTACAACAGCAACTGCTCTAAAACCACAGCAAGACGTTAATTGATGACAACCGGCTCTAAAGCAAGTATTTGAAGAACCAACGCCCAAAAAGAGAGAGAGATAGAAAGGCAATGTAAAATATAATAATACAAACGGCGAAATTTCTCGACGTGTATGCCCAATTGTCCTGATAATCCCAGGAGTAAATTTACGCATCTTTGTTGGCGAAATAAAAAATGGGATTGAGTCATAAGTTTATTTTCCTGTCGCGTTGCAAGAGTCACGTGCGAGCGCAGCATTATAAATGGGACGACCTGAAATCAATAAAGGGTAAGAATGGGTGAATCCTTGGCCAAAGTGAAAGGTATGGACGACCAATGGACGGACTTTTTGCGCTCGTCCTCTTGTCCTCTCCTGAATTCAAATGCCTAAGAATTACCGTTACTTCAGACCTATCGTGGGAGAAATAAAATTCGAAACATCTGCGGCGCTAAATAAAAGAAACTAGAATTTATCAAGCGTGTGGTAGGAAGAGACTCCCCTGAAAAAGTGAAAGGGAGATGCTATTTCACTCTTGTAAGAGCGTATCTTGGATACGCCAAGAGCACTCGGGACTCAGAATAGAAAGATTTAGTTCGCAAAAAGAGAATACAAATGCCAAGGAAAGCCACAAGCTTCATTAAAACTGCTACGGGCGAACAGAGTGCAACACAGCTAATTAAAAGACCAGGTTGGGAGCTGTTTGTGATTCAGAGGCAACATGCAGGCGTTTTAGATCACTTGAATAAAATTCACATCAGGCAAGTTACAGTACGACTTGGAGGATATTATGAAGACCCCGCACTAAATCTACAGAACCGATTAAAGCGAAACAGTAAGAGAGTTACACTGTCGCATTACAATGTACTTACAAATAAAATTCATTATTTCCACACACCATCAGATAGTAAGACTAATACAGAGCAAGAAACAAGATACGCCCATAATATTCACTACATTTTGACCACTCCCCTTCCTCTTACTTTTCCCTCCCTCCTCCGCTGATGTCCCTGCGCCACACCCCCTGCTGTACACTCTACGGCAGTTTTCAAGGTAAGATGTCGACTTGGGTGTAGAAAGTGATAATATTAGATCTCTGACATGACAAAGGATTTAACAGCCATACTCACTCATAACAACAAATGATACTCATTTCCATATTCATAGGCTAGATCGTGATACACTCGATTGTTGCCAATATAAAAAACGATCCAGTTGAAATCAATAAATACAAACCTCTTTAACGCATTTTTACGTTCCCAGTATCCTACACGGTTGAATGATGTAACTTTAGCATGGGAATTCCCGAACGACTTTTGATTGCAAAATCGCTCTTGGGCTCAAAATAAAACCCGTCTCCAACGCCGTCTTCAGCTCCGTACATAATTTTACTTACATAGCAAATCTTTCTGCTGACTACAATCCTGAGCAATCCCACTCCATTATTCCGGGGCAAATATAGTGAATGTTTTGAGTTATATGCGCCAACATTCAAAAGAAAGACCTGGCTTGACTCGGGCACCGTGTCACATCTAGAAATATTCAGTTTTGAGATATTCGTTGCTCTAGTAAAATAAGTTACTTTTTGATATATTTTTAATAAGGGGGTCATTTAATGTGCTCCGTTAAATAAATTTACTGTAAAATGTTCAAAGTATATTTTTAAAGCACTAAATTATAACTCAGAGCGTGATGAATGTTCTTGGGCGATGACCGTCTGTAAACAATGTGTGTATTGGTGCATGTTACCTAAAACATTTCGGCGTCTCACTCTTGCCTCGCGTGTTAGAGATTCTCCATTAATGCTCTTGGGTCTTGGCCTAGACAAAGACTTGCTAGTGTCTCAGCGATAATCAATCTCACAAACCACCAAGGAGAACATTAGGGAAAGACAGAGAAAGTGATTGGAACAGGTAGTGACGCGGGAGAGGATGCTCAGGGCCGTGATAAAGAGCTGGATTTTAGGTTAGCAGGGGAGGGTAAAAGTGAGAACAGGCGTTTTTAATGGGATAAAAAGAGGTTGGACATGAACCACGCTAGTGAATTAAATAGTGTAAGGAGACAAGAATCTTAAGTTGTAAAATAATGATAACAGTATTCCTACTTCTATTTAAGCCTACCTCCGGTACATCAACTCCCGTAATAATAGGGAGCATTATTCACCTATCAAACACTCCTGGGTGTCCATTTTTAGGGATCTATGTATGAAGATGAGGTTGTAGTTCAAATCGTAACGTATATTATTCCCTACTCCACTTCCCCTGTGATCCATTGTGATGGCGGATACACGCTTCCTGTTACGTTTTTTTCCTCCAGGTCTACGAGAGAATATGAAAGGGGGTAGAGTCGCATTTTCCCCCGATAAGGAAGTCCAAGCGTTTCCCGTTTCAATAATGAGACTCCACACGGTCATTCGCTTCCAGTGAAGCGCGGAATCCACTGAAACACTGGTAATATTGCACTTCATCGCCGGCTCCGAAGCGTACGCTTATACTGCGGCAATCAAAATTTTGGAGTTCCCATCTCACAAGATCGAAGTTGGAGGGCAATATCACGCTGGTCAGTAAATTGAAGGACATGACGAACTATGATTCCGATGCACTGAATGCTATCGATGTGGTCAACGTCACCTGCAGGTGAGAAGTTTCCTGAAAGCCGCCAAATTATTGCTTCTAAAAAGTTACTAGCCATTTTAGTGCATTTATGAATAAAATATGCGTAACTAATACACATTAGTTTGGCAGACATTCAGCTTTACAGTCGATCACTCCTAATTTTCTGATTATTACGTAATGTTTGAAGGAATAATATCGTTTAATTAAGCGGTTTCAGTGCCTACCTTCCGTACTCTCTCAAGTGTTTCACCAATATAGTGGCCAAAAATTTCAGTCTCTGCAGCGAGCTTAGGTGAACGGGCTTAATTTTAATTATTTCTCTTCAATCTACAAACCACACTTTTTTACAAGCGAAAATATTGTTAAAATTTCTTTATTTCAGAATAGCAGAGAAGTGTTTGTAATACAAAATATCACCTCTATTACCTAAGTTATTTATCTATGTCTATTTCAATGCCCAACTGATTTGCCTAATGACAACACATAAACCCAACAAGATGGCATAGTAACTACAGTACACAGGTAATAACAATCATGATAAACATCGTTGTTTTATCGTGGACGAAAAATTGCTTATCCAGATCTCAGACAAAAAGTTTCTCACAAAAAGGTCAATCTAAGCCGAAAGTGTTTTCGCACCACCAAACCGGAGCGGATGTACCTCGGAAATACACCTCACGCGAGAGTGGAGGGGGTCCTCATTTGGCCTTGTTTCCGACTCTCAGTTTTAAGGGGTGGCGGTATGTGCTCCAAAAATAGACCGCAAATTTTCATTTGCTTAGCGGTTATGGAAAAGCTTAACCCGTTAACGAGGGAGCGGAACACGGCGAACATATGCATGCACAAGTGCCACTCGATGACCTACCTAAAGGTTTACGTAATTCAAGGATTCTTGAGGGAGATAGGATCCTGACCAACCCTCTCTCTTCGTCCGCCCTAGAGAGGGTATTGTTCGTCGTTTAAGACGAAGTAAGGGGAGGACAATGGAGATTACATCGGAACATTATCCCTCGGTGCTACACATCCCTCGTTATATCCAACGCTTGGCAGAAATTCTCTCTCTCACCCTCTCTCTCACGGCGGGAAATTCTCCCTCCTTCTCTCTCTCTCTCTACCCACGCGATTTTCTTTGCAACCAAGCCCAACCCCACATCATTCCCCATCACCCTGCATCCTATAACCCTCACTCCCACTTAATTTCCTTGGAAGGAAGGTAAGGCCCCTTCCGCCCGTCTCTTCTCCTGGAACGGATTAAATGGGTGTAGAAGGAACAAGAGCAGCCTCCATAGATGGAGATCACTTCCTATAGGGAAGTACTACCGATTGAGAACGACAGAATATCTTGTGATACAATTTTCGTGACCTTCGAGCTATTTCAGCATAAATTTTTTATAAAAAATCGTTTCCGAAGAGGACTTACTATATATTGTGGAAAATATAAATTGAAAACTGCAATGCCACGGGGTGATTTGATGATAAGACCAAAGCTGATGTGAGAATTTAATGCAACTCAAAATTCTAAAAATGTACTTTCACATTCTAGATAAACTTGTAAAATAAAGTATTATGATGAAGTTCAGGGCATGTCCTAAGGACGATGGCAGAGGCAGCCATCAAAACGTCGGCCAACAAGTACCTGACCTGGGGGAAACCCGAGAAAACTTCATCACTATCATCCGCTCGGAAAACACCAAATTACAATGGAGTATGATTTATAAAATTGTTTGAAATAATATTAAAAATCTTATCTCTCTTTTCTGGGGAGAATTTTCAATCCACTCAACAGATTTAGGCTATTCTCCGTGGAAGTTTATGGTATCCATAATTACATATTACAACTTGTAATTCTACACACATTTTTATAACCGGAAACAACGCATTTAACCGACTTGCGGCATCCACAGGTACATCAAGTGGAAAAGTGATAGTTGTATTCTTTAAGTATGTATAATTGTTAATATTTTCTTCGGGATTGAGTTTTCACTTAATAATATTTTCTATTGACGATTATGAGGTGACTGAGGTATTGCGGGATCATCAGGTAACTCGGGGAAACGCGTTTTATTAGCTTCATAAAATCTGTTGAAAAGTATAAGTGCACTCTTCAAGTATTGAGAATTGTTTATATTTTCTTCGTAATAGATTTCAATACTTTTTTTGCAGCACCTGGTGAGCCAATTAGAACTCCTGATTCCTGCTAGTCTTGTGTTCTGCGCTGAGCACGAACCCTTCTGATGACTTCCTGCTCGAGTCCACAGAAACTACCATATACCGGATTAGGTTTTTAAAAAGAAAACTTAATATTCGATTATCAATTTGCAGTGAAGCGATTTACCGAATATGAGTGCCGTCAGGGTGGGTATTTATTAAGGGAAAGCCGTAGATTGAACCGAGATACACGCAAGAGGTTTGCTGGATACAAAGCAAGTTCGATAAGTAGTAGTTATTATACTTTTGGTTACCTTCATTAGTACAATCTGCTGTTTCTGTTCTAATGCCAGGTATTTCTGTGCGCTATAAGAGCCTTATAATTAAAAAAAATAAAGATACTATTAGAGCTCCGAGGAATGCGATCAATTTTAATAGACGATTTTCTTTGTCTTATTTCGGTTAATAATTATGACAGCACGAGGGTTCAAAAAATTGAATACACTTCTTAGTATTATTATTTCGTTTATTCATATGAGACCAGCAATTGAAATTTTAGATTCACCAAAGCTAAGTGTTAGAGAAAATATGAATACATGCGTCCTTTTGTTCTATAAATTCGTCTCTTTCTCATGTGTATGCTGCTTTTATCACAGCATTTAAGTCATATTATTTGTACATTCGACTTTTCTCAACTTTCTTCGCCTTATATTTCCGTTGACTTAACTCGCTGAAACAAGTATAAATAGAACATAAAATGCTATCTTCGAAACTGAACGTAAACTATTCAAGAATAAATTAGGATTTATTTGTTGATCCCAGTGATTTGTGGCCCTCGAAAAAGTCTTAATAGGAGGTTGAAAGGTCGAGTGCTATCAGAAGGTTAAAAATGAGAGACGTTAGACGCTTCATCTTTCACCGTTGTCAAATGAGACATTTTGTCATTCTAAACTTTTGTTTTACTCAAAAATGACCAAAGTTTTCACAATACGAACCAATCAAGGTGTTTTTTTAGGCAGGCCTGTAAAAACCGAAACGGAATGAGGGGGCGGGGCTTGGTCCATTATGAAGGGGGGAAGTTTGATGGATAATGGAGAGAGGGATATTCTTTTGGAAGAGTAAGAAATTGAAAGGAATAAACGAAGAGTGATCAAGGCTTGGTTACGCCATGAGGGAATGGAAAGTGCAGCCTGGAAGGGTTTTGGAGTAAGTGAAATTTTAGGAGAGAAGAGTGGATCTTAAACGCTTGGTCATTACACAAGTTTAATTGAGCTTAAGTTTTACTTCCTCCCTTTGTCCATAAAATGAAAAACTATTGGGTTGAAAGCACAACAGCATTTGCTGTCACACACATGTTATGTCAAACCAGATGTTTCATCACCATCAATAACAGTCAAACCGTCTTCTCATATCCCCGTCAAAAATATCTTACCAGTATAGTCAATGTATACACAACAGTAATCGTCAATATTCAATTCGTACACACCACTTTTCTGTAATTTACAGCATTCATCTTTAGAATTAACAAGTATTTTTTATCGTGGATGGGCTGAAAAAGGACATTCTGGTATTGAAAATAGGGATAACATAACACAATTTATTTGACATAAATCTGACGAATGGCAAGTAACACCTGAGGAGTGGTTTACTTATATCAGGCTGAATGATGGTTGTCATTTTCAACTCTTGCTTGGTTTGTAAACGATGTAGCAAAATCAAAAACAAATTAGTACCATAACCATTTCGTATTGCGATACATGTGACCATGTTGAACTCCTTGGTAAAATTTGATTTAGGCATGGTTTTCATCAATAACCTATGTATTATGACTTTAAGTGGAGCTAATTAGTGCGATTGACAATGAATAGAATTGCTACGTACTATTGGCTTCAGTAAATTTGGTTTTCGTGAGATGGTGAAATCATAACTACCCATTTTTATTGAAATGCTAATGTTCAAATGTTATCTTCATCATATTTGAAAGAAAAGCTATCTAATGAATTCATACAAAGCATTAAAAAGATTAAGAATTTGAAATACATTAAGGATATAAAAGACATGGTTTGAGGAGCTGGTCCACAAACATAATTCACTGTCAACATAGCGGTACTACAAACCTACATTCTTAAATAATGGACATTTATAATTAAAATTGCAGACCTGACAGACGTTGTCCTTTATTTTATTTATTTAAGACCAGTTTTTTAATTGAAAAACAACCCGTGAATATGAAATAATTTTGATCCAAATAATCCATAAATTGATCCAAAATAATTTTAAAAGTGTCTTAATCTCATCTTAAATGAAACTCCCACATCCACAGTTATTGGTCAACAACATCGCTAAGCCATACGCCTCAAGAGCAGAAACATCAGTGAAAAGACTGGTTGCATTAAATGGTTCTAGTTTCTCACCACAGGAGGTTTAGCGGCCAATTTTATCCCTACATTATTACATTTATTAGAACGCCCAGGCGGGTCATTTTGACCCCAACTTGATTTTGAATTCATTTTTTTATTTCATTTTGAATGAGAGCAGGATTTCTTCCCGGGACTTTTATTCAATTTAACATGTGTTTATGTCCAAAAATTTTCACCTTCCAGGAACAATTCATTAATCATTTTTTTTTAAATTTACCTTGAACGCCCATACGAGTCATTTTGACCCAGCTATGTATTTGCCCTTTGTATCATCACCGAAACTTCTTTTTATTTGTATTTATTTGTCATTTAGTTGCGCATTTTGTCCATCCCATCCTGTCTTATCTTCCTCATTCGGTCACCTTCCATGCCTGGATTACCTTTCTAAAATATTCTCATATGTCTTCCTTCCATTTCGTGTCCCCTCCCTTTTCATTCTTTGTCTGGTTGACTCATAGCATATTTTTTAATTCATTTGTTGACAAATATAGTGTAGGTACCTTATCACTGTTTTAGATTGCAGAGAATAAGATATTGCTTCTCACTGATGCATGGACTACGCTCACTTTGTTGTCTCCAACTCTACATTTTCTATCCGAATGACGTGTGTAAAATACATCTTCAGTCTTTCTCTCAGTTCCATAGAGTTAATTTTGTAGCAATAACGTTGAATTTTATGGTGAACGTGGTTTTAAAGTTCTCTGCATTAAAATATCTCTCCGAGTCGTTCATTTCGATCTATTGAAATTCTTGCGGAGCTACAAATGATTCAGGAGAATAAATCAGATGGTGGAGAATTTTTATTTGACTGTTCTGATACTGAGCTGAGATTTGAAACATGTGGAGAGTCAACTAATTCCTCAGAACGTGACGATAGATGCGGTCAAGACACAAGAGAGAGAGAATCTAAAGATGAGCTTACTATTTGGCAAAATTATGTTCATTATTTACATTCCTACTTTCATATTTCCCATAATTTTGTTATATTATGTTTTATTACGGTAGGACAAAATATTCGTCGGAAACCAGTCCTATGTTATATGTATGTAGGGGACAAGGACGACGCGGTCGAGGATAACCGTCTAAATAGACAACGAATTTTAGACTATGTTGTGATGCGTCTCATGCTGCCTTTTCTATACAAAGGAAGAAATGTGACCACAGATAACATCTTTACATCTCTAAATTTGGTTAAGTGCTCATGAAAAAATCCACTAGTTTAGTTGGAACAGTAAATTACTCCAGAAGAGAAGGACCGTTCTCTCTCCCAAAATGCATGGATAACAGTATTCCACAAAGGTACTGAAATATGGCGATGTTACATTGACGATTTCTTAAGGAAATTGGGGGTATATGTCCTAGCATTGAGTTATCTTCATTCCAGTGTTAGTATAACTAATTCTGAGAAAAAAAATTCCTCGCACTGTATTGTACTATAATGCAACGAAGTATGGGGTAGACATAGTGGACAGCATGGCGAGACAGTACTTAGTCAAAGCGTCATCAACGTGGTGGCCTATTCATAGTTTATATATTATTCTATTCCTGGCAGCAATCAATTCCCTGGTGATATGCTGGGTCGTCACTAGGAGGAAAATTTCACGAATAAATTTCATCCTAGTGAATTTCATCCATTTCATCCAAATTTCACTTAGTTTTTAGCTTATTAATTGCAAATAAACTTTGAAAAATTATACATATGTATAAAATGATGTAAAAGATCTTTGTAGTTTACGGAGCTATGCCATTTTACGCAAGAAAAATAAAATAAAACTGAAAAACGATAGATTGATACAAATGCCGTAAGTTTATATATCAGTAAATCATCAATATTGTGAAAATTATTAATTTTCTTAAGTAAAAATATCAATGCATATAAAGAAAAAGAGTGATAGTAGAAAGAACTGTAAAAAAGGAACCTAATTACACAAAGTGAGGAATTATGTTTCATTAATTACTGTGGGTCAAAATGACCCGCTTTGGGCGTTGAATGATGTTGAAAATTCCGGGAACCGTAGTGTTTGAACTTTAAGGAGCAGTTTTATAGAAAGACGGTCAGGAAAAAAACAAATTGTTAATGGCATATTGTGCCGAAACCATGGACAGTTTTTAGGGAAGTAAAAGTGTGGAGTAAAATGAAGTGTCTTATTTATAGCCAGTAGTCATAACCATAAGTAGTGTAATGCATGGTGGCATGTTTTTCCACGTAGCACTCTCCTAAATTCTGGGCTGACCGCGCACTATTATCCTGACTGCTTTTAGCCTGCGCCTGGCATTCCGGGGGAATGTGCGCGGTTCGGATTTCAGCTGGAATGAGGGCTCCTGGTGTGGAATCACTCCGTGCCACACAACCTAGAGGTGGCTTGCGCGGTAATTCGTAGACGTGTAATTAACTATAGTTGAAAATGTAAAGCGTAGATTTATTCAACTGATTACGGTCAAGATTAGCGAAATATCCTCCACAAGAATTCCATCCTTAGAAAACACAAATCGCAATCTATAAACTTCGGGAGACTTTCCTCCAAGAGAATGATTTTCACATTCATTCTGCCCAATTATTTTCCAAAAGATGTATCCCGAAATGGGTTACGCGTAAAAGAAAGTAAATATGTAATCACAAGTTGGTTGATTACCCTAGAAGATAGGAACCTGTTCCTCAAGAAGAGCTCGGCCTTACATAATTGCACCAGGTGCATTGTGTCCCAGGTGCATTGTGCGGCCCTTGCGACTAAGAAATGCAATTTAAATTTTCATTACAAATATGTAAGTTGCGTCAGAGAATAGAACCCAGGAAAACACATAAGGTCGAGAAAAAGTTACATCCAGAGTACAGTTTTGGGGAAAGGAAGAGGCCGCATCTGGTGTGGATGAGCTCGCAATGATGAGCGAGCAGGTTCCACCACAGAGAAAAGGATTTTTAGAGGGGGAAAAAAAACACATTTTTACTATCACCTCTCGGTGTTTAAAAAAATCCCAGGACTTTGAAACGCGCACCCAGACCTTGGTCCTGGGGCAAGCGCCATCGCGCAGAGGGAGAGCCAGTTCTCTCAGGCGGAGAAAGGAAAGAGAATAAGAGAGGACGATCATCATATTAGAAGACTTCATGTCTCACTCCCCTTTAATGGGTCTCCGGCACAGAACGACGTCGGGCTTAAATTTTCTCCCACCTCCTCCCCTTTCCTCCCCTTTCCCTCTTTCTCTTTCTTTCTCTCTCCCTCTCTTTCGCTCTCTCCATGGAAGCTGAAACAATTAGCTCGCAGTCCATGTTAACGAATTCAGACAAGAGAGTGAGGGGAAAAGGAGTAAGAGGTACATGAAGAGTCCGCATTCCGACGGGCACGACTCGGCGAAGGAGCGGCGACGCTCGGAATTAATTGCAAAGAGTGCAGTTAGTAGGGCAGAGAGGAGGCGGCAGGAAAATTCACTTACCCACGCAGGCAAAGAGTTCAGGAGGAAGCCTTTGCAGCTGATTCCCTCTCATTGAGGGACTCTCCTGAAGCACCACATCGCCAAAAGTAATTAATCATTCATATTCAAATGTGCACGTCATACATTCTTACGCTCTAATTGAAAAGTGATGGAGACAAGAAGAGGTTTTGACTTGAAATACCTAATATACGTACAGGTAGAGATATGGATTACATATGGCCAGCGGTGATGCAAATAAATGTGCAAAACATAGTTGACATTTACTCATAACTTGGCAAAAATGAATATACCAAGATAATATGCACATTTAAAATTGGATGATTGAGATAAAGGATCATTATGAAATTTATGATGCCTTCATAAGAATTACTACGGCATAAAAAATAATACTTCATAATAATTAATATGAAATAATAATATTTACAAACAGTAGCATGTTCTCCAAACGACACAACCGTTCCAATTTATATTTCAGCAAAAGTAACTCCCAATGATTTTGACCAGTACAGTTCCCACAAATGTGGAGTACTACTCTCAACTGGATTTTTTTGCTTAAAATGTCACCAATTATGACCCATTGCACACTTAAGCAAATTTTATTTTATTATAATTTCTAACTATAATATTCTCTTAGGCTTTATCTGATCGAAGCCCTCCCCATATTCCAAATTACTTTATTTTGGTACATCGATGGGGTCCATGCAAATATTATTCAAAGGAGGTCCATATGGAAATGGAATAGTCCATGTAGTAAATCAGCCCCTTGGTATTCAAAAACGTGACCTCATAGAAAACGGCATGCTCAATTATCTCTGATAGCAATAGATCGAAGAATGATGCAAGAAGGATATTCTAACAGAAGACAACCGGAGCAAACACGGAGGAAAATACATTAAAAATATTAGAATAACATATTGTACGAAGAGATAGGAGAGAAATGGCAAATAAGGAAATAGCAGAAACAATGGTTAAAACTTATTTTCAAAATATGAAGGGATTAGCATCAAAATTTTGGCCCATATCTGAGGTCAGTATGGATCAGTTTAGAAACATACCCAATGAAAGTAAAGATGCTTAACAGATAGCAAAGGTACCATACAGAAAAGCTACCATACAGAAAATCTACCATACAGAAAAGCACCAAATTGGATTGGAAGAAATAATCCAAAGAAATATAGAAGAAAATGCAACGACGGCAGATAAGCCGGAATCGCTGGAGGCAGCTGAAAAAGAAGTATTAAATTTAATTCAAAAATAAAGATCTTCAATGCATCAGGCAACGATCATATTGCAGAAAAACTTATAAAAATGGTAGAAAATGTTTATAGCAGTAAATACATGAGCTAATCATTAAAATAAGAGAAGAATGTAGGATAACTGAAGACCTAACAGAGGGTATAATAATGCACATTCATAAAAAGGTGATAAAAGAATCTCTAATAATTAATGCAGTAACAAATTACTGAAAGTAACCTATAAGACATTCTTAAGCCATTTAGACAACAGAGTGACTGCATATGCTGAAAAGGAGATTGATGAATACCTGAGTGGTTTTAGAAGATACAGATCTACAATTCATATCTTTATGATGAGACAGATGTTTGAGAAACGCTATGAATACGATATTACCCTGAACTGTTTGTTTGTGGATTTTAAAATGGCGTTTGATTAAGTCTACAGCATTCCATGTTTCACGTACGGCAGATGTAAGGACTGCAAAGAGAATTTTTGAATGGACACCGGATAGAAGTAGACTGAGAAAGGATGGAGTGATGATGTCACAGAAGATCTCCGAAGAGAGGATATAGTTAACTGGATAGAACTAGCCAGAGATAGAAGAAGATGAGGAGTAGCTGTTGAAGAGGCTTAAATCCATGTAGGTGGGAGCGCCCAAGGAAGAAGCAGGAATGTATTTATTCGTTTTAAAAATATAATTTAATAATCTTTAAATTTAATTAGAAAAGTAAATGCAGTATTATTTCCCAATTTCTTCAGTTACCTCATAATTATTTCACACTTCGACTATTATTTACACAGGGAAATGTACATACTTAAATTGTTTTTTTTAATTTTTTTCCATAAAACATATATGTACAAAATAAACATCCTACGACTTGCCATTTTCAAGAAAATCCACGAGGGCCAATATTATTGATAGTTTTATGATAAAATACATAAAAAGGTTGAAAAATTGTATTAAACATCAAAAATTTCCATTTAACAAAAACATTTTTAAATATAATTTAACAAGATCGGTTCCCCGGTACTACGTTCATAAATAAGTTTCTTCACATTAAATTTCATGCATGAACAAATTTAACCGAGAGTAACTGCTTCCAGAGCACAAGCCTCAACTACGATTTCCTGGATGAAATTGGTGACGTCTCCTCCAATTTTCGTCCTATTCCGCCCCTAACTCTCATAAAACACACGCTTTTGGCAGCGCTCGTGTGCTGCACTCAACTCCGGGTGGCCACCGAATATTTAATAAACACGGATGAACGGAAAGGCACGCTCTCTCGTCTGGTCCATCGGTAAATTCTCAACGCATATTTCATCTTCCATCCATCGGGACAGCAAACTACTAGTGACAAACCTCCGTCGCAAACGATTCACAGATTTCATCAGAGTGCCTCCTAAATTTCCATTGCAGTCGTGAACATGCACTGAATCTGAAATGGCAGGTGATAAAAGAACAAGAGGGCCGTGAGGCACGGATTCACGACAGAAAAATGGATGTGTACTCGGCGATGCCATTTCCATTTGCTGCTCACTTGACTTTCTCAAATTCAACGTACAGAGCTTCAGTACAAATGTGAGGAGAAAAAAAGCCTAATCATTTGACTGCAAGTAGTTTACTTTGATGAAAATGAAAACCAAATTGCACGTTTGTACCCTGGTTTTTGCTGCTTCGATTACGATTTTAAATTTGGAAAAAGTAAATAATATAGCGTGGCCATGGCTTCCACACACGTAAAAATTGAACAAAACATATTAAACGGTGTAAGGTCTTGTTCCAATTAATCTTTGGTACAACGATAAAAGGTGGGAGTAGAGAAAAATACCTCTATTTTAATGGTACCAATCCACCTCTCTAGTCTTTGGTATTATAAAACGTGAATGAAGTATGATATTGATGGAAAATACAATTATTTTCCGAGTTATATAATGGAGTTGGAAGTAACTCATGCTCCACGAACAGCGGGTAAAGAAAATCTCCTAAAAAGTATGCCTCTTTGAGCAGTAATTTCACCACTTGCTCCTTGTTGAGCAAGTTTGTAAGGCCATTACCACATCACAATAAGTTTAACCAATCATTCATCAAAGCATCATATAAATCTGAATATTATTACGCTGAAAATTAATATTTTTTTCAAGGCCGAAAGTGAAAAGGGGCTGAATATCATGTATCCAATGTAGAAAGGAGGGGGAAGCTGCTTTCCTTGGGCTATTTGCAGTTTATCGCAAAGGTACTGTTACCATTACATTGCACCACTTTAAATTTAAGGTGCCTTAGTCTATATAGGCAGTACGCTACCCTTGCTTAACACCATGGAAGTGGCTTTTTATGGTATTAAGTAGTTGTGCCCACCGTTGTATCAGACCACCCCTCCCGTACAGGGATAAAGTCAAAGTATTACACGCATCACATATGCTTCAATCGTTTGGGATCCACTGATGTGTACCTACGAACACTAAACAGTAGCTTAGTATTTAATTGAATTAATTTCACGGTTTTAGGGAACAACGGCTGATGTTTGAGCAAAAAATTGAGCCCCGAAATCCTTGACATGGAGGCTAATGCAGTATTTACTTTTTTATTGTTCGTTCAATCTCCTAAGCCCGTTGAAATCTCGCGCAGGCAACGCTTAACATATTGGGTGACAAAGACAAATATTTTATTGTTATTCCCCGAGGGTACCATAGGAGACATAATTACATGAAAATAATTATTCTCAAGTGATAATAATTATTCTTAAGTGAATAAAGACACGGTTATTTCAGCAAACTGACTTTTTTCCTATGATGCACATAAGCTCAGAGGAGATGAAACTTGTGCACTTCTGCATTCGTATGACAAGCCGACTTCTCGCTCAGTGGCAAAATTCCAATAATTCCAATCCAAAGGTGAACTTTTGCGACTCAACCTGTGGAGTTCGAACGCTGCCAACAAAGGAAGCGATTCGCCATCGATCCGTGAAAGCGTCTGGCTACCGTACTCAAACGAATGCTGCGACAGAATCACAACGATTTTGCTTGCCGAAGGCAGAGGAAAACTGAAGTCTGCAAAATAGCAAGAAAGAGGAAAATGTTATGCGGGAAATCCGTCGACGCCACCAGCCGACCTGAGGCCAAAGCATACTTCGTTCACGCCAACTTGGCCAATGGCTTTAACATAGAAGGTGAAAAACTGGAGATATTGTGGAACGCTTGAGGGGAATGTTCACGTCACTTTATTTTCCCCAAAAAATACTGTATCTCAACAAAGATGGTAAAAATCATTAGGTTTTTCAGAGTATATTGATTTTTCTGCGAAGATTAGAACATTTCCACTTGTTTCGATGCATGGCTTCGTTTAATTTTGCTGCATAGGTTATTACCAGTCACATATATGTCACAAAATAAAGTCATTAGCAAGTATAAATCTTATGAATTGAAACAGTTATCAAACTTGTGAAAAAAACTATGGCTTCGAATTATTATCGGCGAGCACCGTGGTGTAAGTTAATATTAGCAATGGAAATTATCCTTCTTTTGTTCGTTATCTTCATGGATGTCTTTTTTCTGAAGAAGGCGCTTATAATAAGCCTCTTACTCATCAACATTTTTCATTGCGTTATCAAAATTTATTAATTGTTAAAGATGACCTAATAAACCTTAAATTCAGCCGTCTCATATAAGTAATATGTCTGTTGAGGTGGTGGATAACCTGCTTTCTCATGACGTACTGATATTTAAAAATGGAAATAGGTCCTAGGTCTTAATTACACGAAAAAATAGCTATTAATGATCCTCCACCGATATTTAAACCATACTTAGTGCGGGGATGACTTTCAGTAAGAAACGCATATGGTTTGGTACTTTGATAAAATAATTATTAAAGGATGCTATCATATTTATACGACAGTCCCATATGTTAATTCCTTAATTATTGATGGCACCTAATTGAAAGCACATTTTGTTTTTATTGTAGGCGATTCATTATCCAACATTTATCACATTATAGCGCTATAAAATGTAAATAATTACACTGTAAAAATTTCAAATGTCTCCCATACTGAAGAACATACCTCAAACTTCGTAATTCAAAAAAAGCCTTTGTGATTCACATAGAGCCTCTATAAGAAGAAAGAAAATCTTAAAGGCTGCAGGCTTGACTAATGACTGGAAAAAGAGACAAAGCAGATTAATGGGTATTTTTACCACGTTTAATCCTCAATAACAAAGAATTTATAAGAATACTCGCATGTGTAAGCCAGAAATCTGAAAATAATTTTCTCTCATTAATAAGCTGTTAGTAAATGGGTGATGCGTGTGTTCAGAGCCATTTCTTCAGTACCATGTTACGTAGCGTCTTCTCTCGTCAATCTTCTAGTAACCAGGATGTTAAAGAAAATTGATCCTTAAACATTGACGACTCCACCCATCGACCTTTATCGACGGTGGATATTCGAAGCGGATATTTCTGCTGGGTTGTAAGGGATTATTTACTTTTGAATGCTCTCGGAGGGAATGAGAACTGGGGGGCGATTTCTTTTCTTCTTGCGCGACAACTCCGATCTATGTAAGCAAGAGAGAAAGTGCCCGAACAAAACACTTTCGTATTCAGCTCCGACTTGCGGAAACTTTCAGCGCTGTCCCCGACGGCCGCCGCCTCCTCCTCGACCCTCTGCCACTGAACCCCGCAGGCTCTCTCTTCCTGTTTCTCCTATTCCTCTTTGCAACTCTCCATATCTGTCTCGTTCTGGATGCGTCTCATCATCATCGGTTTCCTTTCCGTTCCATACAATTCCACCCAAAGTTCAGCGCCGTTCTGTTCCCCTTCCATCTCCCTCCAGCCGTCGAAAGCAACCAACATTCATAGCCGCCAGCCATCGTATTAAAACTTCCAGGAATTCTTCCTCTCCTACAAATAAAAGTATTATAGTAATATTTCTGAAAAACTTCCGCCCATCTAAAATAAGCTTCCCCGAATCCTTTCTCCTGAAAGAATTTTCTGAATCCATTCATCAATTCGAAAAAACTGAAAATATTCATCCAATAACTTTCACTACCTGTTTTCTTAGTTTTCCAAATATGATGTAGATGTTGGGGAGGGAAGGGGAGATGTGATTGTCTTCAACATTCGTTCAAGATTTTCATATTTTTCGAGAAAAAAATTGTTTTTGTCGAAAATACTCTCAATCAAAGTTATTTCGGGTCATTCCGTATTCCAATTCTAAAAGTATTAAAAGTACAAAAAAAGTACAAAAAAATAACAAAATTGCTACTTGCGACAAATAATAATAATAACAATTGACAATGTTGGCAATGATAACAGAAAAAAATACATGTAAAAAAGTTATAATGTGTTTTTTTTTAATTTTCAATACAATTATATTTTTAAATCTTGGTCCTGCTAAGCCAAAGGCTTGTCAGCAGTTGCCATCGTTATGGTGATCGGATATTTCAAATATGTGTTTTAATGTTACAAAGAGATATAGTTATTCATTTTCCAACCAATCTTTTATCCTTATTTTTACTTCTCTTTTTGTACTCAATGTTCTTAACTCTTTTGGTATTTTATTTAAAAGTTTAGGCACAATTACCGCAAAGGTATCATTACCCGATCTAGTATTTTTCAGTGGTACCATATACTTTCTACAAGTTCTTAACCTTTCAGAGTTCTGTATGCGACGGATGTTTTTATATGTATTGCAAAAATAATTATCTTGAATGATAATAAATCTGTGTAATTTATCTAGTCTTAATACATCTAAATATTTATACATATCTTCCTTGCTGATAAATTTTTTATCTATTTTTCCATAAAGGGCTTTAATAAGCTTATTTTTCTTTTTTATTAATAATCTATAGTATAAACTATTTGCATTGCCCCATATTGTAAGACCACACCTTAGTAAACTCTCGACTTATCCACAATATATTAATTTTAGTACAGAAAAGGGTAATAGACTTTTGAGGTAGTATATTTGGTATACAATCCTTCTTAATCTTGAATTTACTGCAATCATATGGTTTTTAAATCTAAAGGAATCATCAATTATTACACCCAGATATTTATAAGTTGTAACTTGCTCTATTATGGAACATTTACAATTCATTAAGTGTACATGTAGGCATTTATGTGTATGTTTAGCAATCTTTAGTATTTTTTCCCAGAGCTCTTTAGAACAACATGCATAACCTTAGGTTTCTTTTCATTGACAACTAAATTATTGTTAAGTGTCCAGTATAAAATTTTTTAAAATCCTTTTCCAGCTTCATTTTTGCTTCCTCAAAATTCACATGGTTAGAGATCAGAAATGCATCGTCTGCATATAATAACAAGGTACAGTGTTTAATGACATTAAATATATCATTAATATAAATTAAGAATAACAATGGTCCCAGGATTAAACCTTGGGGAACACCCGCGCTAATAAAGGCCGGTTCACTAACATAATTATGTATAATTTTGATTCTAATACTCCTTTCTTTTAAGTAGCTAGAAAACCATTCATAAACTGTTCCTCTAATTCCCATGTGATATAACTTACTCAGTAGAATCTTATGATCGACGGTATCAAATGCTTTTTTAAGTCAATAAACAGTAAAACCACCGACATTCTCCTTTCCAATGCATTTTTTACAGTTTCAGAGAGTTTTTCAAGTGCTAATTTAGTACCTTTATTTTGTTGAAAGCCACACTGATACTTTGATATTACATCATTTTTTTCCATGAATTTTAGCAAAGTATTTGCAATATATTTTTCCACAACCTTATGCATATAGGGCAATATAGATATAGATCTGTAGTTATTTGGATCCATGTGTGCACCATCTTTATAAATCGGACTTACAATAGCAGTTTTCATTTTTTCAGGTACTTTACCCTTCCCTAAGGTCAAATTGATTAATTTCGCCAGGATATCATGTAATATTTCATGATTTTTTATATCGGTCATTCTGATGCCGTCTACTCCTGGCCTTTTTTTAATGGAAGTTAATAATTGTTTCACTTCACTTGTTGTTATCTCAGGTACATAAATACTACTTTGCATAACACTATCAGGGGTACGTAGAATTTTTTTAATGCAATTTACTTTGATTTTTTCAATCTCATCGGTAAACTGTTTCAGGAATACTTTTCCTAGTTCATCATCAGATATTCCTTTGAAACCCTTCAAATTTCTATCAGCACTTATGGTACTTTTCCTACCAGTGATTTCATTTACAATTGACCATATTTTTCTTGGGTCATTTGCAATAGCTGACACCCTGTTCACATAAAAATTCCTGATATATTCCATATAAAAATTTATGAATAGTTGGGAAAAAAGAAATGCTCCCATTATGATGTTTTCCCTTCCGAAAGTGAATCTTATCTGAGACCACTTTGCCCATATTTCCCGCAGCCATTAAACTAGTATCATCTAATGCAATTTAGATACAAGATCATAGTTTTTATACTCGTTGACGTCAACAGTTTTCCGTCACTTGAAGAGGGTAGAATGTTGAAATTAAAATTATGAATAAAAAATATCAGGACCAAGCGTGTGTATTAGTTATTCCTTCTGCGCAGATAGTTCAATCAGAATGGTGATAATGCGTTAAGTTAAATGTTTGTGTACTAGTTTACTGCATGATCTAATATCCGAAGCGCGACGAAAAAATGTTCGCATATTTTTCTACTGTGCTGGCCCCAACCCAGTCTTGATCATGAAGACGTCACAAAAAGTGCAACTTCAAATCATTACGCCTGGTTCGCCTTTCCGATACATCATACCACAATTTTTACATCATTTGCTCACTTTCTCGCGTTGAAACCGCCTGCATGCCAAATTTCGCCTCGTACAAACAGACCTCGACGCTGTACAGAGGTCACAAAAAGTGTAACTTAAAATCATTACGCCTGGTTCGCCTTTCCGATACATCATACCACAATTTTTACATCATTTGCTCACTTTCTCGCGTTGAAACCGCCTGCATGCCAAATTTCGCCTCGAACAAACAGACCTCGACGCTGTACAGAGGTCACAAAAAGTGTAACTTAAAATCATTACGCCTGGTTCGCCTTTCCGATACATCATACCACAATTTTTACATCATTTGCTCACTTTCTCGCGTTGAAACCGCCTGCATGCCAAATTTCGCCTCGAACAAACAGACCTCGACGCTGTACAGAGGTCACAAAAAGTGTAACTTAAAATTATTACGCCTGGTTCGCCTTTCCGATACATCATACCACAATTTTTACATCATTTGCTCACTTTCTCGCGTTGAAACCGCCTGCATGCCAAATTTCGCCTCGAACAAACAGACCTCGACGGTGTACTCTCAAAGCTTCACGAGTGCGGGAGAGATGGATCAGGCGTGAAAACGAAAAAAGGAGAGCTGAGTGAAACGCCGGCAAGCGGAATTCTCATGACCGCGGTTTTCGGTGACAACACGAAACAGATTCCTGCTGCATTTGATCGCGAGAGACAGCGGGCCCGTAATAGCACAGAGCAAGTCATGCGTTGACACTTTGAATGAGGCTTTGGTTTGGTGGGTAAAGTTCGTGACCCCATGAGCACGGGGACGCGCCGGATCTCCATCGCCTCCAGCTCCCTCCCTGTGGTCTCGCCATTAGTTACTTGCTCCCATGGATATTATTAGCTTAAGGTACCGGAAGTTTTGTGGAGTGTACGCACATACATGTACTCATGTTATGATAAGCGTAAGCGCAAGCCGAAGTGAGTTCTCCCACAGACTTTGTGTCAGGTACATCGCCATAGTAAACTGCAAGTAAACCGCAAAAGCCTGGTGGCTCTGGGTTGCTCAACACGAAGCGTGCATTAACTGCATCATATATTAATGCAGAGTTGGGTCTGAAGGTGAAGTTTTCGCAGTTAGAAACTCACACCATGACTTTGACAGCACAAATAGAAAATCCCTACAGCGAAAAAATGTTTTATCCTTCATTTCCAAAGCATTATTCCGGTTAAAGGTGGTTCTGTTAGGGCACAAATCTGAAGTTATGCATAAACCCCAGGTTACATCCAAAATTAATTAACTACTGAACTATTTTTACCTTCAGCATATTAAATTCCCATAAAAACAACCGTCCTTTACTAACCTCTCCCATTTTTTACCTCTACATCTCCATCGTAGCGTGGTCCTCAATATGCCATTGCCAATAGCTAACAGCTTCCTTCATTGAATCTCTCTCCTTCTAATTCCCATCAGAAAATAACTATGAATTATTTATTATTATTTATTCATCTTTATTTTATTTTCTTGGGAATGTCTATTTTAATCATTTATTGATCTTTATCTCATTAATTCGTTCATATTTTTTTCTATTTTTATTTATTTTTATTCTCCAATAATTTATTTATTTTTAACTTTGCAGTTATGTATCAAATATCATTTTATTATTATTATCATTTCATGTGTATTTCATGCATTGCTTTTTTTGTGGGTATTAATTAGCTTCTGGAGGTTATCGAAGTTTCTTCGCACTCCCCTTGATGTGTGGGTGTTTTCTTGCAGTGGGTTTTTTCGTCACGGATATCACCTCCTAACTTCCTTACGTTTTATTCACAAATGCCTTCTTGACAAAATCTTTCTTGACGCGTATTTCATGTATTTTTTCTGACGAGGGTATAGATGGAAGAAGGGACCGACTTAGTCTCAATCTCGCCCCAATAAATACGCCTTATTATTATTAATTTTATCCCCTTTTCCAAGTATAGCACTCATCCTTTCGTCTTCCTTTAAGATCAACCTGATTTTTTCATCCCTCTCTAAACCCACGACTTATACGCTCAGTCCTTATTCTTTTTTCTTGATTTATTACCTTTAAAAGTTCACTTTGCTTGTTAGAAATGGGTTTCATAAATCTTAAAATCTCACAAAAAGAAAATAACTTGATAAAAAGCATCGTCTAACTAGGTTACTAGATCTGAACGACTCCGATGACCAGTATTCAACTCTCTCGAAATGCCCTGTAAGAGAGACACTTTAACAGCGTCCAATCTTATATTTCTCGCGCACCGATCGTTAGGCATTCATCTTAACTTTAAATCTGGGATGTATTCAGCAAAAAACATGAACTTTCGAGCACCATGCTATTTTTTGCGTTAAATGGGTCAATTGAAGTGCTGATGGTTCATAAAGTCGGTCGCGATACTCATCGGCAGAAGTCTATCCAAAGGTTCGTTGGCTGAAGTTCTCCATTTCACTCGCCTATCAGCTAGCCGTATCACTAGTACATGAGACCTCAGTCACGATGTTTTCAACAAAATCGTTAAGCGTTTGAAATGGAGGAAGAAGAGAGGGAGTCATTGGAACATATCCGAAATGAAGCGAATAGATGGAATAAGGGCGAGTAGAGAGGTTATAATGACCGCATGAGGGAATGATAAAAGGGAGAATTAATGGCGTATGATAGAGGAAAAGAGTTAGGAATGATTCAAGAAAATTAAAGGACATTAGGAACTTCAAAGAGACTTCGTATTGGGCGCCCACTCCCGTAACTCACGTAAGCAAAATACATAAAAGGAATTCAAGACGGATTTTCAACGAAGGAAAGCTTATGAACAAATTCCGTCGAGAGAAAGCGTTTCTTAGGCTAGGTGCTGATATATTTTTTAATCAAAGCATATTTCTGGCTTAAATTTGGCACACCCATATAAGTTTTTAGAGACAATATTCTAAAAAATGGCGAACTCGAATCGCTTCGTTTCATAAAAAATATCCATTTTTCAAGATTTTCGATTTGTTCGGTGGGTATAAAAAAACACCAAAAACGTGCCTGTCATCTTCTATCATCATCTGCTATTATCATTGTGCAATATCATCTTTATAGACTGCATCTTGTGACAAGAGATTACTTGGCTTGTTCAAATTCTCATCGTTTAAAACAAAAATCCGTTTCTGGCAACCATAGCTTGTTTAAATGAATCCACGTTTGTAGTTATTTCAGGAATTATTCCATTATCCATGTGTTAATGAACCAGTGCAGTCCCCATTAAAATACAATCAGGGATATAAGACAAAGCTTTTTGACAAAGCGTATGCATCTAAGTGCGAAAAAATTTCTGTGGGCGGTCTCATTCTTCAAAATCTTCTGGCCTTTCGATCTTAACACCAAGGTCTACACCATCTTGCGTTCGTCCGCATGATCAAAGTTAAAGCCAAAGTAGATTTAGGTAGAACGGTGCATGCAGATTATTTAAATCAGCAACAATTAAAACGATGCTCATATTTAACCTGGGATGTAAAATCCCTAAACCAGTGCCTTTTCCAATTTTTTCACCAGTTAAACAAACTAATAAAAGGAATTATTCTTTCATGGAAAAAGACATCGAGAATATTTCGGTTCAAAATACATAATTATATAAGAATTCCTTCACTTATCAATTTAGTTTCTTGATACGAAATTAATATTAAAAAGCGAGAAGTATCAGAGTTTCCTTATTTTTCCACTACATTCCTCACTTCTCGCGTTTCCGCGACAATTCCGGAAATCCAAAGTTACACTTCCTACATTTTATGAAATATTTTAAAGGCGGCGGTGAAATGAGACCAAAACTTTACGTCCCCCCCGTGTCGTATTACCGCAGAATTAGAGTCACCACGGTAGGGGAGTAAAGTGCCGATGCTCTGAGAGAGTCACCCGTAACAAATAACTAATAACACAATTTCCTCTCATGAATGCTTTATCGCGTCTCCCCCCACACACTCTCACTTTCTCCTCTTCACTCCTCATTTCCCCCCTTTTTTTGTTACACGCCAACATCCTACTCTCTCTCCCTCCCCCCTTCCCTCCTCTCCTCCATCTCCGAGTCATACACCGCTTGGCACGAGAACGAGACACATCCACTTTTTTCAATCTCGTTCGGAATAAAGCCGTCTCGTCTGCGATGTGTACGCCCGTGTATTCCTTCATCTCTCTCTTCCTTTCCTCTTCCTCCGACTACACACTACACCCACCCCTTTCCAGTTATTCCTCCCTCCTCCTCCTCCCATCCCCCTAACCCCACCAGCGCGCCCTTAATGTCCGTGTTCTCCAAATACAAGCGCCAGCTCTCTCTTTCCACATTTCCCAACTGCAAAGACCACGCCCCCCTTTCCATTCCACGCTCCCTGCTTATATTCCTACGGCACGCAAACCGACTCCCACTACCACCGCAACTACAAAATCCTTTCCTTCTCTCTTCTCATCCTTCCACCCCCCCCTCTCCTCCTCAGTCGAAACCCACCCCCTAATGCCCTCTTCCTCCCCCTCTCTCTCTCCAATCCCTTCCGACTGCTATGCCTCTTCCTTTCGTCGGGGACCTTGGCGCTATGAATTTCTTTCCTTATGAAGGAATGCCATGCGCGCGCGCGGACGAGCCGAAATTGCCTCCCGCGAGCAAACACAAAAACGGGGCGAGGTTGGCGCTCCCCCGCGCGAGTGAGAGATGGAACGAGAGGGATGGAGAAACGGGTCCAGAGAGCTAACAAAGGAGCGGAGCGAGAGAGAGAGGGAGAGAGAGAGAGAGAGAGAGAGATGGAAGAATGGATGACAGAGGAAGCTCCACCGCGATACATCGCACGATACATAAGTATGTGTACATAAATCTCCCTTCAGAACACAAATCGGAACCCACATCCCCACTTTCTCCTCTTCTTCTTCCTCCTCTCGAATCTCCTTCTTCCCCCACTTCAACCTCACATTCTTCCGATCTTCCATATCTACGCTATTGAAGTACAACCTATCATATCTACACTAAAGAACCACCCCCGGGGAAGGGTGGCACGGGGACATTCTACACCAGCCACATGCAACAGCGTGACGCTGACATGAACCACATCTGAATCAATGATGACTTTGTAATGTTAAAAATGTGTCTATTTGCAGACAACTAGTTTCGTATTGCACCATCGTAATCTGCCGAAAATTAGCGAAAATATCGAGTACATTGGAAAAATCGTTAGCATACAATTCGCCTCTGTCTTCTATCCCCCTCCTTTTACCTATTCCCTTCCATTCCATCGCTCGTGTCCCAACATTCTAGCACCACATGCCACACACCTCTGTGGTGGTTCACTGAGTAGTATGTAGCTGCTCATTATATTATAATTATATCAGCAATTATATTATAATTTTGTAATATTCTTCCCAGTTCGAAGACGAACCTTACTCTGTTCACTGTGCACTGGTCGAGGGTGCACAGTTAGAAAAACCATTCACGGCTAGGCAAGAAACTAGGAGAGGTCCACGCTGCAAAATGCTAATATGCAATTGATAAAATAAGAGGGTACATAAAGTAATAAAAGAGTAGTGATAAAATAAGAGAGATACAATGCTGAACAGATAGGTTCCAAAACTCGTTCTATCCGCGCACAATAAGCAACCACAATTAAAACTGAGCTCCAATAAATGCACTCTCATTACACACGTAATAATACAGTAATGGTTTATACACCGTGATTCCCTTAATAATGCTATTGGCTCTCCTATCAAGTCCTTCATTAGTTATTAATGTGCTGCAATTTAAAAATTACTCGAAAATTAGAGTGAAATTGCCGTAATTTTCCAGGAATTGCACGGAATGATTACCACGGCAATTCACCTAAGATGAAAATTACGGTGATTTATCCATCTCTTGTTAAAATAAAAACCACGAGACCCTCAAGTAAGACATATCGTTAACTTACAATTCAACCCAGTCCTCTACCCGACTCCTTTTCCCCAATAGATCCTCTTCACACAGCTCGTCCGAGTCCTCCTGCAGTACGTATAAAGGTGGCTTGAAGGGTTACATGTAGACAAATCTGCGCTTATCACAGGAAATACCTGATGAAGGAATATATAGGGAAGCCAATTGGAACAGCTAGAGAATTACGGCATCTAAACCATTACTATTGCAGCATTAACCCTACAGTATTGACGTGAATTATTGTGACACGAGTGAGGTCGATCTCCCGGGCTCCGTAGTTTAAAAAAAAAATAATATCATTTTTATCTCGAATGGTCTCTAAATAACAGCATTAAGGCGTGAATTTTTAAACATTAATTCGAATTTTTACCACATAAAGAGAAGATAATTAAGTTTAATTATATTACATCACCCAGCAAGCCACCTCAAGGGTGTATGACGGGTGTTATAAAGCTATATGGGTAGACTAGGGCATGGTTCTTCTTCAACAGAGCAAAATAGTCGTCAATAGAAGATTCCATTTCATTATATGTCCGCAATTTATAACTAATATTTTTAGAATATCTTTTCTTACGTAGCAGGACAAAAGGTGTTTAGAAACACGAGTGGTAACAGACGACGTGTAAGGCAGATGAGAGCTATAAGTAGCGATATGCTCAAGTGAAGTGATTTTTTACTCATACATCGGAGGAGCAGTTTACATCTATATACCACCCTGCGAGACGCCGCAAAAAACTCATATTCATTCAAATACATAAAATACAAAGAAAAGCAGCACGCTTCGTTAAAAACTGCTACGAAAGAACGTTAGTGTTTCACAACTGTTAGAGGGATTAAGGTGGGAGCCCCTAGAGACTCGGAGGCTGCACACTAGGCTTAGGCTGCTTGAGATATAAAGAACTGGTGTGTTTCAGAGTGAATATTATCATGACGCCTCACTACATTTCTAGGTCTGACAGATGCGATAAAATAAGAGAGATACACTGCCGAACAGATAGGTGCAAAACAAAAACTCGTTCATTCCGCGCACTATAAGCGATCACAATAGAAAATTAGCTCCTCTAAATACACTCCCATAATACATGTCACCATTTCACCTCCCAAACACATCTTTACACGGCTGGTGGCCTTTCATCCCCTGCCACACGCCCATGCGGCGGCTCGCGGGGTAATATGTAGATGTAGATGGGAGTGTGGCAGGGGGCGTAAGTTCACCAGCCGTGTAAGTATGTAAGATTTTAGGAGGTGAAATGGTGGCGTGTTATACAGGTAAAAGTGCATTTAGTGGAGCACAGTTTTTAATATGGTCGCTCCTTGTACGAGGAAAAAAACGAGTTTTTGTCCCTACCGGTTCGGAAATGTATCTCTCTTATTTAATTGCTTCTGTCAGACCTAGAAATGTAGTGAGGCGTCACAATAATATTCTCTGTGTCGCTCTGAAATAGACCAGTTCTGCATTCCTCAAGCAAACTAAGGTTAGCAGGGGTTACCACCTTAATCACTCTAATAGTTTTGAGACACTCTTTGTTTGCTTGTAGCAGTTAATAAAAAAGCTGTAACTTTTCTTTTTATTTTATTAAATTTTTTGTTAAATATTTATGACCAGGGTCCCAAATGCTTGCGGCGCATTCGAGGTGTGGCCTACCCAGAGCGAAGTAGCATCTCTCTTTGACTTTTAGAAGCATAGAAGAGAAAGCTTCTGAAGAGCATGAACAGATAACTTTCATTCTTCGCCTGCGTCACCAGAAAGTTAATATTGTCGCTTTGAGAGACTGGGCGTCACCACTCTAGGGTTTAAGTATTAAACAAAAATCAGCAGCACCCACGCAATTTGAAAAAAAGATCAGATTTGCTATCAACAAGCCAAAATTATTGAAATGAAGCTTTATATAGACTTATATTTATATGAATTATTGACATTATAGACTTTCTTTTACTAGGTTTTTCGCCACAACGTAGTGTCAATTGTATCGTCTTTCACCTTCCTCCCTTCCTCTTCTCTATATTCCTCTCCCTCTCTTCCAATCTCTTGAGATTCGAGGTTTCCTACCACGCCTCTATCTCTCGTCCCTACTTTCGACAAATTGCAGGGCGCACAAAAAAATTGAAGATGGAGAGGCAAGGAACGAATTTGACGCGGAAAAACCTCCTTCTCAAAAAAAATCTACCCTCTACGGCTCATTCCTCCATCCTCCTCCTCTCTCCTCTCTTCCTCACTTCCATCCTTCCCCTCCACCCTTTTGGGAGGAAGGGAAAAAGGAATTCGTCTCCACTCTTCCCTCGCGTGCGTTGAATTTTTATTCCCCGGGAATGACCCAATAATGCAAACACTAAATCATTCTTTCTTCCCTCCTCTCCGCGGAGGTGGAAGGGAAAAAAAATGAGAAAAAGAGCATCAACAAATTTTCCTCCTCGGAAGACATAAAAAAAACGATGTACGAAAATGAAAAAGAGGAAATGTTTCGCGCGTTGGTCACATCATTTTCATCCAACTTGCTGCCCCCACTCCCACTACTTCCAAACCCCCGCCCTGACAAACCCCCCCCACCCCCAAAAAAAAAGAAATGGCACGTTGATGTGACCGCAAAGTCATGTCGTCGCCCGCGTCAACAAAAAGAGTTAGTAAGTTCTTCTCCGCCCTCCCAAAAAAATTCCATTCTCCGTTCTCCGATGACGATGCCACAAAATGTAAAAAAAAAACATCAGCTTCTTATCAATTCCCTGCATGCCCTGCCACATTTATTTTCAGAATAGCCTCATATTTTCTACGTCAGGTTTCTCTTTTGTATTGACACTGAAAACACATTAACCTCGCCGCAGAATCAATTAATAAAGAGGATGAAAAGAACGGTGTAAAAGGAAATAGTCCCGTATTCCTTTGCTTCGTGATGGAGAGAAATATTCGATCGTATTGCGTTTTATCATTGAGTGCTACCAGCTGAAAATTTGTCATGGATGAGGCCCAGCCTAGCAGTTGATAAGAGAATAAAATCCATTAAATTTACTGAATAGTGTTGACTTTTTCCTGACGACACGCTATAATTCTTTGTCATAAAAGTTTCTGTAAGTACGGCAGAAGTTACAATAAGATGCCATAGATTATCTCTCTAACATCGTACTTCTCATTAAAATAGACATTTTGTAAGATACTCCATGCAACGAACATCGTACTGCTCATTAAAATAGAAATTTTGTACGATACCCCCGCAACGCTTGCTGAAATATATATACTCAAATGAAAAACGGTCCACGCATAAAATCCATCAAATGATTTATGGAAACACTATCGAAGGAAAAATTAATGACTAAGAAGTACTTACTTTGAGGGAGTTAATTAAAATTAGCATTTTTTTTCCCCGTATTTTTGGAATTATAGGGTAGCAAAAAAAATTCTGGCACGATATTTGGTCACATTTATGCGCGCAATTAAGTTAAGAAAACAAAAGAATATTCCAGTCCATAAAACACCATCCCTTTTCCATATTTTAGGACGCATTAAAAGTGGGATCAATAAAAAAAATTCCCAAACCCTCTAAAATGGCATTAATACAGATTTTAACGATGCGAGAATTTTTGCCCACCGGCGTTCCATCCTAACAAAATCCCCCATGCCCGGCCCTTCGAAGGATTCCAGTCAAGGAATGCGCCAGAGCCCAAAAGAGGTTCCTTTTTCCTCCGCCTGCAAAACCCACCTCCCCTCTTCTTCTCCGAACCCCCCTTCCCTCCATTTTCCCCGACTGACCCGTTCCACTCATTAAATGTTTACTTTGCCCTTCACTTCCCCCCGTCCGGATTCCCTCCGATATCGTTTTCTCGGCGTTAATATATTTAAAAGTCTCCTAAAAAAAAGAAAATATTATCGTCTCCTGGTTACCTTCTGACGAACCAAGCCAATATTTGGATTTTTCACGGGAAGTTAATTTTGTTTCCGTCATTTTGTAACCGAGCTCTTTTTACAGCCGCTGGGTTTTAAAAGGTCAGTGAGTTGGGTGGAAAAAGTGCACTGACCTTTGGACTTAGGGAGGAATACTGAGCAACATTAAAGGCTGTTTAAGCTCAACTCTTTGCCCAAGAAATTGTACATCACGACCATTATCACAAATGATGGAAATATCAGTTCCAATTGTAGTTAGTTACAAACAGTGTTCTAAATTGTTGTCCAGGAAATGTATATTTTTTCTTATATAATCCAAATATAAATAATTCGGAAGACGTTTTCACAACAAAAGCACGTTTTCAATATGGCTGCTCGATGAGTGATATCAAGTGTTTTAGCATATTCTACAACAATTACACCCTGTTCAAATGCGGTCAATGAATTATTTGGCAACTTTAATTTGCAGTCGCGCAAAAGTCGAAAAGTTGATGACTTAATTTGAATTTTAATAAAATTTGAAAATTAAAAGTCGACCTCAAAGTAAAAGACTTTTGGAGAAAAAAGTCGACTAAAGTTTAAAGTTCGACTATAGTCGACTTCGACTTTAAAAACCCTAGACAGGCCCTCAGCAAAATGTGGAATCCGATGCTTCACCAAATGAAAAAGACCAGAGCACATAGTGTACTATGTGAATAGAAGAAGAATAAAGGCGTTAAACTCCGACCAATCCGGTGAGACCTGACTGTAATGCATGGCTGTGATAACGCGATAAGATCATTGGTACATAATTAGCCCTAAAAACGAAGGGAGAGAAAACAATCGAAACGTTTGCAAAAATGGCCTTCATCACGTGGCTTGAAACCAGACAGGACTCCATTTCATGGTCATGTAACTGAACCATTTTGATTCTGCAATAATTACGTTATTTCTATTTATTTTTACAGCCAATTAAACGCCCAATTGATCCATTCAATATGCCCCTAGGCGCATTTTTATTACATTTCCCTGCTCCTTCGAAACGACACATGTTCCGCTTGTCCTTCATCCTATTATACTTCTTAAGGTGAATCAAGCTTATCTGGAATTCAAGACAAACACAAAGTTACTCATTTCAAATTATTTAGTTTAAAAAATCCACTTTCTTTGACGAAAGGGACCAACTATTAAAAACCTAATCTAAGGAACAAATTATACAGATTATTCCACGAATATATTTTTAATGACCTTATGCGTCCAGGAGCCGATTACAGCGCCATTTTTGTGGAACTAGAGATGGGTAAACCCGTTCGTTTTTGGGAACTCGTTCACTCTAGACCCGTTCTTTTTTACTCGTTCACCGTTCCTTTTTTATTGGTGTATATATATTTTTATTTTTAAACATGATCTTGGTGTTTAAAGAATGTAAAGAAACCTAGATATGCTTAGTATGCTGTAATGACTAAGTTTAATAATGTTTGATGAAATAATAAATGGAAGATATTATAATTACCAACTTTTTTCATGGTTTCGTTAGCAGATTTAATTTTAATTAAGAATAAAAGTATTGCTTATTACACCGCTAGCATCAGCCAATGAACTTTTTTTGGGTATTATACATGCTACCTCTAAAAAATGGGAGCGAAAGTAATGACAGACCGAAAGAAACGAAGGACCGAAAGAACCGATGGACAGAAAGGAACGGCCGTTCCCCATAAATCGCTCCTCGGTCCTCCCGTTCAATCCATAGACCCGTTCCTTCGGACCCGTCCGTTTGCGAACGACACACCTCTACTGGAACTACCGCATTCTGACTTCCATCTCGGCAGTAATTCGCAAATGACTTTTATAAACGAAGAGTTAAATGAGAGATATATTTTATGTTAATTTTATTGTCCAAGACTTAGATATAGCTTCTTTGTCACCGTTTTAATTATTGAATGAAAGCTCGAATATGCTTCCTTGCTCAAATAGACGTTTTTCTGGTGTAACCTGAAAAACCTTGATAAGAGCCCATGATAAAATCTTCACCTTCATAAGAGCCCATTTCAGTTTATAAAAAGCTCTTCAAATGTACTAAATGCAAATTTTTAATAATTCTGGAATAAATGACCCTGAAGCCAGAGCCACCATCATAAATGAAACCGGTGGATTACAGTCTTTGTCTGTAAAATCGAATATCGCGGTTTCGCGTCGAAGTATGGCGGGAAACCTGGCATCAGCGCCAGCCTGCTCTTCACGAAAGACGTCAAAGAGGCCACACTTACATATACACAGCGCCCTATGCTAGGGACAGAATGATATGACTAAAGTGCTATGTACATGGCACCCGAATGGAGATAAGAATTCAACTGAATATTATCCACCACCACTGGGACTTGAACCCGAACCCACGAGATGGTAAGACAGTACTGCCTAAGATCCCAGCTGTGTCGAGACTTACTACGAGCCTCTTTATATTATGAGCAACGATTATTGGCACTCTACCAAACCTGATAGCGAGATAAGACTCTTATCGGGATCCCAAAGGCCACCAGGAATGACTGAAAAGAAAAATATAACACCTTTCAAGTAATCCTGAGTGCCCACTCTTCCCACTTTCTTCCCCTAAATATGATCGCAACCACGGCAGCCTTCGATATATCCAATTACCTTTCAACATATCCGGTATCCTTTTCTCCGTCTCCATTGAACTTCTCCAAACCACTTCCACCAACCTTTTCACCCAACATATCTCACCATTCTTCTCTTCTATGCCTAATCACAACCCCTTTTGTTCATTCCCATCCGTTCTCCTTCCTATCCTTTATATCATAAGTTCAGTCTCCATCGTCACTGAACACCATACAACAATAACAAAGTAAATATACATTCTCTCACTCCCTCACCGAAGTTCCCTTGATATCAGCTTCTTCCCTTAAGTGAAGTGCATTTCCGTGAGCACTCCCTTCTCTCCTTAGAGATATGCAGACTTAGACATTATCGGCAGGTAACTCTCTGATATCGATATGGGAGGAAAAAATTATTTTCTCGGAGAAAAAATTATATCCTCATCGTCTCCTTTGTTAGCACTATTTACTTTCCAAATTTGAAATATCTATAGTCAAAGGTATAGCAATGCAAATTCTGCTGATTTTTCATTTAAAATGATGCTTCATGAAACACACGCCGTCTTCTAGTAAGTCAGTTATAGATACAAGAGATGAGTCGACAAATGCTTCAGAGAATTTTCCAAACGGGAAAGAAAATAATTTTGGCTACTATTACTATAGATCTCAGTTAACTTAATACAAGCAATTCCCTTACCATTCAATAATGAAGATACTTCCTTTCACTCCTCTGGAAATTGTGTTTATAATAAAAAATACTTATCCGAGGAAATTTCAGGAGCTCGCTCTTATCCTTCTCTTGCGGAAGGTTTAAGCGAGTAATGAGCCATTTTCACCCTTAATACTGAGAACGTAGACAAACGTACCAAATTGAAAAAATTGCCTAGGAGTGCACTTTAACAGAGGTTTAGTGGATGGACGGTGGAGTATTTTTTTGGGAGAGAGAAGAAAGAACAAGATGATGGCCCGGTAAAGGAGGTTTGATTATCCCCGAAACCTCACAAGATAGTGGGTGGGATAAAGAGGGTTGGGGGAGGAGTGATAGGGCTGAATAGGAGTTGGACCCGCCCCCCTTCTCCCTCCCTAGATTCCCCCAGTGTCCTTTTATCCTTCCGCCTCTTGCATCTCCCTCTCCCAACACTGCGACCTTATCTCGCTCCCTACCACCGTTTCCTCTCTCTCTCTCTCCCCCTCGACTCCGCTCTTAAAGGCGCGTCCTAGGGACGATACGATAAGAAGGGGGAGGCACACACACAAACTGGAGGGACTAAAAAAGGGTGGAGGGGTGGACCGGAGAACGGGAGTAAGTCGACTCCGAGACGGGCGCGGGCGGGATTTCACCTTTTGCGTAGTCGAGGAAGGAAAGAAGATAGAGGGAAAAAAAGACGAGAAGACCATGCCTTGCCTGGAGAACCCAATTCCTGTAATGGAGTTGAGATTTTTTTCAAAAAAAAACTTTTTCCTCGTCTCCCGATTTCATAAACGCCGGGGAAACGCAGTTGAACTGAGGAGGCGAGGAGGGGAACTGTTTTAAGAAGAGTGTTCGGGACTGGAGGAAGAGATGGAGAGAGAGCGAGTGGTTCCCCTTCGAGGATGGAGGGAGGGAGGGATAGAGGTAAATGGGTAAGCACGTGTAGAGAAGGAAGGTCTCCTAGGATGCTAGCTAGGGCTGTGGCGGAATAAGATGAGGGAGACAAGCGAGAAGGGCATATATTGGAGAATGGGGGGTTAGCAACGCTAAGAGGCGAAGTGCGACGAAAAGGGTCTTCCGCCCCAGAAGCGCCCTCAACTAACTCTCAAGACCCCTAACCCCTCCCCTTAAAAGCACTTCTTCTCTCGACCCCCTCCCCCCAATTTCCCCAACCCTTTAATCCTCGCTTACAACGGGGCCTCTCTCTCTCTCACTCTCTATCTCTCTCCGTCCCAATCCTATCCTCCTCTCTCTCTCTTCCCATCTCCTCCATTCCCTTTTTGCTTTCTTTCATTGCCTTCTTATTAACTTTCGCGTGGAGTTCATTTGGTAACGCTCCGGACTCGCGGCGGGTAATGTAACTCGAAACGACTTCCATCTATTTTTTCCACTCTCTCCCAAGTTTTTACCTCCTATTCCCACTACTCTGTTCTTTTCTCTTTTTGAGCGACACCCTCGCTGCTGATACAAGGAAACTCTTACCCTTAGCCCATCGCTAAAATTTGGGACCAACCTATGCAGGCCTCCCTCCTTTCCGAGAGCTCTCTTCCGTTTACGAGATGTTGGTATGTCGGCCAGGGCCACGTGAATATGTGCAGTAAGGTGGTAAAAAGTTTGCCCTTCACTAATTTTTGCCCAAGGGAATTGCTTATGACTCATTCTTACTCAAAAAGGTTTTAACCGATTTATTTTGTTTTAAGTGACATAGATGAATTTTATTTTCTCTACTATAAAATCAGGCAAAAGCTTTTTCGTACTGTAATATTCTGTAATTCGATTTTATTTCAGGATAAAATAAATTTAAAATATAAATAAATTTAAGTCATATTGATATTTATGTTTAAAGTGATACAGAATCCACAAAATCATTTTTAGAATATCCAATGTGTAAAAGCCTATGGCTGATTTTTCTATAGAGAGAAGTTAGCTTAATAAATGCAGATTCCTCTAGTCTCCGACATTAACGCTGTTTTCCTTGCATTCCACAGTTATCATCTCGTCCGCAGTGCTTCAAAAGAAAAAATACTTGATGGACGAAAGTGAAGTCACTTTTCGTTGGCTTTCGGTTGGTTTGAGCGAGTAATGATTAATTGTCACCCTCAATACTGGATGAGTGGAAACGGACCATAGTGAGTAAAATTGTCAAAAATTCAGTTTAGGATAACTCCAATTACGCGTACATATATTTTTATCTATTTTGTCGCTTCTGAGAAAATTGGTGGGTACCAAATAGTCATTTGGGCGCCAGCACTTACTGAGCTGAGCGTACTAAATATTATCTCGTGATATTTACAATTGTTTGGTTTTACGGATACTAATTATTCCATTTCCAGTTCAACTATCCTCGTTTCTCCTTTATTATATTTTAGATGCTCATTGCAAGATTTTATGCTGTATTTTACTAAACTTACATCTAAATATAATGTATTATTAAGTAAAAATGCTTCTTATAGCTTATTGCAAATTAATAAGCAGCCCTTTCCCTTCTCGTTTTTAGCAGTCCATTTTAGGAACTCAAGCGACTAAAATTGGTTGGACGACGTTTTTGGAGGAGTGGAATCTTACGGTTAATAACTCTCACATCCGCTAATTTGAACATTCACAAAAATGATAAATATATATACGAAGACGCTTTTCCAAATGCTGTGCCTTCAATCAAATTAACCAGCGTCAAATATTCTATGACGAGTAGATAACGTATACTATTTTTCCCTATCTACATAAAAAAACCAATAGGTAAATATTCCCAATTTCATGCAAGTATTGAAATAGTATCTGCTTCCATATCAGCTAAATACTAAAACATATTGATGTTGGTCGTGTATCTCTCCGTTTAAATCGGTACTCATGTCGTATCCATTTAAATTCTTTGTCGTCAATGCTTCTAAAAACTACAGTTTGCCATGCATTTGTTTTCCTTTTCCTTTCTTTTCTGGCATATACAGGGTTCAAATTTTTCCTCTACCTTCCAATTATTCTATTTTAATAATACTATTCCATAACTTCATAATAATTCTATTACATAATTGTTTAAACATAACATAGAGATAAATCATGCGCCCATATTTGGAATTCAAAAGGGCATTTTAATCCTCACTCATCTCAATTTGGCTCAGTGAAACCTACCATGCATGGTACCAGAAGGGAAAAGTTCCGCAAAGAGCCTAAAGTTGGTTCTTTTCCTTTGAGAATTTGCGACGTTAACAATCCTTTGGCAGAAAAGGTAAAAGTTAACTCCTTAACTGCGCAATCTCGACGAAACAGACCAAAGAGGCACGCTTGTGACTGCCATACTCTCCCTAATGATTATCGTCGAAGAAACAATGTACTGGAGATTGACGATCTACAATACGATCTAGAGATTAGAATAGTCTACTTACTCTCTCAATCGACCACTTCATCTTCGTTAAAGTATCTACAGCAAATTTATCTCGTCCCTCTATTCTTCAAAATTTTCATTTCAATCACAAAATGAAAACTTCGCCACTTTCTTGCTTGAATATCAAGGAAGGAATATCATCTTCGGCTACATCAGCCTTGGAATTACCTCAGGGATATTTCTACATTCAGAATTTGACACTAGCGACTCTGAAACCTGGCCTAGGTACTGGTATTCTTTCGAACCGAAAACTGGACAACCTTTGCCATAACCAGAGACCAAAAACTCCCGATAGAGCACCAGATAAGCAAAGGAATCAAGTTCAAACAATGAAAACTCGGATCACAAGGCATTCAGTATTTGGCCCTACACTTGGGTAAAAGGATGAAAACCTGTAATCAAACGAGAGATCTAAGGCAGCGCCATGGGAGTGAGCAAAAAAGCAAATGGTATCTGGTGGAGGAAGTTCGGATCGAATCTCACTGCAATGGGAGTCTGCTTATCTTCCTCCTCCCCCGTTATTTAAAGCGACGACGGCTCGTTGAGAAAAGTGAACCATCGACCTGAGTGCAGCCTCCATCCCGGACGAGGTCCATCGGATGCGTGGCCTCCAATCTCCTAGTGCGCACTCGGTTAAGATTGAAGTAAATCTGCAAGGTGCCCTCTGTTTCCCCTCTTCAGGCTTGCCAAGGCTGCTCTTTTACCTCCCTTCTTTTCCATAACTCTCCCCTATAAGCATTTCCTTTACCCATTCCATCCTCAGCTCTCCGCTAACCAGAAAAAAAACCTAATAACCTTAGTTTCGTTGTCGTCTCTCCAAACAGCACACAATTCCAATATACCGAAAAACCTTACTCTTCTCCCTCCTCCTCCTTCCCTCATCTCAAGCTCTCTCCACTCCCTCCCTGAAGTCCACCACCAATCGCCTTCATTGTCTTTCCTCCCACATGGGCTCTCCTCCCTCACCCCCACGCACCGCACTCCATTTCCCAACTATCGATTCCCTCCCGGACTCAAAATTGGGCGTTTTCGTTCTCCGTTAATTTAAGTGTCTTCCAGGCTAATTAAGAACTGAATCAACAGCACTGTATACACTTCCAACGAGTGATAATTGCGTCATTTTTCCATTTCTTCCTCCTTGTTTGCATTTCTTGTCCGCTGATAAGTGCTTTCTTGTTTCTTATTTCAAGCTCGCCACCTCTTTCCTCTTCCTTATTCTTCTCTATTCCTAGCAGGGCTAATATCAACTATCGTATTGAAATGTGACAAGAGTCCTTCCTCCATTAGTCAACATTGTATCAAAATCGCAATTCATCACCTGAGACTTGTTTATTTTTATCTATCACTTTTTCGTTAGTCTTTTCTCACTCAACCACTTCAGAAAATATAATTAAAGTGTGCTATTAGAATGAAGGAAATTTGCATTCAAAATCCCAATATGAAAAGAAAATAATTTCAATCCACAAATTTATTAGTATTTGAGGTATTAAGGGTGCTCCAACAGCAAATAGTCAGTTCGCACCGCTCACCTAGCTTAACACGGCTGATTTGAGCTTAATTGATACAATTTTATTCCATAAAAACTGTATTTTTACAGTCCATAATGACGTCCCGGTCATCATAATCGAATTAATTATAAACAGCTATATAAGTCATTCTGTTGAAGGTATATTCTGACTCGGCTAAGTCAAAAGGATCATCATCTGGAAAGTGTCCGTGAACGTCCGTGATCAGGTGGTGTCTCACGGTGAGGGGAGAGTCGCAACCAACCAGGGAGGTGGAATTTTCGGCTTAAAACTATTGCTTTTGGGGAGGCATAAATGAAATTTTGATTATTGGGTAGAATGTACTCCTTATCATATCTACTGACGATCTATGATTACGACGAGTGCCAATTGGTTATTAAAATACGGAGAAGCATAACGTGAGATGGGACTGGCAAGGGTCATTACATTGTAATGATCCATTGTGTCCCTCTTTTTTTATGAATATACTACACCTTCCTGTTCAACTTCATGAAACACATTATTGAGATTAATTATTTTTACAAGAAAAGATTTTGACTCAATAAAAACTTGAGAGTTTCTACTAATACTTCCGTAAATTCAAGGTTGGCATTTTCACGCTTCATTTCAAGGTTGGCATTTTTTTTGGCACGTAAATAAGGTTGGCATTTTCATAAAATTGGAATTGGCACAGTATATTCTTTATATTCTTTTCATCACCTTACAATGTGAATATATCACATAGAGAACATTTTTCAGGCTCTGAAATTAAACTTTTGGGTGAAATTTAAAGGTAATATATATAGATTTATTTTAGAAATTACTGTAACCCGAGTATTTTCATAGGTGAGAAAACGTGTCGGGAACAAATGCAAGCTCGTGATCTGATAACATAGACATAATTATGCATATTAAACTGCTGCAATGACTTTCAATACGGTAGATTTGAAGCAGCTGGAGATGTTTACGGTCTATTAGTTCATGCCGTCCAATTAATAGGGAGTGATTGTTAAACAGAGACCAACAAATTATCCTGTGGGAGTAAGCGATCGTTCAAATTTAGCCACCAGCTTGCGTAATATGATGTTATATATGAGCATCAACTTTCACACATTGGATGCGGAGTATATCATAAAATCTCCATCTCTCCTTTCAATGAGCCACTGAGGAACGTAAAAATTTCGTGGTCTCGAAATTTTTAAGTTTCTCAATTGGTTCAGCAAAATGCTATTCCAAAGGTTAGAAAGTCGACGATCGCAAGCAACGAGAATCTCACCGGGATATATCCGGGAGCACTCGATAGACAGTGAATGAATCCAACGTCGGACTGTATCGAGCCACTTCTTTCTATCTTTGGAAGCTCGCTGCGTATTTTCGTAATCGAAGAGAAGACTTAGTACAGCGGAGTTTCCAGAGTTTCCTGTTTACTAGGCCACACACCTTACACGCGTATTCTAAAACTTCAGTCAACATTCAGTTAACGAAAAGGCTACTTAACCTTGAACCAAATGCTAACCAGAAGTTATAAAAATTGGGTCTTAGAAATTAAACAATCAAGTATTTTTTGTAAAAAAATGAGATCATGTAAAGAAAAATGAGGAAAGTTCAAAGGCCAGTCTCCAATCACCCAATTCCCCTCAAAAGTCCCTCTCCCACTCTTCCTACAGACCCACCTTTTAAATCCTCTTCTCGAGACTTTTCTTCCTTGCCCAAGCAAAGGAAAGGAGATAACGTGATGCCCAACGTCCGAAATCTCATTTCTGAAAACGACTGGGATGTAGGAAATCATTCCGCGCCTTTTATCGAGCACTTTTCTTCGGGTTGGTTCAATCGAATGAACTAGATCCTCCTCACTGGGCATCACTCACAAAGGCCGTGCCGGCTGCCTCCTCCCACCTCCTTACCCTCTCCTCCCGTAGGGATCTCCGCCTCCGACCCCTCTCCCGCCGCCGCAAACACTTCCACGCACGCTGTCTTTCTACCCCAGAAGCCTTTTTGTCCAATACCATTTCTTACATCTCCGTTCTTCAGGTCATTCCATTCCAACTTTAAAATGAGAAAATTAATATCAATATTGTCACCTAGGATTGTGAAAACTCAACAAAACGTCGATCTTTTCACTATTCCTATCCGCCAAGTCCCTCAGATATCAAATTAAACATTAAATATTTGAACGTCAGAACAAGATTCACTCATAGTTTGACCTAGATGGACAAATTGGTGGAAATTAGTGCTTTATTATTCAATAAATAATGGAATGAAAATGTATTACAAACATTTAATGATGGCTTTTACAGAATTAATTATGTCTCATTACTTCAATGATCATTATTGTTTTACGATACGCTAATTTTCAAACATAAAGGTAGAGTAGGGTAGGTACTCATAATATATAAAATATGCTCTAATGCTTTTAAAAAAACTATGGCTAAACATTTTCTGCGGTATAACTTGAGGGAATAATTTCTATCAGCACCACGCCTAAATATTGCAGTTGCTCACATAAATGTCATTTAACATAAAATATCAACCCTCTAAATCATTTCCTTTCCTAGCGTCGCATGCTATGTAAGTGTCTCATTGAGGTGGTCCTTATTTATATACAAATCATGAAGAACGAGCAAATGAAAATCTCAACATTGGATGCGTTTCTAGGAAAAGAGAAAATTGAAAAAAAAACTGCTACGCATATATTTCTATTGCAAAAGGTAAACGAAATTTAAGTTCCTGCGGCACTTGATGAACTGTTTGAGATTATGTACACTACTCTTTCGGTAATGATCTCCCTCAGAGGCGATGAGTTATTTCTAATCAGTCATGGGGAGAGAAGGTAATACCGGGATGTATTCTTGGGCTGATCTAATGATTACAACATAAAGACAATAAAAATGCTTCAAAGTTAACCACATGATTACCGGCGAAAGCACAATCAAAGATATGAAAAACGAGAGGTATAATTCTTTTATATTAATTTCAATTCAACTGGAGGAGCTCTGTAAATTTTTTTGCCACTCTATCCAAGTAAAAAAACTTGTTCACTTTAAATTAAGATCTTAATTCGCTAAAATATGAAGGATAAGGTTAAATAAATCAATTATTGTTTAAATTTTAGGGAACATATTTTCATTTAAAAAAGCATCAAATTGACTAGATTTTTCAAATTTTAAGGTCATTTTATTTTAAGCTGCTTTTAATGCTGGAAACTAAAGTGCAGCATGTACTGAAACGGAGCTTCATGAGGTAGGTATTCAATATAACGGAAAACGGTTTCATCGGCCTTCCAAAGTTTCAAAGCAATTTGACTCTATTCCATTCTCTCGATATTAACACACCGACAAACAAACTCCTTTCATTTAGTGAAACAGAAATGAAGATTAAAATCAAAAAAAGAAGCGTTTAAATAATTCATGACAGAGAAAGAGAGAGAGTCGAATGATGAAATAGACAATATGATGGTAGAATGTATGGCGTGGGAGGAAGAGAAAGACCTCCAAAGTCATCGGTGAAAAAAGTAGGAAAGACTCTAAAGAGGGGGAATATTAGGAGTCTTAATGATATGAGAGCGTGTATGAAGCAATGCATGAGTAAAAAAGAATCGTAAATTGTTCTTAAGAATAGGGCATTATGTATTTGGCGAAGAGTGATAAATTAAGGGTCCCCTTTTTCTGGGACCAAGAGCTATAATAAAATTCTATGGCTTTGCCCACTCCGAAAGTGACTGAAGAAAAGAGCTTTGTCTTCATCAAACCAGTGTGTTTTAGATATATCTACGGTAGTTGGTTTTCCTGAAGTTATATCTAAGTCATTAAACGATTAGCCTCTATTATCGTTGTGACAACAAAGTAAGGAAGTACACTCCAGAGTTAGACTCTAAAGCTTAAAGACTTCCAAGTGATGGCATTCCAACGAGATTGGATTTGAATTTATATTCAAGCATAAGCTCACTCCCATTTCATAACACACTCATAAACTCACCAATAAATATTATCATTATTTATAATGAGAATTTTTAAATAGACTATTTGTTATAACAATATCATAGTGACCTTAGCAATTAGAGCTCACGAAAATGTATTAATCGTAATTAACTAGCATATGGATATTATTTCACCAGTTTACGTAGAGCTAAAGATTTCTCAAAACCAAATAAGTGCCAATAACGATAATTTTTTCGCATATATGAGCCTTATATTTGTGCTATTCTACCCTAAAGAAAATAATATCCAAGATGGCTTTGACTCATTGGTATTACCCACAATAACGCACTTAAATTTAGTTCTCAGCAAGTAACAGGTTCATTGGAACACATCCGATGATAGAGTACTGGCAAAGCTATGAAAAGTTTTCGCCTTCTCTCACGGTTTTCGTAATTAACAATGACGAAACACCAAATGCAGAAGACAAGATTTAATGAAGTTGTAAATGAAATGTGGTGATGAGAAAATTTGCGACTTCCAGGCAATGATTGAGTGTATTTGCTAATATAAATTTTATTAAACGTGATTTTCAGATATTTGAGGGAAATATTTATTACTTGACCGTCCTTGACTAAATCAAAGTTGTTAATTTAAATGATATGCAAAACGCAGTAACCAAAATTTTGTTATCAGATATTTTTCGTGAAATTGGTGGGTGTAGATGTTATCTCAATTGATCACAGTGTAATTATGAAACAACGTTAGTGATCAAAGTTCGATAATGTTATGACCTTGTGAGTTAAATTATTGTAAATACAACGTCGATTATGGCACAAGGTTGAACTGGTTAGTAAGACCAGTTAAAAATTGTATAAGCGTAATAGGAATAAAAATATTTCATCGGATCCCAATTTACATTAGTATAAAAAACACACAACCCTTCAGAAAAATAGAATCGTTCCCTGCCCAAGATTTCGAACTAATTACCTGGATCTTGAATCAATTACGAATTTAAAAAAATGAGTTAATACAACGACCAGCAAATATATACATGCGGAGAAAAAGTAACAACGCACTGAATATATCAAGGATATCTTTTCACGAAAACTTAACATGACAATTTCAGACATGTTCATGAAATTGCTGAGAGCAATATTTTTCAAAGAAAAACGTCTTTCATAGAATTTTTCCACGTAATATGACTCCTAAAACGAAATGTCGACAGATAGAAAGTCAAAATTTATGTTACAACCATATCCCTCTCTTTTACTTCTCATCCTTTAGAGTTTAATCAAATAAATAAAAATAAGACGAAAAATAAACTTTCTCATGACTGAGCAAACGTTAACACCGGATTCGTATGCAAAAAATCTTTAGCACTCCCGTCAAACAATGTCTTTAGACTAAAAGAAGTAAATATTATGCTAATTTACAAGGGTCTAGATCTCCAATTCCCTTGGGTACTGCGGAAAAGCAATTCAATTCCTTCCATTTCCTCATCCCGCGGAAATTTCATGCAGCCCCTCTCGCTCGCTCATTCCCTAGGTCGCTTCTGTTTCTTCCAGTGTTCCCAAAACTTCTTACCCCCAATCTACCTTTCGCCCTCACCCCTCCCCCCCCCCTCGCCCTCATTCCCCATACTCAAACCTCGCCTCCACAACCCCCCTCCCCCTCTTCCCCAAAACTCACTCACTCGGCCCTCAAGCTCCAGCGTCTTCTCGCTCGGCATTACTAACGAACCCCAACCAACCCTTTCACCCTTTCTCCACCTCAACCTCCCCCCCTGCGGACCCATTTTCTTATCTTTGCTCCTTGTTGTTACCTTTTTAAGTCACGAACACAAGGCGCAGAACGTGCAGTAGGTGATCACCACGCTTTCTTTCTTTTTTCATAGATCAGCATATAGCGTGAAATATGTAAAAGTAAATATTCTAAAATGGGTCTAATATTTGATTAAATCCAAAGAAGCATCATATGCGTACGTATTACAAATCAATAATCTCGTTTTTTAAGAGAATTTGTTATTTTTCAATGGAAATTTTCTGAATTGTTTCTCCATTACTCTTTGTTTTTCGATTAACGGCATATTTCGTCGATGACAACTTTCCAAAGCATTTTCATTGTTCATCAATTCAAAAAAAGTTCTACGATGACGCTTTTTTTATGTAGATTTTTTGTGACATTTGCTCGTCTTTCAAAATCATTACCTTTGTACAACATTTAACTAACATTTATGTAACTCGTATCACACGAAAATTTTCCGTTTCAAGTTACACCCGTAATTTATACCTCAGAAAACACATCAGATACACTCGTCTTTTTATTATAACTACCACTACACGTAAACCCTGGAAATTACATTTTAACTATCCGAATTAAGGTATTCATGACTACTGTTTACCTACTCTTAGGGCGATTAAGTTCCTTTCTGCTACCTCCACCGTCCCAGTAAATCACACTACTTCTCGAAGGCATTGCTAACAAAAGATCCATACAAGAAGAAACAACACATCGCTACAAATATGATGTAACCTTCTATGAGGCATGCAAATTCTCAGATTACATATCCGCCAATATTAATTCCCCTCTAAGATGAAATGGCAATCGATTGGTGAAACACAAAGTATACGGTAAGTAGACCTCCACCTAAGCTTTTCAACGACTAGTACCGCAACTTCTGACTAGCTTGAATATAACCAGATGTCAGGCATTCGAATTAACTGAGGCTATAGAGACGAAAAACAGTCAGATGGTGTCTTTTTAAGTTTTCTATAATGCTGATGAACATGCCTGGTTAGAATCTTGTATCTTAAATCAAAATAAATTAATCCCTTCCAAATTGAGATGACGGGACTTTCTTAACCCTTGACTACTATCGCGGGGTTTTCCACGTACACACTATCTTCGGGTCATTTTTTGATCCTATTGTTTGAACGGCTCGTAAACGACAACCGTGACCCGCACAGTCTCAAGTTCAGCTGGCTTGCTCCTCCCTCTCCCCAAGGATTACACTGTAGCCACGGTTGCTGCGAGCGACCGTTTTACCACTACGAAAAGAGAACAAATTACGCCGGGTGAAACAGACCCGACGACAGCAGTTAAGGGTTAAAATAGTTTCCCCATGTCATTCATTGCAAAAACTAATAGTTCAGCTTGATTACCTAAGGGTTATTCCATTGAGGTGGTAAAAAAAGAATAAGCGGGCAGATAGCTCTCCGGGCAAGGTCGCGGATGGAACTGAAATAGGCTGTTTTCTTCTCCGAAGTTATTACTTACGAGCAACATTGCCATTAGTGGAGTATCAACTATCCAAGTCCCGATTTACCGAGATTCCGTATCATCCGACACAAGATTTAGTAATATCATCCTATCCTTAATCCAGTTACCCATGCACTTCAATTTTTTGTTACTTTATCATATTTCCTTGCAAATATTTTTTTTCATTTGACAATAAATAGGAGTATATCATCCCTGAAGATATTTAGCTGCAGAGATAATTATATGCAATCGAAGAGCCAAAAATTGCTTCTTAACTGCTGAGATTTTATAGTGGAAAATATGAATATTTTGTCTGAAGAAGTTATTTCTTCAAAGAGACTTTTTTTCGGTGTATATACACGTCGCAATACACGAGGCATGAAAACAGTGTATATAGTACGTATGCAAGACGACCCTTCCATATTATCCGAGTTTGCGATTTTCCAAAGTTGCCAAGGTCCACATATACTATGGTAATCAAGATCCCTGTGTACTTTCTCCTCTTTCTCTTCTATCCAATGAATAGGGTAGGATTTTTATGGGAAATTGCTTCTCTCCAATTCCCTTTGTTGTGTTCTTTCTTCACTCCATTTGTCCTCACAGTCTGAATCATTTTCAACCTATTTTTATTCCATAAATAGTAGACCGTTTCTCCATTATTATTTTCCTCCACTACCTCTTGTCTCTAGCTGCCTCCATCCACCTAATCTACTTCTGGCGGACTTCTTCAGGTAACTTTCTCTCAACCGCTGCCATATTCAGTTCCATTTTGTTTGTCCTCTCTTCCCTCCCTTGTGTTTCCTCAACCATTCTACAAGACCAAGTCTCAAGCACCTCTAATCTAATTTCATACTTTCTCCCGAGGGTCCAAAGTCCCTCCACCGCGTAAGGCAACGCTGCATATTAAGCTCCTCTCAAATCTTTCCCTAACTTCTTTACCCAATATTCTAGTCATTATTTCCCTACTGTTGCAACAAGTTTAAACTGATAACAGGGTATGATACAGGAGCGCTAACACTTGTTTTGCAGTAATGCGTGATACATTCCAAAAACAAGCCAATGAACATATTTCAAAAGAAAACACAAGTAGTAAGATGTGTAGATAGAACTGCGGCGTGCATAATGTAGGTTGTATAGATCATTTTTATAAGTAGAGCAGAGTTGAAATATTTCGAGCCAAAGATCAGAAAACCCACCTTCTGATCATATCAGTCCAAATACTCCATCAAATGCATTCAAGCCATTTTGAAATGATAGCTCAAAGTTAAACAAGTGACGACGCCGAGGCCTTGAGTATTTAAGGAAGTGTAGTACGAAAACTTTTAATTTCACTAAATTACGTACTCAAGTCATTCCTTTTATATATCGATGCGACGTCGATAGCAGAGCCGCATCCAGTTTTCTGTAGACCCTTAATGATTTTCAATTGTGTACTTTATAACCTTTTAAGTAATCGATGTCCAAAACTATCTACATTATTCGGCACATTGTTATCGAAACAATATAAGTAAAATGTCATTTTCATTATAACACGACTGCAATATTAGAGGGCACTTCATTAATTTCATTTTTTTCGTAGAGCAGAATTTGGTATCCAGCTTTCTTCAAATGATTATTACTCTAAGAATGTACTCGCCAATCTTTGAATCCGATTCTGAAGGAAAATAACATTTTCAATAAATTATTCCCAGTAAATAAATAGTTTTTCTAAAAACAACTATCGTATTTTCCTGTATTTAGCATAGAAAATAAAATATCGATACTATGAAAATTGTAAAAATTAATAAAAAACAATTTATAAGTAAAACTTGAACATAATCTTCTCAAAATAATTTTTTCTTTTTGTCCAATCCTCATAACTTTTCTTTTTTCCAAATGTATTCTATCGTAGGCTTGTAGCTTTTCGTAGCGCTGTAGCTAACATTCCTAATTGATTACACAGCAAGGACGGACAGCGTCAGATGGACTTCGGATTGGAAAAGAGCCGTAGGGCCTGCATCCGAGGGTAACGAATGATTGGCCGCGGAGCCGAAATGTCGCGGAGAGGGTGACGACGGAATATGAACGTATGACTGGAACGGCGGAGAGAAAGACATAAAACAGGGTGGAAAGAGAGGATGGGGTGGGAAGCGGGATAAAACCACCATCTCGTGCTGGCACTGAAGAGGTTCCTCCGTGAAATAGCTGTCATTAACTGTCATTTAAATAATATTCTGGCTGCTTCTAGGAAAGTGTTTTTAGTTGGAGCTTTATCCATCCTATTTTTTACGATAATCCGACTTGAAGTAAAATGGTGCTTTATGTGAGAATAAGGAGACATTAGGGATTAGGTGCTTTTTCTCAATTACAAATGTCACTCTCGCAAAATAAACTTCTATGAAATGCAAATTCTCCCAGAGGAATGAATGGTGATAATATCAAGGTTCTAATTTATGTTCTTTTTTAAGTAATTTGCCAATAGCTGTAGAAACCGGTGCAAAAATGCTCAAGTACACTGGAGATTACGCTGACTGGCACTTACCTCCTGGGAAAGTGTTTGCTACAATATACTCGTGGAGTTAACAGCAGCTTTTCCTTCTGGATTTTTATTTCTAAAGGACAAAATATTTCATCGGTTAATTCAGTGATTTTTTAAATCAATTATAACGAAAAGGTGGAGTCCAGTCATTGTTTTGACTCACACAGGACGTGTGAGTCAAAACACTGACTGAAAGGGAGGCACATCCAACTCATCTTCTCTCCATGAAAAACCCTCCACGGCATCCAATCCCCACCCTCTTTGCGCTCTATCGGCACGCTTCGAATCCACCTTCAATAAGGCACCTAAGAAATCTTCATCGGCGATGGATAGACCTAACTCGTTGGGTTGGTTTCTCAATCTTGCTCTCAATCACCTAATCTTGCTCACTTTATTCCTATTTGGAGAGGACTTCAAACCGATTTTATTCAAGTCCACTCCAGTTTCACTCCACGTCGAACCTATCAAGCAAGATGTTTCACAAACTTCGAAGGTTAAGGTCGTTTTGCCAGCCACTCCCAGGCAGGGACAGCAGCACTCGAGGCGAAGAGAAGGTTCAACCTTGCAAATTTGAGTCAACAATCGAGCGGGAACCAGATATTCCTAACATCCCGGGAACTACTTTGTTTTCCCCCAACAGTAAGCTCCATAAGTAGGTACTTTATTGATCCAATTTCCTTTCCAGCTTTGGCCATCAAAATTTGGAACCGTAAGAAAATGTTAATCACAGTATTCCACCGAGGTTTTCAACGTAAAACATTTGAGGAATTACCCTTACATAATTATAAGGGCCAAAACAAACATTTTTTCCGTGAATGAATCGCATGCATATTAGATGGGAAAATATTATTTCCTCCAAGTCTCATCATTTCTCGCTCTGAACACCATTTAATTTCGTTTGATTTCAAAATCAAATAGAGAGGTATGGTTTTGTCGTTCATATCATAAACAGAAAATGTTTTACTAATAGAAGATAGGATATCAATAAAATTAAATTTAAGTGATTATACGTTTAAGCGATTATACGATTTAAGTTATTATATATAAATGATACGGCGAAGCGACCTCGACACGTTGGGTGCTGGGATCATCCATGAGTGACACACACAGTCCAAGTTAACGGCGTGTGTCTTGCAAGAACTTCGGCAGTCAGGCATTCAAAAGGCAAAATTTAAATTTTAGGAGCTGAGAAATGGCAAAAAATTTTATTCGCACTCAATGGGCGTACAAGATTTCGAAAAAATATAGGACAAAGGACGGTGTAGAACGGGTATGCACGGTAGAGACATTATCCTTCGGCCATGGCAACGCCCCTGATCCTCTCCCTCACATCCCCGGCACATGAAAGTCCTCTTGTTGTGGGAGGAAGGCTCCACCCCTTCTCCCCCTACCACTGCCCCTCCGGAAAGCGCCCACGCTGCCATCTATACAGCCATTCCGGGAACGCGAGGGCGGATTGAGGGGGGACAGAGCAGAAAGGGTGGATGGCATATTACGGGAACCTCTTGTGAGCGGTAGAAGGAGAAGGTGGAAGGAATAGAGAAGGGATTTGAGGAATGCGGAGGATGGACGGGATATAAGCCGGGCGAACGGTTGCGAGGCCAAGGAAGATGCTCTTTCACTCTCAAAGGAGGAGAAGGAGAGGAATCGCGAGTGTGGATACTTTTCGAGAAGAGAGAGAGAGCTTTAAAAGGTCCTCCTAAACCTAATGCCTTCCATTTCCATCCCTCACATGAGGAGTCCGTTTTTCTTTTCTCAGCGATCCACAAAAGAAAACCGATCCGAATCCGCATAATTGCAGGGACGCCATACCAAACAGGAACTTGATCTATTCGCATTTACGCTGGTTCATTATCATGAATATGCTTTTCGAGGAAGAATCGAGAGGAAACACCTGAAGAATTGAGAAAAGATCTATGTCCTTACTGCAGCCGGAATCTGAGACGTGTCAAGAAAATCTCTCATATGGGTGCAAACATTATCTTACCAACCCTGATTAAAGTGGTAATTGTGTAACGTAATGAAACGTCAATTTCATAGGTTAGAAATAATGATAAACCCGTAATTATTTTTAAAAATTGAATATATATGCTAGGGTGAGCCTCAATTTTTCAATATTCGAAATTTGAAGCGAGCGCCTATTAAGGGTGTTCCAAAGTGGTTGAGATGAAACTTCAAAAAATATTTTTCGAACCAATTATCATTTAATGCTCGCTCCAGGCAGGCAAATAGCTTTTAGAAATAGAACCACGCCGTGGCTTACTACAGAAATCGCTCTGAGGGAAAAAGTATGTATGTATATTTATCCTGAAAAGCTCAGAACTCGTAGTATGTGGCCTTTTTTATGAGCATCTAGTCCGCTCACGTAGCGCCGTAAAATATAAATGGTCAGCCCGGGCGCCAATATGTACTCGCAGAGAAGGTATCAATTTATACGTCCTCCGCCATCACTACCGATAAAAGACTCCGATGAGACGGGGGCCAACGTTTCAACCTTTCAGGCAATTACCATGCGAAGGAAATAATCCAATGAAAAATTTAATTATAAAATGAGCCAACAAGATTATTGTGACGAGTAATTGTGTAGCGGTAAGTGATATTTCAAAGTGATCATTGATTTATATTGGTGGTGTGTATGAAAGGAAATTGATGACGTGACGGCAATCGTTTCGCAAACAATGCCGAAGCCTTGGATCTATGATACATCTACAAATCTAATCAATATGCCAAATTTAAAATCTTCAAATCACGAAATCGTCTTGCTCTGTCCTCTACCCAACGGCAAACCACCGATTCCATCATATCTACATACTACCCTGCAAGCCGCCTCATTGGCCAGAGACAGGGGGTGTTAGGACACCAACCGTGTTAAGAAGAGGAGAAGGTTGTGGGGAGGTGAAATCGTGAGTGAGTGAGTGTATGGTGGGGTAAAGTGGGGAGAGTAAAATGTTTGGACGGGAGCTCAGTTTTTACTCTGCACGTAAATTATGTTGCGTGGGAGGAACGAATTTTTTTCCTATCTGTTCAGCAATATATCTCTCTCATTTCATCGCTTCCATCGGACCAAGATATTTAGTCCGGCGTCAAAATTATATTCTCTGTGTTATTCTAAAACACACCAGCTCTGATTTTCTCAAGCAATCTTAGCCTAGCGAGTATCTCCGAGTTTCAAGGGGCTCCCAATCGACTGCCTCCAAAATCTGTGAAACACTATATGTTCGCTCGAAGCAGTTTTTAAAGAACCGCGCAGCTTTTGCTATGTATCCTGATTATTTTTTTATTAAATACTCCTGTTCAGGGTCCCACATACTTGTGTTGTATTCAAGGCGTAGCCTAACTCTAGCTAACAAGCAACGGTGCCAATAGACGACCGAGATTCGCAAAGATAAACCCAATGCATTGGAACCACGGCAAGGGAAACGGACGAAGCAACTACGCTGTGAACTAAACCTAAGTTTCGCTCAGAGGGAGAAAATATCTCTGTCGAGAATAACAAGAATAGACACCGTGCTAACACGATACATGAACCCACGTTGGTTCATGCATGAATGTGAGAATGAACGGGATTAGAACAAGGGCTATAATTTCCTGGCCTCGCATGCATTCACGCATTCGCCGAAGATGATGTGGTTACATGATAAAGTTTTGATTGGACATGCATTCAAGAATGAACTAGTGAAGTCTCACTCATCGTTTAGCCGGACCTTTTAGCTTAGCGCGTCAATGTTTCAAACATAAGGGTTTGAAACATTGACGCGCTAAGTTAAAAGTTTGAAAGGAGATGAAGTGTGCCTTCATGTATAATAATATTTTCAGCTCATGAGAGCAGAAACGTGGAACTTATGATTGTTAAACTGCTTATAAGTTTAAATAAGGAGCTTATCGAATATCATTGAATATATCGGCAAATATCGAAGCTTATATTAATCGAGCCATGTAAAATATTATATATTATACCACACATAGTACCATATATTATATTATACTTTCGTTTTATGGATTGTATTTTTAATTCCCAAAGTTTGGTGGCATATCTTTGCAGACGGAAAGGGAAAAATATATATGAACTTTACACATTCAAGGTGTATAGGAACCGGTAATTTTTTATATCACCCGGGGTTGATGACGAAGTTCTGACAACCTCTTCCGTGATGAACGAAAGTTCACTGATTAATTGAAGTATAATAATCAGACATAACCCTCGAGAATACAGGAAGAAGCGTTCAAGCCTACAGCGAAGTGAAAAGAGATACTCCATTAGCAAGCAAATAGGAATTATATAATTAACAAATACGAGACAAAAACAACCCTATAGAATTTGTTTTCGAGCAAATTCTTTCTTAGTGCGTCCCTTCATCATTATCAAAATTTAATGACGTTCATGTATTCAGCATCTAATGTTTTTGTCATTTGTAGTATGGGGAGTGCGTTTATGACTAAATGACTCAGTCAGTCAGTCAAACCGGACAACTTTATTTATAAACCAGATTTTTAAAAATTAATTTTTCCCAAAAACCTTTGCAAGAATGCTTATTTTCCTGATGTAACTTTAGATAAATTTACAGCAACCTCAAAAACACATGAAAAATGTCCATAAAAATCCTACAATTCTTTAATGCTCTATCCATCTTTTGCTGATTATTTCGTTCTGTGTGCAGGATAAACCTCTGAATTCAGAGACGTAGTCAAGTATAGTTATACCCGGGCCAGAATATTTTTCAAAAAGATGAGTCACAGTGAATAAGACAATGGGTCGATATTTAGAACATTGTAGTCAGTGTAACTGGTTTCACCGGTGCTTTGCTGAGCATCAAAAGGTGATCCATCATCATTAGCCTCTCTTTTCTCTTCTGGTTACTTTTCACGCGTAAATGCGACGGGTTATTTTCTCCAGCCTCCGCTCATCTCGAGTGGCGACAAATGAGGTCAACACGAGAGCATTAGCGCGAGAACTTTTGAGAGCAATGAGTGATGGGACAGCGGCTTTTTAGTCGGGAAACTTCCAATCTCGTGTGAAAGAGTTACGGATTAGCTAGGCACGTGGCTAAATATCTTCATCGCGCAGCACATTAACGCAGCGTAACTTTTCATCATGTCCCTTGCTCTTCTGCGACGCATTGGTAAAGTTTCGGAGATATATTACGCTTCACTTCCCTGCTGTAAAAGAAGGCCACACACTCAGGGAAAATAATAATTATGTACCGTTCTTCTATCCATTGCAAGCTTTAATCAATCTATGTAGAGATTTCTTTTCAGTCGTAACGGTCGCGCCCAGTATCAATTTCTCCATGCCTCTCTATTCTGCTCGTGGGCTTTACCTAACTTTTCCACATCTATCGCCCTCTTACTCTCTGTTTGTTGGTCGTCTTCCCCTCTATATTTTTTAGTTATTCATTCATTTACATTCAGGCATTCAATTACAAAACTTATGAAATTCCGTACTCTGGCATTCTCATCATATGTCTATACTGCATTAGTTTATATTCTATGCTTTCAGTTAATGTCCATTGTGCAACAATTCATTTCTTAAGGTCACTATCTGAAACATTATCCTTGGGTTTTAAGCCATAGTATCCCACTCAAAGTAACCATTTTCGACCGCGTTCACCCTTCTTTTCATATCCCCTTTAATCGTTCATATTTACAAGCCATAGGTCACATAACTATCTATCACTTATGTAAACGCACTCTTATATTTGTGAAATATTTTGCTCTAAAGCATTTTTGTAGCTTTTTCTCATTCCATTTTTCATAGGATGTCACCATTGCCTTAATACTTCCATCCAAGAGCTCACCCAGATAGTTGAATCCAGTTGTTTTATTCGTGTTTCTAGCTATTGAGGTAATGTATTTTCCATTTTGTCCCATGGCCATGGACTGAGTTCCGCTTATTCATTTCCAGACACCTATCTGTGTACTTTTCGACAGGCTTCCTTATCACGTCATTATATAAGTGATGATTTTCGGTGGAGATTTCAACCTCCCGGCTATAAGTTGGAAAACCAATAGCATTGAAACAAGTTCAAGGAAGCGCAATATAAGTGAGGCCTTACTTAATACACTTTTACACCACTCTCTTACTCAAGTAGCAAACGAGCCTACGAGAGATAATAAAATAATAGATCTTTAGCCGTTAGTCACGCTACAATGATTGAATACGTCGATATTCTCGAAATCATAAGTGATCATAAAGTAATTTTTACGACTTTGAAAACAACAGTAGAGTCCACTATAAAATCTAGACGTAAAGTCTACCTATTTGAAAAATGCGATTACATAAAATTTGGAGAGACGTTAGAAGCTTCATTCACGAAATTCGTAGCCACAATGAAGGACGAGAGCACCGAAGTATCATGGAGATATTTTTTTGAAATAATACGTAAAGGAATCGATGAATATATTCCATACAAATTCAAACGGGTGAGTAAAGAACCTCGTTGGTATAACCGCGAAGTAAGGCGAGAGCTCAGGAGACAAAGGCAATTACACAACCGATACGAAAATTCTATTCAGTCAGATAACAAAACAATGGAACTTGTGGAGAGAGAAATGTACGTTGCCAAACGCTCAAAAACGAAGACAATCATGCACAACAGTCTAAAAAACTTCTGGAAAAAATCCTAGGTGAATTACTAGATAAAAACCCCAAGTCATTCTGGTCTTACGCGAGAGAGCTTCAGGGCGAATCTTCGACAGTGGTCTTTATTGGACACAAACGGCATTGTGGTCACCAAAAGCATCGATAAATCCAACTTATTCAACAACTAATTCAAAAGTGTATTCATTAAGGATAACACAATGCACAATTTAGGCATTCATATTTTTAACGAGCCGATGGCTGACATAGCAATTCAACGTGATGGAATAATTTAACAACTGCGTTTGATTAAAAGTAACAAGTCCCCAGGTCCAGAAGGAATACCTGCACGCGTGCTCAAGGAGTTTGTGCCAAATACTGCATCATTCTTAGGAATTATATTTTGCAAATCATTATCCGAAGGCAAGGTACCCCAAGACTGGAAAATAGCCACCATCACACCGATATTTAAAAAAGGAAATAGAAGTGACCCAGGAAAATACCGGCCTATATTGTTAACATCACTTTTATGCAAGATCCTCGAACACATTGTCGTTAGTAATATTATGACATTCTTGGATCATCTTAACCTCTTACACAGCAGTCAGCACGGCTTCCGTAAGGGCAGGTCCTGCGAAACACAGCTTGCTCTCTTCCTTCATGATATCCTAAAATCAGGTGAATCGATTAAACAATTCGACGCGATATTCCTTGATTTCAAGAAGGCATTCAACAAGGCTCCTCACAAAAAAACTCATATATAAATTGCATTCATACGGAGTTAATAAAAAATGGTGAATTGTGTAAGGGACTTTCTCAGGGATCGAAAACAAAAAGTAGTTATTGATGGTTTTAGCTCTGATATGGTCGAAGGTGACCTAACACCCCCTGCCACACGCCCATGCGGCGGCTCAAAGGGTAGTATGTACATGTAGATTCATATAACTTCCATTCTCTGTCAGCGCGACCTCATCATCCGCAAAAAGTAAAGTGTATTCATTATGCATTTAATAAATCTGCAAATCCAAAAGTTATCTCCCCAAGAGAGAAAACCTACGTCCTGAGTACCCAGGACAGAGATGGAGGATGGCTAAAACTAGTCACCAATGTCTCTCCACTGTCTATATTGGTAATAAGCGCATAACATTTCATCCTTTTCACCTGTATATACTCTGGTCTGGTATTGGATTTTAAAGGCACTCTGTACACACCACACGTTCCTTTCGCATGCCAACCAACGTCTAAAGACGGCAAGGGGTACGAGCGAGAGAATCTAGAAAAAATGATGAAAATGATTCAAGGAAAAAATTCTTGATGATCCGTTTAAGGACTATTCACGTGCATACTGTTTTTAGACTTTTATAACTGAAGCCATCCATTGATGGTTCCAGTGCTAATTCATATATTACTCTGGATATGGAATTCCAAAGCACATGGACCAATATAATTATTCCAACCAAAAATCTCTAGCAGATATGCCTCCTAAACTCAAAAAATGTTATATACTGGGTGAGTTCAGGCGTGATTTTGTGTAAATTAATAATAACGCATTGATGTGACACAGTGGCGTCATCCTTAGGTAGATAATGTTTTTGTGTAGAAACGCCTTTGCGTAGAAACTAGCGGTACCTTTTCAATAATAAATTGTGGACACATATCAAATGTTAATTTCGTCGATCATAATTAAAACCCTCTGTATTTTTTTCTACAAAATTTCACGACGTGATGCTTGGCCAATTCAAGAAAATAAATCTTAAAAATTGGAGAAGGAATCTTTTCATCTTGTACGATGAAATTTTTCTTCATGCATGATCCACCACTAGAATTTCATGTGATACACTTCTGGTGAATTAAAAACGTTAACCTAAGCCAGGCTGTAATTCCCGTCTTTCATTCAGTTCTTGATTTTGCTCGATTAATTGCACAAACATATAAAATCAGCTCATATGTATTAGAAATGTTAGTTGCTAATTTTGTTTATTTCACCTTTAGCTTTAATTACGCCATCTACGCGATACATCTTCCTTCATAAAATTAGTAGTTCCATTGATTTAATTATTTCCACAAAAATTCAAGGTAAGTTGTAAAATAAAATCTGTTGATGTTTGCATTTTCGGGAGACAGCATTAAGAAGAGGATTTTCACGACCGAAATTCTTTCCATGTAAAACATTAATCGAACTCTCCGATTTACAAAATCTTTACTATAACTACCAGTAAGACTGTAGACTGTAAAGACTGTAGACTGTAATGAATGTAAACTGTACAGTAACGGAACCTTTTATGGCGTGAATGGATCAATCACCAATAGCTAATCTATGCCGTTTAGATTTCATCGGGCCAAAAATATACTTTAAAGTGAAATAAATAGAAAATCAGATAAGTGTATTTAACATGGATATAAGATAAAAGCCATTTTGAAGCAATTCACAACAAATTTACAACACATTTAGCATCTTCTTCTAATTAATTGCAACATATACAATATTTTGGAAATAATATTTAATGAATAATTATCCTTCGTTTAGGAATTATTTGTTTGAGTCTATTTCTAAATTTATAATGACGTTTGTCTCCCAAATTCGGTATATTTCCCTTATGACATGAAATGATCACAGATCTCAATAAAACATCAAACACCAACGGAGAGGAGCTGCTTACATGAAAAAACTTTCACATCAACGTTGGTGGCATCTGAGCGATCACAATAAAAACTCAATAAGGCAATAAACGCAATAAGCGACTACAGTAAGAACTGAGCTCCACTAAATACACTCCCATAATACACGTCACCACATCTTCCAAAACATTATCCCATACATCTTTACGCGGCTGGTGCCCTAACACCCCCTGCCATACGCCCATGCGGAGGCTCGAAGGGTAGTATGTAGATGTAGATACCTTACTCGACATAGGAAACTCCGTGGCTCGCCAGAGAAACAAAAAAAATGAGCCAAAGATAGGGACGCTGGAACTTGACGGAAGGATACATACGTCGGAAGACAGAAAAAATCGTATTTACCGTGTAATTCTGGCGTAGACAGAAAAGAGGGACAAATTTTACATCAAAATAGCTTAAAATTTTGAATCCTTGAGGAAATGAAAACGTTCACTGATTGGTTGACGTGATCATGTAGACACGGCTCAGTTGCGGGAATGAGCAGAGTGACTAAATAGCAGGCACACGTAAATCATCTTTGTCGGTAGTTCTGTTAATCCGCGAGCAAGTTGTCGCAGAGAGCCAAGTGGGAACGAGATGGAAAGTAGACTTGTCACAAGACACACGGAAAATCTTCCAATCGTTGATGTCAAGATGGTGGCAGAAATTTTTTCCAAAAACGAAAACGATGCGAGTGTTGAGATGAGAACGAGTAAAACGGAAAGGTGAGTTTCATTTAATACCTTCAGGACACCAACGTCGAAAATGGAAGCGTGAACTAAATGAAATGGGTTCAGTAACTCTGTAATTATTACAAAAATTTGATCATTCATGGAGAGGGGGAGAGCATATTTTTTTCCATTTGGCCGGTCATCCTACTTCAGGGATGACATTGAATAGGAGCACATCAATAAATATAGTAGAAATTGCGCTATAAGGGCTCGAGCGACACGGGAGCACAAAGTTATGCTAAACATCTGCGAGGATTAAATAGAAATAAATGCTGGCGAAGGCGCTGTTAAGAAAGCGGGTTATAGGACAACTATGCGACAAAGGGTTATATACTTTGCCTAGTTTTTTTTAACTATTTTTTAGCCTCTTTTTTTATTATTATCTAAGCAGCGTCGCACAACTGATGGTGCACTTATTGAGATATTACTTGAGGCTAAGATTTTGGAGTCACTTTCCTTCAACAGGACATTTCCGAACCGAATACTTTCATTCAGGTCTTACTTCTCAGAGACATGAACGAAAACCTCATATTACGCATACATCGATGTATCATTTCACAGAGAAATTATCGACCATTTATAATTCTTTGATTGGTCAGCCACTTGAATCTTTTGGATTCAAAAGTAAAAAAAAATCGGATCGCTCTGGTTTCGCATGTGATTACATATTACGAGTGGCATGCGCCCTCTACCTCTACCACATACATGAAGGGTGGTTAAAAATACCTTCGAAACAAACATCGCTGGCATGAAAAGAAAAAAAGAGTGGACATTTCAGGAGACGAAATCTTAAAAAAAAAGAAGCATGCAATCTTAGAACAATGGCTTTAATATTGAATTTATTTCATGTTGACAAAGCATTATTGAGCTAATGTTTCGTTTATTCTACCGCTCACGGATTGGAGTTTGCATTGTTGTTCCTCACAGCCCTCGAGATCACATGATCCGGGACGCCTGTCGTCCTGCCAGTCCGTCCCAAATCTTCCCAGGATAACCCATGGCCACACTTTTACGGGGCGATATACATGTGATGTCGCCGGCAACGCGCCCCCGCAGTTCGGTGACTGGATACGACAGCCCGACGCCATTCCCGAAGCCTCTCCCCGCGGTCCCATAACTGTCGTCACAACCCTGAGAGCACTCTTTGCCACGCCACTCCACAGGAGAGAAGCAGACCATGAAAGTGATGCACCATCAAACTCAGAAGAAAAGAGAGTGATCCCGGGGCGGAGAGAAGAAAAAAATCTCCGCTCCTAGGGTCGTCAGGGTCGCCATATAAAACCCCCTCTGGCCTTTCCCACGGTTCACGCACCCGCGTTCCCCTCCCTTTTCTCCTCACTCTCTCCGCCTCCACTTCGCATCCTTTTCTTCTCTTATCCTTTCCTTACTCTTCCCTTAAGGAGGCTCCTTGCACGGAAGTTATTTCCAAGACAGTATCCTTGCAAGTCGCCTGCAAATGGCCCTTCAATGTGAAAGCATGGGATTCGATGGTAGCAGTGGTCGAAATCGTAACAATCGACCGTAGTTTCTACTCGCAAGAGAAATTCACTGACTCCGATATTTTAAACGAGTGGCATTTTGATTTCTTCGATAAAACTGCATCGCGTCTGGTGAAATTCTGATCACAAAAAGGGGGACTGAAAATCGAAAGATCAAATAAATTACCTACCAAGAGAAGAACTTATTGTTATGCATGTAAATGTTTCTACATCTACATCTACTTACCCTTAAAACCACCAAAAGGGTGCTTGGCAGGGGTGACTTATCACCAACATGAACTATAGAGAAGAAGTTAACTTTCACCAACATGAACCACAACGTGGGTATGCTACAAATACTAGAGAAACTATAAAAATAATCTATAATGTAGCCATGTACACGTGACACAAGTGTCATGCAGGGAACATGCAAAACATGGTGTTACCACTACTCGGCAGATTTAGAAACATGCATTAGGGTGCATATGAATAAATCAGCCACACTACCTGTCAACTAACCCACGTCAAAGTCATAACGCAGCCATCACGGTCTTATTTGTACCAGGAATTATTTTTAATGTTAATGAGAATATAAAAGTAAGAATCATGAATATTCTTGTAAAGAATAATGAGAGTAACAAGAATTATCGTACACGATACTATCTATAGATACGCGAATGTATTTACTATGGTTGGACCATATTTATGAAATCCACACGTACCTGTGGGACTCAAGAAGTGCTACGCATGTACACACGCATTCATTGCCAAAAATATGCGATTATTAAAATTACTATTTTCATTGATTACTCTCGTCGTTATCTTTTGGGAAACATGTAAATTAAAGTAATGCATGAGCAGAAAGATGCTACGCAAGAATCGATTCCAATTGACGCATGGTTTCACTCGCTATTTCTATTGAAGTAAACTTCCATGACTAGAGCCGCCTAAACACACTCTCGCCTTACTCTCCTCCCTCAGCCCATCCTCTTCCGCTCCCTCGCCCCCCCCCCAAAAAAAAGGCGAGATTTGAGGGGGAGTGAGGTGACTGGCGAATCCGTACACTGGTTGGAGGATGAGGGAGATATATAAGGAGTTCTTTCCCGCCCACCACTCCCTCGTTTATTTCGTTATCGCCGCCTTGGACGTGACAGACGCCTCAAGATCGCCTTTTACCCTCTCCCGTCCGCATCCCTGCTTCCTCTCGCGTACCACATTCATCTCTCTTCCCCTCTCTTCATCATTCTCTTCTCTTTACGCCGACCCTCACCCATTGGCGGCCCCAAGGGAGGGGCAGTAGGGGAAATTACCCCCCCCTTTCTGCCCCAAGAACCCGTGGCATTTTTTTCAAAGACTTCAAAGTAAAAGCATGTATTATTATTTTGCAGCAAAGTACTACGGTGGTCTTATGACTTAGGCTAAATGACAGTTTCAACATGTATTTTCTATTGTACAGAATGGATAAAATGGATGGACAAAATAAGAAACGACGAAGTGTACAGAAGAGTAGAAGAGTAAAAAACCATATGGAAAACCACGTAGAAAACAATTACCAGATAGATTGGACGCACCCTGAGACACAATGGGTTTGTGATGAACATAATTTAAGGTAAATTGAAGGGAAAAGTCCGAAGAGGAAGACCCAGGAATAAGTCCATGGACCAAATAAAGAAGAGAGTACATAAGGAAAGATACCAGGAGATAAGGGAACCAGCATTAGATAAGGAAGGCTGCAGTCAACCCATCTTAGGATTGAACGCCCAATGAATGACATGTATTTTCTGCAATTGTAAAGCAAAATAATTTTGGAATCAGTGTAAAACTGGTGGTTACTTTTTAGGAAAGATGTATTCATCAAAAACTTGCCCTGTTAAAAAGGCTAGATTTTGCTTCCAAACTACTAAAAATGCTACAATTTAAGTGGTTTGTTTTAAGCTTAAAATGTTACGAAGTTCCCGGACAAAACATATTCATTTCCCTGGTGGGTATTCCATAAGTCCAGTGCCTCTGCTGGCCCCCGCCCCCCATTATCCCCCCAACCTCTGGTCTGGAGCCCCCCCTGCCCTCAACACACCCACTCAACACTCTAAAAGCGGACATAAACGCGTTTCGAGACGCATCCATATATCTCTCAATTCCAACACACACCAAAAAAATGTATTTACGCGCGTCGTAAAAATGTATTTACGCTAGTTATATCCGGTATTTCTCTGGGCTCAATATATCAGACCGATTTCTCCCGACCCATGTAAGGAGCGAATGGCCTACCAAAAAATATTTCACTCACGCAGATATTCCGCGATTCGATTATGCATAAGGAAGATCTGACGACAATGCCGAACTGAACTACGGACAAGACTTAGAAGGAATATAACTTGGAGATAAATGTTAAGAAAACCAAGGTTGTTTCGTGGAAGAAGCAAGAAGGCATCACTATCAAACTTGGGAGCAAAAAGTTGCGCAAGGAGAAGAATTTTGTAATTCGAAAAAAAGAAGAATTTTGTAATTAGAAAAAAGAAGCAGGTTCACCAGCGACGGATGAAGCAAGAAAGATAATGTGAAATAATAGCTGACGCAAAGAAGGCACCGCATCAAGGCAGAAATTTTTCCCAAAAATATTTTCTAATAGCGTCCATGCACTGTTATAGGGATACATCCTCAAAATTTCCTGTTTTATCACCTCAAGAGTGGGCTGCTCGTAAATGAGTGAACGAATCAGTCATTCAGGACATTCGGTTTTATATTCCATAATCTACGGTCTCATTACAACATATTTTATGTATTTTCATTCTTCTTTTTTAAACTTCAACTGAGAGGAACGAAATATTTACTTAGGGCCTCTTCAGATTTAAATACAGTGATACCCCTCTTAACGACCACTTTTATGAAGCGACCACCCCTCTCAACGACCATTAATCAGAGGAACTGTCGGTGGTCGCTTAGTTCGGGTTTCACTGTATGCATACATCTAATTATTATACATTGAAATTTCTTGGCAGCAACTAAATGATGAGGATATAAACTCCATTTAAATAGGTTTCAAAAAAACCGTCACTTCAAGAGTTTTCCATTTTTTTTCAAATAGCCTCCCGATCATTTGCATAATATATACTCCCAGAAACTGAACCCCTGTCGAACGACCACCGCTCTCAACGACCATTATTCCACGGAACCGTCGCTGTCGGTGGTCGCTGGTTTCACTGTACATGATTACAAACCGCTAAACAGTTTTACCGCTAGTTTATCTGCTTTGAAGTGGTGTCACCATTAATCTTATGGTGACTCTTCCGGCAGTTTTTTTTGTTTTATGTAGTAAACGATTGCTCACAGCATGGGTACATATCGAAATTCTTTTTCCTCTGATTGCGATTACAAATAACTTATCTTCTTTGTGATATCATTCCCAAAGGGATAGAATATGCGATTTTGGACAGATCATTTATTGCTTCGACTTAAATATCTTAGATTGCTCTTGAAATCTTTGTCTTGGTTCCTACAATTGTCTGCATTCATAGTTTTGCCTCCAAATGTGCGAAGTACAATAATCTATTTGTTAGGGTTTCACTCCATCTTACTGAAAATTTCCATATTTTTTGTCATCATGGGGCCAACATATTTATTCTAGTTAGTTACGATTTGGTGAATTCTGTCGGAATTATTGGTTTCCAATACAACATTCACCCAACCCTCCATGGATAAGTTTCAATTTCTATAAAATTTTTGCTGCCGGCACTAAAATTACAGTATATTCTGGCATACCAAGGGCGTGCGTCAAGACAAATCAATATGTTTTTGTATGAATTAGAGTGGTGCCGGAACTTGTGTTATTTACTTGCATCATTTTTAAGGAGAAATTTCTATTTTTTCTATTTGATCCATCCGGAGAGGAATGTCGAGAGTTTTACCCAAACAGGGCATGCTTCAAGAAAAGAAACATTTTTCGTGGCTTTCCGATTAAATTAAATAAATTTAATTCTAGAACCAAATACGTTTTATTCTTCAAGATTGAAATTACTGAGAAATAAGAAGCCGTTATTTTTACAACGGCGATTTTTCTGAGTAGTGAACACTTGAAGTACTAATGACTGATTGAAGAAACTTATGTAGCTCCGGTACAATCTAACCCGATTACTTCTCAATTTACGGATGCTTTTGTTCAAAATATGGCAGTGAAAAAGTATACTTGTTAATAAATCATTATCATGCACCGGAAAAATTAAAATTTCAATTTCTTAAGCAAATATTATGACTCATGTTAAGAATAACACCACTTGGTTTTTTTCCACCAATATATTTAAACCACAAACCTACCGGTTTCCGCCTTTTCAGGCCATTATCAAGATTACAGAATAAAAACCCCAAAAAGATCGCACAGCTTATATATGAAATCTCAAGGAGAGGGAAGTGGTTGAAATAAGGGGGGGAATGAGAGGTGATTGGGCAAACTGCAGGGGAAGGAACAAACAGGTGGTGACGTCAGGCTCAAGGACTATGGGGATGGAGGTGAGGGTACTGGCACTGAGAACAAGGGTGAGGCGGTTGAAGGGATTATGTCATTAAGTAGTCCCTCCCCGTGCACTCTGTGATAATATAGAATTTCAAAGTTTTCCAGGAAGTCCAACTTCCCCCCCCTTTCACAAACATGCAACAGCCTCGGGGCAAAGTTGGATCTATGACCCTCATCAATCAATTTTTATTCTGTAATCTTGATAATGGCCTGAAAAGGCCGAAACCGGTAGATTTGTGGTTTAAATATATTTATGGAAACAAATCAAGTGGTTTCATTCTTAACATGAATCGTAATTTCCACAAAGTGAATTCGCCAACCATTAAATATTATGACGCTAAACGTGATTCGTGGCCGCGGACTTAGTTAGATTCCAGCTTAGACGCGATAAGGTGCGCACGGCGACTTGGGTGGCAAGCGCTCATTCTTGGGGCGATACCTGGTAAACTATTAGATATAAATTTAAAATATTCGAGATGAAACATTTCCAATGTATGATGAGTCGTTAGTAAAAGCAGAGAAGCAATGAAAAACGCCGAGTGCTCCGTAATCGCGAGTAATGGCTGGAAAACGGAAAAAATATCAACATTTTAAACCTAGGTGCGATACGGCACGCCTTCTCCTTCTGCAATTGCAATATATTTTGCATACTTAATTTTCTAACCCATTGGCACAAATTGAGGGGGTATGCTAAGATCCATTCGAATTACCGGGAAATAAGGACCACCCTAATGCAACATATTAACATTCCTCACTAAATTGATCGCATAGCTTTCCTATTTTCAACATGAGAATATATTACTCTTTCCTAAACTCATCAAGCAAGCAAATTAAAACATCACAAACATATCACATGAAAAATTCAAGTTCATAATATGTTATTAATTCTCAACCAAAATAAAAAATTGATATTTATATTTTAACCTAAAATTAACCTGAATCTAAGTTCGATATTAGATTTTAAAATGCAGTGTAAACGATCACTCCTTGCATAGAGATTTCAATGTGAAATTGAAGGATTCCAAGGAATAAATGTTGATCATGTGGGAGTTATAGTTATTAGTGCAGAAGAAAGACGATATTGTGAAACTTAAAAGTAGTATTTTGAATAGCACTGATTTGTGCTTCCTTTAACTGCACGAGAATTAGTATCCAAGGTATTTTTTTTCGTTTCAAGAATCTGACCCTTGACTTTGAGAATGAATATCTTCTACATTTGGAGTGATTTTAAATATAAGCTCCACTAACTGAAGCGTTCTTTATTTTGCATTGTTTTTCGAGAAAACAATATCTCTCTTTCGGCCATATTTCAGCGATATCGAGTAAATGCTAAAGTGCTTTAAAAATAAACCGTGGTTATCTCTGTGTCATGAACTTCTCTAATCCATAATATACAAGAGAAAACTTGAAATTTGTAGTTCGAAGTTTTCTATTAGTAGCCGTTTAGAAGATAACTTTGCCAATTATTATTTGAGTTTATTAATACTGGGACGTATTTACTTGCCTCACTACATTTCTAGGTCTGACAGATGCGATAAAATAAGAGAGATACTCTGCCGAACAGATAGGTACAAAAACTCGTTCTTCCCGCGCACAATAAGCGACCACAATAAAAATTGAGCGCCACTAAATACACTCCTATAATACATGTCACTAATTCATCTCCTAAAAACTTACATCTTTACACGGCTGGTGACCTACCACCCCCTGCCACACGCCCAAGCGGCGGCTCGCGGGGTAGTATGTAGATGCAGACGTATGAGGCGGTACCCAACCCAGTTTTCGCGAACACATATGCCCCGAGTGGGGAAATATTACTACCGGGCAGGACTCTCCCATTGGCAGGCAGGGACCTAACCTCGTTGCCACCATAGCCATAGTTAATGGCTTATGAGAAGTTCCAAAAATATTTTTTTCGACCAGTTACGTTAATGGCATGCAATTTCATTCGAGAAGTTGAAAAGGCGTTAGCTACTTAGTATTGGCAGGAAATATAGACCTATCGCGTCATTTCGTGGTAATAAAGCACTAAACATACCCCGCCGTTCAGAAAGTCGAGAAATGGGCCGAGTTTCCGCACACAACGTTGTAATGGCAATTCAAGTCAATTTATAAAACAATTTCCGGTATATTAATGCAGGAATTTTTAAACTTTAAATTCATTTACTAGTGAAAGGAAACGAAGCGCCGGTGTACGAGATGAGTATTACGCTTTAAAAGGGGGTAAAAACTATGAAAAAGTTATTTTAAAAAACTATTATAAAGTTTATTTTAAAAACTATGAAAAGAGCGTCTATTTTTTCAAATGACTTTGATTAATTCATAAATTTATGTTATCTCACTATATTTTCACCTTACGTAGATTATATCATCTACATGAAATACATATGAAAAAATCGACGCTCAACGCAGGAAAGCGACGTGACTCCTTTTGGAATCACAGGCCCGGAAAGGGTTAACTTTGTCTTATTTATGCTTATAATTGGCTTAATTAACATTTCAGGGCTGATGCACGCACTTAACAAGCATTCGGTCTCACACGCTTTACTTTGTAATTCCGGACTACAGAATCGCGATTGAGTCACTGAAGTGTACTTCAAATAGGAAAATAATACCATTAGCTAAAAGTCAATTCAGTACGTAGCTGTTTTTGGAGTATTCTGCATTTTAAAGCCAAAAGTAACTTCTATCAGCTATAAATGAGCATTTAATAAAGTAATCATCCTAGCAAAAGAAGTATTGGTCTTCTTTTTTATCTCCTGATCTGTTTTGCCAGGAGCCAATGCCTTATTTTACTGAAATTAATAAATAATAAAAATGTCTATTGGACGTTGGGTTCGAATCAGCCTTAAGGAGACCGTCCTGATCCATGAAATATAACTATGTCCCCCAAACACTTTATAAAACGCAATATTTGGCACATGCGAGCAGTAGTACACGGTAATGGGTACTGAGAGTATAGCAAGGAACGCAATCCGTCCTCCGCCCAATGAAGTATCGTTTCGCGGCGCTCACAGATTTTTACCAAGTTGTACATGTTAATATAATTAGGTGCATGAACTCGTCCTTTCCGTGCACAATAAGCGATCACAAATAAAAATTAAGCTCCACTAAATACACTCTCATAATACACGTCACAATTTCTCCTCCCAAAACCTTATCACCTACATCTTTACACGCCCCGTGTGCTAACACCTCCTGCCACCACGACCATGCGGCGGCTCGCAGGGTAGGGTAGTATTTAGATGTAGATGTAATTCCACTAATTCAGTGCCTTGTTAAATAATCGATATTTTGAGTTTCTCTTAATCTGTTGGTCATCAACTATCGCATAGACTCAACGACTGCACAATGTAAAACAATTTAGACCTGTGAGCCGCCGATGGTTCTGATGACGCCGCCACCACCAATGGATTGTGAGTGCCGCCACATAGTGGTCGGTAGTCCACAAAAAAGCCTGACAAAACCCAAAATTACTTTTATGAGGAAAAGGCTTGAAACTTAGCGCATGTAACCTCAAATGATTGCTGATCATCTGATAGTAAGACATTTGCCTAAGGTCTCAGACGTTTCTTAGATACGGAGGATCAAACATGACCAAATTTCCAAGAAAACGCCAGTTTTCATTTTTCTTCGAACACCTTAAAAATTACGCATATGGTGTAGTAGAAGAATGATTTTCATGAAATCAAAAATATTACTATCTGTCAGCATGGTTCTTTACCGGCACTTATCGTACAATTCAGAATTTTTTATCAATATTTATTTACTAACACGTCACAAATTGGTGGACGCTTTTTTTAAGCCGAATTTTACTTATGGTAATCATTATCTTTGGTTTGAGAAATCAGTGCACCGATATAATCCATTAAAGTATTAAGTAAAGATACTTTTAATGTTATCCAGCAAAAATCTTGGAAAAATGTAAGTAACGCCATAAGAATATTCGATTTTACATTCGCGCGTCGCGGATCGGTTCCGCGCAGAGATACATGGAAATACTGACTCCATTTCCCCCGACAGACAAAACGGCATTTTCCATACCTCCACTACACTGCAGTGAGCCTCATCGCCCCTCAGACGTGTCTCACCGACCAACGCTGACTTTCCGACCCCCTAGTTCACAATCGTAAGGGTTGCCGTTACAACGCCGGGGATACGAAAACTTTCGCGGTCGCTTTGATACAGACTTCCCGTTCGTAAATGCCCTCCCCCCCTCCGAAGACTACGAAACGCAAATTTTGGTCATAGATTTCCAGTCATTAGCTTGTACATTGTATCCCCATCAAGCCCCCCGATTTCAATATGTAAGCAAAGTGGAAGCACGCGTGATTCGGTTACGCACCCTTCCATCTCCTCCACCATTAGAGCCTTTATCGTCGTCTCGTCTGATGGACTTATCATGGAAGGATTTTCACCGTGGATAGGTGAAAATCCTCCCGTGATAAGTCCATCTTTTTTCACCTTTTTTTTCAAGGAGCGTTAACTCACCGTTTTTCCGTCCTCCGCGGACGGAAAAACGGTGAGTGAACGCTCAAAAGGAGTTCAATATTCCTTGTCATGCCTATCCCTGAAATACTCGCAGACAGAAATTTTAATATTATCAGATAGAATCAAATCTCATTTTTTGTCAATTGCTAATCTAACTCAAAAAAATTCTATACATACCGGCCACAAGTATGCCAAATGAACGACTTTTTTTCCTATTTACCATTTTTACATACACATATGACTTTGTAGAGTGATTTCTTCGTCTTACTACAACTTGAAATAGGTTTCCGCCAACAAATTGCAAAATTTCCTTATAATATATTAAATTATAATTTTGATATATGAGACCAGGCATAACCACTCTGACAACAAAGTAGTATTTGAAGGCAAGAGTAGTGACACAAGATCTGTTGTACCTTAAGTTGCTGAATGTAGAAATAAGCTGGCACAAAATGATTTTTTGGCTCGTATAAACGAAGAGCAGCATAAAAGAACAATCTACAGAAGGGCATGAACTGTAAAATTTCAATCTTTGCTTGCATTATAAGGAAGGTAATATTGTCAGTCTGTGAGACCAGGCATCACTAGGATTAAAGGCAAGAATTAATAAATGACTCGTTTTCACTTTAACTTTTGTTTGAATTTTATTATAAAACTGAAATGCTGCTAAAGCAATAGCTCTGAGATTAAATAAAATCCTAGAAGTACTGACAGATTCATCAACAAACAAGAACACATATAGATAGGTACACAATGGTTTTCAGTGTGTTTATATAAATTACAGGTGAAAAAAATTGGTATACATAATTTGGCGGAAACAGGGTTAGGATTAAAGATTTTATTTTTAAAAATTATTAGGATTCAAGGTTTACACTCTGAATTCAACCCACCACTATCCCAAAATGTAGACAATATTTTGCACTCTACCTATTTGCTGTGTAGCAGCTTTCTACCTTTCATTCCTAATAAATTCTCTTCCAAAATCTCAGAGAGTTAAAATGAATGACGAGCCAGTTATTAATAGTTCAACCTTTATTAACGCAGGAGTGGTATTGGTCTGGCATTTGCCTAAAGTGAAGGGAAACCTGCAAAACCTTCACAGACCACCTTGGCAATCATATTACCATTCTTATATACATTTGGCATGACAGCTGAAAAACATTTTGCTTTTTTTGAATTACCAATCAATAAAACATACACTGACATTTTCCATTGTAAATCACTCCAATGACATTCTCCATGAACAGTATATATAAGGGAGGATAGGCTAAAGAGGTTGACACTTTAACCTTGGAAAGCCTGTTCAACTCCTAACTAAACCACTTGCATCTCACCACAAATATCAGACAATTAAAATACAGTGATCAGATTTACACGAGTCATATGTCTGAGAACATTGACATATTGAAAGGGAATATGGCATGATCTCTTGATATGGCAGAAAATCACATAACCACCACAAAAAGCAATAGAAGGGTGAGAGAGTATCCGCCGAAGGGGTTCAAACCGCAACCTTGGAAAACCCACCCACCCTTCTATCACCACTACAAGCATCATCAATCAACCCTGTCTAAGTGAATAATTTACCACCACTGAAATAGTTTCTGCATCACACTAATGCTCCAAATATTTACAAAACATTTTATTTGTTGCATTTATTCTTTGCAAATTGTGTGTGGTAGCAGTGGTATGTAAGTAATTGGATATTCACCCCCTGCCAACTATTTCCTGCTAGCCTAGCATCACAGCCCCACCTACCAACGGTTGAACCTGATGTTCATGACAGCCTGATCTACCTAGCACTACCTAATCTAGATTTCAGCGGGATGTATTACATGGTGAGGTATACATATTCTCATGCACACAAAATACCATCATTCACACTCTCAGTATTTCATTCATACAGGTGCCATGTATTAACTGAAATATTATGCACTAACTAAATGTACTAGTGACTACACTCTACCAATTGAAATTCCTGCCCAAGTTGTTCCACCTCATCCACTGCTTAATACTTACTAATTGCAAGATTTAAAAAAACTCAAACTAAAAATGGTGATCATTGGCAGGGGTGTTTAAAATGGATGTTTTCATGGAGAAAGATTGCATAATGGTGAGAGTCAATTGTTAAATGAACAGAGTGAATATGATACATACATGATTAAACATGACTACAGCTGTATCAAAAGTTACATAATTTTATTGTCTTTTCTTCTCATATGGTCCATTACTTCTTAGGTAGCCTTCTCCACATGCTGGAGAGGCCTGAGATCCTGAAAATAAACATGGTAATGATTAGGATATAAAAATATTACAGTGCCACCATATATAAACACGTGCAATATTTGCAAAAAAACATTGTATGCATGCAAGAGACATATGAAGGCAGTTGACTGACCGTTATTTCAATGATTGCTTTGTGCAGATTGGTGAATTTCAGAAATTGAAAAACTTATGATTTCGTATATGCTGAGATGGAAAAGATTGACTTAGGAGGAATATGTCAAAGTCAACGTTTAGTACTGATGCCTCAGTCCTCTGCTATTGCCACAACTGTATACATCAGACAAAATTAAGGAGAAACGTAAGCAGATAACAAATAATTTAATCAAATTACGTCTATGTTTACATTTTTGTAGCTATATGCTTGTTATTTGATTCAAAGGCAATTCCAGATATAATATGTATATTTTAATACTCATTAATGAAAATTTGTTTGTCCTCATTTGAAAATTGAAAAAAGCAGCGCATCGCATCAGATGCGCATCTGCAGCATTTTGTGTTTACTGGGTACCCTCCCCCTGGCTATACCCATGCTGTGGAACCAGATTTGAAGATTTGACATTTCTATGCCACAGATGAATTCTAGAAACGGTAACCTTCTTTCTTGTGCATGGAGCAGCTACAGGTTTTTGTGTGACAGGGTACTAAAATTTACATTCATCTTCTCAAAAATGCTTAACACAGTCCCTGGTCAGCCTGAGATGTAAGTAGGTTTCGATTGACAGAATCCTGTATGTTAAGGGAGTTCATGATTATTTGAATGTAATTGTAGTTTATTTGTATATTTTTTGGCCTCCTGTCAAAGCAATGCTATTACCCAAAATTTGCCAGTACCACTACAAACCACTTTGTAAATAGGGACCTAAAGAGAGTTAGAAGAATTCTGGGGTGAGGTCCAAAGATAAACATGTGTATATCATTTCAAATGATCAGTAAGAAGTTCAGACTGTTGTCATGGTTTGATATTGCTGATTGTGACCCAATTTCCATGAGTTTGACACTCCACAGGGGGAATTCATTAGTCTTGACCAGAACTGGAACCCTAATCCCTCAATATCAGGCTGAGTGCTTTAGCAAGTTAAGCTATAGGGGTGTCCTGCTCCCCAGGGGATTTTTGTAGGTTACAAAGGAATAGTCATAAAGCCATAGGTAACTCAGAGAAACTGCCAAATGTGCCCAAACAGATATTGAATGAAATAAAAGAAGAAAAGGGAAGAAGAGTGCCATAATTTTAACACCAGACCTGATATTGATTTTGCCACAACCAAGCTTAGCCATTCAAACTATCATAATCACTGTCAGTAAGGTGAGAGGATACTATGCTATTTAGAGGAAGGAAGAAAAACACTAAATATCCACTTGAAGGGTACAGATGTTCAATCAAACTGAACTTGTGAAGAAGATGATGTTAGAAGAGCAGCAGCTTGGACTTGTAAGAAACTGTATTGTGTTGCCAGATTAACCATAGAGATCAATGTAGGTCTTGAAGCACATAGGCTACTGCATGAAAAAATATTAGGCATTGTACATCATTGTGACTAATGGACACTATTGCAACCCACAAGTCAGTACTCAGTGGATAAGATGTTCAATAAGTCGATTTTATTGAACGCCACTCAATCATCAGTAAAAAAATTGATACCTCAGAGATCAAAGTGCGATTCAAAATTAGTACATTATATTATTCTATCATTTAAGTTGTTTTAGATGGTACAAGTGTATACTTTGAGAGAATTTAAGTGGTTGAGGATGTTCACACATCACAGGAAACAATTTCTCAAGAACATTTCGACACTAAATATGTTAAGGGGAAAAGGTTCTTTTAAAAATGCAGCGAAAATTCACCAAAATACAAAACAATTTTGCTAGGGGCTATGGAGGGGGTGAAGAAGAGGCAATTTGGGCCAAAGCATAGTCATAGTAGTCACAGCAGTTGCAAAAATCTATAAAATCTTGAGAAATAATTGTATTCAACTTCACCTTTTACTGACATACATGTTAGATCCAATGACAATGGAATTTGACTGATGTAATCTTTTAAGTTGTCATTTAAAAGTAGAAAAAATATTCTGTCGAGGGAGGAAAATTAGGACATGTCCACCTCTTCAGTTTTGAGATGATATGATGGCATAAATGTTCAGTTGAAGTGAAGCTAAATCAAATGGATAACTGTTATACAATCCCCATATATTAATGTGACTGCCATTACACGCCTATGAAGAAAAAGCATGAAAAATGTCAGTAATATTGAAGTTATGTACAAAATAATCAACGAGGAACAGAGGATTTTTAAACAATAGCTTTCATTAAAAAAATGGGCAAAGACTTACCATTTCATTAGCCTGACTTCTGCCAAATAAACTGAAAAAAGCATCTGTCAGCTCACTTCATGGAGAGGGTGTTCCCAATGTTCATTGCTGATTTCTGGATATTTCTTCTCAGGATTGGGTAATGAGAAGTCCTGGAAAATAAATTAAAGAGTGTCATAAGGACAATAATATATGCCTCAAAATTCACAAGTAAGTTTAGATACTTGTATTTATGAAGTAAACTTATAAATATGAATAATTCAGATAAATTTGGAAATTTCATTTCCTGTTTTCAGTTTTTTTATCACAATTTCATAACCTGAATTAAATTGAGGTAAATAACAAAATATTATAAGAATGCAGGCCAATAATAAAAAATAAAAATAAATCATTGCAGTACAATGGAGATAATTAGATATTAAAAGAATACTCCATCAATATCTGTTTTATGTTATAGCATGAAACCTACAGTAAAAAGCATTTTATGACACATACATGACATTGCAAAATAAGGGGTCCAAATAAAATGCATGATTGTCCCAGCAGTGCATGTTAATACCTTTGTTAGAGTCCAGAGCAGAAGCAGAAGGCAGCTGACAGCAAGTAACAGAAATGAGGTTAAATCCTATGATGATATAAAAGGTGATGGGCAGATGCTGTCAATTCCAAAAATGGACATATGTTTCTTCAAGCATTATGATGGGTGGCATCATCTTCAATCACATCCCTTGAAGTTACATCCATCAGGGATAAGCTGTCACAGGTAACTGGTCAGGGATGAGCTATGGAGAGAGCGGGTTAGTACATTGACAGAAATACACTAGAAATACTAATCTACTTGTGCAAAGCGACCTAGCCTTAACTATGCCAAAAATATACCTGACCATAGTGGTCCAAATCTAAAACCTAATGTGCAGGCCTAATTCTACATCTAGCTTCCAATCTTCATGAGGATGTTTTGTGTTGTCATCATCTTCAGTCTTCTCCCTTGAAGTTGTGTCCATTGTTGGGGATGAGTTGATACCTATGGGGAGAGCGGGTTAGAACATGGACAGAAATACACTAAAAAACACATAAATACACTTGAAAAATACTAATCTATGCACACAAAGCGACCTGGCCTTAACTACGCCATAAATAAATCTGACCATAGTGGTCCAAATCTAAGTCCTAGCGTGCCAGCCTAACTCTGTATCCAGCTTCCAATCTTCACGGGATGTTGTGTGTTGTCATCATCTTCAATATTCTCTCTTGAAGTTGTGTGTTGTGTGTTGATGGGTATGTGTTGGTACCTATGGAGAGAGCGGGTTAGCACATGGACATAAATACACTTTAAAAAATACTAATCTACCCCAGCTAAGCGACCTAGCCTTACCTAAACCAATTATGAATCTGACCAATAGTGGTCCAAATATAAACCCTATTGGACCAGCCTAAAACAGCATACAACTTCCGTCTTGATGAGGACCTAGGGAGAGAGATACTAACTACTACTACTACTACTACTACTACAACCACTGCTGCTACCAACTAATAAATGGAAACACTAAATAACTAATCCATGCATGCAAAGCGACCTAGCATTAGCCTTGCGCAATATATATATGACCATAGTGGTCCAAATCTACAATTCAGTATGCGCATTATGCTCCCATCTTCAAATTTTCATGAGGCTGCATTAACTCTTCAATCTTCTCTCTTGAAGTTGCATCCATACATTGAGGATATCACCAATTTCTTAAATCTTCATTCTGCAATGCATTCTGCAAGACAAGAATCAACCAAAAATAGTAAAATTATATACCCTCTTTTAAACATTCCACACTAACTTGCCTTTATATACATGGATCAACTGTGTTCATAGAAGTCTCTATGTTAATAGCCCGCAACAGTTGTATAAGTGGGTACATTTGACCCCATTTTCCATTTGTGAATAATATGAGGAAACTTTCAAGATTAAGAAACTATGTGAATGATTCTGTTCGTAAATACTTCCTAATGCAATATTCATTCAAAATTGAATGAATGAGCTTGAGACAAAGGCGAAATTCTGGTTTTCATTTTTAACAATTGACATAATAATTCAGCTTCAAAGTTTAGAGCTTATTTATGGCTCATTAATGTCCAATGGGTTGCTGCAACCCATTCCAAGAAATTAATTAACCATAAAAATGGCCGTGGAGATAATCTAGAAAAATATATATATTTATATTATAGACATTAAAAAAACTGTTTGTGATGTTACAGCCATATCGCTGTATACATGCACCATTGTTTACAGTTTTTCAAATTAAATATCATATTGATTTATAGTTGTGTGTGTGTGAGAATCATCAGTATTAAAATGTAATTATCGATGAAAAAAATTTGATGCTGATACTTGTTTGAATGAATGTTGAATGAATGTAATAATTATTTATTTATCAAATGAATTTGGAAGAAATATAATAGTCATGTGTAAAACTCTTTGTTTAGGAAACTACTCATCGGACACATATCCGATGACCGTATTCCACGAGCAAGTCTCTGATGAAATTGCCTTAGATTTAGTATTCACTGCTTTTTGTTGACTTTAATGCTTTATATCTTACTGCAGATTCATGGAAGACCTTATTGTGCATACGGTGAAACTATACATTGCGAAAAAAATATGGAAAGTCAGCCCTGTATTTTTCAAATCTACTGATATGCCGTAGTAGGCCTGGACTCAAGTTTACCACCAGAGAATAGTGACGATTGTCTCTTACTGAGACAAATTGTTCAAGGAGTCACAGAAACAAAATTTCCACATGTAGTTCCAAAACTCTCTTGAATAGAGTGTGTCCACTTCAATGACAACCAGGGTCATTCCACCTTATTCAACAAAAATTGGTTCCATGGGTGACAGCCCAGATATCATGTAAGCTTACGTCAACCTTGGTTCTCCCTTGCCACGTTAAGCTTGATTTTTGCAAGCTTGATTCAAGCCTGTCTCAAGCTCACTGCCACCTTGATGCGCGCGCAGGCATAACTGTACTTCTTGTCAATGCACGACGCCACTCTCGCCGATCAAGATCGACTGGATTATTATCTACCTTGGTAAGTATTACAGTTTTTTTCCTATATTTCAACCAGCTATGATATTAAATCAGAGTTAATTGAATTTACTATCAATTTTATGTACGCATGTAGACATAGCGTGCGCGCGAACTTCAATGCTACTGAGAGGTATAATACTACTACTACGAGGAAAATTTTAGGTATGCATGCACGAGGCACGTACTGCTAATTTTTTAAGTGTATTTAATGTTGTGATTAGGTGTTGCTACTTCAGGAATTTACATGAATACATGAATTAATTAATTTATGTTCAATAATTAAACATTTTGATTAGTTTTAACTGCGTCACACATTCCCCTGCCACACACCATCAAGGTGGCTTGCAGGGTATAAAGTAGAATTGGACGGAACTTGGAGGATATTGTCGTTATTTTACTTTTTCCAGCACTGTGAAAACCGTTACTGCTGGTAGCCCTGCAGAAACGGGGCATTTCGATTTAGTGGGGAAAAAATTAGTGGGTCAAGTTCCATCCAGTTTCAGTAGATGTAAAGGCTGTATTTGTATCTGATTGTAGATGTAAAGACTGTATTTATCTTTGGCTTCAGCTGGCAAAACATCGTATGGCAAGAAGGTATAGTAGAAGTATTGGTCTCAGAATTTACTGTATGCGAAATTACTTCATTTCCCTTTTCATAAGATAACACTTGTAATTCCAACAAACTTTTATTTGAGGGACAATTTGGTTCTATTCTTGTCCAAAACCTGTCTGTGGAAATGGATTGAGTGCTGCATTAAATTACCTGCTCTAATGTTGCTATGCATGATACACTATCAGAATGAAAACAAAGGCATTAATTATTATATGCAAAATTTGTAGATTACTCGTGCTAAAAGGTAGTGAGAGAAGAACATAATTAAAATACTTCATGTGTTACATCCTTGAAAATGCCTCTTTGAAACAAAAATTGCCATTACACTACTGATTAATGCAAACTTCATTCATATTGGAACTATTACATTTTTGTAAATTGTCAAATAAATATTTCTTTGCATTCTGTTGGTGAATTGACTCTAGTTATCTTCATTTTTCAGAAAGTAGCTGTTATCATAATGCTACCCTGGTTGGACATGATTCTACTGGATATTTTCAATATATGGTCAAATAGTAGTTCAATACCAGATTTGTTTAAGAAAGGTTAATTTATCACAATAAATGTGTTATTAAATAAATTTTCATGTGTTCATTGTTATTACTTATATGTATCTCTTGACTTGAATTACTTTCCTAATGCTTCCTTTGAGGAAATTTTGATGATTTCATTTCCCATTTTACATACCGTAAAAGTCATTTCTTGCATTAAATCCTGCTAGATTGAGACTTGCTGGCGAGGCAGAAGTCAACCTTATTGATTCAAGCTGAAACATTATGCTTGAATCAAACTGGAAAATCAAGCTTGATTCAAGCTACACTGTCAAGGTTGCAGAAAACTTGACCGCTGGAGACTAGCTTGCTTGATTCAAGCTTGAAATAAGCCGAATAGCTTGAATTGTCAGGCCGGATGCAAGCTTGGTAGCTTGTATAGTCAAGCTTAAATCAAGCTTGATTTAAGCTTACTTTGCTATCTGGGAGATTTTACATAGCGCAGAGAATAAATTTAACATTATAAACACCAAATATAAACAAATGTGTTCATTTTATGGTTTAAAACGCTGAATACAATAAGTATGCCCATATTTGCTACATGCTCGCTCTAGCTAGAGCTGATTATGAGCCTGCAGTGCCAGGAGTGAGAAAAATGCAAATGTTTTAAAAATTTTATAAGGACGTTTGGGAATTTACACGGAATAATTCATGACAATAGTTAATTAGGTACGTACATATCATGAAAAAAGACTTCGATCAATTCCGAGATGTACTATTTTCAACGTTATTTCACATTTTTTATAACTTTAAAATCAGCCATTAAGAGGAAATTCAAGGAATTCAATTTTTAATATGTAGTATCATCTTTTAAAAAGGCTAAAGTTAAAATACGGTATAGTTCGTTGCTTTACGACAATTCGAAGGAGAAATAATTTAAATACGATTAGGGGTAATAATTTTTGGCCAGCGTTCGGCCAAATTTAAATAGTAAATCATACAAAACTTTTTTCTCAAAACGGCTTCAGATTGTTTCATTCGTGGTCACTGCTAGCCATACATCAAGTTCAGAAAAATCCAAGACCCGAAAGGATCACCATTTGCAGAATTGAGGTGTTATAACCCACCAGTCAACCTGCTGGCGTACACTGGTTGGTTGGAAGTCCGTAGTGTTTCCGCGGGATTCGAAGACGATACCGGGGCCAAGTATAAAACAAACGTTAGCTGTGCAAAATATTCAACAAGTTACAGAAATAAAAACTTTGCAATAATCGACAGAAATAAATATTACTGAGGCCTAGTTTTCGATGTCTTTACATCATCATCAGTTGATGTACATCATTATCAGTACAGGTTTACATCATCATCAGGAGATTTGCATCATCATCACCCAATGATGATGTAAAAACTTCGAAACCTAGGTCGCAGTAAACTTAATTTCTGCGGTTAATTGAAAATTTTCTATTAATGCATCATGCATAAATTCCACTCTATCGAAGGAATCTTCGGATTCGGCATCCAACAAGACTTAACAAAAGCAACGACTTACTGTCGGCGCAGAAATTATGTGCACTCGAGTTTGGGTACAAATAAAAAGTTAACGAAAAGACGTACAGAAAACCTAACGACACCATCTTTTTTCTCATTCATTTCTACGTTATTTAAAGGAAAATTTGAATTTTTTGATCAATTTTTATATTTTTTACTACAGTTATAACGTAAAAAGTACCGGTTATTTACGGCGCGCGGGAAAAGCTCCTACTTTGACACCTTGCAACTCAAACACAAGTTCGTCAATGACAACTATATTCCTGTAAATGGAGGATAGATATGTTTGCTGTAGATTGTGCGAGTTTCAGCTTTTTATGTTTCATATAATCAAAGTTATTATTAATTATTTAAAATTATTGCATTTCAAAACTGGGGCATCGTAAGATTTCGTTCTTGGTCTCGTTGCAATTGGAACGTCTTGAAAATTTCCAATATGTTATTGTCCAAAACATCTACAAGCGCGTTTAATTTAAATCGAGTGATATTTATAATGGACGAAGTAAGAGGTCCCGTTAGGCGAAACGCCTAGCCGAATCGGTGCTGTGTTGCCGCGTTCACCCGCTCGGGCTCCCATCGCTCGGCGCCTGCCTAAGCCGGCCTGGAAGGCGGCCCTGGTTAACAACGTAATCGCATTCCTTACCCTTTCTCTCATTCTCATTTGCAAGTTATTTTTGGCGATTATTCACGTGAGGTATTTAGTAATCACTCATGAAAGCAGTGGTTTATCGCGGCCATTAGCCTACTGTGCACGATAGTATGGAGTTTACCTCAAGATTTTGTGGAGTGAACTACACTGAAGATGCCTCCGAGATCTCTGTTTTCAGAGAGCGAAATCAGAATGATTTTAAGCGCAATTTGTTTTTTTTAAGTTAGAAGGTGAAAAACTTGAAGATTAGCGCTATCCAGTCCACCAGCGTGTAGCCTTGGTGTATCGCTTCTCTCAGTGAAAAGTATCATTGCAGCACAGGGAGAACGCGAGAGAGGAAAACCAGGGACCAGCGAAGAAAAGAAGACCATCGGCAGGGCGTCCATGCATGCAAATTGATCAATATACCATCGGCGTTATTCTAAGATCAATCCACGAGTTTTATATTGAAAAATTATTTCCAACCATTGAAAAACTCAGAGAAAAATTGAAAGAAAATGAACCGAGATTTCCAAACATATCGAATTCCAAGCTGCGTGATATCGTGAAAAATATTGGATTTTGCTTTAGGAAATTAAATAAGAAGCCCGTTTTGATGGAGTCGACACCCATTTCCGCATCTCGCCACAAATTTCTCCGAAGAATACGGCGACTGAGGAATGATGGCTACAAACTCTTCTACACGGACGAGACATGGTTCGGCGAACACCACTCGAGGTATGCTTGGCAAGAAAATGTACCTGAATCGCAGAATAGCGGATTTTAGAATTATGATCTATATCGTGGCCATCTTCAAGAAGTTTTTGGTTAGCGAGGTGGTTTCAAGATTCCTTCCGGCGCTGGTAAACGCGTAATTATTGTACACATAGGGAGTGAGGATGGTTATTTAGAAGGTGCGGGTTTATGTTTTGTTGGGAAGATAGGGACTGGTGATTATCATAAGGAGATGAATTCCCAACGTTTTGAAGAGTGGTTTAGGAGGGTTTTTGCTGTAATTCCAAAAAACTCAGCGATTGTCATTGACCAGGCTCCTTATCACACAATGCAGGATCCCGTAACAAAAATTCCAACAATGGCCTGGTTAAAAGCAAATATAATCTCGTGGATGATAGAAAGAAAGATTCCTGTTCTTGAAGATAGTGGTAACCTAGAATCTTTTACCAAAGCCGCGCTAATCAAACACGCCAAACCTTACTTCAAAACGCCCCAAAAGAAACTTATTACCAAGGAGTTGCGGCCGTATTACGAAGGAGTTGCGGCCCGATGTGGAATTGGTGTGGCTACCGGTGGCACATTATGAGCTAAACGCAATCGAGTTGATATGGGCGTATGTTAAGAATAAAGAGGCACAAGTCAATCGATCAAATGCTGACGAGAAGGGAAACGGGGAAAATGTGTTTCGAGATCTCTGCGATGAAGCTCGGACGGCCCGAACGGGTGAACGCGGCAACACAGCACCGATTCGGCTAGGCGTTTCGCCTAACGGGACCTCTTACTTCGTCCATTATAAATATCACTCGATTTAAATTAAACGCGCTTGTAGATGTTTTGGACAATAACATATTGGAAATTTTCAAGACGTTCCAATTGCAACGAGACCAAGAACGAAATCTTACGATGCCCCAGTTTTGAAATGCAATAATTTTAAATAATTAATAATAACTTTGATTATATGAAACATAAAAAGCTGAAACTCGCACAATCTACAGCAAACATATCTATCCTCCATTTACAGGAATATAGTTGTCATTGACGAACTTGTGTTTGAGTTGCAAGGTGTCAAAGTAGGAGCTTTTCCCGCGCGCCGTAAATAACCGGTACTTTTTACGTTATAACTGTAGTAAAAAATATAAAAATTGATCAAAAAATTCAAATTTTCCTTTAAATAACGTAGAAATGAATGAGAAAAAAGATGGTGTCGTTAGGTTTTCTGTACGTCTTTTCGTTAACTTTTTATTTGTACCCAAACTCGAGTGCACATAATTTCTGCGCCGACAGTAGGTATCTGAATTGGGACTTTCCAACATTATACAGTTTTGATAGATTTTCCAAATGCTAAAACTTCAGACTAACATAAAAATTCGCACCCAACAATGCCCTAAACTGATCCCATGAATGAGGCTTCAAGAGTTGGGTGAGGAGGAGCTGAAGCTTTAACATCTCTTTTTGTTTTCCACAGTCATAACTATTTGAATTATGTAATTTGTGACAATATTAGAACGTTATAAGAAATTACTGCGATCTCTTGGGGCATATCCAGCGAGTAATAACTGAAGTAGCTGAAATCTACCGGCCTCGGTCATTTGATTCCTAGCATGAGTAATAAAATGTTACAGCGCGAATAATCCTCTTGAGTATGACACGAATACAACGTATGCAAATTCCACATAGGCTACCATTGTACGTACGGGGGGCGCTTTGGGCGTACGGCTCTCCCCTACCCCTCAACCAACACACAAAGTTAGTTTTACGCTAATATAACATTTTGTGGTTAGCGCACACCACTTTCATTAGCTTCCGTGGACATGCAAACGTCAACATTCGAGAGACATGTCAAGTCGTCATATAAAAACGAAAAACTAACGTTCGCCGCGAACCTCAATCGGGTCTCAGAGAGCCCGAAGTTCCCGCGGGGACATCTAGATACCACCCCGCGAGCCGCCGCTTGGGCGTGTGGCAGGAGGTGGTAGGTCACCACCCGTGTAAAGATGTAATAGTTTTGGAGATGAAATGGTGACATGTCCTGTGAGAGTGTGTTTGGAGGAGCTCAGTTTCTATTGTGGTTGCTTATTGTGCGCGGAAAGAACGAGTTTTTGTAACTATCTGTTCGGCAGAGTATCTCTCTTATTTTATCCCATCTGTCAGACCTAGAAATGTAGTGAGGCTTCATGATAATATTCTCTGATTCACTCTGAAAAATTTCAGCTCTGAATTTATCAAGCAGCCTAAGCCTAGCGTGCAGCCTCCGGGTCTCTATGGGCTCCCACCTTAATCCCTCTAACAGTTGTGTAACACTATATGTTAGTTCGTAGCAGTTTTTAACGAAGCGTGCTGCTTTTCTCTGTACTTTGTTAATTTTTTTGCTTAAAACTTTATGACCAGGGTCCCAAATGCTCGCGGCGTATTAGAGGTGTGGCCTAACCAGAGCGAAGTAGCATCTCTCTTTTACTGCTTCATCCGAGGACCTTCCTATTATACACTTAACAAAACCTAGTTTCTTTAATGCTGTGCCGCATGTTTTGTACGTGTGTTCCCCACGATATATCTGAAGTTAAGGTAATTCCAAGATATTTTACTGTATTTGAAGATTTTATGTTTACTCCACCACCCACGGTATATGTATGGCTTTTTTGTGATTTCTTTCGCAGGAAGGGAACTGTGGCGCATTCACTAATACTTAGTTCTAAACCCCACTCCTGGCACCACGGAGAGCTACAAGGAGACATCCTTGTAGCTCTATTCCGGATTAGGGGAGAGAGATAACTAGAGGTACTGAATTACCATATAGAGGGCCTCTAGAGATAACGGAACATGAGCCCTGTGTCCAGAATTGAAACTCCTTCAGCTTTCCCTGGCTGGAAATTTCCGCGTATTTTCTCTAGCTTAATGCTCCTTCAGCGTCCTTCGCTCCGTGATTTGTCTTTAACCCTCCATGGACGAACGAGTCAATTTTTTAACGTTTCAAAATCATTGAACTATCTGCTTCCTAAGAGGCTTTTCCATTTAGTTGCTGCGCTAGACAGAACTATAACGCTTCAGATTAAGTGTGAGGAAAGTTGCGTCTCTTTCGGAGTTTTGTCAAACAATTTTAATAGATGAATGCGTGACACTATTCACTGACGATGGCGTGCCTGGTGGAGCTCTTTAAATAAATAGTTTCACCTGTCATATGAAGAAAAAATTGGGTAAGTTGATGAAAGGTACGGTATGAAGGAAATGTTGTAGTATATCTAGTGTAAATATTATTATGTAACGTATCATTTTAAATTAAATATATAGAATACAAATACGTCACATTTCAAAATAAATGTTATTATAAAATTAATTGCATTTTTTTAAATGCGAAAGTAGCACTTTTTTAAAACTAATATGGTAGCAGTACTTTATTCGGGCAGATGTTTCATGATTCCGTCCATAGAGGGTTAAAAGTCGGTGAGATGTTTGCCTCTGTGTATTCTGTGATTTCGAACGCACCGATTTCGCTTTTAAATGCGCATGTTTTTCGTGTGAAGTGCAAGTACAGTGTCCGGTTGGGTGTGAGAAATATTTGTGAGTACCTCACACTGCTGTAAATGGCCAGTATTGATATGGATACACTTGAGCTTGTGACAATAATTTCCAGATAATAGAATAGCTACTTGCCTATCATGTAGAGTATAGTAAATAGAGTTTATTTCCGACATCAAGTAATAGTGTGGTTGCTGGCGATTGGATGTCTACGACAGAAAGTGACCAGTCGATAAGTTTTGTTTCGGGGTTATTATGAGTTGTTTGATAGTGGCACAGGTTACTGGTTTAGACAGTGATTGTACTTTATGAGAGATATTTTGCGACAAACGCGGCTTTACGCGGTGAGCTTCTGTGTGGCGCCATTCGACCCTTTCTACCGCAGGAGACCGGCGCTTGGCCACGCTACTGTTTGGTGGTGTGCTTCTTCGAAAAAGAGGCCTAGGGTTACTTTACTTCTCTCTGACCGTTACCAGCCATTGTCGACACGTTGTTGTGAACTGGCTCCGACGGCGGTTTGGGAGGCATCTGTGAACAAGCCGAGGGTGGCTTCAGGAACTGGATGGGCCAGGAGTGTGGCGTTGGAGAGGGTCTTGTAGTCGGACAAAGTCTATTTTAAGGACGGTGCCCATACGACATGCTTAGAGCCACGAAGTCCAGAGAGGGCCGTGTGGAGCGCAGCCTGATGCTCAGAGGCGTGCGGCAGGTAATGGCGATGGAAATTCATTACCCCCAAAAAGCGTCGAAGGGCGCTTGCATTTGTTGGTTTAGTTAATTCCTGCAATGTAGCAACTCTTTCAGGAAGGGCTCGTATGTCATCTGGAGTGATTTGGAGACCCAGGAAGGTCACAGATTATGATTCAAGTACGCCTTTATTTTGGCCGACGCCGGTCTCCTGCGGTAGAAAGGGTCGAATGGCGCCAAAACAGTTTTAGTGCATCTTTGGTGTACGAAGGATACGATGTCATTAAATCCCGTTGAAATGATGTGCTTACTTAGCAGTGCGAAAAATGGTATAAAGAAGACTAAATAACATGAACTTAGGATACCTAACTCATATATGTAAAGCTATCGATTGCAATATCTCTCAGCCTAATCGACTTTTTTAACTTTTCCAATTTTACCCCAAATCGACACATGAATCTAACCCTCCCCTGAAACTGGCCCGCCTCGCTGAGTTCCAAACCTCGATTCGACACTCGGCCGAGCGACAATGGAGAAATATATTCATAGCAACGAAAGTGAAAAAATTTCTAAAACCACAGATAAAAGTTTAAAAATTTCAATTTTTCGGTAGGTAGGGAAAATCGATTGCAAGAATAAGATTTTTCAAACATTCATCCTCATATTTGTGAAAGAATCAGTCTTGTAGCTGAATTCATTCATATTTTAATGAACGAAAGAAAACAGGTCCAAACTAAAATTTTTCATTTTTCTCACATAATCCCATGTAAATCTATCGATTGCAATAAATCGAAGCCCAATCGACTTTTTTTTTTAACTTTTTCGATTTTTTCCCAACTCGACACATGATTCTAACTCTACCCTGAAAATTTCACCCACCTAGCTCGTTTAGAAATGCCCTGGAGTTTTGATGAGTCAGACAGTTAGTTTTGTAGCTTAATATATATTAATTAATTAATAATTAATATTTTGGATGTGCATATAATCGAGCGCGTTGAACACCAAGTCCTGCTACGATGCAAATTATCTATTGATCGCGTCGCGTTGCAACAATTCATTTCAAATAGGTGTGGGGGTGAGGAGAAGGCAAATGTTTCGTATATTAGGGCTTAAGGCTTAGGAAAGACAAAACGGGAGAACCGTTCATTAATATTGAATTCGAGAAGGAGTTCGAATTCGAAAATGACAAAAAGTATAATAAAAATCTATTATTGATAATGCACCCGTTACTCAGGTAAGAAAGAAAGTAAGAAATTATCTTTGCAAGCATTCCGCCTATTTCAATCCCACGCCACTGATCATATAAGATATTTCAATAAGATATTTCCTATGGCAACCAATTTTTTCCAATTTTCAAAGAATGAATTATATACTACAATTGAATACATTCAAATAAATAAGCACACACACTTGTGTGATAAATATTGTAGCCAGTTTGAAACTCAAGGCGGGAGGAACTTGAAGGTAACGGGACTGATTTATCCAGAAGTAAATTACTTCCAAGTAACAACAAAATAACACCAACAATACAGTCGCCGTTATTCATCGTCGTGCACGAAAAAGCGTGAGATACCAAGTCCTAACGTGATTAAATTACTTATGTGCAACTGTGACTTAGCAGTTATTTATCTCGGTTCCAAATCAGCATTGCTCGTAGACAAGCGTTCGATTCCGCACATCAAATGATACCGAATAGAGTTGTCGGCTAATTTTGCAGTGTAGTGCGCTGAAAAACCTCGAAGTGAATTGTAGGATAGCTATTATATCGTATCCTTCCTGATCCTCAATGAGGGAACCTGGAATTGTGTATGCATAGGAGCAGAATTCGTACATCTTCGACCGCTGCTTGATTCGTGCCGGGCTGCCCTTAACCGTTCTAGGGTGCATTACTCCGCCCAGGTATCAGAACGGGTGGCTCATTGGATTTTCGAGCATTGAAGGTATTTTTTTAGGATAGAGCGTTGGTCAATCAGTGGGATTCGAAAGTATAGACCTGATAACAGCCTCCGAGTAAATCCGTGTGACGTAGGCTGCCATTGACGAAATAACTTAGGGGAAGCACTAATAAATTATTGACACTTCCATAGCGAAAATAATTCCAACAAGCAATCTCAACATAACTGCGAAACTTCAAAGAAAAACTCGCTTCTAAATGGTTTTCGAGAACATTACAAAGATAACACACAGAATAACAGAAAACAACGAACCGACATTCATCAAACTAAATGCGATATAAATTTAGTGAAGGTTAATTTCCGTAGCGTAAAGAACAAAAGTGCCGAAGTTAAGAATATATTTGAAAACGCAGATATAATAATTGGGGCAGAGAGCTGGCTTGCAGATGATATTATAATAGCGAAGTTTTTTCCGAAAGGATATAAAATCTATAGACGTGATCAACCGGATAGGACTGGCGGTGGAATATTCATAGCAGTTAAATCGAATTTGAATAGTACCGCACACACATTAGACGACTTAATGGAATAGAGAGCGTTTGGTGTACCATTAAGCAACAAACCAAAAGAAATATTTATACACTTATGCTCAATTTACAGGACACCAGATTGCAAAATAGACGTTGTATACAAACTAGAAACTCAATTAACATAATTTACCTCGAAAGATAACTAAAGCGTTATAATTCTCGGTGGAGATTTCAACCTCCCGGCTATAAATTGGAAAACCAATAACGTTGAACCAAGTTCAAGGAAGCGTGACTTAAGCGAGGCCTTACTTAATACAATTTCACACCACACACTAACTCAAATAGTAAACGAACCTACGAGAGGTAATAGCATATTTGACCTTTCAGCTGTTAGTCACCCCACAATTATCAAACAGGTCGATATCCTTGAAGGCATAAGTGATCATAAAGTAAATTTTAAGACTTTGAAAACAACAGTAGAGTACACTGTAAAACCTAAACGTAAAGTCTACTTATTTGAAAAATGCTATTATGTAAAATTCGGGTAGACGTTAGGAGCTTCATTCACAATATTCATAGTCACAATGAAGAACGAGAGACCCCAAGTATCATGGAGTTAGTTTTTGAAAATACTACGTAAAGGAATTAATGAATATATTCCATACAAATTCAAACGGGAGGGTAAAGAACCTCGTTGGTATAACCACGAAATAAGGCGGAAGCTCAGGAGACAAAGGCACCTACAAAATCTATATAAAAATTCTATTGAGTCAAGTAACAAAACAACGAAGCTTGCGGCTAGAGAAATGCTCAACGCTCAAAAACGAAGAAAATAATGCGCGCTACTCTACGAAACTTCAAGAAAAACATCCTCGGTGAATTACTTGATGAAAACCCCAAGTCATTCTGGTCTTACGCGAGAGAGCTCCAGGGCGAATCTTCGACAGTAGTGTCTTTATTGGATACAAACGGCAAAGTGGTCACCAACAGTATTGACAAAGCCAATTTATTTAACCACTACTTCGAAAAAGTATTCACTAAGGATTACGCAATTCACAATTTAGACATTCCTGACTTTAACGAGCCGATGGCTGACATAACAATTCAACATGATGCAATAATAAAACAACTGCATTCGATTAAAAGTAACAAGTCCCCAGATCCAGAAAGAATACCTACACGCGTTCTCAATGAGTTAGCGCCACAGATTGCACCATTCTTATAAATTATATTAAACAAATCATTATCCGAAGGCAAGGTGCTCCAAGACAGGAAAATAGCCAACGTCACTCCAATATTCAAAAGAAGAAATAAAAGTTACCAAGGAAATTACCGGCCTATATCGCTAACATCACTTATGCAAGATCCTCGAACACATTGTCGTTAGTAATACTATGACATTCCTGGATAATCTAACCTCTTACATAGCAATTAGCATGGCTTCCGTAAGGGCAGGTCCTGCGAAACACAGCTTGCGCTTTTCCTTCATGATATCCTAAAAACAGGTGAATTGAATAAACAAATCGATGCGATATTCCTTGATTTCAAGAAAGCATTCGATAAGGCTCCTCACAGAAGACTGGTATATAAATTGCAATTATACGGGGTTAGTAGAAAAGCTGTGAATTGGATAAGAGACTTTCTCAGTGAACGAGAACAAAAACTTGTTATCGATGGTTTCAGCTCTGATAGGGTCGATGTCACATCCAGTGTTCCTCAAGGAAGCGTGATCGGCCCTCTTTTATTCATTATTTATATTAATGACCTAAGTTCTCGCGTTAGCAGTAAATTAAGATTATTTGCAGACGATACAGTTATCTATCGTTATATGAGCGAAAACGCGGACTTTGAAGTTCTGTCATCTGCCCTTAACAACGTTCATTCGTGGTGCCAGGAGTGGGGGTTAGATTTAAATCTCAGTAAATGTACAACAGTTCATTTCCTGCCTAAGTCATCTCACAAATGCCATACCTATTCTGTGGGTGGAGTAAACATAAAATCTTCAGATACAGTAAAATATCATGGAAATTCCTTAAGGAGGTTCCACCGAGAAACGAAGTAAATGTCATTTTCATGAAAGTTTCAAAATAAGCCCTTCTTATTGCACTCTATCGATTGCCGTTGAAAAAAATTAGGCTTCCCACGCTATATTTATCGGAAATCGCATTTACAAATGAGAGAATTTCTATAGGATCTTATGGCAATGCTTGCCTATGAGTAGAAGAAATGCAGATAACTATTCGAATATAAATGTCGTTTTGACAAAAAACTGATATAAGGTGCGCCACAGTATAAGAATCATGATAATACTTAAAAAATATACCCTTACCACGTTGGTTTAAATGATATTAACATATTTTTGCAACAAAAATAGCAGAAATAACTAACAAGTTCTGATATATCGTGGATTAAATACACTCCAATAATACATGTCACCATTTCATCTCCCAAAAACTTACATCTTTACACGACTGGTGACCTAACACCCCCTGCCTCACGCCCATGTGGAGGCTCGCCGGGTATACTGTAGATGTAGATGTATGTTCGTTACTCTTTTCCTCAAAAACCACTGAACCTTTAGCTGAACTTTTTATGGTTATGGCATTTGTGCTAACGTGAGCATCAGCCTATACACAAATCTTATAAATATTTTGGTGGTGTAATCCAAAACTATACCACAGATGAGAAATGGAATACTTTCCGTAGCATCACACAAATAGCCATCAATAAGGCAAATTCAGTAAACTGAAAAAAATTATACGGAACAAAAGTGGTATGATTCGGACATTCGGCAATCTCACAAGCGACAGCAAACCTTGCGCGCAAAAATTAAGAACGCCCCTCCGGATTTCCCCGACTAGGAACATGAGAGAATTTGTGAAAAATATAGTAGGTAAAAAAACTGCAAAAGTGACATCAAGGAAAGCATCAATGGAATTCAAAAGTAAAATATTAGATGAGTCTTTGGGAGATAACCTGAAGGCATTTTGGTCTTACGTGAGGGAGGTTTAAGGGAATAAAACTACGGTAACTTTATTTTTAAAAACGGCCTAGGAGAAAAAGCTAGTGACAAATTATAAAAATGAAATATCTATATCACCTTTTTTCAAAGCGTCTATACAATATGTACTCGGAATAACACCGCTACACTACTTAGCGAGGAAAAAAGTGAACAATTAGAAGGCATGCATCAAAATATGGTTATATTGAATAAATGAGGAAGTTTTACAGTTGTAAAGGAAATATAAAACTATTAAATTAAAAATAGATAATCCTACCGCACTCTCTTTCTACTGACCTTAAATTCTCACCGTAGCGAAAATGCAACATCTGTTTTCTACAGAAAATGTAAAAATATTACCACAATATATATGTGTTCTTCATTGGGACTCGTTTGACAATAGTTATCAATTATTTCAAGGGAGAAATATACATTCGCGACATGGGACAGTGGGATTAAAGGACTTCGGATGAATAAGTAAAAGAGAAATATTATCTTACTGTCTTAAGGTCTCATCTCGTGTACGCTGCATTTGAGTCAAAGCTCAGAGCTTACGCGAGAAATGCAGAAAACGCAAAGGAAACACACTGTCTGAGTAAAAAATTCATGAAAAACGTAAGAAAATCAGCTCGAGAAAGAAAGAAATTTTGATCCGCGGGAGCATACACGATAGGCTAAGATAAATTATAAAACTCGAATTTGGCGAGTCACAGCATGTCACGGAGTTTATTATTTACACCTGGCTCTCCACTATAGTCCAAAGAGTTTAAATTATAGAGATAACGCACACTGGCGAAATCAACACAGAAACGGTCCAGTAAATGAAGAATTCAGTATCCCAAATGGAAATCAGATTAGCGTAAGGAAGTTTTGCAATGTGTAAAATGACCAAGAGCACTCAGTGCAGGAAAGAACATCGGGTTAAAGATATGCCTTCGTGATAATGATTAAGATTTAAAAAGTAAAATTCCACCGAAATGCGATATAAAAAGAACACAATAATTAGATAACAAATAAAGAGATAATTTCATCGCACCCCAAGAAGTACAGAAAAAAATTGTGAAAAAACTAATAAGGAGCATGGAGCTCGATGTGCTGGAAACTTGGTCATTGCGGAGACAGGAGCTACCTGAACAGGGGGCTTTTGATATAATATTTTGGAGACAAATAGAGAGTGTGAAATAGGGAGCGAGAGAGAAGAATGAGGACACGAAGGATAAGGCAAGGACGGGAAGGAGACTTGCGGCGGAAAATTCGGAGAAGATAGAAAAGTGGATGGAGGGCGGAAAATTCGGAGATGATAGAAAAGTGGATGGAGGGCCTGTTTTTAAATGCGTGCAAAATATGTTGGACGGCGTAAGGAAGGTTCGGAGAACTCGAGACAGACTCGAGAAATCAACTGGTCCCGATAGAATTTCCGCTCAACTTTATTAAGAATCAGTGTCAGAAATAGCACCGTAATAAAAATAATATTTTAAAAATCTCTAGCAGAATGTCTGGTCCCTTACAAATGGAAAATCAAGAACGTTACATCTATCTTTAATGGCGGTGATACGGAAGATCCTGGTGACTGCAGACCTACCTCCCTTACGTCTATTTCATGCAAAATATTGGAACACATAATCGTCAATTCAACTATGGGGTAAGTAGATAGCCTAAATTTTTTGATTTAAAACCAGCATGGATGAAAATGCAGGTCCTGTGAAACCCAGCTAGCCCTTTTCCTTCACGATATTCTTTCCTTTGGAGATGGGCCCGTACAGCTAGACGCGATATTTTCTAGATTTAAAAAAAACTGCCTTACCTTTGATAAAGTTCCACTTTCGAAATTAATTGTTAACCTGAAAGCCTATGGAATGAATCACCATATAATATATTGGATTAACGATTTCTTAGATAACCGCGAACAGAGGATGCACATCAGCACTCTCTGTCTATGGTCTGACCGCGTATTATTATCCAAACAGTTTTTCCGGGCGAGTGTGCGAGGTTCTCATTTCAGTTGGGACGACTGTCGCATGCCAGGTGTGAAATCACCCTGTGCCACACAGCTTAGTGGAGGCTTACACGATGTTTCGTAGATGTAGAAAACAAACAAATCGGCAGGTAAATTACAAACAACAAAATGTTGATTTGTACTTTCCAAACTGTTTTATTAATATCGACCATGGTTTCGGCAAAATTATGCCAATATTAAATAGTTAATTACTTTCTTTGATTGTCCATGTACACACAGCGATTGTTGAGATGGGGAGGCGAGGGAGAGAGGGCAGTGGAAGAAAACGAGAGGGTTGGTTTAAAAGGAAGAAAAGGAGAGTGGGAGGAAGGTCATGCCCCTATATGTTAGAGTTTCAAGGAAAGAGGGCGGAAAAGGGGGAGAAAAAGAGGGTGAAACGCCATGATAAGGGGAAGGCTATGACGCAAGCCAAATATCGTAGATGCCATGACGTGAATAACATCAAAATTTTAATAGCATCAGCGGTGAATGTGAGTCAAATTTGAAGTCATTATCAAGGTTGCCATTCTTTTTTACTAAATTCACGATCTCACAATGTTCTAGAAAATCTAGGTTCTTTCCCTTACACTGTTCATGTAAACAACATAAGTGGACATGTACACTCATATGGTTGCAGTCCGATCATGTTTATTTCAACATTGAATTTCATGTATCATCTTCCACTAACTTAAGACAAACTTTTACTTGTAACTACCCAATGATGAGGAAACGAGAATGCAGAAATTCAGCTTGAAAGGAAGAGTTCCTGTGCTCCTTGGGCACGTTAAAATGTGCGCTACACTTCATTTAGAAGATTATTTACAAAGTGCATTCCCATTTAACGAGCAGTAAACAAAGCCCTGCCCTAACGTTTATTAAGGCTATAGCCGCCAATCGGAATTTTAAGTAGCGACGTGCGATTCATGGCAAAAATCTAACAATCCAGTAATCGCCAAACCTACTTCCAAAACTACGCAAAATTTCGGAGCATATTCTCGAAGTCTGCGAAATCAGTAAGCAAACACGTATTCATTAACGAATGTGTCAACTAGGCTCATTATTTCGTAGTTTAGGGAGGTTACTGACATTCCTGCCGACTAATGCGGATTATTTGATATATTTCCTCGGGTCACTAAGAACGGATTTGCTAGAAAATGGCGGTCGTGTAAAAAGTAACCCGGTGACGTGAGGTACCTAGCATATAAGGAATATCCCGGGGCCACTCTGGGGTCGTCGGCCCTAATAAATGACGGCAAATAATACGCATACTCCAAACCTTATTTTGGCATAGGCAATTTCCACACAGCAAAAGATTTAATTATGAGCATTAAATGAGGTAACAATGTTACTCACCGCTGTTTATTTCATCTGGATTTCCTTCCCGACCAGCTGGACTGGGTTCTATCACATTCAACTCTAACACAACACTATCAACTTCTTCATCAGGATCTTTGTCACTGAAATGATAAAAATTCGTATTAATTTAATGTCCTAAGAAACAATATACTAAATCGTCATAAAAAGCGTGGTTTAATACCAAACTTAAGCACGCCGTGTGAATTGTAAAATAGACGTATTTCATGATAACTTATACTTAACGTCCATTGAATCATACATCCGAGTTAACAAAGGTACTGTTTTATTTTATTGTAAAATAGTTTCTAGAACTTATATCCATGGTGGTAATAGAAGTTGTGGAATTATGAAAATCCGAGCCTTGCTGCAAGGATGAAGTGAAAATTCTAGGGCGGTTAAACAGATTCATTCTAGGAACTCGTAAGTATGGAATCAGTCTAATGCAGTCCACCACTACGACCTATTTGACTGCAAAATGTAATATCGCCAAATGGTTTAAAGCTGGTAAAGCGTCAAATCAAACACGATATTGAACAACATGAAGTCACTAGGATACTAGCCTTGAACTCTTTCGGAAAAGTATTCAAAGCATGGAGTAACATCGATGAACGAAAATAAAGAGCAAAATGAGTAAGCATTACGAGAAAAACATACACGATAAGATCAAAAAGACACCTGAAACCCCGGGAAAGGCGACTGTTAGCGAGATTTCTAGCAAAAGTAACCCGAGGTGAATTTCAAATTAAAGAAGGGAGATAATTTTCCCCTAACAAGAATATAGACGAACAGATCGCTTATCGACTATGTCAAATCTTATTTCTAGGATTGTCCGAGTTTTATAGAACGGCAATAATCTCCTAGCTAATACTAGTGTAACAATAAACTCCATAAAAGAGAAAATGACACAATATTTCCACTTTTACTGTAACCTAATGAATTATTTCGAATCATCACTGACTAAGGCAATTGTACACTCATCTCCAAAGGAATACAGCCCATTCATCACGCTCCCATAAGATCACGTTTAATATTTTACAATTAAAGAGGAAGATGGATTTTTGGATTGAAAGGAATCCTAAACGACAGGTAGCGATAGCTAACGCTCCGTAAATCGTAAATGTATTTAGCTTTTCTAAGACAACCACCTCCCGCCAGGTAAAATCTTACTTCAGTTTCTAAAGCTAAGAAGAACTCAAGTTTACCGACATCGTAAATAGATTCATTTACTGAAGAACGACATATGCGCCAACGCGATATTTAGTAAAATCTAATAACTAAACACAGAATTGCTGTACGCGTAGGCAGTTAAAAATAAATTCTTAATTGGAGATATGATGGTAGGGGCAGAACTTACCTACGGCCACAACGACGAACGAAGCTGAAGTGAACGGAGATCATCAGGAAGGCTATAACCGCGTGATTTTAACAGCTGGATGACGTCACGCACGGAAATTTCTTATAATTAAATTCAAATTAAAATATATTGAAAGTAATTGCAAAATTAAAATTTATGAAAGTATTTCGGTTGAATTTTTAGTGAAAAAGTCTTGAAAATTATACAAAGTTATCGGCGATTTCAGTATTATTACATTATTAAGGATTCCCGCCAAAACCACCATTGGCTAATACGCGAGATTGCGTTAAGGAGATGATTCTTAACTACAGCGGAAAGTAATTTGGAAAAGCTGCAAATATTGAAAACAAGCGATACAAGAGGTATGTTTTGGCAAAGAGGAAAGTCAAAATAAACTCACTGGAAAATTATGACGCCAAACTGATAATACATCACTAGGAGGGTAAGAATCTAGAGATAATAACGTCCTAGTGTCGTCACATGCGGAAACTTTTGAAGTATGACTTTTGAAGTCAGCCTTCATTGGTATCTTTAGGATAATTAAATAAAATAATGCCGCTGCTTTCGTTTTTAGGATATAGTTGTAGCAATACATCATTATTGGATATTTCAAATTTTTATTATATTAAGGATTCCCGCTTTGAATATTATGGACTAATAACAAGATGGCGTAAACAGGTATTTTAAAACTGCTCCACAATCCAAAAGGTAAGCAAATTTATTTGATTGGTGCTTGGATCAAAGGATAATCACTCCAGAGAAAATTGAATAAATCAGTTTTTCTTCGGGAAAAGATAGGTCTCGGGAAATAAAAGATCGTTTTTCCTCATCGCCGACGCTCCAAAAATAACCACACTCCTTAGAGAAGAATACTTATATGCAAATGTTAAAAAATATAGTTTGGATTAAGTACCAAACCAAATATAAATTACCGAATGCTTATGTACCACGAATTTACTCTTGCCATGAAGAAGGAAATTTGCAAATTAAGTGACAGTAATGAACCATCAACGATATATCATTTCTCGAGTTAGTTCTCTCTTATCTTAATGAGGACTGATTCATTTTAATAACAGAGGCCAAGGCCATAAGACTATCATTACTATTGTCGAAATAATATCAATTTTAGGAAGGTCCGAAGACTGCCGAAAATTAATGCAAGAAGAATACTTTATTATTCTTAACTTTCTTAACAGATTCATTGTAAGCGTTTTCCGGATAGTTCATTTGTGTTTTTACCAAATTAATCCAATTCAAGAGTAAGAATAAGTAATTCGTACGCCCGGTAGAAACCGGCCATGGTATCTTTTCTACTCAGTTAAACTTATTTGAATACCTATTGAAAACAGTTGTTTTCTGTCATCCGACTGTATGTGATTCAGGCTTTCGCGGGGGTAAGATAAAAGTTGAGTCATCGGATTTCCGAGGTTTCCGCCGCGTTGTTTCATCTTACGGACAATATTAAATAAATAATAACTGAGAGATATAATTAAGTTAATAATATTAAATAAGATACATATCGTCCTCAAGATGAAACAACGCGGCGGGAACCCCGGAAAACTAAAGACAACCTTAATCCGAATGTATGATTGTTACGATGGTAATGTAAACCATCGTCATCGTCGATATTTGACCCGTAGGTGAAGAGAAACAAATTTTGTTTGTGTAAAAGCTTGCAAATATTATTTTTGCCAAGGTGACTAAAGACAGATGCGAATGCAGTTAGAAAAGACCAACGAATTATACAACGGTAAGAAGCTGGTGTAGCTAATCGGAACAAGAAACAGCAATTCAAATAAATGAGCAAATATAGCTTCTAGGAAAATCAATAGATAAACTAAACTAATGAAACAATTCTCTCCTTTACAAATTTCGTCCTTGAGAATCAATGTTTAATCCTCAAGAGGGGAATAAAAATCACAACTTATACATGAAATCATAAGGTAAAGAGAAAATAAATTAGAGAGAGAAAAAAATCCACACTTCTGCATGATTACCGTTTCAAATTCCAGAAAATGGATCGAAATTAGACAGGATTTTTAAATGATACCACCAAAGATAAAATTTAAAAAACTGGCCAACCTGAATAAGAATTTAATCCTCACCCTGGGTCACTACTCTCTTTCTTGGTCCGCTGACACTTCATGTCAAGCACTATCCTCGTAGGTCACAAGATGACTTGATACATGTAACTCGCCAATGCGAGCGATCACATATTTCTTGTAATTCATATTTTATTTAATCACTAGAACACTTGAACACACCACCAAAAATGCCAAAAACATCACTTTGTGCCGTGCCAAAAACGCTGTGCCGTAAATTCATCACGATGAATGCTTCTACATTCCTCAATGGGATATCCAGGACCTTGCTATTGATGGTGCGAAGGCTTCCGCGGTGTTGCGATGATATAGGCTGTGGGATAGGTGTTTCGACCCGAAGACGCCTGCTGGAACGCAGAACAAACTGCTGTCATCAAAGACAACGACGCGGTGAAACACCCAAAAATGCAGTCTATACCACCTTTTCATTGAGTTGAAGCACTTTAAAAATGTCGGTGGAAGAATAACCATGAAATGCATGTGTGTTAAAAAACTACGCGTAGTTTTCAGCCGCGAGGAAAGTCGGTATTTTACCTTAGGTGTCTTCTCACGGTCGGTAAAACTTTCAATACTTTATAAAGTCTCCTCTTAAAACACACATTCGCCTGCAACTCGTGTAGAGCTAGTAACATTCTTAACACTGTCAACGAAGTGGCTTGACACAACAGAACTGTTGCATGCACTCAGCGGACTTAATAGTTGTTTATCAGCCACCCCAAGTCACTGCAAATTGCTGTACAAATTTTTTGTACCAGTTGGGTATCTCTCACTTGGCACTGGCAGGTTCAACTAATTACATTCAAGAGATCCTCTTGAGTTTGTAACGCAGTCCAACAGCTTGGTTTCCCGAAAGAAACGAACCTTTTTCTGACTCACGGAAGGAGACTTGAAGAGTATGTTTTACTAACGCACGAAGCCAAAAAATCCGATGCGTATATCTCGCCATTGCACACACACGTTCGGACCGTGCAACTGGAACGGAGAGGAAATTCAACTGGGGCAAAACATTAGGGAAACGAAGGAGTACTGTTATGGCTCTCGTTCGCTGAATGCCCTTGACTGTTGAATTGTGACTTGAGGTACGTAATGGTAATTGGAGTAAAGCCTCAAAACATCTTGAACTAAGTGGGAGTAGAAGGCCATAACGTATCTCCATATGTGGAACAGAAATTTCGGAGGGAACCTTTCTTTCACGGGCACGGCTTTAAGACAAATTGGGACTGATGGAAACGACATTAATCGATCTCTGAAAAAAAATATCCTCCAGCCGGTAAGGGCTGCAACCACGTAAACTGAAGGTGCAGGTTTCGTTAAGTATTATATTACTGTAGCGGCGAAAGAGCCAAACCTAAAATTAATTTCATGAGGTTTAGTTGAGACTACAACATACCAAGAGTTAAGTTTTTCTACAATTATTTTTATATTTGGGGCCAAAATTATTAATTGTTAGTTCAAAATCTTAGTCGGGTATTGGAAAGAAGAGATGAATGAACGGTTAGCTCCAATACCCAAGCACCAACCGAGATGAATATGCATATATCAACTTTCATTTGAGAAATGAGAGACACGCGTGTTCTTCCCCTGCTTCCCTCGATACCAAGAAGGAATTGACAATACGTACCACAACGGGCTTTCTCGGATGTGACTCAATGTCTCTCACTACTCAACTACTCGGATGTGTGGCCTATCGTATGCCAGCATGTGGTGCGCACAGCAGCTATTTCATTTCTCGAAAGAGGTTATAAAAGAAAATTATGAAGTGCTACTAAAGATCCTAAGCAGAAAACTAGTAAGCGTCCGTTGGTACGATTAGTTTAATACAAGAAATAAACGTATATACTTAAGGTATGCTGCGTCATTAGCGCGGTGTAAATTAATCAATATCAACGATAAAAGACAAAGAAATCTTAAGATAAAACTCGTTCTGGAATCGTAACATTTATTTTCAATTAAAAATCGATGCGTATTCAAGGATTTCATATTGTTTTTCAATTGTACCGAGATACTTCAACGATTATACAACTTGAGAAGGAATTAGATTTTGTTCGCACTTCTGGTTCTTGAAATAGACCCATCATAAAAAAGAGACGGCCACGTGTAAATGTAGGATACCACTTTAACTTTTTCACAAACTTGATGATCATTATTTTTGTACGTAAAAATGTCTGCCTTCATTGTTTCTAAATGGAAAGTAATGTCAGTTAGCCACTTTTTCTGATTTGGTAGCGTGTAATTACCCACAATGGTTGGCCATACGGCTAATAAATAGGAAATGTCTCTGATTATCATGTATTTCTCATTTTATTTTTTTTAACTGGACCATGTTATCGAAAACTATAAGGGAATAAATGAAAGATACTACAAAATCGAGGGATTTGGTCCAGGCGAATGATTTTTCCGCTGCGAATTTCACACAATTATGTGAACACTACCGGGCGACTTCGTCAGAGTTACTGCGCGGCTAGCTCCGTAGTTCTTGGAAAGATACTGTATTATTAGTTACCAGATTCGACAGAACTGAATCGTTTGTAATAGGACAAATATTCGAAATCATATTCACAAGCTTTTTGTGGTAACAGTCCAAGCTAGATGCAACAGACTAATCGGCCTCTATTCCGCGGTACACAAAATTTATATCATCACCAGGATTACGATTAACATCACAGCTGTCGGAATTAATCCCAGTCTGAATTCAAAACCAATGCCTTCATCTTTAAGAAATAGGTTAGCCGCTTGCTTTAAACGAGAAATTAGATCTGATCTTGGTTCCATCTTTTTGGTGGTCTATATAGCGGTCTCCTGCTATGGGGAATGTTGTCTCCTGCAATGCGAGAGATCCATTATTCCACCGAAATGCGCGTCCCAGTGTAATCACAAATTCCAGAAAAATCATCAACAATCTCTTGCCTGATGAATGACGTCGTTCAGCTTGTCTGTTGCCTTGACTCGTAGTATAGTGCATCCAAAAATACGTCACCCGACAGGACTCGTACGGTAAACTTTTCTGTTGTTATCCGTAGTTTCATATTGTCTGTGGTGTCAGCTCTTTCAGCTGATCATACTGCCAATGTTGGTGTGACAAATGATATAATTGCAAAATTCACATTAATTGCCGATACACTTATTTTTCCAAGTAAATGCTTAGTGCCCTGAGATTTAGGCAGCCTTACTTCATTTTCCAGGATCCCAATTATTGCCAATTTTAATTATCAGGTTATCGAAACGCACGATTAGTTCAGTCGGAGTATTGTCCAAGGTTAGCATATAACAAAGATATCATTTACAGAAGGATATAGATTTGTAAATAGTAATATAATATTTCGAAGCAGTGGTATTGAAGGTAATAAGAAGACGTTGTACATCAAGTATGTCAAACTGAGGGCTACCTAGGGCGATAACGGTCACTTATATGCGGTCATTAGTGGCCACGCCTGACAATTACTTGAAATTTATTTAATGTAAAAAGTATTTCAATAAAAATCATGGCAGAATATTATAATTACCTAAACTTAAAAACATTAAGTGTGCCCATGAAATGGTCTAGCCATATTCACGCATGCTAAGCCAGGAAGTAGTTTCACAAATAAAAAAAACCAAAGTTTAAACGACGACATAGACACAACAAAAAAATACATTACAATCACAGACTGAAAAACGGACGCGAAATATTGCCCGGCTTGTGAATCCTTTGTGACGGCCACAGATGTGTTTCCAAAGTGCCATATGCGGCCCACGTACCGCCAGGTTGATATGCCATCTGAAGATGATCCTCATTCTTAGCATTTAAAACGGGATTGCTTGCATAACGCAAGATTTTTATCAAACAGTTGTCCAGACAGGTCAAGTTTGCATTGGATTTCACATTTCCCTTTAATTTCATCTCTCTCATATTAATATGTACCTAGGCTATGTATCTGAATTGCAGATAGTCTAAAATTCAAGAGACAGCCATCTTGAGAGGACAGGGTTCGAGTGAATGGTTCTAAAAGAAGAGAGTACATTACAAGTACAAAAACGAATCTGTACATCCTTAACTGGTTTTAGTGTACAAAACTTGGCTAAGATAAAATATTTAATGCGTCAAATGTAATAATCAATAAGCAAATGCTTTTCCGTTGCCGTGATGAAAATAATAAGCAATGCGAGTTCCTTTCGTCTCATTACCTCCTATAGGTAAGTTTACCATTTCCGCACACTCTAATGAGTAGCAAATGGAACGTTGCATTAATATACATTCCATTTCGTCCCAGAATACATTTGTGAAGGTTGAGATTCCCATTGTATAACCGTGTGGTGTGACTATCTTTACCGCCGCACTTTACCCCCTAATGTTTCTCGAATCAAATTAATCGACACTTGTGTTAAAGTCTGCTTTAATAGAAAGGAGGACTCCGAGGAAGCGCCTTACGTCAATGGAAGTCCTTCAAAATCCTCAGATCAATTAACCCCATCGCTGCTCCCGGGCCATCGCCTCCACTATCGTCCGGTACTGTCTTCAGCGACCCTCTTCCCCTTGACCCGGTAATACCCCTTCCGTTACCGCGTCCGACACCCTCTACCATCAAGGAAATTCATTCTCTATTCTTCAGTGGGAAGGGAACACATGGAATCATCTTCTACAACATCTATTTTCACGAACAAAATTAAGAGAATAACGAATGTTTAAGCCGTCCGTCCAGCAATGCTTGACTAAATGTCATTCATTAGAGATAACTACTCAGCCAGGTGAAAGTTATCCAGTTTGAAAGAAGTTATTACCACTGCCATTACATTTACATCCGTCCACCTTCCAAATAAATATAACCTAATTTTATACCGCATATTCCATCACATACAGCACCCAATGAGATGAGAACTCGTCAGAAGAGAAAATTTGCCCACAGAAACGCCCCAATTATTGCATTTGCTGCATTTCCACAGTGAGTGACTGATGTTGAAGAGCATATCTTCCGATTATTCACATTTCCATCATTTTCTTTGGCACAAAAATAGTTGTAACATAAAAACTTTTTACTTTATATTTGAATATAGACTTTATAAGAGTTGCTAAGATACCCATGTAATCCCATTAATTGTAAATATGCAGAGCAGATTACAATTCTTAAGAAATCAATTCACGAAATACGATTGCATCAGCACCAATAACTGGTTTTGTTTTTCAATTTGTTTCTTGTTTTTATGCTTATTATTTACTATGCCAATATAAAGATAAAAAAGAATATAGAGTTTAAATGCCAATTCATCTGCATCTGAATCGTGAAGAAAATACGTCCATGACATTCTTGGTACCCCAGCAAATCCAATTAAAGACGCACGATCTTGACCACGGATAATATCACTCACTCTAGACTTGGCTAATTTTCTTTTCAGTTCTATTACATTGTCGGCAGCGGATATCAGCAATGTAAATAATATAAATATAATGATGGAGAGTGGTATCCAGCAAGGAAAATAATGCTGGTAAAATGGTGAAATAATATATTTTTTATTTTTTTACAAACCATTTTTTTCGTTCACCAAATAGTATATCTGAAATGCATTCAACGTTGATAATAATTAGCGCGTAGGTTTGTAAGGCTCGAATCTGAGGACTGCATTGTGTACGAGTCTTTTGATTATGACTACCCAGTACGATGAAGTTTCAGCACTACGAGCCTGCCATACTCACAATTAAATGTCAGGTTCGATTAAATGTCGCGCAATATGAAAAAGACCGTATAACAAAAAGTAGCTTAAATATTGATTGTCCATTAGCTTTCGATACAACTCAATCGTCAATTTTTATCAGAGGAATAGATTGAGCTTTTAATGTAACATACAATCTTTAACCTTACACAACTCAAAATAACAGCAACAAGTGATGGCATACGAAATAAAATAAATTAAGCTATGCTAGAATACGAAGTTGAATACCTCAAATATAATGAAATAATCACAAATTAAATCAGATCTTCAATTGTGAAATACGAGAGTTTTGGCGTATGTGAAAAATGATATGGACGAAATTATTGCTGAAATTTTCACATTTCTTGGCAAAAATTCATTAAGAAAGTCAAAGGTCCAAGGCATTTGTTTTTGAAAATGCGACGACGGTGCTATAAAATGCACTGACAAAATTAATTCTGATTACTCATGATGCCGTAGTGAATTTAGGGAACTTCTGAAAGTCGTCGAATCGGATTATCTACATTTGACTCATGTGGCGCAGCCTGATGGCTATCAATTGGAGTCTTGTATAAAAGACTTGGTGTATTGAAAGAAAAGGTGAAACAGTTCATGAGTGAAGAAATCATCCGGGTTGGGAGGTCCATGATAACTGCAGAAAGACAATCAAATAATAGCCGAACTATATGAAATAGTTCGTTCATTCAAAAATATATAATCGCTGCGGGCACCTCAAGGTAGTAATAATAATTCTGTCAAATTCGCGATGTTTAGCAGTTCATTCGTGAGTGTTCGATGTCACCTTAGCTTTTTTAACATTAACATGCTGAGGAAACACAATGAGATGTATCGAAATAAATAGGCTAAGTAATAGATACAGGAGGCCATCTGCTTAAGTCGATTAGCCTTGCGGGCGGCCAGGCATTGGTAAATCGATCAGCTTAGGGATTGCTAACTTTAGAAACCATTGCGGTAAATACAGAATGAAGATACACCAGAAGAAAGCAAATGTAATGAGATTCAATAGGACAAAGAAAATATGGTTGGTCATCGAAGTAGGGGGCACGCAAAGGATAAAGTACAACATTTGAATTACTTGGGCAGAGATTCGGTATAGTGGAAAAACCATCAGGAGGAGAATAGCGCCAGCGAAGGAAGCATTCAGTAATACAAAGGGGCTGATGGCCAAGACCTTGGGTAAGGACAGGAATAACAGCTTCATATGTTGTGTAGCATCATATGGAACGAAACGTAGACCCCGAGAAAGGAGAACGAGAATAGACAGTAGGCCCTCCAAATTTGAGTGCAGAGGATGGAAGTGCAGCGGACAGAAAGGAATAGAAATGAGAACGCTCGGAAAAGTGCGGGAGAAAAGGAAACTTCTGGGTGAGCTTAGTAGGATGCAAGGTTGGAGGAGGTAGTTCGGTAGTTAGAGGTGAGTATGTTGGGTAAGCGGGGTAGGGAAAGGAGGACATTAGGTTTTATGGACGCGTTGACGAAGGGTATGCTGAGAATAAGAAAGAAATATTATTGGTCGGTAAGCACCAGCAACCGTAGAATTTTACCACAAATCTATAACAATATGATTTCACTTAATTTCATTCCGACCTACTTTATCTGGTAGAACACTCTTATGAATAAAAAAATATTACCGACATTCGCATGAAGATGCTCAACTCAAAACTTAAAGCGCGAACGAACGAGTTCGATGTATATACACTGTATCAGTACCGTGCACTTCATTTCGCCATATCATGACGCATCAAAAATAAACTTTTCAATCGACATACGCGCACATGCTTGAGATACACATGCATGAAAATCGATGGTGTGTTCGTTTTATATAAGACATTGCGCACGGGTTCCAGAAAGACTACCGCGTATCCCGCTTCCTAACAATGTTTCCTCCCAACGGTTTCCAAGGTTCAAAACTTGCTTTCGGCGAATATCTTTCGGGGCGGCCCTCCCGCTCACTTGGGACCATAACAATGTAAAGCGCCGTCTCTACTGGTATAACCAACCGAGAGAGCTCTATAGTGCCCTCACACTGATAGAGAAAGAAGGAAAGAGTGGCGGCCAAAGCGAAATGAAGTCTTTGGGAAAAAAAGGATGGAATGAGTGAAAAAGGAGGCGGGGAGGGGGAGAAAAAGAGGGAAAAACGCAATTTTAAAGGTGCGAAACCCATTTTCAAGCGGAGTAGTCGTGTGGGGAGGAACGGTCGACGACAAAATAAAAGCCTTTTAGCCGCCTTTGCCGTTGCGTCTCTTCTATCCGTATCCCCGAGGGCGCCTCTCGCGCTGATGGGACGCAGGAGGCTGGGAGTGTTAAGACGGGGAGGTGGATCGGGAGAGGAGCAGACAGTTGCCGGATGTGTAGCCGGAGTACATCATCGTTGGGGAACGAGGAACAAGGAAAAGGGGGCGGCGACGGGAAAAATAAGAGCAATGACAATGGGAGGAAGGCTCGACTCACTTACCAGAGGTTTTCCATCTCACCTACCGACTGAAAGCGCATCATCTGACGAAGAACGAAAGAGATAGAACTCAGAGCATGATTATGTGCGGGAGAGTTATCTTCGGAACCCGCCAAGAGTGGAGAACATGGAGCGGGAAGAGAAGAGAAAAAGAGGCGCACAAAGGGGGCAACGAACGGACTGTGGGGGGCGATCGTCCGATCACTCCATGTCCCGTCAATTACCGTTGGCAATAACTCAATACCACCCAATCGAAATCCTCAACAATGATTACAGAGTACCATTAGTTACGGTTAAATTAATTACCATGGGGTACCATACGTATCTGTTTATGATAGTTTTTAAAATCTCCAAAATTATAATTACCCTAGGAGTGTTCCTGCAAGGAACTTCAAGCTTGGTCAAAACACCATGTGGCATAACTCATTACCAACCGGTCGAAACCGTTAACATTAATCACCGTGCACCATTAGCAACACAAGAGTAGAAGAGTAAAGAACCATGTGGAACACCATACAGAAAAGAACAAGATGGATTGGACGCACCCTGAGACACAATGGGTTTGTGAAGAACATAATTGAAGGTAAAATAGAGGAAAAAAGTCCCCAGAGGAAGATCCAGGAATAAGCTCATGGACCAATTAAAGAGGAAAGTACATAGGAAGAGATTGTAAATGATAGGTATAACTTAGTTTTCCACAAGATTTATTATAACAATACGACCTAGGTTTCGACGAAGCTCGTCATCATCACCTGAAGATGACGAAGCTACTCAGTTATACTTATCATTTACAATGTTAAGCAAACTCCACGAAGTCACGTCCGAGGCAACGGATTATAGGAAGAGTTACCAGAAGGTAAGGGAAATAGTGTTAGATAGGGAAGGGTGGAGGGCTGCATTCAACCAATCTTAGGATTGATCAGCCAATTATTATGATTCATAAGTTAAGTTTCATGAAACAAACATGACAAATGCGTGTCAGTTTAGTTGGGTGGGATCGTTTTTCATTATAAAATTTATTCGGGATGAACTGTTTTAATAGTATTTAAAAACATTAATCATCAGAGGCTACAATTCATACCTATTCATTATACAATTTTGAAATCTAAAAAATATACCGAGGAATGTTCTTGAAAGGAATTTCCGTCAGGGTCAAACTCATCACGTTGTACCATAACCCAAAGCCTACCAAAGTCTAAACCATCCAATTTGACCATTGGATGGTTTAGACTTTGACCATCACAATATTGGTCCTTAAAACACTTGCAAAGAGCCTAGGGCTATCAAGCTGGATCAGGCAGCCAACTCATTTTACGGCCGAAGAGTTTTCCAATAAGGTGGAGGTCGTCGGAAGACGCTCCTAAGGAGTAAATAACTTTTTAGAACATTATGAATTTTGCATGTATCCAATTGAATTCCACCTTTTTTAAAACTATTCTAGCGGTTAAGGTAGGTTTTGATGAATGTCAGGGAATCTCCTCCCGGTCCTCTAACCATTCAGGGGCCCATCCCCCGCCAGTATATCCTTTTCCGCCTCAGCATACGATCTACCCTTCTTCATCCCGTCCATGAAACCAATTCTCTTTCTTCCCCTTTCCCACTTGCCCAACATCCTTCCCTCCACGACACCCTTGAGCAACCCATCGCCCTTTACAAAACCCTTCAGCCATTTACCCTGCCTATCACGGATTTCATTCAGAAGTTTCCTTTCCTCGCTCACCATCTCAAGCACTTCCTCGTTAGTCTTCCTTTCCGTCCACCTAACCTTCTCCATCCTTCTCCACACCCACATCTCCAATTCCTGCAGTCTATTCTCGTCCTCCTTTCTCAGGGTCCACGTTTATGCCCCATACAACGCTACGCTCCATAACAAGCTCTTCACCAGCCTCTTCTTCACATCCTTACCCAATGTCCCCGTCATCAGCTCCTTTCTATTACTAAACGCCTCCTTAGCTAACGCTATTCTCTTCCGTATATCTTTGCCACTATGTCCGTTTTCCTCTTGCGTACTACTTAAGTAATTAAATTGCTCTCGAGTTTGTGTCCTCCAACTGTAATCACAAGACTAGCTTTCTTAGTCTTAGATAATCTCATTACTTTTGTTTTCTTATGATTTATCTTCATTCCCAATATCCCGCACTGCATTTCTAAAGCATATACTAAAGCTTGCAGTCCCTTTTAAGATCCACTAACCAATGCCTGATCGTCCGCGAATCTAACTGACTTTATCAGGTGCCCTCCTACTTTGATTCCGGCCTCAAGTTCTTCCCATGCCTGTCTTACCATTTCCTCAGCATAATTGTTGAAAAGCAATGGCGACAGCGGGCACCCTTTCCTTACCCCGCGATCTATACTAGCCTACCCTGATTCACCATCAGCCACCCTCACCTGAGCCATTTGCGTCATATATAGGTTTCAGATTAGTCTCCTGTCACGCCAATCTATTCCCATTTTCCCGAGTATTTCCGTTAGTTTATTCCACTTTACCCTGTCAAAACCTTTTTCAAAATCTATAAAGCAAGCAAAAATGTCCTGATTATACTCTACGTTTCTTTCTATAAGTGTCCTCATCACTACAATCTAATCCCTAGTTGACCTTCCTTTCCGGAACCCAAACTGGTCATCGCCCAATAGTTAGTGAGTGGCCTTACTCTCTAACCGTCCATTGATTATTCGAAGTAAAACTTTGAAACTTGGCTGCGTGTGAAACCAAACTGATTGTTCTATAGGTCTCGCATTCTGATACAGTCTTCTTTTTTGGGATAGGAATCAAGACTGTTTTCACGAAGTCCTCTGGCCATACTCCTTCCTCGTAGATCCTACGTATAAGTTCGAAAAAAGCTTGCCTACTTTTATTTCCTAAACTCTTCAGCAGCTCCGAAGGTACGTTGTCTACTCCTACAGCTTTTCTTGCCTTTATCTCTATCAATACTTTCTCTATTTCACTGTCGAGAATCTTTGGCCCGAGGTTATCTTCTTCTAAGCTTCCCTCCTCCTCTATATCTAAATTAGTTGGTGTATTATCGCTGTCATATGGCTCCTCTACATATCCACGCCATCTTTCTTGAATATCTCCCTGCTCGATTAATATTCTACCTCTCTTGTCCTTAATCTTTGGTACCGTTTCCCTTCGCATACCTCCTGATAGCAATTTTACCCTGGCGTATAACGCACCCACTTATAATTCTTTTTGCAGTTTCTCCATTTTTCGCATTGCCTTTTCCATCAATTTTCCTTCGCCCGATTGGTTATTCGCCGCAGTTGATTATTAGCTCCTTGTATTTCACCTTACCTATGTCTGTGTTGACGCTTTTCCAATTCCTTCTCTCCTCCATTTTCATAATCATTTCTTCCGTAACCCACTGCTTCTTTACCCTCCGCATTTCCGCTACACCCATTGTTTTCTCAGCTACTCTTACAATGCTTGTTTTAATATGCTCCCATTTTTCCTCGATTGAACCTATTTCCTTAGCTTCGCTTATGTTCCTTTCCCCTATCTCTTGGTATTCCCTCCTTTTTTCCCCTTCCAACGCTTCCAAGTTCCACCTCTTCATCCTCCTACTCTTATTAAGCATTTTAAATCTAACCTCACAATTCATCATTACTAAATTATGATCCGAGTCTGCATCAGCCCCTGGATAGCTCCGCGAGTTCTTCACACTGTTCCTGAATCTTTGCCTAACCATGAAATGCATGGCTCACAGAGAGCCACCTTCCCGAAACTGGGCGTAAGTACCTACCAAGTATAACTACTACCACGAATGGTACGTATATCTAGATAAATTCTTACTGTGGTCACAGAGCGACATGATTTTTTTTTCACTTTGGGCTTCGTAATTGGAAGTTATTAATTTCTGAGGTACACTGGGAAGTCCGTAAAAAGAATTTAGAGCCTCCACTGATAGGACTAAAAGAAGTTCAAAATATTAGAAAGTCTTCCACTGTTGGGGAGCTATCACTGGTAACCTTGCTTCGTTTAAGGAAGGAGATAATGCGGTCGTTCAACTTTAATGGAAGTAACGACAACCACTTTTAGGATGGCAAGGAGTATTGTCTAAATGGAAGAAAAATGATGCGCAGACGGAGTTGTCACCTGAGGACGCTTTGTCTCTAATGACCATCATGGAGCCGAATAGTCAGTATAATACCCATTAGAAGCTCCGCTGTTTGTTACAGACACGATCTGTATTCCAGCTACGACTGAGTTTTAAAATCAAAAAGCGCGCGGTGCCCCGAAGGTATACACAGTCTAAACAAAAAGTACCATTTTAAAATAGTTTAGACTGTGGTATAAGCATAACCGAGAATACGTGCGAACTGAATCTTCAAGTACTCTTCAATAACACGGTGTCGCGAGTGCTGGCATACGTTTTCATCGCTCAAACATCCAGCAAATAAGTAGGTAGTTATATTGCACATTATTGTGCAAGTACGGATTTCATAGAAGTGCGGGCAATGCGATTATAAACAACTGTGGGAACGAGCAATTCAGCAAACGCATTTTTTCATGAGGTCCTTAAGGGCAGTTCGTTTGCTAAATGACACGACAGGAAGGAAATTCATGTGCGCCCAGTTTTATCTTTGGCTACTCGGAATAAAACACAAACTGGGAATACTAACACTTTCACTATTTTAGGTGAGATTATTTGGGCATATCCTCGACCGTCAACCAGATTTTGTCGCCTTCGGGTATGCCGGTGAAGCTTCCTAACTTCACAGAGTATTTGAAGTGGCACGGAAGAAAGGTCGAGGGAATGGAGAACTTTAGTCGCGGGATTCTGTCCAACGATTGTTGGACAGAATTGTTAACGAGCGCTGCATGGATGCCAAAGTCCTTATACCATGGAAGAATCTTCCATGCTTATACCCTTAAGGTATATAGTAGAGTATAGGGTATAAGGAACTTGACCGATGCCATTTAAGAGTAATCCAGCGTTTACTTGTGAGAAAGGAACAAAGGCCGGTAAAGCCATTTATAAATTGCAAAGTAAAATTAATTTACCTCAATTATGCGTCCACGGAGTCATTTTATAGGGTCGATATCCTCAATGTAGAATCTTTTTTCATCAGGGGCAACATGCCCAGCTTGAAAACGGGGAATTCGAACAGTTAAAGCTCACGCACTTCAGCGGAGTCGAAGTACTTCCAATCCCGCCCCGCAGCAATCCCGCCCCGCAATCCAAGCCCCGCAGCGCGGTGCTGGGCCGCGACCGCGATCGGAAAATCGAATTAAATTTCGGCGTCGCAAACACATCTCCATGAGTTTTGCAGAATAACCTTAAAATATCTTGATTTCATGCACTGATGAAGTATGTAGGGGCAAATATTTCTTAAACCGAAGATGAAAAAATTGAAATATACTACTTAATAAAAAATTTTACCCAAAAGAAGCGTCCGCCTTTTTGGAAATATACTAGCACACTAATAGAGACATAAATCTCTGAATCTTGGGCAAATTATGGGTAAAAACCATGTTGACATACGGTAATGTAAAATACTTTAAAAGTTATAAATCACACGATTACATTACCGCTATTAACATTCAAAGTAATTTACAGCAATTTAGATTTAAAGTTAAAAAGCACACAGTTCTCCATCAATAACGAAATTGTTTTCAACGGGCATAAATAAAATTTAACCCGTGTCATCCACGTCAATAACCAACTTGAGTTACGGGTTAAGAACCTGAGTTACGGGAAAAAGAAATGAGCTAGGCTCAAACTAAAATTGATTCGCAGCAGCCTTGAGTTCGGCAAAGTGGAATTCGCTTTGACGCGTGAGCTCCGATTAATTTCGTCCTGTCTCAATCAGGAACCAGCAAATACGGTGCTCAAACAAAATAAAAATAATGCTCTCAATACGGTACAAGAAACTGTATGGTCACTTAAAATCGTTACATTAGGCATTCCATGTGATTTTCATAACGTAAGAGCGCGTAACGAATAGAAAAGACTCAAAGTTGAATTGATAACTACGTTCGCGCCAAGTTTTCTCTGAGTATCCATGGATTTCAGCTTATATCTTCAGGGGTACACTTTCAAAAAACTCCTACTAAAACCACTTATTGACTGAAGATAAATTAAATTACGTTTATAAGAAAATTATTTGTGATAGTTATATTCCAATGTTTTACAAAGTGCCAAAAACTACTATATTTGGCATATATCTACTACTATATCATCAATTTTTCTTCTGTTATGCAGAAAAACTTTATTTACCGGCCAATTGAAGAAAATTCATTCAAATTATGTGATACTACCAAGACTATGAATCTAAAATCCATTGATGAAAGTTGCGGCATAGGTGGTGAAGTAAAGTAAATACAATATGTATTCAAATGGTGCAAAGTGACATGCTACCAATATCGATACGCTACCTACACACGGTATTCGAGTAGCTGACATATTGTGCACCTAAAATCTTAGGAAAACGATCAAAATAATCCTGATGGATTCAGTCTTGGAACTGCAAATTTCAGGAATAGAGTATATATATATATTTACGCTGTCTGCAGAAACATTACCATTGTAATACCTAGATAATAGAAAATTTTAATTTGCACTTCATAATCAGAAATAATGCACAAAATATTTTCTTGGCAAATGAATGCCATATTCAAGTATTTATTTTCACTTGGAAGGACATCCTCCTAGTTCCTGGATTGGATATTTGGGGAGGCTACCGATGGCTAAGGTCATTTGCACCATAGGGGATAGGTAAGGAAGGAAGGGTGGATAAAAACCCAGCGTCAGCATTAGCCTGCTCTTAACGAAAGGTGCCAAGGGGACCACAGTTTAACCTCTCATCCGACAGACTGCACTTGAAGTGCCCTCCACAAGATACCCAAGTAGGGATCGGGTTCCCTCTGAAAAACATCCACCTCTGCAGGGATTTGAACCCTGGCCACCCGTGTGGTAGGCGAGTACTCTAGCCACCACACCAACCCGATCCCCATCCTAGTTCCTACCTGATGGAAATAGATAAGTCGTCAATGGCAATAAGTACACTAAAATAACTCCATTGATGTTTTCCTTCCAGAGATTATCCAGATAATCCAAACTTTCCCACATTGGGACAAACTCTAAGCCCATTAATTCTAGGTGAGCAATGTTCTAATGTAATGACGAAAGTAGATAGTAATAGATATTCAGTAGACTCTCATTATTACAATAAAAAAATTGGCAGCTCATTATAACGAACTTCGTATCATCATACATTTTTTTAAACATTGCAAAAAATGTCCTTCAGCTCTTTTCCTGGTCTCTTCAATCTTTCGTGTGTTAGAGCCGTGCTGTGTAATGCCTTCAGATGTGCAGGTACCATAAAATATTAAATAATTAGCAAATATATGAAATCAAGCACATATCCTAATTGGTGGTTAGAAAACACTACACTTCTTGTCCTGATCGTCGCAAGCTGGGAAATTTATTCAACTTAGGGATTAATTCCCCGGAAAATCCACTCTTCAGCATGGACAGTTATTATGTTGAAAAATTAATACAGTAGAATCTCAATTTTTGGCATACTGATTTTATGCAAATTTTTATTTCATAAAATTATGAGTGGTCCCGGCCAATTCCTCAATTATTCTTATGGAATCATTACCAAGTTTTTACATGTATGGGATGTAACCATTTTACGCAAGATTCTTTCGGTCCTAGGTGGAAGTATTTATTCGATTACATAGACAGTATACCACTGGTTGAGCTATTAATGTTAGGTAAGTAAGTGGCATACAACATTACAAAAGCTATATCAGTAAACTTGAATAGTAGGAGGCTATATAAATTTTTGGAGAGAACATGATAATACTGGAAGAATATAAAAAAAAGCATTTCTAATGAGCAAGTGTATTTTCACTGTCCATGCACCCAACACCCAGAGAAATGATGGTTGAGATTCCACAATTAAGGGTCACTATAAAAGAAAATAGACTGAATTAATATGCAGTTGGTTTATATTCAAATGTATACAATCATGCACATTCTTTGTTCTGTATTATTATTTCACTGAGCTTAAGGAAGTCGCTCATATATAAAGGCAATAATAAATGTGCACCTAAACCCAAAAGGTGGCTCAAAACTGGCTCTAGATAAAAATCAAAACAACATAATTTTACTGCAGCATTGACAACCTCTAGCCGCCATAACCTCGATGAAACACTTCAAATTAAGGCTGATTCAAGCAAAAATCATTATTGTCTGCCATTTATTCTTCCACAGCTTTAAGAGTTTCCTCTTCAATCTGTAGGTTTACAGATAAACCATTTTTTAGACCTCAAAGACATATCTCTCTATATATATCTTCTACAAATTATAAAGTTATGCATAGTCTTCTTTATAGTATCAAATTATACTATCATTTTGCCATTATAAATCAAATTGAACAATGAAATCATACCTAGGTGATTTTATACCACAGCAAATATTTGCCTGCATAGAATTTTAAAATATGACAACATACCAGTAGAACCACTGATAAATGTGGTCCTTGAAAAACAACCCCGATTCCAGTTCTTAAACTGATGCCTATCTTGCCACCTGTTAATCAAGTGCTCTCATTAATATAATTGCAATCTCATATTTGCATGTATTTTACATTACACCAGTGCACGGTACATGATCATTAGTATAAGTTTGCATAACATCTTAATACACAATTTAGAAAAAACAATTATGCATCTTAATACAATACAACCAGTGTCTGACAGAAAATTATTTTGAGTGACATTAAAACACATTTCTAAGAATACCACAAGCCAAAGGGAGGTATAGATCCCTTATAATACATTAGAAAAGCCACTTAAGTAACAGCACCGATGGCTTACATATTTGCCATCCATTATAAATAGAATTCTTTAAAATGCAAGAGTGCTAAACAACAACCAGCAATAAGCATGTTGGCCAAGCTCTGAAACTGAAGTCCTTTCCTTTCACAACCTCTCAAGCTCCAGATAAATCTGGAATTCAGATAACATCATCTGGTTCCCATAAAACTTGGAATGGACACAGAGCTCTATTCCAATACTCATATGATAGACTTGTCTCACTACAATGTGAGACAGTGTGGCTTAAATTAATCACAAGCGGTAAAACCTTAGATCTTTGAACTGTGTTCACTAGAAATATAGCCATATTCTGGGTTCAACTGGTTCCTGGGCAGTCACATTTATGTTGTGCCCAAAAGGTACATTTCTGCCAAATAAAATGTGCTAGTATATACTAGGATTATTAGTCATTAACTTACCAGGTAACTACAAAAATACTTAGTCAGTTGAAACAAAGGAATGCTTTTCAAAACAGAACACCTGAGAAAACTTAAGGACACAATGCATATCACAAGACTTTTTTCATTTGCACATTCCCTTCATCAAAATTTATCAGAATATGAAGATCATAATGTCAACATGTTGGGGCTGGAAAGTCAGTGCAATCATTAACCCTCTTAGTGCTGCCTCCTGCCAGCAGTACTAGCGAGAATGCTGATGGTAATTTAATGTTTCCCAAAAACATTTAAAATTTTTCTAAAATGTACCATTTTAGGAAAAAATCATGATGCTGTTGATTAAGATATCCATAAGCAGTTTTTTTTACTGTATATAAATAGAATTATGTAATAATCATAAAATACTTCTACATCATCTAAAAGTTAATTGTAATTATATTAGCATACTAAAATTGTACAATATTTGCACATGAGCTGATATATCAGCCCGCCACACTAAGAGGGTTAATAAGTGGTTAGAAGACTCTAGGCCCAACCTTTTCTTAAAAGCTAATAACTCTCAAGAGGATAAACGTGTTGTATCATAGTATAATTCAACAACCCTGCAGTTGAATACTATAAAACCCAAATATTTCTATCTAAAATGGTCACCACTCTCCTGCCAATGTTGCCACTTGGCACAGAATCCAAAATAAAAAAATAAAAGATTTGCGACATTCATATTAAAGCCTGAGGGGTGACTTTCCAACGTGGACTAAAAATAACACCTAGCAACAAATGTAGGTATGGTAAGACACTAGATGGTACATCATTGGGCACATATCTGCCAAAGTTTGCACGTATTGTTTAGAGTGGAATTTGACTGGTCCCATTTAGGTGGATGAAAGTCTCATGATATTGCTTGAATTTACTTCTCTTCATAACATTGCATAGGAATCTTATGATTAGTCCAATCACCTTGAATAAATACAGACAGATAAGAACCAGTGAAACTTACATTCCCTTGAACACCAGAAGCCAATTACATTCTATCTGTAAATGTACATAAAAATTTACCTCCTGATATCAAACCATCACAAATTTAAGTAAAAAGTGACCATATAAGTTTTTCCTGAATAGTTTAAAGAGGAAAAATGTATTTGAAAAAAGAATATGAATTAATATGATGATGGTTATTGAATTACTGGCAAAAAGGCAAATTTATGACCACTTCCAATACCAACCAATATCCACTTCTATTCCACTTCAAAGGCATGAAAAACCATTGCATGAAACTTCATTTTTCAAAATATTACCAAATTTGTGGATGCATAACTTTCTGCAACTGGACTTCACACATCCATTACTTCACAAATGATTTTTTTAAATTATCCTAAAGAAGTAAATATTCAATGACCATTAAAACTACATACTCTCCCTGAATGAACAAGTAAAAAAATATATATATTGAAGTTTAATAAATTATATAGTTATATGCTTACCTATGCATTCACTCTTATTTGGCAACATGGATTCATTTAGCATAAAAGAGACAGAGAGAGTGACGTGTACATTTCAAACACACGGACATGCATAACTGTACACTGGCTTAGGCACACCAGCTCATCTCAATTAGAAAGTTAGTAAGTTCTTGAAGCCCATGATGGCAAGGAAATAAGCAATATTACCAGGTATCCATATAAAAGCAAAGGGACTCTTTGGTATTAACATTGCAAAGGGACTTTGGTATTAACAAATCATGGCAAGGAGTTGAATTCTCACAATCCTCACACACCATTTTCCAAGCCATTCAAGCCATAATTTTATTAATATACTATAATATCAGGTGGTTGGGAATAAATTATTCAAATGTAACAATAATTTGGCACAATAGACAAAAATTCTAACAATAAACAGGAGACACTGACAGCAAGAGCCAGAAGCTGGACTCCAAAAACATCCTCCCCAACAGTAAAATCTCGTTTCTTTGAAATTTGAGTATACATGAAGCTTCGAGAAACTTGTACAGACACACTCATTACATTTCAATGGAGAAAGCCCTGAGTTCTTCCTGCTCCACCATTAGCTTCCCAGCTTGCAAACTACAATGAGCTCTGCTTAACAGCACTATGCCCTTTCCCTATAAGCAGTACACTAATACACATCATTTCACAAGTTGCATTTATTATATGTACTGCAATAGTACAACACAACTTGGAATTCTTATCTATTTCTCGAAGATGAGCCATTCTCTTTGCTCTACTCAACAACTGGCCCGGCCAACTGACCAGCTAATGTAATTAAGTTCCTAATAACATAGCATTGCCAAGCAGATGATAGCTTTTCAGTATTTCCACTCAATAAGTATTGTCAAAGCTAGTAAAAAATCATATTTCCCCTGGACTCAGAATCCAAGAAGCATGATATTTGATGGCATTCTTAAAAACTCTAAAGTAAATATTCTGGAAGAAATATTTTCTTTGGTCACTTGCTGTAAGTATGGAACCACTTCCTAATGGCCCAAATACAGAGTTTTTGACTTAACGTAAGTTCAATTCATGTAAAGCCAGACTTGTGCTATGCATGCTAACGGGAAAACAATTTCCATACAGTTCCAATTTTATGCTTGAAGTCATTACAGCAGATCATTGAAGTCATTACAGATTACGCCCGTGCTGTGGCTCGCGGGGTATTATGTAGATCAAGTGATGAGAAGAGAAGCCTACCATCCACTTTACCTCCACTTCCATTAGGTCATGAAGCAGACAGTTATCAGGCAGTACATTCATCACTTAATCTTCACATTTAAAAGAGTGAATATTCTACATTCAGGTATGCAAAACTCATCAATTCCCCGAGGTTAAGATTTTCAAAAACAGAAACAGATCACTACCATCACATTTGATTAATTCAAGTACATGAAAAAATATGTACGGGTCAACTATATATATGTTAGAGTCTGATTCCAGCATAACTCTGTGGAAATCTGTTTCGTTCTTCATAATCCAAAGTTAAATTAGTCTGATTTGACACTATTTTATCTCACTGACCCATGTTTCGGCATATCATGCCATTTTAAAGCCTTGATGAATGACATGCCGAATCATGGTTGGTGAGAGAAAATAAGTGAGGGATCCGACTAAGATAACTTTTCATTGCAAATAACAACTACACATACATGAAACTGGCCAACAAAATTCACATTTTGTTTCCTCCACATGACTCCCAATGGAATATAAAGAGACAATAGCAGTAATCCCACACTAAAATGGACAGGCCTCCAGCATATAGGATCATTGATGGGTGGTTTATTATAGGATCATTAGAGGGCATTACTAATGCATCATCCAAAATTATTCTAAACACCAATTTTTTCATTGATATGGTAGACGTCAATACATATTAATGCCTATAAATTGGTTTTCCTACTAATATTTTCTTGTCCTGGTAGGCTAACACCAGCAAAGGATCCAAATGGGGCGTGTGAGAGAAAAATTCATTCAAGCCACCATTTTTGTTAGGAGCTACATGGTTCAACTGAACATTGAGTTGTAGAACATGAAGCAAGTGATTGAAAATTGTCACCAGCAGAGTACCCACAAAAAACGTTCCAAAATGTTCTTTATAAGGACCCCCAGATAACTCAAGCTTGGCTTAACTCTATTAGTGCAGATTCCTGCCAATGGTACATGGCAAGGAATGCGGAGGGTAATTTAATGAAATGTATCATCCCAGGAAAAAATATATTATGAAGATATAGTTTGAAATATCCATATGTGGTTTTTTTATTGTGTATAAATTGAATTCGGTTAAAATCATAAGACTTTTACATCATCTAAAAAGTAATTGTAATTACCGATACTAGAGTACTAAAGTTAAACAATTTTTGTGCATGAGCCAATATATTAGCCTGACACACATTTTTCTCGAGATGCAAAAGCTGATATATCAGGCCACCACACTACGAGGTTTAATATCCAGAATTCTCCTTTACCATACAGGCCATGTCAGTGAGGGAGAGATAAAGACTACAGAAGTGGAAAGTGATGAATTAATTGCACGTTAATTTTCCTCGGAACATTTAGAAACCACTCGAGGGGATCATGGAAGTCAATATGCCTCCCCAGCATCATTGAACACGCTAACTGATTAGTTAATAATGCACCTGCTTTCACTGTCTTTAAGTTAAATGTTATTTCCCGTGATTCACTTACTCTTAGGTATCCTTTCCTGGGGATTTCTATGTTGTTTTATGCACAAATTTTCAGTTATCGTGCAAATATGCCTCTTGTTCTTTTTCTGGGTGTTCTAAGTTTTTAATTTAGGTCCCGAATTGGTAATGTATAATGACAGTTGTTTGAGAATGGATATTGGTATATGGAAGCCCTTTAATCTTGAAAGTGCCCTCGTAATGACTGGCTAAAATAAAAAGAACTCTTACCTACTAAAATATATCAAGAGTAGTAGAATATGAAGTAGGTTCCCAGTACTGCCAATAGATGGCACAGCTCGTCACTCCCTTGCTCCACATTGCATAGTTCTATGTATTGCCGTTTGTGGCACTGTAATTGTTCTTTCAGATACCAGAGTCTTCATTGGCTGCCCAGATCCAATCAAAAATGGAATATATGGACAGATAGTACACAATTTACCCCAATGTGTCACTTATCCCCTTCTATGCAGACATTTATCACTAAACAATCCTTGTCTTCTTCAGGATCTATCCCTGCCCTATCCCCTTCTCTGGGGATGCCTATCCTTGCACGTAATGAATACTCCCTAACTGTACCAATAGTATTTCTCCATTTAGGCATATGAACCAACTTGTACCAGCTGGGTCCACACAATATAAAAAAATTGATTACCTCCAAACAAGACCTTTGGTCCCATTTTCCCTTATTCTAAAAGAGTTTGTTCAGGAAGGTCATACCGAGTCATGTTCAGCCACCACTAAATTTTCAGAAACGATATATCTATCGTTTTAACATATATGATACTTCTGTTATTGGGGAGAATGTCCATGAAATCGAAAGCAAAGACCTAAGATCCAGCAAATCATTCCACCAGTGCTCATAGGGATGACATTGGCAACTTTCAAAAGGACTAACACCCTTTACCACCCATCCTGTTCACCTATGAAAACCCTTACAAGTGATATAACAGATGGGGTAAAGAGGTCCATAGATAAAATACTCTCATTTTTTCAAAATTTCAGTTGACAGAAGATTACTGTCAATGAGCCCAGGTCTTTCATCTGATTCCTAAACATATTCTTCACTGAAGAATTAAATGATTTTGAATTACAGAATGACCAATTTCAATAAATAACCTCATGCCAATGTTGGCAAACATTATTGCCAGTGATAATTTTCAATGTAACAAAAAAATTTCCCATAATCAATTTTCAAACTAACGAGATTTTACTGTAAATTAATACTGTTTTCGAGTTAAGATTAAAATCACAAAGTGAAAATATCAAAAGATCAAGAATTACAAGAGAAATCTCAACATGATGAAAGAGCTATCATCACCATTTGACAATGGATATTTAAGATGGAGGAATGAAAGCACACAATGTAAATACATATTTAAGTATAACAACAGTTTTCAAAGAGGTTCATTGACTTGCAAAACCAAAGCCTGGTTGTGTAGTGCAACTTCAATTTCAGCAGGAGGTTGCTCCCATGGCTCTCCATCTACCTGAATAGGAGCCTGTGCCTTCAGCTTTATCTGCCAAAGGGAAAATATAATGAAAGCAAGGGAAAAGTAAGTCAAGTTTCAATGGCACAAATTATGACATGATGAAAAAATTTCTTACTGAAGTCCACACTTAAAATTTTTTCGCTTCAATAATGGATACAAAACTGAATTAATTGACAAAATATTAAACCGTGTAACCAAGAAAGAGACTGTTAAGTTAATCACTTCCCTCAGTTTTACCAGCAATACGAGCCACTCAAAAAATGGAGTAAATTTCCCTTTCTTGGGTACGCATCTTATAAATTAATTGACGCCCGCCCCAAGAACAAGTTTAATGTTTCTAATTACACCCCAAAAACCTTGGGCAAATTATTATTCAACTCCAAGGACGAAGTGACAGGGATGAACAGAAATGATGTATACAGGTTATAATGTACCACTACCAATTGTACTTCACAATATATGGGACAAAGTGGTCGAGCCATCTCTGTAAGGGCTCGGGAACATAAAACGTGTTGGGTGAAGGGAGATATTTTGTCATCCTTTGCAAAACATTTAATCAAGGAGGGCCATAAAAGTGACTTTGTGCCAGAAGTGCTCCACATTGAGAGGTAAGGGGCCAAATTAGACTTCCAAGAACAATTTGACATTTTGAATGCTGCCAACAACAAAAGTGTGAAACTTCTAAATGCATGTGTTTTTCCCTCCCACTCTCCCCTATTATGTATACCTTTCCCCACACCACCTCCCACTGACCATGATGCACGTCTCGGACACCAATTAACCACACCCCTCATCCCCCCACCCTCCCCAGGTCTCTATATATGGACTCGCATGCTATGCATATGTACCTTGAAAATGAATGCTAGGCAATCGAAACCTAGGTCGGTAGTAAACTTTTAAGCGTGGAATTTACTAAGAAATTTTTTTGTCATGTCTGTGGTAACCTTCAACAAAGCTACGCCTTCAACCATTAATTTTATTTGTGAGGCACAAATTAAGTTTCATGATCACACAATTACTAAAAGAGCAAAGATTAGATACATAATCCCACTTAAGCTTATTTTTGCTGCAAAAGACATGACAACAAACTGATTATAAAATGGGAGAGAGAGCATTACCATAAGCAAGTTACAACAGGTAATTTATTCCTAATATTAATGAAGTATATCTATGGATGCTGTAAAAACATTTCTCCATCTCTTGAGATTACACAAGCAAGTTATGTAGAGGTTATACCATACTACAAAAAGGATTAGTAGAGAACCAATGCTGCAAATGCTAAGTTTTCAATAAATGGGACATTTGAACAGAATTATGAGTTAAAACTTACAATATATGCTAGAAAGACACAAATAAGCAGTTTTGAAATGGAAAGACAATTACCCACATTGTTTCTTTGAACTCCAGTCAATCATTCCAAATATGCAATTACATGTAAAAAATTTAAACATTCCATAAAATTGTCAAAATCACAGAGACTTACCTTCACAGCAGAAGCTTGGCCTATTCGGATTGGCTCAGATAAGCCAACCTGCAACTGTGCAATATGGAAAGAGGAATGGACAGCCATTATTTCCAGCTTTCCATCGCTGAAGTCCTGGACTGGAGCAGTTTCACAACCTGACATGGATTACATATATTGGAATTAAACATCACCTCCATAGAAATAAGAACCAAAACATTGGGCAGACAATCTAACTTTGTTCTTCCATGAAAAATATTTTAATAATAATTGATAAACCTCATTTAGCTAATTCCTTTTGAAGCTCACTACTGGAATAGACGTAAATTAATTGCCCAGCTTACTGTTTTGACCAATTTCCATTTTAGTAAAATTCACTTATTATTAATTTTATTAGTCAAGTGTCATCAATTAATGGATCCATAACAAATTTCACTTGGGAAATACACCAGTTCAGAAAATGCACTATCAGCCATACAGGACCTACCCTCCAACCCTCTGGAAGTGTCAAATATTCAGGTCCACGCATGAAACATGGGACCCAATTATGTTCAACAGAATGACAAAATTCACACTTCAAACAACATAGGAAACTCATCAATAGAATTTACCAATTTTCAAAATAAATATCACAACACCTTCACGGAGTATCAGAGCTATGCATTACCAAGTATAAATATTTACTTAAATTGATTGTTTTAATACGGCTTTATACAGCAATAAATTTCATTTACTTGTGAAAACTCTGACATTGAGCTCTTTCACCATTAAACAAAGAAAAAATACCTCAGTCCAATGGCACTCATTTGAAAAATTGTACCCAAAAACAGATCAATAACTGAAGAGCAGCTGATCAGTTTTTAAAATAATCATCCATTGTAGGTAAAAAAAAATTCATCAGCTACTGGTGAACATTTGATTAACTTTTAGAAAACGCTATTATTAGACCATATTCACCTTTATCACATAGATGGGTGAGAATTTCCACCAGTAACTGATGTCACCATTACTGGAGAGAAAATCTGATGTTATCAGTTATAGGATAAACAAACCAATAACAGATGGATTTCACCAGTACTTTAACTTAAGAGCAATAACAGATATCAAAAGCTCAAATAACATAACATAATTACACAGGAAATGCTTCTGAAAGAACTGAATACTACCAAAGACCTCATTTAAATGGAAGTTGCCCAATACTTCCAGGTTATATTATCTTTTATTGATAACTTGCCTGAACCCATTGCCCATGGACGGACTCCTCCACCCCACGACTGAATGTTGAGTATTACAAGTGCCTCCAAGGACGGGAGATCTGCTAGCTTCCCATCAATGTACACCTCCAACTGTTTGTCAAGGTCTCTGCACCCATGCTCCATCACTTCCCGAGTGCCATATGTAAGGTATAAAAACTGTAACAAACAAACAAGAATGATGTAATTACTATTGCGATACAGTTAGTCAAAAAAACTCCATAAAAGAATAAAGAATATAACTAGGGAAGGAAATACCTAGTTTTCTGAAAAAGGCAGAACATACAATTATAAAACTAAACCTTCCTTCACTATGGCCACTGATGGACAATAGAAAAAATAAATCTAATAATTCAATGTCTATCAAGGAACTATTTTAATCAGTCATGATACATACATATGGTATCTCTCATGGTTTGAATCACGATCCTAGGATAGCCATTTATCAATTCCAAAGAGCTGGGAGTACATGTATTCATTTTGGTAATTATGAAGGATAATGGTCCAATAATCTTAAACAATGACTTACTTTACCACATCATGCTAAATCACATTAACTGAAGGCAGAACATAAAAGTTCACAAATACATATCAAATTTACATAAATACATACATACAAAATTACATATGGTATCTCTCATGGTTTGAATCACGATCCTAGGATAGCCATTTATCAATTCCAAAGAGCTGGGAGTACATGTATTCATTTTGGTAATTATGAAGGATAATGGTCCAATAATCTTAAACAATGACTTACTTTACCACATCATGCTAAATCACATTAACTGAAGGCAGAACATAAAAGTTCACAAATACATATCAAATTTTCAGGATTAGCTTGGTGGAACCACATTGCGATAGTTTGGAAATAATTTCAGTAAACTCTTAATAATCTTGATTATATTGGTCAAGATGGATAAAAATAAACACAGGCCTAAGCCATGAGAGGTTTTCTGGACTCTTTAAGCTGATCCACTACTGCACTTTGACAGGTATACTGAGCTCTTTTGAATAAAGCTGATGAAAAATTTTTCACTAATAAATTGTTTCCATTTTATATAGCCCATGAACAACAGCACCATACACTAATTATGAAATCCATAGCTTTCACATTACATCCTAATACTCCATGATTGGTAAAGAACACCTGATGCCAATTTTCATAATTGACATTTAGATCATAAGTTAGGGAGTATCACTCAAACTAGGTCTATCATACAGCATAAGATGGAAAAGGTACCAATTTCTTCTAAGGTATGATGCAAGAGTCCTCACAAAGTCAATATACACTCCTGGAATCTTAAAAAAGAATGCCTTGACACAAGTAAATAATGCCTGCCATACTTGCATGGGACACAAAGAGAGGGCAGGGCATGCGATGATCAAACGCACAGTGCTGTGCACAACCCAGGAACCACATTATCAGCCGTGGAATGTTGCAAGCTGCACAAAAATTGGTCACCGCCAGAATTGCAGCATGCATTGCTGCAAAAGGAGGGTATACACGGTACTAGCGCTGACATTTCACATGCCCTGTCGACTGTACTCAAATGTGTATGGCTCTGTTGGTGTGATGTTGTGATGTTGGTGTCATGTGTTGTATACATCCTAAAGTGTGTGTCAATAAAATTTCCCTCTGCTGGGTCGACGAATTCATGGTGCTATTTTTTTCATTTTCCTGGAGACTGTTTCCACAAGACTGACATTAACTAAGAAAGTGTGCACTTAAGTATTACCACATGATAAGAAATTTTTTATTTCTCATGGAAAGGGACTGCTCCAGTTTCACCACCAAACACAGAAAATAATAAATAAAAATTACAGGACTAACATTATACCCCATAAGGGATGGAAAAATAACCAAAGCGAGCATGAATTTATCCAGCAACATTGTAAAATACAAAGGTTTAATGACTTGGATCTTTCAATATGCTACGTCTATGTTATAATATTTGGGTGCTAATACTCCACACAAAGTCACCAAAAATAATCTTAAAAATCAATATTGCCTCAGGCAAAATGTGGCATTTTTTTGGGCTTCCCCCTTTTTTTGTTCAATTTCTCCTCTTTGGACAGTTTCCCCTCTGTGGACTGTTACCCTCCAGACTTAGCTGGTGGACTTGTCCGAGGCACACATGAGATGCGCGCTCTGACGTTGTGGCACTAATGACACTAGACGAGTAAAGAATGATGTGAACTCCAGTGATCTCCGAGACTCAGCATCTCCTTCCAGCAACTCTATAACCTGCAACCAAAGCCTCACCAGGTCCTCTCTCACTAAAGTAGCAGTTGGTGCAAAATGACTATGAGGACATTCTACGGTAGCTGATCATGGCGCAAAGGCAAAATCCTGCATTCCACAGTTGGAGACAAAAAACAGTTCCCCAAGCTCCAATTGAAATCCTACACAGCATATGTATACTCATTCCACTACCTTCCTCCTCTCCAAGTCTACCAATCACCTGTATTCCATACACCCCCTCACCAAATTCCACTCTTTGGCCATACTCAGGATGGCTACTGACATCCAATTTTCAAATTCCCTGACCTTTCCCTGACTTTTCCCTGATGTATTTACCAATTTCCCTGACCGATCACCAAAAGGTCACCTATTATTGTATTATTTTTTCTGCTGAATTAAATTCTCTACGGCAGCATTTAAGTTTCTAAATTTTCTAATCATCGTCTCATATTTTTAGAACTACAAGCACGTATTTACTACAAGCTAGTGTGCTCCAGCTACTTCTCGACCTGAGTTTCAAAAGTGAAAATAAAAATGCGAGTTAACATTTTCCAAACAACATAGGCTCAGATTCATTTTGATGAGCGTAATACATTGTGATCATGATTTTTAACACAACTAGGCAAATATCGCAACAAGGATATACAAAAGGGTTACATTTTACGTCTGATTTACAACTAAATAACTAAGATTCAAAACTAATAAGATTCACAAACTGAGTAATCCACAAATTGATGGTGCTTATTCCATGCACATCAGTGACGGACGTTAGTTTTAGTTGGTGAAATAAAGGACAGGAAAGACTGGCCGATAAACAAAATGGTAAAAAATAATGAGGATTCCTACTCCAGTTTCTCTCAGACTGTTACGAGAATTCCCTGATTTTTCCCTGACTTTTCCTGAAATTCAAAATTCCCTTACAATTCCAGGTTTTCCCAGTTTTCCTTGATGGTCACCACCCTGATACTGAAACCTCCTCTCCAAGGCTACAAGGCCTCAATTCCATAGCTCACAAATTCCACCTTCAAACTTGCCGAAAACCTTCCCTCCAACCTTACTACAAGCTCTCTTTTACTGGGGATTGCCATGGAGTGCACAACGCTCAGCTATTGCCTGGCATTTTGACACTGTTAAATTTGGAGTTGATTGTTGAGCTTTCGACATTAGAATACAGGTTGGCTGACCCTTGCAACATTTAGTTTTTAATTCAAAATCTGGTGAAATATACTTATGCATTTCATTTGTGGTTTATTCAATACACTTGTTTGTTCTTGAGCTCCTCCCTTTATCTCACTCGTATTTTTGGATAGAATTTGTTTACAAGACATTTTCAGAGAGAAATCTCTACCCCTCTCCCGTTGATGCTTCAAAAATACAAATTATACAATAGTTAAATATCAATTAGATTTTTTTAAACTCATTTCAGCCCATTTAATATAAATGCTTATGGACCAAAAAATAAATAAATGTAACCACACATCACTGATGAGTTGTCATCTTCAATGGTGTGGAGGTAAAACAAGTAAAGATAGATTTTAAAAAAAGGCTACAAATTTCACAAAAATATTCCGGAATAATCACTTAAAATTATCCATGCTCAAGTCTGACCAAGGCATGCATACAGAACTATTTAAACTACACAACAAAACATAGACATTTACTACAATATCTATGATTTTTGGAGTTTCAGATATGAGTTCCCCATGCACCTTGTCTCAAAAGATGTTAATCCTTATTTTATGAAAAGTAAAGCCAGTTCAATGCTATTTTCTACCCAATCTGAGCAAAATACTTAATCCCACACAGAAGGTAAAATAATCAATGACCCAGTTCTCAGTAATGGATATGAAAATCATTAAGCATCTCTTGACTCACTCTGTTAAAAAATCTGCTGCTAAATATGTAAAATGGAGATTCTCTTGCTCTGTGGAAGTTGAGAGTTACTTGGGCATCAACACCAATGCTCATGTAATTGTACATGAACATTTCCTTCAAAGGGTGATGCATGGGCAGGTGGCGCATGGGGTGGATACAGACTTTCCATCTGAAAATGAAGAACAGTGGTCGGCCTCCATAATAGTGATGAAGAAGAACAGGGAATCCATTTCTCCTTAAACCTATACCTAACCATACATATACATAACCTAACCATAACTGGCATGTATTTCTCCTATTTTAGGGAATTGATAAAACACAAAAAAGTTCACTTGTTAAGCTTAAGTAGGGGAAACTATTCCCTTAAGTGAACTAAAATGCCCATCATTAATGTATAAGAAAGAGTGTTTGTTTGTCTTTTACAAATTACTACAGAATTTTTTCCAACTCATGATGAAATTTTGAACATAAACAGTTCCAAACAAGAAGAAAATTGCTATTTACATTTCAATTTGAAAAACTACCCCACCTACCTTCGGCAAACTTTTAACATGCATTTTATCATGCGTGTCAGAATTTTGCAAGACTAAACGCCGTGGGTATGAGTTACCTGAGGAGTGTTTGTGGCAAAAGTAGGATGGATAGGGTAAGGAATGAGTGGGTAATAAATGAATGTAGGTCATATGCTCCAGTAATGGACATAAATGAAAGGAGTGTGCTTTGTTGGTTTGGCCATGTTGAGAGAAATTATGAGAGTCAAATAAAGAATCAGATATATAAGAGTGAAATGAATGGTGCAAGAGGTAGAGGTAGGCCAAGAAAGTTGTGGTTGAGGAAATTCTTAGGAGGAGTCTGAAAAACAGGAGGGCATGTATGAATCAGTGAATGGGGGTGAATGAGGCAAAAGAGGTTTGCAAGGATAGGTCAGCATGGAGGAAATTATTGAGTTAGGTGTACAAATATGTATTTATGAGTGAAACTTCATGAATGTTCCTACCCTGGAAGGAAACAGCACGATGGTATGTATGTACGTAACACAAAATCCAGAAGGTATACAAAATCCAGAGAGTCTGATTATACTGCATCACAAAAACCCTCAGCACAGCCCAAATTAGTACCTTATTATAGTTACTACAGCTGCTGAAAATCATGTAGTGAAATCTCAAGGAGGCCGGCAAGAGAAACAATGCATTTTAGCAATGGCATTCCAAATAGATAGTTGTCGTGAGGAATAGAAATAGCAAGTTAAATCCTCTGGCTGAAGTAAATACCAAAAGATAAAATTCCGAGAGTCATTTTCTACTCAATTCAAGAGTCAGTTTTGACCTTTCTCAGAAAATAGGTGAAAATGGCTAATGAGAAAAACCAAGTAGAAGTGGATCATTGCCACTTACTTGGAAAAGGTTGGAACACGTTTTGAAACCACATGAAATAGAATCCACATAGCAGAAAATCATGTTTGGGGAAGTCTCCATGTATAAAAGATTCAGTCAAATCAGATTGAAGATTGAATGTACTACATCAAAAAATGCAGCCAAATTATAGCTGTACCACCCTAATGCTGTCCTTCATGCATCCCAGTTCTGCTTCAATTTGAGAGTACACAAGAATGCAACTCATTATACTGCAAACCATGGATTTACGATACCTCCTCATAAAACAGCTCTTAATATGAAAGCCGACAAAGCCATGATAGATCCAGCATGTTATTCACTTAGGCAGATCAAGTGGGTTTGACATACAAAATACATCTGTGAACAAGACCCACCTGTCCAACGACACCTCAGTTGCACTGCCCAGTTGCTCCATCACCACTGTAGGATCTAAATCTGATGTATGAGTCCTTCCCCATCCAAGAACCTGTGATAGATCATTTCCAGTTCCCAAGGGGATGATGCCAACAGATGGAGTCACCTAACAAAAATTAAGGATAAAAATTCCCACTTTCAACAGCAGCTTTCATTTTTAAGTGCAGGAACACTAAATGACTTCAGAAGTTTTATTTTAACCAGTTAAATAGGCAAATCACTTCAACATTTTGGCTTGGAGAAGAGGAAACAGCAGAGTGCATGTGCTTACATTATTTTGTGATTGCACTTATGAGTGTGAAAACATGATGTCAGGCTTCAAATTTTGTCACCTGCTTTAAATATTTTTAACTGATGGTGTATGTTCTCAAGGCAATAGCCATGAAAATTGCCCTTCCATGGCGGCTAGCACTTTCAATAACAATACAGACAGCACCAAAGATAGAACCGTAATCCCACAACAGAGAGTGGCAGAATAAAGGTTGGAGAGAGTTTGGAGTGGAATCTTACCCATTCCAACTCTCTGCTCCATGTGATTATTTGAACTCCTTTGAGCATTTCAAAGTGGCACTCATGATTCCCAGGAATGATGTTAGAGGAGTGGAGCAAGGGAAATGCCATTTGGAAGGAGAGCTATGGATTGACTACACAGCACTCGGCATGCATGTGCTCTTCGAAATTGCTCTGATGACCAAGGCCAAACTAAATTTCCAATTTCCAGTAGCATTAAACTCCTCTTTCACCTCAATTCTGCTTTTGCCTCTGCATAACCATTCCAACTGGAGTTAGTAGACCAGAGTCATAAATACTCCACTCCGAACTGGCTAGATCATTCCAAGGGCTCCTCACCAAATCATTGAAATCATTCCCTGTTGAAATATTTGCACTGGACCAGAGTGACCCAGTGAACTTAACCTATGCCCTGGTGCAAACATCTGAGTCCCTGAGGGAATACAAGTCCCTACAGAACAGTCTGCTCTGGTTCAATTCCCAGTGCTAACTAATGATCGTCGCCGAGTGAGAAATTTACAAGGATATGATAGCCAGGTTGGTAATGCAACCAAAAGTCACTTATTCAACTCACCCGACGGATATGGGAGCAGCCTCAGCTTTGTATTAGGTGTCACATTAAACAGTGTAATAAGTGTACCAAATAGTATTCCAAGTCTATCAAAGATAACTAGTAATTAAGAATGACGGAATCGGCTGAAATCCTTCATGGGACAGAAAGCTGCAATTGCATTAGACTCTTCTTGTTATTTTTTGGAAACTACATATATTTAGAATGAAATATTTTTCCAAAATTGGTAATACCATGAATCTTAAAAATCAGAACATGAATTAGAACAGAATTAAAACATTTAGATGAAAGAATGACATTTTGAACTTTAAAAAGGAACAAATATTCCCTATACTATCATGTTATATCAAGGATATCTTAAGGATACATATATGTAGAACTTGAATAAGCTTTAAAAATTATCAAAAATATGGTTCAATTTTTTAGCCTCATCACAAAATACTGTCATTTTGATAATGAGATTTTTCAATGAGCAAAAGTATTACTATGTAACACAAATACTCTGTGCATCTCGGCACAAAATGGATGGACTGAAACATCTACTGGTTCAGTAACGCACATAATCACAAAAACAGATGGAATGTATGAATCCTACATTTTGACTCAAACTTGAAGAAAGCTGAGGAAATATTCTATTTAGATGCTGTTTTAAAGCAGTGTCTCCATATACCACATTATGAAAAAACACTTTGCAACAGGGCATTTTTCTTCACTAACTAAAAAGTAACTATATATGTAGTCAAAAAATGTTCAGAGTGCACACAATGCAATATATCTCAATAATACACCATACAATTTAACAGCTTACAGCATAAAATATATCAATTACATTATCGGTCTCATTTTAATCACAAAATGTAATCAACAAATAAACTAATGAATTGATTTTTTTATAGAGCTGTCTGATCACTTCTCCCTGACCTTATTTTCATTGATATTAAATATATTTAGTGGGAGACTGCAAATAATTCATTTTACCAAAGTAACAAATTATTATTTTTTAAGTATAATGAACTAAAATTGTCAATCATAAATCCAGCATTTCATTGAGCATTATAATTCTGCTTTGTTGTAGATCAGCCAGTATAAATCAAAACCACCTAATTAACTTACCTTCAACTTGAGGGAATCAATGGAATTCAGCACCCATCCAACAGTCCCATCTCCTCCAGCAACTAATACTTGTGCTTTAACAGAACCTAGCAAAGCACACCACTGGAGTGCAGCAACTGGGGTGCAACCGCAAAGGTCAACCACTTGAGCAGGGTTGAGGAATCGTCGGAAGAGAGACATAATCCTCTCACCATCATTGTTCCCAGATTTTCTATTTGCTGAAATGGGAAAAGTAAAACTCAATACTAATGGTAGCACAATACACAGTTCAGATGCCAAAAGTTCTGGGTATTACCAGGAAAATGGTAGAGAAAGGAGACAGAGGAAGAATGAAAATGGATGCCAAGTACAAAAAAGGCCTAACCATTATGAAAAGCCAATGCTTTAGTGTAAAATTCTCAACCCCCATTGAAGCATTTATCCAAGATTTCATCAATTCAATCAAAATCCAGAGGTGTTTAAGAGTAGGTTTGTGCAGGTGTAACATATTCCTAAATGCTTCTTTTCAATCATGGACATGGATTCCCTCAAACATTTCCCTCTTCAGATCCTGATACTTCCTCCCTTACTTCATTCCATCCAAAGTTTGAGAAATTTAGAACTGTGTTGTTTCAGAGCGATAGAGAGAATATTACCACAATGCCACACTACATCTCTAGGTCTGACAGAAGCAATAAAATAAGAGAGATGCGTTGCCGAACAAATAGGTACAAAAACTTGTTCTTGCAGATATGAAACCCAAAAAGCAACCCGCTCTCAACATTTTCCCCAAGCAATCTCAGAAGAAGAGGGAGACTGATTTAGGTACAAATCAATTCAGAGGTCTGTTAGTTCATTATTGTATTCCCAAAATCTAATCATTTCAAAATTTATATCAAACCTACTTTTCTGACAATAGAATGCAAAATTTAGAAATAAGCACAGCCTTTGCATATGACCTACCATCTCCTACCTTAGGCATTCTCGGTAGAGAAGGGGCAATCTTGCCCCATGAAATCAATATCAGGATTTATTAAGCTACAGAATTATCAACGCTAGCCATTTCCTGAATAATAAGTAGCAGCTACACTAAAGCTACCCTTAAGAAGTAGGTACCCATTGACTACTTTTAGCCACTAATTAACACTTACTTATATCAAAAAATAGTGTAAGTTAGGCTCATTTCTTTTGCTATTGACCTGCAGTTGAACTTAAAGCAACTGAAGCTTAAAATATTGAATTAATATAAAAATTTGATGAGCAAATTGCATGAATATCTCATTTACAGATGTTAGAAAAATAGATAATTGACATTCAGACCAGATAGTACCAAAACACATACCCATCATTCCACAACCTTTGGTATAGAAAAAGTCATAGAAATTAGTTATTTCTATTAGGCCTAAGAAACTGTTTCCATTTGAATAATTTCCTTCATCATTTCCTATCAATGCTTACCTTCCCCATTTCTCTCACAATAATTCTTCGTATACACACTCATTTCCTTAAGACTCCTAGTATTCCTCCTCTCCATAATCTCTTCTACTATATTTATTCATGACTTTCTTGGTCTACTCCTTCCTCTCACGCCATTCACTCCACTATTACCTACATGTATGTACGTACCTGTTTCATTAGTCGAAAATCATTCATTATTTCAACATGACCCAACCAATGAAGCACACTGCTTTTATTAATGCCTCTTAAGGAGCTTCTCACCCATATTCTTTAATTACCCACTCAATCCTTACCCTATCCATCCTACTTTACTTAGGAACACTTCTCAGATCCCCATTCCCACTTCATTTAGCCCACCCTTGGGCTTACCTAGACATACCTAGGTTTTGCTGCCATTTAATACGAGGGCTGTTCAAAAAGTAATGAAAATAGTGACCTAGGGCAAAAATGTGCTGCAAAGGGTAGCAATACTGCATACCATTGTGTAGCCCTATTCTTTTAGCCATCTATAACAACCAGTTTCAAGTCGGTCGGTGTAGTGAGTGGATGTATGTGACGATTCGCGTAATGTGAGTTAGATATTCGCCTACCAGGTCCAGCATGGATATAAAAGTCAAGAGCAACGTTGTACCATAAATTTTTCATGAATGTTTTCAGAGTGAAACTCACAAAGAACCGAAAAGACACGAATGAATTATCAACTACAGTGTATGGTGAAGATGTTATGAACCAGGTGGTCTTCTACAAGTGGTATAAAGCATTCGAGGAGGGTAGAGAGAGCATTGCCGATGAGCCGCACGAGGGGCACCCTTTAATGTCTCGCACCCAGGTAAGGAATACAGCTGCCGCTATCGTCTGCGATGAATGATGAGTTACCATCAGGGAGCTAATTGCATGTCTAGACATTTCAGCTGGCAGCGCATTATTGATCTGGCATGATGATGAGACTTGCTGATGGGTGCCTGCTCACACCGGAGCAAATGCAACATCGTGTTTCAGCCATGCATGCGTGGCCCCACGTCACTCACACTGTAGTAGATCTCTTGAACACTGCGGAATCACAACTATACCTCACCCGCCATACAGTCCAGATTTAGTCCCTTGCAAATTTTGGCTGTTCCCTGAAGTCAAGTTTCCACTCACGGGACAGAAATGTAAGACAAATCACAAGGTCATCAAAGCCATGGAGGCACAGTGTAAGGAGCTTGAGAAAGATGGTCTGGCGCTCATGTTTAAAAGGTGGCAGGAACAGTGGCAGTAGTGTATATAAGAACCGAGGGGGTTACTTCGAAAAAGAGCATGTAGATTTGGAAGACTGAATAAATCTTTTTTTTTCCGTAGAATGATTTTATCATTACTTTTTGAACAGTCCTCGTTACATTGGGATGAGAATGCCTTAGTATACTATAATTTTTGTTTCCCTAGACAAAAACTCATTCCTAGATATCCTCCATAAGCTACCGACGACTCTCCTTCCAGCATTCACATGGCTTACAATCCCTCCCACTATCCTTCCATCTTTGGCAATCGTCTAGCCAAAAAATCATCCACTTGTCCATTTATTCCATCATTTACCCTCATCATACTATTTTGCTTACCACTTTTCCGACCAAAAACTATTTATTTGGTCTTTAATGAATACAAATATTTACCCTCAAATCCCTTCGTGTTGCTTTTCATTTCTTTTGGCTTGACACTTTTTTGCAGACCCACTAAGGAACATTTCATTCATTTTACAATGAGCTCTTCTTGAAATTATCAAAATATATGGACCAGCATTTTACAATATTCTTACCTAAAACAATAAGTGGAGACCAGTCAGGACATTCAGGAGGCTTAACTTCTTGCAGAGTAAGCCTTCTGGTTATTCGGCGACCTCTCCTAGTGGACACTGATGTTGGTGGGACAATAAAGCTGCGGAACTTACCATAATCACATACCTGGAGAAGAATAAATTTTAACATAAAATTACATATTTTCAAATAATTTAGTGGCATCGACCGCTCATAGAAATTTAAGATGAAATGTTCTAAGACGACATAGGAAACCCAGTTCATAGGGCCAAACATTACATGTAAAGCAAACTACCTCAAAAACTGATTAAAAACCCAGACATGATATGATTATGAAAACATTAGCATACGGTGGAGAGGGTCAGGAATCTCATACGCCTTCATGAGACATGATACCCTCAAATGAAACCCTGAGGGGCACAGTCCCAAAATATTTAGAATAATAGCACCTTTGGAGGCAGTCATAGTGACATAGCATGTTAAAACAGGCTAAAAGAAAACAAGCTCAAATAAATAATTTAATTCATCTGAATTTTCACATCCTTGATAATAAAGTTCATACTAATATATATATATACATAAAATTCATGCAATGCATTAAAGGTATATCCTTGTTATTTCAGCCCAAAGCAAATATGAGCAGTGAATCTTCCTCTAATGTGGCTGCCCATATCAAGATTACAGCATCAAGCTTGGCTGAACACATGATCGAACATGTTTCTATAGAGGGTCATTTTCACCACTTTTTCCAGGTTACGTTGAGACCAAATGATTCACCCATCTCATCTATTGATTTTACTTCACCACAGAGAGCCTTCATTGGATAAAGCTTTGGTGCAAATCAGCTAGTTTTTTTAACCCTCATATGGATTCTCTGCGCCTTAGCGGCGCTCGTGGTTTTAAAAATGATTTTAAAATTTTCCATTCCCATGGATCTTTCTGAAACTTTCAGTAGTCCATTTTTTCTGCTTTCTTAGGCCATAAGTACATTTTCGTATGTATAGTGTGCATAGTTTTCATTTTATTGGCCCCTAATGAAAAAAGTCACGTCGTTGGATTTACGGCGCCGCTGCGGCGCCGAGAGTTTCCTCGTCGCAATGTCGGGGACTACACTCTCAATACTAATTTAAAAGTTATTATGTTTCGTATGAAATGGTATCTTCTATATATAGTCATAAAATGAAAATGTTTAAACTTTATAAACAATTTTAAATTGTTTATCAATGGGAAAATTTTACTCTGCCAATTTTGCTTTGTTTTTTATCTAATTATCATAATTTTCGCCTGTTTATAATGTTCATGGACAAAACTTCGTCTATTTGCAAGTATAAGTCTTTAAAACTTATGGCTAGCCTAAGGGTGTTTTTTCCATGGCCTCCAGGATTATTTTGTTTGGATACCTTCTCCTCTCCGCGTCCCTCCTCCGCGTCCGCGTACCTGCTGTGGTCATGGTCACCTTTGGGGATATACCAGGGTTACTACGTATAGAATTATACACAAACAGCAATCCCAAGAAAATTTAACCACAATATATTTTCAAAATTCATGCAATAACGCCTCTTTACTTTCGTGTGGAAATTTCACGGTGAATGAGAAGCTGAGACTCGAGACGAATATTCAGAAGTTTGACTGACCACCGTGAAGAACACATCACACGGTTGGTGTTATGTCTCGTACCTCTCATTCGAAAATATTACTTTGCGGCTGCGATAGTCTTCACAAAATTGCTGGCGATAATAGTATTTCCGAGGACGTTACTGTTTACCTATGGATTGACATTGACAGAACTTACATGGTAAAAATCTTTTCTCGATGAAAAAGTACATAGACGATTTACCACACAGTGAAAATTTGTAAATATATTTCTCGTTTCTTTGTGTACTCAAATGCACAGAGGTTTGAGTCGACCACTGTTTATTAACATGAATGGGTGAGTGAGAAGGAGAAAGGTGGGTAATTCCATGGAGGTTGTTTTGAGGTGAAGGGGTGGAGATACATGGTGATGAGTCGACTGCCAAGGATCAGGGAATACCGGAATCGTTAGGCCAGGTAAGCGTAGAAAATCCGTATTGTGCAGGAAGGTTGAGAGTGCAAGGAGGCAATTAGACACAATAGGCTGCTCATTCTTCACCCTTCCATCGCTGCGTGAGGGACAGGGAATCCGCGCCTTATCGCAAAGCGCCCCGGGGTGGCCCTCCCTTCATGCCGAGAAGGTCTAGCTCGGGTGGGTCGTTGGAGGTGGGGAGAAGTTCAATCAGTTTTTTGGGGGGAAGAAAGTAGGCGGAGGATGACAAATAAGGTGGCTTAGTGGGAAAGTACGGATGGTTTCAATGTTTGGGTCAGTGCAATGCTACGGAAAGAAAAGATGAGGGGTGTCCTCCCAGCATGAGGGTATTTTGGTCACCCCAGAACACTAGCCCTTTTTCCATCGGTCCCTCACTCAGCGCCGGACCGAAGAAAATAGACGCCATCGTATTCCATGTTTTTTTCCATTTCCTGCTCCTTCTTCCTTACCACCTACAATCCAAACTTCTTAGAAATAATTATTTTGGCCTTTCCCACCAATCCCGAAGCAAAACCTCATCTGCCGCACTCCCCCGCATCACTTTTACCTGTCAATCTCTATGGAGACATCCTCAGTGAGGTAATGGGCTCCACTGTAGGCCTAAACTACCGGCTCTTCTAGCCCACCCTTCAATGCGGCGCTGGACTCTTTGACGCGTCGCTGATTGTCCCACATTCCTCACATTTCACAACCCATATGACTTTCATCCTTTCTTTTTTTAGAAATGGCAGGATAAAAGCTCCCAGAATGTCCGTTACATTTGCCTTGATCGTCAAAATATAGCCCTTAAAAATCATGACGGTATCACTCGTCTCTTCTCACTTCACCTACCTTTTTTCAATTATTACCGTTTAAGAACTCAGACTTCTGCGCATACTACAAAGATAAAACATGTGGGTGCACGTAGTGAAGCAAAATTATTTTACATAGACCCAGTCGACTTTTATTCGGCCCTCATTTTTAGTATTTGGTTACATAAAAAAATTTAAACAATGTGCACATGATAAAGTGGAGTTTATCCAGCATTGCATATTAGAAAAATTATTTAAAACAACTGTTACACAAGAAATTAAAACCTTCATTCGAAAATAACCGTCTAAGGGACCAAAAAGAGAGAGTATTACGACAACAAACGGAAAAGAATGCAGTTGTAAAGATTTTTAGCTATAACTTCTGTAATAATGGGTCAAATCTTGCAAAAAATGGTTAAAAATAAATAAAAAAGAAGTCACTAGTATTATCAACAAGAAAACATGATAAAGAAGGCCAAGTTTAAAAGATAATGACAAAATATAATGCAGCGCCGCTGCGGCGCCGTAAATCCAACGACGTAACTAAATTCGTAAATCCATATGAGGGTTAAGGAGTTCTTATTTCATACTTTTTATTATTACCATTCTAGTTCCAAGGAGAGAATTTGTACGAATAGCATGTGTTCATTAGTATTTATGAGTGGCAAAAAATGTATCGATTATATTTTTATAATTGAGTCAATATAGAGTAAAATCATAAGAACTCAAAAGTTCTATTATATAGCTAAATGGGAGAGGGTAATGTTGCCATTTATAAGAGGTGAACTATCAATGACTGAAGAAATTAAAGTATGTAAGTCATACTTTGGAAAAAAAAGATTCTGAAGGAATATTAATTCTTCCACCTAGGAACACAACTCTCTTATTTCCTAAAAACTAATCCATCCAATGCTGATTTGTACCAGTGGTAGAGTTGCAGAATGTAAACTCTGCATTTGGGGAAGTTTCATCGTATGTACTAACATATTTAAATGTACCAAAAAAAAATACAGAATATGATTACTAACAACATACCAAAGATTATTTCAAAATTATATAATTTCTGGAATACAGAAGGCATGTACTGAAGATTTACAGATATGTTCAAACAGATGCAGAGGGTCAGAACACTGGCATTACATTCTAGAGGAGTTTGGAAGCCTCAGTCAAAGATTCCAAGGAACAAGGGACAACAGTAAAAAGGCAATAAATTAAATCTGACTACACAGTGCTCATAATCCTAAAGGCAATATTGAAATTTAAATACTACGGAGGCTCTCCAGAAACTCATGAGCAAGACAGGAATAACACGAAACTTATCCATTATACAAAACCAGACCAGCACCTACACTGAGTTCTTCCCCTCAACACTAGAATTCCAATTTTCCATCAATCAAAAAGCTTTTAATATTTCATCAAATATAATTCTGAAACAAAACAAAATTTAAAACTGCTTTCTGAGTAGTTCAGATTTTGAGAACTCAATTGTAATGTTGTAAATATAGACTCAAGGTCAACTCTGGATCATAACAATATCAACATGGGGGGCCGTCGCTAGGGACGCCAATCCAATGTAAACAATTAACAATAGGGAAAAGTGGGATGCGAGAAGGCAACAAGGGCCGTCGCTAGGGACGCCAAGGGAAAATGAGTTAACAATAGGAAACAGGAGTAAGAAGGAACCTGCCGTTGGGAGCGGACGCACGCGGCGTGTGCGAGAGGAAAAAAGAGTTATTATATCCCATACCAAGAGTAAGGAGGGATTTGCCGTGAGGAGAGGACTGTGGCTGCGGAAGCAGAGGACCTTATAATTTGTGGGCCGCCGTGGACAAGGAGAGGTTCGCGTGAACGAGAGGAAGGACGAGAGGCCAGAGATTCGGAGTGCCGCGAGCCTGAGAGAGAGGAGGGTGACCTTGGTGCAGTGTGGGATAAGTGAAAGAAAACTTTGGTTAATGGGACTGCATGAAGCTTGGTAAACGCTGAACAAGTATTAGAGTTGACCTTGGGTCATAAATGTATACATGTATGTATAGTGGTGTGTAAATTGGGCCCAATAACTTTTTAAATTGAATATATTCTTATGAACTTAATACTGAAATTGGTGCACGCGTTTTGATTTTGATTGTGTGTGTTACACAATATGTAATAGAACTATCCCAGAATACTTAATATTGACACACCTTTTTAATGACTCTGATGACACAAGAATACTGAAAAAAGGGCATCAAAAGCAAAATTAAAAGCCATTAAGTCTAAAAACTTATATTTGCAACCTATTGCAGAATGCATTCACAAAATGAAACTACAAATAGTTAGATATGTCAGATCAAACGAAAAAGACACTTTTCGTGCACCACCCATTTGAAGTTTAACTTTGAGAGATTGAATGGCATTACTAAATTAGTGTTAGGTGAAGCCCTGATGATATCTAGGACATGTTCAGCTTTGACATACAAAGTCACATAGCTGGTGGTCAGTGAAAGTAACACAGTTATTAAGAAGATTTGGTCACCATTAACAAGAGCTAATCAGACCAACAGTCACAAAGATGAACAATTATTCAGCGACAAAGTTCCTGACATTTAACAATAAGAGGACTAATTCGTATCTGTTACATGATAGCAAAAATGAAAATGCTATTTTTCAAGAAATAACAAGAATGGAAGAAAGAAAAAACATAGATTGAAGGATACCATAACCCATTAATAAATACATAGGAAGTGTAGAGGTACATGAGAAACCACAAATCAAGTTTCTGATGCTAATAATATTTTTCGCCAAACTGATAATGAGTCCATTGTAATGTTAAACCATCACAGACTGAGGGTAAACAGTATTTCTTTGGCTTAACATTGAAAGCCTAATTTTCACACACATCATCATCCACACAATAACTTTACCTTAATATCTCTCCAAGTAGCTGGCATTATGACAATATTTACCACTGAGAATTGTCAGAATACCAGGACTGTTACCAGTATACATTAAAAAAAAAAATAATTATGGCTTCCGGACATTACCAAAACACACTGAAACAGTAAGGTCATTAGGATTGGATTATGACAGCAACAATACTTCTTAAAAATAGTACGATAGTGCCATCATGCAGGATAAAATTAATGTGAACAGATAAAGCACAGTCTCTATGAGAAAATCAGGCCAGCATCCACTAGTGAATTAAGAGCTTATTGAATTAAATAAAGGAAACAAATTAGAATAAGAGGTTTTTCTGTTTCAAAAATTGTAATACATAATATGAAATAGCAATAAACAAACAAGAATAATATAATCAATAAAATAAAATTCAGCAAGCACTAAAACACAAGAGAATTTGAATGCAGATAATTGAACAGGTGGGGCAAACCTCTGTAAACTTTTTGCGACATGTTGCATGAACTGTTCTTTGGCACCAGCAACACTGATAGTCCACAAGCCCTGGCTCGACTCCACACTCTTCATCACAAACCACACAGACAGATTCCAGGGGCAAGTTTCCTAAATAGAAAACCAACACCATAACAACATACCGCGAGCAAGAAAAAAAAAACTTTTAAGATTAATTCAGGTGGACCTTTAGTTCCACTTCAGGTACTGATTTCATTATCTCATTAACAGTTGCTACTATTCACATAACTGCATAATTTGTGCACTTAAAAATAATCTGAAATAGAAACTTAATTCAAATGCATTTATGAACATACTACATAGTTTAATAAATATATGCAATACTTAAGCACTCGTTAAATGAGAAACGTACACACAATTATAGTTTTGAAACAACATATGTTAGGAATGCAATTAAACACTTAATTTTCATTACAATTCTATTGACGTAATTGCTGATAATTGTAATGAAAATATTAATATATTTATCGCCTCCAAGAAAAAATATAAACATTGGCAGGAAAGGACAAGTGTATAAAACCATACTAGTATTGTTGCCTTTACTACTCCACATATAAATTAAGACTATCAAGATAAGAAATATTCATTACCTAAATACATACTGCAGATACCTACTGCTGACTAGCCTATCCAAAAAAAAAATAAAAACATAAAATATTGGAAATGAATCCTTCATTATATACACAAGCAAAAAAAAATAATAAATCTGATATAGCAGGAGATTCCAACTTAAAGGAAACCTCTTCTCCAATGATATATTCAAAAGTACCACGATTCACAATAAAAAATAATGTAAACATTCTATACAAAAAAGACACAAATCAAATTAAATACCATTCAGATGTGCTCCTTATCTGGGTACATACGAACACTATTTAATACCACATCAGTAAAAACACACATTTCATTAAAATTCCAAACACCAGAGTAACATAAAAAAAAGAGATTCATGGACAATCATTCCATTGACAGCATCCACCACCAAATTGAAATATTTCAACATAGTACAACCTTAAACCAACACAGTAGAACTGAAAAACTAAAGATTAAGGCCATAAAGTAACTAAATAAATAATTCTGGAGGAGATTATGCATTTTGGAGGAATTATGAATTTTAAAATAATAAGTAATACATTTGTACTACTAAATTGTTCATTTTGGCATGGTATTGCCAATGGATCGTCCACCTAAATCTCTTAAAAAAATGTATAATAACCAAAGAAACTTGAGAGAACAAACACCATCACCATTAGCATTTAACCTTTCACCTTGACAGATACTAACAACACTGGTCTGAAATACATCCACTTAAGCTACAATTATTATGAACATTTTTGATTTGGTCAACAAATAATTACCACAGCATAAATTTTTCTGGTCATCAGAAAGAAAAACCTTCGCAAGGAATATCTAATGGTCTATACTACTGGCTATAGATTTACGTATTAATTTAAACCTACATGCTATAAAGTTACACGCGTAAGAGGAATTTGAAATGCAATTGACTACTCAGAATGCCATATTCTCCAAGAGAAAAATTTATTGCCTCGACTGCGATTTGATTTTTAAATAAATAATAATAATTCTTTAGTGTAGCTGGTATCACACCAATTTCCTCCACCATGTTTGGAACAATGCTACTATGCGTCTTTTGATTTTTAATTTGATATTTTTCACCACAAATTTCTTTAAAGGTCCCTCTTAGAAACAGTATATATTTCAATGTGAATTGAAATATCTCTATGCCCAATTTTTCTACTGTGATAATGCTTTTAAACCGACTTTCATCCACTTAACCATAGAATTCATCCTTCACTCAATTTTAGTCTCCCGGTAGAAATTACTGGGGATAAAATATACTGTTTGCCGGATAGAGACATCTATTCGCCACAAAATGTTAAGACTTTAACATTTAAGTCTTAACTTCGTCTCATGGGTTTCTGATACACAGCAAACTTCTGCATCATTATTCCAAAAAAAACTGGTATCAAGAGGTAAGAACTCTATGAAAATGATTTCCTCGAGCAGCTGTCAATTATCAACTCTTACCTTTCCACAGTCTTAACTTATTTGTTATTAACATCGCATTAGGAAAGCAGAGCACTGGCCACTGGGGTTTGCATTGCATGTTTTCTGCCTTTATTTTTCATTTGTCACTCTAGGAAAGTGAAGGGTAAATTCATTCGTAAATTTCTCCTGCTTCTAAATCCGCCAATTCTTTCGATTTACTTTACCTCTCAGAATTATATAGCGGTGTCTGAAATAAATTCACTATTCAATGCCATCCTCCCTAAGTTCAATTACACTGCTATCATCTTGATAACACCGAGTAAAATTGAAAATGGTTGCTAACGTAGGATTACAGTGATGTCAGCTTTGAGCATAGGTAATATTCCTTTCATGATCTTTAAAAAAGGAGTACAGCAAAGGAGGCTAACAACTTTGACCTCTTATTGAAACGGAGCATTTCTATTCAAAGTAATTATTACTGGGAAATATTTCCTATGGACATGGATTACTAACCAAACATACATAGTTACTGATTTTAATTTAGCAAGTTATCATATTTCAATCCTCATATCTTTCTAATAACACAAGGTTTCTGGTGCCAACTTCAATTTTAATAGCATTACTATGTCTCAATTTTATTTTTCTCACGAAAATCATTGAATTTAAAGGAACAAATAATCTTCACACTATATCCAGTTAAAAATAACTCGATGTCATCTATTTACTTTTTGAGTGATTCAAATACTATCTTCAGTTCACTCAATTAAAGAATTCAGCAAATACTCTATTATCAAAAATCAATGTGTTGAGGGAACACCCTGTCGACCCCATACATACATTTATGGGTGAGCAAAAAACATTCCACACAAAAGAAAGCCCCCCTCTCCTTCCTGGTTTGAGGGAAGGCTTTACTCTTCTGGATGTGACACAAATGGTCAGCAATTTCTTTCTCAGCTGGGAAAGGGCATACAGGAGAGGTGTTTTTTTTAGCTTTCTCCATTCAGTCAGGTGGTTTTGGGCTTCTGTTCGCTTATTAGTGAAGCAGGAAGAGAAGAAAATCTGCGAAGTAAGACAAAATCAAGATTCCTCATCCGCAAAAACTAGATGGTGTGGAGTGGACATGCCCATCCAAGGTGATAGAATACTACTTTCTCAAACACAACAATACTCATCTCTATTCCCCATCTTCGTACCTCATGTTATGATTATTTTCTCATCGTATTCTGATAGGTTGAAAAAATATTTAAGAGTTTACCTCATTTTTTGCTTTTGGCTCCATAAACTTGCTGTTTCCAGACGACTGTTAAACAATATTCACAAAACATTTTGCTGGAAGCTTTTATGGAAGTTGTTTTCACAATTACTTAAGCTAAGTGCCCAAAATTCGGGGTAAAAGGAAGTAGAAAATGAAACAATGATGGCGAAGGAGGCAGACACAGACTTCAAATTTATTCTGCAACGAAGACACATTTGGAGGTAGTTTTTGTAGGGAGATGAAGTCGATGTTGGGAGACAACTTGTCAAATCGGTGATGACAAAAGATCTTTGTTCAAATACCCATAGCATGAGGTGCTTTCTTTGGAAACAATTTAATAGAATGTTGCCTAGAGGCAAGGACGTGGACTGAAAGAGTGATGGAATGATCCATCCTCATGAGTTCTCTCGGGCAATACTTTTCAATCTTTAATGCTTAAGTTATTATTCAGTTCTCAATGGCTGATGAATAAGAAATGAAATAATTATCCTTCGACCTATAATCCAGCAGGAAAAAATAATAACCCCATGTATTTGCAAAATATTTGTAAGTTAAGACTTAGCCATTACATATCATCAATGTTATACGAACAAAAATGGAAGGTGGCATTTTCTTTGGAAAATGACCAGAACACATCAGAGCCTTTGTGCAATGCAGATTGTTATTTTAGTAAGTAAGAGACAAAGTGGGACCAAGTCTTAACATGGAGAGGTAAAAAGATGTCTCTGTCTGGAAAGTAGTGCATTTAATCCCTATCAATTTCTACCAGGAAACAAAAATTGAATGAAAGCTGAATTCAATGGTTGAGATGATGGAAGGTGGAAGTTACAGCAGTCTAGCAGTAGAATAATAGGGCGTAGAGTAATCCCAATCCACATTTGAAGTAAAACTGCTTCCAAAGAGGAGTTGTAAAGCTAATAGTGGGAAAAAAACATCAAAATACACTCAATGACGCATAGTCGCAATGTTCCAAAGGAGTTCTTGGAACGATTTTACTAAAGGAGAGAAAAACTATTGGTGAAGCATTGCGGTGATTTCAGCCAGCGCAGCCTTTTCACCATCCATGGTGTGGTTGCGTGCATTCCTTCTATGTTAAACCAGCAGAGGGTACCCATTGAAATTCAACGAGGGAGGGAGATAAAGTGTTGAATATGATGTAAAGAATACAAACATTATCCTCTCAATTTCCTGTTTAAGCATATAAGCAGGCGTGAAACAATTCAGAAGACTCGGCTAGACTAAAATTAATTGCTGATTAGGACGTGAATGATAAATAAATTAATGCAAATTTATAATTGTCTATTTTATGCTTAAGTCTTCTATTCAACTATGAATTTTATCCTATACAACAAAGAAAAACCTTTATACCATCAAAATGATATACTTGAGGCCCACATTGCATGGCTTACATAATAAATTGCCTCAAACACTAAGTATGTGTCACATTAAACGTATAAGTCATTGAAATAAACATATCAAATTAGTAAGAGACTTTTATAATACCAAAGAATAATTATATTTTTTTAGGAAAGGACTTATTGGTATTAAAACTCTTTACATGTAATTGTGTGATTTTGGTATCCAATTCAACACGACTCAACCCCTCAGAGTGACACAAATCTGCAATATATTCCTGGTAAACTATCATTTGTTGGATGAGGGCTTGTTGCTCCCAAAAATTTAAAAGTAAAAGAATAATTTTCATAATTCATTTGATATGATTCAACCTCTTTTAGCGACAGCAATAGCCTCTCTGCAACCTAATAAAGGGAAGACCCATCACTTTCAGCTAAGGTTTCCTGTATGCCGATGGAGACAAGAAATGGATATTTGAGTCTTGCTTTAATTCTTGTAACTTCCAAAAACAAGGACGATTATACCATTCACCTTTCCTCTGTTCTTTGTTCGCCGACCAACCTTTCTTAACTCTATACTTCCCCACCCATAAGTGTGCGGTTAGAGGCCGGATCGGGCAGACACATTAGACCCAACCCACCCCCATCCCCCCAGAAATAATGTACACTCAGGTCAAATTTTTCATCAAAGGGTGTTCCCTCTCATCAAGTGAGTTCCAAAGAAGGTTCCTTTTTCCTCCCATGGGTTTATTGCTTCCCCGCACAGAAGGGCGTGGTTCGGCATTGCCACATCGACACCAATTAGAGACTTAGAAAATTTTCAGCTCCGAGGTGATAAGTTATTTTTGGATAGGAGTATACATGTATATACAAGGGTGGCATGTGTGTTATTGTCAGATAGGGCAAGGGAAATGGCTTCTGTGGATTGAAACAAGCAGTTTTTAAGCAAACAGTTGAATCATATGAGCACAAGAAACAAAAGTGCCAGACTCCATCAATTCAATGACTTTTGGAGCAAAGTATCAGGTTTTTGGAATGTATATGTTTATACTTGTCACTTTTCCATCATTGTAATGTAGCAGTCGCAGTAGAGTTGTGAGTGTCGAAATATCCTACTCTGCTATCCGCCACTTGATTGCAGCTCTATATGTGAGGAGCCACCAAGTTCTCAGTCGACTATTAGGACAAGGGTAATGAGGTTAAGGATAAGGGTGATAGGGATAAGGATGATAGGGAGAAGAACAATGAGGACCTTGGGAGCGATGTGGTGGTTGGGAAGTGGCAGCATGAGCTGAGTGCATTATGTGACCAGTCATCTCTTACCTTCTGTTATATAATGTTTTGTATTAGAAAGTATTAAACATTAATAGACACAGATATTATCCTGGGTGTTCAGCACTATTCCTTTTGGACTGCCCAACAGCGTGTTTTGCACAGTAATACCCTTTTTTAGGACACCAAATAATTTGACTGTAGTCTCAGACTACTTTGTAGAAGTTAACTGTCATAGCCCTGATACAAATGAAACACTGGGTAATGTTCTGTAGTCACTTCAAAGTCTAAAGTTGTATATCTGGAAAAGGTATAAAACTTTACAAAAAACCCCATAAAAACACATATGTCACCCACACAGCCAGAAAGAAACTCATAGACAACCAGTTGGTGCAACAAACCCTAGGAGATCAAGCTACAATTTAATAATTGCCAAATCTGTACACATCATATACCGATGTTCTGACTAAATAAAAGCAAGATAGCTACATGGAATATTTAGAACTACCACCAAAACATGCAAGGGAGAGAAAACTGCTTAGACGGAATTAACCTGGGCCCACTGTGAAAAGCTGTGGAGACAACACAACCTCACATTCCTCCTTCCCAATCTACTTCACAAATCCTTAAAGATTAGCACATGAAGAGTCTTCTATAGGGGTAAAGTGTAAATGGTGGTCTGAATTTCTGCCATGAGATAAAGAATTTACATAACTCGTGAATGGGTGCATTTGCGAAAAAACAATGTGGCATACTAGAAATAATTGAGAAATCATCCTGCTATTTGCATGAACATCTGAGGCATCCCTCAGACGGATATGGCCTTAAAATTAAAAGTTCGTTAAGGCAAAATTATTGATTCGTCTGGTGCGAAAACAGCATTGAGTGATAACTTTCAAAAAATAGTCACCCTTGATCCAGTGATGCTTCATGGGGGTCTTGTCACTGCAACTAATTGTCTTGCATTTAAGAAGCTTGTTGGCATTTTTGATACAGGTGGTATCAGCGTACACGCCGCAGCAATCACAGTAAGCTCCTTCACCCGTTGTGATTAAAGATTCGCATATACTGCAGTAGGAAGGCTGCAAAGGAAGTACATTAATAAATTGAAGTTCAGGCAGCACTACTACATGGAAAAGAAGCATCAAACACATACCTTAGAAAACAAGCTGGAGAAACACCAGCTATGCTTCTTCGATAAGTCTCGTACTGGAACGTAAGAATCTTTAATAAAATGCTTCACTATCGCGCTAACACCAAGGAAAATTAAAATAGTGACGAAAATTGATAAAAGCACCGAGACTGTTCGATCATCCCAAAATAATAAAAGCGGCCACATGATGGCGAATATAGCCGGAGTAAAACTCGCCTACCCCTGTATTAGCGACAATCCAATACCCTCCTACAAAGACGACGCTGAAACTACCAGTTCGCAGCTAACGAGGGAGAGGCGAGGAGACAAATAATTTTGAGGAATCATTATTGAAATATGGACGAAAAGAATCACAGAATTTATTTAATAAAAACACGGCTTATGGCATAGTTTTTACTTCCCGAGTGGTGTCATTTTGTTTCTTACAAAGAAATCAAAAATACCGGAGAACCGTCAGAAGAGCGGAGAATCAACTTCACGGAAATATAAGATTTCCCATGACTTCAAAGCCAGGCATTTGACTTGAGCGCTTCGATGGTTTTTAACAAAGTGTTTCTCTGTCTTTCCTCGCAAGCATATCGTAAAAATTTATACACCTATTAAAAAAAAATATTCACAATACAAAAATATATAACTGCATAATGATGCCCTCAGCAGCCTTCAAATGTTTATATATTTCATATGTGTGTGGTTTGTGTGTGTGTAATTTCGATGCCCTCCGCTTTTCAAATGAAGGTATTCAGCGCGATCAGTTCCCTTTTAGTGCTCAACTTATGTTAATATTAAGGTTAATACGAGATCTTGTAGGATATTTCGAGTATTATGGTAGTCGAAGTGTATATGTCTTTCTAATGTAACCCGCTAAATCATCACCATTTTATATTTATTTAATTTTATCTAATATGCCGTCCATTTGGGTCTTGTAGGTTGGTTGTTTGTTATGAGTTTGTTTTCTTGCCCTTCATTCATTTTATTTTGTAACTTTTGCTGACTGCAGACAGTAAGCATCATAAAATAGGAAATATAAAATAAGGAGTTCGTCGAATGTTGTGTCAGTATTCGAGTTTTTATAAGTCTGAATTGTGCCTTGGCGTCAGTGTACCGAGTAGCGTTCTTTGTTTCAATTGAATAAGATGCAGCACACGATGAGGACACTCAAGAACCTTAGGACTTGAGTGTGAGTGCGAGGAGTTGTAATAAATATTTCGTGGCTCTGTGAAGGTTGGTTAGTCAGATTGACATCGGAAGACTTCACCATTTGGAATGGCCGGTAAATATGATTTTTTGGTAGATATGGTTGGGAATGAGAACTGTCATTCGATACAAACTTGTGCTCTTATTTTAGGACGTCGAGGAAAAAAACCTGGCCTTAAGGTGTTCGTTCCTGTTGAAGCTCCGCCCGTGTAAGTATTGGAATTTTCACCCCGAAATAATTATTATTGGTGCTGTAAATTCACCGAAGATGAAGTGGTAATGTTGTCGAATCTTCGATCAATACGTATCATTCTGTTAGAATGCCCCTTTAGTTTGTTTAGGACCTGTTTTCTCTGTCTTTGAACGATAATGTAAAATCATTGTCATATTTCTCAGGAATGACTTGAAGGTTCAAAATTTTCCCACAATTTTTTCCTTTTTATCGAATGCATAGTTTACCAAAGTTTTCTAATTTCTCACCTTCATCTTGTCGAACTATCTATTTCATATGAATTTAACTAATTCTAAAGTGTATGAGGCAAAGTTACTTCCCATTCATCTAACTTGTCAGGGCATAGTTTTTACAAGATGGGTTTCATAAATGTTAACTCCAATGCGCCGGGTTGTATTCGTACTGCAGGAATCTCTTCTCCCAATTAAAAGATCTCTCATGAATGTTCTTAGGATCATTTAATTGACATTAATCAATCTCAATCATACCCTTTGGAAATGCGCATTTCTGTGAAAAATCAGTCCTGCATTAAGTTTTAGCTTTTAAACTTACAATATGTAATACAGCATCAATTATGGTGATGACTGTTATTTTTCTTTAATTATCTGGTGATGCTTTGATGCTGGTTGTATTCACATTTTCTTTCATGTAATCTTCCAGTTAAAGGTAGGTTTCATCATAGCAAGACAAATATATCCAAATTTTGACTTGTGCGGGGCCCTCTAGTATTTTTTTCTTCATCTCCATGTACAGCGTACCCTTCTTCATCCCATCCAAAGAACCTATTCTCTTAAGCCTGAATCACACGATCATTTTTTTCCGTCCCTTTGCAGGGATAGCTCCAATGATAGCTCAAATGATCGCTCAAAAATGATTGTGTGACGCGAACAAAGTCAGGGATGGCTCCAGCGATAGGGATCCCGATCAATTTTTCCGTCACTGGGCACATCCCTTTTTCCATCCCTGGAGGCATCGCTGACTCCGCCATTTAGCCTATCAGAGCACTCAGCCACAAAGAGCGACTCTAACATCACGTTCAGCTTTCAATGGAATGGGAGTAGTAAACAAATAGAAATTATGCAAAAAGGGACAGAAAAAATGATGGAAAAAGGGACGGCCAAAATGACCGTGTGATTCAGAAAATGATAGCTCGAGCTATCATTGTCACGGTCCCTGAAAAGCTATCATTGTAGCTATCCCTCAGAGGGACGGAAAAAATGATCGCGTGATTCAGGCTTTATCTCCCTGCTTGCAACATCCCTTTGTCCAACAAATGAATCAGGCTGAAAATTGTTCATAGAATGGTGAATGGTAACATTTTTGTTTTCTCAAGGGCTCCTCCTCGTAATCTTGACAAAAGAACAACCATTACAATTGGAGATATAACTGTGGAAGTTGAAGCAGATGATTTGGAAAAAATTGGTGACTTGGGAAGAGGTGCTTATGGTGTGGTTGAGAAAATGAGACACATCCCAAGTGGCACTGTTATGGCTGTTAAGGTTGGTGTAATTCACATTTATTGTGCATACTCTCTTTCACTCTAGTGAAATCTAAATTTAAACATAAATTTTACATGTGAAACAAGCAGAGCTTTACCATGGTTTGCGTTATGGGTTTATTAATCTCTTTTACATTATATTTGTAGAGGATAACTGCCACAGTAAACACTCAAGAGCAGAAGCGCTTATTGATGGATCTTGACATCTCAATGAGGACTTCTGATTGCCCTTATACAGTACAATTCCATGGAGCTCTTTTTCGTGAAGGGGACGTGTGGATATGCATGGAAGTAATGGACACATCACTTGACAAGTTTTACGCCAAGGTTTACCAAAATGGTCATCAGATACCTGAAGATATAATAGGAAAAATTGCCCATGCAGTATGTATTCATTATGTTTTGGCTAACTTAGATTGTGTGTTCATTCTCATATGATCAGCCTTGAACATCTTTGTAGTCTAGTATAGCAGTAGCCAACCAACATATGAATGTATTTACATAAAGTTCAATTATAAGCCAGGTGTGTGCCATCCCGAAGGGCATATATAAATGCAGGAAAGTGTAATAATTTTTTTTCTAGACTTGCTATCAACAAATCTCTTGTGTGCCATAGTTTACGATTTTTGGGTCTAGTAGGTTGGTTCTGCTAACACATACTTCCGGGTTGGCCCATTTCATTATGTCTGGTTTGTATTAACCGGACAGCCTTTTTATATGCTTGATGTTAACCAAGGGTTCAAGTTTCATGTATTACAACAGACTACCAGCTAGTTGACATGATAGGAGAACATGTTAACTAAGTTTTCATCCTGGGAAATGGGAAATATTTAACCAGAGGTTATAAAACTGGGCTTTAGAGTTGTTACTTAAAAATTACCCGAGTTTCATGTTTCATTTCGCTTTGGCATCACATTACTAAAAATTTGTGACCATGGAAAATAATTTCCTTGGTGTCATTTACGGTGCTCTTTTTGTCACATTTGAGGCCCTACACTTCTTTGCACAGAAAAATTTACAGTGGTGCCTTAGTGCATGCTATGTGATTGGCACCAATTTGTGGAATTTGTGATTCATCCCACATATCTGCAAATTTTGGTACATTAGTCTTTTATGAATCAGTTTATTCATCAGACTTTTTTTTCGATAGGCCTTGTTTTTTCCAATGGCCAGTTGTACCCTGTATTATCAGGGGTTACATTCATGATGCGATTGCCATATGACTAGTTTACCTGATATTCAAATAATCTTGGTCTGACATTGAAGGTTTTCTGAACCATGTTATATTTTCATTGGTTGTGATGTATCTTGTTATCTGATTGAAACTTAATGGTTATACTAAAAGCAATGTTGACTTTCTTTTCAGGTTGTCAATGCCTTACATTACTTGTATTCTGCCTTAAGAGTAATTCACCGAGATGTGAAACCTTCCAACATTTTAATCAACCGAAAGGGGGAAGTGAAGATGTGTGATTTTGGAATCTCTGGATATCTGGTGGACTCAGTTGCTAAAACAATCGATGCTGGCTGCAAACCATATATGGCTGTAAGTTGGTCGGCAATGGATAAAATTTAATTATTTGGAAATGAATTCAGTAACAAAAATATTTGCTGTGAAAAACTAGGCCTACCTTTTAAGTTTTTGATTTTTATTGTACCAAGAATTGCAAGGTGTATTCAAAATGTAATGCACCACTATTAGTTTTTCTGAAAGATGGAATGTATAACTTTTCTAGTCAATCGTTGCATTGCTATGACCTTTAAGTCTCCTGGCTAAATTTCAGAGTCTCCTGGTTTATGGCTGTATGCCAACATTCAGGGAGAGCATATATTCCTTCTCGGTTCCACTCCTGGTTCTGATCAGGCTGTGAACTTTCATGATTTTTTCACAGCTTGCATAACATCATCATTAGACTCAAGTTGGATCCCTCAAAGTGAAATTTTTAAGGGGTAACACATGTGGAAGTCCAACAGTGCTAGGTTAGAACTATAGGGTTGATGAGGCAACACAGAGAATCCTAGTTTGACTTAACTTGTTTCAGCATTGTGATGTAAGCATCTCAGTTTGTGGTGGATCCTTAAGACATGAAATTCAACAAATGACTCCTTGAATGCCCCAAAACACTGTCATCATGATATTTGCTTTGAATGAACAACTTGATAGAAGGTGCTCGGTATGATTCAACCATATTGACAGTTGTTTTGTATTAGGCTGGAAGAGGTGCCTCGTTTCATTTCATTTGCGGTGATGATAAAAAATATGAATTCATACCATTCTTGCTCATACTACATCAACATTTCTGATGAAGTGGTTTTCCTTGCTCAATTTTGGTCATGCATGTGTTCTGGAAGGACCTATCTGGCACATACTTGGAATAACAGCAAGGGTGTGGAGAAACTTCCAAAGCTGAACAACATACTTTCACTCAACTGTAAGATTGCAATGAGTCGATTCTCCTATATAATTTCATTATCACTCTGCATCGTCCCTGTAGTTAAAGTTGTGGAGTGGTGACCACTCTGCACCCAGTTGGCAATTTCAGACATTCCACTGACAGGCATCACTCATATCGCCCATCAGCTTGTGGTGATTAAGTCAACAGCAATTGTCCCATAACATTACATAACTAGTAATCGATATTCCAGACTCTCTCCCTTAGAAATGAGAAATTCTCTTTCTATTCAATCTATCGTAATTCTTGTAACATGCATCACAGATAAGCAGTGTTAAATATTTACTTTTGAGCTGCTGCCAGATGGTGGATATGGCAGCTTTGCACTACAGAAGGATTGCAAAGCAGAAGGATATAACTAGGACTTATAGCATTGTTCATGTTGTAGAAAAAAGTTGTGGTGTGTTGCTTACTGAAAATTCCTAATAGTTGGGGCTGTTTCCATAGTACATAATTGGGTATGAGGTCTATTGAAATAAAATTATTTGAAATTTATAACTGATTACATATTTAGTGGTATCTTCCAGAGTTCTTTCATATGCTAAAAATAATGTCAATAACTACTGAGTCTCGGTAAGTATACCTTGACGTAGTGAGTGCATATCAAGCTGAGCCTCATTTTACCAAAACCAATACTTTTCTCCTCTGAAGTACTTCTCTATTTGAACTTTTGTGTTTTTGTTTGGGACGCTGTTTCCTCTACAGCTTCTCATCTTTGAGCAAAATCTAATGCTCTCATATATATTTTCAATTTGTGTGAGGTTCTTATTTTGCATGTACCATTAGATGAGGCTTGAAAGGATTTAAAACTAAACGTTATTAGGAATGATGGAGGCCTCTACCTTGCCTCCATGTTGTTAAAATGTCATCAGCATGCCATGCGGCATCTTAGATAAAAATATGAACTTAGAAATAGTATTGTCTGGCAGATGCTGTCTTTATCAAATGATATCAGTATAGTTGTAATTTCTGTTTTCTTCACAGCCTGAAAGAATAGATCCAAGTGGAAACCCATCACAATATGATATCCGGTCTGATGTTTGGTCTTTGGGGATATCGCTCATGGAGTTGGCTACGGGGCAGTTCCCTTATAGCTCATGGGGAACCCCATTTGAGCAACTCAAGCAAGTGGTCAAGGATGACCCTCCACGCCTGCCAGCCTCATCCAACTTCACCCCTGAATTTCAAGATATTATCGCTCAGTGGTAAGCAGTATTTTTATTCAAGGGCATTGAATATGATGTGAGTGACACGAACTGTACATCCCTACCCATATTATGCACTTTTTTAAACTCAAAAAAGCTCTTTAAAACCAGCTTCCATCTTATGAATCTAAGATAAAGTTGAGTTTTCACACCTCCAATTTTAGGTTCCCTTATAGTTGTAAATCTATCTATGTAGGTACCTACTTTCACTACACACACACACACCCCACACACCAAACAGTGAGATAAAAATGCACTCTGCATCATTCATTTCTTTTTGGGATTCTTTCTCAATTAATTTAGGCGCTGTTGTTAATAAACAAGATAAAAATTTGCGACTTCCACAATTTGTTGAACACTAGCGACCGGTTTCTGCTGTCACACCATCATCAGCTGATTATCGCTCAGCTGATGATGGTGTGATAGCCGATGTAATAAATGCTGGGGGGAAATGATGGTAGTTTAGGAAGCTCAACTGCTAGAAAAACAATAATTTAAAATTTGCACTGGAATGCATTGGTTTTCAACCAAGACGGGACCAAAATGTATATTAGTATGCTAAAGTTGAATTTTGTTAGCTTTATGTAATCACAATTTAAATTGGTAGAAGTATGGTAATAGAAAAAATGCTTTGCTGAACAATTTTATATCATTATTGATCTGAACAGTTTTTCTGCTAAGACCTGACTTCATTTCTTACTATTCTGTATGAGGTCTGAATTAATAGTTTTCATCTACTTGTTCTGTAATATTCTTTTTCCAGATTTGTAATTGGAGCAATTTTATTCTTTGTTTCAGCCTTCAGAAAGATTATAAAGCTCGGCCTTACTACAGCACATTATTAACCCATCCATTCATAATGGCCCACGAAAATAAAGACACAGATGTGGCTAAGTTTGTTGGTGAGATCCTTGACTTGCCCGAAGAAATTTCCAAAGACGGAAGGTAGCACTTTCTTATGTGCGTGTGACTGAAGATTTACAAACTAATCATCACTTGCATAGACTTTTTATTAATTTTGAGCTGAGTTGATTAATTCAGAATAATGAATTGATAGTCCTGGACGTAATAGGGTGCTAATTTTTTATGATGATTAAAGTACTAATTGCTATAACAATAAAAACATGTTTCACTTTGATTGCTGTTTTCTTTAATACCCCTAATGCAAGGGCATGTTTTCTTTCAAGTTCAGATTTTCAAGGGCAGGGTCAGACTGGGGGAAAATTTTGAATGGTGCTAATTGGGGACCTGGCCCACTACATATAAATTTGTTCACCTCATTGGACTTAAAAACAGTGGCCCATCAAGTATTTACCCAAATGCCCTTATAGGAGGTGCCGGGGAAATCACAGTTCTGAAATGTGGTGCACAATTTATTTTCAATCACCTCACATGTAATAAGTAACGTTTGCGAGACAAGACCACCGCACAGTCAGAGAGTCAAAGCACGACTGAGCTCTCGCACTGTGAGTGCTGGTGGCACAAAGTATTCTTTCTGCAAGATTTGCAACATTGTTACAAATAGCGGGAATGAAGTCGCACGCTGGGCTGCTTGACGCCGTGCCGACGCGCTGGCAAGCGTTCGCCGCACCCTTATGGCCAGTCCAACCCAGGTCAAGGGTGGAATTTCTTATGAGTATATGCCATGTTTTATGTCATTCATATTGGCTCTGGAGAGATTACTCCTATAACTCTTGCACTTCATGAGAGGTACCTTTTAAGACTTTAGTGTAGTGTCCGGGGTATTAAATATATGAACTTTATTTTGAGGCATATTTATTTGAGCATGTATGATTGACACATGACTAGATTGGCTTCATGGTTAGAAAATTATAGAAGAGGTCGCAGTGCACCAAATTGCACAAATGGTTCTATAGAAGAGCTTAATCATTTTTTTCTACCAAACCAGAACTAAGAACAAAATGGTGGAAATGCACCTTAGAGAGAGACATTTCTGAGATAAGCAATAATCTAGAAGTCATACACCATCTTTGAGATGGCATGTTACTAAATGATAGCAATTTTCATTCCAAATACCTGACCCTTCAAAACCTACAACCTTCATGAAAGGTATGGGGCCTACTATCCGTTGCAAAATTCCATCACCCAAGTTTGAAGACTAATATCTCAAAGATGGCTCAATCTATTTTAAAATGAAGTACACCAAATCAAATATTATTTCTGCATTTAGTGATGGTATACAAGACTTTTACCATTTATATTGATTTCAGTGTGTGCTTGAAAACAAAATTTTAGTGCATTTTCCTGGGTACCAGACGGATGCATCACATTTACGGCTTCGTAGTAACAACACGGATCAAGATATCAAAATTTTCTTCACAAATATTGTAGCAAAGATTTTTTAACAATCGAGTTTCATATTATTTAGTGCATTAGTATTTTAGTAATTGATGAAATTGCAAGACCGTGTTATTTTCTGTTCCGTGCATCCCTGAAAACCACCGTTTGAACCTTCTTCAAGCTATCGAGTTTATCATCATGAATCCACTTATAAAATCTTAAACAAATTCATTGGTTAATCAATATCGATTAAAAGTTATTTTGGAGAAAGAGCAGGCTGACCTGCCAGGAGCATGCCCAGAAGAGAAAGGGAGAGGCACATGCTGTTGCCCAGTCAGAGAGTTGTCTGTAAGTCAAGGATGGTCGCTTGAGGAGGAAGAGGACTTTGAAGAAGGCACTACCTGTTAGGATGCATCCTTTACCAGCACTTATGCCTTGCTTAAATATGAAGAACATTTATGCCTGCCATAAATTTCTGCAGTGAACCAGCTAGACCTTGCCATGAGAAAAAATTGGCCTAGATTGGTTATCTTGTACCCTGCTAAATTGCCATGATAATTTGGAAGCCTGAGTAGCATGGTGGTCTACACATTGGCCCAGAAATCCAAAGGGTTCAGGTACTTCCAGAAATTTAATTACAGACAAGTTCACAAAAAGGGAATCTCATTATAATCCCTTTGGCCCAGAGCCAATGGTGCTAATTTAGCCTTCTATCTTAAATTCTGAGATCAGGGCATAGGCTAGATCACATCATATTGAGATCTGGCCTAATTCAAGGCCATCAGCAAGGTCAAAGGTTCACTGATGGGCCTAACTCTGGATTAAAGGAAAGACTTCCTTCATTAGATGGAAGCAAATGGAGAATGACAGTAGTACTGCAAACTAGCCTCTACTGCGTGAAGAAGCATCTTTACACCATGTAAATTCAGGATACCTCAAAAGTGGTGCATTGAGTATGACAAAACCATGTCTCATCTACTCTTCAATTCTCAGCAATTGGATTGCATGCTAATTCTATTTCATTTTTACAATTGAAATTCCATGTCAAAAAAGAAATACTGATCATAGCAGTGATATTTAAAAGGTTTAAGTTAGCTTGAAAACACTTTAGCAGAACATTTTTTAACATCAGACTGAAAAAGCCACATTGCCACTTTGACTGTGGCATCACTTTGCTGTAAACTACAAACCATATCACTTTAATTATACAGCTGACTTCTGTATATCATACATATGAGTAGAATACATTTACTATGTATCACTTATGAGTTAATTGTTACTCCTATGATCTTTGCAATATTCAATTTTTCCTCTTGTTATAGGCACTCCATTGCCTTGGATTGAATTTTGGATTTACATTAGAATTGGGCTTTTCCTAACCACAGTTCACTTTTTTTAAGCTATTATTATTTATTTTCACTGTCCCGAATACAGCACAACAGGCCATTTTATGTCAGGTGAACAACAGTAACAATGGATGAGACACAGACACCAATGTCCTGGGCAGATAATATTCTACCCAGGCGGGAATCGAACCTGCAACCCTCAGGTTAGCAGGTGAGGACTTTACCCTGCCAACAAACCTTAAGTCCTGTGATATTATTTGTCTTTTGGATGAGAGGCAAGTCCTGGCAGCTGCATAGTCAACTATTGTGTCACTCACCAAGCATTTCTAACAAAGATGAGCTAATTTTTTTCCAGCAAAATAAAATGGCTCACGCATTTGAAATTACTCTTTACCAAGTAATACAATGTTAAATTTCAATCTATTCTTAAAATCCTACAAGTTATTCACTAGTTCACATCCCTCTTGCTAGGAATCAAATCGCCCCCAGAGTATTTCTAGCACTATAGGACAATAGGGATAAACCTAACACTGGGACTTCAGTATGGCTATTGGTCTCCAGGGGTAAATTCTCAATTAGGTGGATGGCCCAATAAGCCAGCAGGTTGAAGTGATTAGGTCCCAGACCAATGAAATCCATCTAAATTTTCCATTTTATAATTTCATAATCTGTTGGATAATAGTCTTTGATTGCAACCTGTATACACAAATGTTTTAAATAATCCAGGGTTGAGGAATATTGAAGAATATTTTAAGAATTATTAAAATATATTTATTTATAACATTTAGTTTGTACCTACACATCATCATGCAAACAGATTGAAACATCAATCAACATGAGTCCATGAATGTTTAGCCCTGATTTATCTCACGAACATTTTATAAAAATGTCATATAATTCGGTTCTTTTTCAAATAACTGAAAATATTTAGAAGGGGGAATTCATTCCGAGTTTAGTTCCAAATTCAAGCCTGGCCTTCTTTTGATACCTCACATTTGCCCTGAAAGTAAAAGAAAAAAAACAAATTAATGACAACACATTAGACTACAACAGCTTTCAGTTACAGTGGACTTCCCGTTTAGTGAATGGTTCACTTATCATCCATTATCCCAACCATTTCATACCCAAATAACTACAGTATGTAGTCCAATGTATATGCTTTTTAGCTTGGAAAAGTTATGTCCAGTTCCATTTCACTTTACAATTACATTCATCACTCAAATAGTTGTTAGGAACAGATTTATTTCGTCAAGTGGTGCATCACTGTATTCAATAGATATTATCACTCGAGTGCACAGCATGAAAAAATCATGCTGAAAGTGAAAGAGCTAGAATGGCAGTTACGAAGAAATCCCTAAATGGGCAACATTCATAGAAGTTTAGGGGTATCCAGAAAAAAACTGGGCGATGATGAAAATGTATTATGCATATTTTCGTAAGCAAGAGGTTCTATCAAAGGAAATAAGCCACAAAAGGTATGATGCTACTTTTTTTGGGTGTAGTCAGTGCATAAACATTATTACATCACCACAATTCAATGGACTAACATCATAGCTTAATGTTAAATTACCTTTGTATTAAAGAATCATATCAAATAAATATATTGGCTTTAAATTTTGTGACTCATGGTCTGAATTAGCCCTTAAGCACAAATCAAAGAAAAAAATCACAAATTTTTCACCCATGAGATCATACACCAATTAGAAATGGTAAATTTTTGACACAAGGGAATGTACACTTTTAAAATGGCTCTGCAGCCAGACAGGCAAGTGAGGTTCCAGGGGCCATTAACGACTCCACCCTGTGGATCATTGAATACTTCCTTTGCCACCAGTCTGGAGATAATCTTTACCCTTCTTCGCAGTATCTGCCTCACCCTAGGCATTTTCCCATGGTCAATGTTTGTTCACCTAGAGGAATAACTCTTCCCAAACACATGACCCCCTTTCATTTCAAGTGAATGCACCCTTCAACAACCAGAATACCCCTCCACCAGCAATCCCTCAAGTGACCACTGACATGATCATGGAGTGTCCTTAGGACAGTAACTGTGAACAACTGTCTTTCTACAATAACTGGCATTTTGGAAAATGATACAGACAATGAGAAAGGAGGACCTGTGATTCCACCCCAGGTGTGGTCAATGCACTTGGCCTTCAACCCTTTTGCAACAAATGCCACGTTAACCTGGCAGATTTTTCACTGCCAGCAAGGGAATAACATTACAAAATGAAGTCAAATTTGGCATTAAACAAAATTTAGCTAGGCTATGTGACAAAATTCAATGCAATCATGCAGGATCCCCAGCACAATTTCCCAGGTGAATTTGGGACCCCAAACAGTAACATACCAGACCATTGCTGGAGGGAGGATATCTCAACCATTTGTCACAGAACCAGCCCCACACAAAATGTTTGTCCATGGTCAACAATTTGTTCACACGGTAGATTTACATTACAATACCAGGTGATACATACTTGGATGAATAAAAGCTTAAAGGTGAGTTACTTATGTTTTGCTGAGCACTAACAAATTTTAAATGAAATTCTATCATAGCTATTGAAAAACTTTACGGAGTGTCCATTGTGTCATAGATGAGACAAGCACAGTGGCAAAGGGTCGAGACTAGTAGCTCTGTCCAGTGGCCTAGGAAAGGGTATGGCATCCTACTGAGTTGGGTCCCATGTACAATGAGAAGTATATCTGTGCAAGTCTTTGTCACAAGAGAGTTCTGTAGAGAGGGGTAGAGTGAAATGATCATGGTACTTGTAACAAAGGATGGACTTCCAATTTCAAGGCTCTACGGCAAAAGGGTTAAACCTTCCCATATTGGTTGTCCCATTCACATCCAACCTTAAACTTCCCTCAACCTCCTTGTTCTCTTTGGAGCAAAATTTTTTCCCTCACTTTTCATGCCCTAAACTTAACTGAAAATCTTTTCCTCTTCGACCTCCTACCCTTAACTACCCCACACCTGAAACCCTTTCCATAAATTCCCAACACTCTTCTTGTGCATATGGTTTTGCAATAACATGGTGAAACATTCAATATACCTTCAAAATATTAACTGTGGAAACAAACAAGTTAGTTCATCTCACAGTAGATATGTATTCATCATTAACCCTAAGTAAGTAAAGCCTAACGCCATTAATTTTGCTGTGCCCCCATATTTATCATCTAATTTGTTGACTCTATAAGCCATCACACCAAACACAATAAAAAATAAACTGCAGACACACATGCTTTTCAGAAAATTTCTCTTAACCACTGGAAATACTTTCGATTAGATTAGGATTACACAAAGTTACGGAGGAAATAATAAATCAGGGTAAGGACTGGTAAAAAAGATGACATAATCCTGAACATTTGATAACATAGTCAATAGCTGTGACATTTTAATGCCTACTTACTTATTTTCGATCCATTTTATCAACTCAGTGATGGGGAAAATTAATACTGGTGCGAGGAATCCAATAAAATGGACATGCCAAGGAATATCTCCAAGTAGTAAACTGAGTGAGCCATTGGCTGCATTAATATTTTCCTCCTCTGAGTCAGTTTGCATTATAGAAATGGAGACTACAGTAAAGAGCAATTGAAGAAATATCCTGAAAAGGAAATTATAAGATCAGATTACAACAGTAACCACAGAAGCTTTTTTAAGCCTTTCTACTGCTCATGTGAATTAATTTGACCACTTCTTTTTAATCACTTATATACAGGGACCTACAAAAGGTGAGGTTATTTTCTACTAGAGAGTGGAGTTATTTTTTCCTATAAGCAGTATTATTTTCCAAAAAATTGTTTTTATTTTACATCTTACAAGTACCAACACTGGACAATAATAATGTTTAGAACAAATTCATCGATAATACTGCAGTTAAAGCAAAAGATACATCAGATAAAGACGCTTTTCAAACCACAGAACAATGCATAAATGATACAGAACACAGTCCCAGGATGGGAATGAACATGAGAGAGGTTGGTAAATAAGGAAATAAACCTCAAGGAAGTTTCAAAAATGTGAGGGTGAAACCTTCTAATCTTCAAATCAAAAAAATTGCCCAAGAGGCCAAATAACTCCTATAACCCACCAAAACACCCAAGTCTAATGTATTTACACTGCAGGTCTATAAATGATGATATCATACATTTCAGGCAAGCCTCAAAGTCTTTCAATTCACCTCCGAAATCTCAATTTTCTTTTTTTTTAAGCCCTTGTTTATTGCCAGTTGTTAACAAAGAAAGCAATGAATACACCCACAGAGAATTGCCAGTCCCAATGGTTAATTGTACATTTTCCTTGGCTGTGAGATATTTCATGCCCAAGTGCAATTAATATCAGGGAGTACTTAAGAGACTCAACCTAGCCCTGGGGGATAACATAGAGGATTCAAGCCAGGATTAAGTATTATAATGCTAAAACTGATGTTACGAAGATTGCAAATCATATACAATATTTCTTTATTATGCGATGCAAAACATTTCATTTGTTTCACTTTCAAAGTTTAGGCAGAAAATGGATGAAGTGGTGGAAAATAGCCTAACTTAAATTTTACCTCAAAAACCAGTAATATTACACAGATTATTATTAGGATGTAAGTCATAATAAAGCGGTCCCTACACATTTTCATGCTTGTGCTGTCAAGTAACTGCTCTGCAGCACTGGGAGATAGGGAATCTAGGGAGGGTTTAAGGCTCCAGGTTGTAATTAACATGGTCCTGGGTGTTGCATGTCACGTGCAGCGTAACACTTGTAAGTAAGTCTACTAATGCATCAAAATATGCCCAAAGGATTAAAATTGTCGAACTAGAGTGGTTCTTAATCAGTGAAATTACAACATAGACTGTTTTTTTTATACAGAAAAAAACCACATCCTGAATCATATGAACTTTGATCTCTGCACTAGGCTAGAGTGGGTAAACAGCTGTAAGACTGAAATCTATCAGTTTTTCCACAACATCGATCATAATTTGGTGTAAGGATTCCAGTGCTTTTCACCTCTTGAGGGAAAAATTAATGGCTGCCCTGCTCCAAATTAATGTTGTTCCACAGGAGTTGGTTCACTGGCATTTGTTCCACATAATTCTCTTGCAGTCTTGGGAACTCTAAGCCAATCTCTTTGCATTAATGGACTCTCTATTATAACCACTTATTTATATGAAGATAGATAGAGCAAAGAAAATGAATCATGTTGAGAGAAAGGCTTCTTCCAAATCCAAGGTTAATGTTAGCATTCAATTGAGTAATGTTAGAATGTCAGAAGTTAAAAAATTAGCTATATAATACTGGCCAGAATTAGGAAAACATAATTCAAGCTAAGAAGATGCTGTAGACCAAGAAAATTGCCATGATTTTGCGATGGGAAAGTAAAGTGAGGGCCACCCCATCAAACAAAAAGTTATAAAGAGTAGCATCAAGGGAATTAATATTCCATGCAAAGCTTCCTAAGTAAGCATTGGTTGGCGAGAAAGGATGTTGCAAAATAAATCCCCTTTTCTTTTTTGCCATATCTAAGAACAGTCTTCCAGGTCATTACACAGTAAAGTTGTGCTGTGAGCTAGAGTCATAATTATAGAGAGGATTTTGCTCATATAGGTATATCTGCCACTCTAGGAATAATCAAACATAATGAAACCTATTCTACAACATTCTTATCCAACACAAGTGCACTATTGCAGTATAGATAACTCATTCTCTCTATTTCATCTTCAAGTACACAAAACGTACTTTAAATTGGTAAGTTTTTTTGTCACAGCCTTAATATGCATATGTCAAATGTGAAACTTTACAAGTTAACTGTATCTAATTGGTTCTTACTAGTCAGCCAAAAGAAGGGGAATGATTGGGATGGAGTAAAGATGGTATTTGATGTTATTTAACAGTGTCCAGCAGCTGGGCATTTGGAAATTCCCTGAAATTTCCAGGTTTTCCAGACATAATTTTTATTTTTCAAGAGGAAATATTGACTTTTTCTTGTTAATTATAAGAGAATGTTCGATACGTTTTTTTGGGTGATTAAACGTAAGGATTATTTTTAAACTTGCATATTTAGAGGAAAATAAACACATAACTTTAAAATAGTTTGAGAGAAAATCACATCACCACCCTTTCTTAGATTTAAACATTGTCATGCTGGTGCTCAGGAACAAGGTGATATTACAGCCAGACTTTGCTATGAATAGCATTGATATAATATGATCAACAACTTAAAAAACTGAAGGAATTGACTTTTTTCCTTATTTTACTAAATGCGACAATGCAAGGGACATTTGATTTCGCAACTTGCCGATAAAGGCATGTTCTTTACGCCACTGACTATGCAGACAGACTATGACCAATAAGAACAAAATGTACCTTTATAGAAAACATTGTACCTACTTTCAGTGAAAACAGGAATGCAAAATGCGACAATGCAAGGAAATTTGACATAGCAACTTGCCTAAAAAGGCACATTGCTTCCGTTGCTGTTTTATATACTGACTCCACAGAAAATTCCAGGGTCAATTCGATATTTCACCAAGATTTCCCTGATATTTCCAGTGAAAATAAAATTCCCTGAGAATTCTCGGTCTTCCCGGTTTTCCAGAGTGCTGGAAACCCTGTATAAGTGCATTATGGTGCTGAAATTTTATTTCAGCTTGAGGGCATGTTTAATTCTACAATGCAATACATTAATTGAAGGTGGTACAAATGTGATGGTAGATTTCATAAGCCAAACCAACATTCACTTAGACTTACGTGATCAAGGACACAGTTGACCATAGCTTATTTGTTAGTGGACTTTTTTTCCAGATGGGATAATGGCGATGAACAAAACCAATGGATATTGTGACTGGAAGAAAATATGCAAAAAAAATGTCAGCACATTGCTTGTTATACTGTCCTAGACTAGACATATATGCTCTATTTGTCAGGGAAAATATGAATCACAGATTGAACAGGCTAAGTCAGACACAGTCTAAGCCAGTTTTTACTCAAGGTAATTTCTAGGTATTTCAAGGCAAAATGGAAAGCATCAAACGAAGACTTACCAAAATAAATTACTAAAAAGAAAGTTGCAAGAAGTTGTGCCAGGCATATCCCATTGCCATTGTCATATCCCCATCCACCCCACTCTATCCAGTGAGGCCTTAAACTGCTTTTGTCCGCATTATATGACAAGAGAGGATATACCATAGAGCAGGTGGTATTGACACCCACCCTTGCCATGGCAGTGGCAACTTTGGTACATAAATGACTTAGAGTGATCCCAGATAGAAGGATTATGATAAACACTGATGGAAGGAACTTGGCTCCATAACACCATAATATGAGCAAAGCAACCTAAAATAAAAAAGAAATAGCTTTCACACATTTTATCTTCAGGTTAAAAAACTCTCTGCTTTGAAATATTGTACCAGTTGAGTGGAATGAACAACAGAGTAAAGAGAAACACAATAAGTGAAGAAATAAGGGCATACAAAAATTATTACCTTGAATATTTATAGTAAATTAGCACATATGAGTAGAGAAATTTAGGTATGAACAGAAAGTTAAGAAATTTAAAATGATATTTTTATTACAATTCTACTCTTTATGACCATAGTAGAGCCAGACATATTGTTAGTCCAATTTTTACAGTTGATCTAATAATGACAAATTTTGTTGAAGGCCATTGATAACAACAAGGCTACTCTCGATCTATCAGAATCGATGGTCCATCACTTTTCTTTAGCTTTTTGATGGCCTATGTAATACACCAGGGTTGAAATTCGCTATGAAAAAATCATTTGACTTAACCGGGATTCAAATGATTTTTTCATAGCGAATTTCAACCCTGGTGTATATGCACCCATGCGAGTGACTTCGTACCATATCATTTGTTAAAAATGCAATGTTTGGAAATTTGTCAATTTCGTCGTTTTAATAATGACAATGTTGGGTTTATCCACCGCGACAGTGGCTTTGTAAGCACGACTTCGTCTCATGTGCTACAAGGTACACTTGAGGCCTGAACATCTAGTTCGCATAAACCCCCCTTGAAATTCGCCTTGAAGGAAGAAGGCTTGGTGGTGTAACTGGCTAACACACCTGACCGGCAATTGGGAGATCAGGGTTCGAATCCCGGTTCAAGTCAAATGATTTTTTCATAGCGAATTTCAACCCTGGTGTATATGCACCCGTGCGAGTGACTTCATACCACATCATTTGTTAAAAATGCAATGTTTGGAAATATGATAATTTTTATTAAAATTCTACTCTTTATGACCATAGCAGAGCCAGACATATTGTTAGTCCAATTTTTACAGTTGATCTAATAATGACATATTTTGTTGAAGGCCATTGATAACTACAAGGCTACTCTCGATCTATCAGAATCGACGGTCTATCACTTTTCTTTAGCTTTTTGATGGCCTATGTAATGTTCGCATTATCTCAATCATGCTCTCAACAGTCTTACTGTCTCTACTACAGCAACGATCAGTCTCTCTTTGTTGTACTCAATTATGTCAAAAATAAATATAATTTTTTTCAATAAAAATGATATCAAATGTTAAAAATGTATCAGCCCTCTGATCAGAGGGGAAGGATGGTATGTGTCGGCTCTCCTCCTTTGCTGCAATCAACCTATTGTTACTTCTACAAAAAAGTAATCAGTGAGACCTTAGGATGATATGGATAGGGATTCAGATCTACTCCCCTCCAAGGATAAGCGATAAATCCTCAAAACAAAAAGGACCTCTCTTTTAAACTCACTTGGCAAGATGTTCCACAAAGGTAAACTTAGACCAGCAAAGGGATTATTTCCAAGGGGATGGGTCGGGTTAAGGCACCTGTTTGCTAAAGAGTGAGCAAGAATGACGATGATGATGTACAGCTGGTCAACCAAAGTAGCAAATGTCACCCTTGATTTTTGAAGCTACTAAAATGCTGGAGTTAACACTCAAGTACTTCAAGTACCCTTCACAGCACAGGAAATCCCAGCTGTGATGCACCTTTGATATATTTCATTGGGAAAAGGTGATTGTGGTAATTTTGTCTCTTAAAAAGGTTAAATACGGTCAAATCAAATACATAAATCATTTTATTACATTTTGAACCGAGATAGCAACAGATCCTTAGCACATTCACTGCCAACTGTGACACTGTGTCATGTTCCAGGATCTTTCAGGCCAGCAGGCTGCCACAGCATGTCACTCTCGACTCCCTTACTTTCAATGGGTCAGCTTTTGTTTCCCCCAGCGGCTCAGTCCAGCAGTGTAGCCAAGCAGTGAATATATAAATCCTTATATTTTTTCCTGCAGTCCTTAAAACAATCTAAGTGATTCTATTATTTTGAAAACATCAAGAGTCCAGCAATTTCCAAGTAGCTCTGCTTGTTCTAACTACTTATTTGTATCTCACATGGCACATCCTTGATATAAGAAGCAGATTTTAAGCATATAAATCATAGTGTGTGGCCCTATAAAAAATCATTTATATGCAAAAAGTTTACTTTTCATTCCATGAATTTACAGGTCTGCCACACAGGGTTTAGCTCAGCCGTATTGTCTTATCAATGTCGTGTTGGCACTTTCAGCTCAGAGATGTTAAGATTTTTTTAGCAGGACTCAAATTACCTTATTATCACTACTGAGTTATTCCACACAAATGCAACTACAGCCATACATTCAAGCTTCAACAATGCTCAACTACGATGATTTTTGGCACAGAGGGACATTATAATAAGAATAGAAGCTTTGCCAATAATTAACTCTTATATTCATAAACATGAAAGACGAGAGATTGAAACATCAAATGTGGTGAAAAATTGTACTTTACAACTCAATACTTAAGACTCCAAAAGAAGGAGATCTAACAATTGCATTTTGAATGATAGGGAGGCAACAACCAGACTTTTCTATTAACTTTTATCCATGTAAACTTCAATATCTAACTCAGGGGAAGTTAAGCTTAACCCATTTTTTATACACCTTCAAGCTTAGAACCAGTAACTCCTTCATTAATCCTTAGTATGGACTAAGATAAATTTTACTGATCATTCATTATGAAGGGCTATATTTAAAATGAATGCCCTTATATTAGTGGTACCAAACCATGGTATGATGGCACAACAAAAACAGTTAAGTGAAAAGTTTGCAACTCCAGTGGTGTACAAAAAGCACTGCTTGACATACTGCTCCAGCTTTGGGTATATATTTTTCTACAGCTCAAAACTTCATCAATACGCAAAAAAAAATTTTTTGGTACACGAGTCTGACGCTAAATAAAAAAAGTAAGGCATCATGTTCTGTGGTATGTGTTAGCTTTGAAAAAGGCATGCCATAAGGAAGGTTGCACATTTTCTGAGCACTGTACTTCTTATTGAAAGATATGTGACTGAGACCAATTTATTTTCTGCATGTTTATTTCTGTATTTACCAAGGCAGTAGTCCATGGGGTGGCAACTTATCCAGTAGCTAGCAGAAAATTTCTCAACTTAGAATAAGAGCTGCATAGAATTCAATGCCCAGTGGGTGAACTCCATTGTTTAGTTAAGTATCATGCGTTTTCAGTTATAAAATACATTATTATGAAATGTATTACAGAGCATATTTATATTCTGATGAAGGCGGTAGTGTCCGCCGAAATATATTAACAAATCTGTAAGTTTTCCTTATTTGTGTTTTCTGTGTGTCTGCCAGTCACGCCTGTGACATATGCTTATATTATTGTGCACTACACGTGTTTTTCGTCGCTTGGATATATATATGAAACAATATACATAACTACTTACGTAACCAAGCAAGGCATATGAACCTCTAAGCATTATTTTAATTTAGCATAATATGATAGAGGAGTTGTTCCAAGTTTCATGTCCACCACATTTCTGCAAATTACTCTTCATCATGAAGAGGATCAAATTAAAATGAAGACTTGCCTCCATTGTTACATGACTTTGGCCCTTCCCTGTAGCTCGATGCATCACCTTAGGATCAGTCGGAGTACCAATTAAGGACACAGCTAAGAGAGGTATCACCACACAAATCAACCATAACACTTGGCCTGTTAAATAAGAAAAAAATTACAATGGAAAAGGATAAAATATATTTATAGTAAAACTTTGATTTTTATATGATTGGAAGGCTAAAAAAATGGGCACTAAGTAAAATCAAAATTAATAAAATCAAAATGAATTTGTTTTCACACATCTAGTGGTATAACTTTTAAGACTCATGTCAAAGTAGCTGACGTACACTCCCATGACTACAGCCCAAGAGTCCCAAGCAGACTGAAGAATCGGACCAATATGGCACAAGGGATATGTATAGGAAAACATTGTGAGGGCAAAATGTAGCAATTTAGTGGACTTGAATGCTGTGGACACTGGCTGCGAGTGTGAACAGAAGGTGGTATTTGGGGAGGGGCGGGGATAGCTGTAGGACTCATTGTTGGATATCACATGATGGTTGGTAAATTGAACATTAGATAATTGGCTATCTAATGAACATAGTAAGCACAACAGAACATATCAAAGATCTAATCCACTATGACTAGTGAATGAATACACATTTCCAAAGGTTAAGGTGGTTCTGCTATTTTTATGAATAAAGGCACACCACTTTTTGCATCTGCAAAGCATTAAGATTGAGAAAATACTTTTCCTATTGTGAAGTATGGAGCAGCATTCCTTCACTGTCAAGACCTAAATGAAATCAAAACTTATGACTCTAATCCTGCTCCCAACGAGGCAAAATTTAAGAATTATCTTTAAAAGACATTTTTTTAACACATAGGGTTGCATTCCTTACATTTTTTCATCCATTACAAAAATCAGAATTGTTTAATTTTCTTGCATATAAAAAGAAGGGAGGAGAGTTTGATTAGCATATCTGACTTCATCCATTATCCCAATTGTTTTTTTAAATATTTAGTATAAAACTCTCTTACCTGTTGAGAATACTGGAGGAAGCATAAGCAAAATTCCTAAAAACTGTACAAGACTTAGGGAAACCACACAACTCATCCAGAACTGCACGACATTCCACACACACTGCATGTAATGTCTTGACTATAAAGAAGGAGAAATGAGAATAAATTTCCAGACGTTTAACCACAAGCATCAGTTTTTGAGATAGTATAAAAGAAAGATTCATTACTTGTCCCAAACTCCTGGGAATTAAAATAAATTTCAATCATTACAGTAAAAAAATATGACAGAGGAATAGAAGAGGTAATTTAAATGAATACCAAATATGAACAGACCTCCATGATCAAATGAAAGATGGAGATGGGAGCATCACGAACAAATGATAATGAGCACACAACAGAGCTCAGTATTTGGCTCAGTTCTACTGGAGACGGGCCACAATCAGGACTAGTTGGTACATAAACTGGAACTTTCTGGCAAACTTGCGGATATAGAGGTTCAACCCCCAAACTGAAAGAGATATTAAACTTCATGAGACTTGACGATACATCTTCAGCCCCAAGAAGGGACCTTTCATTTTCAAAAACTGTCACCTTCCTTTCAAGCACACAAAATCACTGAATATCTTCATCCTTAAAAACAGCAAGCAGACTGGCATATAGTGCCTTGAGAAAATATTAACAGAAGTTTTACAATTACCATTAAATATTTTGTTTTTCTTCTAAATTAGGTTATATTGAACGACCAACAAGATCCAACTGATTTTTATTCACTCACTCATAAAGCAGAATAATAAGACCATATATATACATTGAGCAAGTTAGAATTGAAAGAGGCACAAAATAAAGATTGGGAAGTGAAATCAGTGAGGAGAATCAAGTCCATAGCAACATCAGACAGAGCACATAGAAAGCTCAAGCTTGGTGGCCAACCTGAAACCCAAGTGCTTGGCTATCAGAGGAACTACCATCTCCCAAGGCTGATGCTAATTTCATCTTTGGCCAAGAGTATAATGTATCAGTATATGAGACATATTCAAGCAAGAAAGAGAAGATTGGCCCAAACTCATTGACCTTATCTGAAGTCTCAATCTGGCCCTCTTTTCACAGCTCCTTCTCCCTGAATGACAAAGGCACTCAACTCCTTTTGAGGAGTAATTTTCAACACCTCAGTTGCATCCAGGCTCTCATTCAGCAGGTGGCCATCAAAAATAAGGAGAAGTGATGGAAAGGCATATGGATTTTTGTGGACACCTGGTTATGGCCTCCCACCTAATAATCAAACATATTACAGCCTTCTGCCTAATAATCAAACTCGCCAGCTTAGAGTGTAGGGGTGTCTACGGAGATCCTGACAAGTGATACAACCACCTATTGCCATGCCTATTGCCAAAAATGTGGAAGAAGCAGCCAGTGCGGGCATTTGAAAAGAAATTGCATAACAGCCCAGAACAATATTAACAATATATATGTACATATTAACAATGTGAGACATTAGACAATTAAAATTACAGGTAATGAAAAAGGAAGGTTCTTATAACTTCCTCACAAACCTTTATTAGGGCCCAGAAAAATGTTAAATTTCATCTACACATGCTAACAACTACCTATGCCAATCCACCCTCAACAATCAGGCTAGTTCTCCCTCCACACAGAGTCATTTGCCTCACCCATGAAAAAGATTTTTCCTCAATAAGTCTTTCTGTACATGATTAGCCCATGAACTCATTATGCAGGAAAGGGTAGACATCAAGGGGCAGGTAATTGAGGACTAACAATTTTCATCATCTTGCATGCTCTCTATGTGCCCTTTACTCTAAAATTAATTATAAGTAAAGTTACTCCATATTTGATAGCATAATAAGTAAAATAGAGTTTCAAAGAGTTTCAAAATAAACATTTCCACTCAGAAAAATATATCATTATCTAATTTCTAATCATAACTTATACACCAAATAGTCCCACTCTATTACAACTGAACATGGTATCTGCGTGAGCATGAGCATGGTAAATCTAGATAAAAACAAAAGTGTCAAGTATCGTGATTACGATTAGCAGGTAATTATACAATTAAAGACAGTGTTCAACAAATTTGTGCAAAGTATTTAAATTACTCTTTGCATGAAAAACATTGAGATTGATAACAATACATGTTCATTACAATTCATTCCCCACAGTTAACCACCACATGAGAAATTAGAATAAAAAGAAAAATTAAACTAAAAGATGTACCCCATTATCATTTCTCACTCATGTCTCACTTAAACCATTATTCCCTGCCAATAGCATGCACTTTTTTGGCTTAAAAATGTTATGGAAAATGTACCTCATATGCCAAGGGTATATCAATTATTTTCTTCCAAAATGTAACCCAAATGAATGTGATGCATCTTACAGACCAAAATATATAGTATGTACTTCCAGCTGGAAATGACAGAAATCAATAATATATTCGAATAGGCTGTCATTCAAGCTTGATGTTGTATGATTGTTTGTGTCGTCATTAACTTGACGAACAGTACTTCAAATGTATTTTGCTAAATATCTAATAAAATGTATCACTAAAATTATTATTTAAAATTGAAATTTTTATGCATTCAAATATAATGATATAATATTTCTTTTATGAATACCAAAATTTTAATATGTGATGTTTAATTAAATAGTGTCAAAGTCATTTTTAAAAACATTGTTTTAACTATTAAGGCATGGTGGAAGAACAGCAAATTAGCATTTTTGTTAATGGAATTTGTGCAAAAAAAAAAGAATGAATAAATACATCAATTCAAAGTTGTACCATTCAAGCATGCTCATAAGTAAAATGTTTATACCTAGCATCTGCTTGCATAAAGATTGGCATGTTGTGAGCGTTTGCCAGTGAGCCCATCACACACACCACTTCCCCATACTCCTGCATTATGTGGAGCATTTCTCGTGTGGCTGATGGAGTGCAATCGGTGAAGAGGGAGACCAGGAGAGGGACATTGTCAATCTGCTCCAAGTGTGGACGGATCTTCTCGATTCCACGAGGGAGCTTGGCCTGTTGGAGCATTAAAAAAAATGGCAATGCCATTACTGCTCGAGTTTAAGCTTTTGAAGAGGCACATAGACGCTGTAGAGATCCCAAGTGCTGCTCCATTAGAAGCACATTCTGCTAAAAAGTTGTAGTCACATAACAGCGATCATCTTCAAGGGCAAAGAAAGTGTTGTAATTACTTCCATCTTTTCCATACATGTTTAGGATAATGGCAAAATATGATCCCTATGTAGCAACACTCAGATGCCATTATAACAATCCAATTATTTAGACAAAATAGGAACTTGTTTTCATCACGTAAAAACAAAAATAGAGTAAATCACCAAAGACTTTCTAAACATTGGGTCATACATATTATACCTATGATAGTGGTACCTCAGCTTTCATTCTTAATAAGGTATTTCTTTAAAACTGCATAAATGAGCAACTGGGACCCCTTCAGTGCACAAAATTTAGCCTTAGCAGGCCTTCATTTTTTATAAGGTACTTTTTTATAAGGTTTATTAGGTATACGACTTAAACCAAAAAAGGAAAAAATCCAGCTCTTAGCTAGCACAGTGGTCTTCTTATTTCCTTGAAATGCCAAGGAATACACAAATATCTTTTTCAAATTCCAACAAGAGCATCTGCAACTTGTAATAGAAGGAACCTCTTTTCTAGTACCCTCATTCATAATTGACTTCTTTTATAAAACATTGATTCGTAACAGAAAATGAATATGTACCAAGGGGTACTGATAACTGAGTTGATTCAGAATCCACTTTACTCATCTCCATATATTTATGCAAAGGGATATTCATTACTTTCAGTACCCAAAGACAATGATAAGTATGTGATTACAAATAAAATTAAATAGTAGCTATGATTCATTCAGTATCTTCCCTGAGGATGGTAAATTAAAGAAGAGAGAGAATATTGATGTAACTGAAATGAACTATAAATTGCAATAAATAATAAACATAAATCATTTAATAGCTGTCTATGAGGGTGGTAAAAATCAAGAGGAGGAGTGACAAAATTTATATTAATAAACCGTGTCTACAAATTAATCACTACAAAAGACCTTGCGGTGGAGAGGGTTCAACAAAAATAATTTTTTATCAACATCTACATAATATTCTGCGAGCCGGCGCATGGGCATGTGGCAGGGGGTGTCAGGTCACCAGCCATGTAAAGATGTAAGTTTTTGGGAGTTGAAATGGTGACATGTATTATAGGAGTGTATTTAGTGGAGCTCAGTTTTTATTGTGATCATTTATTGTATGCGGAAAGAACAAGTTTATTGGTCACAGAGGATATGTATTTACATATATAGGACCCGTCAAAATGTAGAGGAAAAAAATACTAAAAATATTCACATGTGAAAAAGTAATACTATAAAATTAAAGAAAAAAATGACATCAAATTCATGAATCAAAATACTCATCAATGGAATAGAAAATTTCCCCAATATGCACTGATTTAAATTAGCTTTGAACTTTCCTGGTGCCTTCCCATCTTTCAAAGATTTAGGTAATTTATTGTAAATCCAGCTACTTATAGTGGTGGGGCCTGTACTGAAGATAGATAGGTTATATTGTCTCACTGCACAGTCATCTCTGATTCTAGTAAGGTGGTCGTGAATGCCATGATTCTTAACAAGGGAGATTCCATGGATCATAAGGGGAAGATATTTCCATAGTACATGGCAGAACTATTTCATCTAGCAATGCCGAGTAATTAAATCTAACAACTCCTTTTTCCAGGTACTTATATTATTGTTATTCTTAAAGTTGCACATAATTATCACTGAATCATTAATCCAAAAAAAAATCAAAATTCTCATACTGCAGTTATGAGACTATTACTTGAGGCTTTGGATCTACACCAAAAACCCACCCCTACAGTAAGCCCAAATAAAAGAACACACTCTGTTTGACATGTCGAAATTGACAGGAGCACTCTGCTCAGTGCTGTCAGTAAGGCAGGACAAGGAGCGCCATGCTTCTTGCTGCGAAGTCAGATCCACACTCTGGACCAGAACACTGTCCTGACTAGTCATTGGATGGCCATTTCCACCTCGCCGCATTCCTGGACTCCTGCCAAGGAACGAGGACAATGCCGCTGATTACATCAGCATGGGAAATGAACATTTTCACTGTTACTATTTTCATTCCATAGCTAGCAAAAAGCATTCGCACATGCAAAAAAAAGCCCTCAGATCTTAGAGAACCAATGTACAAAAAGTAATTCAGAGTAATGAAAATTAACATAAATTGAGAGATGTAGTTCAAGCATTGGTAGAGGTTTTTAGCTCTCATAGACCAAACATACGAAATATATGTTAAATTTACATCACTACTAGGAGACAAAATAGATCCTCAAAAAGACATTAAGTGAATTCTACATCAGTAGAGAAAAGCCATTATGATGTTAACAACATAGAGCATGATGCTATATAAATCACTGTTATCCAGTAGATCTTCTTCAGAAAAATCTCATCCATAATTTGACACACATCACTTTCCCTCATGGAAAAACATCCCATTACAAGCGAACTGTATTATGGACTTCATTTCCAGTTTCCCTTATTTTTCTTTACTTTTATTTTAGTTAGGTGATATTTATACAGGGAGAAAACTAAAAAAATCACAGATAACAAATGAGACTATTTACCACCTAACACTTTCAGCAATTTTTCAAATAAAAAATAACATATTCACCTAGGATTTCCCAGTCCTTTCCCAAGCCGGCATTCATCATCACCAGGAAAATTTCCTTCGTCCTCTTCAAATTTTACTTGAGAGAACTCCATATTGATGGCACTTGGAGCAGAGAAACTCATGGCCCTGGTGTAGCCCAGACTGCTGTGGTTTTATCAAAATAATATCATTATGGACCGTATCCGAAGTTTTCACAAAGAATAATCATAAAAGCTAATACTGGAAGAAGAATTTAACCCTTTCAATGAATGAGAAAATGTACAGCATGCATTAAGTTTTATAAAGAGAACTTGGCGTGATTTTATTTTTGCTCTAGCCGAAGACAGTCGAAATGATTTTGCAACTAACCTTGATCAGATGCCTTAGATTTTTCAATTAGGGACCATTTTTCAAATCTGAATATTTAAAAAAATACAGAAATACATATGTTCATTTGAGATGGATGCAAAATTAATGGCGAAAAACTGAATCGTCAATTGAGCTGATGCAATGAGTCCTAGCTAAATATGGAATTATTTGTTTCGAAAGATATGCCTCATGTTTCGAAAGTGCATAAAACCAAACATTTAGAATGAAAAAGATGTTCAAACTAGGATTGAAATGCTAACTTGACAATTTTGAAAACAATTAACATTAATCATTATTAATAATTTTATTTTTATCACAGGAGGGTCACTCCATACCAAATGGTCCAAAAAATTTAATGGTTACCTTGACCATTTTTAAAATTTATACTTTGAGGGCTGATAACCACATACCTTGACCATAAAAAAAAACAAATTTGTTTTATTTTTTCTGGAGATAATATGGGAGTCATTTTCCATTCTCAGGGCAGAGCATTTTCCGCATTTGCAAGCATTGGTTTTGACTCCTTTTTTTGACAGCTAAGGTTGGTTTTATGACAATGAGACAAAAACTGAAATGCTACATGTTACAGGGCAATAATTATATGCAACTAATTACCTGGAAATCCAAAAGCTTCTTAATAAATTTTATTACCAGTTTGGAATAAAGCTCACTATAGTTACAATTTTTTTATTTATTTAAAGGGAGAAGGTAGTTTTCCAAACTTATAAAAATTTTACGAGGTTAACTTGCCCTGATACACCGTACAAAAATAGTTTTAATCAGAAAGCTTTCACACTTCAATCTGGCTCAATAATAAGGAAGAAAGAATTCTTCATATCCAAACAGATATGGGAGAAGAGGTTTCACTTTACATTGAGGCACTGGATAACTGTGAACACTATTTATTAGCTCTGCTGTGTTCTGGGATATGTGCCACAATAGGCTTTAGAAGAATGGGAGAAAGAGGGAGCCTAATATTACATATGTTTGTAGCTAGACTCTTCAAAATTTAGACCAGTCAATTCCATTTCTGGAAGGACAGCACCCAGAGGGGTAACCTACGTTTTCATTCATTCAAAAATAGTTTGAATCAGAAAGATTGAAGAAAAGCAACCTCTTCCTTCCTTTCACATAAGAGGATCCATGAGGATGGAGGAGAGGGAAAAACAGGGAACATCTTTCCTCCTGAACATCTTGTAGCAAAATATGCAAGGGTGTTACAATTCTATGGACTGGGATTACACACTATATCCATTAAAACTCTTATTTCAATGATGAAGAAAAATAAAAATAATCAAAATTCATTGGCCTCCTTAAGTACATAACACAAAAGTTTTGGTCTCATTAATGTAGAACTAACCACTAGTGAGAAAAAGAAGTCATCACTGACCCTTGTGAATGCTGAAAATGATCTGTATAATAACTGAAACATTTTTGCCATATTTTAGCCAGACAAAACAAAATAAATGAGGATTTGAACTGTCGAGATACTTACGTATAACGCTACCAACATTCAAAGTATAACTTTTTTAATGGTCTAGTGAGTTTTATTTTTAGAATTAGTGATTGATTTTTTCAGGCCAACTGGAAAGCATTGACCCAGTATTAAAACTTTTGCGGAGTAATTACTACAAAAATAAACCATAAAATAAGCATAAATTGCATGGAAGAACATAAAATTCCATTTTAAATACTCTTTAAGTAACAAAAATTATAACACAGTCACACAACTGTAATACCCTTCATGAAAGGCAGACACTTCAATGTCTACAAAGTGATAAATAGATAAATAGATTATGGTTTAAATTTAGGAAGTAGCAACCATTAACAGCAAGGAATAATCAATTTCCAAATTTTCCAGCTCAGTATACCATGCCGCATTGGACAATAATATGTATAAATATGAACTGCTATTAATCACAATATTAAAGATTCAACTACATTTTATCATTTTAGTCATTCTGTTTACTGGCCTTCTTTACTTACAGCATTGCTAAATAAGAGAATTATTGAAGATTTAAAAATGATGAGAGGTACCGACTTGACATTCAACTCATTTACCAATTCACTCCCGTCAATAGCCTAATTTTTACCAACCAAGAAAGAATTTTTATTATATGTACAATAATTAGGGAGGAAATTTAATTGACATGTATTAAGGCTATCTACTCTCCCCACTTCCAATTTCATAAAATACATGGAGAAAATTCAAGACAACTGTATCTCAAACACGTGCATTAGTAGGCAGTTAGTCATAACAAAATTAGACTTTTGATTATGATCTATAGAACCATTTACATGGTTTAAATAGAATAATGGCATCAAATAAACGAGGCTATTCTTTATTACAAATCAGGGTGTACCAATACTGCACAGCACACAGCCGAGGTAATATTTATTCTAGTCCCAGTAGGTTACCAAGTGAACACATAACTCATTGAACTAAGAAGGTCAAATTGTATTTGGTTCAAGGGGTTAAAATCAGATCATCACCAAAGACATTTAAAAATACAATAACAACATTAGCAGTGAAGTCAGCAGATATAAAACTTAGAAAATAAAAGAATACCTATTCTACCACAATAATCGTAAACTTTGAAAACTAGAAACCATCAAACAAAAACATTCAAAAAATAATAAGAAATCAATGTAGAAACAAGTGAGTTTAACTTAAACTTAAAACAATATCATAAAATATAATATGTGCACATATCACAATTAATTGACTTGAATGACATACAGCCACCTTAACACTGAAACATTTACGTAACCATGCAACTTTCAAGAATTAATGATTCCACTTTAAGAATGAACAAGGAGGCTAGCACACAAAAGTTTTAAAAGCATTCAACCTGGTCACATTTGGATCAACACATCCTCAGAAAAGTCAACAGAAAACATCAGGTACATTTTTACTCTCCAAAGGTCAGACGTACATATCCAGCAAAGGCTACCACCCTCACTTCAAAACATTACTGTATGACCTTAAAAATATGCATACTTGAGGGGAAGGGAGATATATTTAAACTCAATGGAAATGAAACATAGAAGACAGTTATTTCATAAAATAGCCAGTTATAGGAACAACAGCCCTTCATCACCAATGTATGCAGGGCACACCATAGCAGTGATCATTTTATAATCTTAAAGAGATCACTTCAGTTTCATCTCAAGCAGCAGTGCCCACACAACATCACAGGGGTTTGATTTGGTGTCAATGGTATGAAGAAGAAAACAAGGTTATACGAGTGAAAGAAGGAAAAAAGAATGAATGTCCCAAGGACAGAGTTGCCGTACTACGAAGTCTCGTCAGTGCGATAATTTGATGATAGTAAAAGTTCAATATAGTTTAATGCCAATTTTAATTCAATATCGTCTGTTCCATCCATCGATATAGGACTCAACAATTAAACTTTGACAGTGGATCTGTAAAAATTTTCATTAAATGAAATGGCATTTTCAGTGCAATATGTCACATAGACTATATTTACATATACATAGATTCAAAGAATCAAATTAAATCAACATATAACCCACAAAAACTAGTAAAATTCAGGAATGGGTTTGTACTTTAAAGTAATCACCAGTAAAAAAACTAACAAGTTTCCCATTCCATGATAATATATATTGCTATCCCCACACTACCTTATATTAACAAGGTGATAGTGTTAAAAGCTTATGCACATAATCTTTGTAAAAATTCATTTTCATTAAAATGAAACATACTAACCCCACCACAATGTTTACTTCGACTATGCTGACATGATCTCTTCTTCACTCACAGTTTTAAGAAAAGGTATTGTTAAAAATGAATTATGCTGATATGGCAAATTTTTGGGTCTAATCAATTTCACCGCAAGAGTTGTCACTATCTCTGCCCAAATATAAGATGACAGTTTTGGTGAAACTAAACTTCATTTAGTAAATCTTCAACCACCTCTTAGATAAGATGAAGGGAGGTTGAATGTATTCTGAAATGAAGATAGGAAGTGTACAAAAAAATGTTTTCAGATGGAAAAACAAAAGAGAATTGGTCCATCAAAACCAGCTCACTGCAGAAAACATAATGTTTAGAAGTTCCATTTGGGAAGTCCACCAGGTAGGAGATTCCATGGTTGTCGATATTTCGATGGCCTCAATCACATAGCATTCATATTTATCATCTCAGAGCAGAACTTAGCAACAATGGAATTTCCCACCTGGTGGACTTCCCAAATAGAACTGCAAATCATTACACACCAGGAAAGCCTCAGATCTTACTTCAGAAAACATAATGCAAAATTGAATCCTTATAGCACAATCATGAAACTTCACAAGCATTCAGCCTGATAATATTTTTGAAAACCATACATCGCTTTAATTCTTTAGACCAAATAAATGTTCTTCAAAATAATTCATTGTGCATTATGTGGGCTCTCCAGTCATATCACAGTATTTTTTGTATATTTTTAGAAGACAATTAAGTCCAAGACAATGAAATATTTCTTTCTTAATTTTTTCTCTCCGGCAATATTCCAAAATCAAAATTCAGGGTCACTTTGTCCAGAACGTATGAGAATGATTACCAAGATGAAAACAAGGAGTGGGAAGATGGGATTACACTGAACAACACCAAATATGTCGAATCTGGTAATTAATTTTATCACCTCTGAATAATCACAATAATAACCCATTTCATCAGGGAGTTCAATTCTTGCAAAGCCAAAAGAATTATGCAACAAATTACAGCTGACACAATATACCAGCCACAAGTTTTTCATACGACCTTAAATTTGGCCAGGGAGGGTAGAAAAGGCTAAATTTGGTAAACTACTTAACCATCAATCAGAAACAACTCATCTAAGCAACAACTTTATTAGCTCATGTATGTATTAACACCCCATTCAACATCACATAGTCCAAAATTTTCTTGCACAGGGACTGTGAGAGAATAGCTATGAGTTTTCATAAAAAAATGCAATGTCCTCTAAGAGGCAAAAGAGACATTTTTGGAAGACTGTTCCAAGAGATGCAACCTTAGAAATAAGCACTACCCCTAGAATATAGTATTTACGGGACAGAGTCAACCAGTTTTATGCAATCAATTTTTGTACCTACAGGAAACATTGATTTCCCAAGATTGCTCATCTACAGCCTAGGTTTCATAAATTTACAAGAAAATTATAAATGGATTAGAATCTGTTTCATACATAGGTATATGTCATGGTAAATAAAAAGAACTAGGATTCAAAATTTGGTCGCAGTAATGTTCCCATTCAAGATTCAATACTTGAGATTTTATGAAAAAGAAGATTCGGCTACAGGATTCGATACTTTTTTTATTCAACTCATCACTAATGAATACTAATTGCTTCGTCATGTAACAACATATGCCATCTCAATAAAGGGTGCTGCAGACATGTATAGAGTCAATTATGATGCCATATGAAGTGGTTTACTTCAGTAATCACACTAAAATGTTAAACTTTAAACAATTCTCATCTAAAAATTTTCCAAAAACTTGAAAATCATTGCAGTGTTATAGTTTACATCATATTATAACCTAATGCATGAATCTCTTCAAATAATTAGGGAGTAAACATTCAGCTCTATGCTTTACTCACTGACTATGTGATATGAACTGTGCCAACTGTTTTTTTATTATTTATTAAAAAGAAACTTCAGAAAATTTCACGTGTACTTCGGGATCAAAGCATACAGACAGAATATATTACAAGAAAAATTAAAACAAATAAGTTCTTAACCTGAATAGTCATTTTTTTCACTATAATATCACACAAGGTCCTACATAGGAAAATTTCTTATGAATAACAAATTCATGAAATATGAACATTGCCAGAATGCAGAACTTCTGTATTTATGACCATGCAAAGCAAACATAGAAAGATGCACACAAAAAGAAGTTAGATGGCACTTAACCATTTTTTCCATTGATAATTCCTGATCATCTGATGGTTGCATCAGTGTTGTTGGAATTAAGCACTGATCACAGTCATACGGTCAATGATATTTTTCAATTTACTTTCACTTTGTGATATTACAGAGAGAAATAATTCATTGCCTTCCATTAATATTTCTTTATGGCAATGTTCTTTCCAAGAATTACAGGAAGAAAAGACATAATGCTCTTCAAGATAAAAGTTTTCATTAATTAATTATTAGATGAAAAGACTTTGACAAATTTCAATACATATTTTACTTCACCAGTGATAATTTGAAATATATGCCAAGTGCTGGTGAGATGCTTTCTCAGAGCAAAATTTATGAATATATCAGTATAAAAATACTGTTAGAACTACCAACATGATTTCAAAGTTTGGATCAATAAGTGGGTTTTAATGTCTAATTACCAAATGTAACATCAATGCAACTCTACGTACACACAATGATATCACAAAAAAATACTCAAAAGATAAAATTAAAACCAGACCTTGAGTTAGGCAACAAGCATGTTATCCACTTGAGTAACCCAATCAACTGCCTATACATTACATTGCCATTATATGTGTGAGCTTTGTACAACCAATAACCTTATTTGAGTACCCCTTAATTACAAAACATTCCAAGTTCTCAATTTGTCTTCATTTTAAAGAACAGGATACACATATTTTGTATTTCACTAATTGATCATGGTTAAGTCATATTTTACTGTGACTGGAGTGAAAAGTAAAAACTCTGACCTTGGTCCCCATAGGTTTCTGCTTTGAGAGCAGGCAAAACATTTTGAAAAAACCAAATCATCCACAAAAACTAAGCATTACAATGGAATAAGCCACAACTCCACTGTCAGTCAGCACCAGTGGAAAATTCATTATCCAACAGAAGTGGTTATGACTGTCCTCCCTCCATCATTGCAAGAGACATACCGTGCTCCATGCAGACGCATAGAGTTCCCATCCTCAGCACAGCCTCCCCTCTCGTGTGGGTGCAGCTGCAGTTGCTGTTGGGTGGGGTACTTAGGAAGGCTAAGGCGTGAGAGGCGAACATTGGCAGTTTGGGGAGTAGTTGATCTTGGCCACGAGCTGGAGTTACCACTCTCTGACCTGATGACCCGAGGAAGGGCAGCCAAACGACAGACAGACAACGAGGGAGGGGACACACCCAGGACAATAAGCAGTCATTCCACTCACATCCCAACACCAAGTCATCATGCAAATTTATGTGATAAGAATTGCACGAGTATTTACATTCTTAAAGGTGTAAAAATAATGAGATTCCATAGATTATTCTGGCAAGCACTAGCACTACACAATTGATAATTTCATCAGTTTCATAGTTTCACAGGGAGTGCATTATCTCACTCAAGCATCATCAGTCCACAAAGAAGTCCGATTAGGTTGCTTTGGTGACTCAATTAATGATACACATGTTAAAACTCATAGCTGAAAAAAGCCAGGTCTGAGCCAAGCAGTCCATTTGAAACACATAGAATCAAAATACAATCAAAACTCCAGGAAAGATAATTTTTCAAGCAATAAACATATTTCAACCCCTCAACTGTATGTGTTTTGCCATTAGTGTATCTTTTCACCCCAGCAGTCATTGTATGCCTCAAACTTGACTTTTAAAGTTCTAACAAAGAGTAGTTTTCAACTCACTGGCTGCTGAGATTTAAAATCATCTTGTAAAAATATGTGCATGAAAAGGAATGAAGTGAATCAAGTATTAAGTGAATCTCATCTAACTATGAACTTTGTACCTTATAAATGAGCATCAATACATTGGCCAATGTAACATGAGCATTTTATTTGGCATGGAAGCTAGGAATCTTTTAAATTTATGAATTTAGATTAATTTCTACCACTCAACCAATTGAATGCAACCTTCTAAATTGACTTTCTTTTTTTCTTCCAGCAAATGATTAGTAGCAAAGATTTCTGGGCAGATATACTCAAGAAAATTAATTTTTGCAACTATGAGGATTTGATAACATTGATTTTTGAAGAATGCTAACAATTTTATCCTTGACAATAATAAAACCCTGATTAAAAAAACAAAGACTCTTACATGATTAGCAACCACTGATCACTATTTTAAAAAGCCAAAAATTAGTCATGAAAGCATGCAGAAAATATTTTAATATAAAATTAAGTCAAACAAACTGCATACTTGGAATGAATACTAATCTTAGCATTCTCAGGCTTGAAAATTGGTTGACATGCAAAAACATGATTCAGACAATTGACTTGAGTAATGCCAGAGAACATCTCTAAAATAAAATCATTTTCAGCCTAACCAATCACTCAATAATTTACCTACATATTTCCATGGAACGAATTTTATACACTAAGGTAGCTGGACATTTATATCTGAACTAAACTGCACGAAATACTTATTTGTCAGGTCTTCATGCTATCCTATACGATGAAATCAACTCACAACAACTTCATAGAACCATGATTTTTTTCAATACCTACTGTCTGAATCTGGTTTAATTATCACTCAATGTTTTATATCACTTAGATTTCAAATCATCAACATTGCGATGACTTAATCGATTCAAGTTTCATGATTCCTGAGTAAGATGATACTTATATAGTCATGGTCGGTCAAGGACCATTACAAAAATGATATACCATACACACATACAGTTCAGGTTTTCATAATGTAATTTTTAGGAAATATTAAGGTGTTGCACTATTTGCAAGAACACACATACACTAGTACGAGGATTATAAAATCTCAGGTTAAAAAATTTGAAAAACCTCAAAATTTCACTCAGAATATCATATGCTGGTAATAAAAGTAATTTAACAGGCCAAAAGAAGTGAAACAATGCTTTTAATGTAACCAACATACTGATGCATATTTTGTATCCATAAAGATTTCATTTGATTTAAGCCTGTTTCATAATCATAAATAGTCAACAATTCTATACTATATAGATATCTTTCTCTATTCACTGAAAAAGCTGAATCTGCTAACCCAGAATAATTCTTAATTAAAAAATGAATCCATTGCTTCACATTTTGCTATGCTCACAGGTACATACATGAAGAATCTGCTACCAATTGTACTTCATGACTCTTGGTCATAGAATACATATTTTTTCACTAGATCACGTAAGAAGTGAAGATAACTATGAGTATAATTCAACTATTATAAAGACATAAACAGTGGAAACAAATATTCTATAGATATACTTAAATAATGTGTACAAGACATCAATTGACCCCACACAGCACTTTTCCAAGTTTTACCTGTATATTGCAGGTTTTTTTACAACACATGTATAACTCCTGCCTAACACATGACTAACTTATACATATGTTGGTGGGTACACACATATGGAGTCACCATATATGCAAGTGAATAAGCGAGCCTTATTTTTCGTCCAACCCCTTATTTTTCAGCCAAAAAATTGTACTTTTTCCTGCAACTCACGTACAGTCCAACCTCAGGGTTTTTCCACACTTGGGAATCAGAAGGCTCGGGAGCCGAGCTACAATAAGGATGGACATTGTTCATCTTGATATCTCAAAGCTTACAATCAATGTAAATTTACAGAATGGTCATAGTTTTTGCTGTCATTTAGTATTGTAACCACTAATAAACAGTAAAGATTGCTATTTTTGCCATCCACATAGGCTACAGAAGAGGAAAATGTAGGCATTCCACTTAAACTAAAAGGTGGTATGTACCGATTGCAGCAGAGAAAATAAAGCTCACTCCAGTAAAATAGAGGTATTGAACTTATAGGTCATTAATTAGTCATTATTATGGTGGTAAAATTATAATGTTGGCATAACTAGAGGCCAATTATGTAACTCATAACTCCGGAGTTACGCAGAGAATGGAGTTATAATGGCCGCCATAGCTCTTTTAGCAATTACAGAAAGAGCCATGGCGGCCATTATAACTCCATTCTCTCCGTAACTCCGGAGTTATGAGTTACATCATTGGTCCCCTAGTATCCTTAAAATACAATAGAGTTCAGTTTTGATTTCCAGCTAGCAGTAACAACTTTCCACCCAACTCCCAACTAAAGGGCTCCAGTAGTGTATATTGAAATTCAGAACTTCTTATATTCATTCAAATTACGTAGGATGTTACATTAACAAGGTAATGCACTCCAAAAAATATTCACAGCCATACACTACCATACCATTCAACACAGCAAAAACAAGAAGACGTAAGCTTACTGGGACACCTGGGACATCTCTCCCACTTCTGTTTTGTTTTCAACCTCAATTCTAGGGATTGCCATCAAATTTAAGCCACTTTGATTATGATCACAAAATGCAAAAAAGGCCAACACTCTCCATGATTCAACAAAAAGAAGTATTTAACATCCACTGAAGACAATGTAATAAACTTAATGTGGGATTGCTGTGCACTCCTCCTTTGTACAGCATATGATTTTGGTGGGTACTGATATCAGTGTATTGTACTGTGGTAAAGCTCTATGGCCTCGGGGAAGATTAACCATATTTTTTTCATGTTAAGATTTGAGCCATCAAAAGTTTGATTCTAGTATAGTCTGACCCCCAATTGTTTTACCAAAATTTTGATCTAAATAAAGCCTTTACATAAGCATAAGTATACAGTATTTCATGAGTTCTAATATACATGTAACATACTTCTGACTCAAGCAAACATCAATGATCTGAAATCCAAAGACTTCATATTTCATGACCTCATACTAGGGAGGTTTCCTATGACTATGCTATATGAGAGACTCCTTATGAGGTCAAACATATTTTCACTCTTTGAAGATAAAATCTGTATCTTATATCACTGAATGCAGTATCCACAATTTGAATTAAATGTGTGCACATTTGATTCTTATATGCCGCTGGCCACCATTACTCCGACAGAAGAACTGTTGATGACTCTCTGGCCAATTGCAGGCAAGAGTGAATGGTTTGATACATCAAAGTTGATAGTAAAACTTAATTACTACAATTAAGCAGAATTTCCAATGTTGTAACACTAAGAAGGGCCAATTCATGAATGGTGATTAACAAGCATCATTTAATGGCTCAAAAATGGATGCTGCTTGGTACAACAGACAAAAGGACTTCAGATGCTTTCAAATCATCGGCTGATGCAATTAAAGTTGTAACAAGAGAAACTATTTCCCACAAAAGGGGATAAATTGAAATATTTGTGGCAAAGGAAATTTTACAGTAATGATACGATCCTTACTTGGATGCTATGAGACAATCATAGATTGAACTTCCCCTACACAAAGGTTAATAAACATGATGTAAAGTGTACGATATAAAACTACATACTATTACTTTCAAGTTTACCATAAATATACAACAGAAGTATTTTAAAGTCACTCTATATTCAGCAAGTTGGATTTTAACTGAAATTTAAAATTCAAATCTTCTTCCAATAGGAGATGGTATGAATCATTGGAGCCATTAGTTAGCTCCTTTAGAGATTTTTCATCAAATTACCAGGTAGGAGAACACTACACAATGATGTGAAACCTGTATGTACTTGGGTAGATATGAAATTGAAAATATACCTGTTACATAAGTCCATGATTGGGTCCATGGACTTATGGATAAATAAGTTGTGGTGATAAAGATGAGTATTACATTGCTGCACACAATGCAGGGAAATTATTGAGTCAGACAAAAAAGACACCAGTGAGCACAGTAAGGTCAAATGTAAGCCATACTTGAGAAAATAATTTTGGCAAGAAGATTCAAAAATGAGAGTTTTTGCATTTCAATGCACTAGCATTTTAGTTTCTAAAATTTTAATGGAAAAACTAAAAAATTCTCCATTTCATGACTGGAAATGTGATAACTAGCACCAGCCTCACATCCACAAATGGAGACCAAGACCGTAAAACTACATTTCATTATTTTATTTAGCAATCACAGTCTCTCATTGATTTTCCATAAACAGTATTTTAATGCATGGCCTAGATTGAGGATATGAGCTAGGCAACACTCGTACAAACATTTTACCTCAAACATAGCTTATTATCATTTGAAATATAACCTCCTCCTCCATTATCATGCAATTACTAAACTCTACTGATTTTCAATAATCAAATATTAAAAATTAACATCAGGTTTACCTACTGTGTAAATGATAGATTATCCAACTGGAATATCAACTTTAACACTGGCCTCTAATGAAGTGTTTTCTTTCCTTCCATGTTTGAGAAATTCCGCTGGAAGATGAATCTTCATGGGAAGAGCTCATGCATTTGTTCATTTCTTCAGGATTTCCAAAATGCCAATGACTTTTTCCAAAACCACAGCTCAAAGATAGTGAGGAAAATTCATGGTCTTAATATCAAACCTATAGCCCAGAATTCCAGCTGAACTTAGCCAGAGCAAGCTGCATTTTTGCATCCATGATGTCTTTGAAAACTTCTCTGACTCATTTCTAAATTCACATCATAAAATTCAAATCAATCAATCACTCACTAATGATGGCACATATGGATTAAGTACATATTACCATGCTTGATAAAGCAAAAACATAATTTTAACATTAACGAGAAAACACCCACAAAAAATGTTACTGTTTACACCTACAAAGTGCCAGTATATGTTTCCAAATAAAATTAATTTATCATCTTAGAACACAATATCAAAAAAATACTTTTTTGTATTTCTATGCTTTATCAGAAACAATTTTCAAAGCCTAAGTCTTGTACTACAAGTAAGGTCTCCCTTTAGCCCTGGTAAGAATAAGCAGGCCACAAATGTCAACAGAAACTATACTCTTTTATTTCCTCTTTAAATATCAGCATCTAATTTAGTGATGGTTTGCTGACATTACTCCTAGACTTAGAAAAACCTTGAATACTGCAAGACCATTAACAAGACATGCAATTTGCAAGTCATTCTACGCAATAAACTCAGACCAAAACTCCAAAAAGGCAGGGGGCAATGCCCGTCAAAGTCCTCATCCACATAGCAACGGCATTCATCATGAATACTACCTCATTCCAAACTACAGAGCAAGGAATTACTACTTTACTACCAGAAAATTTAAATTCACAGGAGACAGAGCCATTTCTCTACACAATAAATTCAATATTACATTATTATCGACAGCAAAACTGGCAATAGATATTTCTAGGTCCACAAGCTACATAAGATATTAAATAATGGCAATATCAAAGGATATTAAGAAAATAAGGGGAAACAAACAGGTATTCATGGGCGACATAAACTTAAAGCAGTCCATGATTTATGGAGTGCCACTGTTAGACAATAACAGGCATAACAAGGAAGAAGTTAACACTGGTATAAAGTACCACTAAAACTAAACCTATTCATACAGCTAAAACTACCCTACGTTCCTAATCAAATATATGGCATGAAATTATGATATTATATGAAAAAAGTAGAAAATTTAACTACCCCTACCTTGTCCTCTCACTCAATAGTGAAATATGGCAGTTCCAACCACTTTCCAGCCCCATCTTCTCAGAGAATACTCGTGATCGCAGCTCATTCTCTTTACTAAAGTGAACGAACCTAATGCAAGCCCTCTCTAGCTGCTCAATCAGTTGTACCTGGTGAATAAATAATTCAAAATCTTCATTGGGGTCCAATCAAATCAGAAGATAGGGAAAGTGAAAAGGGATTAATGGAAAAGCATTCCCAAATTCCAACACACAATTTAGGTAGGCCCTGAGAACAATATACCTTTACCATAGACATTAAAACTTGGCAATTGAGAAGCAAAAACTAACCATATCAATTTGAGCCTGATACTGCATTGTCACCATGCCAATGAATATTTGATTACACTGCAAGTCAAAGCATCCTTCTATGTCACAAACTTTTTCCTCGCGCCCATCAATCCCCAGGAGCGAGTCTATGGAGGAAGAGAAGGAAAAATTAACTTACCATGACTACCAGCTAAATGAAAAATGTAATGGTTGAAAAACTAATACTTAAAGTGAAAATCTAAGAGAGTAAAAATATGAGCATGTGCAATGGTTACTGCTGATTTATTTCCATTTGGTAATATATCTGCCCAAACAACATTCAATGCTCAGAAATATAATTATGGACGTTAACAGTATTTCCCAAGCATATCTTTAGGGCATGAGTTGGTATTCCTACTAGACACAATGCTTTTCATAAAACGTTGGTTTTTACATAAAACGATTAGAATATTATTTATAATAAACTGTCTATTTGAATTTCCATTAAGTAAAAAAGTAATAAATAATAATGACAACATTTCCATCTAAGATTCACAAAGGAATGATTATCTTTCCCATTAGTTAAGGTTTTTAGCAAAAACATTTTCAAAAAATTAGCATGACGAAATATCATTGAATTTCTTTGCAGGATTCCAATGGTAAGCGAAGACCCAACAGAGAAATAAAGAACTCAATTTTCCATTTTCAAAACATTGTCTTATAAAATAACAGCTTTAAATATGTTTTGCATGATTTTAACCATTGAGAACATTCTTCAGAGAAATAAACTTCCATAATCCAAACCTGTTGAGTGGAATTGTGCCAAGAGGCCATGGATGTGATGACCATTTGAGGAATGTCCACTGCGGCTAGAATCCCAATGCATGGGTGTGGGGCTTCGGTAAGGCATGTAAAGGTGCTTGCTGTCAGCTGGAAGTTCTAAGTATACATTGGACAAATGACTGCTGACTGACTTTGACAGAGGACGGTATGCAAAAGCTGAGCAGTAAGCTGTCAGGCTAGTCCTCTGATAGAAGTCCTGAACTTTCTTTCTGCAAGTAAACAGAGAATGAAATAGTAGCACACATGAAATATTAATTATTTGTAAGACCCAGAGTATATCCATATTATATAGAGGGTCTTTTACAATTTATAGATATAAAAAATGTAAAAAAATGCTTAATATTAACAATCACAACACAGTAAATTGAGCCAACATCAGTCATGAATACAGGAATCCAACAACCAAATAAAAACAATAAACAATTTGTTTATTGCAAGCCTAAAACCTTCCCACCATTCAGTAAATATGGTAGTTTTTCATATACAGTCATGCCACAATTGGCAATGAGAAAAATTAAATAATAACAAACACTCTTCGAGAAACATTAGTAAATAAGATTGACATGGAAAATGTTTGGAGACTGAGAGAGATGCCTCACCTGCAATGTCTATGTGAGACAGAGGTACAAGAAACCAAGCAAAGCAATGCAGTACCTATCCTGATGCAGATATTAACAGGTCAACAAATTAGTGATGATGGAAATCCATCTATGGTACAAGACTTTAAAAAGGGGGAAACAGCTACCAAGATGAAGACTGATGGAGGGTACACAAGATATGTCTTTCATAGTAATGCACTGCCTTTGAAATTTAGGGACACTCGAGTATATGTATAATTTTGCAGTACTTTACACTTATAAAGATCATAATCACTAAGTATTTAACTCATCAGTAGGCGCATGGGCCACAGGGGTGGCCCACAGTGTTTCATTTGTGTGCCGTTTTAATAGGATGGCATGATATACAAGTTCCAGTAGCTGCACATTATTATGTCCTCAAAAGCCTCACATGGTCGTTTGTAACAAATTGTAGCAGGATTAGTATTAAATAGCATGTGAAAGGAAGCCAGCGAGAATGGGCCACAAGTGTGGCCCACCCACCTAACCGTGTAACCTTTTTCTGTCGGCAACACTTATAGTTGTGCAGCAAATTTTTGTCAGATATTTGTCTACTTTGACGAGGAAACGCTGCTTGGGACATTTATTTTACTTATTTTGGATACTTCAGCAACAGGCCTGCTTTCTTGCCTTCTTCGGAGGGTGGGGGGGGGGGGTGCAAGTGACCTAATTCAACCCTTATCCCCACATTTAGTAACAAAAAGTCTCCCTCCTACGTTCAAGTGGGGATTCCTAGTGATACCATTTATCAAGGTTACAGTGACCCTTCTTTAGGGTTCCATTTCTCTCAGCTTGGCTGATGCACGGGTATTTACAGACAGTGTATGTTGCTTGCAGGGGGTGTTTACACATGTGTGAATCATCCTATTTGCGGACTTTCAAAACAGTCAACAAAGTGGAAGTGTTACATATTTATTTTCAGTAATACTCTGGGAATAAGCCCTTTTGCAGGGACTTCTATCAGTTTTCACTTATATTTGTTGAATTTGTAAAGAATACTTCAAATAAAATTTACAAATGTTCCAAAATAAATCTATTTTCATCAGTAGAGCTCAATTACCTCTTGGAAGTGACTCTTAGTAATGTCTTCCACTAAAATATTACGGCTAGTCTATGTTCACGATAATGAGATACAGAGATGGACGGATGAGGAATCACTGGACTTGGAAATTAGATTGGGGGAGGAAGAAGACCCAGACGAGCTTGAAGAAGGGATTATTAAAGAGAGTGAACACGATTCTTCCTCAGAGCAAGAGGCCAGTGAACATGAAGTCATCCAAGGAGAAGACCATGAAAAATTAGTTTACTTCACCTTATAGGGGTCTTGAGGAGTTCAAGACAAAATGTTTCCCAATTATGAGACAATCTGTAAGGAAGTGGTATTGAAGCTTGCTATTGGGCCATAAGTAAAAGGAGATTTTGATTTCTTTTGAGATGCCTAAGATCAGATGCAGAAAGAGGGATCATCAGAAAGAGATTAACAAAATGGCAGCAATTTGGGACTTTTTTGAAATATTTGTAGGAAACTGTCAGAGGTTTATTGGCTCGAGTTAGTTCCTTACAGTGGGGTATGCAACTTCTGGCATTCCATGGGCATTGTTGCTTCAGGCAGTACCTTCGGAGTAAGCCAGCAAAATATGGAATAAGGAGTTCATGTTAGATGATGTAAAAATGCCAACACTTTTAATCTCAAAATTTATGCTGGATCACAGCCCAAAGGACCATACTGAAGTATTAATTCTACTGAAGATTTTGTCATTTGGTTAGTTTTAACAGTAGTGGGTACTAACAGAAATGTTACCAGTAATAACTGGTTCACAATTGTCCCCATGGCCAAAACATTGCTGGAAGAAAAAAGAATTACATATGTTGGCACAATAAGAAGAAATAAGAGAAATTCTGAAAGAATTCACTTAGCAAGAGTAGAGCAGTGAATTCATCACTCTTTGGTATCCACAAGAATTTTATGCTCGTTTCATACTGTTCCAAAAATAATAAATCTGTTCTGGTTCTCTCCACAATGCATTATGATTCGGTCATTGATCATGAAAGTGGTGACCAAAAGAAACTTGATATGATCACATTCTACAACAGAACTAAAATAGGCATGTATCTATTGGACCAACTCTGCGCAAAATTTTATTTGGCAAGAAAGCCAGGGAAATGATAAAACCGCAAATAATGTAATGGATTGGAATTACTACTCTCCCAAACCAAATAAGAGCATGGGCTCGTGCATTCTATGAAACATGTGACCCCCTTACCCCTTCAATTGAAATACGCAGATGAACAGTGCAATGCCTGTGGAAGAAGCCGTGATAGAAAACAAGACAGTGGTGCATCAAATGCAGGAAACAAATATGCAAAGATCACCTACGAGACATTTGAATGAGCTGTATTTAAGAACAATTTTTTTATGAGTATATCTTCTCCTCATAAACTTGACGATAATTTATGGCAAAAATAGGATAGTAAATCTTAAATTTCATAATATATTTTGTGATCCATATATACTTGGATCAAAGATGCATTCTTTCTGTAGTGAATCTGATCATTATTTTTCTCACAGAAAAGTACTTTTCATTGGTAACTTTAATAAAAAATGACAGGATTTGGAAAAATATATTTAGAGTAACATCATTATCAATTTTTGTCCATCCTTCAGATATATTATAATTGGTGGATTTTTTATAAAAATTTCATTTGAAGGGTTAAGAGAAGAAGTCTCTTCCGTGGTCATAAGAAAACAAAATCTAGAGAGAAATTAAACTTACCTATCAGCAGGAGAAAGAGGGCAGAGGTCCTGGCCATCCCAGAATTCGAGGCAAGAGTCAAGAATGATGTCAGCTGTGCCTTGAGACATTAGCTGCAGTGCTCCACTACTGAGCTCCCGAACGACAGTTCCCACCATGTGGGGGAAGGGGAACTTGAGCTTGGTTATCGAAAGGGACCGAGCAAACTTAATGTCCCTTCGAACCATTTCAGGTTGCTATGTAACAGCAAAAATGAAACCACATATACTTTTAATGACATCAGGCTGAGGTAATAATATTAATTTAATATACATATATGCTAGTACTGAGATGATCTTGACCTCACTCAATGACAACAGAAACCAATACAAAAATACATGAGGGTTTGTATGGATATCATCACTGATATTAAATATAAACTAAAAATTGGCAAACAACATCAATGGTTACAATGAATACCAGCCAGGGGCAGAGGACCACCTACCATCCAATACTTATTTACTTCAAATAAAATCATATCTAAAGTTATTCATTCTGCATCACCAAGAATGTAATGGAAAAAATGGAAACGTACATGCTTAAGATACTGAAACTAATAAAAAAGACAAATAGTATAGTTATGAATATAATGTGAACATTATTACTAAAAATGTATGTGGATTTCTTTGCTATAATTCTTCTGAGGTTGATATGAAACCCACACCTATTCTTATTTTGAATCAACCCATTGCTTGCATTTTGGTTTAAAGATAAATCGATAACTCCCATAATAAGGTACAAATGTGATTTCAACACAACTAGGAATAACATGAACACTCCTTGATCATATCCATTGCACTGTGATATAACAGGCACACAATAACAAATATGTATTCAACTTACCACATGCCTGAAAGTTGACAGTTGTTCCTCCAAGATAAATATGTCTTGAGCTTGATCAGAAAATCCTATTTGCTTGGCCAGCTCACATAAGCACCTAAAAATTATTTGCCAAAGTCAATTGGAATATGTATTCTTTTTAGGAAACAAATCTCTAAGTGACACAGGCCCTAACATGTTTATGAAGGCCAGTTTTACAGAGGACCAGTAACATAAACCACAGGGTTAAATACATTTTATAGCAGGTAATTCAGAGAACAAGTATTACGCACAATGGACAGGCAATGATATAGCAGGAAGAATGTTGTAGCAGTGTAGGGTTTTACCCATGTTCCTAAAAAATCAAGATTGTGAACAATAAGTGACACAAAAGGTCATGTGAAGGTAATGATTTTCAGCACAGTAAGAAAACTACAAAAAATGTACAGGCCATCTAATTAAAACCCTTCTTGCCTAAGCATCTCCCAAATAGTATGATTCTCATTAGCCATTAAAGGTTTTTCCAATATACTTTGCACAGCAAAATCAATGAGATTACATGGATGGATCAAAATAACACAAGAGTATTACATTTACATTAATAGCCAACAGTTGGGGCATCCTTTAGACTAAAAATATATTAATAGCCAACAGTTGGGGCATCCTTACAACTAAAAATATTCAGAATAACAGCTTGAACAATAAATACACAATTCCATAAAACTCGGCAACTAACAAAATTCAAGGAAGACAATTCATTCCAATTTAATCCTTGCTATATCAGTTTAAGTAGTTTGATCAGCAATGGAAATTATTACATTTCTACAAGGTTCCATGCTTATGATATTGGTTTACAATTAGCTATCAACTGGAATATGCATTACCAATTGATGGTCACCTGTCACTTTAGCTGGATGCCAATATTTACATTAGGTCTAGTACTATGTGAAATTGAGACTCATATGCTGGCAGATTATTAACCTTACAGATTTTTAAAAATGGGAGAAAATCTGATGATTTTTTAGTCATTATTCCATTCAATTAGAGAGCAAAAGCATGTCCTTACCAAATGATAAATGCAAGCGAAGGTTATTGGATTCAAATTCCATTAATGTATACATGTTTATAATCAGACATCGGCCTCAAACTTGAGCAATTGTGACTTATACATTCTCATTTCATTTTAAAGGTAAATACAAGTTCATAATCATTCTTGTACTTTATTGAGGTAAATGTTCCCATAGCAGGATATGCTGCTATTTTTTTCCAATATGTGACCGAAATGCAGTTACATACATAGTAATGTGTTCAAATTAGTCATTTATTTATTTTATATTGAGTGCACGTTGCATTGACTTGATATTGTCTAGAAGAGAGAAAGTTAGTTCACATTTTAAATAATGCCAAATTTATCTATTTTTACAACTTCTTTCTCAAATTATGTTTTTTTTAATTTAGATTCAGGAGAGTTTTCTGTGTTTTCTTCAAAAGGTATCTTTATAAATATGTATGCATTTTTGTATTAAAATTTATCGTATGCATCTAAAATTATTATCTCGCTAGAGATAATAATGTTATTGAATGTAACTATAAGTTTATATCAAATACACATAAATAACTCAGGCACATGATAACTAATTAAGCATTTATAAAGATCATCTTATCATAAATCTTATTTTTTTCATGCTTACGTCAGTTTGGTTCAATATCAAAATTAAGCATTTTGTTCTGTGATGATAGACAGCGGAGGATTATGTCACAATGAAATGAAAGCTGTAACTTAGTAATTTCACATAAAATTTATTAGCAACCAAGGTTTCGACTTATGAGGTCATCATCAGGTGCATGCAAGAAAACTCGAAACCTAGGTCATTAATAAATTTTATGTGGAAATACTAAGTTACAGCTTTCACTTCACAATGTTAAGCAAGTACCACAAAGTTTCCCCATGACAAAGCCAGACTGATTATGTGACCGAATTACTGGTTTCAGTAATTTGACAGCATAATTATTATCCATGAGATTTAAATGAATATGCACATATTAATCAATCAAGACAGAAATAAAAAGGTAGAATGGGAATTAAGAGACACCTTCACAACAAAGTGAATAATTGGCCTTCATAAACACAAATTAAGATTCTCCAAATGAATGACAGCACCATCATCATTGAAAACCTCAACTTTTGAGTAACTTTAATTACATTAAAAGGCAAATATTTCCTCAAGTTATCTTTCTAAACCCTTGGCAAGAATATTTCTAATGATAAATTCCATACATGGAAAATAATTACTTAGTTGCTAATGGTATCCCACTAAGGTAAACTAAATTAGAACTATTTATCAAACAAACTTTGTGAAAAATTATTGAAATTAAAAAATGGTGTAAATAAAAGCTTAAAATTAAATACAATGATTTGCCACCACATCCAAAAATAAATAAGATAAAATATGGAAACACTGCAGCAGCTCATTTTGAATGGAAGATAGTCATATAATTTTATTTTACTTTAGTTTTTTATGCAAAGATTGAAAATATGTGTTTTTAATAAAGCACTAGCAACTAAAAGCAGCATGCAAGAATGTGACATGCCTCAGATCAGTATGTGATGCAAATACGAAGAGGAAGAGAGAGTAATTCATAGTAACAAGGGTTTAATTGATCTCAAGTTAAAGCTAAATACTTAGTCAAGAGATATAATTTTCATTATAAACATTTTATCTTTCTTTTGGGGATACATAATGATTAGAAAATATGATAGGCAATATACTTTGGATATTGTAAGTCTCTACAGTATTTTTAACAAAATTCACTATGCTACTGTATGAGACCTATTTGTATGAATTACACATATGATTCCAGTTTTAGTCACAAACTTCAATATTAGTGAATAAAACAAAAACAAGATAAGAAAATTTTATTGAATAGTCACTTTTGCAGCATTCAGAGTCAATGAAAGTAATAAGAGCTTAAAGTATATGCCTCAAGGGTGGCTTAGTAGCATGATAGCATGTTGATAACCATAATAGTTAATAAGATAACATGTTGTGAACAAATAAATCAATCCCAAAATTTAGGAAATCATGAGTTTCCGTCAGAAAGAGCAACATGACATTGATATTTCATGGAGATAAAAAGCATTTTGTACAAACAAAAAGGCTGGCTATATTTGAAAAATAAAAGCAACAACATATTTACTTATTAGCTCCAGGAAACATGGCCATCTCTCCCCACAAATCCAGCATCCTATGGCACAAATAACAAATTTGAAAAGAATGAAAAGAATATGAAAAAAGCTTCCACAGTTTTCTTCTTTGCTAAAATTAGAAAAGCAAAGGAAGAGAGCGGTAGATTTATAAAGGTGCAAACAGCAACAAAAGCAACATAAAGAAAGCAAAAACATAAAGGCAACCAAGATAAATACATCCACACACTGAGCTTCTAAAAAGAAGCACACTTTCACCCCATAATTTATTAGATTTGTTGTATATATTTCAAAATTAAATCCATGTCTCGAAGACAATTGCTCTTCAAAACTTAGACATCTCTATGCTACCCAAAGTCCTCCCATATAATGCTTCAAATTCATTACTTAGTAAAATAATTCATCCATTGCAATTTAAATAGAATACATAATATTTAGCAATCCATGGCACAGAAGAATCTATTAAGAAGCTATCAGTCAACTGCATCACGTAAACTGACGATAGATATGTCATGAAATTACCTAAGTGAAATAGCCTAGATTTTTTTTTAGAAGGGGGAGTCCATGCTAATTGTATGTGTATCATTAGAGGTTATGGAGAGGGTGACTTATCTTTTTAATCAGTAGCAGAATTTTGTGATTGGGTAATTAAGAGTGGAATTGTGACTGCAATGAAATAGCCTTTTATTTATTTTTGCAGGGCAAAATTCTGAAAACATAAAACACCAATGGTTTGTCATTCAAAAATTACAAACATATTCATAGAAAGAGTAATTCAAAATAAAGAATCAACATGCTTAGTTCAAAAAAATTAGTCTTGGCCTCAATATAAGACATTTTTTTCTACTTGGAGAAGGTCGAAAAATGCTAGCCAACTAATCTTTGCACCCTAACAAAATAAAATTTCGGGACACACCCCACACAACATTGGCAACCCACATGACTGGAGTAACAACTGGTTCTTCACGATTTCCTCTTCAAACGTTATTAAAAGGTTATAATAAACAAAAAAACTGAATTTACGCACATCAGGCAGAACATGCTATGCACAAGTGCAATTGGTTAATCCATACAAGTGAGAAGACAAAGAGCTGATGGTAGCAAATGTCAATACGTGTGAATAATGTTGTTTTCTAAACATGCTAGGCCAGAACAAGAAATTAGAATCCTTTTCAATCTTTGTGACTGAGAGACAAATTTCACCTGAGATGTAGACCTAAGTTACTTGGGGGTTAGGGAAGAGGGCACGTGAATTCACGAAAACCAATCAGAATGCAGTAGGCAGAGCCTAGCCTTTCGGAAATTCAGTCGTTATCAGATGTCCGACGGGTACGCTTCACAAGTCAGTATGCTGTGTTGCCAAACCTCCATTGCATTCATTTACTTGGTGCACCGTGGTGATCTTCTTTTGAACTAACCTTTTACACACATTTTCCAATTAACCTAATACCCTTCTTTCATTTCTCCATCACCCCACTATCATTCCTTTGTAGGTGGGCTCATAAGTGGAATTATTTTTGGCAATTGTATTTTCCTTAACGTTTATTGGGCATATTTTCAAATTTAACATCTATTTTAGTACTTCCTGATTGATTTAAAACCAAATACCATACTATTCCATCGTATTTTATACAACTCTTCATATAATCATAGTATTAGTCAAAAATTGATGAAATTACTTAGTTTTTGGACTTGTTTTAATCGGCTTGATTTACAGGAAATGAGTTTAATATTTGTTTGTTAGAGTAATTTAACAAATAAAAGTTATGACTTTTAATTTCAAAAGTCCACTTCTGAGTCACTGACCGAGATAAAATGCATGATCCTTTCTAACACCCTTGAGACTAGTTAAGATAAGGAGTCCGAGTGGGGAAAGAAAGTGAAGAGAAGGGGTTAATCCCTTCTGCCATACCACCAGCCAAGCCTCCTGCCTTTCCCAGTGAATCACGTAATGTTACTTTCTCGTCACTCTCGTAATTCTCGTCACTCGTGGAATGTTACAAAGAGGTGGTCTTTTGTTTCCATTCACAAATATAGTCTTGAGAGAAAACATGGTAACGTCCACCTCTCTCTCTCCCCACCCCACTTCCCTGGTGTTGAAGGCCCCACCTCCTACCACGATGCCACTTGAACTGTTCCAAGCATGCATGAAGGGCCAGTTGCAAAGATATTTTAAAAGGATAATAGCCCAGCATGATGGCCCAGCAGTCATTCCCAGCAACACTTTTTCATAACCTATCAGACACATAACAGTGGAATGTTTTGTAGGCTTTACAGCAAAGAGAATCAATGTTCATAAGTAGAATGGTCAGAAACAGAGCAACTTTTCAATTCAGTTTGAAGGGATTATCTTCAAGAGTTGCACTATTTCCAATGATGAGTAAGGTTGAAATACGTTGTACACAAATTGGCCATGCTCCAAGGGGAGAGAGAAAGAGTTATGATGTTAATTTCAAACTATGAACCATTACAAAAGCAAAAGAGATATCAATCACAGAGGTTGGTAGGTAGTTCTGTATGACAGAGTGCAACACTGATTGGTGGATGAAAGAGGAGAATAAATTGAGGACTTGCAACACGATGAGAAAGGCTCCAGAGGACTAAAGAAAGGAAAAATGACTGAAGTAGAAGATATCGTCGCAGATGCTGTGAGCGAGCTCAGGAATAAGGGTGCTCTAGTATGTCGTGAGCCCATAGTCATAAAAGCTTTACAAGCAGCACAATGCTTAGGAATTTCAAGGACACTATTTACAGCAAATCATAGGTGGGTGAAGAGATTTATTTCAATTCGTGATTGCTCAAAGCAAAGCATATAACCGTCTGTTGGGTGATATGGAAAATGCTGATCAAATGCAATATATTTTGATAAGGCACCTAATACAACTGTGAATAAAGATGAACAAAGTAAATGTAAAAAAAATGAACAAAGTTGCGTCTTCAATACTGATTCAAATGTTGGGCAATGAAAAATAGTGATGGGAATGCTCCCCTTCACTGCTGATGGGAGAAAACTCCCATCTGATCTGAGCATTGCACAAAAAGCACATCATGCCTGGTATCATAGCACAGGTGAACGACAAGGGTTTTTATGACAAGCAGCTGATCTTCAAGAGGCCTGAAGGAGTGTGGAACTGGAGACCTCGAGTACTTCTTGGATGATGCAGTATGTTCATCCTAATTTTTTTTTTACCAATTCCGTGTGTGTGATTTGCAGCTAGACATCTCATATGGTAAAAGGCAATAAAAGAAATCCTGCTAAGCTACCTTAAGAGGAAAGTGAATCTGATATTTAAAGCACTGTTACAAGGGTGAAATACATTACTGATGAGAATACAATATTATACATCTTGTCATTACAATCACTGTAACTATGGCAGAGAATTTTCAACAATAACCTATATCATTTTTCCTAAACCTAATGCTTTATAGCAAGCTTTGTACATGCTTCACTCATCCTTTCTATGCACAATTTTTTTTCCCTAACATGGCAGCTCTAAACCATTCCCATCTTATATTCAGGCCAATACGGTACTTTCTACAATAGATCCTTTTTAACGCTCTTGTTGCAGTCCATTTAAATCAATGCCTTACTTAGAATGCTAGGCATTGTAAGACTTTTTCACAATACCACAACAAACAAACTATACCGATCACAAACACATCGCTTTCATTTCTCAAACATGCTGTCCTTTTCTTTGCTTTGATTAGAGGAAGATTTTTTTAACAAAAGTGCTACTTATTCCTTTTGTTAATCTTTTTTGAAGAAATAAAAAGTTGAGCAGAGCTCTACCCATGGAAAAAATCTATAGTTACCAATTATGAAATCATTTTATTCTGAATGAACTTACTTGCATTCTATTTGCAGGGTTAATTTTAGACATAGAAAACTTTTGAAAAAGAAAAATACAGTTTTAGGGTAAGAAAAAACAAACAATTAGAACAAATTGGTGAAAATTTTTCTGGAAGTTTAATTGGAAGCATGTAATGAGGTGGAGAGGAATTTGCACTCACTCTACAAATATGATGTGCCATTCAACTTGGCTTTTCCCACATGCTAACTACCTTTTTATGAACACCCTAAGCACATACTGTGCTTCCTCCATTTCCCATGGAATTTTTTCCACAAAATGTCTTGCCCCTGAAATTCGATTAATCCCTGCTCTACTGTAGCACATGTGGTGATATCTCAACCTCAAGATCACTCTATAACTGTATGATGAGCCACATGGAGGTGTAATGAACTGTATGGTTCCCACTCTAAGGTTGGAACTTAATCCATGCTCCACCACCACTCATTCCCATCCACTCCTAGTCCAACAGGTCAATGCCGACCTCAAACTCATGGATGACCACTAATTCTGAGCCTGCCTCTAATTCTAGCTGCCTCTACCCTCACAGGAATTGCACTATCATCTTGGGGACCATCAGTATCCGAAGTGTTAATAACCCCTTCAAACGTCTTCAAAAGGACAAGCCACTATTGTGTAATACAGCTCAAAGAAAACATAAACAGCAAAGGTTAAAACAAGAAATCTGCCCACCAGAATGGCCAAAATATTCAGGCAATCAGGTTGTCATGAGAATTCTCTGACTGAAATATATCACTTTCATCATCATTGAAGTCTCAACTGAATTTGACCATAATTTCTGAGTTCAACTGACCAAGGCAAGCACTGTTGATCAATGTGGCCACTCCAGCTTCATGCATCAAGATCGGCAAGACTTGGGTCAAAAAAAAGCTCAGTCAAAAAGGAAAAATGTCAGTATCCATGGGTCATCTAACAGATTCAACTACAAGGTCAACTAGATTGCATGTCTTTTTATGCTATGTCCAAATACCAATATTTTTCTTTAAAAAAATTAAATATGTCAACCCCGTCAAGTGATGGGATCTGTTTACTTGAAGGATTTGAAAACCTGTCAAATAGTGGGATTAGCACAAAGAGTAAAAAAATTAATTCATAGCTTGAGGGGGGTTGAGAGTGCATGGTGGGTGTGGCTACATCACTGATGAAATAGTAGATTGTTGACAGACACAAAGAAAATAATTTCTAAGTCCCCATGAATCTATGTAAATATTTTCCAAAAGATTTACTTAAATTTTAAAAATAAATATCATGAGAACATGACTACAGTCACATCTAAAGCATCAGGCTGTACTTGGTAGAAGAGAGTATCCAAGGTAGAAGTAATTAATTCATTTTTCCACACAAATTTATTAGGTACCAGACCAAATACAATAAACAAGCAATATTTTTAGAGTGCAACACACAGGCAGCATTCCTAAGGGAGCACACACTTCAAAATTATGCAAATTAGTGGAAATTTATAGGGTAACTGATATTTGTATGGAAAAATCTGTAACTGTAGTTCTTTTGTCTGATCACAAGCTCACAAAAATCATCCTCCTTTTTGAAATGATTTCCTTCCAAATTCAAGAAAAAAATCCAATAACAGCCTCACATGGAAAAATATTGGGATTAAAACTTTGATGCCATTCAAAAACCAAAAACCTCTTGAGATTTCCTCCTTCAACTATGCACTGACTTAACTCACTAGCTTGATGACAAGACTTCTCCTTCCATTTGCAACTACTTCTATCCAAACTGAGCAACTTATTTATAAAAAAAAAACTAGACAAATTTTCAATAGAAATCATTGCCCAAATTTTATCTTTTACTATATCTTATATAAATATCTTCCGCTAGTTGATCGGACGGAATCAGAGTCCAACGGACATAATGTGAGGCGAATTGAATACAGACATAGGTACTTTTTAGTGACAGTGTAGCAATTCTAACATTTTTGACAAATATTTCCTTAGACACGCATGGAAGTTTTGGAGTGGAAGAACCTTCTACAAATAGATCGCGCTGTCATCTTTTGGGTGCTGAACAGCGTGGCGGACAATGGTGTAGAATGCCGTTCTCTAAAAGCAGACTGCATATTATACATGGTGATAAGTAAATTCTTACTTTTCGTACGCCATAAAGTCTTATAGTGGGTGCATATTATAATCGGAAAATTACCGTAAATGAACTCCTCAATTAGGTAGTGGAGAAAGGGAAAACTACTTCATATTCATAAGTAACACAGTAGACTCTCGTTATTACGACGTTCATGGGACCAAAAAATCGGCGGTTCGTAACAACGTTGTTCGTACCAAAGTAGTTTTTATATAAAAATCGCGAAAAATATCCATTTGCTCTTTTATGACCTGTTTAATCTTTCGCGTGCTACAGCCGTGCTATGAAATGATATCAGACATGTAAATAACAATCAAATTATGCGTGAAGATGTGAAATCAAACAGTGTGATTAGTTGTTCGAAAATCATGCATCACGCAATTTTTTGTAGTAATCGTTGCAAATTAATTCAGCTGGGAGATAATTCTTGACAGAAAAACTGCTCGGCTGCCTGTGCAATTACTATGCGGCAAAATTAATACAGCAGAATCCCGAATTTAAGTATATCAATTTTATGGAAAATTTGATTTCTCGCAAGTTAGTGAGTGGTCCCGCCCAATGCCTTACGCAATACGGAATTAATATTTGACCTCATTATGAAATCATTATTTGACTTTACGTAAATGCGACGTTACAATTTTACGCATGGCTGTTTTGGTACCCAGTGGAGGTAGTGAGTTGATTTTATGAAATGATATTTTAAAAATTTAAAGAATTTTCAGCAATATCGGCCACATTCCTGTCCGTCTTTAACGAAACTCTTCGTGATAATTCCGTACAACCGCGAAATTCAACTGTATCTAGGAAATATGTGGCATTTTAATAGTATAATCTATTATATTACTCTCCCGTCTTTCAGCACAAAAAGTTATGGGTTCAAGGTGTTTACTTATTTACGCTCAAACAGTTGCGCTGGAACCTTGACCTTGAAAGATAAACCCCCTCAGCTGTTCCGAGTGAAGAGATAACGCCCGCTTTTGGGTCCTCCAGAAGCAAGCGTGTCATCTCACAGGCACGCACGTATCAACTTCCGCTCAACAACGCGCGTAGTTGAGCGGAAGTTGATACACAGTTTGGCTTTACCATTAAATAAATTGAATTGAAGAACCAGGCCAGGTCATAATAACAGCAAACATAATGGTGCTCAAAACAAGAATGGCGATTTTTAATAAATTATAATTACAATAGATGTTATCGTATGCTACCTGTTTTTCTACCCTTTTGCCCTCGGTCCATGCAATGAAAAATTCTACCCTTGCCATGAGCGCCGTGAGCATATTCCTACGCATAGAACACTCTCGCGACAAGGAATCACACAGGCACCAATGCTTCTCGTTGTCTTGGAGGAAAAGTCAGTGGGGTGCCAGAAACTTTCCTCGAACATGTGGCGAAGGCAATCACGACCCTCGTCTCAGTAACATCTCCACTCATGGCCCGTACCCAACTGTGTATTCGCTTAACATAATTGGAATTAACGATTAAATTAAACCGAGACAGGTTTCGTTAGCGTTTTAACTTATTTGTTATTTTTTTAATTGTCATAACATTTAACTTTTAATCGATAACACTTTTGCTAATGACTATATTATTTGTTACTACCTTAATGTTATGCGCAATCATTTTGTTTCGCTATGAATTTACCAATTTTAAACGGAACTTTATCCTTATTGATAACAAAGTACTAGTATAATGAACTTTCAAGACAATTTCTGAGCTTATATTTTTCAAGCATTCAACATATTGTCTTAAGTAAATCCACAACATATAAAAACAATGGACCATGGACACAGTCCGGTGTACCACGAAATTGAGTGCCTAGTTACCCCTGGGACTTTCTTCTGCTTGCTTGTATTCCGCTCAGCCACAAAGGCGTGCTGGCTTTTTGTTCGTGCGTGGGATAACTTACATCGTTTACAAATGACTTTTGTCTGCCTCCGTTGAAAAATCTGAGGCGTGTAAGCACGGTTGCGTTTGTATCAAAAGGGATAAATTCCAAATTTTACCATTCATGATGTTGCCGGAGTTTATTTGCTATGCCTTTTCACTGTGGAAATTTAAGACATGAATAACAAATTTTTCTCATCTAAACGGAAGAACTGATGTCTTTCTCTCCAGACGAGCGTAAGAGTGTCACAATTTCATAACATTTGAATGCATACGTACGATGTGTAGGGATTTTGAGGCCAGAATTTCAGTACGCACGAAGATACTTTTTCAACGATGGAAACATGATGCTGAAACTTCACATGCGGCATAGTCATTCCCACAAGCCCGGGCAGAGAGTCTCGCCTGGTCATTACAAAGCACTGATAACACTTCGCCGATTCAGACTCGAGTGATTGCCCTGCAGATTGCTAGTGGTAACGCTAAGCTGCCACTGCCTGAGGGGAAGAGGAACACATTTCGCCCACAGCACGCACAGCACAGTCAAATTGGAAAGAGGGTTGGGAGCTAGGGACGGGAAAAGGACTAGGGCTTTCATCCCTCCTCGACCTCTCATGCTCTCTCAGACTCCTTTCGAAGTGCAGTAACCCAGTGGGAGTTCAGTACCCTCAACCTAGTTAAATAGCTTACGCGAAGTATCCATTGTATATATTTTAGTTCTCAAGCTCTTGGGCACAGTACGTGTGGCAAAGCTTCCTAATTTATAATGCAGCGTCGTGCATAGCCATTATTTCTGTGACAGACTTCGTAATAAAGTATTTTTTGTTCCTGTGGGGACCAGGACTAAGGTTCGTTATTTCTTAATTTCATAATATCGTTTCTTTACCATACATTTAGATACCCCTTTCGTCGGGACCAATGATTTGGTTCGTAAGAACGAAAACTTCGTATAAACGTTGTTTGTAATAAGGAGAGTCTACTCTAAGTCCTACTCACACTTTTCATCACATTTTTTAGCTCTCCCACGACACAAACACAACTCTCTGGCTCTTCATCATCTCCAAAATTTCCTATTATATCTGTCCCTTAACCAAATTGAAACCAGTGCATGAACAAATCACAATATATTTCACGATCAGTGCAAAAATTAGCAATAATTAAATGGCATCCATAGCGAGAGGAAATGAATAAAGGGCTTACATGGCTCCATTCAACTATCCTCTTCATATTCATATATAGATATAAGTGAATAATGGTGACTCTAGATACAAGGAGAGTCATACAGATCCGGCCTGTATTATTCGATGAAAAGGATATTTCCATCACTAATCATTTTGCTACGATGAGTAGCCGCAGTTCACTTTAACATTGTATTGCAGTAACCTCATTTACCTAACACACACCTTATTGGGGCACATATAAACATTATTTATGCCTTCAAAATGAAACGTTTCTCTGATTCTCCAAAAAATAAATTTGAATAAATAATGATTACTATATCCTACAAACTGGACAAAAAAAGTACCAGTGTAAAATTTCGACCACAAATTCTCTATAGAATTTTCCAAGAAATATTTAGAATTTCACAATAACCTTGTTCAAGAATTTCTAAGTTTAGCAAATTCCTTTCCATTACTTCTAGAGCCAAATTTCCTTTGATAAGGTCTTTTGCATCAAAATATTTTAAATAAATAAGTAACAAACTCTACAAATTATCCTGCACAAAGCATTACCTCCATTATTATTGTAAGTAAAATAAACAAATCACACTAGAAACAGCATGCAATAAAAATAAAAGCTAATACAAAAATCAAATTCAATTTCATAGCACTGATTATAAATAAAAAATACACCGGAATTAATTAAGAAACTTCACATATTTCATATTACTAAATAAAAAAATTCCTAATTTTTTCTATTGAGCAAGTATAAGCTACCTTTTGGGGAAAAAAGTTGTTCTGCTAAGTAAATAATTCTGCTCTACAACGATGGGAAAATTACTGTAGCAAAATTTTCCTAATCTATAAAAGTTATGCATAGTTATGAACAAGTAAACACACTTCTGTACTACCTACTGACTTTAGAATTCATTGACCTTATCCTGGCATAGTGTTTTGAGGTCACCAAAGAGAAATGTTGCTGATGGCAGTTCAGTGGCATATGTTAAATGAACTTATGGCTTCAAGACTATCTTTGAAGATATTTTAGACCCTCCCAAATTAGTTGAAACAATGGAAAATTAAAACATACACCATGTATATTCCATTAATACACACAAGGTAAATCAAATATTATTTTTCTGAAATTTATGAGAAACAAATGACATTAATTAATTTAATCAACAGATACTCAAAGTAGCATTGGAGGTTAAATTATTATTGAAAAAGATATGGGGAATGAAGAAATTTGCATTCAATCACCACAAATATAAAGATTTCTTTTTTTAGCACATTAACATGCACATTCACTCTTCTCCTAAAGAATGAAATAAGTTTGATATTTTAAGAGAATCAAGAGAAACAACTGGCAAAAGAAACAATCGATTTTTTGCCATAGCATGGGTTTAGAGGTGGATTAGACAATGGGAATGGTAATGTCCTTGAAGAGCACAAGTACTCAGCACCAAAGGAGAGCAGAAGGCATTAAAACAAATGTCACTCAGCAAATTAAAGTTTTCTAAAGCCTCAACTAGAGATGATTCTCAGCAATTAGTTAAGCATTAAGGAATCCACACTGCTAACAGTAAACCAATTGGGTATCCAGTTTGGCGTGAAATCAAATAACAGAACAAACATTGACTAAACAAGGCAAAAGACAAGTTTTTGACTCATGCACCACACTTCCACAATGAATTGTAATTCAGGTGTAAATAATTCAAACAGAGAGTAAAACTGAGAGGCAAACCTCCGATTAGTGACGGGCACTAGGTCTTCATTGTACATTGCCTCACAGGTCACATGAGAGCAAAAGCGTGCATAGTGCTCTTGTGTGTCCATGTTACATGTGTTCAGGAGGATGGCCAAACCAAGAGGCTTCAAGGAACTCAAGTGGCGCCTCCAAGACTGGTCATCGAATTGCAACCGGAAAGGACTGCCATGGTCATGTGTCAGGTCCAAAACCTCAGCAACAGTTTGGGAAGCACTGGAATCTGAGTGACAAATGCAACTTAGACACGAAAGACACTCTCATAGACAAGCTTCTTCTTAAAAGAGGTCATGCAATTCTGTCTACTAATATTAGGAGAGACTTGAAAAGCATCAGTGAAATGACTTATAATTTTCAAAACAGAAAACAGATCCTTAAAAAATAAACAAATTAATGATCTGAAAGTAATCAGCAATCAGTTAAGTATAAAGGAATCTGCACTACTGGCGCAACTTAGACATGAAAGACACTCTCAAAGAAAAGCTTTTTTCAAAGAGGTCATGCAATCCTATTTATTACAATTGGGAAAGACTTGAAAAGCATCAGTAAAATAACCTTTTAATTTTCATAACAGGAAACATCCTCAACAAATAAAAAAGTTAATAATGTGAAAGTAATCAAGTTATTCCACTGATCAGTAATCATAAATTTTAACAAGTTAAGCCAGAGGATATCAAGTTCAATATTTTAACTGTTAAAGCTAAGCTTATTCCTCAGGAACAGGCAATAGTTCAACCTATATCTTTCCTTTTAACGATAGGTCAAATCCATACCATTTTTAAGGTTGATCATCTCTACTTCTAATGATATTCATCCAACATAATCTATGTACAAAATAAAAAAGGCTAAAACGAGATAAATAGCACAAAATAACTGAAGGCAAAATCCTCATCAAGGATTTCAAACAATAAACCAATGAGGCTTGACAAAAAAGAAAAAGCTCTTAGTATTTTCCACACTCAAAACTTTTATTCCTGACCCAGGTTTCGATTGCCTTGCAATCATTTTCAAAGGTGAAAAGGTGAAAGGTTTTCCTTTGGAAATGATTGCAAGGCAATCTAACCTGGGTCAGGAATAAAAGTTTTGAGTGAGGAAAATACTAGGAGCTTTTTCGTTTTTGTCATGTCTGTACAATCATTTTCTCAGATGTTAACTCAGACTGTGTATTAAGCTGCAGCGTCTTCAAAACTCCTGTCTGCGTTTTGTTTTCAACATCCGCTATGATGAACACGTCACGCCTTATTACGAAAAAATTAAATGGCTGAAATTGGATAAACGCCGAAAATTGCAAAAGGCTTTATACGTGTTTAAGGCTCTGAAATCCAAAAACCCCACCTATTTGTATGAAAATTTTATATGCAATGTAGATACAGGAAAAAGATCAGCTCGTGTCACTGAGTTATTTTTAGTCCCTAAATTCCACACCTTATTATTTGAGCATTCTTTCCTAATTTCCTCCTGTAAGTTATGGAATGTTTTACCTGTAAATGTTAGAACCTCTATGACAATTTCAATGTTCAAGAGAAACATGACTGATTACCAATGTAAAATTGCTTAGTTTTTTGTAATCTTTTATGTTATGGCATGTATTTATTTATTTTCTATGTTCCAGGGGACTTAAAGTCCCAGAACAATAAAGACTATTTTCTATTCTATTCTACTGTTATTACACAAAGTTACACCTTCAACCATTAAGTTTAAACCAATGAGGCTTACTCTGAGAAATGACAAATTAAAAAAATAATATCCCTTCAACAGTTATGTTATTACTTTTAAACACTGACCTACACTTTTGAAATGGACAGGTCGAATAAATTAAGTTTCCCTCACCGTGGTGGTGGAAAGCTGGCTTTGGACCATCAGCCACGTCAACTTCTTCTTCATCCCCTCCACTCTTATAATGTTGTCCAACATCACCACCAGCAGCCGGTGGAGCATTGTAGCACGCATTCATGCTAAGGACACTGATACGGAAAAGAACAAATGAGTCAGAGTAAAAGAACAGAGTACACTGATATTTTACACAAAAAATCTAATTCACAGAAAATGAAGACTTCATGAAAAACATAATGAGACTCAAATGACTGCCAAAAACTATACCTGGAAGATCTTGAGTTAGGCTTAGCACTTCGAAGAAAGAATACTTTTTCTGCAGTGGGGTTAGGCCAAGAAAGAATTCCCTTTTTGTCAACACAGCATAAAGCCTAAAACAACAATAAAAAGGGTTTAGATAATACCAAAAAGGGTAGAAATCACAGTGACCCAGAAATTAATTTTTTTCAAGCCAATACTGAACTAATTAATGGAGACAGATTTGGAAATAAATTTACTCCATCACAAATGTAAAAACAAGTTTAAGGTTCAAAGAAATGCATACGTCAAAAAATAGAATGACTCATTACTTAGCGATTCAAACTTTGCATAACTAAAGTTGCCATTCTGCACATTTATCAAATCCACCATTTAAAAAATTGAAATCATTCAATGAAATGTCATTAACCAGTGAAGTTCAAATTAAAGGCCAAGGCCAGAAAAAAATGTTAGTTCAATGAAGGTAGCTACACCATTTACCATACATCAAAAAATAAGGCAACAAAAAGAGTTTTATCCTTCATTTTTATCTCTTATTACTTGTTTTTTTTGGAAAAAGGATTCTTGATCATGTATATGTTTGTCATGCAAGAACAGAGAAACAAATAAAAAGTCATGAAACAAAGCAGGTTAGTCCAATGAGGTACCACTGAAAATAGGTAAACTTAATGCAATTATTTTAAATCAAAAACCAAAGTCGATGACTACTGATTCTCAGAACTGAATTAAAATAAAGACTAATAATGAATATATTTCAAAAGAAATCAATTTACAACACCTTTTGAACTGCATTAAAAAATGATGAACAACCCCAATCCTAATACCCAGAGTGAAAAGAAACTCTTTCTTTCCCCATGACACAAATCACTTTTCTTTCATTCATTCCATTTAACAAGTGAGGCAGAGCACTTTTATCTTAGCAGTCACTAAGGATATTTTACCACTGGAAGCAAAAATGAGTAAATGAGTAAAGCACGACAGTAAACACAAAATAAATGAACCAGGTAAAAATGAGGCAAAAATACAGAATACAGGTAGCTCGTCACTCACCGTTACAGAACCAAGAACATGAAGAAGATTGGCTGTTCGACATAGAACTTTTCCCTTGCCAACAATCACATCCAAGAGGCAGTTATGAACTTCTTTCCATGAGATTTCAATGGCTGGATGGGTTGGTTCACTCAAATCAGTCTCATCAAATGGATCCAGCGGTACAGGCTACAAGGCACAAGAAGATACAAATCAGAATGTTTCCATAAAACCTGATGTAATTTAAATTCCAGGCATAGACTATCAGCAGAAAATTTACTACATTGCAACAAGACAACTCTATGCCCCAGAGAGTTAAAACTGCATAGTAAATTGTCTAACTCACCCTCAGGACTGTAATTTTAATTACATGGAGATATACAGGGTGTGAACAAAAAGTAATGCCATTGGTGGTTTCCTGATGATCCTATTGGCCCGAGCACTACCTCGACGGCGGGGAATGGTGGAGGGGGTATCAGCTTTCCAGCGCTGCCTCCAGCAGTCTGCTCTGAGCTGTGGAAGCATCAGCATCGTTGTTTGTGTAAACCCTTGTTCAGTGGTTAAGTCATCCCTTAAGATGCAATCAACTTTGGAGCAATGCTATTCAATCAAGTTTTGTTCCAAACTCAAACAACCTCTGGCTGAAACTTATAAAATGATTCAAGAGGCATACAGGGAGTCTACCATGTCTTACTCGCAAGTTTCCAGGTGGCTAAAACAATTTACCAAGGGCCGGGAAGAGGTTACTGATGAAGCCCGCTCTGGACGGCCGTCAACAAGTTCAACGCCCGATTACGTGACCCCTGTGCATGCATTGCTGAATGCTAACAGACATGTGAGTGTTCGGTGGCTAGCGGATGAGCTAAACATGTCATGTGGGACTGTGTTTAACATCATTACTGATGATTTAAGCATGCGTTAAGTGTGTGCCAGACTAGCAGATCGCATCACCTGCACAAAGCACATGCCCACTTTAATGTGGACACTTCATCAGGACAACACACCGTGCCACACCGCTCTGTTGATTTGGGAGTCGAAACTTGGCAATGCTGCCACAGCCACTGTACAGTCCCGACATGGCACCGTCAGACTTCTTCCTGTTTCCACGCATCAAAAGCAAGATGAAGGGGTGCTGTTTTGATACCATTGAGGACATCCAAAAGGCGACAACACGTGCTCTAAAGGAAATTCCAGTCACCGCCTTCCAGGAAGCGTATCATGCAGGGGGGAATCGCTGGAAGAAGTGTATCGCTGCTCAAGGCAACTACTTTGAAGAATTTTAATACATTGCATGATTTAGATCAATAAATTTTGTTGTACAGACACAATTGCATTACTTTTTGATCACACCCTGTAATACACTTACTTACGACCATCTGAAGTTATGACCAAAATTATTTTCTTACATGAGTTTTAAATTCATTCCAAAATTTCTCCGGGAAATGTAACGAAAGGCACTTGCCAAGTATGGCAGCTCCATACTATCATAAAGTGTAATTTAATCATTGTTATTAACGCCAGTTTACGACTAAAATCAATTACACAAATTAATCATGAATTTTTTAAAGTTGGCATCAGTGATCCTTTATAATTTTTAAGTTGACATCTGTCACCCAGTTTAATGGCATCAGTCACCCTTTTGTGTCATAAAAATACAGCAAGTTAGGAAGAGGGAATGCCCTTTCGACATCTCCAAGCAATCAACATTTTTGACAAAAAGTAATCTAGGTACAGCAATTTATTATCTCTTGAGCCAAGCATGATATCACTGGCAATGGAGATGATGTAGCTTCATGTTCATAACAAGTGATATGAAGTTATGCAAAGCAAATAATGCACATGCAGTACGGTGTAAACTGCCACTCTCATTATTGAGTCTTTCAACAAGCAGTGCTGAGCTTTACTTGAGAGTAGATTGAGGTATGTTATTCTTCGAATATATGGAGCCAAAAAAGCTGATCAGTTGCAAAATATTACTACTGAACTCACACATCTTTCTTCCTCAATAAATATACATAGCAGAGCATTAGGACTCAGACCCTAGAAAATCGACATCTAGGCTGTTCACAACCAAGGTGATTGGCTCAAAAATGTCTTTGGTTCAGTCTGCAAGTGGTTTCAAAAAATCAAAGTCAAGAGAAAATCTCTATCCATCAAAGTAAAAATAAAAATTCTTAACGATATGGACAGTAATCCTAAAGTTTAAAAAAAAAGGAGATAGCTAAGCAATACAACATTTCATCTTCCACATTCTCTACTGTTTTTGCTCAAAGAGGTATCATGCAAAGGCTGCAGTTGAGGGCAACATAAAAAGGAAGAAACTAAGAACAGAGAAGAATGAGGAGTTAGAAGATGTGTTTGTCAAATGGTTTTTTCAAGCTAGAGTCAAAAACATCCATGTCAGCAGTCAGCACTTTAAGGAAGAAGCGGAGATAAGAGCTATTTTGGAAATTCAAGGGTTTGCAGCATTTTGTTGTGGTAAGTACCCATTTTTATTGCCACCATTATGATCACTTTTTTAAAAATACAGTACAAGTGCAGGAAAAAATATGAATTTACAGGCTCTCTCCTTTACCCTTCCTTAATAATAGGATGCATGGGCTCAAGTAACACCACAAACAGTGCAGAATTGATTCAGATCCTTGGGTTATATATATGTATAGTTGTATGTAAATTGGGCCAAATGACCTTTTGAATTGAATATATCTTTATTAACTTAAGACTGAAATCGGTGCACGCATATTATTTTGTGTTTTACAACCATCTACATTGGGCAGAAGCAGAAAATATGCAATTGATCCTGAGAAGACAACACACTTTTCTGCCATCATATCATTATAATAAGTTTATTTTATCCTTTAGGTTATTAGTATCATCCATCATCTTTTATCCTGAGCATTTCATCCATATAACTAGGATCCATATAACTATGATCTTCAGGTACACCTCGACTGAGTCATCTTGAGTTACATAGGTTTGTGAGACACGTTGGTTTTTCCCCTTATTTAATGAATATAATGGGTCAACATATGCCAACATCACTAAGTTCAGACAAAAAAATCCACATCTAAAACACTCTAATAATAATTCAAGTATAATAAACCACATGGAAATAAGTAAAACGTTTTAAAATCAATAAATCGAAGTAAATTACACTAGAGAAATATCAACTAAATGAAATAAGGAAGAAAGCACAGATTATAACACATCCAATATAAGAATGGCAAGGAATATAGTGATGTGTGCAAAAGAAATGCACATTAGCCTGGCAATAGATATGAAGCAGTATTCACAATAGTCAAGGCCTAATGTTTTGTGTATATAGTTATCGCATTCATTCAAAGTCATATTTAAAAACATAAGCTTTACCTTTTAATTTACCGTTTGGAATCACGTTACTTTCCTGTGTCCGGACCAGACCGGAAAGGGTTAAGCACATAATACAGGTATAACTCTCAATATGTCGTTCATTGGTTCAGTGAGCACTGATATAAGTTGAATCCCAACATAGAAAACACTTAATGACATCCAGCAATCACTTTACTTGAAGACAAACTTCAGTACATGAATAGGCCTTCAGTATGGATTAATGTTGAAAAGGGGATGAAAAAATAACTCTGTCAGACCAGAACCTTTTGGTCACACATGTAACATGGTTATTTTTGGCAAGAAACACAAAAATTGTTGAAGGCCACAACCAACTAAACAATAACTTCCTCTTTTCAGCTAAATAGTCTAGATTATCAGAGAATTCACAGTAAGCAATGGCATATTTATATCGCAAGAGCAAGTACTCACACGACTCTGATTTGTGGACTGGAAGAGTGCCTGGATACGAGCCATTCCCAGGGAATTGAGAAAAAGCCAAAATGCAGGGAATACAATGGGAAGCAAGGGAAGTGAGACAGAGGCAGGAAGCAGCAGAAACATTTCAGTCCAGTGACCAGCACCAACCCACTGCGACAGATAAAGATGCCTCAGAATACAGATGAATATCACAGAAACCTAGAAAAAAGATAAAATTATTCAGAAAAACCAGCAATTCGATATTTGTAGGCATACAGCATTCAGATATATTCAACATTTTACTACGCTCGCACAGCTGAGTCTGATCTGGCTCCTATTGTAGCATATAAACAATCTACAGACTCTTCCCAGTAACAGTGAAATATTTATACATGAAGATTATACAAACCATCTAATATCATGTGCTGATAAGGTATATTTGGTTGTTCAAGAAGGAGTCAACCATAAGTTGGTGTACTAATAACAGGATTATATATAGTAGCAATTAAATCCACTTTTATGTCATGTTACCTTATTCGAAAGAAAATTTACTCATCTCCTTTAATGAAATTTGAGGGTAAATCAATTGCTACTTCTTCAGTCACAAAATCTCTGGGTCTATACATTGATGAAACCTCTAACTGGGAAGCAAACATCGATTTCTTAGACCTACAAAATTGCTACTAGCCCTTTTTTGAAGATTAGCACTTGTAGCTAAATTGAGTGTTGCACACTAAGAATTTGTGGCAACCCCATCTACTGGTGTGCTTCCACACCGCCCACACACCAGCGAAGCAAGTAGTGCTCTCACTTCCTGCCTGGCCGACCGGCGCGGTGGCTCAGGGCTAGCATGATCACCTGTCAAGTGGGCTCCCCAGCCAAGCCCGGGTTTCATTCCAGGTCCTGGAGTTTACTATTTGTCAATACTTTTTTCTTGCACTTTTTTGACTATTCTAGCTGACCTAACCAACCATCAGTAACAATGTAACTTTTAGCCAGCTATATATAACATTACAATAAATAGAGCATTTTGCATGGGGATTTTCCCACAGAACGTCAAAACTATTCAAAACTGCAACAGAAGTACATTGTATGGATTTTGGATGGTTAGAAAAAACATACCAGCTAGAGTTATTTGAGGAGCTTCAATATTTTATGTTTTCTAGTTTATATATATATATATATATATATTAAATGCCATCAAGGTCTCACCATAATAATATAAATACTTTATATCTTATTTACACTATTATTTCTGAGTGCTACATAACTTATTATTACTAAATGTATTTCAAGAACCAGGAGGCAAGCAAATTTTCAGGCGAAAGTAAAGGGGATTGACCCAAGGTAATTGCAACTGGCTGTTTACCTGAAAGGGGGTTAAATAATAAAGGAATGAAGGACCCTATTGGGGTAAAGGTTAGACATACTTATCTTGAGAGACGTAAGACATGAGTGAGACTCAAGTAGGCAACAAGAGAGTATGAGGCAAAAATAAAATCTTTAAAATAATTCAAATACACTGAGCTACTATTAACTTCCAGCTGTTCAAAAAAATATTTAAGCCCTATGTCAACATGGTACTAAACAATAGGATCAAAATCACTAGAATGATAATCATTACAGAAATGCTTACCAAAAAGAAATAGCTTTGTCCTCATTTGTAAAAATCTGTCAATGCTCCAAATCCCCAACATTTTTATTCTCCACCAGTTTGACCAAATTTATGGCCTTTGTAATTTTTCAACTTTGACATACATCTCACAATAGTTACATTTAAATTGGCACACTTAACTTTAGCCCAGATGTCTATCCACACATCTCATTTTCATTTCACCGCAGTATTTTTAATACAAATTACTGTAATTAATCATGACATTCATCCCTTCAAGAGTATACTTCATGTACCACCATAATATCTCATTGAATCATGAAATTTTGCTACTCACTTGAAAATAATACTATTCAAGAAACATGCATTAACATGATACAGGTATTCTTATACTTCTGGCAGAAATATATCGAGAAATATTTGTCTCCAATCATGGAACAATGTAACATACCAGAATTGTGGGTACAGCAGCCTGCTCTATGCATGTGACCATGAGCAGATGCAGCCCCCTATTTTGGCAAGAGGCTGGCCTACTCAGAGCTCCATTTAGTGCTGTGCGAAGGTTGTTCAAATATGGGGTCTCTTGCAAGGCATGGCAGGCGTTTGGTAGAGGCTTCCGGGCTTTGGGAACGCTGAAAACCTCCCTCACTTGCTCATGCAGTGGAGGGGAGTAGACATCCCCAGCTTGTAATACACTACCTTCCTTGTCCTGAAGGAGAAAGGGAAATATTACTGGCATTACTGTACTTCATGACAGAATTTAAATCCTTCACCTTTCACAAATTCTATTAATAATACACTGGTAAGAAAAGCAAACAGGAATTGGATTTATAGGAGATAATTCCAGGGGGGCAAGTCTGTCAGCTGATGACTGTCAATTTTCCATTGGGCTGTCAATTTAAACGGCAAAGTAGACAACTGACATTTGTCAATTGGTGACAAAAACTACATATTTACCTTAGAGGTTAGCACCTTCTATCGCTTTCAACATAGTTTTATTTTATATAAACTCTCATCAGGCCTTTAATAACTATGATTTGAATGAAAATCCAGAAAATAAAAGTTTTGACAATGCTCTAAGAAGAACACATTTATAGACATTTCTCATTTGAATTCACAGTCAATTCTTGATAGCTACTGTGATAGTTCCATATTTATCAAAACGGTGAATTGAAAATTTTCAATCCTAAGACAAATTGGCAATTTCCACCCCATCACGAATTACGAGCTTTGATAGGTCCATAGATAGGTGATTAAGTCCACACTTAAAACATTAGTCATCACCACACATATGATGGGAATGCAAGCATTAAACATCAAACGCAGAACTATTGACAGGTAATAAAGTTTTATTCCCATGGGTAGAAATGTTTTCAACCTTTGAGGGGTAGTCAAACAATTTATGAAACTGCAACTGAGGTAACAGACCAGAAAATAAAATTTGGAGACGAAACAAAAACAATCAAGTAGGAAAGAATATGACAGCTAAGCATATAAGAACTTCTCCCTGAAGTTGCCCAAGTATCCATAAAATACATTTCCCAAAGAAAATGGTTAAGATAATACACCCAAAGTTTAGCCACTCTTCTGATGAGCAATTGTTAAAACAGTTAAAAATGTTTCATCATGAGAGAACTTAAAATGCATAGAAAAGGGGACTACCATGGAGTTGGTCACATGTTTTTTCAAGGAATGTTGATTTCCTAGCAGACATGACACAAAAAAATCTCACAATGAGGTCAACAACTAAGAAATCCAAGGATAGTATAACTGTTCCTCGCCACTAGATCACTAGTGACTAGTTATCAAAATGCTGTAATTCAGCTTATTTTCAGCAATAGAAAAACAATAATAAACAAAGTAAGAAAGCAATTACAACTCAACCAGCATGTACTCAAGTCAAATTAGAACAGAATGGATTCAGAAACAAAGCTAACCTCTAAGGAGACACAGGTGCCAGGAGCTTGTTGACCAGGCCTCATCAATACAACATCTCCAGCAACTAGTAAAGCCCATGGCAAATTGACGAGACGGCCATCTCTGTATGTCCACTGCAACGTGATGCATGGAGAGTATGGTGAGCAGAGGTGAGGATAGTTGCTCGGACACCACTGAACCTTTTCTGAGGCAACTGATGGGAGGTAAGAGTAAATCAGAAAAACAATGGGCTACAAAGCCTATTCATTCAATAAAGAAAATACATATTTATTTTTCAACCCCAATTAAAAGGTATTCATCATGCCCAACCTTCTAGCTGTGAAAGAATGTAACGAATCCTCTGAGGAATTTCGATGTGACGAAGCTTGTTGTCCCATGCCACCAAACAAAAATTAATGGCAAGAAGAATGATAACAATCAATCCTTGAAGAGGCAAAAAGTTGTACCTAAAATTAGAAAAATGAAATAAAAAATACTGGAACCCTGTTTGTGAGAACAATCACAACAAATAACTTAAGTTTTATCATGCCCATTACTATACATACCTGGGAGAATCACATAAAAAATATGCAAAGAAGAAAACTAAGCCATTTATCAAAAGAATTACAATTGAGGTCCAACAGAGTGTGGTGTATTGGCTGTTAGGATCCAATGACTCATTGATCCATGAACCATCCTGAAATACACTCTTCCTTCTGAAGAAATTCAAAATAAGATTATTACTTAAAATGAAAAAAATAACATGAATAACATTAATCATGTATTGAGATGGGTAAATTACCATAATATTCATTTGATGTATATTACCGTGGTAAATTACTGTCATTTTTAAAAATTACTATGATGTTCCCCTAACTTTTAATTTTCTGCAATTAATAGCTATTAGAGGATTTAATAGGAAAGCTAACAGCAATAGCAAGGGATTAAAGGCATTTAAACCATTGTTATTGCTACATGATAATTTATTATAAATAAAGAAAATTAAAAAACAAATACAGCAGCCCACGTACAATTCAGCATTTGTTTTTTGGCATGAGAAATTTTCGTTCAAACCATTGAAAATGATATCCCTCAAATACTTCACAAATGAGTTGGGCGTGCCTTTATAAATAATTAAGATTGTATTAAATGTATATAGACTTGACTTAAAATAATTTGGTTTGATATATATCAGCATGAAAAATGTCCGACACGGAAGTGAATATCACCAAAAATTATGGTAATTTTCAGGAGCTGCAGTAAATTACATATAATACCACGGTAATTCTCAGAGTGGCCCATCTCTAATCATATAGACTCCTTTTGTCAATTTGTGCATATTTATTTAAAAGAATAAAATGATAAAATAGTCACAACTTATTAGACACACCTCTTACGCTGAAATTCTTCATGCTCAAGTAGTACGGATGAAATATCATTATGAAGTCTTTTGAGAGCTTCTTTAGTAGTCAAGCCAATTTTCACAGTTTTATCCATGAAAACCTCCTATGAGAAATAAGAATTAGAGGCTTAAAATCATCAAACAGGAACACCCCTGTCTCTTTTTTACATGAATATTTATATGTCACCTACCTTCAAAGCAAATCTTTTGCAATATGCCACACAAGCAAGAGATCCATTTGACAGAGGTCAAATACAAAATTTAAGGAAGTTTAAAGACAGGAAGCCCACTTAGTGATGGGCTAAGTGGAGGGAAAGAGTAGGTCAGACAAATGCTGAACCTTTCATGAAGGAAGCTGGAAGGAAGGAAGGAATGCTGAACCTTTCATGAATCTTTAATGTGGAAGAAGAGAGATAAACAGATTAAGAAGCAAAAGATAAAGTAGAATAGTTCTTACATAAGAATAATAAATCAGCGTCAATATTTTAACCCTAAGGAAGTAGTGGATTACAACATATTTTTTTTTTATTCTGATGCCAAACAGAATCATCCTGTAATGTGGATAAAATTCATTGCCTTCGTTCACTGGCATTAATCTCAGATTATGCATTGAAAAAGCTATGGTAGAAAATACCAACAACTAATAAAATATTTCAAATACTAGCATATAATAATAGTCGAGAGAAAAAAAATTCAAAAATCAAATTTTAAAAAACAGGGGTTCTTAAACTAGAACAATAATATTGCCAACAAAATTATTATCAAGAGAAAATACTCTTGTGCATGAGGTACAAAATACTTCCTAACCAGTTGGTTTGCTACTGAATTATTAGGCAGTTAACATCAAAATATATTTACACATGAGTTATAAAAGGCAAAAGGAGTTTTTCTCCAATATAGGAAGCATATACAGCCTACCAAAATTTCTTTAGTAGTCAAGCCAATTTGCACAGTTTTATCCATGAAAACCTCCTATGAGAAATAAGAATTAGAGGCTTAAAATCATCAAACAGGAACACCCCTGTATCCATCTCACCATTCCCCTTTCGGGATAGGAAAATCATGCCTTTAGTATCCTAACAAGCCACTTTTGCTTCTACTACGCTAATGCATTGCTTCTTACATGATCTCCGATTCTTGAGACATTTCTCTTTAGAATCTCATCCTCCACATTCACCCATAGCTTTCAGTAAAAATCTCTTCCTCTCACATCTACTATCCTACACATATGCACCATTATTCAACTCTCATCCATTCCCTTTTAAAGGTCCAAAACAATGAAGCACACTTCTTTTAAATATGTCCATTACTGGAGCATCCAATCCACATTCTTTGATGAGCCACTTATTTCTAATCCTATTCATTTGCCCTATCTGACTGTCCGATAACACTTTATTTTCATTCTCTTTCAAGAGATTTATCCTAGAAGGGAATCTTCATGAGAACACAAACTGTCAGCTAAATTTGAAACAAACTGTAAAAGAAGAAGAATTAAATTAAAGGATGTGTATGATTGCAGATGGGAAAGAACAATTCAGCAATAAAAATACAACTAGACCAGACAACTAGCCAATTATTTGAGCCTTCTGTCGGGGAGATTCCATGGCACCAGAGGTTCCCCTGGCTGAAGAAAGTGCCAAACCATCTCCGGTAGACTTGAAAAACGATTATGACAGTGACCACAGTACAGGTAAGGCAGAGGGCAGAGGAAAAGACAAGGATGAAGGCAACTACTCCAAGGAAAAATTTGTTTGCATCCTAGGAGAAAGAACAGAAAACATTCCTCAAAGAAAATTCAGTATGGGCAGATGCCAGAGGAAGGGGAAGCCAAGTCAGGGACTGTACATACCACGGATGCCATTCACCAGGAGGAGGAGGTCATAGTCAGTGGCAATCCACTAACCAAGCCAGTGGTGGTAAAGTTACTGGAATTGGACACGCAGTATTATGAAAGCTTTGGTGAATTCTTGCCAGTTAACAAGCAGCTCAAGATGGTGAAGAGGATGGAAGAGGACTCCTAGGATGCATAGACCATAAACAGGAAGGAATCTAGGTGCAGGGATTCTGAGCTGGAGGTGGAATCCTCAATCCCCAGTCCCCAATTTTTGAAGTATTACTTAATCCTTCTGATAAGTAATGTGTTGATTCTACAAAGTTATATCACTGAAAATTCCTTCTCTAGGTAGAAAGAGATCAACTTAAGAGGGATTGACGTAGAGATGAGCCCAAGTACAAGTAAAACAACTGGACTGAGAAGAAGAGGTAAAGGGGAGGCTAACACCAGGGCCAAGAGTGGAAGAGGGGGGCAGGGTGCCCCACAGAGAGAGAGAGAAGGATGATGGCTCAAAGATGGGATTCTTCACTCTTGATGCCCTAAACCTGAGAGGACCCCCATATGATAGATAATTCGGAGACCTCAGGGAGAAAGATAAGGGGGAAAAAGGGTAAGTAAAGGAGCCTAAAGCAAGACTGGCAGTCATTAACTTGAAGCTCAGGGAGCCAAACCTTCCGCAGCATCACCCACCTTTCAGCCCTCTGATACGACCAAAACATTCATGATAGTTGAATGATATCAATATGACTTTGATAGAGACAAAAAGAGCCTGGTCTGGAGAATTTTCCATTTTGTGAATAAAATGAGCCTCCTCCACTCCCTCATCCAAGACATTACAGTCTGCCAGGTTAAATCTAAGCAGAGCTTAGGAAGTGAGGGAAGGACCTTGCAATAATTTTTCAAGTTAAAATTGTGTTAAAATTGTTCATCATTCAAAATTTTCAATAATGCCTGCAGCTTGTGGGAAGATAGCTTGAGTATCAGATAGTTATGATAAAAGGATAACAAGGATTTGACAGAATATAAACTGGAATGATATAAAATTTCAAATTCAGTCTACTCATTGGGTTAATTATTCTTGCCAGCTAGTATAGTGTGCCTGAGATCCTCCTCCCTCTGGAGTAAGTGGATTTTTTCATCAATCTTACAACCTATGAGGCCTAAAATTCCACTTCATAAGGAGAAATATGATAAATGATTCACCATAAGTGAGGGAGATAGCAGAATTTGCCTCTCTTATGCTCAGATACAGAATTCTGCCAAGGAAAAAACATCCACATAAATGTCTTTTTTGTGTTTTTTTAAAGTTTTATAGTTTAAGTTATAGTGAAATATTAAGAGGCCATGTAAGGGAGGTTCTAATGGCTGTTGAGCAAAGTACACACTAAATGACTTATACCAAGTGCTAAGTGGATCTAAGAGGTAGAAAAATGGATCATGATAATTGGTTAGATAAAAAGATAGCTAAAACCAAGTATTCAGTAAAACTTAATAAAGTAATCTACAGGTGTCCAAAGAGTCAGACCAAGGCATTGCCAACAGCCACAGGTCTTTGGGGTGGCCAGTCTATGACTTATAAATAAATCTGAAAAGTTGACTAAGTATGCAAATGGGAGATTATTACTGACTACCAGCACATATTTCTATCCACAATGACCACAAGCATTCAATACAAGTGACTGATTCATCTCAAACTTCAACAAAGAGGTCAATAAACCTATGGGTTAACAATTTTCTTCAATAGCAATCTTTTCATCATCTGACTGAAAGGAACTATGGAGGAAGATGTACTCCAATCTACACTCAAAATTACACCCATCCCCATGAAATATGCAAAATATAAATAATCTCAATTAACACTTTTCATCATAAAACTCAAAGCTGGAAACCAAGCAGTGATAACTGATATTTTAAAATTTGAGACCCTGGCACGAAAGGAAACAACAATGCTAATACAACAGTTCTGCAATCATAAGGTTATCCTGTAAATTAACACATCACTTAAGAAACAAAAACTATAAAATATCATTTACTAGGGATGGCCAAATTGAATTTTTCCCACAAATAAAAAATACCTAGGGCCCCACAATGGGTTTCAGCATACTTTTACATGGAAGATGTAGTAACTGGGAGAGCTAATCATGCAAATTAAAGGTGAACTTTAACCCAGTTGTTGGTTACTCTTTAGAAGAAATGGCAATAAGTAATGCCAGCAATCTGTGACTTTATGATCATGATTACTTAGAAAAAACATTTGTCAGCTTCAAACATGTGAATTAACTCCTATTCTGCAAAGACTATGGGTCACATCATTTAAGAAGGGATTGTCACTGTACCTCCGACCCGGGTGAATTGGGTGAAGGCTGCATAGGAATGGACTCAATTCATTGCGGATAAGAGCCTATGATGGGCAAGCAGCTGCTCATATGACTTCCTCGTGGTACCTGATGGTAACAGTCAATTGTGCCTCCTGCGAGTGGTGAGAGTTACTTGCTCCAAGGATCCAACCGACCCGTTTGGTGGGGGGTGACCCAAGGAAACAAGCCTCTTTCACTGTCCGTGTAAGGGGGTGTGAATGGCTGCTGGCAAATGTACAAAAGCACTTACACAAGGCAGATGAGGCTCAGAACTGCATTCTTCTATAAAGCAGAATTCCGGCATCTGTTGCCAAAAAGCAAATACCAGGTTTCAGGGTTCACTACGCAGTTAAACTAATTGTGACCGGGTTTTGGACTAACCCTCCCCAGACCCTACCTAGTTCCCCTTCCTTTCCTATTCCCACTTGTTTCTGAGCCATTCCTTCCTTCACCTATGGGCTGTCCCACAGGAGTAAACGCTAAGTGTACACTCAGTAAGTTACTCTTTAGAAGAAACAATTGGCAAGAACAGGAGGCACAATTGTAAGTAAACGTAAAGTGTAGGTGCCCGTAGATTCCTCCCGTGAATCCTTTCCCACCAATGAACTGTACCTCTGACCCCATCCCCTTTGGGGCATCTAGACAAAAAGCACCAAATCCCAAAAGAAACAATGGGACAAGGTCATTTAAGGTGGCAGTGGCTTGACTATGTTTAAGTCAATACAAATATTAAGTTCCAAATTTTAACTTATCCCATTTATAAAAAAATTCCTGCTTGTACTGATGAAGTGAGTTACCTATGGAAGATCAAAATTAAGATACGAAATATAAAGATAATTCCTTGAATATATATTTCTAATGGCCATATTTATTAAGCCATATGAGCTGACTGCTGTGCCATTTGAAAGGAACTACCTCATTTTGACTTCAATTATGGCCATAATTCCCTAATAGCATTTAAAAAAAAGATGTTAAGATGTTTTTGTTCTTAATCAGTATTCCAGGACTTTCCGCTTCTTATAAACAGTTTTGATCAAAAGCTTGAATATGCTTTCTCAATGAAATTGATGATTTTCTGCTGTAAAGTGAGCAATCTCAATGAGAGCCCATAGAAAAATCAACCAAAATCAAGGCTGAATTACAATAGAACTGGGCTGGAAGCTGTATCTTATTTCCACCTTGGTTAATAAAATGCATATCAAAGATGCTTTATTCAAATTTCAAAATATCTGGAATAAGTTACCCTGAGGCCAAGTCACCTTAAGCTCAACCATGCAATAATGGAAAAAATTGCCCAACAAGTGAGCTTCACAATGACTTCACTGGGGTCCACTGGTTCAAGAGGTTTCAATCAACATGTAACGCAAGGGAGGTGGTAAGCTTGCATTTCTGTTCGCAGTCAGGGCCTAAATCAGACTTGAGTGGAACAAAAACTGCTTAGTAGACGATAGGAAAGTGCCTCATAGATTGAGAAATTTCAGGAATTCCATTCTAACACTAATTCCAACCTGTTTCCAAAGGTCTTTCTTTTGAAGAGGTCTTAGGATCCTTTGACCCCTTCCAAGGGTAAGCTATCCAGCTCAAGTACGGAATCAAGGTGATAAAATACTGGGTTTAAGTCCAGATATTTTAAGAGAATTAATCGATACACTGAAGGATTTTCTAGAGTGAATACATATGTTACATTTCGAAGATACTAGCTCATGAATATTTTGTAAGAATAGATAATGATGAGAAATCTTGGCCAACATGACAACCAATAAATTCCACAGGAATTGAGACTAATCTCTTCAAAGTTTCACTGGGGCAAGGTGAGTCTCGGGGTCACGCATAAATCCTTTCTTTTCGTCCACTTTACCTCTCCACATTGTTCAGACATGATAAAAGGCGCACCAGTAAATTTACAATATCGAGGGATATTACGTTTGAAACTGATGTTGAATTCAGAATTTCAATAAAAGTCCCTACCTCTTCAGAGGGAGCCGATGGTCAACTACAGATTCATACCAAAGATCGTGAACCCGTATCAGAACTAGCTCAAGAGGGAGATGATGCAGGTTTACCTACTGAACCTGATGACAGGTTCTCGTCCTTATATAGCGTATGCTGTTGGAGTAGTTTCCAGAAAGTTAGAAAATCCTACCAAAGCTGATTGGCTCAGAGTCAAGAGGATATTCAGATATCTGAAAGGAACAATGAACTATGGGATTCGATATAGCTCGAGTTGCAATAAAAACTCTATCGAAGGCTACAGTGATGCCGATCATGCAGGAGATGAAGATACAGGGCGATCTACAACTGGAGTAGCATGTCTTTTTGCAAATGGCATTGTTTCATGGCTAAGCCAACGTCAAGCATCAGTTGCGATTTCAACAACTGAAGCAGAAATTGTTGCTGCAAGCGAAGGCGCACGTGAATTAGTTTAGCTCCAAAGGGTGTTCAGCCAACTAACAGATTTAGAAGGAATGGCTCCATTAAAAGTGGATAATGAGGCTGCGATCCGACTTGCTCACAACCTGGAATTCCACAAGTGGACAAAACATATCCGTGTTAGACATTTCTTTGTACGCGAGACAGTACAAGAAGGACTTGTGGACGTTCAGAAAACTGGGACTGATAACCAAATTGCTGACATTATGACCAAGGCAGTACCAAAGCCTAGGCTGGTTAGGATTCGCACTGATCTGGGACTCTTTTCCAATTAATGAGGGAAAGTGTTAATGTTAAGGTTGCTTCATAGTGACATTAATGAAAAGTATTTACTGGTTGTCAGTGGACATAGTGGTACTAAGCAACCGAAAAACTGTTAACGTTTATGTTTGGAGTTCTGAAAACACATTTTGTGTTCAGTAATTATTGTAGAAAACGTTGTTTCATCAGTGACTGCGGACATTTGAATAGTGGGTTAATTGTGCCAAAAACTGTTGTGTGGAATGTGTGAATAAAGAAAAAAAAGGAACAAGTAAGGAGACCAGTCCTGACAGATTCGCCATTCTTACTCTTATTCCACTGTTGTACTCATCACAAATTTATAATACCGTCTGATAGTTTCCAAAAACCAGGAATTAATACGGTACATTAATAGGTATTCGTCACTCCATAATATTCAGTTTTCCGATGTTTCTTATGTAGCCTAAATAACAGTTCCCACTTGCTATCCGAAGGCTAGCTCTCATTAGTTAGACTGCATCATTATATGCGCATCAAGAGACATAGAGATCTGGTAGTAAATTCTCTCTGGAAAAGTTTCGAAATCCAGTTACGGGCACAAGCAATACAAATAGTGCACGAACAACTAAGTGTGGGTGTCCTCCTTGCATTGCAAAACAAGCAATTATGGGATCCTTGAGAGAGATCTAACGGTCTTGATAGCATATGTTTACCTTTGACTGTTTCTTTAATTACTGAAACTTTTTTCGCCGCTATATTAACTTTATACAGGACTTAATGTCAATAAATTAACGTCCTATGGTTAACAAACAAAACTAAAGACTTACCTTGACTGATATGAGAAGGCCAGATATCAGCTTCCAGGCAAACTTCCACAGAAATTGTCATACCAATATCATTACGAAAAGACGTTTTATATTATAATATACTCCACGAAACAACTGGGGTCGTAAAAAAGTTCACAACAACCCAAAACCTAAAGCAAGCATTTGAAATCTAACTAGTTTGGTCTGCTTCGCTTGTTGCGCATCACGAGCTTCATTTTCTCTTCAAATCACTTAAGTTTTCATAGTGCTCATACTTCTCATATCCTCCTCTATGCCTGATAATAAGATATTTCCGAATTTCTCAAACGCCCGTGCTCGAGGTGGAGTGGTGTGTGTCGGCCGATGTGGTGTTTTGGTTCCTGATGGCATGTTTGTGATGAAAGGAAGCATTACAAATTCCTCATTATCTGTAGCCTGGTAGCGTAAATAGAATCGATTTACCTAACTGTAAATCCAAATATGATCGTCGTCTGAGAATGGACCACTTAATTGAAACTTTTATACGCACTTTGAATTTACTTGGGGACTCTCGATGTAAAATTCCGGATGACACGTATTTGCAGTTACTTCTTTCGAAGCTTTCAAAGGAAGGTAAGGCTTGTGTTTCCCCACGCGATGAAGTAAATGATAGAATTCGTGTTTATTGAATTATTTTTGTTTTGAAGAAAGTGGCAAGAAATTACTCTCCCTTCCTGAGTGCGAGGCATTCGTCAAAAAAACTCTCGAGGATGGAGACAGTTCTGCTGATGTATCCATTAAAGTTTTTTCTCTTCAAATACTGGCGATTTTGGTTACCGAAGAGGTGAAATTTATGTCCTCAGAGTTCAAAAATCTCATTTTAAAAATCTCAAAAGATTACAATTTCAAGGAGTCGAATAGCTCATCATTGCAACTGGGATATGTGAATCTTTTGTCGTCATTGTTGAGTCACAGCAGTGGAATATTTTATGTAGTTGAGAAAGGTAACAGCATCCTTTTTTTATATTTTTGTAATGTAATATTTTTGTGTAATTGTTATTATTGACCATATTAATTTTTACAGAGTTATGGAAAGATGTCCTGCTCATTCATCAAAATGATAGAAGCATATACATTCGTCGTGAGTCTCAAAAGTTTGTTGTCACTTTTCTGGACGCAGTAAAAGATGATGAACGTGTTAGTGCAATTATTCTCGGTGATGTATTTTCACCAATCACTGCTACAAAGGATGTCTGCAGTAGCCACTTAACCCACGAAGATGAAGAAACGAACCCCATTTCATTAACAATTGATTTGGCATGTTCCATTTTGGAAGCATCGCTAATCAACCGCCTGCCTTATCTCTTTACTTTTTTGACTGGCTTTGATTTAGAGGCTTTTGTTTTTCATCTTTTGGATCATGCCGTCGAAGCTAACCCTAATCATGCATTTCTGTCAACTTTGGGGAAACTCCTCTGCCTCTTTCAGTTCAATGCCATTGATATAAACTCAACTCCTCCTGAATTGACTGTGCTGTGTCATAAAATCATATCACTTCTATCATCCTTGATGAAAAAACAGAGTGTTCCTTCAGTTTTGGCTGTGGCTTTAAAGAGCCTTTCATGCACTTGTAAAATTAAAAATTCCATAGAAGTTTCCTTTGAAGATGAAGCAGGCAAAAGGCTTCTTCTGAAGGATCAACTTATATACATACTGGTACGTAATTTATCATGTATTGTCAGTTTAATAATACTGTGAAAGCATCTTAGTGGACCTAATTCCTTCCTAGCTTATTCATAGGGTTATCACATGAGGGAATTGTATCATGCAAATGTGCTGTATGTTGACATTATTTAATTTCGGCTCAATCCTTGTGATCCATGGATAACCATCTTCTCTCAAATGTATCTTATGAATTAGAATCTATGGAGCCGATATCATCAATGCTCATCCATGATCTTCATTGAGTTTAATGACCTATAAAGTAGGCCTCCCCATATAGGAAGTGGGTGACTTATTGCCAATCCTAATGTAATGTTATCCAATTCATAGGTGATATGTCCCCCTCCCCTCAGCCAAATTTTACTTCCCTAATTGGAGTACTTGCATTCGTATTTTCTAAAACTCTTCCAAGAATGGTTTTACTCTTTTCTTTTTGAGTCTTTTCGAGATCTCCAGAGGGTAAAAGTCTTCACTGTGGCAGACTTTTCAATGGCCGAGTCATTCATCATCCTCAGCCCTGGAGATGATGGGCAGGAAATTTAATAGGATGGGAGACAGCAAAGGAGATTACAGTCCTGAAAATAGACAATTCAGCCATTGGAATGTCTGCAGAAATGGAGAATTTAACCCGATGAAGACCCCCGAAAAGCCTTTTCAACCAGCAAATGCTGGGAAAGCACCAAGTCTTTCTTATGCTCTTACTGTTTTGGATTTCTCTCTGGATGAAACGTTATGATCATCATACTTTCAAGGTACTTTACTTTCATTTGCAACTACTGCTAAAGTTACTTTCCTATGAATCACAATTAGTAATTGATAATTTTTTTCCATCTCCTTGAGGGGTATGGTCTGTCCCCATAGAATATATAATAACTTAACTGATAGTCACCACTGTCAATTCAGTAAAATTATTTTTATTTCGGCAGCCTATTGGCACAGGTATCATACCAAAAATCATATAAAAAAATTTTTTTATGTTACAGTTTTTGTGTGGTTGTAGGGCATTGTGCAAATTTTCCCCTAACATTTTAATAGATTGATGGTTGTTCATCTGCTATTGTTTGTCAGTTGTTTGATAATGTAAAGGAAGGTCCTTCATTAGCCTAGCGTGGTTGTTAATGACTTAATATATGATGTAGAACCAGTGAGATGGTAAATATCCAAAGTTCAGTCCCACAGCTATTTATTATCACTTGACACAATAGCCAACTCATCTCTCGACCATTCAAGTCATAATTGCCTCAGGCATCGTTTCTTGATTTTTTGTCTCTTTTAACCTAATGTTCCTTGAAAAATCATTACGAGTTTTGGTTAAGTGTTGGCCTCCATCTGGCTGAGTGCTCAGTATGGTAAAGGTACAGTAAATGCTACTTTTGAAAAGAGCAAAAGCTCATGGTGATGTTGAGAAGTTGGTGGTTTACATAACGATCAAGAGAGTTCTTAGTTTACTTAACGATTATAGCGATTACGATCGCGCCCGTTTACTGTTCTCCAGAATTTATCATCTTGAAGGATTAAATTAGCCCCGACCATCATTCTTTGCCTCTCCATGCCGGAAGACTATTGTTTTTGACATGTTTTTGTTCACCTTTGGTTATAAACGAACTCGCTGATAATGCTTTTCTCTCTTTATGCGCAACCCACTCCCCTTGACCGCAGAAAAGCGCCTTCCGCCAGTATGATGACTCAGCAGTTTGGTACTTATAGAAATAAACTCGGTGTGGAGAATTTTGTGTACCGGCTGCGTTTATGTCTTGCCGAAATTGTATTGCCGATTTATGACGACATTTACTCTCCCAAGTGCTTTATTGATGCATAATTTTTATCTATCAATTACTTTTTCAATGTCAATTGTGGTCACTATTGTACTTTATTTGTCGTAGATGTTTTATCATAGAAGAATATCGAGTAGTGAAATATTTCTCAAGGCTCTACACGTTAAGCTCTGCCTCGAGAATCTGTACATTAAAGCTGGCAAGAAGGCACCATGCGCCGAAAGTTAACGAAAAAAACGCCTAATCTAGCCAGAAAAATTCCGTCGCGGGGGAAAATTAAGAGCGCCATCAGGCCATAGAAGGGCGGAGGGAGGGGCGGTGGTTAGCTTTCCCTCCAGCTTTCCACTCTGATGCCGTCGTCGAACTCCGTTGACGATCTTCAAAAAGCTGAACAGAGGGGCAGGCCGAGATGAAGGGGGTGAGGAGAAGATTTTCGAAAACTTGAGGGCGGGCGACGCGTACACCTTCCCCGTTTTAATTTAAGAGGTTCAAGGTTTACACTTTCCCCTGTGACGATGGCCCTCCTCGCTTAAAAACTGGGCACCACATCCCCTTCCGTGTTACTCTCGGGCATTTTATTTTTACTTTTTTGGATGAGTCGTCCTCAGGAACTCAACCGGGTCAGAAAAACTAGAGCTTCCGACATTAAGATGAATAAGTTGGATGTCGAAACTTCGGCAGCCGTGGGTGGAGTGGGTACCTGACACGATTTTGTTCCCAAGAGGCGTCATCCTGGCCGTATGGCAGGAAAATAATGTAATTTCCGTTGTCGTGCTGGAGTGTCAAATGTCGGCTGTCATTAACGTGTGCGATCATCTCAATCAACGTTTGGAAATATTTGGAACCGAATGTCGATCAGAAATGTAAAGGACGTGGTGGTTTCCATGTGTATTGCTTTCGTTAGTTCTTCGCAGGTCTACCTCTGGACCCTGGGTTTCATTTTGGCCGACTTATGACTCGAACTTAATTGTGATAAAGTCATCTTGAAATGTGAAATTAATTCTCAAAAAAATTACCTCATCATGTTTGGTCGTTTTATAGTAGCGATATTAGTAATACTCTATGTGGCAAAAATAAATATATAAACTATTAATTTTTGCTGTTTTCATTATTCTCTTAAATCTATGACGTGATTTGGAGTCAGAATTTTATTGTGGAAAGTGTGTGCTCTGAAAATTGCCCAATTTTTGCTACATACTTTTCTTACTATTCAAAGATGAAGGGGGCATTATATTCAGTCATGCTGCATTTAGTCTTGCTCAGCTGTTAGTGCAGTTAGTTAGCCAGGAAAAGTTGGGGGTGCAAGATTTCTAAAGATTTTCATTTTGCTATTTCATTGAAAAACAATCAAAATTCAAAACTACTTTTTTACCAACCATATTTTTTCATTAACCTTCATTCATATTCCATTGTTCTTCCATTTTTAGGTATACTCAGTGGAAGAAGCAAAAGTAATGATTGAAGAATTGATATCCCGGCTATGTTTGAATGACTTTTTCCTCTTAATGGTCGTGTAAAACATCCTTGCTTTATTTCATAGGTGCTATCTTCTTCCCTAGATAGGTTTTCCTCTTGTTGAGCCTCTTCAACCTCATTCTTATAAAATCTCCTCAGTTTATCCATTTCTTATGGACCATTTGCTTTAGTATCACATTTGTTTCATTATTCATCTCTCATTCACTCCCTCACCTCAGTATATCCTGTGAAAATCTATTTCATGTGTATCGTGTAAGATCCTGTTCACATCATATCATGATCCATTCATTCCTTTTCTGACCTTGGGTGTTATATCACCAAACACTTATCAGGTGCAATATGGGAACCAATTTGTTGTAATCCACCTTTTAATATTTGCGTCAGTTGGTCTCCTTCCTGTGTAACCAGGATGTCATATTCTAAAGGTCTGCTGTGTCAAATCCTGGCAAATGTGTTATATATCCAGAGTGCTGGAAAAGGAGGGGGTTGATAGAGTAATTGCTCGAGAGGGGAATGGGTAATCAATTGAGAGATGTGAGATACAAAAGAAGGAAAGGTTATGGTTGTGGGTAAAAGTGGGTGGGGGAGTACAGTATAGATTAGAGGTTCAGTGAAGGGAGGAGGATTCAAAAGGCTTATGTATATTATTTCCCTACTTACCCTCATCATTTTATGTTCCACTATACAGTGTTGTGGCTTTAATTTTGTGACTATTTATGTATCATTCACAAATATCTCGTCCTTCCATAAGATATTTTGGAGCCCATGTTATTCTTTTGAATTCTCAGCCAGTGATTCTGCTTTCTCATCACCATCACCAGATTCAGTATCAACCTTAATTTTACATTCCCATCTTACTAAAATATCCATCAAAACAAATCAATCCATCATAAATGCATATGATACATATTTGTACACCTAAGTCTGCTTCAATAATTTCCTCCATGCTGACCTATCCTTTCAAACATCTTTTGCTTCATTTACCCTAATACACTCCTTCATACATGTCCTCCTGTTTTTACGACTCCTAACATTCCGCCTCCTAAGAATTTCCTCAACCACAGCTTTCTCGGCCTACCTCTACCTCTCAAACCATTCATTTCACTCTTATACATCTGTTTCGTCATTCGACTCTCATCCATTCTCTCAACATGGCCAACCAGCGAAGTACACTCCTTTCATGTATGTCCATTACTGAAGCATCTAACCCACACTCATTTATTACCCACTCATTCCAGACCCTATCCATCCTACTTTTGCTGCAAACACTCCTCAGATAACTCATACCCACAGCGTTTAGTCTACTCTTATGTATATCCTGGCATACCCATGTTTCACTACCATACAACCAAGTGGGGAGAAGTACACTTTTGTACTCGGCGATTTTCGCTTCCTTTGACTGGCACTCATTCCTTGATATGCTCCACATGCTACCTACCGCTTTCCTTCCAGCATTCACACGTCTCTTTATCTCCTAATCTATCCGTCCATCTTTAGCAAACATCTTACCTAAATACACATAATCATCCACTTGTTCAATTACTTCACCATTTGCCCTCATCACACAGTTATTCTCCCCATTATCCTTATTAAAAACTACTACTTTGGTCTTGCACGCATTTACCCTTAATTCCATTCTCTCTGTTGATTCACAAAACTTATCTAGGAACTTCTGTAATCCCTCTTGGCTATCTGAGATCAAAACAGCATCATCCGCATTTAGGAGAACTCGTACGTTTACATTTCCAATCAGTACACCATCCTTTTCACTAAATGCATCTCTAACACATTTATCCATATATACATTAAACAGCCATGGAGACATTATGCATTCTTGCTTTACGCCTTATGCATTATATTGCAAACCAATCACTTGGAACCCCGTTAACTCTCACACTTGCCTTACTATTATCATACATCACTATCATTACATTCAATAACTGCCCATTCACTCCATAGTCCTTCAAAAGCTTCCATAACTTCTTTCTATTTACCCTGTCATGTGCCTTCTCTAAATCAACAAACGCTCAATACACTTTCTTTCGGATGCCCATACATTGTTCTATCACTTGCCGAATCGCGAAAAGCTGGTCACTACATCCTCTTCCAGGCATAAACCCACACTGCACACCCCATATTCTGTCTGAAGTAATATTCCTCACTCTTTCTATTAAAATTTTGCTGAACACTTTTCCTGGAATGCTCAATAAACTAATGGCCTGATAATTATTAGATGCGGTCTTTCCTCCCTTCTCTTTGTACAATGGAACAATGATTGCATTCTTCCAATCCACTGGAACAATAGAAGCCTGTAAGCATAAATTATATAGGTCACACAGCCGACAAATGAGTAAATTACACCCACACTTCAACATCTCACTGGATATCCCATCTATGCCTGCAGCCTTCCCATTTTTCAATACTCTCAATGCCGTTATGACCTCATTCTTACTGATCTCCTTTTCCACCATCACATTTCACATCCTTCTTTGCAAGGCTCATCCTCAGCGCCTGTAAGTAAACATTATACTTCCAGTTTTATACCTTCCCTTAGCTAAGCTAGTAACTGTATGACTCATTCATTTGCCTTGATTTTTACTTTGCTCTGAAAACTTTTTGATGAAAATATAGGATCCTGTAAGATAATGGGAATCCGTTATGCATATCTGTGAAGGCGTAAAGGTTTTTAGCTATAAGTTACCAGAAAAACTTTGTGCATATTTGGTCTTTGAATGGGAAATAATAATATAAAATGAGAACATATCAATTGCATGTTCACATAATAGCTATCTCTCAGCAACTTCTAATAGGTGGAGTATCAGGGGCCATTAAAAGAGCATCTGAAGTATTTTTAAGACTTTTAAAGTGTCGCCTCCATTTAAGTGTCGTACAGTTTCAGTTCCTTAAATATTCCTTCCCATCATAATTGTCTATGAAAAGGATATGGTGAAATAAATCCCCTGGGAAATGTAAGATAAAGATGTTTGGTGTGTACTATCTTCTGAACTCATGAATTGCAAATAACCCCCACCAGCCTCAATGAATACTGCCCATCACTACAAAATACATCATATGACCATATTCCTGCAATTGGTTGGTGTAGTCCATGTTAATGTATTCTAAACTCTGATAATTGATTGAAAGAATGATGTAGTTAAAACAGTTGATCAGCAAATGAGGTCATGTGTTCCTCTTTGAAGGGAGGATATTTTGGGGAGTGGAGGAAGAGTGAGGAGAGACATTATAGCTGGCATTAGCCTTCTGTTAGCAAATGACATTTGGTGAATCAAAGTTAAACGTCCAATTCAGTGTACAGAGTACCACCTTGAAGTTATCTGAACATGACACCCAAGTAGGGATTGAAATTCTATGGAAGAATGCCCACTTCTGCGGAGATTTGAACCCTGGCCCTTTGGGATGAGAAGCCAGTTCTAAAGCCACTGTCCCAATACAATCCTCAATAAAGTTAGAATCACTGAGGTAGTATCTCTTGTATTAGTTTTACAGTTGACTTCTTTTTCCTTACTGTGGAATAATTCAGTTGCCCTAAGTGTTCCATGCTTTTCAGTCTCTTAAACACTATTCTAATGGCAATATTTCTTTCATGATGTTTCTCAACCTAAATGCCTTTTCTCTGATGAGAAAAAAGTTTATTTTGCTCTGTCACTGGTGATAATTTCATTGCTCAGTTTTGCTACTGTAATCTGTGTAAAGTTCCAAAGTTTTCTTCTGATAAAAAGTTTTATGACTTTAATTTTATGGTACCATATATTAATTTGCTGAGTTAAGTCAATTATGGTGAATTACATCTGTTATATCCCTCTATGATATGCTTAATGTATGCGTGTTGCCATTTAAACCAGCCTTAAAGGCTTACAGAAATGCAGTGACTCATCATGATTGGATTTTGTAGCATTGGTTTGATAAGTTAGGCAGTTTATTGTGGAAAAAAACCTGACTGGCACTCTATCTACTCTGTTTAAAGTCGTTTGAAATTTTTTGGCTTTAGGGAAGACTTTATGGCTGATATTTTCCATGCTGTGGCATGCTGCAATGTTACTTTTTGTTAAAAACAGAAACAAAAATTGCACTATTCCACAAGGCTCTGTGAGTTGAAATGCATTGTACGCAATAAATACCTTGAGGAATAGTGCAATTGTTGTTTCTGTTTTAATATGACGAACTTCCAAAATATCTTACCTGAATCTATTGAAATCACTTTTTGTCATCATGTAGAGTGCATTGCTACTGAGCTGAGAGCCTACCTACCAATATATGTATATGAGAGTGCTTGAGAGCCTACCTACCATCATATGTATTACATAATAATTCTTTATTCAGTTCCACAAGTTTTCGCATAGTTTCATCGATAATAGATACATGAAAAAACAGATTTACAAGATAAAAGAATGCATAAATTCAAGGGTCACTTGCATGTAACATTCTGACAGAAGTCATAAAATAAAAAGATAATTGAATACATTAATTTTTGCTGATATCATTATAGAGTAATGGAATAATTGTAAATTAGGCACTAAATAAAGAAAAAAAGAGGCTTTACATAATCTATAGGTAATATGAGGACTTTTCCTGGCATATTGCATAACATTCATCAACTGAGTATAAAGGTTTAATTAGAAGGAATGCTTTAAACTTACGCTTCAACACATAGGAAGAGGATGCTTTTAAGTAGGAAGGGAGCAGGTTAAAAAACAGCACCCAAATGGTATGGTCCCTCACTGCATAATTTCGATTGTCTAGCCTCAACATGGATGTCACACTTTGAGCGTTTCTATTGTTGATGGACATAATAGTTTTGTTCATGAATATGCATTTTATCCCTTACCAAATATTACTAAATTGTATTCATTCAGAGCAGCTAGGGGCATTATTTTTAGCTCAAGAAAATGAGGCCAGCAGGACTCTCTAATAGACAAGTAAAAGATAGCTTTTATGGCCTGCCCCTGAATTTGAAAAATTCTCTGGCTAAGTTTGAGCCACCCCAGAAAATAATGCCATATGTTAGATGAGAGTGAACATTTGAAAAGTAAAGGCATTATAAGATTTTATTGCTTGTACTAAAATGCAAATATCTTAGCTGCGGGAGAGTTTTATTCAGTTTGAATCTTAAGCTGTCTGTGTAATAGGTCCATTTTAAGGAACATTCAATCTGAACACTCAGGAAATCCACTTTATCAACATAAGAAGAGCTTTATCGTAGAGTTTGACAGATGATGATGGATCTCTACCTAACCTACTGCATACAGTTTGCTGAGCACAGAACAGGTTTTGGCATTTATCATAATGGTAGTATCATCAACAATTTGAATGGTTTTTGCGTCGAGGCTTATCTTACCACACTTACTTAACCTTCTGGTTTTGTGGTAATAATTCAGAGCTGGTTACCCATATCAACTGTGGGATGTGAAAAAAAGAGGCTGCTACTGATCTAATATACCTACCTGGAAAAGTCATGGAAAATGATAAATTAGCCTGGAAATTAGCTTTAGCAAGTCGAAATTGGATTTTTTTCTGCAAGTGAGGAGTACCATTTTAGGCACTGTAATTCCGTGACCCTTGGTCTGTAGCAACCCTGAAAAACCACTTGCTACTAAAAATTGAGATCAGGTAACCAGAAATATGTAGGTTAAAGACAGTAGATAAAACTCCATTAGTAATAAATGGTCTTTTCAAATAATGTGGTAGAACATAAGAATTCAAGGCCTCAGGAAATATCCTGGTGAAGCATCTTTATGCATATCCATTTTTATTCAAGTTGTTTGATTTGGTGGGTATTTGGTGGTTTTTGGAAACCATTAACGGTGCAGGAAAGGGAAATTGCTCCCCTTATCTTCTTTTTAAGTATTCACACCATTGAGCTAAGGGCTCATCAAGTTCTTTCATGAAAGCAGCTGCTTTTAAGGCAGGTTTTACCATTGTCTCAGTTCATTGATGTACATCCTAAGTCAATAACCATCCCCAGTCATGATTAGAGATTGCTTTGCAAAGTTCAAAGCTGTTGTTTCTAATGTACTTTTGCCATCTACTAATTATAATCAGCTTTTAATTAACAAGGTCTGCCTTCAAAGAAATGTATTACACTATTTAACCCAATATATATCTATCTATCATCCAGTAGCTAAGGTCGCCCCTAGCTAGGGTTTTTTGCATTACTTCATGGCCAGAAGCCAAGTAGAAAAAAATGTGTAAGGATTTTAGAACTGACCAAAAATACATTGGGAAAAATTTGTCACAGATAATAAAGGCCCTCTTTCACAGTTGATTGATCTTTGCCCATCAGACTTGTAGTAGGATTTTGAAGCCTTTTAATGGTAAGGTGCTTCTTCTGTAGTAGAAACTTTTCCTCAAAAATTCATTATAAGAACCTGAATATTACTGTAGTGTAATATACTTAATTTTGAACACAAATTTGATCAGTTTGGCCTTTGGTTGTAAAAATGAATTGCCCTAGTTGCAGCATTTTTTACGCGTTGTTTGTAATCTTGATTGAAAACTAAAAATTGTAGAAAAGTATCGTTATTTTCTTCCTTATTATGGTTATAATTAAGAATGAGTCTATTTCAAATGTCGATTCTCGATTTCACCGATTCTCAGGATTTGAATCGGTATCGAGAATCGATCGCCTAAAGTCGATTCCGATTCCAGATGGTTAAATATTCAAATCAGGGAGATCAGCATGGAAAAAGTGCTCAATCAATAATTATTAGAAATAGGTATTTTTCACGAAACCAACCAAATTACAAACTTTATTTCATGAGCCAGCCAATTTTTTTCATAACTTCTTTTCCAGATTCAATGACTAAGGGCAAATAGGATGAGAAAACAAGCTCGCCTAGTCAAAAATGACCTAGTGCTGGAAGTGATAACTCCTTACCATTTGGTCTTGAGCATAGAGCACTGCTGTCAGGAATCAAATTGTGAAGGGAGTTTTTCTGTAAGGTCACGGTAGAATGGGTGAGCTATTAGAAATGGGTGTTAGGTAGGTTTGTAGGGGAGGAAATAGTGGGATAGGTTTGTAGGTGGGGTGGAAATCTTCCATTGGACTCATCAGGTGCTGGTTTGTTTTTGTTCAGAATACAGGATCAAATCCTTTATATGTACCATCTTCAGCTCAAGCACCGTGCTTGAATACTCCTTGGGTTCACAGCCATATAAATGATAGCTGGTCTGGCCAAAGTTGCTTGCAGAAGTAGTCACTAGGAAGTAGTTGTCTTGGTAATTTTGTGCCATAGATATTGTTGGCATCACAGTTGCAACATCATTAGCCCACATGTTGAATTTGCATAGGGCAAGTCCTTTGTCTGGGTCTGCTGATTGGATGTCCAGTGAGGCGTAAATGTGACAGAAAAGGGAGATGGTGAAAGTATTTGCAGTGTATGTCTGCCTCGGTGTACATAGGTCTACAGTGGTAATTTTTTCTGTTATTCCAGTGAGAAAAACTGTGTAAATGATAGCTCATCTGGCAAGGAAACTGCTCAGCTAGCATTGTGATCAGTGGTGTGGTCATCATTGTGGTCTTATTATTTCATATGACAAGAAAATTTTTGAGAAAATGCCAGTGTCAGTATAGTTTCCTAGGGTAAATCTCCATGGCTATTATGGAATGGAAATAGGCAGTCCTTATTGAATAAGTAGTCTTATTTCAGAAAACTAATAGTTCCACTGATAATGCTGTTGTGCTAATTTGTATTTAATACTGTTCGCTGTCATGATTTATTTTTCGAAATATTCAATTGTTTATTTACCTTCAGATGATAACCAACCAATTTATATTTCAGGTCACTCCATTGCTATTGGTTTCATTGCCAAGTATTAAAACTGAATTGAATAAAAATTTTTTATCCCATATTTGTGAAACGACGTCATCAGCTACTCAGCATTTGGCATTTCAACTAAAAGAAGCCATTAAAAAAACAAATAATGCAATTGACGTAGCCTATCTTGCATTAGTCTCTATACTGCAGATAAAGGACTTACTGGACAGAGTAAGTATCACAACTTTTTTATAATCTTCATTGAGCTTATTTTCCCATATGATCTAAGTTCAAACATGTTAAGGAGCTATAATACATTGTTTTTCATTTCTTAGTCCTGATTTGCACTGTGGTGTTGGAGAGATTTTTTTTCGCTTGAAAACCTGGTGCAAGTCACCACACTACAACATAAGGTGGTATGATTTTAAATGGGAGTGGTTTTGAGGAAGTGGAGTCCAGTCCCTAGATTATTTTTAGGGACATGAAATTCATAACCCTCGGAAAAGTCAGCCAGGGCCCACTCCAAGATATATTCTACTCTTCTTAACTCCCTGATGGCTAATCACTGATAAGCATCATGTTACGTCAGAAGGCATGTTGTTCCCCCATTTGATGTGACCTCAAACTATCCGTGATGGACATCCAAAACATCCGATTGAATGGTCGACCTCATTGGCATGAAGAGCCACATCAAATAGGGTGATTAGTTGATTTTTTTCAGTATCCTTGGTTTTAGGCTATAATGTGTGCCACGAGAAATTCCCCAAGAAATTTGTAAGAACTCTCACTGAGAATTTTTAATGAATAAAAGGCATTGGGTTCAGTATCTGTATTTGGTGCTGTGTCAAATTGTTTTTATCCCCATTAAAAGATTAGAAAGTATCAATTAGTGAACCTTTTTAGGTAATATGTGACAAAGCAAAAAAGCCAAAATATTTTTTCAGTACTGGTGCACCTTTTCACTCTGAAAGTGCCTGGAATTAACACATAACCATAATATACAGCAACTGTGTTTAGATTTAAGCTATGCTATCTTTTATATTAGGCCACTCAATTTTGTATGTAGGCCCCCAAGTCTTCTTATTGGATGGTCAAGTTAAATAACTTTTATAGCATAAATTATGTATTGTCTTGGTCTCTAATGTAAGATCTGTGGTTATTCAGCTATAGGCAACTGACCTTGTGTTATTCTACACCCTGATAATAGCATCAAATATGTTTAAAATTGTTATGTACGTATTTACTTTACATGTAATTTTCTTTGGTGGTTGTCATGAGTTATTGCATTTTTTTTATCAATCCTTTTTTCTTTTGCAGTTTTGGGTGAATTGTTTTGTGCTTTATTTCAGATATGAAATTGGTATTGGCACAGGGTGATCTTACTCTGTGGTTTTTGGATCACTTAGTATCTGGTGGTTGCAAGGAGTCACTTTGAGGTAGTTTCAGTGATAATTGAAGCTAGCTAAGAGCTGTGTGAATGCTTTGAAATCAGTACAAATTGACTCAAATCAGCCATAATTTGAATTGCCTTAAATTCAGTCAGTTAGATACAAAAATATTGGATGACTCTAATCTGGATTGTGTGATACAATTTGCTTGTAAGAAATTTTACTGTATTCATTGTGCTTGGGAGATTCCATTTGGTTTGATTCAAAGAGTGAATTTATGATTCACGCTGCTCAAGGCTAGGTTCTCCTTATGCATGGTGGAGGAAACTGCAAAATTAATTCCTATAGTAAGTAGTTGGCTGGAGTATCTGTGACTCTGTCATTTAGTAATCTAGCCACATATCATAGCCTCCCAAAAATTGTAAATGTCATGTTTATCCTTCTGTGGAAGTCTGCATAGCTACTATGTTGGTTCAGATATTAAATGCAAAGCGTTTGAAGATTCATCTTCTGCAAATGAATAAACAGAGTTTGTCACTTTTTAGCATTCTGTTCTCTTATGCCCTTCTTTTAGTGAATCTAAGCTGAGAAAGTAGTTGGGGGACTATGAACTTGTTGGGGAAGGGTTGCTGTATCAGGGAATGATTGTAAGGATATGCAGTGAGAGGTCTAATAAATGTAAACTATTATTTTTCCACTCAATATGATGACTGAATGCTAATGAAAAAGCTGTTATTAGTAGCATCAATATGGAGTTTAAAAAAGGGGTGGAAGGGGATGTTCTTCATTTGGAATAAACCATCTTTTCATTAATAAACTTCAAATAAAAGTGTGTATATTTTTGGGATTGACAAAATTTATCTTCACTCTATAATTGTTGAATTATTATTTGCCTGAAAAGTAAATCTGTAGTTACTAATGAAGAATGGCATTTGGAAATATTGTCTGTAAATTAATATGTTACTAGCTGACCCATGCAAATATTTCGCACAGTATGCAGCTTCTTCCTGTTTCTTCCTTTTTTTCTTGTTCTTCTACCTGTTAAAGATACATAACGTAAACGGTCACACTGATTGCATGTAGAATGTAAACAATCTAACTAAATGATGTGTTAATAGATGGCGCCTCCTACCGTCTTTTAAGCACGTAACCATCGCCAACATATTAGTTGATTATATTGTCTACAGATGACACTGCATCATTTTTTAACAAAAATTTAAATTTTATACCATTTGTCTTTTTTTCGTCAATAGTGGGGAACATAAGCTTTAAAACGATGTTTGAATCATTAATTTTGATGAAGAATTATGGGAGTTATAGTGTTGTGACAAAAAAACACCTTTGAGAAATAATATATATGATACTGTATACTTATGGTTACCCTAACAATGATTATCTGATGAACAGGAGATTGCTGTGGCTGCATTTCGCTCATCAGCATTCATGCTCTGGGGGTTTGCCCGCCGTGATGTCACAGACAATTTGCTTCATATTTCAAAATCTCCCAAATTACTCGGTGTTGTGATGGATGGACTGCGCTCCCTGATAGAACTCTTTCACTTGACATGGAGGGATTCTCTAGAAACTTTGTGCCTAGTTTCATTCACCATTGAAATAATACAACATGGAAACCCAACCCCACAGGTATGCATATTTTTTCTTACTGTAATTAGTAATTTATCCTTATCTGACTAGTTCCTTAATTGTCTCTTGGTTGAGTTCTACAGCTCTCGTTTAGTTTTTGCCTCTTTCACGAAAATATTCTTGAATTTAGTGAATGTAGCTTATAGCTGGTAATCAAAAAAGTTGTGTAAATGTATGTTGAAATTGCTTTATGTTGTATTCTTGAGTTTTGTCAAAGCTATGTCTTTGTAGAATCTGTCAGGTGGTTATCTTGCATTTATTATAATAAGCAGTTCTTATGCATTGGTCACTCAGAGATTTCTTTGTCCTATCTTTCGTTAAATGATTACGTTGCCTATAGGTGGTTGTTCAAGCATTTCAACTCATGAAGAGGTGCATTGAAGACTTCATTCCTCCTAACTTGGCCCTTCTTACAAACAGTCTTCAGAATTCATCACTTTCCCAGCTAGGTGCTCTGCTAGAGAAACGTATTCATGACCTTAATTGGGAAGTCAAGGACAGTGTGTATGAGGTGTTGGAGAGTATATCCAGTATATCAGATTACAGTAAGTAAAAAATGGTTGACATTTATTCCACTCATTATTATAAATTACTGGTGATGGTAATTGAATCAGTGAGAAAAATGCCACATTTGTTACAGAATTTCCTGTATTTCAAGAGATGTTGCTAAAACACAAACTCTGTGAGCTAACGGTGCAAGCTGGTGTTATTGACAGTGAGCCATATGTTCGAGCGTCAGCCCTAGCATGCTTAACAGCAATGATTAAAGTTTCTCGACTCTGGACTGAGTGTTTATCTGCTTTGGGTATAACAGTAAGTGTTGTTGTCCAAATTACAATTTACTTTGTCTTCTGATCTTTTATCTACCTCTACATACTACCCTGCGAGCCTTTACGTGAGCACGTGGAAGGGTGTTTTAGGACACCAGCTGTCCTAAGGTGTAATAGAGGAGGTTTTGGGAGGTGAAATGGTGAAGTGTTTTAAGTGGAGCTCCTGTTTTATTATGGTCACTTATTATGTGTGTAAAGAACAACCTTTTGTACCTATTTGTTTTTCAATTTATTTCTCTTATTTTATCACATCTGTCTAACCTTGAGATGTAGTGTGGCTTCCAAATGATATTCTCTGTCATCCTGAAATACACCTGTTCTGAATTTCTCAATCAAATGCAGTATCTTGCGGCTCTCAACCTAATTCCTCTTCTAGCTGAGAAACACTATGTTTGCTTGTACTCAAAGGTGATTTAACTACAGATGTTTGCTCTTAATGGCACTGCTTCTGCTATACAATGAAATAATATCAACAATTCACTCAAGTATTTGACATGTATGATGCTAACCACGTCATCTTAGTGCGACTGGTGGTAAAGATGGGGGTACTTCAATGGTGATTTCTTCTCAATTAGTCTCTGGCTAGGAAATGGTGGGACTGAAAGCACTAGAAAAACTTATCATTGGTCATATTTGATCCATAACTAACTGAGTTTATCAGACACCTTATTTACAAAAGTCACAGAAAAGTCGCATGTGCATGCACCATCCAATTCTAAGAGTTTTCATTAATTATTCATTAGTTTCTAAAAAAATCAATTAGTTTCTAACAAATTTTACTATTCGACATCTCCTCTATGAATTTCACTCATTTGTCGTATCGAAGCTGACATTGGTGTTGTGTAAGGTGTCTACATTTGCAAAAAGAGTTTTGCTGGCAGGGTTTTTTAACATTGTTCGTACTAACAAAATTCATTTTTTCCTGGGAACCAGGATCCAAGTTCATAATTTCAAAACTTTCCCATTTTCAAAACTTCATATTGTAGAATAGTGCCAGGTATTTAGAATTGGGTTTTCATCAAGACCAACAGTTTTGCCTTGTAAAGTTGAAACTTTGTATTTTTGTGCTTTATATTATCTAGTTTCTATTGTATTTCTATCTCATAGTAATATTACAATTTTTTGTAACAACTGGCGTTTCATAGTAGTTGTGAATTCTGTGATATTATATATTAAAAGCATGTCAATATTGAGTCATGATATTGTAGATTGTTGAAACTAAAGTTTTAAGCCTCATGAATTCAATGTTAGTAACTGATGAGGACATAGGCATTGACATAATAGGCCTAATTTTTTTGTATTGGTATGTATTGCCAATAAATACTATTTTGTGTTTGACCTCCATCTTGTTTCTTCTGCTCTTTAATTAATACTTGAAACCGTACAAAATGTTTACTATCTATTTGCTGCAGGCCATACTCTCTGAAGACATTACAGTTGTATTACTCCACTTAAGATAACTAACTGCCTTTGTCATCCATTCACTTTTTGTTTAAAAGGTTGGAACCATTATATTTTACATGTATAGCAACCACCATCATTGTATGATAAAGCTTATTTATGGGGCCACATTAGAACTTAATAAAATGCTCAGCTCATTACCAGAAGAATTGTGGGCATACAGTTTTATTCACTGCTCTGATGGAAGTATTCACTTTTCAGTGCTGGCATTATTGTTGAAGCTCTATAGCAGGGGTGGCCATTGACCTTACTAATGGGAGCCGCTAACAAATGGAACAGTTTTGAAGCGAGCCACATTGTTTAGAGACTAATTAATATTGATGTTATTAGTTAACATTGGTGAAGAAATATTTTTATTTATAAAATAACATAATCGAATAGTACATATTTTACTTCACAACAAGAATCAAGAATGTACTTTTTTGATGTTACTAGATTAAATCAAGAGCCATATGTGACTCAAAAGCCACATTTTGGCCACCCCTGTTATACAGCAACCCTCTTACATGGGGAGGGGTATTATATTGCCCTGGAATTGTGTCCATCATCAAAATGGCACTGGTTTAATCTGTTTTAAAAATTGCTCTCATTAGTTTTATCTAAGGTGCATCATGTCATATAGGAATAATACTACTTTTTTAAGGCTAATGTTTTTTATTGTAGAACATCGCTGTCAGTACTTTGCAAGAAGAAAGTGAAGGTCTTGTCAGAAAAGAAGCTGCTGGCCTCATAGTAGAGCTGTACAGAAACCATAGAATAGTGTAAGTCACCTTTTGGAATCTTACTTTATTTTTTACGTGTAGTAATACTTGACACTAATATATTTTAGTCCCTTCACTTAGTCTGTTTTTTTACATATTAGATCTAACTATATATATGGTTTACAAAGAATGAAACTTCTGTTTCCATGAAAAGATATATGTGATAACTTTCCTGGTAAAAATTAACTTTGCCTGTAATATGACTGTAGACCTATATCCTGCTGAATAAGTTTTCCGAGATGTTTCGGCTATATATTTTGGATACATAGAGACAACCCATAAGGAATTTTATATGGAACTAATGTATTACCATCCTATTATAAAATTCTCTAGGATAAAAATTAAATCCTATGAAGATGAAGTTCATGTTTTCTTAAATCTATCCAAAAATTAAGAAGCCTGCTCAGCCTATTGGTTCCAAGTCTTTACATCTAGTATCTTAAGTTTTATGGTGCAATCATTGGCCATAGGGGTTAACATATTAATTTAGGAAATGAATATGGAATATAATCAGGGTGTTTGTTTATTTTTTTTAAGATAGTATTTTATGGAGAGGTGCAGGTAAATCTGGTGAAAACACTGAACATAAGAATAAATTGGAGGGAAAAGATGCTCATTTGAAAATTGTATAACATTCTGTAATGTCTAATATGGATTGTGGAGGATAGAAAACCAGGCGGGGTGTTATAGGTTGAGGAGTGAGGCAAAATGGTTCTAAAACATTTGGTTTTCTGAATTTAGTTTTATAGAGATGGTAAAACAAGTGAAGGAAGAGCTGGATCTAGGCATGAAGGTGGGAGAAACACGAATTGCTTTATACATAGTTGCTGATGATGAGTTGTTTCTTTGTCTTTCTTTGGTAGGATGGTAGTCTTTGGTAGATGTTGCAGAAAATTAATGCAAGAAATATGAAATTAAGATTAATTGTAAGAAAATAAAGGTATGGGAGTTTTATGAGGAAGAAGAAAGCTCAGCTAATCTTGGAACAGATTGAGCTACTTGGTACTTGGTCTTGTTGGTAGAAATTCATAGGAGAAAAGGACCAGAAACGGAATTTTGGAGGATAATAGAATCAGGAAAGAAGCATGTACTAGGTGTGTTCAAGTTCCTAAGTCTTTTTTTTTTCTTGGGACTGGGTGCAGGTAGAAGCATGCATTTGAGTTTTAAATTTATGGGCACTGTTTGTGCGTGGAACAGATAGCAGTATCATTCAGTTTACAGGGTTACTATTACTGTTACTAATTTTATTTTATTTTTAAATTGGTACTTAATTTAGTGAAGCTCGTCATAGAAGAGCCACAAATAATCATCTCATTTATTTCATTTGTGTGGTGAATAATGCATATTCATGGATGTATCAGTTCATAGAAGGCCAAACATTGAGTGACAGTGAACGTAAGGAGCCGCAGCTATGAACCAGCCAGATCAACAAGATTGCATCAGTGACTTAGGGTGAATGCTGAATAGATGTATGAGATATTCTTAATATGTACCAGAGGGCTATGGTGATGGCATGTATGTTGCATCCTAAAAAGATGTTTTACGGATTGGGTTTCTTCCGGCAGTGGCAGCCTAATGACCAGACAAGGCAGCATGTGATTCTTTTTCAAGATAACGCACCTGCTCATTGAGCATTCCTGATTCTTGGAGGCAGGTAATTTCTCCATTAAAAAATCTTGGAAGCAGTAACTGATGCTTGCTGCTCATTTGAACTGACTGCAAGTATAAGCTTTTTCCAATGATTAAAGAAGCCTTCCAAGGCTCCATTTCAACTGCTCTTGAATCAGTGATTTTCCTGTGTGCCCAACAGACCACCAAAGAAGTGTTTACAGTAGCAGTTAGTACTTGTGATGTGGTGTTCTTATTTTGAAAAGTATGCTAGTGTACAGGGAGATTTTATGGAGAAGTGGCTGAAGTTTCTACATTTTGGGGATTGTAGTATCATCAGATAAAAATAGTAGGCATTAGAAATTGAATGTGTCTTGTATTAATAGGAGAGAACTTATGTGTTTAGAAGTTGGGAAATGAGAGGTTGGAAGTGGAATTGGTGGCGTAGCATGGTGCAGAATCAAACACTGAGGAAAGAGAATGGGAGTAGATTGGACGCATTTGAGATGTAGGCGTAGAGGAGAAGGAACAAGGTACAGTGGAAAGGGAATTAGGAGGTCAGAAGAGATGGATAGAATGTAATGAGAAAGATTTGTGACTGCCCGTGTGAACATGCCACAATGTCAATTCAAAATAGCATTATTAAAAGTTTTAACACATTTTAGCCTAATATCGTAATTATGTTTGTTGCGCATAAGACAGTGATTCCATTCAGAGATGATAGCCTCAATTCGTAGAAATGATGTCTTACATTTATTTTTGCTTTCATTATAGGAATTCATTCAAACCTGAGCTGTATGAAATAATGTATGCTGTGGCAACCAAAGATCTCCACTGGGAGGTGAAAATTAAAGCCCTGAATTTCTGGAAATCAGTTACTGAAGAAAAACTTGCAGATCAAGGAATGATTGATGGATCATTCCCTTCCATTACTTTTTCCAAGGTAGTGTCATCCTTGTTTTACCTTCAAATTACGTTTGAATATGTGATCCCTCATGAGTTTTTCAAAGCTTATGGATATATATTTTCCATTTTTCATAAAACTTGATAGTGAAAATGTTGATTCCTTAAGCATTTAACTTCATTGGAAGATTTCAGTTAAGTTCCGTGGCCAGAAGAAACCCTGTGGTCCAAAAAGCCTCTTATTTTAGGCTGATGGGTATTTTTTGTCCATCAGGTGCCCCTGAATTACTTATATTCAATTTACCCTGTAGTGGCATTGAAAGGTTGTGAAAATATTTGGTTGCGTAGAAACTTTTCTGCACTCCTTTGTACCCTATTCCATTGACCATTGACACACAAGCAACTCTACTGTTACCTTTTATAGCATTTTTTTGTGTCTTGTTCATTGACTCAAGTTTCAATCACTCATGTTAAATAGATTAAGCAGTTCTTTTTTTTGTTGCAATATCATAAAAAATTATTGTCCATCATTTAGTTAACAGATGATCCAAATAAAATTTTGGCATTTAATATAGCTTATTTGACTGTATGAAATATTAATGCCCCTTTGTGAAGTGAAATTATTTTTACTTCTCTTTTTACTTCTATAATAATATAAAACCTCAGTGATGCTGAGAAATCTACTCGTTCTTTCTTGTGCTGGAACCTTATTGTTTGCATTAGAATACCCTAATTCTTGGTATAAATGGCTATGATGAAAAAAGTAAAGAACACTAAATCATTTACCACCAAATCTTTGATTCTTGCAATGAATTTTAACATAAATATTTTTTATTGCTTTGTGTTATTTTTATTTAAAAGTATGTGAAACTCATGCCTGTTAATGACTTTTCTATGACTTCAATCAGCCACCTTGTATTGAGATGATGCAAAGATTTGTTTCATTTCCAGTATTTTTCATCAAGGTATTTTTCCCTTCATCAAGCATATGTCATTTAATACATTCTTACTTCATTTATTATGATATTTTATTAAATGTTATTATCATATGGTGGTTATTTTTCGTAATTATTTGTTATTTGAAAAGTTCTCACTATTTTTATTGATTGTGGCATGTTTATTTTTTTTGAGGGAGTTAAGGGGTTGTTGATTGGAAGTGAGGTGATTGTTGAAAATTTGGTAGAGGTCAGAAGGGTAAAGGTGATGGTTCCAAAAGAAGTTGTGTTAAAAACATTGTATCATTGGAAAGTAAAGAATTAATTGAGTAAACAGAAGTCCAACATCACTAAGATTTTCTATACTATTGCAAATATATTTTCTCCTTTGTTAGCATGTATGATTTTTAAAGTAAACAGTAACTACAAAGATATTCTAATAGAGAAAATTTTATGGTCACATTCATTAATTTCTGCAACAGTTGAAATATCAAATGACCACCCCTCTCAATGGCCATTTTTCAGTGGAACAGTCGATGATTGCTTAATTCAGGTTTCACTGTATGGGTACATTAAGTTTATATGCATTGATATTTCCCAGGAGTTGTGAAGAAACAAGCGCCATCTGTTTACGTTTTAATAAAAATGTCACTTCAAGAGTTTTTCCAGTCAGTCACCCTCTCATTTGCATAATATTTACTCCTAGAAACTGAACCCCTGTCGAATGACCACCCCTCTTAATGACCATTTTTCAGCAAACCGTGGTCACTTGATACAGGTTTTACTGTACAATGAAGACTTCCGAACATGTATCCATAAATAACTTCATTACAATCATTGGATGAAATTTTCATGAGGGCAGACTGTTAAAAGAAATGGATTTGTGATTTTGGTGGGCAACAGCATACCACATTGGAAAACACTGGTTCCCAATCAGCCTCTATAGTTAAGCACTGTTGGGCCCTGTTCGATTTTTATGGGGTGATCCTCCTATTCATCCGCCTACTGTTGGCCCTGTCTGCAAGTGGCAGACAGATTGTGCAGAATGACCTCAGCCATCAAAGCACATTAACTTGCAGTAATATTACTACTTGACTCTGAAATTTCTCAGCTTGTTGAAAATACTTATTAGTGGCTTTAGTTAGCTCATTGTTATGTTCCCAAAAAAAATTGATTTTGAGAATGTTGTACGTGATGACCATTCCTTAGGTTAGTCACAAAGGCAAGTATAGGCCTCTTCTTGTCTGCCTCTGCAGCCTAGAAGGAGTTTTTGTCTCCAAGAGTATACTTTTCACGGAAGGCAAAAATCCAGAGGCTGGGTAAATTTCTTCCTCTTGGAATGGGTGGGGCATTTAATTTTCCTGGGCCATTCATGATTTCCTAATACATTGTGACTCCCTATAACTCTCCTTGGATTTTTAGATTAAGGTGTACATAGAAACAGCTGAGATTTGGGCCTGGAACACTATAGTCCATTGCTGCAAGCTCTTGGCCTTAAGGGCCTCAATGTGCGATTTTTCATAAAAATCCCCTCATTTTCTTCTATTTAAGCATGAATTTTGAGCTGGAGTTGTGTGAATAGTTTTAAAGACATGTAATATGCATGTGGTATGGGTCAGAGCCTGCCTCCAAGATATGTGTTTTATTTTTCAGGTAGACCGTAAAATTGTCACCCTGGACCCTCCTAAGGTGAAAGAGTTGGTATCACATGTTTTGGAAGAGTTAAGCCAACTCGGTTGCCTAAGAGCTGTTTTAATAGCCATCAAGGACTGTGATTTGAATGTTGCAAAGGCTGCTGTTGCACATTTATCATACCTAAGGACTATCAGCCTCCAGAATAAGCTAATACCAGATGATTCTCTTGAAAGAAAATCTAACTCTCAATCCCTTGTTACGGGTGACAGTGTTGGGGATTACTTATCCCTCCTGAATTCTTTACTTTCAGTGAATGAGGTATGTATCAAATATTATTATAATTAGAAATACTCTTGAGGACTCTCTTATCTAAAGATTTCTTTTTAGTGTTTTACCTAATATACTCATTATTTCTTTGGGATCCACCAAGCATAGTGTTTGCAATATTAGCTTTAAGAAAATCCCTGAAAAAAGATTATGAGATGTGGTAAATACAGTATACCCTCACTATCTGTATTATATGGCACAATAGGTTGTCCAGATTACCGAGTTATTTCATATAATGATCATGTGTATGAAGTTTTTCAGGAATTGTTGGTCACTGAAGGCGTGTAATAACTAGTGAACTGTGGCTTGAGTTCTACTACTGTGCATGAAGAAAATGTATTTTCTAAAGCAATTAAACGCTTAAATGTAAATTAATTCTTTTGGAATTTCTGAGCACCTTAGGGCAGAAAAACTGTGTATTTGGAAGGTAGTCGAGCAAACCTAAAGTCTTTGAAATCAAAAAATGTTATACCATACCGGAATGTAATTAAATGTTGAAACTTAGATAGAAGCCAAAGAATTATTAAAGTAGTGTTTACTTTTAGGTGTCAAAAATAACATAATGGAGGAAATGTCTTCCTAACCTTAATTATCAGCATTTGAAAACCTTTATTTGGTCCACAAAAATTCCTGCCCCCACAAACCTACTATTTGTAAATAATTCAAAACACTGGCCAGCCATGCAATTTCTGGTGTTCCAATCTACACTGTTTGCAGTTTTATTTATGCAATGATATTAATAGTTTTAAAATGGTAATCATTGTAAAACTGTCATGCTGAGAGGAGATGTTTTTATGGACTCTGGCTTTGCAAGTTTATGTTGCCTCTATATGAATCCAAGATAAGACTTTACCAGAGCTATTACTGAATCTGTATTTGCTTCTGGCTTTGCTAGGTTCATATAATGCAGCCCTTTGCCAATTCAGATGAAAAGCCTAAATAAGTCTCTTCACTCAGTAAAGTCATACTTGGTGTTTAATGGACTTAAATTCCTGACCATGATAATGATAATGACAGGTACTTTTAAGACTACAGTCGGGAGTAAATGTAGGCATTATAAACTCCAGATACATTTCCATCAACTTAAGCTGGAATCTATCACCTGCCTGGAGTAATTATTTACTAAGTAAGGGATGACTGTTTGAGATTTTTTTATATGTAGCAGGCTGAAGGAATTCTGTCTAACCTCATTCTTCCATCTATGCCCCATTCCTCATTTATGTCCTTGCTGCTCAGTCCTAGGAATCTATTTTGATCTCTGTTATTAATAATTTCCTGTCATTTACAATTTTATTTCTTTTCTCATTTCAGACTGATGCGGAATCTGCAAGTGATGCTGCCTCCCTGAAAGAAAAGTTGTACATAAGCCCTGAAAAGTTCCTGTGTTTCCTAAATGCAGTTGACTTGAATGTAGCAATGGAACAGCGGTGTCATTGGCTTGATCATTGTGGGAGCAATGATGTACTGTCCCTGTTGGAAGATATATTGGCATCTCATGGTGGCACAGACAGTGGCCTGAGTCCCAATGTCAATGATATGGATTGTTATTAAGAGAAGTGATCTTATGATGGAGCTTTCGATGATTTTAGCTTCCACCATCCACAAGTGCATATTTGTTTTAGGAAAACTTATAATGCTGTAGTTCGTGGCATTATGAAGCTACGTTCAGCCATAACTGTGGAATGAGCTTGCCTAGACGATACTGTTGTGTTGGCTTATTTTTGGTGTGACAAACTGGTAAAAATACCCTCTATGGTACAAGCAAGGAATCATTAAATACGCAATGCTTTTAGGGGCAAATTTTGACACTCCTATATCTCCTACCCCAAGTAATACACTGCTACTTTTTCTCATGATCCCAGAGTTTCATTCAGTCTTTTGTTTTATTTTCAGTGAGTTGCTAAAGAGCACAAGATTCTGTTCTCTCAGGTTTACCTTGATTTTGAAGATCAATGGAAATTTTTGGTTTGGTTATGACTGATTGTCCCATTCATGGTGAAGCATTTAGAGTCAACCGTATTTAGATATCCCTTGTCACTTGATGTAAAATATACGTGTGTAAATTCGGAGATGGGCTTGGTAAATCTGAGTAGTATTTATTTTTATGATTAGTGATGAATTTTAAAAGATGCTGAGACTTTTTAAAAGTAAATTTTATGACCCCGTTTAAGATGTGGAGATGGGTGTTTGTCAGTGGGATTCAGGGAACAAAGCACAGCTCAAATGAAGTATATAAGTCACTTCTTTTTATCCTATTATTTGCTTTGTATCTTTCTGCTGACAGATGCCTGGGTAGATGGATGTTCACCAACCCTTGTGTATTATCTTGTAAACACCATCCTGTTGAGGTGCAGAAAATTGGCAATGTAATCATGTTAGGCTGTTAATGAATTTTTATCTCATTCCTGAATATGATGGATAGTAAAGGGAGAAAATTGGTGGAATAAGATAAGGAAATGGGTGAAAAATTACTAGCATTAAGATTGATTGATGTCAATGTGCATTTTTGTGTATGGAAACTATACTCATCTCTCACTTATTGTTGTGAAAAATCAAGAGTCATAAGTTGTTACTTTGAAAAATGTGTAGTTGCTGTTCTTCATTTGTTCATATTGTTTTGTTGTCTCATTCTCTGTTATGCTTATAAAGTCCTTGGACTAAGGCATCATTAATGGACGGTTCACCGCTGGCTCTTTGGAGTATACCATTTTCCAAAAGTTAAATCGGGCAAAATATGGATGTTTATTTCCAGTTAAATAATAGTGTCATGTTGTTACCAAAATACATAAAGTGCTAATCAAAAGTGGTGGAATGTAATCAAGATAATGTGGGACCAAGTTTGGGTGAAAATAGGTTTTGATAGACCTGCTGTTCGCACCATTAGTATAAGTCATAGTTGTATAGTAGTAAGGGTATTTCAATCTCTATCAGTCAAGAGTCTCCAAGTTTGAATGTTATATGTACATCTTGTATGTGCATTGTATTTTTCACTTTTGAATTTAATGGAGATGCAAATATCAGCCTTTGCTCATCTTCGCATCCCCTTAAGTGCCTGCTGGTCGTTCTTTCTCCAGAAAATTAATTTGGAAAGAAATTTCATCAGCAAACCCACTAGATATGATTTATTACATTGATGGTTTTTTATGTTAGGTCATGGCAATTAAATAGATCTTTTTCACAAACTATGTTTGTGCTGTGAATGAAAAGTGCAATGAAAAATTAATTCACATCTACAGTAATGCTGAATTTCCTGAGTTGTGAAATGTACCTGAGTCAGAAATGACTTGTCATTCTTTGCATATAGGATATTTGATGTTTAGCACTGATGATTTAAATAAGGAGATATGCTTAAATGCCTATCAAATAAATTCAACTCTTTTTCTTTAGTTGTGCCTAGCCCAATTGGTAACTGCATAGCTCTGAAATTCACTGCATATATTTTTCTCATTTTTACAATAAAATTTGAAAAGGTGACTTCTTTGATATATATTTTTTTCTTGCTATTCATTTATCCTTCAAAGCCTGAATTTTTTTCATTAATAGATTTTGATACTTTTCATATATTTTGTTGACATTGCTTCCAGAATGCAGAAATGATATTTCATTTTGATTTAACCCACCTCCTTGTAGGTTTGGAGTGGAACCAATTGGTCGTGCTAGGCTTTCCCCATGCCATTTTCATGGCATACCCTTTTCATTGAAAACATTGTTTCTTGTGGCATCGAAGTCTGGAAAACAAGTTACTGCCTTTTATTGGATGGTATTATGTAAATTATATTTTATGAGAGTACCTTTCAAAATTTTAGCCTAAGTCATGGTATGCTTTTTGTATAGTAAAAGATGGGTTACTTGTCAAATTTCTGCTTCAGATACTTGATTGCGTCTGGATTATAAGTAATAATGTTTTTTTTTCAGAAAGTTAGAAGTATTGCACAAATATGTTACTTTCTAGGGTAACACGGGAGTTAAAAATTTAGGAATTCTCACACCATGTAATTGTATGAGAATATATTGGAAGCAACACTTGAAAAAATGTTGAAAAATTCTTTTAATATAAAAAATAAATAGAAAAAGTTCTCCACTCTGAACTGATTCTTTACTTTTTCTTATAATTTCCTCAAATTGAGCTGAATATTACATTAAAGGGAAGTACCTGTATTATGCTGGGATGCTCATCTCAAGTGCATCTAGTGTGGGCTTACAGGGCTCACCATATACTTCCATGGCACAATGCCTAGGTGATTTATTCCATCAAAATGGATCTAATCAAGAACTCTAACTAGTGAAAAGCATAGAATTAGTGCAATTCTACCAGTAGTAACAGCATTCATGCATTTAGTTGTTCAGTTCAACAACTTCAGAGAATCACCTATCCCTTCATTCCTCTCTCTTAAGTTTAGCACCTCCCAAAAATGGTGGAAGTCAGCTCCCACAAGGAGCTGAAAATGCTGTAGGTAGGTTTGAAAAACAGAATTCTACTCTTCAGAATTTCAGCTACTTCAGTTTACATAATATCTCCCTCTCCGTGAAATTCAAGCATCATTCATGAATACTTAGAATAACGTTGTCATAATATTCTTTTTTGGACTGATTTCAATGCAATAATGGCTGCTATTTTTGGACGCTACAGTTTCCTTCCATGCATTTGTTTTTTTCTGTAAATGGAGATACCACTTGTTTTTTTAAATTTATGTCTTAGAATTATCGGTTTAATTTGTTGTTGCTTCCTCTAAATACACGTTGGAAATAGCCATAATCACAGAATATCCTCCCAGCAAATAAGTAAGCCATAATTGGGGCTAAGTTTTACTTAACTTCACTGCCTTACTGTTCTGTGAAGGCACATCCTTTCTGTAATGATTCTACCCGACTGCCAGTCCTTTCATATTCTCTTTTGGGCACTTGTTGTTTGTTTCTCTTTATATAGAAGTCGTAAACTGTACGAGATCATCATAGGGACAATTCACATGATGTCCGAAGTACTTGGTATGAAAGTGATTGACAGTTCTGTCATTGTACTCGTCCACCAAAAAAGGACAGTTTTAATCGTTTGAATCCATGAACATTATTTGTAAATTTGGTAGAAATGATATATTATTGTTCTGTAGGTACCAAAAGGACCACAGAGTTTTACTTCTGCATAAGCCATACTTATTATAGCAGCAGGTTGATGCTTTAATGGAAAAGGTAATGTATCTCTAAGTACAAAAATAACAAAATTTCCTAAGAAAAAGTTACCAAATTAAATATACAAACTCCTTGCACCCATCTCTTCATTTTACAGACTTGTCTCTATTACCATTCAGAAACAATCTTCAGCAGCCATAGGCTAAATAAACTGCAATTCCTCATGGTCAACTGAAGCACCAGTGTATTTTGGTCTCAAGTAAATAATGGTGCTCAATCAACTATTGGAGATGAAAAATAAATTTTCCAAAATGATTACCAATATCTATTACCATGTGAAGCCATGAGGCTAATATAGCTTAACCAACAACACCATTAAGTTAGTTCACAGTGATGGTTGAGCCTTTGGCTACACTTGGTGTCCTAAAAGTTGCTGGGAAATTGCTTTAAGACCAAAAAGGGAACTGCTTCCCTGTCGAGTGCATGAACTTAACACTGGAATGCGTAGTATCTACTCATTCTTCTATCATACCAATCTTCAGGAAGCCTAAAATATGATGGTAAATGACTACAGTCAGAGAAGTGGAGTCACCTACGAAGTCCCCAGACTATTCACTAAAACTTGTTTCTAACAATCACACATGTAACAAAAACTAAGTGAGTTATCGGTCCCTTTGACTTTACTTCACAGCAGATGTTCAATACTCCACAATGAAAGAGTACAGATGATGTAAAATACCTGCAACAGTGAACTTTCATTTGGTCCCATGGCCAGTTTTAACCTCACTCTTAATGAAATTATCATGTCTGTTACTTGGCAACCTCTTTCTGCATCGTAAGTTGTACTCACACGTGGTGATCACTAAAGCATCAATCAGAGTGAATATGTACAGTACTGCTGCTGCTTGGCAAATCTTGCCCTTCAGGTATTTGGTGTAGAGGGAAAGTCTTCAATGAGCTCCTTAATGCTCTGAGAAACTTTTTAGTAATTTTAAATTACACTCTCAGACATAATGCTATTAACAATTTAGTCATTGCAAAGTAATTCCAGCATAATTTCAGTCTGATGAAAATTAATGTACAAAAATAGAAAAGAGTAACCAAAATCATAATGAACCTATGCTACAGAATTCTGTACTGTAAAATATGAAATTTGCCAGATATCTCTAACTACATTGTTAATTTAATCCAAAGTTCTGCAAAAAATGTCAATTGTTGGTAGGCGTCTCACATTGTGACACGCTGCATATGCAGCATTTTCCAGATGATGACTCATCCTGTATACTTCCTTGCCTACTTTCAACTGACTAGCTAATAGTTGAACATTTATCAGAGCCTTCATCTCCTCCAATAAAGCCACCAATGGACGCATACCACAATAATTTCTTCCACTCGAGAGAACGGGGTTGCAGAAATCCATGCCTCATTTGGGACTTATATTTATATGGACATAATTTTATATTCTTTGAGCACCAAGGTTTGGCGGGTTTCCTAATAACAAGGGGCATAATTTATCCGATCCAGCTATTGTGCAGCACAGAAGAACAATAACTTGCTCTTTGTTGCACTTTTTCCTCCGTGGCACAACTGCATATGAAACATTGACCCACATGTCAATGGATACTTGATCAACAGCCTGGAATTCATCACTTTTTTGCCTGCACGCTTTTCTCTTCCCCAATAGATCTAGCCATCCATTGGCTGCTGCAAATCCTTGAATGTGCAAATGACATTTATTTTCTCTACTTCTTTTAAGTGCCGAATGCTGAGATGGATGTTGTTGACTCTAGCGTGATAAAATCATTCCAAAAGCACGTCTTCTAAATCCTCATTCTTTGCTGTTTTCAGTTTGTCTTTTTACATTGCTCTCAACAGCAGCTTTTTCAATGGAATTTCTTTGAGCTAAAACAGTGGGGAGAGTAGAAGATAAGATTTTTTTTTTATTTCTTTGCTATTCCCTTTCAAAAATTTCAGTATTATTGAACACCAGACTCTTTATCTTCACTTTGATAGAGATTTTTCCTCAATTTTAACTCATAACTTCACTTGCAGCCTAGACTTGACTGTGAACCTATCACAACAGTTGTAAAAAATCACCTCACTGGCGATCGATTTTCTAGTCCTTACGTTGTACTGCATAAATTAATAAAGGAAGGAAGATGTGCAAGCTCAGAGATAACATAAGTCACAACCGATAAGTATTTTTGATACAAAGTAGTCAAAGAACAACACATCAAAATCTATCTTTAAGTGAAACTCATCACCACTTGTCTTTAAAGACCGTCTAACTCAATCACTAGAGTTTTGGTGGTTTACATCCCACCATCAGCACATTGTAGATTTAGACAATTTTGCTGGGAGTGCAACTTCAAATTGCTTGTTGTGAATATGGAGCTGCACTGACTCCAGAGCCAGCAATATCATGTTTGGCTGGAGGGATAGTAAATTGCTGTACCTTGATTACTTCGTATCAAAAATACTGATCGCTTGGAGTCATCAACAGAGTATGCCCTCTTCTCTCCCTCAGTAACTTTCCAAGCACAACTGATTTCATTATTTACATTGCGTTAGTTTCAACTCATGATGGCCTAATGCATCAAATTTTGGCAATACTTTCATTTCTTTCTTGCATTTTACATATATAACACATAAGGAGTATCATGAAGATTCTTCACTTGTTAGATTTCTTCTTTTAAATTTCTTGAAGCAAGCAGAGCTCGTTAACCTCAAAAATGAATTTCCAAAGCCATAGCTTTGCTTTATTATGCTTTGGGATAGTATGGTGGTCCATTACTAATGATCTACAGCATTTATGCAAACGAATAACAATAAGCCTGGGATCCTACAATGTGCATGGCAAGAAATACTGAAGTTTGAATATAATAAAATTCTGTCAATAACAAAATAAAAGAATGGTACCCTAAAATTTGTTTTAAGCAGGTTTTACTGTATTTCCATAATTGGCCTTCAGATACAGGAACAGACTCCTATGAAAATTTCCAAAAAATACAACTCCATCTTTATTATAGAGAAACCAAAGCAAATTAGCGATAACTATGACAAAAGTTATAACATAAGGAACACGCACTGAAAAATACATTTTCACATGTAAATATTTACAAGAATAAATACATATATTCTCACCATTTACTCACTAAAGAGAAAGACAAGAGTATTCATTGCCTTAAATCCCAAGCGACAGTACCCAATTCTAAAAATTGTAAATATTGCATCAAGACAGAAGCTTCAATTATATATATATATACAAAATATATTTGAATAGTATATATGTAAGTGACAACAAACCCAGACTTGCAAATTGCATGCCTTCATAATAACAGGTACTTCAAAGGTAGGTAGAAATTATTTGCTGCTAGTGCAAGTTAGATGCTTGCTTTAACGGCTGCATAAACATATAATGCCCAGCTAGGAATTTAAAAAACAATTACAAATCAGGAATCTCCCTTTCTTTTTACTTGCCCATGCTCTCTTCCATCTCCTACATCATACGCATCTTTGAAGACACTTTTTACATCAAAATTAAAGCTTGAGTCATGCCCTGGAGTACAACTATAGTATTTCTGAATAACATCACAGTCATGACTGAGTTTGAAATCAATAGGATCACTCTTCTTCCTGGCTTTTTTAAATCCTGAATGCTCAGCTTCAGCAACTGATTCCTCAAATGAAGGCATAGTGAATGACGGCATTTTGGGCAAGCTAACCCTTCTCTTTTTCTTCACTCCTAGTCCTCCACAGTTATCTTCATTTCTGAAATTGAATTTGAACAACACTATTCAACTTTTTCTTGGCACTGATTTACTATCAAAGGCTCAAAAATTAGCACTTCCAATTCAATAACATGGCACCAAATTTTTACAGGAGAATGTTAACTGTGTCTAAAAAAGGACCACTGGGCATAGGGAAAGGCCAACAAAAGATGAGAAACCAATCACAAAGGTCCGCCTCGAGGAAGAGAGGGAAAACATTGAGAATACTAGTCAGGCACAACATTGGAACTGCTAACAAGGCACCTACAAAACTGAGGAGCCAGGTCATTATTGTGAATGACACCCAGGACTTAAAAATCCAGATGTATATCACATCCCTAGCAAATGTGGGGAGGTGTAAGCCAGAGAGAGCCAGCCCAGATATTTGAAATCCAGTCATGGAGCATAGGAGATGAATTAGACTTGAATATCCCAAAAAGTCAGCTAAAGCTGAACACAGCCATAGATGGGACCATCTGGTATGACAGGCAAGAGAAATCTGGGTGGAAAGAAGAAATTTTAATTATGACATGGGATATTCACTTAACAAAGCATGGAAACCAGTGCTCCACAATATTAATGCAGAGAGGAAGAACATTCATGGCATCTGAACAGAACTAGAAAGTATATAACTATGGCAGAAATAGACTTAAAGCATCCCTGATGATAAGAGTCAGTCATTGAAAAGTTGGCAGCCCAAGTTCACCAGGTGGAAAACCCACGAAGACTTCACCCTAATTATACACCACAAAAAACAATCTTTCACTCACAGAAATCACTGGTTCTATGCACATGGAGTAGTAAAAATTCATACAAAACAAAAATTATAATGATTGGTGAGTGACAGGCAATTGATAACAGAGGTAATTAAGCGTAGGTTAGTAAGATTACTCCAGGAGTGGGAGAAAGATCTGAAGAAATTCCACGTTGACAATCACTCTCAACAAAGAGACAAAGCAATTCTAACAGAGAAGAAAGAAGATCTGATAAGAATTCTGAATGATAAGGAAAAACTATGGAGAAATAAAAATCAAAGGTTGATAACAAGAATATGATTATTGAATGAATTAAGAACACTCCTTAGGGTCACAAGTCACCTTCAGATTTGAATACCCAAAACTTGCTCAAATGAAAACTTGTTACCTGGGAAGCATGACCACAAGTGAGGGAAGAAGCAAGAAATATTTTAGGAGAATAGCTGAAGCAAATAAAGCATTTTATCAACAAAAGAGTCAACAAACATCCACAAGATTAAGAGTTTCAGAATCACTACATTAAAACATTTTTTAAATGCTTTTACATGAAAGTGAAACTTGGGACAATAACAACCGAGGAGTGGAGAGGATAGGAATTTTAAAAATTGGAGTTTTAGAAAAACAATGAAGATAAAGAATATAAAATGATGGGAATGGCCTATACAGAGGTCATACAAAGAGATTGAAAAAAAGGACTCACAATGAAACTCTAGAAAGAAAAAGAGACTATCATAATAGGTGGTTGATGCTAATGTTTCAGGGAAATACATTGATTGGTGGGTCTAAAATAACTTCAGCCTTCCACTCATTTAAACATATAAAAGTTTTTCTTCCACTACACTACAACAGTGCTACACTGTTGCATTATCAGGTATTATGTAAAAACAATCACTCCTCTGAGCTCATATACATCAGGAGGTGGTGGCATAGTATGAGGGGGAGGATGCAGACTTGGAGAGCGAGATAGGAGGAGGTAGAGAGGCTTTGATAGAGGCAGTGAGAGGGAGATTAGGTGAGGGTGCATGTCACAGTTGGTGATGGAAGAGGGGGACATGGTTGATTAGAATCTGAGGGTTGCGTAGGCTATTCCTTTTTTGAAAAAGTTGCAGGTCTGGGAGGGGGGAGTGGATTGGAAATAAGTGGTTGTTCATGACAATTTCTTTTTCTGAACGCAGGTGAGAAACTCTAATTGTTTCAATACATCTTAACATTATTCTGTCTTCTCATGGTGAAACTAAAATAACTGAAGGTCTTAATAAATTAGAGACTAAAATATTTTTCAAAATTTTTTAACATTTCTGTATGCATAAGTTTTTGGACCTACTGAGAGGCTAAATCATTTGACAATCCAACACAACAGCTTCTAGAACAACAATAATGGAAGTAGAAATGATTGGGAAGAATTACCACCAAAGACCAAGGATAGAATAAATCAAGCAAATTATGATGGGAGTAAAGAGGCACGATCAATGAAGGAATTGAATGGTGAGCAGATGGGAGTTGAGAGTAGCAGCAAACCAATCTTTGAATTGATGACAACAGTCAATGAGCAAAAAGTATCAAGGGGTATAGGAGCATGAACGATAAATTTTTTGTTTTCCAGATGTGCAGAGAACAATTTCCAAGCATAATTCCCTCTTCCTCCACATGCCCAACAATGGGAGCCACTATAAATTTGTAGTCAATAGATAATAAAATGAAAGTTCATGATAGGAGATAATTCATTACATGCTAAATGATTTACATTATAAGAGTAAAAAGCAAAAGACTGAGACACTGCAGGCATTTACAATAAACATTAAAAAGAAAGAAGCATACATGCCCATATGACGAGCTACAATTCTTACCTTGAAGCAGGTTCCACGTAGTTCTGACGAGGGAAGATTCCTGTCATAGGAAATAGTAAGTCCTCATATGATAGGCGAGGAGCATTTGGTAGGACCCTGAATGTGGCAAAAGATATATTAAGGAGAAATCTTCATCAAAAAAAGTCCTTCAAATTTTTTGTCCAAATCATTCTAAAAATAATGACAAGAGGAGGAGGCTCTTCCAATTGGATTACTTAATTTAACACTAGAAGGACGGCAGGGGTCATTTGACACATTTTCAGAATTCAAATTAATTTTTCTCTATGTAAAATATTTTTTTAAACTTCTTTACTTTCTCTATTTCTACTTGAAATTAGATAAACTGGCAAAAATTTAACTCTTATCCTTTTTTGTTGTATTTTACAAGAGGTTATACCTAGAAGGATGGCTGGGGGTCATTTGACCCACAACTTGTTTTCACGCTGCATCTTCATATTCCTCTTACCCTTAGGCTCTTCATTCATTATGAAGATCATTATATTCTGTGGCGTTGTAGTGAAGTAGGTATAGCGCTTGGTTTTTAACCAGAGGATACCCGGTTTTATGCCGGGTGATGTCTCTAGACACCCATATAGGATGTTTAACCTCAGTGATCATTTTTGTACCCGATCTTTCAGAGTATCACAAGTGGCAAAGGGAAAGTAAGTGGAACCCCGTATTACTCTATGTGAATTTCACTCGCTAATGGTTTTTTTATGGGTATTTTTCTTCTTTTGCTAATCTTATTTTTTTCATTCTCACCTCGAAAATCATGTGTACTCCCATTGATGTGCGTGTCTTCATCCAGCCATGCCTCATATAGCCATGGTTTAGTGGCCATTGAGAAACTGTGCGAAATATCATTATCTATCAACTCCACATCCATTCTTTGTGATGTTTTTGTCTCTACCCAGATTGCATTGCCACCCGACTTCTTCTTCCAGGGTGACACTCTGTTAGACAACATTGTAAAATATACTGTGGAGCATTGAAAACTTCAAAACCCTGATTGGTGCTTGTCGAGAGAAGAACTTCTTATATTTATCGCGTTGATATATGCAAGAGGCATCTTGAGACAGCAGCATATGTCTATAAAAAGCTGCTGGGATAAAACCTGGGGCTCAAAAATATTCTTGAGTGCAATGCCAAGGGATCGATTCTTGAATATAATGAAACATACATGCTTCGATTCAAAGGCGACTCATAGTCAAGCACTAAGGGCAAATAAGTTTAGTTTGACTTCTGATCCTTGGAACAATTTTGTCGCCAATTCCTGAGCCTGCTACAATCCAAGTGAAAGCGAAACAGCCGATGAACAGCTCTATCCAATGAAATGCAGGAGTCCTTTCATACAGAATATGCCGAAGAAAGCTGACGAATTCGGAATCAAGAACTGGGATTTAACTGCCGTGAAATCTAAATACTGTCTGAATGCATTTATGTATTGTGGGAAAGATGAAGAGAGGCCATCAGATCAAGCATTGGTGAATATGCTGTAATGAGATTGACTGAGCCTTATAAGAATTCAGGCATAAACGTTACCTGTAACAATTATTTTTCATCAATTCAACTGGCAGAAAACTTGAAAAGAAGGAGACTTTTTCTCGTCGGAACCTTAAGAAATTACAGGCAAGACTTACCTCCTTCTGTCCGCATGAATAATGAAAATTACACAACTAGAGTATACAAAAACACTCAAGGCCATACTCTCACAAATTACCAAGCAAAAAGAAGAATAATGTTCTTTTACTAAGTACCATGCACTCAGATGTGATGATTTCCGACACTAATAAAAGAAAGCCAGACACCATCCTTTTTTACATTAAATACAAACTGGGAGTAGATGTTATGGACAGTATGTGCTGGAAATATTCAACCCGATCAACTACAAGGAGGTGGCCTGTTTATGTATTTTTCAAGATACTTGATCTGGCCTCGATAAATAGCTGGGTTCTCTATAGGGAAACTACGAATAGTAAACTGAGTCGCAAGAAATTTATTCAAAAATTTGTTGAAGAAGTGTTGGAAATCCCATTTCCGACGGAACCCTCACCTTCATTCTGGATTCAAACAGACAAAAATTCATCAAACACTATAGCCACAACCCATAGAGCACAAAAGAGGAAAAGGTGCCAAATATCTCCAAATTGTCTAAACAAATCATCAAGTGTATGTTTTTAGTGTAAAAAAATATTTTGTGGAAAGTGAGCCGAAAAAATAACCATCGGTCTGAAATGTTCAACATAGCAATATTTTCAACATTTTTTACTTGCAAAGTATGAAAAAACCATTACGCTCATTGTGAAATTTTGAAGAATATCTTTTGTCTCAAGTAATAATAATGCAATTTCGTGATTAGAGTGACTACAAATTTGAATCTTTGCCATTGAATGTAATTTAATTCATTGTTTTTAGTATTGATAATTATGTATTTTTAACAATTGGAATCCATAATTAATGCTTATATGTATTTTTAAAGAATTAATATGAATAACACTACAACAAAACAGTGAGTGGGAAGATAAAATGGCTTTTAAAATGATTATACGAAGTTGGAGTCAAATGACCCCTAGCCATCCTTATAGGTAGCGCGAAACTCCTGTCCTCCTAGTATTAACTAAAATTTTCATGTACATTTGACATGAATACCTTCACCCTTACTCTTTGCTGTTGTAATGGATTAGATGGTCAGGATGGTGGCAGAAAGAATTGGAGAAGAAAGGAAAAGGGTGATGCCCTAAGTGAGGTACAATTGGATGTGCGGGCAGAGAAGGCTGGAATGTAAGCAATGAAGTTTAATGGATAGGGGAGGGAGTTCATAATTACAACAAGAAACAAAGGGAGATAAGCCACAGGACTCATAATTGCAGGCAAACCATTAGACAAGGTAGAAAAATCCAGGTACTTAGAAAGTGTAGTGGAATAAAATGGAAGAAATTGGAGGGAAATAATGAAAGGGGGAGGCAAGCATAAGAATTTCTGAGAATTGTCAGGAGCTAGGTATGAAGCAAAGATGTGCCACAAAAGAGCAAAGAGATCATCTGCAGGACAAACTAAGTCCCCATCTGGCAAATGCTTCAGAAACAGACTATGAAGAGAAAGGATGTGAGAAGATTACAGCCATGTTATGAAATTTCTCAGAAGCAGAGCAGGAAAAATCAGAATGGACAAGATACGAAATGAAAGAATCATGGAAATAGCACAGGTAGAACAGCTACGGGAAAGGATACAAGCATCTAGGCTGAAATGGTTTGGGCATGTACAAAGAATAGGGACTGACATAATGCCTGGAAAGATACATGACATGGAAATTAGAGGAAACAGCCCCAAAGAAGACAACAGGATGGATGGGTTAAGGAAGTGGAAGAGAGCTTAGAGAAACAGGAGGAAGAAAGGAGTACTGAGCGAAGAGAAATGGAGGGAGGACAGAATTAAGTAGAGGCGCTAGGTACTATGCACACCCGGCCAGTGCCTGGAAGTAGTAGTAGATGATGATGATGCATATGTACAAGGGGACTCTTCATTTTTCAATGACATATCTACGCTAAAATATTCGACTACTTACCTGGACATGGAGAGGAAACTAATAAGTTTTTGGGATCATAGATGAATTAACCTTCAGGTGTTTCAACCCACATTGCACCTGGGCCTTCATAAAATCACAATTTTGGCATATTTCAGTTTAAAGGTGACTGATTTAAAGATGGAATACGAAATTTATGTACATCTCCCATTAGCCATCCCTTGAAAATATTTTTTCCTAAAATCCATCACAATTAAAAACCATAAATGCATATTTGTCCATCAGCATGAGAGGAAATCAGCACTACTTAAATGTTTCACTGACTACAGTAGGGTTTGATGGATTGTTCCTATTCTCCTTTCCCATCTGAATATGCCTCCTTACTAAAAACATGTCTCTCTTAGCCTAATTGCTTCCTGCTTCCCTAATATTTACTTTTTCTACGTCAATAATGGTGTTTCACATTCCCTCAGCTCTAATTACCTGTACCGACAGTGGTATAAGGACATTTTTGGAAGTATTTGTACTATTTATTTATTTTGTTATTTATCTTCACTATCCCGAATACAGCACAATATGCCAATTTATGCCAGGTGGATACCAGTAACAATGGACGAGACACAAACACCCATGTCCTGGGCAGATAATATTCTACCCAGGCGGGACTCGATCCCGCGACCCTCAGGGTAGCAGGCAAGGACTTTACCCCACCGCCACCGGGGCCGACAATTATGTGACCATATTGAGAAAAGCATTTGACAAAACTAGTTGGGATCACCCAAAACTATTAAATTGTATGGCATGATTTAGTCATTCAAGGCCACCAAGTCCAACAATTCCTAGTCCAATATAGCTGCCAGTGGAAAGTCACATATTTCACTTGTTCTGGTGATTTTTCGCGTTTCAATCATCAGTTCTCTTTTTTTGTGTTTCCCTCCATCTGTGTGGTTACTGTTTTGTCCTGTGAAAACACCCTGTTAGAAGTGTGTCCTCTTCTTCTTAATAACCTCAGAGATAGAAGATATATGTAGTTTCTTTGCCTACGTCTGGTATGGTCTATTTGGTCTATTGCTCATCAGCCTTCATCTAACCAACTCATGATCACCCCAGCTTCCCCTCAGTCCTCCTCTGCCACTACAATGCCATACCCTCGGTGTGGAATCATCATCATCCTCCCTCTGTCATCTCTGGTTATCTCTATAAGTTTGTGACAGTAAACTTTCCTGAGCTCTCATTGTGTTTACCATTGAGACTGACCATCCAGAGGATATTGGACTCATTCAAAGAATTGCATCTTACTATTGAAACGGTGCTCCCCTAGAAGTGCCAAAAATATCTTGAGGCTGAGCATAAAATAATGTGGTGAGAGATTACATCACCAAAATCCATAAACTCCAAGAGATATAAAGTCTTAGCTGGCTGTTTTTAACGTCCCCCATCCAGTTTCCACTTGTTTACGTTCTACGACAATTTTATCATTTATTGTATTTGAATGTACATATTACCCTTCATCTGAAGTCATTGGCTTTTGTCCGTGATAAATAAATAAGACTGACAATATGCCTCAAGATGTTATGCATGCATCTACCATCATAATTGACAGAGACCTAGGAGACTTAACACTAAGGTGCAAGGGTAGTGATCAAAATTAACCTTATCATCTTAATAATAAAACTTATCATCAAAATGGAAGTTAACAGTATTATTTCCAGGGTGAAGGAGGAGTGCAGGTTTGAATTAGACAATCAGCTGCACATGTGAAATAAATCAGTTATAGAGATCCAACTTCATCATAAGGTAAAAAAATACCACGTTTTGGGATACATAGAATTTGAACCGCTAATACCATTTAGCTGCCTCCACACACAAATTGAGAGAAGTTAGCTACCTGCTCAAATACTTTTAAGCAAATGTAACACTGAATGATGAACTCAAACTTAGTGATACTACTACTCAAATGCAATTGCCCTCAGTAATGACTAGAAATGCTTTCAAAGAATAAGAGTGACCAAAATATTTAAAAAATAATCCTAGAAGACTGTCAAATTGGGGGATATGTCGAGAGCTTACTGTCTTCTGAATGCAGTACCAACCCAGCAAAATTCTTATTAAGAAAAAAATAAATATAGAAAAATAATTTTGAGTTTAATCCTTGGCATGATGATATTCCAGATTAATTATTTAAATTTAACATTCATTGATAGCTAAGGTAGACCTTTATCCTTGATGGACAAGGTTGAATGATCATTTAGCTCAAACTGTCCACCACATGTAGACAGGGCCTCTATCACTTGAACGAACAGTAGGATCACCCTGCCATATTTATCTAGGCAAAATTTTGGTGAATGATCGGGAACATGCATTTCCATCTCAGCAGGCAATAGTTCACAGCCCACATTAATCCCAGACATGTGACACATGCAGCACTCTGCTGACTTCATGTACACATAATTCTATGACATTGAATATTTTAATTTATACTTTTAAAGAGCTATATTCATAAATGAGCATCACAAAATATGCCAAGATGTATAATGACTCCTAGGTTAAGGCTTTAATTATTGCAAAATGTCATTCTGCTCATTATATCAAAGAAGTTCTAAACATAAGCAATACATCTAACTGTCGATGTAGGCATAGCCAGGAAAACGCTGAAGTTTGTGAGCTAGTATAAGTAAAAGAATAACATAATTTTTACCTACCCTTGGCAGTGGAGCTAAAATCATGGTATATACTGTTAATACTGAAGAGAACTTTTAAATCTGTACATAATCCAATATAGATATCTCACCTGCGAAGAATAATTACTGCCCTCTTTGCCACAGTATCCTGGGGACGAACACAATGAGTTATTTCATCTGCTGCAAAATCTCTGCAATGACAAAAAGGAAATTAACCACAACTAATTATCAATAATTTGCATTAAAGGAGTAATATAACGGCCCTCACCTGAGTATAGTAACACATCCTCTAGTTAAAGGTAGACGGAACATTGGTTTAGAAACCCTAATGGGTTTGAAGTTAAACTTGCAACCAAAGCTCAAGATACTATCACTCATAAATGAAACAGAAACAATTGGCCTGAAATAAAAATTATTTTGCGATACAAACAGGATCTTAACCATTAGGTCATCGTCATATTTACACAGTGCCACCATGGGAGAGCTGAATACTTTCTGTTACTCTTTCACCAGAGTCTTAGACGAAAGAAAACGCAGCAGAAATATAGGTATATAGAACAAGATCCGGTCCTTTCAATAAATATATCAAAAACCATTAGTAGCCAACTTCGACTGAATGACGGGTACATCCTAATAATACCTGTCAAAGATGTGAACTGGATCGATATGGGACACAATGCAACCTCCAGGTTGATATACGTTGATTGCAGCCGAGTTGACAAAACCGGGAGGAATCAATCTCGCGTCAACGATGGGCTGAATGACCAATGAATAAATCCAAAATGGAATAGAATCCACCTCTCCACAAGGGTACAGACGCTCCATTCCGGGACCTCTTTTCGAAAGCTGAGAACCATAGGTATATCCTTCGCCGAAAAAATACCTATAATACAATTAATTTTACAATACATAAGGTTTGTTCAACGCACCATACAAATTACTTAACTTACTTGGTTCTTAGTGGAGCTCTGTCAACAGAGCACGGTTTGTACGCTCCTTCATCTGCCATCAAAATAACTTCGTCAATTTTACTCTCAATTAAGGAGCATTGCTCACTGTTAAAAATGACAGTCTGCTCTATACCTGCACGAATTCGTTTAACTACTAGTGATTTGTCTTCTACGTATTTCCGACTATAAGGGAGGGTGGATCTGCAAAAATGAAACCTTGGCATAAACAGGACTGAAAAATTCGATAACGACAACGGAAAACCATATTTGAAGCACACTTGGATCTTCTTTTCAAAATGATTGAACCCGGTTTGGAAGAACTTCGCAGAAGTTCATCCCAGCAAGTACCCCCAGATGCCATCCTCCCCGTAATTGAGAAGAAAATACGTAGCTTTACAGAAAAATTGACCCAAAGGCAAAGCGGGACTTATTCAAATCGATGCTCGGCTGGCACTTCTAAACAATTGAAAGTAGACGAGCGTCTTCTTCAATGACAAATTATTTGAATGCCTTGTGTGCGCGTTCAAAATGAATTTCTTCTCAACTATCCTTTTACCTTATCTTATGGAAATGCTGCGTTTCACATTTTCATTCTGAGTATTCAAATAAGAAAATAAATGCTGGTATCTCTGCGCGAACTAGTATTCTATGGGGAAAAATGTTTTGGGCCATCTTAACACAAGTTTGGCATTCGCCTGTATATGTTGTTCTGGCATTACCGCAATAAGTGGCTTTCGGAGGAAAAGAATACTAAATTATATTTCAAAGGGATTATTTAGCCAAGAGTACAACAAAATCTGGGGTGGTCAGCCACCCTAAAAAAATACCAATTATGTACTTATGCAAGTCAAAAAAAATGCAGCAAAACGGTAAATATCCTCTTTTTTTTAGTTTCCTGATAGAAATTATTTTTTGACTGTAGCATAATCATCCTCAATCGGATATGGCCACGATCAACGCAAGTGTTCCCGCCGTGACACTTTTTTACTCTGTTATCTATGACGCAAAGTAGTATAAGAGAGTAGGGTTACAACGCGATCATTCCTCGCTTTAAAGCCAACAGTTACCACTAAGGTTTCAGGTAACAATTAAGTAGTCTAAACTCCGGCGGGCGGAAAAAAAGACTTATACTGAGTAAGTTTAATAACTAGTCTAGTATTTGCTGTGGTTTGCACCTATAACTTCAATTCTCAAGAGGAAGCCACGTACGTTGACTCACTGACGTCAATGCCGTGTGTATGTCGTCCACGAGGTCAAATCCTACGCTAATTCATCTTGGTATTTCCCTAAAATGTCCTAGTTCTTTCATGATTAATAAATTGGTTATCAGGACGCGGGGGAATCGCCCAGTACTTAAACGGCACATAAGGTCAAGAAGTTTGCAAGATGAGCTTGAGACAGATTTTTACAATTGAAAAGGGGTTGTGATTAAACGCTTAACTTATAATGTCTATCTCTGTTTAACTCCATGATCTAACATATACTAACACAAAGTGCCTCTTTTATCGATATATTTTCCTAAATCTGAATAAATTAATGCAGCAAAAAATGAGATTTGGAGCTTGACTTGCCACGGAATGAACTGGAAATTACCCTAATATTGGGGTATATCATTGAATAATCATGAAGTACAAATACTGAGATAGAAAATAAGTTGAGGGTTAAAGAACAGCAGACAGAGTTTGGGACTTGGTTTAATCCATTCAAAAACATCAGGGCTAATATATATATTTACAAATAGTATACCAATTTTATCTATGAAAATCAACTTTTGCTTCATTGGAAACTATTCAGTCGTGAGTGTAAACCAAGGAATTTCAGCATTCATCCACAGATTTTACCTTTGCTGCCTCAGGATCCAGGCTCATTGAATTCAAGAAAGAAGTTAAAATTCAGCAATGAAAAGAGACCATGTTTCCACAGAGACTTCTTTAGGCAGTATTCTAATGGAGTCGGAGTAATAGTGACTCTTTCATTTGCAGCATGGTACACCATCAACACTTCAGGAAAACTATTCCGAAAGTGTTCCTTCACATGCAGGAATCTAAAGACTGTGTTGACCCCAAAGGGTAGGTGAAACTTGTCGGAGTAGAAGTGGAAAAATGTTTTGGTGACATCATCCAAATCAGGAAAATCAACAACTGATTCACTGAAACTTTTTGAAAAGTGAGTCGAAACAATACATCTAAAAAATTATTTCCATTCATTACTAGACTCATACGGTGGTCAAACAAATACACCTATGCACGAAGAAATGCCCACATGACTATTAGATTTGACATTATGTTTTAACCCTTTGAGTGCAGCATGACGTTATATCACGTCATGGTTGTCCTTATGCTAGTGCTCATGACATGATATGTCAAGGGTACCATGAGTGTTCCAGCTTTCCCTAGGGAATTTTCACTAGGCCCCCAAGAGAAAGCTGGAACACTCATGGTACCCATAACATATCATCACGTCATCAGTACCAGTGTAAAGACAACCATGACATGAGTCGAAACAAAGGATTAACTTGTAAACTATAAATATTTCCTCCATAATGCATAACACTTGTCAGCCCAGTGAAGTATCCTTTTTTTGCCTTTTAAGCAATTTATTTCCAGGCTGAAAACCTTCTCTTATCTCAACAATAATAATTGTGAGATGAGCTACAGCAAGGACAAGAATAGGATTCATCTCCTGACACATTATCACTTAACAGCACCTCATTTCAAGAACATGTCACTTATTCTTGATATATTGCCAAATTGCTGGCAACGATGTTTCTTCCACAATGTTCGCCAGTTGTGCTTTCCTAAGGAGTGCCTAGGACTACATGTGCATGTGGCAGGAAATGTTTTGTTCAATACCCTAGATGTCACATATATCATTTTTTCGCTGTTTTATGGCATTTATCACTCCAACAGCAATACCCCACTTCCATCAAGAGATAGAAATAATTAAATAAATGTAGATTTTTCTTGATTAAATCGGTATACTTTATTGTAAATATAGCACTGGCATTTATGGATGGAATTAATGAAGTCCAAGACACTCCATTTGCTATTTTCTTATTTACTTTTTCTCCCACAATATTTGTACTTCACTAATATTCAATAATAATAGGGGATTTAACTAATCGTACCTTGGTAAATCAAAATCTGAATCTCACATTTTGCTATGTTAATCTCTTCACAATTACAAAAATATAGATAAAAAAAGCAGCTGGTGTTGGTGTAGTTTAGATACTGGAGTTTAAACAGTGGTTGACATTGTAAATGACAAGGATTATCACAATCTCTTTTCAAGCAAGGCAATCTACCTTTGAGGGTTCCAAATCAAAGAATAGTTCTTTAGATAAAATTTTTGACATAAGTGTGCAGAAGTCCTAAGATGATGATATACAACTCAGAAGAGAATTATCTCGCTGTCCCATCCATATGAAGTAAGAGAAAAGGTCATCCAGAGGATGAAGCCAGTACCCTTGCATTGTAAGCCCACCCTGTAACTTCTAGATCAATTACATCATTTAAGTGTTAGGTATTTACCCTGCATCCTAATAGTCACGGAAGATGTTGCTGTATACACATAAATTTATCAAAAAAATAGAGCATGTTAGGGAAGGACCAAAATGAATTAGCATTACATTTGACCTAGTATGTGACTTAAAAAATGTAGCAACCAAATTGGTGAGTCAACATACCTAGTCTCCCCATCTGTATAAGATATCAATGTAATCCATCTGCTCAGTTAAACATTATTACTGCTATATCAACAATTGTACCACAAATCAGCAATTAATTACCACTCTCTTCCTCAGATTATTAACTTCTCATTTGGCTCGAGTATATATTAAATAGTCTTATATGGGAATCATAGATGCACTTGTTGGATTAAAACATTGACCAATATCTCCAACAGTTATAAAAGAAAAGAGAAATTGAAAGCAAAAATTAAAAAAATACTCTTTGCTTTCAGAATACATTAAGTTGAATTACAAGCTTTTCCTCTGCATAGATGTAAACTTTAATTCTCCCTATCCATTAGCAACATGCATAACATTAACAATTCTAATATTAACTTATTAGCAGCCTCAAGTGAAACTTCAGTCACCAATAAGTTGTTTGAGAGAATCTTGCATATTTACGAATTAATCTCCTTCCACCTTTAAACAACAGGCCATTCTTCTATGGTGCATTTCTAAGTGCAAGTCATATTAACCTCTTCAGACATGAATCTTAACACTTTCAATGCTGTTGAAATTTTTACTTTATCTTACATGGCGGATGGGTCCCTGGAACTAAAAAATACTAAATAAAAGGAATAGCCAAAATAAAAACACATCGAATCCAAAATGGACACTTCGCACTGATGCAAGGTCCTTGCTGGTCTACTCCAAACTGTGGGAGGGTGAAAAAGTAACAGTACGCATGCAGGGAGCTCCCCAGCGGCAAAGGAACAAACGAGTGATTCATAACATACATGTATGTCACCCGCTCCGCTGAATGGCTCTCACGACATATATATATATGCCATCCGCACTAATGTGTTAAGATTGATGGCAAATATGAGGGGTTCAGTTTCTGAGCCTTTTAAATGGATCACCTAAATTACATGTCCTGAAGAAAATCTTTCAGTCAATAATGATCCATTGCAGCTCATGATCTCCAGTAAATCCTAATGTACAACTCTTATAATAACTTGCATTAGCCACTCCAATTTGTCAAATTTCAGCCATGCATAACACTTTGTGCTCAGAATATGAGCAATGCCAGGTCACTATGTATAGGAGTTCCAGTGAGCAATACAACATGCAATGTTTTCTGTCACAGTACGCCTGGAAACCTACAGTAAACCTTTGCCCAGGTTAATAGCTGGTCCATATGCAGGGATAATCCAATAAGCATTTCCTAATATAAAAACAAAGTAGAATTGGAATAAATAAAGCATACTCTTTTGCTACTTACTGGTATTCCATTAAATACTTAACACAATTGGAATATGCACCATTTTCATAATAAAACATACTTTGAGTAATAACGTATATTGTGTCAGAAATTGACCATAATCCAACAAATAGCAATTTTCCTCTTAAATAACTCTATTATGGCTACGGTTTCATCCATTGCATATTCTCCAGGTAAATGAAAAGGGGGCCACACCAGAGGATATTTTCACCCGAGGCAAGGGTCAGAAACTGACCATAATGAATGATCCAACAAATAGCAATTTTCCTCTCAAATAACTCAATTATGGCTACGGTTTCATCCATAGCATATTCTCCAGGTACATGAAAAAGAGAGCCACACCAGAGGATATTTTCACCTGAGGCAACGAGGGAGAGTGAGAAGGGGTGATGTAATAATAACACTGGTGTCATCAGTACAGCAAAATTTATGACTATGTAGCCCTCTCTCACATTTTAAGCTTAAATGTTACATTTACACCCATGCCCTGACCTACCCAGGAGGGACTTGAGCCCATTACCTTAGGGTTAGCAAGCAAGAACACCACCACCATATGAAAGCAAGAAGAAAGAGAATTGAGGTAGTGGTAAGACGTTAGGAAGGATAAGTTTAAGAGGGTCCAAGTAATAATATTTAAAACAAAATGGCTTCATTGAAGGAAACGCTTAAAGGAAGTAATCCTTCGCGAAAGAAATAAATAACTTTGTAAACTCTACTTGTCGGATGAGAGTCTGGATGGCAGGGAAGGGGAAGGGCTGGGAGGTGGGAAAGGTAACTCTCATCCCACCCTACCCTCTCCCAATTCGTTCCCCTCCCCAACCACGAATTTGTATTTGTACCATTAATGAGGATTTTTTTTCACCTGAAGATAATTCTCACATGAGGAGGTAATAAAGTTATTTTATTCTTACGGCATCATCAATCCTAATTATGTCATGTTATGTGCAACCTGCAATACAATTAACTCATTTTTCTTTTGATTATCTTATACTACATATGCATTGAAAGAAGATGATCAATTTACTTTATGTCATGCAGACTAAAACATAGACAAAGCAAAGATAATAGAAAAAAAGAGTTGCTTACATTTTCTATGTCATTAGTTCCAAGTTTATCATTCATTAAGCAAGATTAGCAATGCACTTGACACATAAAAATGAAAAAAACTGACACAACAGCAATCTGTAAAACAAATCAACCTTTGACTATAAACAAAAAAAGAATCTTGGATCTTCAGTATTCTCATAATTACATATTAAAATGAAATGTCTGATTCATTCAGTGGTGATGTTACATATAGAGTGACTACGGATGCAAGGACTGGTAATTCTTACTTTGAGGAAGGAACTATTCTGAAAGGAAGGTTAAGCCATCTCCTACTCCTTGATACATAAATGAATACATTATACAGAGCGCTTGAGGTTTATATGTATATGCCAAGTGTGTACTGGAAATACCACCCATTAACAGCAAATAAGAGAGACAAAGATAACACAACAGATGCATTAACAGCTAACAATCAAAGTGACTAACACCTTTAAGTAATCCATCCATAGTAAACAGATCTACATAAGTATTACCCAACACACTACAGCTGGGTATACTTATGTAGATCCATTTACTAATGCTACACACTATGCCACAAGGTAAAGGCTGTCAACCATTATGGGAAAGAATAGTTTAAGGACTTAGAAGAGGGGAAAGGGCGAAGAGTGAGAAGTGCATTACTCCATGCTGTTGTCACTATTGGTGTACTTGAGAGAACTTTTAATACCAATCTACTTAGCACAGTTAATCTCTCAAAATTCATCACTCATGTCAACACACACAACATGGAATGAGAATGATATCCTCTACCAACTTGAAACTTTAAGAGATGAGCTTTTTAAGTCATCTTACCCGAGCCAGTAGACTCCAGCAGCTACCTACCTGATCCTTGACCAGCAGTACTTCACTCTTGCTTGCCAGTAGCAGTTTTCAACAATTCATGAGGCTTTTCTCAAAACCTATTTAGTTTGGCATGTAAAATCTTTTGGTGCAAGGTCCCAAATACTGGCCATATTTCCAAGATGTGGCCAAACTCAAGCAAAGATACATCACTCAGTCACTTTTTCACCCAACTGTGTTCTAAAGTGTGCGCAGACAAACTGTTAGTACCACAGCAGAATCATCTTCAAAATGAATATGCTAAAAACACCTTTGAAATATGGTGTAAAAGTGATGTGTTTAATAGATAGTCTAACCAATCACCTGCATGGTGCATAAATTTATAATGACAGAGATTCAGACTGGACCAGTCTAACTGCAAAATAGTGAAACCTGCAAAAACCTTTTAAGGTGGCAGTGAAGCTTTATTATTCAATTTTCCAAACAAAAAAAATCCACTTTTTCATCCAGAAATTACTGGAGAAACTGCAAAAAGGAAAACAAACTATAGTTGGTGCATTGAAGAAAAAATAGATACTCCACCCCACTTTTTCTCCAAAGGAGAAAAATAGTTGGTCCCATCAAGAATTGATTTACAGGAAAATAATTGAGAACTCCTAAATACCCAAGAAGGGTCGAGCCATATTTCTACTACATACATACCGTATTGGCCTGAATATTAGACGGTTACATTATCCTCTTGGAAGAGGTCAAAAATTGCTGTCTTATTTTCATGCCCTATGAAAAAAAATAATTTGGGATGCAACCCGCACAACATTGGTGTGCTGTGTAACTACTGGTTCCCCGCGATGACAATTTGAAACTAGATTACAGCGCTACAATGAACGAAAACATCACATTTAAGCTTGCTAGGCATATCACGACGACTGATGTTTGACAACGTCGATTTTTACGAGTAAAAAATCTACATGCTGCTTTCATCCTATACGAGCATAAAATTTTTTCCCTAAAATGGCAGCTCTAAAACCCAACCCATCTTACATTTGGTGCAGTCTTATATTCGGGCCAGTACAGTATCTTTCACTCCCCGAATTGTTGGTCAAAATCAAAAATAATTACTGGAGGTTATTTCTTTTGAAAAGCATAGACACGTAAGACCTTAAGTGTTTATATCGTTTATGTTTATATACATCCTATACGAGCATAAAATTTTTTCCCTAAAATGGCAGCTCTAAAACCCAACCCATCTTACATTTGGTGCAGTCTTATACTCGGGCCAGTACAGTATCTTTCACTCCCCGAATTGTTGGTCAAAATCAAAAATAATTACTGGAGGTTATTTCTTTTGAAAAGCATAGACACGTAAGACCTTAAGTGTTTATATAAATTTATAGTAGCACAGATAGAAGAAGAAGGTGGCCTTCAGCAACACTTTGAAGACTGGTTTTTGTTTATTATTGAAGAAAATGCTTTTATCTTAAACAAAATAGCATTACAAGGAAATTACAATGGAAAAAAGAATTGATTTCTCCAAGGAACTTGGTGATCAGCTTGCAGAGCCGCAGATTAAGGCACATTACAAAACCCAGAATAGGGAAAATCATTAAATATAGAATGAAAGGAGAATAACCATAGACAGGAGACATTTGAATATTTTGCAAATCAAGGGGATGAGAGTAAAAAATGCTCATGGAGGTTCAAGGTCATGTAGGTTGTGCTTGAAGACTGGGGGGGAGTGACAGTAGGAGTCTGTAAAATGAGGAAGGGGACAAAGAGGAAAGAGTGTCACCCACACTACAGGTTTTGGTAGGAAAGAAAATTGACCATCAAAATCCTTGAAAAAGAGAAAGCCATAGATCATTTGTACTAAATTTATGGGTTAAGAAGAGAAAATCCATAAATGAAATTTAAACATCTACAAATCAATATTAACAGTTATCCAAACAAGTTTAGACATTCTTAATATATGTGTCAAAATGAAACCACTTTGCCATTAATTTAATCACAATGAAGTCTAGCATTGTTATAGCATACCTTGGAGTGAAATTGTAAAAGGGTATAATCATTGGATTAGACATCAGGTGGCTTATGACATGGAAAATTAAGTAAAAGATGCAGAATGATTCAAAATATACATCTCCAGCCAAAACATTGCTGATAATCACTCTAAGTCACAAGACAGAAGATACCAAATAGTAGTATGATAACTTGAGATTCTGATTTAGAATAAAATAAAGCTATTTTTCCACAAAGATGTTAGCTCAAAACCGGCAGATCAAAAATTGTTCACGTAAACATCACATATTTTTCATCTTCTTCCCTTGAGGTATCAATAGACTCCACACAATGCAGACACAGTGAGTTCCAACAAACATTTTGACTTTTGGATGGAATAAGAGTTTTTCTGGACAAAATCTCAAAGAGGAAAACAAAGGTGGTCCATTGGAATTGCATTGCTTATCCATGAGCAGAAACAATGACTAAGTATGAACATGAAAGGAAATAAACATGAGACAAATGAAATTAACGACCAAAAATGTAATACATCACACATATTATGAGCGGTGTTCACATCAGGAATTTGGGAAGAATGACGTGGAGGGCTGAAAAAAATAATGAAAAGTAGAGCTGCAGCTACTATGTGAAAGTCACATACCAAAACACTTTCCAATGCCTAAATTCATTCGGTTGAATTTCTAGCTAAATTTCAGATGCCTAAATAACATTAAACTTTCAGCATGACTGAAAATCAAACAAGAATGATTGAGAGGGAACTGACAGCAATTAACCAATAATAATGCTGTGTAATAAAGTTAGGACAATCTAAGGAAAAAGAATCCTTTACATTATGACCACTTCACAATAGAGTATGGTATTGCATGAAACCAGCCAGGAACATAGTCGATGGGACACTGAAAGAACTGTGGAGATGGCGTAGGAAACATAGGAAAGGGATACATAGAAAATATACATTTCCAAAAATAGGAAGGAAGGAATACACTACCCTCTGAAGAAAATGAATAACTGAGCAATGATAATGACACCCATTTTTGATTCCAATTGATCAGCTTACCAAAAAAATAGTAGAATAATATAAAAATGCAGATCGCATTGATATCAAAGACCGAATTCATCAGGACAGTAATCAATACTACAAATTCAAAGATACAAGTCACAATGGCAGTTTGAAAGAGTTTAATAACACTTTTACCTACTCAATATAATTAGAAAGGAGCTCAATCATCAATGTGAGAAATCTAACAAAGCAGGTTGAAATTTGACTTGTTGCTTTCAGAAATAGGTAAAAAAGAAAATCTTACAAAGGATCACCATGAAATAAAAATACTAAGCACTGAATATTCTTGGGATCATTTCTACCCGCTCAACTCTTTTTTTAGGGCAATCTTAATCTCTAATTATTTTTACAAATTCTTCTTTCCAACATCTGTAAGGCCATAAAGTTGAAAGCAGATATATTATACAAATCTTTTAATTTCAGGAGAAGGCAATGATAATGGTTGTAACATAATCAAAGAGAACAATATAAAATAAAGAGCACTATGAAATTTGCTCCACTCGTAATAGCTGACAGATCTGTAATATACATTTAACAAAAATATATCTCCATCTTACAATTACATACATATGATTAAACAATAAGAAAAACTCATTCTTATACTGAAATAATGTGGAGTTTCAAATTCATTTTCAAACATTCAAAATCAAAATTTTAGAGACAATGGGGATGTGATGAATAAATAAATATGGACTTCAAACAGACAAGTCCATCATAATAGTTTCACCATTGCAAAATTGATCGATGGCATCAAGAGTCAATGTGAGCTCATTACGTGGCCCCGAATTTGACTGGGGAGAGGTAGATCCACTAGGAGACACAGAGCCTACATCGATTTCACCTGTTGCATTTTCACAGTCAGCCTCTAACAGATGTGTAGCAAGATGTATCTTAAGGTACACTTCATGAACAAAGGATGCATTGCACTTATTGCACACATGCTTTCGGTTACGGGAATGCAAAGTTCTGTGATCATTTAATGCTGCTACGGTGAAGAATGCTGAAGAGCAAAGCTCACAAACATGAGGGCGATCTCCATCATGGCTCTTGAGGTGATGGACCAACTTATGATTAGACACAAATGCTTTATCACACTGATCGCATTTAAAAGGTTTGCCTGTGTGCAGCATCATGTGGGTCATGAGGCCACTCTTCTGAGGGAAACGAGCTGCACAAATAGTACAAGCATATGGTTTTTCACCGGTGTGTATACGAATGTGTTGATTAAGAATGGAACGCACAGAGAAACCCTTATCACAATAAGGACAGCCAAACGGCCTTTCACCAGTATGCACCCTCTTGTGCCTCTCTAAATGTGAGCGCTTCTTGTACGTCTTTGCACAATCATTGCAATAAAAACGTTTCTCACCATCTAATATTACCACTTCTGTTTTTATTCTTGGAGGTCGATCAAGCATCATATCCTCTGTCATTTCTGAATCTTCCTGCTTGATGTTTTTACCATTTTTCTTTGGAGTAGTCTTTTTAGGACCTCCCTTGGACTTTCCATTGCTTCCTCTACCATCACTAGCCCCTAACACTTTAACCACATCATTTCCAACTTCCTCAAAAAGGAAGCTGTCAGTTTGCACACAGGAATCTGCAAACTTTTTGCAGTCTTCATTCAGACTTTTATCTTTCCCTTCAAAGTCTTTATTTTCCTTTCCTTTATCGAAATTTTCCAGTCCCTTCGCAATACTTATGCTATCCTTGGGAGCTTTCAGATTGGTAGGTGCCTGAAACCCACCTTTGTACCAAGTGCTATGTTTCTGAATTTTCTCACGAATTCTTTTGCTTCTATACTTTTTTAATAGATCGGGGAATTGTTTTACGTCAACATGTCTGTCGTCTAAAGAATTACCAGCCATCAATTCTTCCGGATCATCATTTTCCTCTATCTTCACCACAGTTACTTTAGCATCATCATCAGATGCATCTGTTATTACCGTTTCAGCATCTTCATCACTATCATCCGAACACTCTAACTCAATGCAATCATCAAATGATGACATATTCATAAGCTTCAAATGCTTCTCCAAGACCTCCTTTCCCAAGGGGCTATCTGAATCCTGACTAACAGAGGACAGGGGAACTTTTCTGGACAATGCCTCACTATCCCCAGCAGTATCCTTCTTATCAGAATTACTCATAGATGCTCTATTAACTCGAGTACTGCTACGTTTCTTGTCTATCTTAATAACTGGAGCATCTACTGCCTTGCCATCAAGAGTTTTAATGGCACCCCATAAACTTGACCTAACGGGCTCATCATCGTCCTTATGATCACTAATTTTCTCATCTTTTATCCCAGCCGACTCCTTAACTTCAGCCCCGATATCGGAATCTTTACCTGTAGCATTGTTTTGAACAATATTCTCTTTGTCAGTAACGAGATTTCTGGGTGTATCCGCCCCATTAGCTGCGCTGCCATGCTTATTCTCGGAAGCCTGCACTTTAGATTTCCTACTGCCGCCAGAATTTAAAAATCTCGGATACTTAGCTAGTCCGTTCCGAAGAAGCTTGTCTTCACAATCATTGGCGGGCGACGCGCCGTAACCAGCAGAACCACCATCTCCAGCAACAGGGGGCGAATTGACAGTGAGTTCCCTGATTGACAATATAGCGAGAGACAGTTCCTCCGTCGTGTGAAGGCACATCTGGTGATAGTGTAGAGTGCTCACAGAAGCGAAGTCGTCATCACAAACAGCACAGGGATACTCTAATAGTGGCGCCATGGTTGACTCTGACTACCAAGGGAAATAAAAAAGACTGTACAATCCATCCTTAAAAAGCAAACAGCCATAATAATGATGAACAATTGAAATAAATATCATACCTACCGGTTTTCTTTAATGAAATGCCACCGATGAATACTTCCCGCCAGCGTCAACTTGAACGAAGCAGAAATCGGGACTTTCCATTCAACATTTTCGATCGTATAACATGTATTGTTTAAATGGTGAAATTTAAGAAAACAAACTCCATTATACGGTATCCGGCAGGTTTAGTTCTCGTGCACGTGAAAACAACATTGGACCTATTTTACCAGAGCTACGGATTACGGACAACTGAAACGCGAATTCTAATCAAGTTAAACGAATACACTGAAGATGTCACATAGTCCGTGAATTAGCGGGAAACGGATCTTGAAATGTTGCTATTTCTAAATTGTCTCTCAAGAAGAAATAGGTCATCATTTTGTGACAAAAAAACAAATTTCTGCTTGCTGATGAATATGCTGAAAAGTACTAAACGCAATCAATTTTGGATTTGCGTGAAGCACTTTTTTCAATCCTACCAAGACAAAATGGCAACGGAGGAACTGGGAACTATGTGTACATCAACCAGTGGCGCGCTTTCTAAATGAAACAAATGGTACGTGAGCTTAGTACAGTAACGTAGTACCAGGGAAAAGAAGTAGTACTCAGAACGCTGTTAGTCTTGTGTGAATAATTTTCTTTATGATACAAGAAACGGGTCCTGAAATGTTGCCATTTCTGTATTGCCTCTCAAGAAGAAACAATACCAAACTTTGTAACTAAAAAAGGGTAATTGTCTGCCCGATTTTTTAACAACTCCAAAATACTATGCTTTTGGTTTTTGCTCTTTTTCCTTGGGTAGTGTACTTAGAAAAATAGCGGATTTAAAGATTACAATGAAACACTTCTGGTCATATTGATCATAAAAAGCAAGTTCTTAATGTCATGGCTGACAGAAAAAACTTCGTCTCAGTAATCTGGTGGGCGGTGTTTAATTTTTTAATCAATTATGACTCAATGAATTGATGATGAATGAATGATTATGGTGAATCCCTTTGAAGATTGACTAATCAGCATCTGATCTGTAAAAACCTTACTGACCCTATCAGCTGTCTTCCCACCTTGATTCACCCATCTAGTTCATCCCATCCTCTAACCATTTTATCAGAAGAAGAAAAAGCGCCTACTCATGCTAAGGAAACCAGTAATTCAGTGCCTAGTAAAGTTCAACCCGATTATCTCACTTGGGAGAGGGAAAAAGGAAAGGGGAAATGGACATGGTTAAGGACCGCCGGCACCCAAACACAAATTACAACAGCGGTGCACGCTTGCAAAACCTGGTATTTACTCACTGAAGGGATGATCAGCCAAACCTACAAAGTAAGTGACTCTTTACGCCCCTTGGAGCTAGAAGCCAGAGCCCCGTTAGTCACCGGAAAAGCGGCACTCTGATCCAGGCACTGAAAGTCTTTTCTGGAATCAAGGGTTTGCGCCATGACAAGGAGGTGTTGGCGGGTGATACATGCTGACCTCATCAGGCTCCAACTGTGCTCACAGCTGTAATCATTCCTTGCCTTACCCCACAACCTACAGCTGCCCATTCTGAATCACTGTCAGCCACCCTCAATTGTTTATTAAGTTCAAAAAACTGAGCCAACCATTATTTCCTAAATCCTTTAGCCACTCTAAAGGTTACGTTATCCACTCCTACAGCTTTTCTAGCCTCCATCTCTTTCAATATTTTCTCTCTTTCACTGTTGAGTATCACTGGCCCAAGGATATCTTCATCTAGTGTTCCCTCATCCTCTATATCTAAATTAGTTGGTCTACTATTATGTCATATAGCTCCTCCACACACTCCCTCCTAACTTGGATATACAGAACCAGAAGTTCAAGAGTGCCAACCTTGTGACAGGTTACTGTCCACTTCAGGCTTCATTCTGATTGGTTGGTTTACTTTATTTCCATAGAAACCTACTTGTGAGTGCAGCAGTGAAGTACAAGTAATCATCTACTCTATTTGTGCTGTTTTATTTCGTTTTCGCTATTTCAATTGCCTCTCTAATTGGCACTGGCAAGTGAACTCCCTCTTTGGTGATTTATTGGATGAGAGACTCATGATATTTGCATTAATCTACTCTTCATGAAAGGTTCTAAGGGTACCACAGCTTGATGCATCATCTGATGGATGGAGTACTACTCTTAATGTTCCATTCATCCAATGGAACCATGGACAGGACAAGGAATCCAATGGAAAACCTATTTTTTTACCTGGATTTAAGCTTAGTACCTCAGGTACTAAGGCTACTTAGGTACTAAGGTACAGGAAGAGAGGCAAGTACACAAGCTACCACACAAACCAGAACTGAGGGGGATTGGGTTGGTGTGGTGGCTAGAGTACCGGTTAACCATATAACCAGCAGCCAGGTTTTCAAATCCCTGCAGAGGATGTTTTTTAGAGGTAACCAATCCCTTCTTGAGTGTCTTGTGGATGGCACTTCTAGTACAGTACTCCATCTGTCGGATGAGACGTTAAACCGTGGTCTCCTTGGTGCCTTTCGTTAAGAGCAGGCTAATGATGACGCCGGGTTCTATCCACCCATCCTCCATTACCTGTCCCCTATGGCACAAATGACCTTAACCCTCTTAGTGCTGACCCCTGCCAGCGGTTCTAGTGAGAAGTGCGGAGGGTAACTAGAATGAAATGTATCACTCTAGGAAAATAAATATTATAAAGTTATTGTTTAAAATATCCATATGCAGTTTTTCTTATTGCGTATGCATTGAATTAGGTAATAATAAAAAAATGCTTATACTTCGTACAAAAAATAATTGTAATTATATTTGTGTACAAAAGTTAAACAATATTTTGCCTATGAGCCGATATATCGGCCCTCCGCACTTTTCGCCTGAGATGCCAAAGCCGATATATCGGCCCGCCGCACTAAAAGGGTTAACTGTCGGTTGCCTCCCCAAAATCAAATCCAATCCAACCAGAGCTGCTCACATCTTTATTTGAATAACTTTGAAGGGTATGGTAGTGCATCAGATCCAAAGAGAGACCTCTTTGGACGATTCCTGTGCAATCCAGCCTTACCTATGTGCTTACAATATGATGATTTTTCTGAATGGCAGATTTCTGGAAGGCAAAGGTGACACAGAGGAAATAACTGGTGTCTATAGCTGGAAGGGCATGGAACTTTTATTAGAGCTTTGACAATGGCTTAATTTCAACATCAGGGCCTCAAAAAATTCAAATATTGCCTCTTAAAAGCTGAGATTAGTTGAGGATGTGACATCAGATCCACAGCATTATTTAGCTCTAAACCTTTCTGAATCTTCCCTTGATCTTTTATCTCGGATATGTGTCTCCCTCTCAAGATAAGGGTGTACTTCCCTTCTTGATTCCCTTTGTGTGTAAGTGATGAAGTGGGTCTTCAGGTTAGAGACTTCCAGATTGAAGACTTCGCTGAGTAATTTTGATGGAAGTAGCCTTTAGATACTCATGGAAGATACTCCCTCCTTTTCTTAAAGAAAAAATTGCTCAAAAAAGTGCATTTTGTTTCAATGACCAAGTCGTCTTCATTGGCGGAAGAGGAATGCTCTGTTCCCAAAAGGAGGACAAGAGCAGTGAGGATGGAGGAGGGGGGCGGGATGGTTGGAGGGATAATGGTGGGGAGAGAGAAATGGCTGGCTAATGGGCTATTTTTTGTGTATAGTGGGCTCGGTTTAGCCCGGGCTTTTCTCGTCTCACACATTCTTGGAAATTTTACATCTAATGACCCAAATGGTAGAGAAAAGAGGATAATAATGTACCAAATTGACTCGTATCAATTACTTAAGAATATATGAACATTTATTGCTATTTCATTTATTTTACTTCATGGTGATGCCATTATAGCGGTATTATAACTTGGCATTATGCAATCTGCAACACGACTGCTTCGGAAATATTTTTCTGTTCCTAAACTTCAGTAGTACACATAAAAAATTTGAATAAATCAGCTCTTGTATTAAACAAGAGGTTTGTTTATTTGCCATCATAACATCAACTTTCCTACATGACAATGTGGTTGATTCCCTAATATGCCAGTGCTAAGACAGTATACAACCCTTTACACGAATGCGTCATTAATAACTCTTTATTCTCACATTAGAAACTCTTATAAAATTGTAAGTGTAGAGTAAATATGGACAAAAACACAGACTAAGAACGCTTGAAGAAAATCAACTTTCAACGATGCAAAAACTAAGGATGCCAGAAAAAGATAAAGGGGCAACAAAAAGGAGAAACTAGGGACAGGAGGAGAACGAGAGAGTCAGTCGATGAGAACGGATGTATAGGGGGTGAAAGTGACCTAATCTGGAGAAAAGCGTGATATACAGTGGAAAAAAGCAACGTACAAAGGCCACGGAAATAGTGACAGTGATTTTATTACTGCAGAAATATTTGCGAGAATGACAAAAGATTCTTGCTGACCGACGATGGAGGGAGCAATGCCTGTTCATGCGTGCAGATGCCAGAGACCCAGACAATGATAAGTGAAATCGTGAATAATAATAAGAATCAGAAAAGAACTCTTATGCCCAAGTAGTTGTCCAAATCTATAAGAAAAGACTAACATTTTTATCCTATAAAATCCTGCTCTGAGTACATGTTGTCCGTTAAAGAAAAGTCTATGGTGATTCACTGATCATTTATATAGTCAAAGGGTAAAAATTTACATGTTAAACTCCAATACTTTAACAATTGAATTGTATATTGGGCCCAATACTATTCTGTTTGACGATCGATTGCTTTGATGTTTTAAAATGAGTCTCTCTTGACAATAAATGTGTTTTGTTTCGAGTTAATTATATGTTGAATGTGTTATTTTTGTATGTGTTTGTCATAATATTAATGAATTCCTTTTAGTAGGAGGTGAGTTGCTTAACCACCACGACGCGTAGGAAGTTTAAAAAAAAACATATAGAAAGGAAGAGGGGGTTACTTCGAGTCCCAAGGTTCACATTGATGAATTACAAAAATTACTTATTATTGAAAGAATTAAAAAGTGAGGAAATTGAAAACATAAACAAAGATAATTCATGAATTTTTTTATATCATTCATTCTAAGGTTTTTAGCTCCATTAAGGCATGATTAGTTTGAGCGCTTGAAGCATCAAAATTAAAAGAAAACTGATATGAAAAGTTGTCTGCACGCCAAATCATATTCATATATCACCAACCATGTATATGAGCAAATAAAATACAATTTTTCATCGGCAGCATTAATCAATTAATGTTGGTTAATGCCATAAATGTTGGAGCTACTCCTTTCAAGGTCATATTATAACAGAAGATAGGAATTCACAATATTACCATTGCACCTAAATTTATGAATGAATGAGCAAATTACAGAAATGTCTGATATTAGGAATACCTATATCCCAAGTTCTATATTACTCTTAAACCAGTTCCACACTCCTATAGCTCTTCCCTTTATTTGCACTTATCCATTTATAATGTTTCCTAGCCTATAAGAGGTGATGTTGCCGAGGTAACCCAAGTAACAATAATTGGTCTGTAGTTACTCTGCAGCTGGTCTGTAACTGCTCTGAAGGACTAATATTTGATCTGAAAGTGGTCTGTGTTACTGGTCTGGATTTGAAACCTCTTGGAGCATCTTTAAAATCCTATGGCATAAATAAAGTTTTGTCCTGTTACAGATAGAAAATGGCTATTCTAAAACTTACCATGATAATTTTCATAAATCACCATGGTAGTTTATGTAATTTACCGCAGCCCCTGAAAATCACCATTATTTTCTGCCTTAGATATTCTCTCACCTCCGTCTCAGATATATTTTCATACCAATATGTCCCAAATATATTACTTTAAGCCAAGTCCATATAGATATGTTTCATACAATGATAATTATAAATTAAGGCATGTGCAACTCCTTCATAGAGTATGTTAACACGCAGAATATTTGTGGGGTTATCGTTTCACCTACGCGGACGAAAATTTCTCATGCCGAACAAAAGAATGCGTGTAGACAGCTATGTTTTTTTTTAAATTTACATTATATGATATAAATCCGACAGAGAGGGACTTCAAAAGACAAATAAATCCAGCATTTAAAGGTTAATTGCAGAAAATTAAAAATTTTCAGGAGGAAGCACTGCCCAGTTATTTTTACCTGAGAAATCAGATTGAATGTTCTTTAATTCTTTCAATTTTCATCCTCTAATGGTCTATCATTTCATCATATATATTTTCTAATGCTTTTCTCAGCACTCCAGGGTTCACAGTCATATATATGTAGCATTGACCATAGAGTTTTACTACATTAGATGTTCCATTATAAAACATACTACCACATCCCAAGGACAAAATTCTTCATCATCTCTATATGGCAGTCATACCAAGTGCCATGCTCAAGTTAGGAGAAACTGACTAGTCTATCAAGACACACGTCAAGGAAAATAAAAGGGCCATCAGAAACTAGCTCTTTAGTTTGCCAGAAATTAAGGAGCACACGGAGCAATCCCAAACATACGATTAATTTAGACGAGGCCAAATTGATCACCAGAAAGATAATTACTTACTAAAGCTGATCAGAGAATCCTCGGGTTTACTGCAGGAAAAAGAAATTTCAGTGGAGGAGGATGCCACTGACTAGCAGATCCATGGAAGAGGATTGGATGGAAAGAACAGAGCCAATCTGGGAACACAGAAGGTGGTAAAAGGCCAATATTAATGTGACCAAAATGCAGTCCCAGTGCTTTGACCTAAAGATGCCCCTTGGAAACAAAAGAAACTAATACATGGTCTTGAAAATCAAATCTGGGAAAACTCAAGAATGGAGGAACATTTACTGCAATATAAGTGTGAACGATAGTTCACCACCTCTCTAGTGATGCCATGGATGCTACACATTCAGTGTGGAATTCAACTCCCAATAGCCAAATCCAGTGTTTCCCTCCCTCCTTAATTTGAAGCACTGTGTGGAAAGAAAACCACTAAGCTCAGATCATCCCCAGGATGTCCCAGAGATTCTTGCAAGGCCTTGCCTCATTTCCTCCATGTATCTGGGTAGCTACAGCTAGGTATGAATGCATAGTTGCATATATACTTGGGTCAAAATGGTAAAACACTTCAATGAAGACTTTACTTCATTTTTTCTCACCAAATAAAGATATTAGGTCGTAAACTAGACCCTTATGCTATATCTATAGGTTAAAAGCAATTGTAATGTCCTTCGAGTACCTATATTAAGGGTAACCATAGATTTATTTTAAGGTAACTTTCTGCAGTTGAAAGCCCTGAGTACTCTTGGTAGAATAGTGGTGTATGGTGGTGCAGTATGTATAGGTAACGAGTGTCCTCCGAGAAAAATATCTTTGCAGACAACCCGAGCACTACCCCAGCTTAGTCACTGAAGGTCTTTCCCACACTGTACAGGTTTGGGCATACATAATTTATTTATAATGAATAATTATGTATACTTACATTGAGTAATTTTTCTTGCAATATTACTGTATACAGCTACATTATGCAGGCTATAATTAACTGAATACTTTTCCTAAATGGAGAAGATCTGGGAGTGACATTAAATTTTTTGGGTATATGCATGTGCCTAACATTTGCCATATCAGGGGACTGCAGAGTTCCCTCGACAGTTGTCTCATTCCTTGAATTGGACAACCATTCATGTGAGGTCGACTAAAAAGTGACCTAAGTTTTTGGATAAGCTTTGAAAACTTGAAGCACCGAATTGCGATCAAGAGAAAACCTCTGAAGACACCCTGCAGTAGGCCAGCTACAGTGACTTCCTTGTTTTCAACTCTTTTAGTAGGTAACTTTGCTCGGAGACGGATCAGTCAGGTCAGTTGCTTTGAGTTTTGGGGGTAGAGGGCAGACTGCTATTTTCCAGGAATCTGGTGGCATTGAATACCTTAAGATCATTATTTTTCCTATCGTACCGGGTTTTACGGTGGGTAGGGAAGGGGCCGATATCCCGCCTTCACCTCTGGATTAACCCTATCTTCGTAAGAAACGGCTCATGGGAAACGTAATCGACTCATCAACGTTGGCTGATCTAGTTCCCAGAAGAATCTGCACTGAAAGTTGACACCGGCGTTTTTCAAAGGTACTGGCGCTCTACTGTTCTCCATTACTTTATCGTATCTCGCTGACGGAGCTACAGTAACTTAATAATGCCGCTCATTAATGGGACTGCTACAGATGAAGTTCAGAATGCATTAATATGAGAGTAGTTTAAAAGTCGCGCCGCCATCAACCATCAGCGCAAGGAGAGTAAGCACTCTTCAGTAAACTGAAGTAATTAATTTATGCACACAGATTCGTAAGTACAGCGGGGGTTTAGAAAAGAGAAATCGATTAAAGTAAAAAAATATTCTTATGGTCAGTTTGGGCAGCGGGGCGAGCCTTCGGGAATTAACTACGGCCAAGGGCAACCAAACAGTATCTGTGCGGTGCTGCCACCTGTGAGGGAAGAGGCTACTATTTGGACATGAAAAGCGGAGGTGTGCTGGCTGCTGGCGCTACCTTTCGGGGGTCGTCTGCTTTGTTCAGGAAACTTCGGGAAAAGCCATTTGGTACTGTGTCTGTGATTGGCTAAGCTTGTACGGGACATGCTGGTTGGCTGAGCGGACTCAGAAAATTGTAGAATGTTCTGGCTGCAGCAGGTATTCGGACGGGAATCTATAAAAACAAGTGCATCATCCTTGAAGACATGTCATTCTCGTTTCGTGATAAAGGAAGGTTGAGTGATCGATTGCGCGGTAAAACCTGCGACGAAATTATCAAGGAATTAAGGGATCATCTTCATCAAGATAGAGGGATGTCGTTCGATTCTTCTCCATCCTGGGGAGGATTTTCCTCGAGCCCGGCATTTGCTAGGGTAAGTTACATGTTTATAAACATTTTTTCTCTTTGTCATTTTGATGGATTTGTGGTTCCTCTCTGTGCCTGTCCTTAGATGTCATGGAATTAGGATTCTTTTGGGGGTAGATGTTCCCAGTATTATCTTAAACGCTTGTTAATTAGATGAAATGGAAAGAGAGAAGTTATAAGCTATGGTGCATCGTGAGTCGCAAATATCCTACGTAACCTGATATGCTGGGTATATTTATAGTAGTTGGACGTTTGATTTGTGCAGCGCGTACGGCGAATCAAATCAACAAAATGTGAAGTTTTCAAACTTGAATCTGCGTCATTTCTCTATTACGACCGAACTTTCTCAGCCAACTTTAAATTAGGTAAAGTTCAGTCCAACAGATTACGACTTCATACCTCTATTTATTTTTAAACAGTAGTGAAATTCTCCTCTTATCCTGTTTAGACAATTCCATTAAGGAAGTGAAAAGTGTACTCTTGGGGTAGTATGAATGGTGCATTGATTTAAGACGTGGTGCTGAAAAATTATCTCATGGTACATCTCCATGTCCGATTAATCAACCTAAGTAGTTCAATTCAGGAAACATAAGTTTGAGATCCTAGGGTCAAGTTTTTCTAAGATGTTTTTATAAGTTTTTCTAGATGTGTTTATTACACTAATGGAATATTGTGAAGGCTAATGATCTTTGATATGTGAGGAACTGAGGCAAAATTAAGTAGTTGATTCCGTACCATAAGTTGAACAACGTGAAAGCCTAGTAAGTGTTACGGTGGCCTTCGTTTTCTGGACAGATCCTGTTTTTGTTGTTGTCAACTTAAGAACTTAAGATTTCACCTGCCGTGTAATGTGATAAGATGCACCACATGCAATGTTCTAAATTGAGGTAGGTAAATCGGTAGCTGCTTCTGTTTATGCTGTCACTGCGCGGTTGAAATTTGCTCCCATTATCGAGTTTCCAGTTCTTGTGCCTAATTGCCGGTTTCCCACCAATTCCTATTTATTATTGATATGAGGAGGGGATGAATACTGAAATGAATTGAGACGATAAACTGGCAAAAGTTAACGAATATTGAAATTTTAGTCATAGTATTCTGAGCGCTGTTGTTGATTTACTTCTGTAGATGTTTTTTTTAGACGTGTAGATTTTTTTTATTTAAGGTATCTTGTTGGTTATTTGAAATATGTTTGCTCTTATTCTGTATCAACAAGGTATTCGTTACCATCGCCATAGCACTTGTCTACACATTGCTTAATATTTCAAACTGTATATCTCTGTACAATGAAGCGTATGGTTCCCAGGTGTTTTAATTTTATGGGCTCTGTTATTTTTCAATTTTACATGCACTCGGAATTATCCATACGGCATTAAGATTTTAACTTATAAACTAGAAATGAGTAAAATGTGGTGCAGTTGAAAATTCTAGTTTTGTGGTAGTTTTAAGTGAATGAGATGATGTCTCTCATACAACAGAGAAGCATATTGATCATGAAAATGGATGTTTGCTAATAATAGGGAAATGTAAATAATGAGATAGTGCTTACTTCAATAACACCTAAAAGGTACTAGTACGTAATGAAATGAATGATTTCTTGAAGGATTTATTTGGTCTTTAAAAGCTTCTTAGTGCCTGGTACATTTTTCTTGTGATTGACAGGCATTTTCATATTATTAGCTGTCTATATGGAGATTCCAGTTACAATATCATTTTCGATATTTGAATGCAAGCTGTAGTTATTTGAGGGTGAAAGGCTCATTATTGCCTATCTTGAAGAGGTTTGAAATTGTCTTTATTAGTGACGAAGTTGTGAAATTAGTACTGTATGTCAATTGCCACTTGTGTGGCATGTGTTGCCCAATGGGAAGATGTAATTTGTAAGTAAAAGTACATGGTAGAAAGCATCATTTTGATATCTGGCAACATTCCCCGTGGGAATTCCGCTGTAAAAAAGCTGCTCCGTGTACATAGCTGGATTTACATATGGGCTTAAAGGGCTATAGCCCAGGGCGGCAGAATTTTGGGGAGGAAAGTTCAGAAAAATATAAACTGAATACTGAATAGTATATTTTGTAACAAGGACCAAAAGTGGTCGGAGAGCATGAGGAAAGTAGGTAAAGATTAACATAAAAAACGATAGTAATAGAGCGAAGGAGAACAGTGTGGCATGTGGGGGGGGGAGGGGGGGCGCTATCTGGAGAGCCCAGGAGTGGCAATTTTTCAAATCCGCTTCTGTCCGTGTAGGAAAAGTTATGAGATGGTAGAGATCCTTATCTGCTTGAGTATCATTCCTGCCAGGTGACTTGCATTAAACTCTGAACTTTTTTCTTGGTTTTTTAATATGCATGTTTTTTCTTAGGAAACCGAATATGAGTGAGACATCAAGATTTCTTTCTTATTGTGACAAATCTTTCTGTTGCTATATTTTGTCATTTTTCGTACTGCTAATGGTTGAAGTGAAGGGAATTCTCTTAATTTGGTATTGATTTCATAACTGGATTGTTATACACAAAATGTGCTCTGCAAAGATGAGCGAAGAATCAAATTTTACAGTGGTTCATAGATTTATCTAATTTTCTTAGTCAAAACCAGTAGTTTGAGACTGCTCAGACAAACTATCTATTGTTGCGACCTGCATATTTTCAATGGGGCTCTCTTCAAACTTGTAAAGTTATTGCTATTTAGACTGATTAATTGTTAGGACAGTGAAATCAGGCTCTTGTTATCTGTAAATGTAATTGGGCTGATTATTACTGGAGTTTGCTTAGGTTCCTTAGTGATGGTAAAAAGGCATTTTTGTAGTCTTTATGGGAGGTTGTCGGTGATTTTTATTCCAAATTGCAGCAAGGAATTGCAAATCTATTACCTCTCTGACTAGTTTCTGGATAGTTATTGACTTGACAGCTTGAGAGTTTTATTTATTACAAGCAATCATTTATCATCAATGTAAGTCAAGCAATTAGTATTTTTCCTAACTAATCATGACAGTCTGATGGTTTTTACTTCAATGAAGCATCCGAATGGCTCTCAATAATTTAGGTGGAGGTTTTTATTTAGCACTTGGTTATCAGCTCTTTCTCGTGGTGGAAACTGCTGTCACTCTTTGGGCACAGAACTTTCCTGTATCGGTCAATATTTTATTGTCTGTAATTACCCTACCATAAAAATCCATTTACTTAATAGGGAATTAATCTAATATGGGATAAACTTTTAAATATCTTGAAGCATTAATTCTGACTATTTTAATCTCATTATTTCTTGATGATGATTTCTGTCATGGCTATTATGGATTGGGATATAATTTGTCACTATGATACAGTGTCCAAAAGTCGAGAAAAATTTTATCTAGGCGAGGGATGTAGATTTATAGCGTTAACTTAATTAAAACTTGAAGGAAGTTATAGTGTTGCTAGTTGTGACACCAAAATGCTGTATATTTTGATCCACTGCATTTTGTTGAAAGGTAAAGAATTCTTCTGATAATTTCATAACTTACACCTGATCTTCCCTCTGATATCTTTGGGTGAATTATCTGATTAAGTTGAATGAATCTTTGCTGGCTGAAATTATTGCCAATAATGTAGGTTTTTCTAGTTCTGTTGTACTTAGTGTTGTTTATGCACCTGAAATATGATATTGCAGAAAGAAATTATGGGTGTAGGATCAAACTTTATCTGTTTATAGAATAGATTTGATATGACCGTGAATATAGTTTGAAACATGTAGTCGTAATGTATTGTGAATGTTGACTTTATTTTCCACAGGCTGGTTTTCCATTCATGGACCAGGATATGATGTCAGGTCCTGACATGAGAGCACACTTTGCTGACCTGGCCAATAGGCATCCAGAGTTTGCTGAACACCTTCGCCCTTCAGCGTGGAATACTGTTCCAGAGACAGATCCTCCCTTCTTTCATTCCACTGCCTCCGGTCCAAACCTTTACAGGCAGCGGCACTCGTCAGGAGGCAGTGGCTCTGGGTCATATGGTGAAGGTGAAGCCATCCCCATACCAGTCATTCATGAAGACAGTGGTGGTGGGGAACCAACTTCATCTCGTAGTAGAGCTCGCAAGATACCTCAATATGGCATGAGAAATACTGTGGATCTTGGAGAATCCCAAAAATCAGCAGCCACTGACAGCAATGAAGGGGATTCACGCAGCCAGAGGTCTTGGTCAGCCCCACCTGACAACCGAACCCAGGCTGACCCTCCGCAGCCAAAACGATTTGTGACCAGAGTTGAAGTGAACAATGGCCCAGCAAATCCTACCAATGGTAGTGAAAGTGAAGTACCACCTGCTTCTGGAACTAATGTCAGTAGTCCTGGGGGTAAGCCGCCTCCATTTCCTAAGCCTTCAGGAGTTGGGCCAACACCTCAGTCTACTACCAAACAGGGCAATGTGAGACATATTCCAATATTTGTTGAAGGTAGAGATGAACCTGTTCTGCCCAGGACCCATGAAGGGCAGTCCTTTTCATCATCACACTCATCATCTGGATTTGGGCAGCCAAATGCTTCTTACACTTTTGCATCAGCACCGCCAGGAAGCAGTGCATCTGCTTTTGCATCCAGCCATTCACCATCAGGTTCAACCCGAAGCCATAGTAGTGCCCCTCATCCACAGGCCAGTGGGCCGTTCCCACATGCAAGTGGGCCCATCCCACATGCCAGCGGGCCCTTCCCACATGCCAGTGGGCCCTTCCCACATGCCAGCGGGCCCTTCCCACATGCCAGTGGGCCCTTCCCACATGCCAGTGGGCCCTTCCCACGACCAAGTGGACCCTTTTTTCATCCCAGTGCACCTCACCCACAGACTGGCACACCTCACCCACAAGCAAGTGCCCCTCAAAAGCCAAAGCATGAAACCCCCCCACCTCAGACGCAACCTCAACCTCCTAAGCCAACTCTACCTAAGGACCCAATTGCCAGAGTCAAGGCAATTCAGGAAGAGGTTAATGAATTGAAGAAAAAAGTAGAAAGTTTCTCTGGGTCCAGAAGTGACAAGGAGTATATCTACCTTGACGAAATGTTGACCAGAAATCTCCTGAAACTTGATGATATAGAAACTGAAGGGAAAGATAATATACGACAGGCTCGCAAAGAAGCAATACGTTCTATTGAAAAGTGCATAAGTATTTTAGAGTCTAAAGCTCCTTTTCCCCAGGAGACAAATGGAGGAACTGCGCAGGGTCAGGCGTCAGAAGTTGTGATGGATGAGGAAAGTGGTACCGATGCTTGTGTGGACATGTCTCAGGGTGAGACTAACACTAGTGGTGAGGCTAATGATGTTCCTTTAGAACCAATGGAAGTTCAACAAAAGTTAGATAATCAGGAGCCTGGTAACTTGGAAGCTGAATCAACAGAAATGAAAACTGACGAGTCATCTCAGTCTGAAACACCCATGGAAGTTGCACAAGGTGCTTGTAATGAGAAGGGAAAAGAAGATATCCCCAACACCTCTGAATGTGAGAGTAAGCCTGGAGAAGCTACTCAGAGTCCTGAAACGATGGAGATCATCACTGATAGCAAAAGTAAAAGTGAATCCCAAGATGCTGCCCCTCCTGCCAATGGACATTCTCCTGCGGAAGTACAAATGAATGGTGAGGAAAGTAGTGAGAAGGAAGCTGGGGAAACTGTTAGCCCTGATGGCGTGAATACTAACTGTGATGAAAAAATTGACTCTGCGGACAGTAATGTAGATAAGAGTGGTGGAGCCAGTAGTAATGTGACTGATGTTCAAGTTGACAAGGCTGCTCCTGTAATGACTGAACCAGAAAATGCGAAGGGTGGTGAGTCAGTGACAGTGGTTGAAGGTGTACTTAAAGACAGTGATTCCCGTGAGCCAGTAGACATACCAAATGAGAGTGTGAAGGAATCCAAAGAAAATGTGTCCATTGATAATCAGGCAGTTAAAACCACAGATCAGCCAAATATGAATGTTGTACCTCCAGTTGAATCTGCCAACAAAGAGGTCACCTCTTAGGGCAAGGAATCAGTATTAATTTGACATTGAGTCATGTTACTACAAATTCAGTGTACTTTTTCTCTTAGAGAGGATTCCTATTTAAATCATTTTTCATTAATAGCAGATGTTGAGTATGTTAAATTATGAGATGACTGTATATTTAATGATAACCTTACCATTTGTCCAGGTCAAGCATATTTATGTTATCAAAAATGCATGTTTCATTGTTCAGTTTTGCTTTGTGATGCAAAAGTGTTTATCTAAGTCATTTTTTTATTGTCTTTGTTAATTTATATGTGACCTAGTTTGATCCACCTTTTTTATACTGACTGGTGTACATAGAGAAACACGTGGTGTACATATGACGTGATCAAACTGCTGATGTTCCTTCAAGCTAAATAAATATAATCTGGCTTGTACATCATTTTGTACGATCTTTATTGTCCAACCCTTTCTAAGATTTACTGCAAATAATCCTTGAATTTTAATCTTAAGTTCAGTTTTTAGGTATTCCTTCAGCTGTTTTTGTTAATTTATATCATGCTGGGAAAGCATTTTTTTACGTTTTCTGTGCAATACTTTTTTTCCAGGCTCTTCAGACCCTGTTTGGCCTAATCCTCACAACAAAACGATTAAGGTTTGTATTAAAATAATTTCTTGGACCGATGAGCTAGACCATCGCCGGCGCTTTGTCAATTTTCTTTTAAGCTGGTGTTGAGCGCATTTCCCTTTTCCGTTGATTAATTGAACCGCATCTCCCTTAGATTTACATTTTTCGATCTTCAATTTCTGAATTCCGTGAGATGGTTACGTTGAGCGTCGTGTGCATGGAGAACCCTTAAACCTCTTATGAAAGACGTGCTCTAGTCTGAGAATGACGGAGGGAATCTTGGCGTCAACCCAGCTGGTGGGGGTAGAAAACATCTTTCCTAACTCCCTCGTGGAGTTATTTTAAAAAGGCCGCACTCCGAAGTTGCTCTTTCCAATTCTGCTGTCGACCGTGTAAATAAAAGTCAATGCCATCGATTTTTCGTCGCGGGGCGTGTGTGAGGGCATGAAATTGCTACTGACTCAATTGGGATTACGTCCAATTGTTCTATTGCAGGTTCGATTAGCTTCTGGTCGGACTTCCATTTCCTATCTGCAGGAGAGCATTTGGTTGTTGAGCTCGGCTTAGGGTACGTTATGGGTGAGGGAATTTGATAATCCCACTGCACGTAAGCCAGCACTTATTTTTCGTTGCCGAACAGTCACCATCGACGGTAGAGGCTAATTATTTTATCTATGATGAAATTCGCTTGTATGCCAGGATGACACGTTGTAAGAAAATAATCAATAAGGCCACTCGTTGATGGCTCACTGGGTAACGCTTTACACTCGCATGAACATAACCGTGTCATGGGGATTTAGAGATTCCGAATTCTTGAAGCACCCGCTGGGAATTTTCTTGGCCCGAGTGTTGATGCGCTCAAGGAAAGTTTCAAATCGTAGGGTATGCTCCAGTTTCTCCTTTTACGCGGAAATAAGTAAAAATAATCCGTGGTTCGCGTAGCGCAAGCAGCATCGTCCACCAATGCTCCGTCGTCCCACCCGTTATTCTATTTCGAACCTCGTGCGTTCACCAAACGCTTCCTCACTGGGCGGCCCCCACATCGTGGGGGAGTACTGCTGTTTTCGAGCAAATATTCTCTCCTGTGCGGACGTTGATACGGATCGTAGTGCCACTGTTTTGTTTTGGTCAGTTAAGTGCGTGGAGGAATGTCAAGTTTGAGCTCTAGTCCGGAATGCAATTCGATTTAATGTTTCGACATTTTTGGTAGGCCAATTTAAATTCCATTTTATTCTCGGAAAATCCAAATCAATTAATGCTATTCCTTATCTCCAGGCTTTCTAAATCGTAAGGCTTCAGAGCAGTCATGAGACTTCGATAATTCTTTTTATACAGTCATAAAAGACTGGTGAATTAGCGCACCAATTGGTCGTTCGTCTTTATTGTATACCACATATTGTTTTTGTCATTTTTTTATCATTGAACAGTCATTGTTAGATTGGTATAATCTCTCGTGATGTGTAGCGTAAATATTGGTGTCTGTCTAAGAATCCCTTATCAATTGAGAAAATTCAATTCTCAGATATCTCAGCAAAATTGAGGCCTATGTCATTACTGTACGTGTCGAGTAATCAATTTGCGCTAAGTAGTATTATTGGCTAAGAAGGGTGTAGTGGTGCTGGGTCGATTAAATTTGCGAGCGCCGACACCATATGCTCTTTAGCATAACAATCTTCTTCTCTTTATCTACGATTGAAAATTTGAACTATTTTATCGAAATTTAAGTTGAGTGGGTCACAAGATACGCAACCTACTCTGCAAAAGGAATATGTTGCTATTTTTTTGGTGGAAGGTTATCTTAGCAATGCATGAAAGGGGAAAAAAATATAAAGTTAGACGTCTAGTTAGTTGTTTCATCGCTGTTTAGGAGGCACGATTTATCATCCGGCAAATCATTATACGCGGAATATTATCAAATCTACTCTTGCGCTCCACTTTTTCTTAAACAAGTATTGGTAGTGGAGATATGCAATTGGTATCTCCTGTGTGGGATGGTAATGTTGCCCCTTCATAGTAACAACGCAAAACGCGAGTAGCTTTTAGACTCGATTCCGTTTCCATGGCCAAGTCGTTTCGCACATTGCCGGAATAGCAGGAAATAAATAGCTTAGAAGCTGCAACGCCCACCCAAACCTTTTCATGAGTGGGTATGACTCAGTCGCCAATGTTTTCCACGTACGAGGTGACGCGGAATTCGACTGCGAGACCACACATCCGTCGCTCATAAACAAGCGTCGGTGCTTGGCCAGTGAAGTACCGAAGGTGTATCTAGAAAAGGGTTTTTCGGTCGGAGAAAAATAATACGTTAGCATACCGTCGCGTAGTTACGATCAATGTTAGCCTCTGCATATTCCCTTAATAGAACGTAAGACGTTTTTTAGCCTGTACGGATTACAAGTAATTACATCCGAAGCGGCGATGGAGTATAATTGAGAGTTTAATTAAGTCTTGAAATCGCTATGCCCAAGCTTAGTAATGAATATTTCTTGTTATGTTATGCTTGATATCGTAGATTTTCCATGCTTGGTCTATTCTCAAAGAAAATATTTTTTCTTACATATTCACTCAGCTTCTGGAATTAGGGTTGCCTTTACATAAAAATTTAATTTTCCTTGCGCGGATCTAGATGCCATGAGGTCTTGACACGATGATTCGTGAGTTGTTTTTAATTTTTGAATTAATTTTGGAACTTGGTACCACTCGTTACGGTAATTAAACTATGCCGGTCGCATTTTCTGATTCCGTACCCTACTAGCAAATCATCATAGAGACAAATCACAACTTTCAAGGAACATTGATTCGCCGTTTTTTTATATCTAGTCTCTGTGTGTGTCTAGTCTGTGAGTGCGTCTTGTACTCAATGGGACGCAGTATTTCTGTAATCATCCCCAATGACTCCCACATGGTCCAGTCGTGTGACCCACTTCCACAAATAAGCATCTGTTTCGACAGTTCATTAAAGCGGCTTGGATCTCCACGGCTGAGTCTGTGGCGATTATGAATTTCTCCGCGTTGAAACGTTTCAGATATAGCCCTGGATCTTATTCCACCCTGATGAGGATTTTTGCTCATTCTGAATTCTTGTGGCCTAAGTTTTCGCACGTAATTCTTCGAGGATATTGTCACATTGATGCAGTACGTGTAACGCATGAAGGTCATATGAGAGAAGGTAGTTTTTGTGGCGATTTTGGCATAGGTTAGAATGTTTTTAGTTTGTTAGGGAGGTTAAAATCCTTATCGTGTGATTTAATTACCTTTGTCTTCACGCTTGCCGCGGAAAAAGAGTTAATTAGTGTTTATATCGCATATAGTTAACAGTTCTACTCTAGCTGATTTCCTTGTTTTCTCAAGTTATTCACAATTAGGGTGAGGACGTGTGTGATATTCCTGTCTCATAACTCTCAGAATAGGTTTGTGAGGAACATAATTGAAGGTAAAATAGAGGGAAAAGTCCCCAGAGGAAGACGGAGGAATAAGTTGATGGACCAAATAAAGAGGAAAGCACATAAGAAGAGATACCGGGAGGTGAGGGAACTAGCATTAGATAGGGAAGGGTGAAGGGCTGCAGTCAACCAATCTCAGGATTGGACGACCTATGATGACCTCTTAAGATCTGGAGATCCCAATTTGGACCAATGGACAAACATCGCAATGTTAGTCTCGCGATTTGTGTTCATTCTCGTAGTTCATTTCACCTGAATCCTCATTCTGCGAACCGCTGCAAGGGGTGTTAGGACACCAGCAGTGTGAGAGGGAAGGATTCGGGAAAACAACTTAGAGGATGGAAGTGCTTAAAGGATGAAAGTGAGTTGTATGTTAGCGGAATTTCTTGGCGCCATGCTTTTTTGCTGTCGCTAATTGTGCGTTGAAATGAAGAATATTTGTACCCGTCTCGTCGGCGTTGCATCTCTGATTTTTATCTCTTCCAGAAGGTGTAGGGTAAGGCACTGGGTTAAGATAATATTTAATTTCTGCTAACGCCGCTCGTTAGCAATTAATATCGCTATCGCCACTGATTCGCGGGCGATGTAAATTCCATTCCACCGCCAAAATAAATCCATTTCAACCATTCCTGGAAACGAAAATGTAAAACATTTCATGACGAGGCCGACAGTGTTTAAGCTCGAATGAAAGATGCCTGTCCGTACCACTTGACGTCGCGCCAAAGGAATTCTCATTGTTTGCTACTGCGGCAGTTTCAACACTCCACTTTTTTCCGGGAACATTTATATTTTATCTCGGTTGATAGTAAGTTTTTGTGATATATGAGTCATTGCGGATCAGGAATTTGCATCCGCATATCTCCTAAGATTTTCGGGAAATAGGTCTCTCTTTAGAGAGTACTTCTGAATCAACATCCCACGTAGCGAGATAGGAATTGTGTTGCTCTTAATTATTGCATTAATGATGAATTTGTGACTAACTCATTCTCATTTAATGCACTTCCAGATTTTTAGTACCTCCATGTCCTGAAGGTGATGCCGTTACTCGCCTTTAAATATCTTCGTTCGCTATCGTGACCTATCGCCTTATGTTTTGGAAGAGGGTTAATTTCTGGAGGTATGTTTATGGTAATCTAGCAACAGTTTCTCCTATAATTCCATAGTTTTGTCCTAAAATATCGTAGTTTCTTATTGGAAAATTCTTATTGTGTATCTTCAGAAGAGAAAAAAACACGCTTCCACACTTAATTGATATCCGAACATGGTCTCGGCACGTTATGCTATGACCCTGATGAAGGCATAACGCGCCGAAACCATGGTCGGATGGAAATAAAGTGTGGAATTGTGCCACGGTTTTTTACCCTCCGAAGATCTAGGTTAATAGGTTCCACGACCAAAGTGCCAGCGCTTTTATCACTATTCTTATTTTCCGGCAATTCTGGATGGATATGACAGACGACTGACTTTGAATGCGCAATTATTTGAATTAGAAGATGTAAAAGCTCGTTGCAATATCAAGTTTCAATCCAGACCTGTAGAGAAGTTGCGTTTTGAGAACGCATCCATAAACTAAAAAATGCCAGACTGTACAGCGAAGGTTATCTCCCACATCTTATTTGTTGATCAGGACCCGAAGGGCAGTCAGGCTTTTTAGTTATTCGTGGTAGTTCCACGTTAAATAGCTAAGCGTTAGTCGTAATTTTCTACAGCAGAATTAGTCTTAGGTTAGCAAAGGGATTAGTATCAGTTAAATTTGAAGTTGGTGTTGATTTCCTCAATATTTCGGTGATAATGATTCAGGTGGCAATAAAAATTACTCCCACCAGCTCTTATTCTTTTATACATATATCATATAATTTTTTTAACAATTGATCTCTCTCTATGTATTCGGAAGTTAGGCGAGACAAAGTTGGTGATGCGTTAAAAATATGTGATATAATGATGTTCCTCATGATGGTCCTACTGCGTTGTGGCATGTCAACAGGACGGCTTTCGCGAAGAGCCTGTTTTATTCTCCGAAAGAGGCAAGACTCCTCATCCTCCCGGATTAGATCCGCCTTCGGTGTGCCGTCACGCGAAAATCGTTTGCACGACGGGTCCAAACCATTTTATGCGACGTAGGTGGTCGACCGTAATGGAAACATGTGGGACCCCCGGATATTTTGCTCTCGAGAAGGTATTTACATTCAAATAGCTACTTGCGCGCGGTTTTTCATCCAAGGAAAGGTCTTTAATGCGTTCGTGCTAGACCAGCAGGTGCCCTAGAATAATCAGCAATGGTAGCACCGACCTCGCAGTGTATGGGCATTCTAATTTTCCTCACCTCGAAAGACACGCTCACTCTTCGCGTCTTGGGCGTCAAGATACAAAGGCGCAGACGGAGACGAGTGATCATCACGTAAATTACTATTCTTGAGGCCGGCGCTCGGAAACGCATGGTTATCCACCCACTCCATATTTTCCCTGGATAGTAGCGCTTCCTTCGAAATATCGCTCTTAAATTTATAGGGATCGTAACATTTATCTGTTATATGGGACGAAAGTGCGCCATGGGGTGCGTTTACGACCGAATGGAAATGATGAATAATCACATTTAGATACCAGTTAATGGCTAATTTTTTCTTTAAAAAATATGTAAAGTAATTAGTTACTCTCTCGAGGAAATCAATGTTTTTCTCGTTATCTGTGGGCCTAGTAGTGCGAAGAGATGTCTGATCGGAAGTAAAATATTGGTTGCTATTGCGTCAATTTTTTAAATGATACCGTACAGTGCGCATGCGCATGCACCTAATAAAAAATAAACTGATTTTACTAGTGTTGTGATGTCGGGAGTAATTTCTTCAGTAGTGAGTAGATAGTGCTATCCCACCTCGTTAACGCATTATGCACCTTTACATTGCATTTTGTACCTTTACTTTGCATTTTGTTTCACGGGTTAAATATTTCTGTGGGCGTCGAATGAAGCGTCACTGAAATTTTCGACGGTCATCATGTCTTTAATATGCTACGACGTAGTCGGTTCATCTTGCTCTCCCGTTGATTCTATACAGCGTTAGTCGCAGCACCTTTTTCCGTGGAAAGTGAAAACCTCGGCATGCTACTTTCACGGTGAATTTTAAAGTATGGCGAAGTGTTATCGTAAAGGTTTATTCGAATCACCTCATTGAGCAGGGCTTAATTCAAACAGCCTAAACGCGGCTTTTACTTGATTATCACGAATGCCCCTCTTCGCGTCGATTATGTATTTTCAGGTAAAAGGGAGGCCAGTTTTTTTTATTAGGCGACGCCTATGGAATACACTGGCAGAAGACACGCAATTTGATCCCTTTCGTCTCGATTCCTGACCTTTCAAACCATCGTCTATTCTCCTTTAACCCTCTTCCGAGGCCACATTACCGTCGCCCCAACTGCTGGCTTTAGCGATCTTGGTGAAGGTAAGTCGCAATGGACGGAAAGTATTCTGCGGTCGCGTAAATACTAAAAAAGATTCCTCCGATGACTAACGATTTTTTGACTGGAAACCGCAACAAATGTTCACCCAAGAATCGAGCGACCTCGTTCCACTTTTGATGACCTTATATCCGACGCCGGCGTCCCAATTAGCGAAGGAGGATAAATGCCACAGGCGCCTATACCTCATGGGCCGTCTCGCTTAGGGCCAGACGGCGACACTGTAACCGATGCAAAATCAAATAAGTGGTCTGACTCCTTCCAGCTTTCTACGCCGAGGTGTCTTTTCATGCCCGTAAATGACAGCTTGACGTCTACGATGAAGGCGCAGGTATGGCATTGCCTCTCGAGCGAAAGTATGAGCTATCTTCACGTCCCTCCCTTGAGTCTCCGTCGAGAAAAAGTAACTCTAATAGCCAAGGAGATGCCCTTAACCTTCAATCTCTTTATCCTCTACTTGATTTATGTATGTAGCTATGGTATTACTCGGCCATGGTTTTCTTCATCGTATCAACATCTGCCTGCGAAACTGAAGAATCTCCATTATCGACGAATCATATACGTGGAGTCAGGGTTAAGTATGCAGCAATCGATGAGATTCTTTCTTGAAACTCCGGTTGTGATTTTATCATGAAGCGCGAGCTCTCGCCAACCCTCGAATCAGGTGCGAAAGCTCGCGCGTTAATAGCAAAGTACAAAAGGTGTTAACCGAAAGCAACAAATTGATATGCAACGAATTGGTAAACTGATATTTCTCGGTATGGAAGTATTTTGTAGAATTTGCTCGCCTTGTATATTCTTCCTTTTCCCGAACCAGTTCCGACTTATTCGCCGGTTATCAAATGAATAGTATAACTGTCCTCAGTTGATTTTTTTTTAAAATCCAGTAATGACGAGATGAGCCCTAACGGGATGAGGGGGGTAAAGGAAAAATGTAAAAGTGTGGATAGTATTTCTTTTTGTTGTCTACTTTTAACTCGGAAGGAGCAGGTCACTTGTGGTTGAAGCCTAGTCATCCATCCACTGTACAAAATATACCGTTTAGCAGAGGCCTTGTCTGTGTGAGGATACAAGGTGCTAAAGCGATAACTGATTATTTAACAGAAAATTTTAGCTTAATATACTTACACGTTTATAGTACCCATCTCAATAAACAAACCAGTCTGCTATCTTGTTTAAGTAGTCTACCGATTTTAGGTAGGTTTTGTTGTAAGTCAGAGAATCTCTTCCCGGTTTTCTACTTTTTCGAGGTCCAGTAGACAAACTGATTTGGAAGCTCCTAATCATTCGGCAGACCGCGAAGGACTCATTAACACGTGCGAAAAAGGTCGTTGCCTCTATATGTTTACTATTTTTACTAATTATGAGTGATGAGCGCATTGCCTCGTTCTCGATAAATGAGGAGTTTTACGAATGACTTTATTAACCCTCGTCGAGAAATCTTGAGAGCTCATCAAGAATCGTTACCTCGGCGTCGCTGTTTTACGTATTTATTAAAGCATGAGTAATTACAGCATTAGGCCTCGAGGTGTTACAACGTACGAGGCTCCTTCGCCACGATGCTTCAACACTTTCAAGGGACTCTTGAGGGATTGACACTTGCAACATTCCGGTAAACCACTGAGCATGTAATCCTCTGCCTCGTCATTATAGTCTTGTGCAGCAAAATGTCGAAGGAATGGCGGTCAAAAGGCGAATTTGAGGTAACTTTAATAAATATTTTCATGAAGGTTGTCGCAGGGACTTTTATGATGACCGTATTTATGACTTGTATTCATTCATCTTTTTGGAGTGTTACTTTACCGTTCTGAATTTATTAGAAAAGTGGGTCATTTGTAAACTTTCCATCCGAAACTATTAACCGTGCATCTACGTGTGAACCAGGCGCCTGCTCTTTCCGAATGCAAAACGCGGTTGTACGGCATGCATATGTGAATAATCACGCCCGTTCGGTCGGGCACCTTAGTCTATGCCGGTTTTTCAGCTCTCAAACAAGTACCAGACACGGTACAGCCGTGAGTAGAAAGGAACTGACAGATTCTCATATATAGTTAACTCACTTCGATGTTGTATTTCAGCCTCCTTCACAATCATGGGGCGAGTAAATAATATATTTCCAAATTTATTTTTAAATTTTAACGTTGCGCACCTTCGTGGGTACGTGGTGTGAGCGTGATGTGCGTTATTATCTCGCATCTAAGTCTCTCTCTGGATCTTTATGTGTTCTGGCTCTGCTTGTGTCCATAATACCCAATTACCCTTCGTATTTCCACTTTTTCCGGAACTTTCCCTTCTATCACCGTCTTGTCTCCCGCTTTGTGCGTCATCCAACCATTTTTGATGCCTCCTCTTTATCTCTGCAATCTAATTCCTTTCCACCCCTACTGCCTCCTCGGTTTTTCTTAATTATTTTCCTCACTCTCTCCTCATTCTTCTATGCACCCACTCTTCAAAATCCTTCAGTGAACGCACTTCCTTTTCCCGCAGAGACTTCATTTTTGACCCGTTTAAACGCTGCACCCTGTGTTTCAATTTCAAATTTTCTGCTCAATCATTTATGTGGATCTGAGTTTAAAATGTTAACTATGCGAAACGGACAGCAATAGAAATTCCTAAATAAATTTTAAGGTAGGGTTCACTGTGAAGCCCGTGAGGGTGCGATCTCCGTCGTCTCATAATGTAGTACTCGTTGTTATTTCCCGTCCTTCCAGCGTAAAGAAAGCTGTTCAAAGATAGCCGCGTCGTATCTCTCGCGAATGAAATCCTAACCATGCATATTTTTTCTTCGCTGTGAATGCAAGATGACATCTTCCTCCAGGATAGTGCTAGGATGTATTGGTGTCTTTTTACGTGATGTTTAATGTAATTTATGCTCTCTCAGCATCTGAGCTCCCGTGCCAACTCTCCATTCGCATGCCGTAATTACCACGGCCTAAATTTGCTTACTTTCGCAAGTTCAGGGTTATATTTGTGCCACGGATGTGTGACATGGCGAGCTGGAGGAGAGTGCGAAGGTGAACGCATATCGGCGGCGCAGCAGGGAGTAGAGAATAAAAAGTGAGAAGTTGAAGCATGAAAGACGTGCTTGTCAAATCATGAACCAGAACAGGGGGTCCCCTAAGTGGTCGATATAGGCCCCCAAGGATCGATATATCTTCGAAAGGGGTCGAATAGGGAAGGTGAGGTTGATAGAAAAAAGATAATTAAAAATAGCACCGTCGTGATAAATAATTAATTACGGCTGTATTAAATCTTACGTTTCGACGGGCCATTCCTCAGTTAATTGATATCTTATGTATTTGCTCAGTCGTTTGACTACTCTCACATAGATTCTCTAAGCGCACTCGCCACATAGTAATGACAGTCCATTTTACTAACTTATTGAAAGTCTTCGGTATGTACCATAACGCATCTGGTCCGGCCAAATCATATCAGACGTATGTTATGTAAATAATGAGCTCTGTAAGATAATCTAAAAATTCTCTCGCTGCCCATTTTCATTGTCCTATGTTAGCTACGCAGTACTGAACTAGAGACGGACGATTAAAGGTTGTGAAATCCATATGTATGTTATGTAAATAATGAGCTCTGTAAAGTAATCTAAAAATTCTCTCGCCCCCCTTTTCATTGTCCTATGTTAGCTACGAAGTACTGAACTAGAGACGGACGATTAAAGGTTGTGAAATCCATGAAGGGATCGTCAATCAAAAAGTTTGGCGACCCATGATTTGCAGTATCATTGGGGTGGGATGTCTATTGTGCCTCCAAAAATTACCTTGAACAAATCTCTTAATTTCATACCTCAAGTCCGTACCTCCTGCAGTAAAGGATATTATTTTATGTTACCCACGTACCAATTCATGTGCTGTCAAAAACCCTGAGGTGGCTTTGCTGCAGCTATCTGCTCCATTCTCTGGACTCGTAACAATATAATTTCTTCATTTCCCAAATTTTAACACACCTCTTAATATTTTCAGATTATTTCAGCTGGTTTTTATTTCTCTTAATGTGTATGGTCAGTTATTCGCTTAGTTGTCAAGGATTTAAATATTCATTTCTCAGCCCATCCCTCGTCGTTGATTTCCACTGATTCCTGCGATGGATTAGTCATAGATATCATTACGAATATAATGATTCTCTTTTGATTATTGCATTGATGAGTTCAAAGAGGATTGACAGAGATGACTCAATTTTAGCGGTCTAGGGATGGTCGTGCGTGGGTGCGACGCAAGGGCGAAGGCGACATTTTCCTGACTCATCTATGGGGATCGATATTAGGGTTTGGAGAGCAGGATATCAGGGTACAATGCAGGAGATGTTTCCGCGCTCCAGTATCAGAATTTCGTCTGTAACACATCGTTTCGAAGCGTTTTTTATGTATCGCAAACTAAATTATATTACCGTTTTGCTGCAGGCGATTTTTTTTTAACTTTCAAGTTGTGTTTTGGTTACACTAGCTATCATCGTAGAAAATTGAACAAGCATCTTGCGATCGCAAGGCGTGACGAGAATCAGACCCGCTGCCATTTTGCATGCGTCGATGTAGAAATTCGTTTCCCCTCCTGACAAAACATACTTCTTGACGCGCAAGAAGTATGTTTTGCCACAACAAGTCTGCCGTTTGTTAACCGAAATACTTTTGCTAGCCTGATATCACCATTCTTGTGTGATATAATGGTAAAAGGAGTGTTATTATATTAAAGGAATTATACAATATAGGAAAGGAATATTACATTAAAGGAATATTGATTCGGCACATGAAATGATTTGTGGTTATTTTGGACTCAACGAAATAAGACTCGTAGAGGTAATTATGGAACAAAAGGAATTAGTAACTTATTAGTTAATATTTTGAATACAACGTCATAGAAGAGATATAATTATTATCGAATTGCTTACGGAGACCTTGTTTAATATGTCCGGTTGCGAGTAACGAAGGGGAAAGAATTTAGAAAATTGCTATTTCCGTGGAATGATGGCACTTGAGGGAGGATATGATGATTCACAGGTTCGAATTAATGGGAATAACCGAAGTTTATCCTCAATTGGATTGGAGTGTGTTTCTGATTTCCGGGAGTGCTTTATCTGTGGGTGATAGTGTGATGGAGACCTTTTGGAAAATCGTTTTTATAGGAAAAAATCAAAACTTGGCGTGCCACGTAAAGGAGAAAAAATGGATGTCTCATAGCATTGTAGTATCTTCAAAAGCGTGGTTCGATTCTTATTTCGTATTTGTTACGTACGCTACGTAATAAATTTTGATTAAAATAATCAATAACGTGATGCATTGAAGTTATTTCATTCAGTGTTTCATTTTTCGTGAAATTATTTTCCTTCGCAAGTCACACGATGCTTTCCTCTTTACCGTATGAAGACGATACCTTCGTTATTTTTAGTTTCATGCAATATGTTTGCGTTTTTCCGAGCAAAACCATACGTTTCCGCCGGTTTTTTCAAGGAAAAAGAGAATCTTATCGATTGCCCGCGTTTTCTTCCCCCATCGTCTTACTGCTCCCAATAGCCTTTCCTCTCCCCCTATCCCACATATTACTCATCGCTACTCTTCCCCCTATTCATTCTGCTCTCCAATGTTCGCCCTCGCACTCTCTGCCCCTTTCCTGTCCCTATCACTCGCCCCTTTCTCCCACGACCGTTTTCGGCCCTGTTCCCTCTCCCTGTGGTGTTTGCCAAGGATTGACTCTGTTCCCCTCGAGGAAAGATCTCAAAAATGGACTCCTTGGGACCGTGAACCGAGACGATCTTCGAATCTTACGGGGATATGCAATTATTCTTTGGGTACTCTCGCCAACGTTCATTTTGTCGATTACTGCAATACCCATCCATACGAAATCACGTGGGAAACGTTATAGATAATATGATTTAGCGCTTTAGTTCTTTTGAATAATAAAATATAAATAAATTTTTTATTTTCCCAAATAATGCCCGGAAGAAATGTGAAAAATTCACGTAATAGGTAGATTTGGGCAACCCAAATGGATGGACATCGTTAGGTTGCCTCACAAAATTATCCATACTCTTGCAAACCGACAAACTGATTGGATACAAATAAATGGCCCACTTTTCTATTCAACAACTGTAAGTGTTACCTCGTTTAATTTGCCTAGTTTAGCTCTGAAGTTTAATTTTTCCCACGATTTGACGCAGCCCTACAAAAGTTACAATATACTTCTTATGTTATTTTTGAGAATCTCTTTTGGGGGAGGAGAGGTAAACTGTCCATTACTTAAGATATAAAAAGCGGATATTTTGAGCTATTTATTATGGTAACTTGGTAGAGTGAGATTTATTAAATTATTTCACAAGTTTAAAATGCAAACTACCGCGAACCATGAGAAACCCAAATGACTGCCATTCAGATTTTTATTTAGGTGTAAAAATGAATCTAGTATAACTAGTTAGTTGCTTTCTCAAATGATTGTTTCTCACTCTGCCACGCAGTACTAACAGCACATGTTGCATGTTTCTTTTATAACTCTTGTTTCTCTGTGCTTTAATTTAGTATGAAAAGGTATTAATACTCATTGTTTCTATAACATGGTTAGCATACATGTGGTGTAGTGCTTATTAGTGGAACTTCACCTCTTGACTGGCATTTGCTGAAGCATTAACATTCGTAGTTTCGTTGAATTTTATACGATGTAGTCTAGTTTTTAACTTTATTTTTAATGTATCTAGATTTCTGTTTTCTAAATCGATTTATTTTTTAAAACTGAAATTCCTGTGAAATACGCATGAATAAAGATGGCTTGTTGGTGTAACTGGCTAACGCACCTGAACGCAGTGCAACAGGGAGATCGGGGTTCGAAATCTGGACAAGTGAATTGGGTTTTTCATCGCGAATTTCATTCCTTGTTGTATATGTACATGTGTGATTGACTTAGCACCATCATTTGTCCATGCAGTCATTGGGTAACTGTCAATTTCGTCGTAAATAACGACAATGTTGGGTTGTCACCGCGACAGTGGCTTAGTCAGACATCATCTCCTGAGCCTCACTGTTCACTGGAGACGCGAACACCTAGTTCGCATAAACCGTCGAAATTCGCCTTGAAAAAAGATGGATTGATGGTTTGACTGGCTGACACGCCTGACCAGCAATTGGGAGATATGCGTTCGAATCCCGGTCAAGTAAAATAAATTATTCAGAGCTAATTTCATTCCTAGATGATATAGTCTGGAATATACTGTTGAAATTCCACCTCTAGACTGGTATTCTCCAGTTTTTGCTGCGGCACTGACATTTGTAGTTACGTTAACTTTATTACCATATTTTATAGTGCATATTGGTGATAACTATCCTCCTGCTACACACCCTTGGGTCAGCTGGCTTGCATGATGTAATGCAGATGTTATGATTCCTCGTCACCATTCTTAATCAACAAAGTACCATTCAAGTGGTGAGTGTGGAATCGCCTATTGTGCAGTTAGCAACAGTACGAAGCGAAGAAATGCGTTCAGTGACATGGTCATCACACTGCGGGAAGTGTGGTGGCGTCGGATCTTCTCATTCTTATCGGCCCGCCTTCGCCGAGCATCGCTCCCCCACACACTCCCACCCCAGCCTCACCTCACGCATAACGTTCAGGATGATGCCTCCTCTCGCATTCCGACGCCCCTCTCATTCCTTCCTCCTCGTCCCTCCTCTCGCCTGTCCCTCCTCGCCCTCCTCCGCTCTCGAACGACTGTCCTCATCCACGCTGAGGCGTCAGTCGCTGCTGCCAGACCGATCGCCCGAGTGAGGGGGAGGGAGAGAGGGAGGAAGAGAGGGGATGCGAGAGGCATCTGATGTGGCGTCGTCCTCGAGGGAAATCTGTCTTCGTTTGGCGTGGGACAATTGACCGAAGGGGACGGACGCCTCTTGCGCGCTGCAGTGCTTTGGTGGGCAGATGGGGGCTTGTTAGGGTTGGTTGGAGGCAACCAACCTTTCGGGTTTCCATGGGAGAATGAAACGAAGCCGGGTCATGAGAGGCAGAACCCAAGGGGATTGTGTGATACCCACGGGTTACAACCGTTACAACCATCGTTACTTTTTTTTAAAGGCAGTCGTTGGTTTGTTCCTTTCATCCCCTTCGGTAGACGAGGTTTGTGACGGCAAGAGAAAATCCTCTTAGCTTCTCCCCAGGCACAAAAACGCCCTGTGCAAGAAGGCACTAGACCTGTCTTTTAATAATTATACATGCATACATACATACACACCAATCGAGCCGTTGCCTTCCGGGGTAGGCACAGTCACAAAGTTTCACTCAATAATTATTATGTTTATGTTAATTATTATATTCGTCCCAATCAAATCCGAAACTAAATCCATCGATTGTATCTTGTAAGTGAAACCGTAGAACATGTTTCTACTCTTCGGCAATATTTCAAAAACTATTACAATCTGATTATCCGTTAAATATAAACAGAGACAAAATGGGTTTGGTGAAGAACATTATTGAAGGTAAAATAGAGGGAAAAGTCCCCAACGGAAGACCCAGGAATAAGTTAGTGAACCAAATGAAGAGGAAAGTGCATAGGAAGAGATACCAAGAGGTAATGGAACTAGCATTAGATAGAGAAGGGTGGAGGGCTGTAGTCAACCAATCTAAGACTTAAACGAGCAATGATAATAAACGAATAAAGTGATTTTCACGCACAATGTGCATTGCACTCTATTAAAGCTGTTCTACATAAGGAAACAGCTGCCTGAATTCTCGCCTACGCCACATTGGATCAAGACCACCTCAAAAGAATTCGGAAGGGAAGTTGATTTTAAAACACTGAGGGACTGTGTAATACTACGACGGATAGTGTTTAAGCATTGGTAGTATCAGAAATATTTTCCGCGTAATCCAGGACTCCTACTCCAGCGAAAGTAATATGCATATCGGGGCAGTCTTTAGGCTTATGTCTTGGGGATGAATAAACGAACGAAATGTTACGTGTGTAAATCTACTGCGAGGAAAATCCTCAGGTTGAATCCAACTCGGAAACTGGATCGGTGTGCTGAGAAAGCGCTGTCTTCTCATCCCACGAGACCGGTTCCGAATGCCGACATTGGATGAGTTTTAGGCGGAGTTTTGATCTCTTCTCGTGGGCTTCGAGAAAAGATTTTAATTGCAATGCTCACCTTTGCTTGCATCAGGATCCCATTTTCTCCCGGGAATAGGCTTGCCGCCTAAGTTGTTGGAGAGGAGAGGGCAGAATGGGTTCTATAAGAGAGGCTTATTGTATTTAATTATTTATTTGGTTATTATGTTTAGTATTGCACCTAGAGTTCACTAATTTTTTAAAAACTTAGCTTTTTTAATGTTTGTATTTATACTTTTGTTATTTTGCAATGTTGCACTGTTATTAATTTGCATGATGTTGTACTTATGTACTGTTATCTTGCCTTAGTAACCCAAAGTTTGAGACCATACATATATTTATAATTTTACTGTTCTTAATGGCCGTGAGCACCCCCTGGAATATACACAAAGTATAATTAACCTATTAACTCTTGCTTGTCTATTGTTGCCAAAGAATCTTAAGCCCTTTCTCATTTAAGAGGTCGTCTCCTACTGTTAAAAAATGACGATGCAACGCGTTTGGTTGCCCGACGACGGACGCTTAAGGTCGGGATTTCGAATCTCTCATGAGCACTGCGACAAACAGTACGTTACGATGCGACGTTCTTTAGTCGCGATTAAGATGCGGCGTGACCCTTTTCGAAGGGGAATCGAAAATAGACCCGCCTACTTCACCACCACCCGGTTGGAATGAAATAAAAAATACCCTGCCGAGATCCGGTATGAATGGGGTAAATATTATTTGCGAATGTATGCCATTCGGCGATCAAAGCTGGTGGAATTCTGATGTCTTCGAAGCGGATAATTAATTGATATCCTACTGATCGATTGGTCGATATTTTTGTCTGTCACTGACTTAAATTGCTCACTTCGTGGAAATCTTGTGTTTCTACGCATTTATTTTCCTGTCGAGTCTCGCTCTTCGCTCCTTTATCCCCCAACCCCCTCATGCCGTTCCAAATACCTCTCCACTTCCTTTTTTTCCTCGGCGCACATCTTTTTGCTCCCCCTCAGTACATCCTCGAACGCACACTTTTGTCACTGCCTTCTCCGAATCTCCTCCGCGAATCTTTTTTCCTCATATCCTACAGTTCTTAGTTTGTCGTCCTCGATTTCCGCCTTTTCCTCTCCATCCTCAACCGCATCCTTATCTTGAGGTAGCTATCCTGAGTATGTGAGTCAAAACAAATACCAAAGCACATATTTTAATTTACTTCGTTAAAAAAACCCTGCTTTCGCTTTTAAATGGGCCACCGATTGAAAACCAAAATTATGGTGCGAAATGCGTGAATTATTCCAGAATATCTTTTTAATGACCACATTTGTCTAACCATGGGAGCCGACATTTTTAGGAAATACCGCGTTTTCACTCCAATTGTGGCAGTAATTCGCTGAAAACTTAAATAAATAAGTGGTAAGATGCCTATAATTTATTTTTATTCTAATTTCCGGGACTTTTCACTCCTAGCAATCTTTTAATTAAATATTTCAATTATCTTTCTCGTGTAAAATGATATTTTTCTGGCGTTATCAGAACAGTATCCATTATAGCCCATGTTTAAATTTCCACTTTTACTGCTGAATAACTGTAAAACTATCCAGGAAACCTTATTTTATTTTCATCTCAATTTATAATGTGCACTTCAAAGATGCTTCATTCAAGTTTCCAGGAAATCAGGAATACGTGACCCTGAGGCCTGAGCCGCCTTAAAAGCTCTTGCAGGTCTCGCACACACTTGTTCCGCAAACACCAGATTTCCCGATTTTGATTAAACCATCAATGAGCCGCGGTATTACTTCCATGGCGTCATATACACGTGCACTTCTGTACGAGAATACCGCACAGGAAAAAATCATATTCTGTTTTCTTTCTTGACCATTGTATCAAATCTTACTTGAGTTTTTTTTTAAAATATGGCGATGTATGTTGATTACGTTTAATATTGAAGTGGTTTTAGTAATCTTCACGTTTTGTATGAGAGTTGGAGGAAGAAAATGCCATGTTACAACTAAAGGCAGCATTCACTGCCCTGAGGAAGGATTAAAAATAATCTGAAACGTCTGGAAATATTAATAAGTTATTTTATTATTTCACCAAAAACCTTAAAAAACTCAAAGAAAAATCATTTTGGTAATCGAGATCTCGGTAGCTTAATAGGATCAAGCACTCGCCGCGATTTCGAGGAATGCATGCTTTATGTTTTATCAATGGAATTCTCGCACTTCAGTACACAAACGGTTGATGCCGTATAAATAATACAGCGATCGGCAGTATATATCGTATTGTTGTCAAACTTCTTGCTCTTTTATAGGCCTAAAAATCCTCGGCGTGGAAGGACAATGGTATTTCAACTGCCCAAAACAGGCGATATCGAGGGATGCATGTTTGAGTGCCAGTCATGACATGATATTTCCTCTGAGTGATTCTCGCACCAGGTTTTCGAATCATACAATGTAATGTTTTACATTTTAACCCTAACAAATATTTTTTTCTTAATTAAATTCACATAGTGTAAAATCAAAGCTAAAAAGTTCCGAATTTTCTCAAGGTAGAGTACTCATAATTTATTTCTTCCGAGCTCGGGATATGTGAGTGACATAAAAAAATTTTCATGAACATCCATCTGAGAGTTTGCGAGAAGAGTCAAAATATCGGTCAGCGGAACAGACGCGTAGGAAAGCTGCTCCAGATCTTCTGGAGCGATGCGACAGGAGAGTCTCTCGAGCCTTATGTGCCGAGAGAAAAGAATGCTTTCGTTTCCTCAAGTCCCCTCACGGGAGATGTCAAACTCGCTCTAAGGGACCAGGTTCCTTAAAAGGTTAGAAGGTTTCTCCGATTTAGTCCTCGTAGGCAAGGCAGAAAGGACAAGGAAATGACGACGAATCGCCGGCGTATTACGTTCGCGACGTATCAAATTGGATTATCACATCCACTGGAGCCTTTTACCTCTCCTTTCATAGGGACACTTGAGTCAAGAACGGCATGACGCCATCATGCGGAATAGCAAATCAATGGCAAACACTGGAGAAAGGGAGAGAATTCACCACCGAAGATTATCTTTTAAAATGTGCGTATGAAAGGGATGCCGTCGTGCGTCTATTAATAGTGTCAACACTGCGGTTTGTTCGCTCGTAAATGTCGAGTGTTCGTGGAAAGGACGGGAGGCAAGCGAAAGGGCAATGCGTTGAATCTTTGACGGGATGTTGTCGATGCTCGGTCGGTGGTTACAGAGGGTCGCATTAACGACCACCGACCGAGGGACCATACTACGTTCATTGGCTGTCATTAATGCGAAGATTGCATCGCTGAAGCCCTCCAGTGCACTCTCTTATCGGCCGTTTTATTCCTCCATCTACATTCTTCTAAGGTGAATCTATCCTCAGATAGGTTTCAATTGAACTGCTCCCTCCATGCTCGTCCATCTTGTGCTGCCTCCCTCAGCTCTTCGTAACTCCTTACATTCATAATATCAGTCAACATATTATTTCTTCGTCTTCCTCTTTCTCTCTTTCCCTAGATCTTTCCTCAGGACGTGTCCCATCCAGTTCGCCTTCCTCTTTCTTTTTGATCTTTAAGTATTCCTTTTCTCATTCATCCTTGCCAGTACATCCTATTTTCTCATTTTATCACTCCGTAAAGTTGGTGGTTTCCGGCTATACTTTATGGAATTTACTAAACATGTTGAATGAATGGAGTAAACTTTGTTTTTCCACAATGAATTTTAATAACTTGGGACCATGGTTTCGAAGATTAACGTCATCATCAGGTGAAGCCTTACGGTTACATTTCGTTACAGTTACAAGGCTATATTTCGTCATCATCATCGACCTGATGATGACGTTAATCGTAGAAACCATGGTCGCAAGTTATTAAAATTCACTGTGGAAAAACAAAGTTTACTCTATTCATTCAAAATTATTTTTCACTCCGTTTTAATCTTTCCATTTTCCTCCATAGCCGCGTTTCAAAACCCTCTACATATCTCTCCTCTTTCCTGTGGACTCTCCATGTTTCATGCATAAGGCAAGGAGAAGCCAATGCATTAAGGATCCGTAGTGGATTTCTCTAGTTTAAATGGACTGCTCATCCACATAGTGCCTAGCAAATAACCTCGATTGTGTGAGGCGAGGGGTGAGTTGTCACCACCATTCACCTCACTGTATCCAACTACGCTATCCTACTGAGCTATCAAGATTGATGCATTAGCAAAAACCTAAAATTACCTGTAAGGAGATGAGTTTACACCAACTATTACACTATAGGTATACTGCCAATGTTATAAAATTTTGAAGTATGTCATTGTGTATAATTTTTCTTTGTTGTGTTGCAGTTATGGGCCTGCTTCGCTGCCACATTAGAGCACGCTTCATACATATGCTTCAATTAAGCGTTTCTTAACTTATTCATTCCTGGTTGTTGGTAGACTTCTTCTGGGAGAGAAACATCTTTGACTGTGCAGTTCTGCTCACTGTACCTATCCTCTTTCTTTCATCTCTGGTGAACCTACCTCCCAGATTGCTAAATCTCACATTTTGCTCTTGAGTTGTCCACACTGCCAAAGCCGTGGCCATGAATAAAATTGAAAAAAAAACTTTCCCTACTCCCTTGAATAGAGGTGCGAAATAACAATGCTACCGCTCACAGGACAGCTCGGGTTGTGAGAAACATCAACAAACAGCAATTCACCGGGGACGGAACAAAAGCAGAGAGAGCTCACTTGAGCAATGAAATAGTTGAAATAGAGTTAAATATCTGAGCTTATGTGAAAGTTGTGCCTTTTGTTTGAAATTTAATGCCCATTGATGTCGCTAGTATGTAGTGCTTTCTTCACTTCAATTGTGCTTTTGTTTCAGGCGGTATCGTATCAAATTTATCGCCGGAGTGACTATTATTGTCACATTTCTTTTAAGGAAAGAAGTAAAAAACATTAGCCACGAACGAAAACTGTTAGCTTTGATATAATTGTCTCTCACTGCATATCCATCAGTAAATCAGATTATAGGCATAATATAGCTGTATGAAGTGAGATTATATCCATTGTTTCCGCACTTTTACGATAAACAGTGTTTTCCAGCTTGAGGCAACGGCCATGTAATGCAAAATTAGAAAATCTAATAAAACATTATTTCACTAGAGTTGTTTGCATAAAAAATTCCGTGACAAAAGCCCTCATATTCCACAGTTGAATGAGTACTATGTATGGCGTTGAACAAAAGCATGGCTTTATTTGATGGCATGAAACTAGATTTTAAAAACAATTATTTTTCATCTACTTCCACCAAATTTTAACTATGCTGAGGCCTGTCGTTAATTAATATTTGTTATGCTTAACTCGGTGTATTTTTGTTGTTTTGATTGTAATTAACATCGAGGTTGAGTCATCGGTTTTCCAGGGTTTCCGCCGCGTTGTTTCATATATAGGACGATATTTCGCCTTCTATCCTGTAGGCTTCCTCGGGTCACTTGGACTGAACTTCCATCTTGGCCCCGTGGAAGCCTCAACGACAATGTAATTGATCCCAATCGTAGCATTTTAAGATATTCATCTGAATCGCAGCATCTCTATTACGTCCTTCTCATTATTCTAGGGGAGCCCCGTAAATAATTTTACTTCGATGGTTGAAGATTTCTCCCCAGACTATTAGAAGTTTCCATTTACTAATCAGCAGCTTGCAAGGATTTGCGACTACTTCGGCCACGCATTCTCCTCGTGTATATGGATATCGTATACGGTTGAGTGCGGACGATGAGTTCCGACTTTTCATCGCTTATCGTTGCGTTATTGCAAAATGAACCTCTCATGAACACACGCAAATCTTTTGAGAGGATTATTTCTAACCGCCCGGAGTCATCTTCAGCTCTCAACACTCTTTCTTCCATCGAGGCACTGGGACAGGTTTTCATCCCTCATGAGATCCGGGTTCCGGGAAATGAAGGTCGCTTCGTGCAATTAGTGTGTACTTGAAACGTGAGGGGAAGATGACTGGCTGAGCACCCGTGTCTCTGATTTTCTCTCGTGCGAGAGAAGCTAGAGATTGTGAATGTCATCGGAGACCATGGAGCAGCGACATCGAGCGTGGTGTAGCTACCTAGTCCATCCCGAGGGCGTATATAGCGGAGGTGAAGGGGGGTTATGAGGGGCAGGGCGAGGCTTTTCGTCATATGTTGGTGGTTTCAGGAAGGCCTGATGTGTCGTAGGATCTTCAATTGACCCTCCTGCTTACACATTTTGTTCATTGACGATGAGCCTGCGTGGAAATAGGTATCCTTAGGGAGAGAATTGAAAGTCACTGGTTTGTACTCTCTTTTCCGACTTCAAACGAGTCTTTCTCCTTATGGCGATCCTCCTCTCTTTCTCCTTATGGCGATCGTTGGCGAATTCATTTGATGTAATTGTGCCATAGTGAAACTAAAAGGATCATGCTTCGCATATTCCACGTCATGGGAGATTTCCATTCAATGTGCTTGATTTGGCGCAGAACGGAATATATGAACGCACTATATATAATTTATAACTAATATGTCATTTTCCGCGATCATTTCTCGTTTCCAATCCATACCCTCTCGCTTATTACCCATCTCCCTTCCAGCACTACTAAATTCCAGACGCCCATTACTATCAGGTTTTATTTGCCCGGTGATTCTGTAATTATCCCCTGTAGCTGTTCATATACCCCATCCAGCTCCGCCTCGCCATGATTATTTTTAGGCATGTATGCCTGGACCAATACGAGGTTTGTAGGGCGTGCTTTTTCTTCTACCACTAGCATCCTGCCGCACACCTGTTCATTGATTACGACTCAGATTCCCAATTTTGCGTTCAATACCATGACTACCCCACGTTGACTTTCATCCCCACCACTATAGATTACCCTGTTACTCCAATACTCTCCGCTCTCCCTCCATCTCACCTCGTACAGCACTAAGACATTTATGTTCCTTTTCTTCATTTATTGTTTAATATTTGTAGCTTCCCAGCCGTCACCATTGACCTTACGCTCTAAGTCCCTATTTCAATCGGTTATTTCCTCCTTTTCTCCTTTTTCTGCTTATCTTTCGTGGTCCTTATTAGCTGTGATGACGTTGTTGTGCTAGGATTTTGTGAGATGATGGCTGCGGAGTCCGTGCCTCCCCCGCTGCTGGGTACGACACCCGCCCTAGCTAGCGGCGTCCCGTAGTTTCAAGGGTTCATTTATCTTTGAATGACTTTCAAAATCTGGGTATTTGATTGTTCGGAGGAGCTCTCACCCACGCTTTCCAACAGTGTTTTTTACTTGTAAGCATCACGGGACTGCTTTACGACTAGCTCCTACCCGATCTACTGGTAAGGGTGGCCCTACCGTGAGCAATCTAAATCGCTCCTGTTAGTCCAGCTCTGGGGGACATAGGAACGCACAAGCTTTTCCACCACGTCAAGGTTGTTGTCCGAGAAGCATGTAAATCATCTAAAACTCAACGAAGATTAAAAGTTAAATATTTTAAAATATAAAAAATAGCTCTAAAATTATTTGGGACAGTTTCACATTTTAAGCCTGGATTATTTTAGTTATTTTCTTATTCATCTCCTACGTGCTCAACTTTCTCCTTTAACATTTCCCTGAATTTTACTCTCAGTGACGGCCGTCGACATCCTTTCGCCTGCGGCCACCTGCTCTAACCATCTACTGGAGCATTCTTGCATTATCTCCTCGAGCTACTTCCCATCTTATCTAACTTAATTACTTCTTCGTTTGTCTACCGTTCTTCTCCGCCGCACCTTCGCCAATCATTTCCACACCCACGTCTCAAATCCGTTTCGCACTCATCGGTCTCCTTCAAATTTCACGTTCATCGCGCTCTATTTCGATGATTGTACGAATGTTTCCGCAACATTTTTATCCACGATATAGCTAATAATTTGTTCTGCTGAAAACTATGATCTAATTCCTATGAAATTGAAATCCCTTTTGGTGAAGATTGAAATACTTTTATTGAGAAATGACTTTCGAATAAAGTGCTCGAAAGAACAAAAATTTCCTCCGGTTGCATCGAAACATCTGGTTCGAAGAATTTCAGAGGTTTTTGTAAGGAAGTAACAGTTTTCCAATTGAAGGACCATCACCTCCGTGGTCGCTCCATTTCCGAAAATAGGATTTTAATGATGACTAAACTTTATTGTCAATTCTCACGATGATGAGCTCTCAAGCTAAAGGCATATTCATCCATGGAAATACTCCGCCGTCGGGCCAAAGTATTGGTTTTTAAGTTGGGTTCTAACCGCAGAAAATAAAAACTTGTTTTTGAGCGTCGACAGTGACGAAGTTTAAAGTCACAGCCTATAAAAAATCCAACTGTTTATTTAAGAAGTTTCCTTTCGTTGGTAGGTCGACGAAAATACTGTATCGCTTAAACTGTTTAAAAAACATCTCTTTCTCTGACTAAAGTCGTAAGCTTAAAGGTAACAATATCGAGGAATTAAATAATTAAGTAGATTATTCGTATTTATTATAATGTATACTTTTTCAAAAATATCAGCCGACTGCAGCGCCGATTCAATGGAATTAGCGACTTAATTCTTCATTTCCTGTTAATATTCTCGACAACTGAAGAACTGAGATGGATTGGTGCCTAAATTTTATTAACACTAAATCCTCTGAGAGTATTTGCTTCTTCTTAAAAGGTGTTTTTGGCGAATGTGGACTTTATATGTGATAGGGAAATATCATTTCCCATCACCCACGTGCTACCATTCGGGTTTAAAGCCATGTTCCTAATATAAAGATCAACTTTCGAAAAAAAACTTGGAAATGTAGGATTTTACTATTCAAACAGGAGACACGCTTCTCTGTAGGTAGCCAGGGTATGAATCAAATTACATTCAATTTATTTTACGCTGCGACCATCTTAAAACATCATGATTTGTGGAGAACGTGACGTCAAAACCTCAATTCTTTTAACTGTTCCGAGGCCTTCCTGAATCATGCCCTTGGCTTTGTTTTTTATTTTTTTCCACTCGACAAGATCCTTGCCTAATTTTTCCCGTTTGGTCGCATTAATGCAAAGATTAATATATTCTCTAATCCCTCTCTTTTTTAGTTTTCCTGCCGACAGTCTTTTGAACAGACGCCTCTAAAGCTTTCCCCATCTACCATAATCCCTCTAGCCGTAACCTCTTCTCTAATATATCTGTTTTTTGAATCACGATTTTCCATTGCCCTTCACGTTAAAATCGTCGTGTCTGAAGACTCCAAACACATTCCTTTCTCACGTGCCTTTTATAGATATGGTACCGGACTAAGTTCCGGTTTCATAGTCCTCTCGCTCCCTTTCTATATAGAGGAATCCTCCGAACAAGATATGCACTTGGAAGCAACGCGCAGTATTCGATGACAAAGCTGATACATATGAAGGCATGACGGGGCTAATCGGGATAAAATTTGGGTGAGAAGTGGATGATAATGAGAACAGATAATTATATGTAAATATCATGTTTAACCGTTAACAGTCATCAATCCGGCGTATCCGTTCGATCTGGACTGGGTTTAGAATGAACTCAAGAACGTACTAATTCAGAAGATTCAGGCGATATTTCGTGGAATGTGAATATCAGGGATGGATAAAAAGGTGCGCAATACAAATGCAACTTACGTCCCCCGTACATTGTTTCCTCCACTTATTGAGCAAGACTTTCAGCATTGATTTCGTTCCTATCCTGGGAGTTTTAAAGCACCATATCCAAGCTACCGCCACCCTTTATTGGCTATCAATATTATGAATAATACCACGTATAATACATTGGTGCACTTTATTGTTGACTCATATAATTTATAGCACTGCGTGACTTAAACCCGAACCTAAGCCACGCTTTGCCGTGGCATAAGTAGCCCATTTTTGTACTGTACTGCGCTGGCAGAAAATTCATTGTTACACGAGACTTTAATTAAGTGTCGCTCAAGTAATTTTCAACTATTGACTACCAGAAGCATAATTTATAAAAAAATCACAGTTAATTTCATAGTTCATGTTATATTTATGCATCTGAATAAAAACTGGATCATAAAGAACTTGAATCATGCCTAGTTACTAAATATTCCGTTGGCTCGGACGTGACTTCGTGGAATTTGCTTAGCATTGTAAATGATATACTCATCATTTACTTTACAAGTCACTAAAATCGAATATGTTAACATTTTATCCTTATAATCATTCCATATCTTCAGTCTGCACAGTTTTATTAGTTATAGTGTGCAGTCAAACATCTCGTGAAAAATGGTCTCAACAATGCATGTCCTTGCCATTTGTTTCAGACTATGCGCGCTACTAGTAAGTAACGCACTTCACAGATAGGAAGAGGATCACAGCAAGAGCATTTCCCGCTTTCCGTGGGACTACTAAAAATGTACTATAGCCTGTACATCTCAGAGACTACGGCTTAAGGTAGTTTGAACGAAATATCATTTCTTCTAGATATCAATGAATTTATTCTTTCAAAATTTTCAAGGAAGTCCAACTTCCCCCCCTTGTCACAAACGTGTAACAGCTTAGGGGTAAAATTGGATCAGTGACCCTCATCAATTAGATGCGCTGCAAAATTTGACTTTTTGTCACCATTGATACTGGCGTGTCGATGGTGACAAAAAGTCAAATTTTGCAGAGAATTTATTCTTATTTTAATGAAAAATATCTCACCCTTCCAAATATACCAAAATATTGGTCCCTTATTGAATTAATTTCCGAAATATTAACAAACGAAACTGTTTCAGGCGTTACTTTGTGGAAGTCTTGGATATTCATGACGAAAAGATAGAACTTGGTTTATTCCACACTAATTTATTAAAACCGACCCGTGTTTCAGCAACTAAGTGCCATTTTCAAGGAAACAACCTTGAAAAGTGTTGAATTAACCAATTTGTATCTTTTCATCATGAATTTCCGAAATGTTAGCCAAAAAATACCAGCCATTTTACATGGGAAATGTTACGTGTGTGCACTTTAGAGAGACATCATTTGAATAGGAGAAATTTCCAACGCCTATATCTCGTCAACATGTTAACTGTGTGTAGTTTGTCTGTTTCCTCATCTACTTTAAATATTAAATCGTATAGTCACCGCAATAATTTTTTCATAATCACAAAAAACCTTCCAAAACAAAAGGAGTTTTGAACGTCTCGCGTGAAGAAAATGAGTCGACCAATAGATTCGGATAGATATTCTTATTTAATTACAGAGGATTTCAGTCAATTGAAAGTATATTTTTGCACCATTAATATTACAGCATTTTCTTCATGCTTCCGACAGCTGCTGAAATTTAAATGTGAAATTCGAGTGTGGTATCCCTTATGACTGGAAATATTTCGCTCAAACTTCCTAACTACGCCAGCGCACATCATTCGATGCATTGTAATTTCCGCGCGATGATGTGTTCAGATTTGAGCTAGCTTCACCTATATCTCCTTATTAACCTCCAGGCCACCAAAAGTGTGTTTGGCAGGGGGTGACTTATCACCAACATGAACTACCGTGAATAAATTTTCTTTCCCCAAAAAGCACCACACTATCGGTATGCTAGAAATGCTGCAGAATCTACTAAAATAATCTGTAACTATGTGAACGTAACGCAAGAGTCATGCAGGGAGCATGCAAAAAATGGTGTTAGCTCTACTCTATAGATTTAGAAACATGCATTAGGGGTCACATGAATTAATCAGCTACACTACCTGTCAACTAACCTACTTCAAAGTCTAAATCTAGCCATTATGGTCTATGGTTCGCGGGAAAAACGACATTCTTAACCTTTCCGTTCTACAATCTATTTCCCTTATTCTATTCCCATGATCTGATCTACCGTAGTATGTTGGAGTTCGTAAGATATTTATAACTTCGTCTGAAACTGCAACTTAGCATGCGCAAGTCCTTGGAAAAAATAATTACTAACGTAATTTAAACGCAGACTCTAATAAATATTCCTCCCTCCGGTAACTGAAATTCTTTATTGTTAAATGAGGTCCTTGGTGCGATAAAACATTTACGGCTCTGAAAACATGTCTCTCTTGTAAGCACCTTCATTAATAGCAAGTTTGAACACCAACTCCATATAAAGTTGTACGTCGTTGCACTTTGCCTCTCTTGGCAAAGCCGGCTGGAATAAACTCGGCATCTTTGGCGCGGCCACAGTCAGCGATGGCATCACAAGGGTGTTTGGATATATCATGTTGCCTTCTTGTTTATCTTGCCCATTCTCTCATAAACATGAAGGGTGGTCGCTGCCTGAGTATATGCATTAGAAACTTTCCTCCACCGGAAACGAGGCGAGGGAACACGAATTGCGTCACTCCTGACGACCGTTCCGATGATCTCGCAATCTCATTCTCTTTTGTCGGTTTTCATTCATGTTTTCCAACCTGCGCCTATCCAATAGAAATTGGGAGTGGTCGGATATAATAGCCATTCTTCTGTCGCACTATTTGTGACTACTTCAGAAGCGTGGCTAAGTTCTTATGCCTATTTTTAATTTAACAAAATAACATATGCATGGAACACTTGTCATTCGCTAAAAATTAAAATTGGCTCGTGTCCCTGACCTATCACTCGCCCTTATCGCGAATCGCTGGGTAGGTCGAAGACATAAGTAAGTAATAATGGCCCTATTTTTAAGATCGCACTATGTCGTGAGAGTATATGGTACTTGACTACAGAGTTAATGTAGGTTGGTATATCTAACGACACAAAATACGGCCTCTCAAGAGGCGTAGGATTATCTAGAAATACGAAGTTTACAATTTGATAAACGAAGAAACATCACTGATTTAGCTCTGAGTACCATTAATTAGGAAACAGGAATTGATTTAACTTTTATACGTTCCATGTAATTTGAATTGCGTGATTCCTGAGGTAATTTCTTAAATAGCCAAGGAAAAGTGTATCCGCTGTTTTTTTAAAGTAGTATCTAGGAACCATATTACTTTGCCCAAGAATCGCTGGCTTCATGAAAACTTCGCGAATGACGTTGCATAATTCTGCAACTCCCTCATACCCAGCAGGCCCTCACTATGGCGACAGGCAGGGTATGGATATACGCCAAATATGCACATGCTGTGAAATTTTTAGGAACAAGCATGTAATCAGTGTGTGTTAATGGAGCAGCACGTGTATGGGAGCGTAGAAATATTAGGATTTCGGAAATCGCAGCATGAAAGTGTGCCGTTAGGGAGTGGTTTCTATGTCACAAATATTAAATCCTACGGTTAAAAAATTAATGGGAGCTTTACATTGGCGTTAGGGCCTTACTTAGCTATTTACCTATATATACCTGTACTACATAACGGCGTACTTACTTTTCATCAGTTTCAGACCCTGCGCACAAGGCGGCGCTCTCCAAAACGAATCGGGAGCACTGTTTTATGCGATGAACGACTAAAGAACGACGATAATTGCAACCGCTATAGTTGTTGAGGTGCTGATATTAATGATAGGCGTAAAACATGGATGGTCAAAAGTTTTAAATTTCTTAGCGGTAAAAATTAAACCTTTTCAAGCGTTTCCTTCGAACTTATTCGTTAAATATTTGCCAAACTTACGGTAAGCGCACCTAAAAAGAAGCCATCTCTATCGGCAGGTTAACGAATGAGACGTCTGCGCACATAAAACCAATCATCGTTGTCCACGTACATTGCAGTGAACAGATGTGTTCCGACCTACGCTAACCACAAAAACCAGGATAGATATCTCCGAAGAATTGGAAATAAACATAGGCTTTCAGTCAAACAGCCATTCTATCCAGTTTTCATGGTAAGATATCCCCATATTTGACTGTCCGTGGTGAAAATAATTTTTATACTCGTTTTAACTTTTAAGTCCGGCACAGTAATAGAAATCATTTCGGGTATTACGTCACTCTAAAAGATAAGAGGGTGCCGTCACGGTGCGGAATAGGCGTGGGTATCGAGTAACAGGAAGTGCGACGTCACGCGAAAGTGTCTGAATTTTGCGCTCGAAGCACGAAGATGCTCGTAAAAAGGAGCTATTTTTGTCTTCCTGCGAATGGTAAGACCAATATTCTCGGATAGTAGCTTCAAATCGTGGTGGAAGAAAAAAAACAGTGGAATAACGGAACATGGTTATACCTTTGACGTAGTGTGGCCAGGTTGAAGCGATGTTCCAGCATTCGGGAGAGACGAAAGAGGGATAGACGCGTTCGCGTTATTTTTGGCGCATCTGGAGAGTGCCACTTGAGCAATTTGACGATACGTAATATTTTTCGTGTGTTTGGGTGCACTATAATTCGTTCATTTACTGACTTTTAGTGTCACCTGTTTATTTTCTTGTCAGTTAGTGATTCATTTACGGTGGCTCCGAGTCAATTATTCCAGAAATTCTGAAAACTTAAATATAGCATTGTTGATGTGCGTTTTATAACCTGAAATGAGCAAAAAATAAGTCATCCAGACTAGTTTTGTTATAATTCAGCCTTGAAAATGTAGATTTGAACATGGGCTTTTACAGAGATTGCTCAGGTTACAGCAGAAAAATGTTGATTTGAAGCTTTTAATTAAAACTGTTTATACCTGTAAGAAGAGAAAAGTCCTGGGATTTTGTACAAAAATAAAATATTGAAATGTTACCAACTGTTTAGCAACCAATTAGCGAAATACTGCCGTAATTGAAGTCAAAATGCGGTAGTTCTATGCAACTGGCGCGGCAGTCGGCTCCTATGGCTGGGCGAATGTGGACATTAAAAATATACTCGTGGGATAATCTGCATATTTTGTATTGCAATTTTGGTTTTCAATAGGTAACCCATAACATCAGCGAAGGATTTTTCAAATAATTAATAGAAAGTTGTATATACGTATTTATTTTGACTCACATGGTCAGGTCAGAGCCACCTTAACGTGTTTGGAGCGGTAATCGTAGGTCATTGAGTACCTGTTTTAGTTTTTTAAGGACATATTACAAAATTCTTGGACCGCGTTTTACTTTAGTGCTTATGCTTATGCGTAGTTTACAAGAATTTAATTTTGATTTTTTTCCTCAATTAATATAGTTTGAGCTAGATAGCCCTAGTCATAAGGGAGACCGTATTCGAATTATATATTTTGATTTCTGCTGCTGTAGGAAGCATAAATTAAATATTGCAATATTAATGGCGTGATAGCATACTTTTATAAGACTGAATTTATAAGTAATTTAATAAAAATATGTATAAAATTCATTGATTTGATTCATTTATTCCTGCGGCACGTTCAAAACTTTTCCTCAAGGGAAAGTTTTTTTTGTGATTATAGAAAAGTTACTCCGGTGGCAATATGATTAATTTTCAAAAATAGTCGAGAAAACATTCAAACTACATCCAATTAATTTTTTTCCAGATCTAAGTATTATTAATTCCTCATTTTAATAAATAATGTCTCTCTAGAGGTTATACGCGTACCATTTCCCATGCATAAACCTGGTATTTTTTGTTAAAAATCTCGATAAGTAGTGTGGAAATGGGCTTATATTTTGGTGTTTTTGGAAGGGCGAAATAATTTTCTTTAAAATGAGACCAAAATCATTGATTTCTAGGTTAAATTTTTTACTCTAACTACCTTATAGCATGTAATGAGGTTTTCGGCGCGGTGTTCATCATTTTGACGGCATTATACTGAAGGAATACATTTTTTTAGGATTATTGGACTCGTAATGAAACTGGATATTCGTTAGCAGTAATCGTACATGAGAGAAATGTATTTTTTTCACGTTTTTCATAAAAAAACGTATTGTCATCTGCGCCAACTTCATCACCTTGAATGGAAAGCTCTCGAAGCTTTGGATGAAAATAATATCTGCCGTGTATTCTGAAATTCGTGAGGTGCGAATTTTACAGAGACCTTAGCCTTGCGCGTAACCTTCGAGTCACGAACGGCCCTCCACGCAGTCGTTTTAATATTTTTGCCACGCTTTCCGTTCGCTCGCGAGACTTTTAAACGAAAATTGATATTGAGCTCGTGGATTAGATCTGTGCATTTATTAAACTTTTGTTTAGCAATAGAATTGTATTCTTTTTCCTATTGGTCACAATATGTAAATATAGATAGAGGGAATGGTATTGAAGGATTTAATCTAGAATACAGAGGAACAGAGAATAATATTGAAATACTGAGTAAACAGTAAGTTCATAATATCGAAGAAATATACAGAAAACAGAGGAACAGAAAGGACTGCTGGAAAATTGGGTAAACGGTACACATGTTAGTTGAAGTTACATGAAGAAATAATGAATGGGATATTGAATAATATAACATCAAATTCTGAAAGAATGTATACAAATTCTTTACTTCATATTTCTATGACTCTATGTTCTAGTTGTTTACCATAGGGAGAAGAATATATGGGCACTGTTCTTTAAGTGGTTGAGGCAATGCAAGTATTGAGTACTGAATAGAATATTGATGAATATAAAAGAGTACCATGGAAAAAATAATACTAGTGAAGTAAAGGATACCTGTGTATTTTAAACTCTATCCTTCGATTGCATAATCAATATTCTATTGTGTAAAAAGAAGACCTGGCGTGATATGATGGGAATTCAATATTATGTAGACTGCTGTTACGATTTCCCACAGGTAAAATAGATTTGTGTCCTTGGCTTCGATGTAAACTATATCATAATTAAGTGACGATATTGTTCATCGAAACCTAGGTCGCAATAAATCTATATTACGAGTGATATGTTGCAATTTTTGTCTTTCTTATTCCTTTGTGTCCTTAAATCTATGCTTCAGCCTGTGGGATCATTCATGAGAAGTGGAAATTGCCCCTTTTTTTATACGAACGCTTTCCCCTCGATGTTAGAGGGCGTGGGTAAAAACACGACGCTTGAGACGTTGGCCACCGAGCGTTTTAATTTCTCAACACACCCACCCCCTCCCTCTCGCCATCACCTTCACCTATTCCCGCGGCAACTCTCCAAGGCGAATAAGCGGGAGGCAGAACACCTTTTTTCTTCACCTCGCCTCCTCCTCCTTTCTTTCCGCTTATTTTTTTTAATCGTCATGTTCCGCGCCCGAGTTCTTCATCCCTCAGCTACTGCGCCTCAGTCATTCCGTTGGACACCGCGGAGCCACACAAAGATCAACGAGGCCTTTTTCACCAGTCCTCCTTTCCCCCTCCTCTTTCTCTCTCTCTCAGGTCAGTCCATTCCTTGAGGGAGAGGTCTATTTGGCGTGGGTGCGTTTGTGGGGGTGGATGGGAACTCTCCCTTCCTTTCCTCCGCGGCGTCGCCGTGGGGAGCAGACTGGTGGGAGTCAGTGCCCTATCGCCCTACAGACCTATTCCTTCCGCCTGCCCTCTTCCCCCCTCCTCTATCTCTCGCTCTCTATGCCTTTCCCCCTCCCACCCCCCGGCACCCCCTCCTACTCTTCTATCGCGCACCTCCCGAACGGAATCGTCTCACCACTCTCCTCGACCCGAAATCCCTTCTCTTCTTTCTCTCCCCGTGGATTAAAAAGAGGGGAGTGGACTTGTCGGAGTATTTAAGGCATCAGGATTGCGCAGTCGGATGTTTTGAATGTACCAGAGATTTTGAGAAGTGGAGCTGTCGCTGTGGAATGCTTGGATGTCATTTTATTCAAATTCTGCCGACTTAGAGAGACAAGTCCTTTCTGTTTGGCATGATCAACAAAACCATTCGATCTTGAAAGATCTCAGTTCGGTACAGTGGCGTTTGGACGCCATTTTCGAGCGTGCTTAATATTTTTGACGTGAAATATGTATGTAAGTCCACAAATGGACGGAATTGTGTCTTCCAAATTGTTGTCTAACGCATTTGCAAAGAATCTGAGAATGTGAATCTCATATGCTAAAATAGTTTTTAGAAATAATGCACAGGGGTGATGGTTTGCTTAAGGTTGTGATCAATGGAAGGACATTGGGAATGCAGAGATGGGGAAGAAAGAGAATAGGTTTTATAGAAGGGTTGAAGAAGAGGAGGGCCAATGAAAAGATAAACTAGTAAAGAAATTGTCTTCGGCCTTGCCGAAGCTTAAATATCCTACACCACTTTCAATTTTAAAAAGTAGTTTTGGTTCGATCCAACCCATTTTAGAACTGTGCTGTCTGTAGACTATTAGAGGCTTATGACCCAAATTTCAGCTCGATATCTCAATTTTTACGGCAGTTATCGTGCGAAGAGACAGACAGACGGACTTACCTAGATGGACTCGTGAGGTGATGCTGATCATGTCTATATATACTTTTCCATACTTGCCACACCTCCTTCAATGCGTTACATTTCTGCTGTGACAAATCGATACACCGTACACATGTAGTGGTGTAGGGTATTAAAAGAAACCCCAGGTCTAAATGGGACCCTGCTCGTGTAAATGTCAAGAGGATTTCCTCTGACTTTCCATTAAAACCTACCTCGAACCGGTAGATTACTTATATATAATTTTTGTTCCCCTTTTGGTGATTTCGCGCTTTAGCCATACTGTTTGATCATTTATTTTCCTGAAAAGTAAAACTTCATTTTGTACGCAAAAAGCGTTGCTTGTTTGTCGATCTCCTTCGGTTATGTGTTTCTTTCAATTCCTCAGAAAAGCACGGAATGGATTTTTTTTGGTAGAGTGAGAGGTGGGGTCGTCTGCGGGAATCTTTTGAGGGCGAAAGAGAAGGAGAGGGGAAAAGGGAGGGGGAATCAAAGAACGGGAAGGTTCATAACGGTCACGAAACACGGGAAGTGTGTTAGCGCGTATGTGAGGTTCTTTTTTCCCAGTCATTTTTTCACCGGTGCTAATTAGGGAGATCGAAGCTACACTGCAGATCCCGATGAGGAAAGGTGCTCCACTTTGACGGATCGATCCCTAGGAGGTGGTGATTTGATTTTTTATTTATGTATTAACCAGATGACGATTATCCTTTTCCATAAGCCGCTCTGTACACTGTGCAAAATTATACACAGCACTGTCTCTATTGTCCGACACTCCCCGAACCAGTAAGACTGTCGAACGGCTGGATATGCAATCAAAACTAAAAACTAGTTTACAAAACATATAACTATTATTATCTATAAGGATACATATAGAAATCGAATAATATCATTAAAGCTTAAAGTATATACTGTGGGCTGTTTGAGCGAGATTTTTCTTTTGTAATATCAGAGGACATATGAACATTTTATTTTCTAATGTAAGCAACTGTAAGAACTATGAAATGAATTCATGACATTAACTGCGCAACAAATAGGTATGTATTTAAGAACTTAAATACCCATATTTTAACTGAATATACATGCTTGATGTGTTAACTGGACTAATTTTTTTACGTCTTTTGCTGAAAACACCAGAACAACCGAGGAAGTTTTCGGTAATCTGTGAAAATTACTGAGGTGAGTAGTTGCTTTATTTTTAGAAACCGTTAAGAAAACGAACAAACTGCTAACTGCTAAATTAGTGACGAAATCTCTGCGTTGTAAGTTTTTCACTTTTAAAGTGAAGTCTTTCGGGAGTGCATGCTCTGACCATTTCCCAAAGAAAATGGCTGGTGTTTTTTTGGCAGTTATTAATAATGGTAGGAGTTACAACGGAGGCAGCACAAGACAGAGCAGAAAGGAGGGCGCAATTCAATTGAAACCTGTCAGGGGACAGATTCACCTAAGGAGAATTCTGAAAAATACAATGGTATGTGGCTGATACTTTGTTCGAATGATTTTCCTTCTAATGAGGAAAAATTCGTCGAACTTTATATGAAGCGATATCTCGATCAAACTACCATAGATGATTCACTTACTGATCCTTCTTACTGATTTGAAATATACTTTTGAAAAGAACCGCACTTTGTATCAATTAACTCAATCAAGTACTCAAAGATGGGTTTGCAACCATCTAAGCGAATTGCTATAATTTTGAAAGCCTTCTAGTTTTGACTCTATTTTTTGCCTTTGCACATTGCCTTGATATACTTTCGGGCATTTCAATTCTTACAACGATCAAAATGTTGGAAAGGGAAGCTTCAAAACTGTATAAACGTAGAGGGTAGGTTATAAGCCGTGATAGGCCCAAAAACTTTGAACTAATTTGATGTTGATGTTTCAATAGAATACTGAAACACATAGTTAATGCGCGGAAAGTAGCGAGCACAGGAGAAATGCAATTTAAATAATCAGATGTGTTGCGGAGGCATCTCTTTTCAACGCAGATATCATTATCAATATTCATATAATGGACGAAGTAGTAATCATACCCTTCTATTTCTCAAAGCCTTTGTAAAGGTGGAAGTGGGCACAAAAAATCAGATTTCTCTGGAAGAGATGTTAACCTAAAAAAAATTAGGAAAAAGCAACAAAAACGGATCTTGAAAAATCTTTAAAGCAGGTCGTAAAAAAATCAGTTGATTGAAACGGGTATTTGGCAAAAATATTTTTGCTACTTCCGAAAATTATGCAATTTTCCTTATTCCCAAAAATTGCATTGAAATGATTCCTATTTCCATGGTTCACAATCTTATTTCATTCGTTAAAACTTATGCGTGCTCCTTTGAACGTTGTTCGTAATTTCAAGAGTGTATCTCCGCCTGTTTTATTGCCCTTCTTACGAAATTTGGGTGTGTATTTGTAATATCATGGAATGGTCCTGGAAGTGTAAAATGAACTTTTAATCAGAAAAAATACAATCAGAGAATGAGAGAGATGGCTTTATATATTTTCAAGACAGTCAGCGGGGTAATGAAGCCCTTTTATCGATGTTGAAATTCATCCACGTTACTAGATTGTGTGTTTCCATCTTCTCGCCCGTGCATTCAAGATGTGCTTGACCACCATAACCGATCCAAGGCTTCAAGAGCCTCACAAAGAGGCAGATAAATACTCTATGAAAGTTGATACGTGAACTTGAACGAGATATAGTCTTCGAAACCCGCAGATGGATTTCGAGTAGACTTATAGAGCTGTAACGTGGAATCGATGAAAGGAATGAATCAGTCTCTTCAAGTATCAGAGACTCTTAAAACTTTCATCAGACCCAACCAAGTTCATTTGTTTCGCTATGTAACAAGGAAATATCCCAGTGACGATTTCCCTCGTAAAAATTCATTTGTAACCCTCATAAATTTCTACAGATATCCGAATCATTGCCAGAAACAGATAAATGTTTCAGTGGAAGACACATGATTTTTTTGGCACTCGCTAAAATAATTCTCTTCGCCCCGGAGATTCTTTTTTTGGTTGAAAATTAAATTAATAAGTGAGAAACACGTTCAAAGTATAGCTGTAATTGTTGTCGTAATTCAAGAGTGGGTTTTATCACGAATAACTCTCTAATCGTTTCTACTTCCTTGTAGAATTTAGTCTCTTTAATTTTTTTCTCGGAATTAATAATCCATTATATTTCATGGGATTGGAGATACAGAAGCGTGTGGTTGCAGGAAGTTAAGCAGCTCACTGATTTTTGGCCAGCGCGCCTCCATCCATGACGATGGACGCGCCAAAGCAGAAGTTGGCTAGGAGCACCGCAACCCTTTTGAGCCGGCCCTGGGGTTCGGGGCGCCAAGAGAGCGGTGCCAAGGACGCGGAAGTGTCCCCGCACCGCCCCTGGGTTTTTAAGCACACAGGAGTTTGAATCTTTTGCTCTCTCACTTCCTCTCAACCAAGTCGACTTGACGATTGCTTTAAGCTCTCGAGAAGCATTTGCTCTTCGAATGAATTTGTGGATCTGATTCAAGTTCGATCACCACCTACACATTTCATCAAGGCGGAAGAAAAGGTGCAATGGGGATAGGAATAGGTTATCGTCATGGGTTGAAATCGAGAGCCAACGGCCAAACTTGTATCAGCAGGCAAAGTGATACCTTCCCTCAAAGAAAAAAATAATTCATTTCAGAATCATTCCTTAAATGTTCAATTTTGGGGAATATTCTTTGATCTGTTCACTCGTTACAAGTGGTCAAACCTTAGCCGTATTTAATTATAACTTTTACTACATCACAGAGTTAAGACACAAAAACACGACCCGGGTTTCAATACATTAGAATCATTATCAGGTGCAACCAAAGGTCGGGAACTCTCTGTGTTTTATATCTGTGGTGTACTAAAAGGCATAATAAAATATGGCTACGGAAATATACCGCAAAGCTACCAAATATTGTTTTATTTGGTCAAACCTTGCCCAGTCATATATGGAAATTGTATGCGGATAGAGACCGCGATTACACAAGACATCACTACTCAAGCTTTTACCATAACTCTCAGGATGGAGAGCAAGATATGCTTGCATAACCGAGACAAATGGTGCCCTCCGTTTGCTCAAGTGCGCTAATCAATTTGAAACACAAGAGCGCATTTGGCTTCCATTCGTTACAGATTCTACGCGCCAGATGGCGCACTTCGAAGCAGATCAGGACCAAAGTTGATGCACTCCAAACAGCAAAAGAACAAAAGATCGATAGCAGCATCCGCTATTGTAGTCAAGTTACGTTTACTTTTTTCAATGCTTAACTTGAACGATTCCAAACACGTTCGACCGTGACTATGGTTCACCATCAGAATGCTACCTGCCGGTAGTTTACTAAAAATTTCGCCGGCAAACATCGTTACATTCCACGTCGTTCTTGTGCGCTAAAGTGCGATGATATGTTCCGATGAGGTCTAACTTCAACTCCTTGAATGGAAAGCTCCCCAAGATTTCAAACAAATAGGCTACCCTGAGACATGAATGAGAAAAAATTCACGATCTTCCGAAGAACATTTATTTCGAGTATTCCGTAGAATAACCTTTTGATATTTTTCACGTCACCAGGTCAAAATCATCATACATTCAATTGTTGACGTTGTGCAAAAAAGCATCTCATAGAAAATTACGAACTCCTTTTTAGCGTTTCAATGAAGTTCCAGTTTCTATAAATATAGTGTCGGCAGCTGTATCATATAAGTAAAAGCTTACCCTGGGTTACCTTACTAGATTTCCTTTTGCGCATCTACGTGACTCTACGTGGCACAGATGCTCGCACTTCGGGTTTCATTTGATTTTTGGCAGCGCGCTTCAAAGCGCGTTAAAGGCTAGTTACCTAGTTTCATATGCACTAGTCTCCGTGACAAAACGCTTCTCGCCAAGTGTGTTATGAATTTATGTTGCGACTTCCATTGGAACAAGATCGTTAGTTGTCACCTTTCTGCTGAAGTTCTTACTTTTTCGAAACGCCGATTTAACATTTAACTATTTAATGTTTCGGCAGAGTGAGGTATGTTTTAAAAAGACGTAGTGGTTATTGTAACAGACAGCACGCTTTATCAAACTTAATTTACGAATTTAGTGGTATATTTCTGGTTTCCAACATGATTTCGTTTCTTAGCACCCAACAGTGGGTGCTGGTCTGCGCTTGCTGATTGGAAAGCACCTCGTTATCAAAATGTGATTTTGTTGCTATAGATCCCCTAACCGATAGCTACGAGAGGGAGCTTCGTCACCTCGCTTGTCTCTGTGGGATGGAGAGCGATCGCTGAAACGCAGATCAAGTTTCACAACTTGAGCCACATTCAGTCGCTAGTAAGTCTCTGGTTTCCGCCTTGAAGAAAATGCCGACTTCAGTTCCTGATTTCGGCTAGAATGTGCGATGTTTTTCCGTTCCCGAAGTATTCCCTGGCGGCAGCAGGAGACAACGCTCAGTTGTTTCGCTGGCGCGGGTAAGAGAAGGATGTAGGGGGAGGGCGTTGGAATGCCAAGGAGAGGGGAAAGAGTAATCATGATGTGAACCAGTGGGTGAAACGGATGTCGAAATGTTTATCGAGTTCACGTGCCGATGTAAACGTTCCGACTCCATCCAAGGCCGCGTGGCTGATGCCTTATGGCTGCGGGTCCAAGTATACGGGGTTCGAGCTAAGCTTTGGGCATCGATATCATCCGAAGAAATTTATGTAATAGTAAATTTGCACTTTATGTCTGGGCATAATTTTAACTCAACCAGCGTTAGCTTTTCATGTAACAGGAACGATTAACGTAGCGATATATTAATCTAACCTATAGCACCTTTAACGTACCTTAATATTTCCTGCAGAGCGTATAATATTGCAAGGTATTGGAGCTTTCGAAGTAAACGACGATTTTCGGCGATTTTTTGTGGCTATTTCCTAGCATAGTCCATAGTTTTCGCGAACCTCATGTAAAAATTAAAGGTGGTGGGGCAAAGTCTTTGTGGACCTAAAAAGCAAATTTACTCGGTTCGAGTGCGAAATATTCTTAGATTTCGAATCGCAACGATTTGAAATATTCAATTATTATGACGATCGTAGACCCTTATATAATAAATAAGCTGAAATTCTCGCTTAATCGAAAATCATCCTTTGAGTTGCCATAATTTTTAACGCTATCTTTGGCACCGTGTAAACATAATGCATAAATAAACTTCCATTACTCCGAATATATTCGTAAATAAATAAATTTTTCAGCGATTCAATTCGCTCTCAAACTTACGAGTCAGAAATCTACTTTTGCCCAAAGAGAGACAGTTATGATTCCCACATCTCTAACCGTCTTCGTGATCCCAAATGTCTCATATAGCATTGTGATCCTCCCCTTGAGCAGTCGTTTAGACAGGAATCATTTCGAGTGCTTTAGTGATATGAGTCAATGACTGTATAAGGAGAATCCTCTTCACAACGGAAAAGAAAATACTTCATATAGTCCTCCCATAAAATAATCGCGCAGGCTACACGAGGGTTTTCCATTTTCGCTGAGAATGCAGTTCCACCAAGTAACACCAGAGACTCCAGTTAAATCTCTTCTCCTTGACCTCTTCACAATTACTAGCTAGACCCCTGAGGTGTTTTTGTTCATAATCCATTTTTTTTATTCAAGAAGGGAACGGGACCGGGTTCTCCACGTTCTCGTGTTCGATTCTTTCGTAGTATTTTAGTTATTGTCGATTTTCAATGCTGGTAGGAGACGTTGAGTCATCGGAGCGGACTTGGGCAACAATCACTGCGTTTAACAGTCGAACTCAGATCGATATGAACTCGGACCGATCTGAACATTCTAAGCCCTCAGACTCGGATCACCTGGTTTAATAATGGGAAATCGATTGAAATATCGATTTGAATCGGTTCATATCGATTTGAAATCTCAGACTGGCAAAGAAAGCGGGCCGAGTTAGCTCGCTTCTCATATCGATCCCACTAGCCCGTTGCGATTACCATACCGAGATGAACCCGCTAAATCTATCTGAGTTTGATTGGTAAACGTAGTGAATGAGTCCCCGTCATTCATAGGTCGTGACTGTTCCTTTTGAGACCTTGGCCTCCTGTAACAAGTCTTTCCATGATTGTCCTTCGTGTGCTATACTTTTCCACGCCTCACTCCGCATATATTTCTTCTACCCCCTTTCACCACATTAACTCATCTGCTCCTTGGTTAAGTAAATTCATTTCTTGCCCTTTATGATTGGTACAAAGTTTTCTTTGGGGTACCTACACCCAAGTTTTTCGTCCGTTGGACGCTGTCATGCGACTTGATTGAGCTGTGCTGACGATGGTGTGACAGTTGTGTTGCAGGTACATCTAAATGTGTTGAACCATTTTCTTGTAAGAGACGTCCTGGGCTTCCTTTCTTTCCTTATTGATAGGTTAACAGTGAAGCGCCGGTAATAATTAATTCTACATTATTTATAGCCCTAGTTTCTGTTGCTTACGAGGTAATCGAGGAAGGGGGACCGGCTATCTCACCGAGGCAGATAATACCACATATTACTCACGCAATGATGGATGTAGTGATATGGATCTGGTATATAATCGAAGTGTTTACGATACATCTGGCGTTTTCGTTATTGCCATCATGAAACAATTTCTTTCCTCTGCGATAAATGTTGCGCTTAACATTGCGAAGGCCAAAACTTACATAACAAGTCAAATCTGACTTATGTAGAATTAAATGTGCTGGCTCGACGGGCCGCTGATTACTGGTTTTTATAGAATCATGAACAAAAATATTTTTACAGCATAATAGTCCAATAGTCCAATAATAGTCCAATTCTGCGAGGAGTTCAAAGATTTCAGAACAATGAGCGCAATAGTTCAAGGCTCCTTAATTTCATTACTTTGACAGAATGGGACGCGAATCGAACAATAACGTTTTAGTTCATATTATCTATGAAATTTTCAGTAACAAAAAAGTTATAATCGACAACGACGTAAATTTTCACACTCATGCTCCTTGATGCAAAATTTACGAAACCCATTTTTCGTTAAGACAGCTCCCGACTGTTAAGCCAACCATTGTGTGGTTGAGTAGATTTCCTGTGGTTATCAAGAAAGAACTGTCAAAGGAGCATGAAGCAGCGATCGGTCCAATATCTAACTCTGGGAGGCTAGAAAACATTTCCCCCGTCATTCTTCCCAACGCGTTTGGATACTGCTGTCACGTGAGTCTCGGGCACGCGTCGACTGGGATTCCCAGCCCACCCACGTATCTATGTATGTCTCAGGCGGCGCGTCGGAAATATTTGAGTACCGCCGAGCCTCCTGATCGTCGACCGTCCTTTTTGAGATCGCCTGCCCCATGTATCGCGAGGGTGATCGCCGGTGACTCTGATCGCCGGAAGAATGTGTATTCGATGGACTTTTTGTTACGGTTACATCAGATGGACGTAATATTTTCTCTAAAATGTTAAAAAGGCAAGAACACTTAGAATATTTTCATCAAACTAATCGAAGCGGCAGAAACCAGTTCGAGTCAAATAGTTTAAAAAACCGGTTGCACGCTTTTTTAAAAATTATGTTGTGAAATTTTTGATAAGGTATTTTTCATCTCGTTAGCGTGAAGTTTCACAACTTCACGGCTACATAAAAACGAGCTCGTTAATTTCTTTACGAGTCCGATATTTTCGATCTTCCCAAATCGTCCTTCCATCGTCTTGTCTACTAGCAGTAGTCTTCCTTGCTCTACTATAATAATAGACATTGATACTTTTTTCCTGAGTACTTCTTCTCAAATCAAAAATGAGTAATTGCATAGCTCAGTATATGCTCCATAAACGCGTCCAGATTGGTTTTGGTATCCATGGGTTAAATAATGTGAGGGTATCTATCAAAATGATTTCTACGGTCAGAGGATTAAGAGAGAGAGAGAAACGGTGGTTGTAAATCTCCCATAACATTCCGAAAAGGTTATATAATTTTGCGCGGTTTAAAATCCATGGTTAAGTAATTCGAGAGGCAGGAGATATATTCAGCAAATAAGTTTTAACTGAGGACGAAAGAAGCCTTGAGTTTCGGGAAGTATTGCGGATTTATTAAAATCTATTTTCCTGAGACAGTTGGGTGAGATATCGCTTAGCTTGAAATTAAAAGTTTTTTGCCTCATGATAAAGAAAATGATATTATCTTTCTTATGACACCAAGATATCACCAACTTATTGTACAACTTTCGGAGAGATTTAAACAAAAGGAGCTGAATTTTCAAGACTTGTGGTACGGTAATGCTCTCCAAAGAGAAAACTAAAAACTCCAAATTCTGACGCCAAGATCCCGACAGAAATGATAACGGTAGGTATTTCGTATACATTTTCACTAAAAAATAAAATTACCACTCGCTGCGCTAAATTTTTATTAAAAACTTACATTGTGAAGGCGTTTTCAGTTTAAGGGATGTAACAAAAAATTCACTCATTCCCATTATGCCATTCTCTACCGAGGTAGGCAAAGTAAAAAGAACATGAAAGGCAAGGATTTCTTTTTATAGTTTCTTCCTGAATGCCCTATCAGTGCGTACCTCTTTCGCTTATCTGCTACCATGAATATCTCTAACGCTTATCTATACTCATGCATTGCGTAATGCACGCTCACCTCTTCTTAGGACTCCCAATATTCCTTCTATTTAGATTCTTAGCCGCCTCACTCACCCATGAATTTCTTAGTCTATCAATTCCTTTCACACTATTCAATATGCAAATTCTGTTTCGACATCCGACTGTCATCTATTCTTTCAGCATCGCCAGGCCAATGAAGCAAACAAATAAGTTAAAAAAGAACCAAATACGTAACAAAAAAATAAATCTCAAATATGCACATTTAGGCAAAGCTGAGAAGTAAAGCCTAAAAAAAACACTTTTTTTCACAATGATTTCTGAATACTACTTGAAAATTCTAAACTTTTAAAATCATATTCGAATATAGTGCCCATTTCGAGAAAATCTCGATCAAACTGCATAGAATCACGACAACTTTGAGACCCACCGCCAAAATCTTCAGTGGGTATTGATGTCGAACCTCTCAATCTCCCCTCGTCTACTTCCTTTTCCACTACCTTAGGTGTTTCCCGCCCGTAGATGGAGCACCGTCGTTTCCCATTGTGACCTTCGTATCGATGGAAAATTTCAGTGGGGATACTCTCGTGCATACCTCAGGAAACATCGACACACAGCAAAGAGCCCCTCTGCAGCGCTATACCAACTTAAATACTTCATTGTTTATTAGCTCGTAAAAATTCCACTTCATAACGTAGGTTAACGGTGGTGTGTGCTTTCAAATACTGCTGCAAAGCGCTTTAATCCAAGACCAAGGTCGTGCTTTTGGAACCATTTATTATTTAAAAGAATTGTCTCATAAAACTAATAGCAACTTTTTAGTACTAATTATAACGTTCTGAATTTTGAAAATTACTGGTGGAAATGTTTTGCTTGAACTATATGAAATTTTGCCACGTTTTAAGGTTTGGTTTCTTCATGATAAATTATCAAACTGAGCAGTCCGTTTGAAAAACTGGCATTGTTCTTACTTGGAAAGAGTTAGTTTTTGACTGACGGTTTCGGCGAGAAAGTTATTTCCCTCTCCCGTTTCCGCCTCAAAATTGGTAGGCGAACGTGATCTCATCACAATTAAAAACGAAGGGGTATTTTAAAGGTAATTAGTAAGCATGGTTAAACGCATTATAAAGTAAGCTGAATTTCGATGTATCTTAAATTTATGTGGGTGCACCAGTGAAGTCATATGGTGGTTGGAACGGAACGTGAATTATTTAGAGCACATTTAAACGACTTTTTTAGTAAGTCACCCAAAACTTAAGGACCATATTACATATAAGCACATCTTAACCGAGTAGCAGTGATGGAAATGATGCTAGAATCATACTTTACATTTTTCTTTCGTTCAAAGCGTGTTATGACTCAGGCTTTCGGCAGTATTCGAAATTTAGGCGAAAATAATTTCTAAATATATTTTTGACTCAATGATGTTCGTTATCCACCATTATAATTATATGAAACATGCTATTTCTCGATAATAAAAAATATATGCATTATCATGTATTTGAAATGCATGCCATGTGCCACAGGTCTGCGCGTTAAAATAGCGCTGAATGGCCAGAATAACAAATCGGAAAAATGTAATTTTTTCACGTTTATCTACAGATATCACTTATTAGAATACGTATGCAAAGTTTTACGCAGTCCTCTCAGTAAATAACAATAGCCCTACATAATTTCTGCACTGATGTGTAAGCAGCTGTCGGACGCCAGGAAGATAGCAGTCGCTGCACTTAATAACGACGCATAATCTCTCCTCCCCTCAGTCGCGTTTAAGTTCTACTTCTCCTCCTCCCCCCCTCTTAGATACGGCGTCGGATCACGTCCGGGGAGCGGAAACCCAAAACCGTGACGGCGGCCTTGGTCTTACCCTTTATGACATCCCATTCTAGGTTCGGGTGTTGTGGCGAGACGCTCGGCGGCTTCGTTCCCCAATAAGTCGGCGTAATTCGATGAGTGCAAGAAAAAAGGGAACGTGATTTCTTGGAACAGTTGATGATCGAGGGTTCTTGATTGGATCGGTCAAGAAAAGTTTTTGGAGGAAATCGACAGTTACCTTTACTTGCTTCTTAAGATTGGGCCATGAGCTATTACAGTAGAGCGTCGATAATCCGGATTATTACTGGACCCAGTCCGGACTATCAAGAAGTCCGGATTTTCGAATAGAACCATAAAAAGGCCGTTTTATGCCTAAAACCAAGAACATCTTGCCTAAAACATAAAGAAACTTAGCTAAAAACAGTAAAAACAGTAGTTCAATTTAGTACCTACTGTAGTTAAATAATTAGAGAAGATAAATAAAAACATTGTAGCGATCGACCACCCGAGGAGTATCGCATCAACGCTTTTGACAAATATGTACATAGTATTCACTTCAACTAATTTTTCCCCGGATGTGAATCCGGATTATCGACGGTCCGGATTTTCGACGTCTGGATTATTGACACTACACTGTATTGACTCACTCCTCTATTTTTTCAGGAAAATGAAATCATTGTGCACCGTCCGACAATCGTCAAATGGGAGTTGTACGCCTATAATGTTAATGTGGGACCAAAAATAATCAATGTTAATAAAAGTGTACAATAGGTACCGTAAACTGTGACCCGAGTGACTTTGATGACGACGTAATTTTTGGAATGAAATTGAATTTCACGCTCATTTTAGTTCCAACGTATGCGCTGGAATACCATATGTAGGGCATAGCCATGGCCGCATTGTCCTCATGTTTTTGGGCGGTGTGTTTCCCGAGTTCTTTTGTGAAGATCCAGCATGTTCTGCATTTTCCTATTTGTGTGGTGGAGTGACTTTGATCGCCTCAAAGTTTCACTCAAACCTATTTTAAAGAGAGATTTTTACTCTTTACCGTGGGCGTATTTGAGTACTTTTATTGGAGCAGGAGGGGGTAGGGGTCAAAGATTACCGGGAGATCAGGGGAGATAGATAGGTTTGAAAGTCTTGTGGAAGGAATTGGCGACCAGGAAATTATTTCTGATATTCTTCATTTTCCCTTTCATATTCTGTAACCTTTCTGTTTCATATTAGTCACTTTACAAACTTCTTTGAGATAAATTTGGAAAACAAACGAAAAACTTGCTCCCTAGTTTGTATTTCCGAGTTAGTAACTTTACGTAAATCTTTTTCCTTCAAAATGTTGGGGGGTGCAAATTCCAACACCGAATTACGTCTATGCTGAGTACCAGAGGTTATTCAAGACCTCTTATTAGGTTATTCAAGACATTACTTCCAAAATTTTTAAGGGTTTCATTATTTTCAATCAACAAATTCACCCAGATCCACATTCCTCCATTAGCTTCAAAACATTCGAATCAAAATTTCATTAAGTACAAGTTGTTCATCAGCTTTAAAACAGCTGAGTCAAAAAAAATTAGTGAGTTTCCTCCAATAGCTTTAAAACCGCAGAATATAATTTTTAAAATTGAGGTGGTGAATCACCCGCTCCCCCCACTTCCCGCGCCACGCCAAAATCTCCCCGACTTGAGAGGGTGATTTTGATCACCACTAGTTTTTAAATTTTTTGGCTTATTATCTTATTTTAGAAAGGTTGAATCATGATGATTTATTTGTATTTCCTAGTTGTATCAAAAGCTTTTTATCAAAACAGTTACTAATAGCCTCTTCCGAACAATAAGATGAACAAATGATCACAGGGTTTGACGGTACGGAAAAGGTGTGAGAGTAAACGATTACGGCTAAATGCAGCAACGATAAAAAGGAAAACTACAGACAACTTGATAACTTAGAATTTAGACGATTTTCAGCTTATCACAGCTGAAGACGCTTCGATGGCGCACAATACTCTTTTTTTATTGATAATTTTTTTACGCCCGTATCTTTTGACGCGATGATGAACAGAAAAATGGATTCTGCTCAGTCATTTCAGTTTCTGACGTTTTCAGCAGTTTTAGTTGCGCAGTTAATTTAAAAGATCTTGTCTCTAATTTATGGAGAGCTCATAAAATTGAAATATATTTCTTTCAGAAGAAGTATGCGTGAAAATTTTTCTTCAGCAGTGGTATTCAACTTAAGTCTCTTGGGTCCTATTAAGGAAGGCCTCGAAAATGGCGGACTTTTTACTTCACAGCCGCGAGCAATTCAAGTAATACAAATTTTAAATGTACTCCCTTCATATTTCAACCCGATTATTTAAGCGGCGCTTATAAATAAAATCGCAGCGCTGTTTCAAATGGTATTCCGGAATCACTAAACCTCTTATCGGCACGTGAGCTTTCCCATCGCTTGCAACGGCTCACGACGCACCTACATAAACGTTTTCGCTTTTTAGGTAGGTAGATTTCCATTTTGCGGAAATGTACGCATCTCATGTCGCGATGTAAAATCCCTCTTTCTTGGGCGAATGACATGTGTATCATCGTTTTCATTCCATGGTGAAACTAAAGTTGTCAAAGCCAAAAATACAAAAAAAAGGCCGGAAGCACAATGAGAAAACATGTCCTGGAATTCATAGCCCGCATACACACAGGAAAAGCCCCAGACACATGTCTGTTTATTGATGGTCGCCAAACAAACGGACTGATTCACTTGTTTTTAAGAGCCAAGACTTCTCAGTTGACGTGCGACATACACTTATCAGTCACTTCTTTACCATTGGGGATGTTGATTATAGCTATTTATCATGGGGTCGTAATGATAAGGAAGTAACCTTAAAATATTGTGATTCGTCGAGACTGTGATTTCGCGCTTACGAATTCCCGAGTTTCGACGATAATATCCAAATCAAAATATTTTCTTTCTGATTTACGCATTCAAAATATTTCCCGGCCTTTTTCTCCAGTAACGATTAACGGCGGAATGTGCCGCAGTTATAATAATATATTTATTAATGTTCTGTGGCATAGCCAGCAAAGAACAACATTCATTACACAGCGATTTTGATAGTCGCAGAGATTGAGCAAGTAACAAAAAATTACAAAAAAATAGAGATATAACAGTTGAAAAATACACATTATTGAAGCAGCTGTCGGTCGATACAATATCATTACATATATATCATATTACTATCAGTTGATAAATACACAAATTACACATCAAGTTTCAACATAATTTTCATTCAACAAAAAAGAATGTCAGCAGAAATTTCATTTGGTCTTGTGTCATATTACATATTATAATTTGTTAATAACTACTTATATAAAGAAATTGGTTTTAGTGCGTGAATATATGTGTACATCAGTGTTTAAAATATCGTTAATTTGGAAGTATTTCTAATATTAGCGGGAAGGGAATTCCAGAAATTTATCGTGGTAACAGTGAAAGATTTTTGGAAGGTAGTGGTCCGGTGAGGGGTATAATAGAATATCGAATTTTGGCTTCCTGTGTTTGGACGAGAGTTTGGGGGTGGCCGAGTAGCGAAATAATAAAATAAATTGCCTGGTCTCTTGGTTGTTAGCATGTTGAAAATAAATACTCCAAAGAAAGTTATAGAGTAAGATTGTAATTTCTTCATAAAAAAGCACTGTGAGAGACGTTTGACGAGACATGCATTGGTGCTAACACCTCAGACGCGCTGAATATCCCAATAGTTCTCCATTAGATAGCGGAACGAGTATGTGTTTATGTTTTTCAGTAGCTCGTGCCAAAAAGAAGCGATGCGTTCCGTATAAACATCAATTTTAAGTTCCCCGTAATAAAAGTCAGACAGGAAACGATGTGGACGTGCGCTGCATGCAAACAGAGAGCGAATTCCAAACATTGTGGGGATGTGCGCCAAAAAATGATATAAGATTATACTGGATGGACAGGTAGCAAGGAAAAGTGCGATAGAGCCACGGTACTCGTATTTGAAACTCAATCTGCGTTCCTCGTGTGAGAAAAACCTGTTCGGCAAGAATGAAATATGCTGTTTTAACAGCGAATTTTTAACTCTAAATAATCTCAAACCATTCTTTTCTATTCTATGTGACTCTCCAGTCAACCAATAGAGAGAAATGTTGAGCAAATTCGCACAAATACAGCTTCAACGAGAGTTACCCACCTCGTGGATACGTCAATGGATGAAATTCACGGTGAAAAAATACGTTCGCTGGGATCCCTGCATTGGCCCTTGCATTTATTTCATTGTGAATTGTGCATGTTCGGTTACCCCGAGCAGTTTCGAATGCATTCATATTTCCGGTGGAAAGTCAACGTTATATCCGCAACTGATTTCAACATCTCCAGTTCGGACTCGTGCTATCACCGAAGAATGATCTAATACGCCATTTGCTTGATTCACGGTCATATATGGGTGATGAAGATTTTTTCGGAAGCCTGGAAATATAAAACGGTCTAGGAAAGTAGTTGGCTCAGTCAATCACATCTATTCCATTCCATGAGTCATCGTCATTATATGTGAGTAACCAAGAAAAAAACGAACTTTCTAGTACCCAACGCTTAAGTTATGCACAACGTGAAACTTGAAGGCGTTCACTTTTAGCACGCGACCCTCGATCAATAGACACATATAATCGAAAACATGGGCGACCACGACGCAATTTTTCAATGACCTAATTTGACCTTTGAAAGCATCGACTGTACGTATCCAGTTTCCTGATTCAACTGGAAGCTGATTCAATGAAATTATTGTACGAAAATTATTCTTCACCTCCTGAGGCCCTAGCTTCTGCGGTGGATTCAAATGTTGGCTAAAAAACGGGCCTTTTTTGAACTCTAACACCAAAAACTCATCCAAAATATGTTTCATAAACTTTTTCTATTCAGTGGATAAAGAAAAAATAAAATTATCTACATGACGATGTACTTAATGTTAAAATCTAATGAGCCGCCTTTGGAGTTATTAAGGTTTAAACTCGAGATCGCAAGATTTTTGTAAAGTGCTCTCCGCATTACCTCCAAATAGGGAGATTCCAATGAATAATTTTTGCTGCCGCCGGGATTAGAAACCGGATCCAGGACTCCAGACACCATATCCTCCTCTGCAAGATGTCTGGACACGTCTCTGCATGGTACATTTGTGCGCGGAGACACCCGTGGGACTGGAATGGTAAAATTAGATAACCATTCCGAAGGACTTTTTTTCCTTTTATGTTTTAATCCTGGCCATGGCGGAGATTTTTCTATGGAATCCCGAACTCTAACTGAATGCTATCTGGAGATCATTCCAATCGCAGTACTCTGATCGAAGAATGGGCAGGTAAAGCTTAGAGCGCAGTAGGGTATTTGTGAGTTGAGGGTAATTTTTTTGAGAGGTTTACGGCAGCGCCGCGCCGGGATTCTCTCCACCTTTCCTCCAACTCCGCAATTGTTCTAACAGACCTTAATATCTGTCCTCAATGGCGCAAACGATTTTCGTGGTCATTCGTCTCCCTTGAACGACGGCAGTCATCAATCAAAATAGGTTGGCTACAGCTCTCCTCTCCACTCTATCATCAGGTAACCGTTTTATTCCATCGTTAGTCTTCATCTAGATGCTTCACATAATTATACTATGTATTCTACACATATTCATGGATAGTATTTCTCCTTCATTTCCCCTTCCATAATTGTTTCCAGGGAGCTTTAGTCGCAGGATATGTATACTGAGTTGGTCTCCTCAATGAATTTCTCAGATTACATTCGATTGCTTCAAGCGTGATCACGTGGATAATTATTTTCAAAGATGAAAAGAACAATAGTATTTTCCGCAAAATTTGATTGAAGGACTGCTATTTCAACGTATAAGCGTCGTATTCAGGCATGAGATGAAACTAGTCGTGTCTCAATAAAATTCTGGGAAAAATATCTATTGTATTATGTATGAAGATGGCGCTTATACGTTGAACTAGCAGTGCCTCAATAAAATTCTGGGAAAAATACCTATGGTTCTTATCATTTTTGAAAATAATATTCCACGTGGTCACGCTTGAAACAATCGATTGTAACCCTGAGAAATACATACAGGAGACCAACTCAGTGTACAGTGTACAATGTACAATGCTGTATACATACCATGCGAATACAGCTCCCTGAAAACAATTAGTATTATTTCTCTGGTTCTGAATGAAACTACAAGAACACACTTGAAACGTCTCCAGTAAAACGGTCAAAATTTTATGGAAAATAATTATTTACATAGTACTATGTTCGCACATCTCCAAATCATTTGATTTACCAATGTGCCATTATCGATGTGGTTTTTCATGAAAAACCTTTCTCCTATTTGAAGGGGTTCATCGTTTTTAATTTTCTCCGTCGCTAAGGACTTTGCCTTATGGCTGTCTTGACATACAAATTCAACATTTCTACATCTACTAATTACCCTGCAAGTTACCACAAGGGTGTTTGGCAGAGGGTGACTTATCACCAGCATGAATGAGTGAAGAAATTAACCCTCACCAACATGTACTACACTATGGGTATACTACAAATGCTACAGAAACTACTAAAATAATCTTCTATGTAACTATATAGGTATGGCATAAGAGTCATGCAGGGAAACATGCATTAGGGAGGATATTTGAATTAATCAGCTACATTACCTGTCAACTAACCTACTTCAAAGACTTAAAGCTGCTATTTCCGTTACCTCCTTTATTTTTTGTTATGATACTTTTATCGTCCCATCCTCACTGCCATATTTGAGGATGCAAAACACATATTTTTTAATATGTTAATGTTATGATTTATAACGACGACTTTTAAAGGTGGGAATATATCACGTCGCCTTGGCGCAGTGCACAAGGTGCAGTGCGTCACGAGCGGATAAGGCGGCGAGGGGGATTGGGGGGGGGGGGAGGGGGGAGAGACATAGATAGGTGAGCGCAGTTTATTCCATTCTGCACACACAGCACACAGAACTCCCCTTTGTGACCTTGTCCCCTGGGAGCGGAGTTTTCCCAGTCAGAGAGGGAGAGAGAGAGAAGAGATACATAGAGAGGGAGAAAATCTTCCTCTTACGTCACGCCGTCTCGACCAGCAGCAGGTGACATCATCGACATTTCTCCTTAAATGGGCACGGGTCGCAACCGATACCGGGAATGGTCACGCTCCTCTCGGTTCGCGGTAAGAGAGGGAGAGAGAGTCTTTGAGGGAGAGAGGTACAAGTCCCGTCCTCCTTTTGTGTTCTTACGAGAGAGAGAGAGAGAGAGAGAGAGAGAGAGAGAGAGAGAGAGAGAGAGAGAGAGAGAGAGAGAGAGAGAAGAGCCCCGTACCGCGCCGTGGTCATTGACTGATCTTCCCCATCGGTCGGCTTCATTTCCTTCACCTTCCGTCGGTCGACGCCGCATTCTTCGGCCGTTACGCAAGATCCTCCCGAAGACCGGGATGACTGCATTGTTGTGTGCCGTTCAAAAACGACGCGCGTATAGTGCAGGGGTTCACAATGAGCTTCTCGGACTTCACAATTGCTTCTTGTAGACAGGTCATTATGCGATGTGTAAGGGGAGAATCGGGATAACTTTTCAGCAAAATATGATGTTCAGTCTATCAGGTAAAATCTGTAATGTTGTAACTCGTTTCCATTTGCTGTGACGTAGTATGAACTCCATTGCATTCCGCTAATTAAAATCGATCGAGCTTGAAAAATGCGCTTTATTGTGATATTTATACAAGAGTACATAGACCATACATACCACGCCATTCGTGGTGGGCAAAGTAAAAGAGCTTAGCTATTGCCACTAACCCTAGAAAATGGCTCCATTTTAAAGATATAGTCACTGCTTCACCTGTCTTCCTTTTCGTGATGTTCTGTAGACTGAATAAATCTGTAACATTGCGGTTTGTTTAGTTATTTTTTCAGTGGTGTTTAATAAAGTTCATCGAGTGCCGATGATTAATATTGATATTTAAAATTTCATATTATTTTTATTTGCCAAATTAAAGAATTTTTACACTGGCAAGGGGAAACGTGTGGAATATGCTGAAATGGGGAAATCGAGAAAATGTTCAGAGCCACTGATTTCGTATAATGAACTGACCAAAGCGAAATTGACTAGCTTATGAGCCGGGACGCGAAGAGCGCTTTTAATCAGGTCATGAGGTCGTACAACCGTAATAAGAGGCGAGGTATTACTGACGTTAATAAAACCGCTGAAGCTTAAGTTTCGAATATGAAAATATATTGCCAGTCTTGAGACAAATTTGAAATATATACGAGAGAAAAACGAAAGCATTAATGAGTTCCACACGCAACTTCTATTGATTGGTTGTTGTTAGTTCATTGTTAATGATAGCTATGTCGATTTTTCGTGACTTCCAATTTGAAGATGCGTGCATCATTTTCGCCTTCTAATTCCCTTATTTATTTTTACTTAATCTTTGAAGAAAAAAATTGAACAGAAAATAAAGAAACAGTGATTTTCTTTGCCGAAGAGTATAAGTGTTAGTTTCAAAACAAAAAGGGAAGAGCAGTAGAAAGAAAGCCTCGACAGCATCTGGCCTTGGAACACCTTACCTAAGACAACATCACCGTATGTTGCCTGAAATGCTCAGATAATAAAAGTGTCAATATTCACAATAAGACCAAACGTAGTGACTTCAACCATTTACTGCAGGAAGTATATCATTTCTTGCTGCTCAACCACCATCAAATAAATTTATGTGCGAACACATACCATAAGATGCAATGGTGGTGACCTGGCGGAGCTTAGTCTCACCCAGATGAATGTCAAAATTTTCTAAAAAAAACTATTTGAATGCATTTTTGCTTAATCTTCTGAAGCAATTTCCACACTTTGGCTCATTTAATTACCAAATTTGTTGATTGGAAAGAAATTTCGCCCTCGCTAAGAAATTTCAATCTCAGAGGAATTAGAGCGATGTCCTTACCCCAGAGAAAAATTTACTAGGTACGCCAATGGAGAGATGAGAGACTATTTTATGAACGCTCCGTCACTTGGATATAAATCACGGGGAGTGAGTCACTGGAACCAGCCAAGGATGGAGGCGGACGGAAGGAATGAACGGGGCTCGGGGTGTAATTTCGGGAGCGGTATTTTCGGAAAAATAGGATTGGCGAACATTGCATTTAGCTTTCCATGTGGCGAACAGATATTCCTCGAAAAGTAGAGCAAGTAACCTAAAAATTTTAAAAATACTTCAGAAATGTGTCCCGATCTTTGAAGAGAGAAATGGTGTATTAACTCGAGAAGGCTCACGAATATTAGAAAATGATAGTAGTTGTTTCCACACACATCGGCATTATCGGTATCAAGAGCCACTTTCATTTTGGACGTTATAGAAGAAATAGGTAGGCTGAAAATAAAAGACGCCTTTTTATCCATTTCAAGTGAATCATCTTCCGAAAACATAAAAACTTCTCTCCATGCCTTTTCTTCCAGTTTTTCTTTAGAACAGTTCTCAGTCGCGTACCATAAACGCGTCCTACTCTATAGTAATTCAACCAGCGTAACCAGATCATACTAAAAATTGCCTATCCTCAGAAACGGAATAACACCACAAATAGAGGGGTTTTAAGCACTGCAAACTATAAGAACTGTGAGAGGACTGAATAAAATAGCGATACTATATCCTCTCCGGCACCGATATAATAGATATGAGTGGACAAGTGTTCATTAAGGAGTATTGTAACTCTCTGGTATTGAAACCAGTGCCATCGGTCGCGCCGGCAATATTGGCGGACCGCACTACATGTACAAGCCTTCATCTAATTACATTGCATCCGGGGCCGATGCCGGCTTTGGCGGAGTGTGTGTAAGCGGACTGAGGTATTCGTCACGATGACAAGTTGCACATGTGCCGAAAAAGTAAAAATTCACCCAAAAAATGCGAACGGTAGGAGTTTTGATGCATGGTTACGGATATTCACTGACCTAATTGCCATGAAAATCCCCTTATGGTGATAAATCATTTTCCACGACCAAAGTGTGAGGAGGAATCAGTAAAGACAAGGAATGAAAAGACTGATTAGAGACACTATATGCGCTTCTTCCTGTTTGTGCTAAGGTCGTGGATGGTGATTGGGGGAAATCTTATTCCATGAACTTATTTAGGAAACTCTCCCTGTCGGGCAACGGTTGGACCGGCTGATGATTTTTGGGGCCAGGATTATACGTGCCCTCCTCTGAATGTATAATCAGGGAATTAAAACAGAAATCTTTCATGAAAAAACATAGCAATTGAGTATCCATGCCTAGACGAGTTCCAATCTCAAGTTAGAATCAATAGAATGATTTTTTGAATTTTCGCGCACCATTCCTTGCAAAATTAGGCGGCTGACGTCCGTATTCCCCCATCATCAGGCATCTAATTTTTATTGCTTGGTTTCCCATATTTTGGAAAATATTACGACGGCGTTATTTTATTACGAGTTTTAATATTTTCGAATAATGTGGAAAAGTTGGTAATAGTCGGTTAAACGATATCATCGATAATAATAAATATAGTCGGTAAATAGGATGAAACCATGACGCCAGAGACACTTCACGATGCTAAAAAACGTGAATACAATCAAAACGATGTATTCTTTGGAACCTTAGTATGTCCATTTGCAGCGAATCATACGGTATTTGTTGTACTTGAGATATTTATTAGGTTCCTTATTAGAATGAAAAACTGTTTCTTTGAGATTCCATATTATACTATTAAAAAACCACCTGGGTCACGACATTCAACATCATATTCAGGTAACAACTCTTCGAACATCCATGTAAATGGTCCGTAGAGTCGTTACTGAAGATGACGTCGAGCGTCGAAACCAGGGTCGTATATGAATAATATAAATTGGTATCAGAAAGTTACAGTTTTTCATTTCAGCATGGATAGAATCCATAAAGTTACTCATTTAACCACCAATTATATCGGTTCCTTATGCTTGGTTTGTTTTTTTTCTGAATCAGCATGACTAAATAAATCACTAGTATGATGAAATTCCAAATCAGCGTGTTATTTATTGATTTTTTCCGATCCACACTCCGAGGCGACACGACAAAGGTGTCTCGTAAAGTAAGCATGGGATCATCCTGTGGATACCGCCTGGGTTGAAGAGAGGGCTGCAAACAATGGGAAGGAAGGAAAAAAAATACATTGAAAACTTGATCCATTAAGGGAAAAAAAACTTTCGCAGACAGAGAGAGGGAGAGAAACTTTTTGTGAACGCGGAAGGCACACGTCTGCCAAAGGCTGCTCTCCTTCTCCCTTCCATCATCCCTTCCCCACCTCTCTATCCTCCCCCATCCTCCTTTTCGCCTCCTCCCCTTTCTCCTCCTTCTCGCGACAGCCCCCGCAGAGGAGGAATCAAAGCGAGAAGCCGATCTTGAGTGATGACGGCGGACCATTTTCCACGAACGCGCGGCGACCGCGAAGGCTGTGCCGTCGCGTCGGGAGGGGAACAAAAATAATACGGAGCTTCGATTACATATAAGACGCGCTCGTGATTTTGATGAAATAAAAATCAGCTGAAATGCCCATGACGGAACTTCCACATTCATTGCTCATGATTTGAGGAATCACTCCATGGATATAACCTTAATGTCTTTGAAGGACAGTAAGTCTCGCGAGACAAAACGCATCGCCTTGAAATTTGCGCAACTTACTTAAACCCAGGTTGGTGTAATTATTAATTAGCACCTACACAGCGTAAACTGATTTCCGGTTTCACCCCTGTTGAATCGATTCTCCACCGAAGTACTGGGCTATTTTTTGTATTTGAGAATTACAATTCGTATCATTAATGCGGATTTTGCAAATACGTAAATTTTTCCTTCTCTTGATGGGTTATACTCGATCCCCGTAGTAGAAGGAAAATAGTTTTTGAGTCTGTGGGACAAAGTAAAATTCCGCAGTCAGCGAATGAAAATATTCATCGGGATATATCCGAACGGCGCGGCGTAACAAGAGGGTTAAAGTGCATATGTATTACATTTCCTTCCATTAATGCGATCAATCATTGGATCTTTTTATCTCACATAACTCCCGCCTGCTTGCTATCCAGGAAAATGACAATGATTGGTTCCCCTGAAGGAGATTATCTTAATTTAATTTTTTAAAATAGAAACATTAGTGTCTTCATTTAAAACTTAGTGACTCTTGAGCATCTGCTGCCAAATATTTCGTAGAGGCTCGTCGCGTGCAGAAGCATCTTTTATTACTTTCGGCCTTTATCCAGATTTCGGCCATATGGCAAGATAACATGGGCAAATTATTCCTCGTCGGAATGAGGAAAACTTGCACGGCTTCCCGTAATATCATTATCAGTACGTCGGCGTCGAGGAAATGAATTAGCGCACCGAACCGCATATAGGCTAGCGCTTCTATATTTGGAGTCATTAAAAGGAGCGTCACCATTCTATTGATACGGCTCTTTCTATTTCTTTTCTCCCGACAACTTTTCCTCGAAATTTCATGTCGCATCGCCCACTTTCATTAGAAACCGCAATCATATCGCGGATTTCATTCTCAACCTCGGCGTAGGCGCTTCCCAGCAAGTTTCACGTGGGGAGCCTCTGAATCACGTTTCATCGATGCAGTTGGCGACATGATCAACGCTATTCGGAATAGCTATTGGGCAGTTTATAAGTAGACCCTCTTTTTTCTATGGTACCCATTAGTCGGGTTCGTATTTAGCCGACATTGAGTGGCCAAACAGGGAGGCTCAGCGACTTGGAACCGATCCGGCCTTTTCCCGACAAGTCACATGGAGCGTTTTGTTTCCAGACAACTGATTTGACGAGGAGCAATGCTTAATTGCCAAGAGCTTCCAAAGCAGAGTCGACGGCAGTCAACAACCTGCGTGAAATGGTTTCGGGCATAACTAAGGAGGGTTAGCAATAATAAGAAAAGAGCCGAGGCGGCAAGGAGGCATCTGGCGAGGAGATGACCTCCGACTCACGATTGGGTAACTATTAGGCATTGCAGAGGATGAACGGATTGGGAAGGATGGGAGGGCTGCATTAAACCAATCGAAGGGTTCAAAGACCAATGAATGAATGAATGCCTTCAATCTTCCACGCCCTCTGGCACACACCCGAGTTGGCTAGCAGAGTAATATGTAAATTACATAATAGGTGCTTATTCTGTTCCATAGAAATCCCCCGAATCTGGTAGGTAATTTCGTAATTTATTGAATCCGAATTGAAAAAAAATTCAGTAGCTCACAGAAAGTATTAAGAAAACTGGGGCATCATTACTGGAAAATCGGTACGAAAGTTACGAAATAGCGTCTCCCATGACTGCCTAAGAATATTGCTACTGCATATCTGGGAAGTTAACTGATGGTAAAAGTAGGGTTTTCATGCGTCCTGAAAAAGCAGGATTAACATGAGTTCCTGCGTATAAAAAAGACGTACTCACTCATATAATTACACTCACTAAATTCTATTACTTATAGTAACAAGTTCGCCAACCGTATACTATTGCCGCTAGCCATCGCCCTTCATTCCACCCAATGGCCGTCGATGGGGAAACAACGGTATGGTTTTTGCTTTCTTCATGAGAGTACATGATGATGGTAATCCGGCGGGTAGTATGCCGGCCATATAATGATAAATTTACGAGTCCGCCTCGGGTCAGACTTATGTTAGTATTGCGATAACACCAAATGACGGTTCGATATACCTAACATTAGGAACTGGAGCGAGAGTTAAAAAAAATCGCTAGCTTGCTAAGGAAGTCGATAAATGAAAAATTAAATTGTGAGTTAGGGTTTTAATTACTTACATAAATTCCCAGTTCAATGGATTTACTTACCGTAAGGAAATCAAAATGAGAAAGCAGGGGTGAGGGGTGCAATCAGTGGGAAATACAGTAGGGAGTTTACGTGAATACCAACTCGGGCCGAGAATATTTTATGGAAATAAGGATTTTGTATATGAAATGGAATTGGTTCATAACCTGCGGAAAATTATACCATTTCAAATACTCTTCACAGGAGGGACTATTTTAATGCCAAGGGCATTGAGCCCCTTACAAATTGCATGCCCATCACCAAATGCACTCCCCCTACTGTTCCTCTCCTTGCAGCCGGACGATTATACGGCGGATGCAAGCTTTTTGTTCGGGTGACCCTGACGCGTTCGGCTTTCGTGGTTTTCAATTTCCTCAACGCCCAGTCACTCGGGGTCATAAATGACGCGGAAGGTGTTCTAATTAGTAGCAACGTCATGACCGCCAGCGTTACCTATTCAAAATTCTTGCGGACCCTATGCTAGAAAAGTCATAAAATTCACCTCCTTCCTTCTTTTCAAAACGCTCAGAAATTTCCGATTGCCTCCGTTCCGCGGGAAATTAAGACTACAGTGGCAGAATATTCTGGTTAAGTAAAATCTCATGAGATTACTCTGATTCCCAGAGGATTTTTTCATGGTTGAATACACTTTTGATACCGCACAGAAGTGCCAATTGTTAGGGGCAGGGTAAATTATGGTATTACTCTCCACTAGGTTTCTGATTGTAGCATGCAAAGTTAATGTGGAACAACTATGAAGTGCACAAACTGTAATCATGACGTTGATACCACCCATTATATCTCTTAAACAAAAGATTTCTGAAGGCCAAATGTGCCATTAGGAAGTTTGATTTAATTCTTGATGAACTTGTAGAAAAATGTACTGACATTCATGGTGAATTGTACATGAAATTACCACCAGACATTGATGATTTAGCCATTTTTTGATGCTTCTTTTGAGGTAAGTTTGATCCCATGTGATGAATTGTAATAATATTCAACACTTGTTGCAGATTTCCCAGTTATAAAAATTGACCATCTAGGTATCTGGTTCATCTCAAGGTCAATGAGCACTTAATACCTTACTAATGAAAGATCAATCAGTTTAAAACACAAATAAACTAACTTGGGATAAACAGGCAAGGGCAGATTTATAACACACTACATAACCAGATTTGTATCACGCTTTCATACAGCAGCTCTCACCATTGTATATTCATTTGGCCGTGAGGACTGCTGTTTTGGAAAACTGTAGTTTTTCATTGGGAGAGGGATCAAAATGATCATAAAATGAGGGTAAATGATGAATTAATTGTATAAGCAGACTTTTTTGAGTATCTTCGCCGAATACCGTGAATGTAATGTAGGAGAAATATGGAAGGATGACGAAGATGTTATACAACATGTGATTGCCAGTAGGAAAGTCATAGATAGATAGTGGAGCATAACTAGAAGTGAGTGTTTGTCCAAGGATTAAAAAAATCACAGGGTACCTACGTGTTCTTCTCCTGATATTAATACATGGCAGCAAAACCTGGGGTATGTCAAGATGAATTCCATGATTGCGGGATATTTTTTTGTGCTCTATGTAGATTTCCCAGTAATAAAAAAATTGACTTTCTACGTTAGGTATCTGGTAATCACCTCAAGGCTCGTATATATTGGTACAAAATAGAGTGGGCTGAATACAGTGGGAATGTGATAGCTGAGAAGAGCTGGCTAGACAAGTGGGATGGATATGGTTAAGAATGAATGGGTGATGAAAGAATGAGGGTGGGATGCTCCAGAGAGGTTGGTCTACCCATGTCTAAACTGACTGGTCAGTTTATTTTTTGCACATGTCCAAACCATGCTTACTCTGACACAGCCACAATGCAGAAATGTAGGCTTTTCAGTGCCATCTGGTGTTCCTATGGGAAGAATAGGTGCCATATGCAGGATATGATTCCTCATCGCTACACTTTAGTTTTTACACAACTATGCATACACTGAGGAGGAAGGAAAAAGACCAGCAGCTCAAGCCATGATACCTTTTCTAGCGGAAACATCAAAGAGGACAGCCAGACTACAAGGAGAATATAACAAAACATGTTTCAAATACACCACAAGGATGGATGACTTTCTATCAAAGTCAAAGAACCACATCCCATAAAATTATCAGCAAGTTTCAATTCTTATAGGAAAGAGTTATTCACCTAAAACATACCCTCAATGACATATATGAAGTTTGAAAGAAATATTTTTAACGAGACAAAAATAGAAAAGACTCGTACATTTATTTCCAGCAAAAATATTACAACCTTGTGTTTCATTCCAAACACAAATAAATCATGCAAAAGAGGAAGGCTGTATTGACCTTTAAGAGAGAAATATGTCCACTATACAGAATACACAATCACAGCCATTCCTTAAATACACGGTCAAAGTCTTCATCTTCAATGAAGGGCTGATCAATCGACCTGTGTAAAAAATCAAAAAAGCTCTAGAATACTAGCCAAAACAATGATAAACACATTATGCACCCTAGCAAGAGTTTAAATTATGCATATGTCAAATGAGTTGACAATTTTATGAGCCATAAAACTTTGTACCATGCAACCTGGGTTTGGATACCTTCTTTAAAAATGTCATACACTAACATAAAAAAGTTATTCTATTAGGCTCAAGCAAGCAGTACTATTCTCAGCAAGAAAGGTAGATAAATATAGGATGCCAAGGCAGCAGTGTTGGGGGCTAAAGTACAAGAAAAATGAGCAGGTATTTGCACATGGCTTGAAATTTAATAGCCTGAAATGTAAACGTACTCAGGCTTAGGACGTTATGGCAAAACCATACAGTCCAAGATACACTTGGTATAGGCTTCTAAGAAATGACATCCAAAGAAAATAAAGAATAAGCATTGGAAAAACTCTGGTTGCAAATGAATATGGCACTGCAAAAGAGCAACTTAGCAGAGCATAAATAAAATGAAAGTGTGTTACATGTCAACAAAGAGAATTCAAAATAACCATTACGTAAAAGAGGAAATATTAATAACAATTAAATAAATGAAAAAGTGAATGTAATCATATGATGTTGATGAGCAGTACATATGACTATCTCAGATAATAAATGACACAATTTTTGACAGATAAGGTAATAATATAGTACGTAAAGAAGATGCATAATGATGGTAGCTAATTCCTAGGGCAAAGAATATGAGCCAATTTCCATCAATATTTCAGAAAGCTGAAGTCCTCAACCTCCCAAGTGACAAGCATGCATACAAATATCGCAGATCCTTACAAAAAATCCAGAGAAAGTCTCCTTCAGTCCAATGAATGAAGAAATTGATGTTCTAAAACTTAATCCTCAATCAATATTTTATAATTTCCATGTAAATATGTAAATCATCAAAGAAGAGCATAGGGAACAACGAACATTTATCTGGATTTGTAGAGCAGTATTTACCTGATCATCATCTCCCCACAGAAAAGACACTCAGATGCCACAATGTTGTCAATGTCCCCTTTGATCTGTTCTCGAGCACCAAGAGAAGTGGACCCAACAGAAGCTGTATCCTCTCGCAAAGAAAAAGATGCCAACTGTTTCTGAGGAACAAAAGTCAAAATTAATTATTTAAATTTTACAAAACAGAAATATTGAAGTCCAGTAACAAGGGGGATATAGAAGATGCCTAGCTCAACCTGTTTGATGCCTATTAATGAGTTGCATGCTTTCTGAAATGAGTGAAGGCTCTTCACTTCTCTTTGTACTAACTTCAACAGGGTGAACACATCATTGAATAAATAGTTCCCCTCATATTTTAAATCATATATATTAAAAATGGGTACTGAAATCAGTACTGACTTCGGTTCACAGGAGATACCAATTTGTTTAATCTCAAGTATTCTGGTAATGATATGAGTAAGAATTGAAATACTAACCACAGCAGATCATTTTTTGAAGAGTAAATTATAAAACTTTACATTATCAGCAAACAGTGTGAATTTAAATAATGCCTATCTTAGATCCATATTATAGGGCAAAAATTTATGAGAGAGGAAATAGTAAGGAAGCACATGAGAAAGAGAACAGTGGTAATTCCAAACCTGCAAATCATGTAGCCGGTTTCTCTTCCCAGTTGGCAACAGAGGGTGCACTTGGTGAAGAAGGCAGTCAGAATGGAATCGGTGGCCACATGGGAATACATAGAAAGCCCTAGCTAATAGTCTGCAGTCACACACACAGCATAAATCATGAGCCTTGACAACAGTATGCCTGGAATTACATAAAAATGTGTATACTGAAAAACAATGTTCACCTTTACCAGACTTCATGGAATTTTGGTTCTCGCAAAAAATTGATCTTTTTTTCGAAATTGGTTTTTTAGGAACCACTAGATTAGATTCTTTTTATGAAATGACCGAAGAAACTTCGGCCAGCAGGACCATCAATAAGAATTTATATGCCGGATTTTTTAAAGATTAAAGTACAAAGCTGCAACATCTGACCAAGATGTTATTATTTTAACGTTTTCAGATCCATTCAACAGACAGTAAATGGTTATCCATCTCAGTCATTTTATGAATAAATAGCACAACCACAGTGTGAGCAATCCCATACATACTTATTTCGAAATGATTGTATATCCTGTCTGATAATCTCAGCAGATTTAGTAGCTTCATCCATCTCTTCCTTCAAATCTTGAATATGCTGGTTGTATTCCTTCAGGCAAAATAAATAATATCATTTATTATAACTAAAATCCAACATCATTAATATCCAAAATGAATTCCAGAAGGTATATACTATAAACTAATCATTTTTACCTGCAATGAAGTACATATGGCATCTTTGAAATGATCAATTGTCACAAAGTCAGAGAAAAATGGGAGAATATCTTCAATCTTAATCAAATCACACTGCTGTATGAATTCCATAGCCTCTTTTATGTCATCCTTTTCTTTCACCACATGTTCAGCTAACAATATAAAAAATAAATCAATTACTTCACATTAAATTTACTTCAGGCATTACCTTTTTAAATTATTAACTGGAAATAAAATAGTACACCAATGATGATGATGCCATGGATGACATTGAGAAATGGAGTGCAAATATTATAATTGAAAATATAATGCTTTCATTGGAGTTCACATTAATTTAAAAAATAGCATTTTAATCTAAAACTGACATATTTCACTTAAGTCTTCCCCATCAACAGAATTAAGTAGAAACATGATAAGAAAAAAGTGTCATGGTACCTTTACAGTAGTATATTTAGCCTCAAACCATTAAAAGGTTTTTGATCAATTCTAAGAGACTCCTATAAACATCATCCCTATTTCCAAGTTAAGTGACTAAGGGTATAATGGGCCAAGACAATAAACAGCCCAGGTACAGGGAGAGGAAATAAAATGGCTCATATACTGTGGACATAATCTACAGCATAAGAGGCCTCACACTTTATATATGGAATGAGCTCATCCCTCACCAACCAATGAGACTTTTGGATCAAAAACATTTTGCAATATATGACCAATACAAATATCATATCATATACAGGTTATAGCACAAGAGCCAGAGCCACAGGCAATCAAGATCTTAGCGAATAGCTAAAAGTCTTCTCAGAAAAATTACAGTTGGAAATTTTACATTATCTAGACTACAGAGGTAGGTATCACATACAATACTTTATGATAAAGCAATAATCGTACATTGCATAAGGGAGATATTTGATGAAAATTTCTTTTAAGCATCACTCATGGTGATACACATCCACCACTGATTTGCACTGAACAGTCTTTCATTTGATTCTTAGCAATACACTAGAAACAGGAATAGTGCCAAATTAAGCAATTACTGCCATCTTGAATTTCCACATTTCATACCTATTTTGAGCCATAGCCTTTTACGCAAGTCAGGGTCAGAACCTGGAGAAGGCGGAGGGAGTGAGGCCGTGCGTTTCGCTAGCTCAGGGCCTACTTGAAGGGCAAGGTCCACAGCAGCCTCCCACATCCCAAGAAGTGTTGACAGCTGAACACAAGCTTCAGTCAGGTTGTGCTCACGACAGAGCTTCAAAGCATAATGGATGTCATAGCAAACTAATCGTGCATCCTGGCCTGAAATTGAGACAGAAAAATGTGTAATATGGATAGTGAATTAAAGTCACCATCTAATAAAGCTGAATTGTTAAATTTTATCACATTTACAAACTTTGAAAGTAACAGGACTGCACACACACAGGCAAGCACATACAAATGACTGAGCTGTTACTCAAACAAGCATTTTAACTCTCTTTGGGCTGATGTACATATTGAATTCTGCTTTACAGGCAAGAAGTGCCACAGGCCAATGTAAATGCTCTTCATTATAATATAAATTCCACCTTCACATCTATTAATGGCTTGTTTGACATGTTTCCTTGGTGAAAAATAAGACCATGAGGCAGTAAAAGTTAACTGCAGATAGGTATTTTGATGATTGCTGTTATTTTTTGGGCTACATTTAATCTAAAAATTGTTTCTTTCAGGTTCCACTGAGAGCAGATGCCAGGCACTACGACAGTGAAAATGCATTCCTCGCAAAGATGATAAATTTAAAATAAATAAAAACAGCAAAAATCGTAACCCACACCATTATCCACAGAGGTAAAGAGGATCAATTTTGATGGTGATAATTGATGTGGTCTGGACGCCATCCTCTATGCCATCACAGCATCATGGTCAAGCATGCCTACACCACGCAGGCTAAGATATTCAGACACAGCTTGGTCCTGATTTCAACATTCAGCGACCACTCCATTCCTTTGTATTCCTGATTTTACTGGAGTGGACATTTTATTTAGAAACTATGCCACACAGTTCATACATATTCTTATTGGAATTTCCACTTAAATGGCCTTGTAAATAAGTACAGGTGCACCCTCATAATCTGGGCATAAGGTAATGGACACTTTTGGAGGGATTACGGAGGGAGCCCCTAGAAACTCTGAGGCTACATCCTAGGCTTAGGCTGCTTGAGAAATTCAAAACTGATGTTTTTTATAGTGACACAGAGAATATTATCATGACTCCCCACTTAATCTCTAGGTCTGACAGATGCAATAAAGTAAGATAGATACACTGCCGAACAGATAGGTACAAAAACTTGTTCTTTCTATGCACAATAAATGATCACAATAAAAACTGAGCTCCACTAAATACACTCCTATAATACATGTCACCAATTCACCTCCTAAAAACTTACATCTTTACACGGATGGTGACCTAACACCCCCTGCCACACCCCCATGCAACAGCCGGCAGCGTATTATGTAGATGTAATAACAAAGACGATTACTGATGAGAAGAGTGCCTTCTCCAACTTTGACCCTTAGTTGAATTATGAGGAGCTTATGTACATTAAAATAGAAGAAGACACATGAAAAAGGCTGTATTGATTATTAACCCTTTTAGTGCAGCGGGCCGATATATCGGCTTTGGCATCTCAGGCGAAAAGTGCGGCGGGCCGATATATCGGCTCATAGGCAAAATATTGTTTAACTTTTGCACACAAATATAATTTCAATTATTTTTTGTACGAAGTATAAGCATTTTTTTATTATTACCTAATTCAATGCATACGCAATAAGAAAAACTGCATATGGATATTTTAAACAATACTTTATAATATTTATTTTCCTAGAGTGATACATTTCATTCTAGTTACCCTCCGCATTTCCCACTATAACCGCTGGCAGGGGTCAGCACTAAGAGGGTTAACTGTCATGAATGAGGATTTAAACACATGTCACACAGACCAACAGTTCCACAAAACTCACATATGTACTTCATCCAAAATCTTGCACAAGCTCTGATGAGTCTTTGAAGAAGAACTCATAATTCTAATCAAACTTCTGATTAATTATTTAAGTAATACCCATAATCCAATCCTTATCATTGGTGACCAAATAAAACAAATAAGAAAGTACATTTATTTTCACAAGATTGATTTAGAGAATTACCAGAGATCTATGAGATAGGATCATTTGGTGCAGAAAATCTGTACCTGATAACATAGATGATACCTATGGTGTAAGTGGACATTCATTTATCTTGAGAAAATATGCATAGTTATTTTATTTAGGGGTCATGATTTTCCATAAAGCTGAGTCAGAAACAATGGAATTTAATACATCAATGGTTGATTGACAAGTCAATTTTGGCCCATTACCCTACCGAAAAACCATGTCGATAGAATCGGTAGAAATCAGCATAAGTACTAACCAGTTCAATAAGTATGTAACCCTTTTGTAGGGAGACAATTTTGATCAATGATGTACGATTTACCACTTCTGAAAAACTTAGGAAAAAACTAGTCTAATTGCATCAGAATAGAATAGGTAAAAATTTGATGCAATGCTAAGGCTAACAGCTAAAAAATATCAACCCCAACAAATCCCCCGGTCCAGATCGAATTCCTGCTCGCGTATATAAAACATTGGCATCAGACATTGCGCCTTACTTAGAATCAATATTTACAAAATCATTAGTAGATCATGTAGTGCCTAAGGACTGGAGAGTAGCAAATGTCACACCTATATTCAAAAGTGGCGACAGGGAAGACCCTAGAAACTATAGGCCTATTTCTCTCACATCCATTTCCTGTAAGGTATTTGAACACATAATCGTAAGCTCCATTATGAGTCATTTAGATAGGGAGGAATTATTAATAAATAAGCAACACGGATTTCAAAAGGGTAGATCTTGCGAAACCAAATTGGCCCTCTTCGTTCATGACATCTTACTCAGGTGAAAATAATGTTCAAGTTGACGCGATATTCCTAGATTTTAAGAAAGCTTTCCATAAGGTACCTCACGTTAAGCTACTCTCAAAACTAGAAGCAAATGGTATAGATAAAAACATTATTAATTGGATAAATCAGATCTTACATGGGCGGGAACAAAGGGTTGTCATAGATGGTATCATGTCAGACACAGCGTTACATCGGGTGTTCCTCAGGGAAGTGTCATTTGTTCACTTTTATTTCTCTTATACATAAATGATATTAGCAACGTCGTTAAAAGTAAGCTTAGACTCTTCGCAGACAACGTGGTTGTGTATAGGTATATTACCAATTCCGAAGATAGCGACTCGTTAACAATTGACCTACTTGCTATTCATGCTTGGTGCGAAAAGTGGCAGATGGAACTAAACATAAAAAAGTGTGTGGCAGTCAGCTTTTGGAAAAAGAAAAATAGGCCAGGTAGGGCTTACAGAATTAATAATACGGATATTATTCACGCCGAGTCTGTTAAGTACTTAGGGGTCACAATTACTCACGTCATGTCTTGGGGAAAACATATTTGGGAAATATGCGGTCAAGCATACAGGAAGCTAAGCTTTATCAAGAGAATAATCGGAAAATGTGATGAGAAAGTGAAAGAACGTTGTTATTTTTCAATCGTTAGGCCTCATCTGGAATATGCTGCCAGTATATGGGATCCATATGAAGCGGGGCTAATATCGGAATTAGATCGCGTGAAGTGAAGAGGAGCTAGGTTTGTGAAACGATGCTACGATATGTTTGCTAGTGTGTCTGGATTGCTAGAAGAATTGGGATGGGAATCACTATCACAGCGTAGATTAAATTATAGGCTTAACCTCCTAACTAAATTTCAGGAAAAAATTTCTCTGACGACGAGAAAAACATACTATTAACCCCCTCGTACAACAGCAGATTAGATCACGCCAATAAAATTAGAGAGCTAGATAGTAGAACAGATAGGTATAAAATGTCATTTTTTCCACGTACCATTGGGGACCATAACAGCTGTGATCGTCGTTATGAAAATTGTAAATAGTGGCATTAGCTATCTTGTAGATCTCTTTCTTTATATATTTTACATTCTTATTCATGCATGATGTGAATGTTGATGCTCTTATTTATGCATGAGATTTAGAATCTGCAGAAGTAGTCCTTGTGCCCCTTGCATGTTGGAAGGATTGACGATAGAATGTTTCTTTGTTAGTAGATTTTAATAGGCATGTTGCATGTGTGGTATTCTGGTTCCAATGTAGTTTCGGTGTTCTGCCGTATTATTGATGCATGCCTGGTGTGGAAGCACCCCCTGCCACACACCCTTTGGGTGGCTTGCAGGGTATGACGTAGATGTAAGGTAAACCTTAAGACAACCACTTATAATTGAGCAAATGACATACGTAAACCAAGAAATTTTACGAAGCTATAATGTATAATTATCATTAACAGGTAACTTCAGTACTAGTCTGGTGGTCAGACAAAAACATTAAAATAAAACTAACTGAATCTAACAGTATATACTGCCTACCAAAGTTTAAAGTGTTTTAGTTAACCAGGAGCTAAAAGGTCTACTATGTAGAAGTAGCCACAAATTTATATCAATGTGGTCATGCCTGCAAATTTTGTTGGATCATTTCAGAGCAGTTCTACAATTTTTGTTCTTTATATCCCAAAAGAGAAGTAAATTACCTGAATTTTCCCTGTCTCTGCATTATTCCTGAGTTTGCACAGAGTTCTTGGCATGTGGCCACTCAGTTGATAATGTAATATCACTTCATATTTAATAGGCTCCAATATTTTTCATAAGCAGGTCTATACCTGAGTTTTCTTTCCATCCAAAAACTTCATTCCCCTTGAAAACTTCTCCAATTTTTAGTACCTCTACTTTTTCTTCAGTACACACAACTTAAATCTTACCTTTACTTCATTTTATAAGAGAGGGCAATTGCACAACATTCACTGACTTTGAAAATGAAAAAAATCTTACCCTGTGTAGTAAGATAACTCATTAATTTAGGTGAGTTCCTTTTGGCATATAAAGTCAACAGGTAATTATGAATAGCAGGCTCCTGAGTCCTAAGAGAATAGACACAGTATTCCAAATAGTTGATAACTTCTAAAACCTAGAAAATGAAAAGTTGTTCCATTTAATGGAGTGGGTGAAATGTGCAAGGGAATGATGTATTAATGAACAAAATCTTATCATGCAGCCGTTCTCATAATTTTTCATTGAATTTTCAATTTGTAAGACCTTGTTATTTTATTGCACGGTTTTCCCATATGCTCAAGTATTTTGTGCTTCATCCATGTTCTATCCAAGTAATTCCTCAAAATTTTAGAGCACATACACATATAAATACTTGGAGAAAGGTTTTATTTAAGATCTTCACAAACAAAAAACAATAGATACCCAAGTATTTGAGAGCAGTGCAGATGCTTCAACTTTTAACACAATTAAATCACAATATACAATTACCTGAGTATCATTCTGATCACAAGTGATCAAGGCAGGAATCAGCTTAGATGGGTCAAGGCCTCCCCAATGGTTTATAATTACTTGGAATGTTAGCTTAGGAATGGCTTGCATTAGAGTTGGAGCAAATTGATAAAATAATTCTTTCTTGTTTTCACATTTCAATATCTCCAAGGCTGCAAAGAATAACTAAAAATTAGACAAAGCAAAATGTAAAATTCATTTCAAAGTACTGAGAGACAATAAATATGCCTAACTTCACATTTACACAAAATATTAAAAATGGATATTTCTTTAAGACTAAACATGAAGATTTGTGTAGTTAGAATTTATATCAAATATTAAAGAGAACAATAAGATCAACCTTTTTACCTTCATGGTAATTGTTTTTACGAATGTGGTGTCGAACAACTTTCTCAAAGTCACAATTCAGCATGGCAAACTGAATCATGTTATCCTTGTCCCCATGACTGGCCATCAGTTTGTGTAGGGTGTCTTGATTATCTCTGACAGAACCCTTAAAAGTTATAAATAAAGAACATTTTATTGTACTAAGAGTACACTTTCTTCAACCTTCTAAGTTTCTACCCCATATCTGCATCAGTGTACTCTTAACACAAGGCACCAAGGGGTACACCGATTAAAGTCCCATGCAACAGATGAAGTATTTCCTTTCAAGTGCTCTCCTTGGTAAGTAACCAGGGCAATTTTACATCTTAAGTCCCTACCACTAAGTCCATCCTCCTCCAAAATGCTACCCAGATACATCAACTTCTTGACCAGCTCTATTTCATGCCCTACCACCCAAATATTCAACCCCAACTAATTCAGAATCTCCTCACTTTCATCTAATTTCTCCATATTTTTACATGCTGCATTGATGTTATTTCTCTTGTAGAACCTGAGATACTAAGGGCTTTTAAAAATTGATTTGAGCCCACGCATAAAGATGAACTAATGGTGTTAAGATCAAATGAATGGGTCTCCTAGTCCTCCTCGTTAGCCACAGTTATGAAGTCAAGTATCAAATTAATAATTTCGTAATTTATTACGCACAGAGTAAGATGTAAGCACCATTTTACTTTGTCATCTGAGTACCAACATATGTTACATTCACCAGAATGCAGTTGCTATGATGCAGTTTCATCAAAATTGAAATATATTTCCTTAAAGTTAGGTCTTAAGTCATATTAATGCCTTGGTGTCTGACTTAATTCACAACACCTGTATTTGATTGCCACAATAGGAATGAGAACGTTGCAAGGAAGACAACTGAATTCTTCAATGGGGTCCAAGAAAATAGTTGCTTTTATATTTTCCCTGAGTTTTTACTCTGTCTTACACCAAGACATTAAGTACATAAATCTATACTCAAACTTGGAAAAGTCAAACTGCCATTGAAGCTTAAAAATGCTGACAGATGCAGAAATTTCAATTTAAAAATAAACAACAAAAGCACAAGGAAGATCAAAACTTTGAAGTTATTAAACACCTCATTCAAAGAAGTGAGAGTTATAGATGTTAAACAGTACAATTAAAATCATTCACAATAATAGAGATCACTCACAATGTAATGGCCCAAGCTTTAATTATTGAACCATATCATTAGTTCTCTCAGCTCTCAGTTTGATTATGATTTATAAGACAACTTACAATGACTTCCTTTTTTGTAAGAAACTGATCAAATTCTTTTTGTAGTATCATATACTCTGGTGTATCAGTCTTTTCTTCGTTTCTCAAGGTGCCAAGCTGCTTGAGAAAGAGTTCAGTGACCCACACTACAATCATTGTGATTTGAGTCTTATCCACTTCCCTTAAAGTCTCCAGCTTCTGAAAAGGACACAGGAAAGCAGAGGTATTAAACACAAAATCATTCACAAAATGGTACATTTTCATCAACAGTGAAAATGATTTGCAAAATCCTAGCCGTCTGAGCCAAGATTACACCAAGACCACTAAATGAACTTGGACAGATCTTTGACTTTCCCAGCCACCAATCAGACCACTACATCACTCTGGATGAATTGTTTCAAGGCAATGCTTTTGCTTGCTTTGGTATTTGCTGTTCCCAGAATGCCACTAGTTAATGATTCAAATGCAAAAGCTTATTAAGCAAACTCAAAACACTTAGATGAGGATACCATAGATTTGGAAAATATGAGATACATAAAATGCTCTTAATCACTATGCTTAATACCCACATCATTGTGACTTTTGCAAATACCGCACATATAAGAGACAAATAATGTTTGCCTCTCATTATTATGGTAACCTACTGGTAATGGTAGGTTTCAATAAAATTGGGTTGCATAGCACTATCTATCGACACAAATTCTTTCTTCATCTCATAACTGGTCCTTCCCTTCTTCACCCTATCAATAAAACCATTGAGTTTGCACATAACTCAGCATAAAAACATGAAATAAAAGCAAATAAGCAAAAAACCAATTCTACTCCTTCCCCTTCCCTTCTCACCCGACACCCTCCCCTCAAATCACTGCCTTAAGTCATCAACCCTATCTAATTCTTCCAACCACCTTCTTCACCCCACCCTATTCTCATCCAGAAGTTTCATTTCCCTTCCAACCATACCAAGCACTTCCGGGTTTGCCTTCCTTTCAGAACAGTGCACTTTCTCCTTACCCACATCTCGAACACTTGCAGCCTATCCTTGTCTCCGAGTCTGCATTTCCACTCCATATAATGCTACAATCCATATCTGTGCTACAAACTCTCCTCCAATCGACATTTCTTAAGGTCCCCATTATCAGCCCCTTCCTTGGCCAGAATTCTTCTTCTGCTAGCGCTATTCTTCTTCCAATGTCTTTGCTACCAAGCTCATTTTCATCTAAGGCTCTGCCCAAGTAATTCAATTCCTCTACTTGCTCCACTTTGTGCACTCCAACTATTATGACCAGCCTCACTTTCTTAGTCCAAGACAATCTCATCACTTTTGTTCTCCTAAGATTTGTATTCATTCCGTAGCTACAGGTGACCAAAGTTACAGACTAGCCCCACCCCACATCCATGGAAGACTGTCCATGGAATTCTATGCATCAATGAGTATTTGAAAATTTATCATACAAGTCCGAGTCCTTCCTTTCTTTTTAAACTAATAACCGTGAAGTCCTTTCCAGAGTAATTTCAGCTGTCAAAAACCATGTTTGAGCATCAAGTGCGACAAAGGACTCAAAGGACAAAAAACAGAGCAGGATGGAAGTGATTGAAAATAGGAGTCCACCGAAGGAAAACAAGATGCTAGGGAGACAGTGAAATTAATACAGAAATGGAACAGTATCACAAACCTTTATGAGAAATGTCTTGAGGGCTTCAATTTCATCCACTGCCAAAAACTTGAGGGCTATTTCCTCAAAAGAACAGTGAGTCTTGGCGTAATAAATAGCACTTTCTTCATACCTGCAATTCAATCCAGACAATTAACATTCACAATTTTCACTGTAATCAAATACATATGTGATACAGTGCTCAAATATATCTTACTGCTCCTCATCAAAATATTTTTCCGCTTGTTTGATTAGTACTTGGTCCATGTGTGCCGGGTTGTCCTGGCAATATTGCTTTGCAAGGTCAAACATTCCTTTTTCTACATACACCTGAAAGAAGTAAGTAAATGGATCAGTTCCACAGAATTAAGAACTTAATCAAACATCATCATGAGTAAAAAGGAAAAGCAAATATTTTTAATACAGAAAATATAGTTAGATAATAAGTTTGGGTAATCATTTAGTAAATGGGTACAGAATAAAAGCTTACAAATGCACAAGTGTTACAAAAAGGAAGGAATTAACAGTTCAGAATACACACAGATATGTAAATTACTTTGGAATGATGACAGCCAAAAACACAATATGAGGTGGAAAGGACCTCATCAACTGAGGATGAAAAAACCATCAACAGACACTCAAATTTACAAACTAAAAATATGTGTGGTGCAAAACTCATCATCTGTGCTTGACAGTGCATCTTTCAGCTGAGTGACCCAGCATTGTTCATATGGTAATTGGTGCCTATGATGCAAAAAAAATAACTACCCACACACCTCATACACTCTAGATAACCAAACACCTCACACTAAAACACATTCCCAGCTGAGATGATCGCATTACGGAAGAATGAAAGCATAAAATCGAGAGACGCCAGATACATATAAGGTTCCAACATAGGGTGTTATTTCCAAAAGCACCTGGTCACACTTAATCTCATCTCATAATTCAAATGCATGACGAGTCACTGCCAAAGAAGAAAGCCTCATAAAACCTGAGGGTGTATGAGATTGAGACCCATACAGAAAGTGATTGTTGTAACCTTTTACCTTATTGTAAAATATTATTTGAATTTGTGAGGTACCAATGCACAATGATCACTGTAAACACAAACCTGAGCGTGAAAGAGCATATGGGTGTTTATCTCTTCACCTAGTTTGGAATTTTACACAAATTTATGAGACTGACAGGCCACCGATGAAGAAGATACACATTCTCACAAACCATGAGTGTGTGTGTGAGAGACAAAGAATCACTAGGGTCACAGTGCCTAGAAATCCCACCCAGTGAGTGCTTTTCATATTGAATTCTCTTGCCATCATTCATTACTATTTTGGGTAGGATTCTTTCCTTCTCAACTTCCTCTCTAATCACCTCCCTCCAAGATTAAGGCCTGGTAATTTATCATCTTCAATGACAGATACATAAATAAGACAATTAAAAATATGCATGCAATCAGGTATTATTACTATGGTTCATACGAGATATCCTCAAGGTGATTTCTGTCATGACCTAAAATATTTCTGCGAGGGAATTAAGTATTATTATTATTATCGTATTACCTGAGGCTGCAAAGTTTTAGCCAGCCTTTCAGTCTGTTCTCTCCAGACCAAACTAACACCTAATAACCAAATAAAAGTTCTATTCAGCATCTTTCTACATTGGAATACATATCCATATTTAACCCATATCACCCTTTTCGTTCTTTGAACCACCCTGGATTAAAGATGCTTCAAAGACCTTCGAAGTTCCACATTTTTTGCATGCAGTTAGTTGGTACAATATATTGCCCATTTATTAATTAGTTCTTTCTCTATTAGATTTAGATCTTTCCATATGCACTTTTTTAATGTGAAACAATTTTCAGATACACTGACTGTCAGCCATGAGGACAACCACCTCGCTATTCCTTCAAAGAAACATTTTAGTACCAAGGAGCTGAGTAATATTACCTGCCAAACATTTCTATCTTCTTTGGCTACTTTGTATTTAAAAACAGCTTTTTCAGAATATGCCCATATGGTGTTCCTGACTGGATCTTTGGTGATGTTTATTAGCTGCCCATATGCCTGAAAAGGTATTTTTTAAGCATTAAACTATAGCATTACAACTATACGCCACATAATATAAAATATAATGCTTGGTTTGAAATAATAATAGCAAAAATAAAAACATGGACTAAAATTACAAAGACAGATATTTAAATAATAAACTTGTTTGGATAACTTGAAAGTAAACTATTATTACAACTAACCTCATTATGCATATCTTCAAATATCAACTCTTTATTAAGAGTACATATCCCTTTCACATGGTCTGAGTATAGAAGAAGAGCATGGAATTCAGTCAAGATGAAGGAAAGCGGTGTAGTGGATGTTTCCAAACTAGAATCAGTTGTTTTTGGAAACTGTATCATATCTTGTTGAAATATAACAGAATCTGTTCCACCCTCAGCAGAGACATCAATCTGAAAGTAAAAACACATACCAAAGATTGTACAACAAAAGATGAAGGTAACAACATTTGGCTATCAGCCATTGATTTTTTGAACATTTCCATCAATGACTAGCCCAGGAAGAACAGTTCTGTGGATCCACGCGGGTCCACATGGAATCTAACTGAGTGCGTGGATATATGATGGAGGTGGAAAGTTTCTTAACACGTTCAGCGCTCAAGGACGTTCTGGAACGTCCTGTAAGTACTATCGGGTGGTGCAGGACGTTCTAGAATGTCCACGTTCAAGCCATGCCTCATGGCTGGCCAGTGGACTCAAGTCACTTGTAAGGCGATTTCACTTTCGCTGGCATCATAGCTTAGCTTCAACCTTTTCTACGGTGAGCTGCATTTTGGAATGCATTGTTTAGTTACATAACGGCATTGTTTTAAATTTTTTCAATTTTTGTGGTTGGAATTATTAGAATAAAAGTGTATCTAGGTTGTTTTTATAATTTTTCTTTCGTTTTTGTTCATCTGATTAGATTTAACAATATCGATTCGACAAATGCGGGATTCAGATTAATAAAATATTGGCCTAGAACTGACACAACGTGTGTTCGAATCCTGTTGTGAGTGTATATATTGTAGCAGTAATGTTACCCGTATGTGACATAATTCGATGTAACTTATATCGTTGGAGCATATAAAATCAATCTATAAAATAAATTTACATTTTTCAATCTGCAGCTAAATGTACACCATTCTACAATACTTGGATATACCATTTCCACTACACTCGGAGCCACCGTTCAGGTGTATGGTAGGGGGTGCTATAGTACCTGCTCATGTATGTATTTTTCTGTGTCCACAATTTTTATTCAATCTATTTACACATATATTCCTTATTAACGGAATCTATACAGTAATGAAGAAAAGCAAATAGTCACAATATAGTGAATGATATAATGTATTATAAATAATAGCAAATAATAAAATGTAAAAAAAAATCTTTCTTTTGATGGTTAATTGTCAGTTGCTCCCTAATTTCTAATGTATTACAACGTCAGGTTTCTAGTACCAGTTATAATTTTTTAGCTTCTCATGTGGCGATTTTGTTTTGTATTTATAATGTGGATATTACTGTTAACTTTTATAAAATTTTTTACCATTATGTCTTCCACATATTGTATTTTCTTCGTGTTTGCAATTGCAAAGCCCCTTTCACCATGGTCTCGTAGAAGATTGGCGATTCATTTGTCAGTGTATACAAGCATTTTTGATAAAGAGGATCGAGTTTGAACTATTCCCTAGAACATTTATTGGGGATTTCATTATTCTTCTAAAATACTGATCTTTCGACTATATGAACTTCTTAGTGGTGCACTTCTGATTTCACAATTACTATAAATGCTGCACATGCTAAATTAGATGTTGTAAATTAAAATTTAAATGTAAAAGAATTAACCATAATGGTGTAGTGAAAAAGTCTTTGAGAAACAAAAAAATTAATGCACAAGGTACTATAATCATTTCATTTTAAGTTACTCGTATGTCAAATACAGGGAAAACCCTTCCCTGTGGAAATGAATGTAGTCAACTCCATTTGCTCTGTTGTATTTTTTTAAATTTTCATTTTATTGTAGAACTGCCATAGTAGATAACTTGAAAACATGTTATTCCTCAGAGAGTTCCATAGTGCTCATTGACTGTTGTTTATAAAAAAAATCAGGGCGCATTTTGATGAAAAACTTCAACTTCCCTTTTTTACTCATGAACGCATTTCTGTGTTCGACATCCCACTCCTCAATAGCACTGTTGATACTCTACAACAGCTGATAGGGACAGTTCATGAATCATTCCGAATGCAAATCTAAGAATGAATGAATCTATGCCATGATTATTTTGTTCAAAACCGTTCACCACTCTGTTGTCTCAGCTGTCTTCCAAGCTTTCACCCCCGATCGTGACATTGTTCTCTCATGCACTTTCTTCCTTGTTACACTCGCTTACCCCTCACCAAGGGATCCCCACCCTCTGTCTCCGCACTAGCCGTTCGCCAATGCCTGCCGTTCATCCACACCCTGCCTTTCTTCAAGCCAGCCCTAGTGATTCAGTCATTGCAAAACGTGCTCGAAGGCCTCTCCTGAGCTAATCCCTCCTCTCGCTCCACGCTTTATGGAGACCCACCATCAGCCAACTCTCTCTGTGACCAGTGCGTGGTCAATGCTCTGAGCCCTTCCCCCCATTCCTCACCCCATGGGGAGTCTCACACAACCGCTGGCAGCCCTTCAAACCCAACTTCTCTCTCCCCCTTCCATCTCCATCCGTCCACTTTTCCTATCTACCCAAAAATACTTTGCCTACCACCCCTAAACCAATACATATATCCATGGATGTGACGATATTTGTCTTCTTGAAGACAATTTTTCTGCGGTGTACACATATTAGAATACCTTTGTCAATTGTAGAACACTGCAAATTTGGTGACATTATCCACATCATTATGAAATAGACAATGCAAAATCGAAAATGCCAAGAGTGCCAAGCGAGGGATTAGGACGGACAATCCCACAAATTGCACAGCTTGTGAGGGAAACCCGTAATTATGCGCTGCATTTTGCTTCATAAATTATCATAGGAATATCAAATACTGAAATTATGTAAATATTGATTGTAGTTTTAAAAACAAATTCTATGCAGATGTATTTTTATGATTATGATTTTCGTCGGTGATTGTAAGTTAAAATTACTGCAGGAATTTAGTTTTTTTATGAATACAGCCAATGGCTTACTATGGTAATTCTCAATTAAAGATGCCAGCAATCCCTTTCCTGGACTAACGTTTTGTATTCCGTATTTTAACAATCAAAGTACAGAGCAAAGAGACAGTTGTATTTCCGAATGAGGAATTTTCTTTTGAAGTTTTCAAAATAAATCGCATTCTATAAAATTTTATTGATACCAGCACAATATTTTTTAACCGAGAGGATTCAATGAGTGCAAAGAGTAAGAAGAGTTTACAAACTGGGTATACTTGTGAAATTATAGGCTTGACAGCAACTATGGTTTGTTATTCATTTATTTGATGTAAAATCGACAATGGGGAATAATTTTTAAAAATGTATGCAACCCACACAACAGTCTTGCCGGTGGTGCAGGACGTTCTAGAACGTCCAAAGTTTAAACAGTTATAATTACAACAAATAGGCTTCAAAAATTAAAATTTTTAGTGACATTGTTTTATCTCATCTCGCTGAATGTAAATATGTAAAAAACTGAACTTCGTTACCCGGAAGGTATCACAATTTATGCCTTAGCGTTGAAAGGGCTAATTTCCACCAACTACCCACCGTGGAATTTGCATGGAATTATGTGGAAATAGAAATTCCTAGAACTGTGTAAAAACTCAATTAAGTGAGCAAGGTGTGTCCTTCTGGATAACTATTAAGTTCACAAAATAAACACTTAATCCCTAAAATCGAAAATTTTCATCATGGCTAGAATAATTTTGTAAGGTATTTATAAATAATAGTATATAAGTGACATAGGTTAATATTTCTGTCAATATTCCGCATTGTCCCCAACCTGTTATATACCAGTAGCTGCTACTTTAGTTATACTAGCAGCATACCAATGAGAACAAGTAGGTAGAATCATTGCAGGTATCACATGAATATGAAAGTTTGGTGGAAACTGTAGGTGGTTTTCATGTGACTTCGGTCTCCAGATCCACAAAATTTCCATTCAGTATCCAATTCTGACTCCTACCACCTGCATTACACACACTATAAACAAGTAGCTTTGCAAAATATGGGTGTCATAACATACTGCAGGCATTATTCGTGAAATGTTCTATATTTGTCAATACTTCATGCCCTTTACATCCTCCCAGGAAACGATTTAAATGAATGCAAGGTTGACATTATGATAACTACTGCAGAGAAGGCTGAACTCTATTAACCTATTCGGGTAAAGAGCCAGCGAATCGTCGGTCACATTACAAACGTATTTAATCTTTAATTTGTTTATAACTAACATGCAACTAATGAGATAAGAACATTTACACTATTATTAATCCATTAAAAATGATATAAGTTACCCACTGAAGAAATTTCATTCTGAAAAGTGCTCTTCAACCAGAGATAAAAAATGAGAATTTTGAGAAAATTGAATAGGAACTTAGGGCCAGAAATTCCTAGGAAAATTAAAACGCAAATGGGTTAAGCCAACAAACTTAACTGTATTCATTTTAACATAATCATTAATTTTTTATCTGTATGAGAGATAGGGTTTAAGAAGCAAAAACAATGACCAATACCTTGACCCGGTGGTAACCCATGAAGATTATAATATAGAGAGAAAGAAACATAAACCATGCATTATCAAAACCATTTTCACCAACGCTATGCATGACTATCTAATTACCTTTCCAGTGTAAAGTCCTGATCCTGTCAACCAGGCAACATTCTTTGGTAAACCTCTTGGGCTAGGATAATAGAATTTCAGCTTGGAATATGATAAGGAACTAACCATTGCCAAGAACATTTCTGTAAAATAAGAAAAAACATGCATGAGACAATAGCACAAAAAGGAAAGCTAAAATCTATAAAAGTCTAAAATGTATAAAATTTTGATTTTTGTATCACCACAAGTGATCTCAACTTAAGGATTATTGGACACATGGGTAAAATATCATAGTAAAACATGAAAAATTCATAGAGGAAATGGGAGAAATGTAGATTCGAGCACCATTACCATAAGCTAACTTCTCTATTAATGACATTAGAGTTACCGACTATGCTAAACTTTTTAAGAGACAATGGTCTCATCACAGCATATTCAGAAAATGTTTGAAAAAATTAATTTCTCAATTAATTAATCAAAAAATTAATTAATCAAAACTCAAAAACATGTGATCTATCATAATTTAAATTTCCTTTTCTATTTCATCACCACAACTGGCACTGAACTGACCCAATGATCCACGACATAATATTCCTAAACTGATAAATTTTCTCACCTTTCTTTATGAATTTTTTCCAAAAAACTATATGCTTAGTAATTCTTTCTTTTGAAAAATATTCATTACACTCAGTGCTGCTTTGATAGCTATAGTTAAAATAAAAAATCCACATAAAAACTGGGCACAGAGCTGACTCCTACTATTTAACAAAATTTAAGAATATTCACAAACCTGGTTTAGAAAAATATTTGCTGAATATTGGCTGCAGTACTGGCCTCTCATCAGATCCAACTGTTTCTCCAATAAACTGATAGAGCTGAGTTAGGGTGGTAACGATTATAAAATACCTATCACTTCTAGGAATATGATGGAATTCTATTCCGGTAATGGGCATTTCACTACCTTTCCCAATGTCAAATACCTAAAAGAAAAACACAAATTAATTTACGCAAGTAGACACATGGAATACATACATGGAGTACATACATGGAATTTTCTTACACTCTATGTATCACATAGCAAGGTATAATATGACTTACATTGTCTAAAGAATGTGTCAAGTAAGTATATCCATTTATAATAAAGAAGTAAAAATATCCATTTATATTTACCAATAAATTATGGACATGAAAGCCAATATGACCTAATCCTGCCATCAGAGAGCAAAGCAATTCACAAGCCCACAAAAATGTAAAAAGAGAATATTAACTGTTTCAAGCGAGAAAACTCCAAATCCATAAAACATCTGCAATAAATCTGATGAGGAATATCCAAGAGAGAGCCATTTTAGGGGAAATATAACATGAGTGTCCATTCCTGAAACATCTAAAGAAACTTATGACGAAAATATTTTGTGGAGGTGGCTCTTGAGTGGGGTTATGCTAGGAGCATGATAGGTTGTAATGGTATTCATACCATTCGTAAGCATAGCAATCCTTCAGTGATCAGCTGATGACCTTGGTCTGTGCTAGTTTGGAGGTTTTGTTAACTCAAGGGTGCAGGAGTTGCTTGCGTAGCTGTGTATGTAGAGGGGTTTCGTGACTAAGTCTTCCCCTACTTTCCTTACCACTTACTCTTCCCTCTCCTTCTCACCTTCCACAAGTTTTCCTGGAAACCTGGTGAGTGTAACATTGAGAGTTCTTTTTCACTTGGAGCTCAAGACAACTAGCTACTCCCCAGGAATAGGAGAGCCTGATTTTAAGTCTGTAGGAGCCTTCTCTCAGTTCATGTTTTCTTGGTAAGTAAGTTTTCCTTAGGGTCTCTTCTCTTGCCAGGTCAGTGGTTCCAACTTCCTCATGGCATGGTATTTGTTCATTTCATGGCTTTTCCTACCCTGCTGTTTTGTATTCCTAGTTGTTTAGGGATTTTAATTTTCAGATTTTTTTTCCAAAGAATTGGCAACTGGGCAGAGAAATGTTCATTCTTATTCAGTCACCAATGCTGGCATTAATATGCCATTTTTCACCCGATTCATAAGATGAAGAAAGCGGTAATCAATAATTGGTATGGCATTAAATGTGCCAGACTGCAGAGGCTGATTTAAACATCACCATTGGTTGCAGCATAAGGGCCTCAGAACTTCCTTCTTTGGAATGTGATAGTCAAAATGGTTCCCATCAAGAATAATTCAGAATAACTGCATCAGAGACCAGCTCAAAGTGATTTTATAGTGTAGGGGAGCACGACGAAGGTAACCTCTTTGTTTGGTGATGAAAAAAATATACTTGCAATGTTAAATTTTGGTAATGATGGGATGTTATAGGCTTCAACCATTTTGGGTCATGGTATCTAGATATTGTTTATTTTCTGTACTTCACTTTCATCAATCTTAGATCAGTCCTAGGGATGTGTAAATGGTTATTAGTTTAAATTATCTTTACTCAATCTTTGCTATTATATTATTAAGCCCATAATCTTACTATCTTTCGGCTGTGATTAAAGGTAACATTTACTAAACATTGAGCTCTCTATTGATGTATTCAGAGTAGAACTGGCGCTCTATATAAATTTTGCTTAAGAAGTTCACCCATCACACTCTTCCTTAGGCTAAGACTTAAATTTGTCAGATACTGAGCTTGTTCTGGTACCAGGCCTAGCAGGTTCTTTAGGCAATGTGCCACCATAAGTGGTGGGGGCATTATAACATCTCAACATTTCTCTTGCATTGCTGAAAGCATTTCCTAGGATGAGGTAATTGTTGCAGCTATTTTTCACTTAACTCATTAAGTGACCGAACTGCAGGGGAAAAATTACTCCATGCAATGTCTGATTTGTCCAAAATTTGTGCTATTTTATAAATTAATTTTTCTTAGCTTTGCGTAAATTTGACAAGACTCATACTCACTGATGAGTTTGTCCCTACATGGTCATGATAAGTTTGTTGACGTTGATGGTAGATTACTCTAGTGCAATACATCCAAGAGTTTATTCACAGTAAAGTCACCAGTGTTATCACATCCTTCAATGAGTTTCCTCTACCAAGAAGAGACTCGGGATTCTTCATTACCACCAGCCTTTGTTTCATGGACACTACCAGATGAATTAATGCTGGGTACACTAGCAGAAGTATCACGAACATTGTTATCACAAGATCACAAATTCTGTGATGAGGCTGGACCCCTGAGGGGCAAGCATCACAGCCCAAAACAGACACATTTGATGGAGCATGAAGTTTTTTCCTGAATGAAGCGTAGTGATGTGAGTAGGATCTGATTGTAATGATGATGAAATTATTTAGATATTAAACACAAGAATGGAACTCTATCTCAAATAAACAATGGCACATTGAACTAATTCAGTTGCACACTTCTTGTTGAAATTACAATCATTAATTACACATCCAGAGGTCTCTTAGGTTTTAATCATTAATCATCACTACGATATGATCATTTAAAAAGAGTTCCAGAATTTGCGGTCCAGCTGATGGAAGCCAGAATATTCAAAGTAAAATAAAGGACAAAAGAATTATTGCATAATATGGTTCAAAAGTAGGAGCTTCCTTATGATAAGCTAAATATTTACACAGCTGTATACCCATCCAGCACAACTTACACAGGCATTTCTCTTAACAGAATAGTACTACCACTTCACCTGTTTCCAGTACTGCTCCAGGCTGGTCTGAAATATTCTGTCATTCTCCATTCCAATTTCACTCTCAATAATAAGTCCCTTGGAAGTTCCAAGAAGTATTGGTCCAGTAGTATTCTCGGCATCATTGCCAAAGTTCCATGCAACAGCTGTAATTATGTGCCCTTTGAACTTGCTCAGCTGTAATAGAGGCACAAATAAATATATTTCCTGCACCTGATTTTCAAGGAAGATTAATTCTGATTAATGAGAAAATGATGTCATCACTCAATCAACAAACTTCTATAAATAAATAGGACATCATTTGATATTTAAAGCACAGGTAAACCCTGCTCAACACAGAAGATGCATCACAAAAGGCTGTCGTATTAAATGAAATCATATAGTACTCTCTTGTAAGTCAATAGGATACATGTAATTAGTAGGGGATGTGCACAATGATGAGAAATAAAAGGAATGGACCATGCAAGTCAATGCTGAAAATTATAATAGTGGTTTTGAGAGTAAGGGGTTTAAGAGGGGAAATTTGATCATGCTATGAGAATACATTCCAATAGGCATGGTCTATAATAGCAGAAATCATGTTTATAATACTAATTGATGCTATGATGGGTATATCTGTAGTTTTTTAAGAGTTAAAACACCTTAAATTATGCTTTCCAAGTATTTCTGAAGAAAATGTTATTATTTAAAAGAAAGCCAAGAAGGAGCAGCTTGGACAGGGTTGCTACCATAGTTGGGTTAATGACCGTGATTTTCTGGTATTTTTAATTTTCTGCAATTACTAGCTATGAAAGGATTTAATCAGAAAGCCAATAGCAAGAGGTTAAGGTCATTTGAACCATTGATACAGCTACAATAATACATAAAAATCAAAGAAAATATAAAAACAGCAACCCACACAGACCACTTTTTTTGGCATGAGAAATTTTCGTTCAAACCATTTATCCCCACTAATATTCCATTAGAATAAATATTCCACGAATGAGGTGGACGTGCCTTTATTGATAATTGATTGTTATAAATGTATATAGATTCGACTTAAAAGAATATGTTTGTAATATATTGGTATGAAAAATATCTGAGACGGAAGTGAATATTACCAAAAATTACGGTAATTTTTCAGGAGCTGCGGTAAATTATTTAAATACCCCGGCAATTTTCAAAATGGCCCATCTCTATTTGCTACAGAGCAGAGATTATGAAATTCTATGACTTTTCTGGACCAAAATAAACATTTTTCCTAATGAAAATATCAGGTTTTTTAGAAGGTGTGTATCTCAATAAGGTAAAAAATAGGAGCACAACACATCAATGCATGTAATAGGGAGGAATATAATTTGCTGACAAATCAAGCACCATCAATACTGCCCCAGCTTCCTTTCTGATGGAATATAATTCCCACCCATAACAAATGAAATTCAAACACAGTATGTAGGTGGATTTATCATACAAGTTGGAGACATCACCTGGCACTTGCATGCCCTGGGAATTATCACACTGGCCACCAAATGGAGGCACGTTAGTCTACCTTAAATGTGAATTACCACAGAGGAAAAATAATTTACCTTACCAGGGACTCAAACCCGGATTCTCATAGTGCTTTAGCCAGTGAAACCACCAAGTGTCCTCCACTGTGGATTCAGGAGGTCTTTAACCCTTTCGCTGCTGTGCACGTAGTAGCTACGTTCGCCCCGTTGACTGCTGTGAACGTAGGTCATACGTTCCGTTGGCAAGTGGTTGTACCTACCCACGCTACTGAACTTTCTCTTTTTCTGCAAATGCCATTCACCAAGTTCATTGTGGTACATTCTACTAATCCCATCCCGGGATCTTGAGTGACTATTGAGTTGCAGGTGCAACGAGAGGCATACTTTGTGCCGACATAGGATAGGTACCGTTCACTTTTTCACCGCACAGGGGCTGGAACGTCTCTGCAGTTTGACCGCAGCGAAAGGGTTAAAGGAACAAATGGAGTGGGACTGCAGCACATTTCATAATTATGAGCACTTATGGGTGACTTTGTAAAAGGATTATCATTGATATTATATTTTTCAAATGTCTTGGGGGCTAGGAGGCAGGCCTAAAATTTGTGGGGGCAGGTGTCTTTCTGTTTGAAGGCCTCTGCTGTGGGAGGATGGGGAACTGCCACTGGATTTTTGCTTGATGTTGCTAAGATTATTAACCCTCGGACACGAAAATCATGTACCCATAATGAGAGAGGCCCAGTGGTGGCAAGGTTTAGCAACAAAGCAAACAGAATCACAAAGTTCACAAAATGGAAGTCTGAGAGTGACTGGATTTTTGATGCTCTACACCATGCCTGCTGTACCCTGATTGGCTCTTGGAAAGTCATGCGATGAGCAACTTTGTCTTAGTTCACCCCCACAAATTTTAATCCTGCCCCTAAGCTCCAAAGACATTTGAAAATGATAACACACTCAATGTTTTCAAAATTATAAAAAAATTGCAAAGACATCAATGTATTCCATGCTTACATTTGAACACTTAAACTGTGGCACAAAGCAAATACCAAATACAGCTGTGTTGCATGTCTGGTGGTCCCAAAAAACTTTTTCCATTTACTCCAAAATCTATATGGGCGATTTATACCTAAACATCTCGACAGGCTAAAGCTTTAAGTGCCATATCAAAGGATCCACGTTTGAGTCCCAGTCAAGGCAAGTGATTTCTCATCTGCAGAATTCATCTGCAGTCATGTAGAACTGTATCGTAAGAGTATTGCAAGAGTGGGGAAAGAATACAGAATGAAAATAAATGTTGGAAAGACAAAAGTGTTGAGAGTAAGTAAGAATGAAGCTATCATTAATATATCCGTAGAAGGAAAAAATGTTGAGCAAGTGAAATCACTTCAGCACTTGGGAAGTTTAGTGACTGAGAATGGGAGCTGTACCCAGGAAGTAAGACAGAGGACAGCTATGGGCAAAAAAGCATTTGAGAAGGTGAAAGAACTTCTGACAGCATTTAGCATTCCAATAGAACTGAGAAAGAGATTTGCTAAATGTTTTATATGGAGTGTGGTGACTTATGGCAGCGAAACATGGACGGTCAAAAAGAAAGAAGAAAAGTACTTAGAAAGTTTTGAAATGTGGTTGTGGAGAAAAATGCTTAAGGTGAAGTGGACGGATAGAATGAGAAATGAGGAAGTACTAATGACGATAAGAGAAGAAAGAAAAATGCTAAGGGAAATAAAATAGAGGAAGACAGTTTGGATGGGACATATATTACGCCACAATTGTCTTTTTAGAGGAATACTTGAAGGAAAATTTGAAGGAAAGCGAGGAAGGGGAAGAAGAAGAATGGGAATGCTAGATGACATAAAAAAATGGCTGAAGTTACAGGCAAATGAAAGAAGATGCTCAGGACCGAGTGCATTGGAGGGCATCCAGTTGAAACCTGTCAGAAGACAGATTCCACTTAGAAGAAGAAGTACAACTGTGGGTGACTCTGTAAAAGTATTACTGTGGCTAGCTCCAGTACTCTCAAAATGAGTCAGTCAGCCTAGCATGCATTAGCCACACTCTACTTACGTCTCATTCCTGCCATACTAAGATGTCTAATAAAATTCAAAACACCTAAAAAGAACCCACTGCCTCATTCAGGAATGGTAATAAAATCCCTTGTCCACACACCAACAGATAGTGCTTAAAATGGTTCTCCCTACTAGAAGAAAAACATCCGATTTTGACTTGGATAAGCAAATTACCAGGCTAACTTCTCTTTACCCATCACTTTTCAGATTTTTCAGGCCCATTTTCAATTCCCAAGACTTTTCTTGGTTTACAAGCCTTTCCCGGAAGGGACATATCTTCCAGGTTCTCTTCTACTTGCCTTACAGAAAGTGAAGTCTCTAAAAACTAGGAGTGCCTCCCTGGACCAGTAATCAGTCTTTGAGGCTACCATCAACAAACTTAAGGATTACTTCACCTGTTTAGCCCTAGTAGATTTCTTGGGTATGTAGAGAAGTTCACCTTGAGCACCAACTAGATCAGGTGAGAGACTAATTAAAAGATGATTCCCCAGAGGATCCAAAAACAAAGATGAGATCTTGGTCTGGTTTAAGTGTTTATTGATGTCTATCTCTGAAAAGAAAGAAACAAGTTACCAGGGAGTTGTTCAAAGAAACTACCTTTAATAGGTACATGAAAACGAGAATCCTCTGAGAAATCTCGTTTCTACTGCAATGATATTGTGTCATGCAAAAGAATCACAAATGAAACATTTTTGATATTATACACTATATTTTCATTCACTGTGATGCAAAAAATCACACTTCTAACAATATATACAAACCCGGTACAATGTGTTGAATAAGTATTAGGCAGGGGAAGTATGTAAATACATAGACACCAAGTGCACGGAAAACCATTAAGTGATCGTCTGAAATGTTAAATGTTCGCCTGATCGGATTCACCGATTTTATTTCATAACTACCATCCCAGACGTCCCACAGCCATAATTTACCATTCGTTTTAAACCTTAATTCTGCATTTCCTTACAGTACCTCATTTTATGTCCTAATTAAATTAATCCCAAAATAAAAGCTTTATCAACCTTTGCAAAAATACGTTTTTTAACTTTACCAACTGGCTCCTGTCAGGCGCTCATTTACCGTCTTAATTAAATCACGAAGTCGGCAATGGTAACAATTTTATGCGAAGGAGAAGGCATTAGGAATATAAAGGCACAGTCTATTGCATACATGGCAATACTGTAAACATGGATCAGGTAGTGTTGACTTTACCTTCAGGTGTATCAGGCTGGCGCAAATCGATCCTCAGAAGCTTGTTGTTTGCCAGAGCAAGGACTAGAATATCACTGCTGACAACTAAATGGCATATTTTGTCATTAAGAGGGTAGTTCACCTTGTATTTGCTGAAAATTGGCACATCTTCTTCCAGCTTCATGAAGATAACTCCAGTTTTGTTCTGGGGATAGAATTGAATCTTACACATTCTTAAAATTTACGTCCAGATATTTGTTCTTATACCACTAATACTCACCATATCTGGCCTAGTTAAACCTGATTTACTTCGCTGAATTGGCTGATTTGATTGGTAAAATGAGGCCATCGTGAAGTGAACTGAGAAATCTCAGACAACTAATTACTTACTTCCATCGTCAAACTAAATAACAACGATGGCAGAGTAACTCATTCAAAGAACAAGTAGAATTGAGCAGCTTGTTTCCCTTTAAACAACCCCAGTCATGGTGGGCGGTACCTCTCTTCACTCCATCTTCAAGATAAACTCTCCTTCCCGTATAAATTTCAAAGGAAAATATATATGACCAGAACTACAATATTACTATCTTACCCGCCGAAAGAAATTAGCGACTGACCCTGTCAATCATTTATCGATGATTTCAATTTGCCATACTTCCCATACCTATTTACCTCTCCCACAGATGCGCTAGGCTGCGCACCTTGCGCTTCAGAATTAGGTAACTCATTTGTCTACTGCCTAACACGTGTGTTTGAAAGGGCCTTGTGTAAATAAAATCTGTAGCAGTTAGATACTGGCTGTAAAATGGCAGATTTAAAAAATGACCGTGTTGTTTTTGAGGTTGGTATTGGACGGAATTTAATATGTTCCTCAATGATAATTATCCTTGAATTTTTTTTCATGAGGTAATTTTCTGACCATTCCAACGCAGGCTCCTGTAATGCTGTCTACTTCTTTGGCGAATAAGCTGTACTTGTATCAATACCCTGTTCGTCCTAAGCATCTTAGCTACGATGATTTACCTGTGGTTCGCGTAAGTTTCAGGATGATTTACTTACTAATTTTTTCATCTAAAGAATTTCCCGTAAGTGAAGAAGCAGCTATGAACATGTGTCGCATTAATCTTTTTGCCTCTGTAACAGTTGTGAAATGTATACGTGTTAATATTTTTTACCACAGTCAAAAATTAAACCATATCATCAAGAAGTGGAGTTAGAATTACAGCTTAATACGGACAGTCCCAATTATGACGTCGGCAAAGGAGAGCAGATCGCATTGAACTGTAGCAACGCGAAAGACAAAACCCAGTCAGATCCATCAGAGTTTGAGAGGTAATTATCATGGTTACACAGTCTCCGTAACGTCGTATAATTGTCAGTTCTTTTAAGGGAGCTCATCGGTTATGACGAAAGACCAAATTACAATGGGCTCGCTTGCCCCATTTTTTTGCATTTTATCCTATGAAACAGTTATGATAATTATGGTAAGTTGGCAAACATAGGCACCACTCCGCCGCCTCTTCCCATTCGCACTGAGTAATTGCTATTTTGTTAGTATTTTTGGGAAATACATGGGTCGAAAATCAAGAGGGTCAACCAATGCTTTAGGCTGATACTGTTTCCCTCTTTTGCTGTCAATCGTGGACGTACAAGGTGAGCACACAAATGCGAGCATGAAATACTTTCAGAATATGCTTATTGGCCTTCCAAGGCCAATCTGCCAATTACTTTGAAAAACTAACGTTTGCCTCACTCCTTGGAATCCCTAATGATGAAGGCTCCCACCCCAACAACTACTCCTCAACGGTGCCACATCAACCTGCAACTGCACTCTTGGTATGCAGCCGTCACTCGAAAATCTCCACTATGGGAAGGGATTTGTGAATGAAAGGCAAATGGCCTTTGTGTGTTCCCAATGCACCAGGTGGTAACCGTTTCAAATGAAACTGCCATGGAAGACTTCCACAGGTCAGACGATGCTTCTGGAGGGATAACAGCATAAATGGCTGTGGATCTTGGAGCGTACTATTATCCATCTGTTTGCCCTTAGTGCATAATTAATTTTGTTGGTGTCTTGAATAATGCTGTGTCTTCATGCATCCATTTTTTATAGCAAACTGCTGGACTATGATGAACGAATTGTTCAATTCAGGCTCTCTTGTCACCTGAGATGAATTCTTATAACTTTCACTTTATTGCTTTGTGGCAGCGAGCTGAAGGTAAATCCATCCTCTAGCATTCTTCATCTGTTACATTTTTTGAATCTCAATGGCATCAATTAATGAATCAATGCCAAAGGAATTCCATCTAGGGAAGTAGTTCAGTTGCGTTGTATTTTAAATATATGTTACTCCAAAAGGAAAGCATATCTACATGATATGTATTGAAATTTTGGTTGCAAGATGATTGATAACAGTTGGTTGATGTTCTCTGATGAAAATTTTGGATTTTAAATGTTTTTTTTGAGATATTGCTAGAATGTGCTAACTCTGTGAATTTTTTGACTGCGCTCAATAGAAAATATTTGTGATATACACATGTAATTTCAATGCATACTAAAGTATCCTCCACATACACAAAAACAGAAGTAACCTCATGAACATCAAATAAGGCCCCATTGCATTAATGCTCTTCTCTCTTTGAGTGACTATAAACCAAGAAAATTTTCATCATCCCTTAGACTCAGCCTTCTTCCCCCAACCCATGCAAACCCTCTGTTCTTCACTCGATTCATGTGCACCAATGTTTTATACCCTCCTCCTTCCCTACCCCACTGTCAATATCCAAATGGTTCCCATCCTCTCCCACCCCTCTTCCAACTCCTAGTTTACAAATATCTATGTATACCAATGGATTGTGCCATGTCTTCTGCTTCAACAATCAGCTTAGCAAGTGTACTTTCTTTCAGTGAACTGGAGAGTGCCACATTATGGCCAAATAAGAGTTTTTATTTCACTCTTTACATCCTCTTACTTTCTTTTCATAAACTGGCCTTTGTAAGCATTTTTGGAACTCGCTCTTTGATCTTAGTTAAAGTGTGTGGCATCCCGAAGTTGGATTTAGTTCACCTAAATGTGGAAGATAATTCTTGTTTGTAAAGGAATGAGTATTTTGAGTGTTGATGGATTCTCTACTGTGCCTCATCTTTTTTGGAGTGCCCAACCGCTTAGTTACTGGCATGTTATAACTTCCTGTAAATGCTTCCGAGTATGTGAATGTTAATACCTTTACACTGGTTTGTAATATGGTCACTGTATCCTCTTGAAGGAATTAAAATAAGGTGTGTTAGTGTCATCTCTGATACTCTGGTGTGTAAGTATTTCCCGTAAACAACCACCATGTGTGGAAAGGAACCAATTTTGGGGAATTTACATGTGTGCACACAATTGAGAGTGTGATTACTATAGTGTGCTTGTGACCCTCCATGCTCAATGCAAAAGTATTATGGCCTCATGATGTTTTATTCTCAGCTACTGGTGTTTGCCAGTCCTATTGAATGGTCATCTGGTCATTAATAGTCGTCATGTGGGCTCAAGGTCTATTGCCTTCCAACCATTCAGCCCCAGGACAAATTTATGTTGTGGCTAATATGTTTCTCTCATAATTCAAATTTAAGGTTACAAAATTGCCTGTGATACCCCTTTCCTTATTGACATAAGGATTCTATTGAAAATTTCTTTTAGTATTATGTTGTATATCGTGGTGTCATGGGTGAAGCCACGGGGAGGTAAGAGGATGATATCCTGCCCTCCTCTTACATAAATCAACAGCTGTGGATGGGTGTCCTGCCCCACCCCCTAGTATAAATCCTTACTTCGTCCATTCTTGGGGTATTGAGAGTCAATTAAACACCCACAAGTTCAGAGTGACGTGAGGCTCTGTATTTTCTCCAAAAACTCCTCCTAAACCTTTTCTCACACCAGCAGCACCATGTGATGATAATTTTTGTCTTGAATTGAATGAGAACTGCTTTAGTTTTATGCAAGCCCTCTGTGTGTTACTTTATCCCATTTAGTTGTATCAGTTTTGATACAAGTAAAATCTATCCTATGGCTAGACCATTTATTAGTTGTGTAAGCCAGACCAGCAGGACTTCACTGGACTGTTGACAATGTCTGTTTTAAGTTTTAATCTTCAACCACTGTTGTAGAAATCATAATTGCTGGAAAGATTTTGGCATTTCGCTGGAAATTTTTTTATGATTTTTAAAATTTTTAAATTTTCAGGGGAATTATGGACAAGCACATACTTCGCTCTGGACCAAGGGTTGTGGATAATGCATGTTCTTACTGCATTGGAGTGGTTCAAGATGGTGAATTGGTTTTAACCCCTATTAAGGGAATTGTGCAGCTACAGCCTTCTTTTCCTTACTTGGATGGTGATCGTCAGTCTAAAGAGGATGCAAAGGAAGTGGAGGAGGGTATGTCGAATTACCAATGCTCCTATTTTGTCACTTGACTGGCTAGCTACATTACCTCCATACTCACCCAATGTGGCCATTTAATGAAGAGGAGATTCAAATATGTTACATCTTACATAAGACTGGAAGGTGGGTGGGGTGGGGAAAATCTTACATTGTCTTACATTAGGAGAGGGGGTGGGGTCAAAGTGGCATAAATTGTGTTACGTAATATTTGAACGGCCCCCAATGACAAATCTATCAGTGACCCAGATGGCAACACAATTCAAATTCTCTCAGAAACTCGGTGTGATGTCATAAGGGGAAAATTTATTTGGAGCTGACGTGATAGCGCTAATCATTGTAACATGTGCTCTTTTTTGTGCCAACAGCTCATATGTACATCTATTAATATGTAAATACATATTGCTTCCATAACAAAATGCTGTTAATTTACAACAAAGGCTTTGAAAGCTTATTAAATTATGGGTGTAAATTATTGTCAAAATAAGAAAAATAATATGCAAAAACATGCATTTGTGAAGTGAATCGTACATGAAGTGCTCCTATCGTAAAGCAGGGGTCTCTACTCTACTTTATAGATTTAGATGAACTCGAGTGTTTGCATTCTTACGTTCATTTTGCTCTCAAATACGTGTCTTTATACTTGTCTAAGGTTTATAACAACTGTAAAGAACTTATAATATCCATTCATGATTTCTAAGGGATTTGGGAATGGGTATCGTTGTTTCCATGCCCCTGAATGGCATCTTTTAGTCAGTGGATGTTACGAGATGGAGCCATTGTCTACCTTGGAATTTATTGATCATGTTATTCTCATTAATTGGTAGTAACAATTCAAAGTGTAAATGAAATGGATTAATAATTTTCTTCTGCTATTAAAGAGGGTGCCGATGAGGATGCCCAGAAGGTTAGTGTGAAATTTGCTCGTCAGGAGTCAGATCGTGTAAAGAAGGCTCGGGAGATGTCATTTGGCTTCCTTAACAAGAAAAGAGCAGAGGAGCAGTGGTTTTCTACAAAATATTTCAACTCACAGACTGAGGAGGCTGAGGTAAGATTTTTCTCAGTGAAAATATCTTGCAAGGCTGAATAATAGATGTGGAAGAAGTTTTCTGAAGTTCCATTTCACTTTTACTACCATGACAAAGTACTTAGGTGTCACTTATGAAATGGTGGATTTTGGTGTCTGATGTTGTGAATTGGAGGTTTGAGGTGTATTGGAGGTTGGGGATGTTGCCATTTCATTGTGTGGAAATTACCTTAGATGTTTAATAAGTAAATAAGTGTTAAGAAACATATAGATTTAAAAACTTAGGTTATGGTGTTTCTTGTTGCATTTTTATCCCTGCAAAGTTGTAAAGTATATGATTAGGCTGGGGAAGATCAGGGGCTTGGAGGTAATAGAAACGTGTAAATGGTGGAAAGGAATTAATAGCCCATTTAATATCGATTTAACTGTGTAAGGGCCTTACTTTTATTGGTATGTATCAATTTTTAAACTTGTAACTGATCCTCCTACAGTCATTGGTCTTCAAAACAACCACTTGGGTCCTAAATCTCGAAAGTGTACTACAGAGAGAAGTATAACATTTTTCATGCAATGGGAAATGTAGTGGTTTTCTGTTAGATTATCAGGGTTGTCATTGAGACAGGATATCTGTTGTCATGCAATTAACTCTCAGCAAAAGAGAGTCTGTATACATTGGTCATCCCTCCACATCTAACTGGTCATTTTTCAATGGTGGATGTTCCATGTACAGTAGCGGAAAAAATTAACGCAAAACTCATTGGCGTCTGAATGTGGCGTACACGGGAACTAATTGAAATTGCTTTTCCTGCAACAACTTGACAACAGTGATACAGCCAGTGGAAACCAGGAATATTCAAACTTTCTGTGAATAGATTACAATTTTACGCGTCATGTAAATAGGAATACAAATAAGGTTCACGTTCGTGAGACCGTCGTGGAGTTATAAACGTGTTGACTTTGCTTAGTCTTGCAGCCAGTCGAGGTTACCAAGTCGTAGTCAATTATGTAGGGATACTTACCACATTTATTTTCGAGCTTTGGACCCTTTAAAAAACATTATTCTCAGTTGAAACTTAAGAAAAGTTACGATGAAAGAATTATTACTTGGGACACAAAATGCATATATTCTCCAGATCAAATCCACTTACAATAAAGAATTTTTCCGCGCGTAGGAAATAGCTGTCGATGACTGTTGTTTTAATAGGCCTCAAACTACTTCCGAAAAATATCCTACATTACAATTAACTTTTTGGCATATTATAATGTGAATTTTAAGTTTAAATGTGGGATATCTGATAGAATAGAATGATTTTTATGAGGAGAAAATTTTCTTTTTTCTGCATTCAGGTAGTCTCAAACACTTTAATTTCTTAAATCCTCCTAACCTAATATTATTTACTTTCTGAAAATTACTTTCAAAAGTTCAGGACATCTTATTTGGCCTAGTTTTTAAAGAAAATATTGGCATTCCCTTTTTTCGATGTATAGTAAGATCTACTGGACCCGGACTTATTTTGATTGATTTGGTAACCTAGAGGGAAGCGTTCGTTTGCGGCCACGAAAGTCCAGAGTTCACATCTTGGCATGGCCTCTTCTCGTGCCCTTATAGTTATTCTATGTGATGTGATTTTATCGTTGCCAAAACTTCGCAGGGATTCGCGAAAGGTCCAGCGAATGGATATTGACCTCAACCGTGAGAGTTTTACACATATTCGGGCATTGTAAAGGAATCAGAGTGGTTTCCTTGATTGTCAAATGAGAGGTTTACTCCCAATTCTCGGGTACTTGGCCCCACTCGATTTCTACATCCTTCCTGTCATCAGATGTTCATATCAGCTCAGTCACCAATTTATAAATAAATAAAAAGCTATTCATGAACGAGAGAATAGACCAGATCTCTGATTTTGTCAATTACTCAATTTAGTGAACTTACCCGAGGCTACTTTCACTTTTAAATTACTTTGAAATGATTTTGTAAATATGACAAATATTTTTATTTTGAATTAGAGTTTGGTTCCATCTGCCAAAATTGTAAATTACTTATCTGAGTGAGAGATCAAATAAGTGTTGAATTATCTTGAAATCATCATTAAAACGGTTTTTGAAGTTTTCACAGCATTATTTTCCAGGTTTGCAATGGGCAATACATTAGCCATGTAGTTTAATAGTTCAACTAAGAGGATGGAGGATAATATTTAGAGGATAAGGTAAATTACTGAATAATTTAAATACCTTTTGACATATTCGCAGTGAAAATATTTTTCGCTAAAATTACGTCATTAAATTTTATGAGGAGCATTCTTACACTCACCCGTAAGTAATACTCTGACAACAATGCATCGCGTATCTCCCCTGTGAAAATGATAAAATAATAAAAATCACCTTTTCCATGTAGCGACTAAGCATTAATTAGATATTTTCTGTATGTTCATTTGTATAGTCCTCATAAATCTGCTGAGTTGTCAATGGAGTAAAAATTAGGCATGTGCACCATAAATGATTATACGATTGCTACGTCCATTAAGAATCTATTCCTCTTCAATCAAATATCTCGTTATATTATTGTTGCTGCGGAGTTTAAAGTTGTGTGCCCTACATGAAGATATTAAAAGACTTTTCACTGGGTCATAAATTTCATCTCTTAGTGCTACTGAATTTTGGAAAGGGCACTATACACCTTCATATAGAACAAGTGGAAAAGGTTAAGATGTATTCGTAAGTCCCACAACCTGAGTCATGTGTGCTCATGACCAGGTCTATTGCACATGACCATGTTTATTAGCTTAATAATCAATCCATTCCCCTCCATTCTCGATTTCCTGACCAAGTCTCTGAGACATGGAGTTGCCCACATTTTGGCATCATCTTACTGGGTCCATTTTCCGTTTTTCCTCAACCATTTTCCATATTGCGTCTAAATTTGGGGTTGTTTCGTTTTAGGAAGTAAAAAAACGTTTGTTTCTTGCATTTTCCTGATGATGATTGCCCAAATACTTCCTGTGGATTTGAGATCTGGGCTCCGTGCAGCCCGCTCCATCTGTGTTGAATGGTTTGTTTTGAACCATCTACAATTTAGACATTTGTCAACTTGCAAATATTCCCAATTCCAGATGAAAAGTGAATATTAATTAACATTTGAATAAATATAGTTCTCATTATAGTGGACAATTTGATGACCTTCATTTAATGATAGTGAGAAATAGGATTTTTTACACTTAAACACCAAATAAAAGTTCAGTTGGTGAAAGTCGAAAGTGCAACATCTGTTCGGGTAGTTTTTTGACAGACATATTTGCCTTTAACAAATCTACTACCCGATTCCTCCACCCGGGATAAATATGAGGCATACTTTAAGGCTGATAAGATTTTTTTTTCCTAAAAGAATTTAGGGAGAGGCTGCTAAAAATTTGAAAAATATCTCTGCTTGCACTGTCTGCTCTGCTTATCCGTCTATCGACCCTCGTCTCAATGAAATAGTCATCAGTAAACCTTTGCAAAGTTCTGGGTGTTAGTGGTCGGGGTAGATTGTTGTTGTGAATGATGCAGAGGTTTTTGCTGCGCCAGAGAGAAAAGGCTCATCGTGCTTCCAAAAGTTCGGAGGCACCTGTTGAATACTTTTGAGGGGCTGAAAGAAGTCAAATGCCACTTCCTTCCTGTGGGTTAAACGACTGGCGTCCGTAACGTCTTTGGGAGAAAAGGTAGCACCCGCAACATAAGGGGAAAATAATCTCTTATTAAAGGCATACTACATCCCAAATCAATATTATGCGCCCATCATACATTCCCAGTCTGACTAGATTAGTATTGTCGAAGTTTTGTTTCGACACAGGGAAACCTTTTGGGATTCTCAAGATTCTCACAAGATTACTCGTTGCTTTAACGAAGACTGTCAGCTGGCATCAAATTCCTTGCACGATGGGAACTAATGGCATTTGATTGGAATGGTCCAGACTGATGAGGTGAAATCCGAGAACTACTGCTTTCTGTTTGTTTGCCAGAGAGAGTAGTATGCTTTTTTTCTATTTTTAAAGTTCTATTAAACGTTTGCACACAATATCTCCACACATGGTAAAAGTGACTTTGTTCACAGTAACGTGTGCGGATGCAAATAAATTCAACGTAAGGATACGAAATGCCATCTGAAATTCTCCTTATCATAAGAAAGCTCGGAAGTGGGTACTGGGTAGCAAACCTGAATTGTGATCATGGCTCTTCATAATACTATTGTTCAATAGGGTGCCTCGTTTTGCCACTTTTTTCTAGGAGCGAATCGTAATACCCGGCAAAAGTTGCGTACCCGGATGGGTATTACAGATATGATTTTTTTTCCAAATCGGTTAATATCTTCTGTTCGCATTTTTGCCTTAAAATTTCGAAATTTTTTACGAAAAATGTTAAAATAGTAAATAATTTAAATTTGGTTTGAGCGAGCACTCATTTTTTGCAATGGGGTATAACTTATGACTTAAATTGATATTTTAGATCAAATACGACAGTTATATTGCTTTTAATTATCGAGAAAATGACCTTTTATGGTGTCCCCGAAAGCACTTTTGTGAGGTAGGCAACCCGCAACACGCCGCCTCATTTTACGCTATGCATGCAATAAATGACGCGAAAAAGAGATTTTTTCAGTCCAAAACGTGGAAATCATGTCTGAAAATGTCAAGGGTAGTAACAATGATAGGAGGTTCCCTAATTATGCCATACATTGTCTCCTCGAGGGCAGCAAAAATGGTCAATTTAGTGTAATAGTTTTGTAGCTCTTTCCATTCTTGTCTTTTCCTTCACCTGGTGGGTCGTAACAGTAGCGGAACATACAATGTCTTCAGCTCACAGCAATATTGCATTTAAAGAATACCGACCCCTGAATCATCCACCTGCACACTGCAAGTTTCGCCCTTCCCCAGTTTTCTCAGACAGCCTTGCATTGTGAGACGAGCTGAACGATTGAAGTTCTTGATTTACCCATTCACATTTATCACTATAGTTCGCTTGCAACTCATTTCGCTTCTTTAGTGTGCCTGTTTTAGTGGATGTTTTGGTGTGCTTCTATTCTAGTTATAAGTGATATTTGACTCGCTCATCTCTTTATTTCCAAATATTTTACTGCATATCCGTCCTGTGTGCTCTGGTTTTGCGCATATTTTCATTCAGTCTGCAGCATGTCTCTTTCGAAGTTCGTTCTACGTGGTGCAAACGTTGGCCCTATTTTTAATGAAAACCCCAAGGATTTTGATGATACTAAACTCCCGACAAAGAAGGATGTTCTAATTTGTTGTCAAGAAGTTCGGCGGCAAATTGGAATAGAGTCACGGAGTAACAAGGAGCCACCCTATTCTTCCATTGCCCGACAAGTTTCTGTCATGGTATGTGCCATTTGGAAAAAAGCGTCTATTCCAGCAGTTACGCAAATCAGAGTAATTCAACTCATCTCACGCTGCCACGGTGAATACATTAGGACAAAGAAAATCCTGAAGAGGAAAACGGTAGTTCAAAAAACAAAGGATGACTTGTTGAAGTCTTTTACTGAGGAGGCAACGAAACTATTTGATAGAGCCTTCTGCAAATGTGCCAACTTTCCCAAATTTGTCTGTCCCAAGGAAAAAAAAGGTTCCTATTCTATAGCACCAGTTTCTTGTGGATCACAGAGGTCCAAGAATTGGCAGAATTGGATCTATTGACTTACCTGTGTCAAAAAAATTGCGAGAAAGGGCTGAACGTAATCATATAAATAAGAGGCTTAAACTTGGACCATCTGAATCAACAGTTTCCCCATTGTCGTTTTTGAATGACAGTCAACACTTTGAGGATACTCAAGTTGATGAGGAAAATCACGAGGAATGTTGCGCTAAGGATGTGGCATTCACCAAACCAAGAGAAAGAAAGTCCAAAGTCAAATTAGACTTAACTGAGACTGCCATAATTTCTCAGAGATACTGTGTAAGTGAGGGGGCTGCTGTTACACATTACATCCACTGTGCTTCACGCAGCTTTAAAAGCTGGAATTATATCTTAAGAGCAATCTAGTGATATAACGTCTGCATTGGTTATAGACAAGAGCAAAATTCGGCGTGCTAAACTTAAAATTTCTCGATATTTGAAGCGCTGTTCTACGGATGATGATCCGATCAAAAGCCTGTACTTTGATGGCCGTCTTGACGAGACAAAAACACCCACAGGCACCGTCAGGGAAGAGCATATATCACTTGTGGCTGAACCTAATGCGCAATGCGTAGGCCACGTCGCTCCATCTTCCGGCTCGGCACATGATGAGGCTACAGCAATTTTCGAGTTCATCATCAGTCAACTCAGTGGTGGATTCGATGAAATTGATGTTCTTAGCTTTGATGGGACGAACACCAATACGGGTTGGAAGGGCGGTGTCCTGCGAAAATTAGAAGAAATGTCGGGAAAACCTATGCAATGGGCTATTTGCCTTTTGCATTTCATCGAGTTGCCGTTCCGAGCTCTCTTCACCCACATTGACGGCGCTTGTTCAAGCCCGTATTCATACACAGGTGACATAGGTTCAAAACTGCCAGAATGTGAAAAGCTCCCAGTGGTGTCATTTCATCCCATAAATTGTGACTTGCCAAACCACAGCCCAGATGAAATCTCAAACCTTAATAAGGACCTGAAGTACTTACTCAAGATATCCCAAGCCATTGCGTCTGGAACATGTCCAGAAGGGCTAGTCACTATGATGCCTGGAAAACTAAATAAAGCCCGTTGGTTGACCAGAGCTAACAGAATTCTTAGGTTATATATTTCGACTAAGAAACCTACCAAGAAATTCATCGAAATAGTGACATTCATACTAAAAGTCTATGTAGTGATGCAATGCAGGATCAGGACATATTCTTCCATAGCCGAAGGTGCTCGTCACGTCTTTGAGACCATTCGTAGATGTAGATACTTGCCAAGGAAATACCAAGCAGTAGTTTATTCATCCATACAAAAAAATGCGTTCTTCGCACTCCCAGAAAATATTCTTCTTGCAATGATGACTAATTGTCGACTTACTGTCCGTCAGGAGGCACTAAGTAAAATTCTTAGTGCTAGAGAAGACGAAGCAGATAATTTACATCATTGCATTCGATGCAACATTGTTCCCCATTTGAATTTTGAAGTCATGGATTACGGAGAAATGATTCAATGGGAAAGCACCGATGTGTCTATTACTGTGCCACCAGTTGTGAAGAATATATCAAATGAAGAACTCGTTGAAAAACTGTCTCTTCCTGAAAATACTTCGCCAGAATGGTCATTCACCGTATTACCCTGCAACACAGAGGCAGTGGAACGGACAGTGAACTTAGTCACTGAAGCAGCCTCCCGTGTATGCGGCAGTGACGCCAGGGATGGCGTCATCAGATCCACTTTGATTTCACGGCTAGTTCTGCCAAACTTTCAATCGAAATCTCAATTTTTGACAATATTTCCGAACGGTGACGATTCAAATTCAATAAACTGGTCTGCATTACTATGGTTGGTTGGTTGGGTAGAAGAGGCGGAGGAGCCCAATGTGCAGCCACCTCCACGTGATGGGCTCTTGGTCGCTTGGCTAGCTTCGCAGGATAGGTGAGCGAGGAGCTGCACATTTGCTTGATCATACTATCAATCATGATCAATAAACCCCTTTTCCGACCGCAGAGGAGGTAAATTTGACCCTTGAGGGACATATAACCGGCATATTGAATCCCGAATGATGGTTTCCATTCTCAGTGATATCTTCTTTCCCGAAAATAAAGTCAATATAGTCGGCGATGGCATAAAATAGCGTACTCCCATCTTTGTGACTACCCTTCACATTTTCAGACATGATTTCCACGTTTTGGACTGAAAAAATCTCTTTTTCGCGTCATTTATTGCATGCATAGCGTAAAATGAGGCGGCGTGTTGCGGGTTGCCTACCCCACAAAAGTGCTTTCGGGGACACCATAAAAGGTCATTTTCTCGATAATTAAAAGCAATATAACTGTCGTATTTGATCTAAAATATCAATTTAAGTCATAAGTTATACCCCATTGCAAAAAATGAGTGCTCGCTCAAACCAAATTTAAATTATTTACTATTTTAACATTTTTCGTAAAAAATTTCGAAATTTTAAGGCAAAAATGCGAACAGAAGATATTAACCGATTTGGAAAAAAAATCATATCTGTAATACCCATCCGGGTACGCAACTTTTGCCGGGTATTACGATTCGCTCCTAGAAAAAAGTGGCAAAACGAGGCACCCTATTGTTCAATTACGCTCATGATTTCGAAAACGTGATCGTCATAAAGAAATATCAGGTGCTTCATAGCAGGGTAATGCGCTCCCAGGACTTTGAACATTGCCCTACCAATATGGCTTGCCCTATGGATGATGATAATGACCACGAGATGGAAAGAACCGTAATCCCACCCCTGGTCGAGACATTTTTGAGTTTTGAATTCAATTTATGGTCAATTAAAATGATTTTTACATGGCGATTTTTATCTTTTGTATTTATAAAATTTCATATCATTAGCCAGTGATTGCAACTACGTATTACAATAATTCATATCACCAATATGTGACGATTCAAATAAAATGCCATCTGCATTAATTGAAAATCGAACACAGACCACTCTTATGCTGGCCAAATACGTCTGATGCAAAATTAACCATTACCCATTAATGTATTTTATTCATGACATTTTACTTCAAACTGAAGTCTTTTAAAAAGCTCTTTTGTTAATTTTATATGTGCGGTGAATTTATCCCTAATACATATAAGAACATGTTATTCAGTAAACGTATAAGAGTTGTTTATTTATAACTACACCTAATTTGGGTTAAATTTTTCTGAACGTTTATTCGTATGTTCTGCATTTACTAGATAAAGCTTCACATTGAATGGCTCGTCAGCTGCTCGGATGGCTTCAAACTTCCTGTGTTAAGATGAAAGAAACATCGGAAAAATATATCTAAATTATTCGGTATCAATGCGAACACATTAATTTTTAATTCATGAAATCATATATTTACGTATATTTTCATAGATCAATCCCATTCTGACTAACTGAGGATGGATTTCTATTGGATCGTGAACGAATCGTTAATAAATGTCCGGTTTGTGATCGAAACTTCATCAATCTACAAATTGAAAATCCTAAAAAATTACATTGCGTAGACTGTATCTATATTAATTAAATCTTTTTTGCATCAACACTTGGTGCGAATAAATTTCGATTTTTATTATTTCAGTGAAAGAGACACAGGATGTGTCATTTAAAAAGATCCTCGAAAATTCAACCATAATGAATATCCTTTGGTGATAGCAGATGAAGATTTCAGCATATATTCCAAGTTGGGTGGGATAGTAAATATTTGTTATAAACAGTCTTTCAGTAACAACAATATTATTTGACCTAAGAAACATGCTTAAATATACACAGTGATACACTGCGGCTAATTGCACGAATAATATAAGAAGGAAGCTCGGAAAAGAGGCGATTGATGAGTAAGTTCTAGGCTCTGGCAAATGTGAGTCCCATTGCGGATTTAAAATATTTGCGGTAGACAATGTTTTCCTCAGTGTCACCAGTCTTTCGAAGTATGTGCTGCTCCTCGAAGTTCCCAAGATTGCCACATTTTGGCGAGCGAAAAATTTTGCGTTAATTTTTTTCTTCCTCTGTACTAGTGATAATTGCATTAGTGCTATCAAGTGCATGAAACATCTAAAGAAATAGATATTACAATGTGATGTTATAATAATAAAAAGAATAATAGTTTATTTGCCCAGAAGATACATTACAAAAGTTAGATATAAATGCAAGTACATACATGTTATATTATTTAGATATGAAACATGCTGTGAATAATAGTAAGTAATAGTTTTTAGTAATTATTATTTTGCAAATAATAAAAAATATTTTACATTATTTGTTTCAAACTTAATTCATAATTTAAAGTCTTAATGAATTATTATAAAAAGCAGTTTGTTTTCATATAATTATCTTCTCTTTCAGCAAGAAAGGCTAAAGCTTCAATCCTTCACGGCTGGCAATGAAGTCACTGGCCTTGACATTGAAAAAACTGACTACATGAAAAACCTGGTTCCTTCTGAATCTGCAGATTACCACTGTTCTCCAAAATCTCCATCTGATTTAATTTCTTTAGACAAAATGAAGGCTTTATCTCTGGCAGACCAAGTTAAAATGCTTCTCAGCAGTGGTAAGTCAATCTGATTCATGTGTAATCCTTAAATGTATTGTTATTTATGAGACCATGCTGGAGATTTTATCATTTTGCTACTGAAGCTGATATTATATTTTTCTGAAGTAAATGCATAGTTTTACCTCTTTTGCTTTGTTGGCCATTTCATTGCTTATCTTACAAATGAAAATGATTGGTTCTCTATTGATGTTCTTGATGGTGCTAGGGTTGTTGGCCCTTTTGCTCATCCTTCCTTTGTGTCAAGTGTCATGCACCCGCAGTCTATAGAGATCGGTGACATTGATTGCCAACAATTAAAACTGCTTCTGGAATTTGCATTCATTCCTATTTCATGTTTTAATAATATTATAGCTATGAGGGAGTTGTTTTAAAATAGACATTTGGGTTAGAATATTTCAGAGAAAATAGATTTGTAGGGTCTGGGATTGCACTGAAATTTTGGGTTTCCACCTTGCCCTGTTGGGTTCTGATTTACTTGGGACATCCCAGATAGGGTCGAGGTTTGTACTTAGCGCGCAAAGTCGAAATACTAGTAGTTTGATCCCTGTTATGGAAAAGTTTTTTCTCTTATAAATAATGCAATCTTGCTTTTACCACTAGGACGCCCGGACTTTTCAACATCATTCAATGCCCAAAGCAGGTCATTTTCATCAACAGTAATTATTGAAATAATTCCTCACTTTGCACGGTTAAGATTACATTTTTACAGTTTTTTCTACAAACTACTGCTCTTATTATTCACATACATTGATATGTTCACTTTATTAAATTCACATTTTTGACAATATTGATTTATTGGACATTATCGACATAATGGCATTTTACCACATTATGGCATTCTTATCAATTTATCGTTTTTCCGATTTATTTAATTTTTCTTGCCTAAAATGACATAAATCAATATACTATGAAGACCATTCCCATTAATTTATACATATTTTTAATTTTCAAAGTTTGGTTGCAAGTAATAAGCTCAAAATATTATTTTTTGTTTGACGTAGGAATTTTTCCAAAAATAAAAAGCAACTAACTGTGGGGTTCTTTTTATCACAGAGGTACAAATTTACAAACATGCTGTATTGTGGATAAAAATACATCGTTGTGTTTATGATAATAACTATATTTTTATTGTTAATGCATTTGGCACATGTGTATAAATTTTTTGGCACACTTCCCGCTGGCCTCCTTGCGGAATTGACATTTTATTCCCTATACAATTCTCAAGTTTGACACCTCAGCCTTTTTGCATTTATAATTTCTCAAAAGTTTGTGCCTGACTCCATCTCTTAATCGTGTAGCTATTGCGGAGTTCCTCTGGAAGTTGTTGGAAGAAATTTATTCATGAAATTTTCCTCCCGGTGAGGATCCTATATATCACAACCGCATTGATTGCTGGCAGGTCTGGAAATGATATGGAAACTATGAATAGGCCACCTCTTTGGTAGCGCTTTGACTGAGTAAAATGTCACCATTTTGTTCGCTATGTCCACTCCAAACTTCTTTGCATTTTAGTGCAGCGCAGGCTGAGAAATTTTTTCTCAAGGATTCATTTTACCATCACTGGAGTGAAGAGTATTTACTTACTTAATACTCGGGCATATTCCCCTAATTTCCTTGATAAATCATCAGTATAACATCTTAAGATTTCAGTACCCTTGTGGAATACAGTTCTACATGCATTTTTCTGAAAGATCGGTACTTCTCTTCTAGAGTGATTTACTGTTCCAACTAAACAAGTGGATTTTTCCTTCATCAATTTAGCCAAATTTAGAAATGTATAGAAGTTATCTGTGGTCACATTAGTGCCTTGGTATAGAAAAGGCAGCGTGAGATGCATACTGCCTAGTCTGAAATTTGTTGTTTATTTAGACTGTTATCCTTGGCCTCGTCGTGCAGGTACATGAACTAGGACTGTTTTCTGGTAAATTTTTTGTCCTACCAAAGTTAAACACGAAGTTAAAAAAATTGTGAAAAATATGAATGTATGAATAAAAATAATATACATCATTTTGCCAAATAGTAAGCTCATCTTTAGATGCACTCTCTCTTGTGTCTTTACCGTATTCATCATCACTTTCTGAGGAATTGGTTGATTCTTTGCATGTTTTGAATCTATGCTCATCATTGGAACTGTCATATAAAACTCCACTATCCTACTCATCCTCCTGAATCATTCGCAGCTCCGCAAGAATTTCAACACATTGTAATGAGTGACGTAGAGACATATTTGATTACAGAGAACTTCAAAACCACAATCACCATAAAACTCACCTCTTGCCATTCGGAGAGAAAAAGTAAAGCTGTGGACAACAAAGTGAGCGAAGTTCATGCACCAGTCAGGAACAATAGTGTATTCTCTGCATTCAAAATAGTGATAAGGTACACTGTACACTGCCAACAATTAATTACTAAATATGCCTTGTATCGGCCTGACAAAAAATGAAAAGAGATGAGGATACGAAACAAAAGGAAGACATGAGAATATTTTAGAATGGTGATTGAGGCATGGAAGGTAACCGAATGAAAAAGATAGGACAAGATATGGTGGACAACAAGTGCAGCAGAATGACAAATGAATACAAATGAAAAGAAGTTTTGGTGATAATACAAAGTGTGAATGGCCCATATGGGCATTCATGATAAATTCTAAAATGATAATGGATTATTCCAGGAAGGTGAAAATTTTTGTACATAAGCATGAGTTAAAAATGAATAAAAGTCCCGGGAGGAAATCCTGCTCTCATACAAAGTGAAATTGAAAAAAATTAATTCAAAATCACGTTTGGGTCAAAATGACCCACCTGGGCGTTCTAGTGTTAATTACAGCCGATTGAAACATTGTTATTAAATGTGCTTTGGTTTTTTCTACAGGTTCAATATTTGTTCTTGATTTGGATTGAAGTGGCTGATTTTTTTAGATTCTGACCTTTTGGTGTTTTTCATTTTCTTTTATTTCATTTAATGAAAATGTATTGTGACATTTCAAGCCTCTTTTCTATGCTGAAAATACTAACAGTAGGCCTGAACTTTTATTATCTCAGTACCAAAGTACTCGGGCATTGTTTCTGCTCTGTCACCCTTTGAATCAACTATCACTTCATTTTAATGCACACTCATGGACCCATAGAGGTGGTGTTGTAGACTACATGCATAGTTCAGTTTTTCAATTAGTTTCGTTGTTTGGCTGTTTGGGGCATTGGATATCCTCTGGGGAATAGGTTTCTATCATGAGCTACACCAAGTGGTTTTACAGGCAGTGTAGGAACTTACTCAGCCAGTAGAAAAGTTCTTGTATGGACACTTCCTCCATGGATTGGTGTTCATAAAAAACCTTTTTTCCATCCCAAATATTCCAGAAACTGTACTATTACTTGCCTGTATTAAATTTCCCAATTGATTGTTCATTAATACTTTTTTGCCTGTCATTGTGTCTGTATTATGTCACAGATTTTGTGGGTATTAGACAGTTGCATTTGTTTAAGACATTTTCCCTGAATTTCTTTTCTTTTCCTGTAGCCAAAATAATAGGATTTGGGAAATTGCTATCCTTGCTCAATCAAGAGAAAAATGCTGCCGATGTTCTAAGGTTTATTCAGGCTGTAGCTGTGCTAATCAATGGTAATTGGGTGGTGAAAAGTGATGTCCTTTACCCTAAGGACTCTGAAAGTTCCTCTAATGGTGTGCCTGCTGAGTTGATGTGCCGTGCTCGTGACTATGTGGTGAGTCATCATGGGCAACTTCTGAGGGGACAAATGGGACCAGACCCCCCTGGCTCAAGTAGCCAATTTATAAATTAGTGAACAATGTGTATGGTTCCAACTATTAATAATTACTATTAATTAATATATTTAAAAAGGAGCTAACAAATACTTCAAAAGGTGCTAGAAAATTCAGTTTTGTTGTTAAAATTTAAAAAAATATGTTAGAACTTCACCAATCAAAAGTAATTTGAACTTCCCTCCCCAGAACCTAATTCTTAGTATGCCACTGAGACAAATTTCTCCCTTATCAATCAATACCTAATATATCACGTGCACAATGTGGTGTTAACATTCTATCACCATGCTGTGTTGCACAAATCCATGTTGGAGGAAGCATTACCCTTACGGAAATTTGGGGGTTTCCATTCCATAGTGGTAAAACAAATCCCCCTTCAAAACCTTATTGCCTTAAATATGGTTTGTTCACCTTAGTTTTTTCTTTAAGAAACAACATATTGTAAACTATTATAAAAGTATCTTTTCTTGCACAAAAAATATTCAACTTTAAATAGGATCAAAAGTTTGAGAGTTAACATGATTTTAAACAACTCCTCAATTTTATAAATGTGAATGATACATTGTTTACTACTGGTAAATACCAATGAAATAAATTTTAATAAGTAAAACAAATTCCATGAAAAAGTGTTGATTTTTGCTGGAGCGATATCCAACAATTGCCTTCTGAGCTTTTGCAAACTCTTAAGTTGGTAGGAATATACCAGAAGTTGGGTTACTATCACTGAAAGCATTCATGCCTGCATTTGTTTTTTGGTGATTTATAAAAATTTAGGACTTGATGGTTTACACATAAAGACCTATCTTCTATCTTTCGCTCCTGATTCTAATTTCTCTGTTATTCAATGCAAATTTAAAAAAATAGAAGTTCTGATTTGAAATACATCAGCAGTTTGCTATAAGGAAGGAATGCATGATTCACGCATATCTGATGTAGATCATTAAATGTCACATGTTGGTATCAATTTTTATCTCTTGTCAACTTTTGTCTTCTTCCAGCTATCATTATTTACAAAAAATAAGTATCTGGATCGTAGCAAAATTGCAGCCACAGTGAAGTTGCCATTGGAGGAAGTCACAGAAATACTATCACATGTTTCACAACACAAAGTGGGTAAAGGTTGGCAGCTGATTCTTCCTTCTGATGAAGAATTCATCAAGAGGTGAGTCTATAATCAATAGATATCTGATAGTCACATGTTGAATCTTTAAAATTCTTAATCAGAGGTAAAAAAAACAATGGGGCTGGTAGATATTATGAACAATTGCGAGTGTCTCCACAAGTATTTCATCAATATGGCTGAAATTGTAGAGTGTGGAGATCTACTTGTTGCAAGAATGCTCTTGCACTTACCCCTGTACTGACCAGCCATGTCCATATTGCATTGCATCTACTCTTCTTAATGAATAAATTACAAATGCCTACCTGGAAAGTAAGGTTTCTGATCAAATAGTTCCAAGACTGGTTTTTCATATTTTGTTTTATATTAATAAAAAAGTATTATTTTTGAGTGTGATTCTCTTCAAAGTACTCTCTCTTCCTAGCGTCATACTTTTTTTAACTGCACTTCCATCACTGAAAGCTCGTATTGGGACCTTGGAATTTGGTGAATAGGTTTTTGCATGAATTTTTTTAAAGTAAAGAAGAAGTTATTTTGACTTGAGAAGTACAGCAAAACTTGCTTATAGCAAATTTTAGGGGACAAGAATTCTTGTGATGTCTATATTAGATCAACATGGCTCTGATGGGGTGATGGTTGTCAGGGGCAAGAGTCATCTCTGGCTTATTCCCGACCAATGTGGAATATTTTAATCACATTTGGGACCTTGCATAACTCAAAACTTCATACCCACCATCATTTTACAATGTTTGTTAAGTTCCTTGAAACATTCTTCCAAATTCACATAAGACGTAATACGCTCTTCTTCAATGGAACTCATTGCCAAAACTACCAAATTAAATTAATGCATTTATAAGAACTGCTGTTGCACGATAACTAATTGACATGAGAGCAATCTGTGGGCTGTAACAAATGCACGACACAACAATGACTGATTTCTATGCTATTCAAATAATCCTGAAACTTTTTGATCAGAATACCTATTTCATTTCGGTGCTGTATTTCCTCATTGTAATTTCTATTAGAATTACTCAATTCTGAAAGTTGCATATGCATAGAGGGAAGAATATAGTGGCTTTTGTGTAACATCTGTAAATTCCCTCTCATGCTGTAATCTGTTCATTATTTTTTTCTTTAGGAAACTAATAGCTATATACTCTTTTGTTGGTGAGAATATTATGCAATAATACATTTTTTTGGTAGTGTGATCCAAAAAAAAAAGATATTTAAAGTTATAAAAATGTTATCATCATAACATTGTTGTAATAATTGCTATATATATGATGGAACTTGGTGCTAAGTCTTAGCTGTAATTTATTATGGAAGAACTTGGTGTGAAAAACCCTCCTCATTAAACATGGTGGCAGTTGTGAGGGAAAACCAGAAAACCTTGAATTGTCAGGAATTTTTGTGTATGTGAAGATAACTGGGAATTCTTGTTATAGTCAGGGAGAAATTTTCATTTGTTTAATAAAGTGATTTACTTCTTCATACTTGTTAACTTATCAAGTTTTACAAAGAGATGACTTAACAAATTAACTTTGCTTTTATGCGAGCAGCCATCCCTACTACACAACTACAGCTCTTAATTCCAATGCCTCCACTACCCAATTGCAGTCACCAGAATCAGATGTATGATGTGATATATCTATAAATGACAAACAAAAAGTTTTTATATGAGGTAATTGTTCAAGAATATGAATGGCTTCGTACTTTGATTTGAAACAACTTGTGGAGTATGTATTTTATGTGTGCATAATTTGGATGAGACTTAAATTTATTAATGTTAATATATTTTTGTTTGGTTTTCATTAAGATGTACTGATAGCTTTTAATGTAATTATTTCAGCTTTTCAGAATTTTTTCTGAGTTTGGTAAAAGTGCAACCAGGCTGAAATAAAATATTTAGTTACTAGGTGACCTTTTTGGAATACATCGGTCAGGGAAATAAGTACATATATCCTCACAGGATAGGTCCGGGGAAAGAGCTGAAATTTCAGGATTGGATATCAGTGGTCAACTTGTAAAACTAGTATACTTGTGGGAATTTTAACCATTAGTATTTTTAATAAATAAAACCATGTACCATCAAACATACTTTATTTCATCATAAACTTTTGAAGCACACCTGTTTATTTACATTACTTACATTACTTTTTCACCAAGGAAATAGCCTTTGATTGTTAATACACTTGAACATCTCCCGAAATATTAAATGTGTGTGCTAGTTTCTCTTGCTTAAATTGAAATTAATTATTATATAAAACAAATGTTATTTATTTTCAGGTATCCTGAAGTAGTGCAACGTCAAAATCTATGGTGGGAAGCCAAACAACGCCAATTGAGTCAGTTAATTTCAGAATAGACTCCCCAGGTAATGGTTGCTAGTTCCTTTATTCTTCCAATGTCTGGAAGGGCTCTTTATACCGGAAGATATTTTGTCCTTAATTATGAATGTAACAATTTGCAAATAGTGTGGTGGTGTATAGTGATCAGAATTTATCTTGAAAGAGGTGACCTCTAATCTTTAAGGTTTTGATATTTTCAACCCACACCCACCAAGAACATAAGACTACATATAGTATTGTACACAATGTTTTTTTTTGTATTTGTGACATTGATAATTTTTTTCTGACTGTAAGTACGCATTGTGTGTTAGAATTTATCAGTCTCGTTTGATATTTATGCAGGGAGTATTGAAAAGATACAAGAAACTTATAAAAAAGAGCTCTATTTTTTTTGTTTTATTCTGTGTGACATTCAATTCTTGTAATACTTGAAAAGTATTAAGGTGGAAATGACTGCTTTGGCTCGGCTATTGGGTAAAAAATACTTATACTGAGAGAATCTCAGGGTCCAAGCCTGTATCTTCTTGTTTATGCCATAGTTGTGCTACGGTACTAGTTGGAGAGGACATTGTAATGTGATACCTAATACCATTGAATTGATTTGCCAAAGCTCAGTTTTTTCTAGAATTTTTCAATTTTCTGAGGAGAAATGATATGATTGGAGAAGAATTGGTGAAAGCATTGAAGATACAGACCTTTATTTTAAAAAGTTAGGTATCTGGTGTTGTTTTGTAAGTTGTATTTGTAACTAAAGAGTGAAAATTGTTGTACTGCACAATGTTAGTTAATTTATACTAAGTACCATGCTACTATAAAACATTTTGTAAATATTTGTTAATGTCAACATTTAAAAAGTAAAATATATGAAAATATACTTTTTTTCTACAATTTTTGAGATTTTATGTTAATAGGAAAAGCCTCTAGTTATAATCTGATTGCAGCTGTATGGAAAAATTACCAATTAGTTCAGCCATTTCTTAAATTGCTAATATTTAACTTAAATTCACTGAATTACTCTGTTTATACTTTTTTTAAGTTAGACATGAAGCACTACCAAAGCAGGATATTTTTTATAGTCTGCATCACACACATGCATTTGAATTGCTACGGAGATAATTTATTTAGCACTCAATATAATTGACGTAATCCTAAAAATGAGCATAATAATGATTTCTGTTCATTCTTATCTGTTATGACTTTGTTATGCTTTTTCCATTGGATGTATTTGTGAGTAATATGTCATTTGTCGACTTTGCTCTTGAGAGATCCAGTTATAATTAAGAAGTGCAAAAATGCTGTGCAAGACTATTGTGTGAGGTGAATTATTCACCAAATTATATTAAGTAGGTAGCTAAGAATTATTCTTAATACGAGGAAAGATGGTGCCATCACTTTTCATCATTTACCCTCTTAAGAAATTTTCCATTCCTTATAGACCATATCTCCTAGATGTTTTGAGTAGAACCGTGGAAAACAGCTCTGCATTCTTATTTTAAAATCCGAGGCGTTGTAGTAAGCTTACTTACAGCATTTCTTAGTATCTGTTCCATACAAATTTACAATGCCACTCATTTTTCATAACAATTGTTAGGGTTTTTTTCAGAGAAATTAAACCCCACATTTTAATTGGACTATGGTTCAGTCAGTCATCTAATGGAATGTAATAAAATATCATTAATATTACTAACATCAGTATAAAGTTTCAAAATTTATTTTTTAAAATAGATAGAGCTTTATAACTTTTTAAACAACTTCGTAATTTTCTGTAATTCATCAGCATGCTGAAACTTGGTCATTATTCCATTCTCCTTGAATGATTTCAAGTTTTCAGTAAATTTCTAAGATCTATAATGCAATGTGAAAAGCTGACAGTTTAAGAATGTTACTTGCTGTATAAAATAGAAATGATGCCCTTGGTGGTTGTGAAGTGATGATTTGGTCCTGTTGTCCTCCATGAGTATGGCACTTTTTGTGTTTCACAAAGCAACATTACAAATAATTTACCAATTTTTGTACATAAGTAAGTTTCTTATCTTAAGAATCTAGCAGTTAGTGCTGACATGAATGTTACTAATATAACTAGATTTTGCGAAAGGACATTATTTGGGGCACTGTTTGCACCAGGGTCACAGAAACTTAAATCGCATGTGTCAGCAATGGGTGCAAGTTTCTGTTCCAATTCTCTCCAAGAGCACAGTCCCACTCTGCATCCTTTGTAGTTCACCTTTTTTCCCTGAAATTTTCAAAGAAAGGGTTATTGACATGTTGGCACACAAATGGCTGTAATTAATTTTTCACAATTTGTCATGTTCTTAGCCAGTTCCAGCCCAGCCAGTTGATAGTGATTTAGTAGGGAATAGTGAGAGAAAATATCTATTTTATACAGACTAGATTGCTGAGAAGTAATTCCCTATTTGAGCATCATATTTCATTTGGATGATTTTGACTTGAATAAAAAAAATCTAATTAAAAGAAAATATAAAAAAATCTAATCCAGTGCGAGTATAGTGAAAGAAAAAGTGATGTGTGTTATATTTGATGAGATGCTTTGGTATAAGTGGATGAAATAATTTTGAAATATGTCCTTCAGGTTTCCCTCCTTTTGATCAGTGAAAAACTTTTGCATTACCTTAAAAAAATATTTGAATAGGCCGATATTCTCGTACATATTTGTTAATTTCACAAAAACCTTTTCTTATCCAAAGATCCTTTCTTTTAATTTGAATGAAGTTACACAATTTAGTTGTCCTGTCTTGTGATACTGAATTGGAATTCATGAAGATTAAAGGATGAAAACTTAATGTCCTATCTTATCTTGCAGTATCTTGCTTTCGTTTTCCCTTAAATTACTTACACATATTACTACTTCGCCCTGGTCATATTTCTATTCACCTTATTTCACTCTTGGAAAGCTTTAGTTTTAAGAAATTAGGCTTTAAATCTTAGTGGTTATTTTTTTACTGCAGCATTATGAAGTGCCCCTTGTACTAATTTGTAGTCACTTATACAGGTTCAAGATTAAACATCATTGTATGAAAATAAACTGAGCAAATCCCAGATAAATTTTGTGGTCTTTGCTCTTGTGCACGAATGATATTATACTAAGTCATGTGTGCAAGTATGAAGATATTCACAGAGGGGCCGAAACTCACTATGAAAAAATCATTGATTAGACTGGCATTCATTTGTGGATCTTCCATTTAAAGGTAAGACATGTTAGCCAGTTACATAACATAGCCATCTAGAGGAGAATTTCAATGGGGGTTTTAAATGAAATTATTTTTAATGGTGTATTTCCTCACATCCTCACAATCTGATTATTTTAAATTGAAGTCCATTTAATACCTGCAAGTACATCATAACTTGTGGTCCTCCTGAAGTTCTAGGGCAGTTGTAGAATACCAACTCTAGGTTTGCGGAGAAGGGAACCAACAGCGATGTTTTCCACTCCCTCTCTCGACCTTTTGTTTTGTAGTCCTCGTGTGTGAGCTTTTGTTCATCCTGTGCTATTCCAAGTCTTGCCAGGAGCATCAGCAGAGCTTTGGAGTGGGTGAAGTAAAATATTCCCCGTGGTTGATGATTGCCCTCTCCAGATGAACTCTTGTTGCCCTCTAGCTCCCTGGCCAATGCTCTGAAGAAACAAACATATGTAAATGAGTGGCTGGTACTCAAATATTGATGGGAGAGAGAATGTGCATATGATGCCCTGAATGCAACTTCTGAATAACTGTGAAGTAATGCCATTGTACCAATTAAAGAATGCCATCATCATTATTTCACTTGACCAGTTACTACCAGCATTGTGCTATAGTAGATATTATAATACAGTGAACTATCAAATGGAGAACTGTTCTATGTTCAAGTAACTTGAAGTGTTACTGTGCAGTTCCAGAAAAATTATGTTTGAGCTGTGGTTTAGTATATGTTGCTGGTGGTGTTTGGACCTCATATATAAAAGAGAAGATGTATAGAAAGAAATTGAGTGTGTGTAGGGGATGGTTTTTTTGTGTGTCATAAGTATTGGTGCAAAAATAATGCATATTATTTGGATATTTCCTCTGAAAAAAATTGTTAACTGCAATTCAGATTTTGGCCTGGTGACAGAGGTGTGTGCCGGGCTTATGTAATTCCTAATGAAAATTATCCCTCACCTAGCTGGACATTAGCCACTGAAGGTATTAGAAATACTTTTTAATGGAGTAAAGCATGAATTACGACAAATGACAATGTATCTTGATAAAATTTGCAAAACAAGTTCATTAGTGAGAAACAAATGATGCATCATGTAATGATAATCGCAATTACCGAACTATTAACACTTTCGCTGCTGGGCATTTAAATATACTTCTACGGTAGAATGCTGCGTATTTTATGCTTTATTCATGTTATCACAGAAAAATAACTGTATTACTTAGAAAATGCTGTTTATATTGCTTTAAAGTTTGATTCTTCTACCTTTTTTGATTGTAGCTTGGTTGGAATATGTTTCTCAGCAGCTAAGGAAACACGTCAAATGACGGGATTAGCAGCGAAAGTGTTAAATAACTATGATCAACCTGAAAGTCTGGTTGATACGTGCACATAAAATATGTTAAGTATATAGCCCAGATTTGAAGTTAGGTGGTAGAAGTGAAATTTGTTGATGGTAAATCCCACCTTGGAGTTCATATAATTACCTAAATCTGTCAACTATATCCTTCACCAGTGGGCAGCCTAACTTGATATTGATGTCGTATCCATATCCTGCTTCGTAGTAGTACTTGAGATCTTGTCTGTACTCCAGAACCTGGGAATTTTCAGAAATCCATGTCAAGTCATTGAATTATTTGATAGTTAGATTTTTGTCCTGGAATATATGCCATACCTTGAGTTCTTCTTTTGAGAAACATGCACACCATGGCGAGACTTCATTTAGATTCCATGATTTATCATATCGGCACATGTCATACATCGCATCAATTTTCTCTGTAAAAGAAATGCAGAGAGTATATTACTCTTTGTTGTCTTCATTATTTTTAATTCTGTAAAAAAAATTGGTGAGCGACTGATTTTTCTGCTGTGTAGTGAGTGAGTTGTTGATGGCTTGATAGGAAAAGTTTGTTTATGGTAAAAATTTTCAACAACCAAAGGAATGAGATGACTGCTTAAAAAGCAGGTGTGGATATGTAATTATTTTCATCAAAGTCATAGCGTAGTAGTTTGACATATGCCAAAATATGAAGAATACCTAAATTTACTCAGAAATTACATTTCATCGAGGATATCAGTGCTCAAAGATAAGCAAATGTAATGAGCATTTTGCATGCACATGCCTTTTTTAATTATAACCCTTTAGGTACTTCCTTATTGTTCAAAATTTAGCGTATGGTAAGTTCATTGTGGGAAAATATGCTGTGGAATATACCTGGAGTCAGATTATTCTCATATACACTACACTATATATATAAAGGAATGAGATGACTGCTTAAAAAGCAGGTGTGGATATGTAATTATTTTCATCAAAGTCATAGTGTAGTAGTTTGACATATACCAAAATATGAAGAATACAGTACGCTTCACGATGGGTTTGACTTATGATCTGAGCTGATTTTGCACATGCTTTTTCAAATTTCTCCGATTTTGTTTTAAATATCGATAGTGTTTCAAATATTGGTTTAATAATTTTTTAAATAATTTTAATCCAGGATATTTCTTATACATTGGCTCTGACGCGTACACTGAATGGATTGGTACTGATGCCCTTTAAACAGATTCCTTGTCTGGAAATAATGCCGATTCAACATATGATGGAATTTACTTTATGATCAGTCCTCTGGATTGGATTAATAGCATAAAGCGAGGGTCTACTATACCTAAATTTACTCAGAAATTACATTTCATCGAGGGTATCAGTGCTCAAAGATAGGAATATGTAATGAACATTTTGTATGCACATGCCTTTTTTAATTTTAACCCTTTAGGGTACTTCCGTATTGTTCAAAATTTAGTGTATGGTAAGTTCATGGTGAGAAAATATACTGTGGTATATACCTAGAGTCAGATTATACTTGAATCCAAGGCGGCGACTGATATTACTGATCAGCGATTGCATTAGATCAGATTCTTCGAAAAGGTTAAATTCCTTGAAGGTATCTTTCTTGTCCATGAGTTCCTCCCAGGTAGTGCAGTTGCTGTAGGACTAAAAATATTATGGGGTTCAATAATATTGCTTGTAAATGGTTTAAATCTAATGCTTATAGTGTGATTTTTCATGAGATACTTCAGGCAACTTACCTTTATGAGACCATCATTCTTTATCCCTTGTGGTTTAACTTTATCATGCCCAAAAATGCTCTTGGCAAATATTTCTGCACTTTCTCTAGTTCGTTCTTTCTGTGTATGTCGGAACTGCATGGAAATCAAATGGAGGCATTAGAGTCCTTACTTGTTGATAATTTTGTGAATTGGATCAAAATTTACTGAGTTAAGACATTAAAAATGTGAGTAAGATTGCACTTATTCAGATATTAAATATATTTTATATTTATTTGCCATTGTTATAAATTTTATTTATTTTTTATTAAATTTTGGTACCTGATAAATGTTACATCTATTCAAGAATTATACTTATTCAATAGCCATTCTCAAGAGTTATGTTTGATCATTACTTTTACCCTACTCGGTATTGGAGTTTAGTTTGATCAATGTAGATTAAAGAATACATACTTTTAGGACTTCTTTTATCCAATCTCCGTATTAGTATTGGCCCCAAATATACTTTTTTCTATAGCAGTGTATGAATAGGAAAATGACTTTGACAACTGTACAAAGCCTTTGACAAAAAACATGTGAAATGCACTATTTCACCACACACTACACTGGAGCTGGACTCTCATATGCTTTATTATAGAATAATATGGTCATTATGAATGTGTGTAGTATTTATGTATTCCTTATGTTTAATCAAATTTTTAATTTTCTAAGTAATCCTCTTTGATGCAATATACTACCAGAAGTGCTTTTATGCCCATGGTGGCCTATTATGTTGGGATTTTGATAATTCTTCTCATGATATCGGGCTTCCATTGGGTCTTACAATTTTCTCAAAGTTTTCTCAGGCTTCTGTTTGAGTTGTTGGCCGACGTTTCAATATACGACTTGTGCCTTGTTTTCAGGGCAGAGGTGAATGACGATGAGGACGATGCTCAAGTTGAGTATTGAAATGTCAGCCAGCATGGACCCACTCACCCGGATGAAGGCCTGAGAAAACTTGGAGAAACATATATGCCAGGAAAACACCAGATCCTGGGTCTCATAACCTTAGTTAAATTTTGTACTGTTGTCAGGACAAGACTAATCTTCAAGGCATGGCTTGCATTTCCCCTTCGGGTCACTCTATTTACCAAAAAATGGAGCTGTTATTTAGTAAAAACATTTTATTGCTGAAATGGGTAGGATGGATACTGTTAATGGAGTGTGAAATATTTAGTCCCTTGGAGCCAGAGCAGACAACTTATGTGCTGTGCATCACTGGTATTTAAAGAAATGTATTGGGACTTACAATGTCCTGGATTGAGATCCTGGAAAAAGATTGGGACTTAGTGTGTCCTGAGATGAAAATTAGACTCACCACATATCGGTCCTCTCGATAGCCTTCCCTGAAGAGAGATGGGAAGCTCGTTCTCATCCTGCTTCCCAAGAGCCCCATATCTGTTTTTCCTTGAGATGTGAGTAATGAAGCCATTGTTTTTCCTGTTTTCAGGCTCCATTTCTTAAGATTTTCTTTGTCAGGATAGCAAAGCCCACCATCTGGAATGGATGTTTACGTCATTAATGCTCATTGTTTGATTCCTGTGTTTAGTTATATGTACTCAAAATATGAGTGGAATAATTTGCTCATTTTTCCCTTAGTATTTCAATATGAATGCTAGAGGTGAGATTTTTTTTAATTCTGCATAATGGCCTAGGTAACATTGTTTGGTTAACTCTCATGACGGTTTTGTAAATAGGAATGAGCTTTGCTGCTATAATGAGAAAGAATATGTTTCTTGTTAAATCACCTATTGTTACATACACTACCTCTCTTCCTCAGGATTGTTCATATAGACATTACACACATACATACCAATCACCTTCCGGGGTAGGCACAGTCACAACGTTCACTCGTAAATACATATTTGTACACCTAACTCTGATTCAATAATTTCCTCCATTCTGACCTATCTTTTCAAACCTCTTTTGCCTCATTTACCCTCATACACTGCTTCATATGCACCATCCTGTTTTTAAGACTCCTAATATTCCTCCTAAGAATTTCCTCAACCACAACTTTATCAGCCTACCTCTACCTCTCGCACCGTTCATTTCACTCCTATATATCTGTTTCGTTATTTGACTCTCATCCATTCTCTCAACATGGCCTTTGTTGTATTGCATGATATCTGAAGAGGATACTGATAAGGAAGGTGAAATTTGGAATTAATGATTCAAAAGTATAAATAATTTATGCTTGTAGCTCAAGTCTTCTTTGTTGTATCTTATTACAATCATTTTCTTAAAACCATCCTCTAAGTTTCAGCCATTAACTCCTTTTGGATGCTTCTTTTGCCGCAGAAAAACACTGTGTTCTCCATTTATTGGTATCTGTTGATGGCAGATTAGTAGTACCGTTTTGGTCCAATGTTATAGTAATGCCCAACTGTCTGAGCTCAATACTTTCCTTCTTACAGTAATGTTTCAATTAGATATCGAATATCCTGGTTTAGCCAACAGATTAGTTTTCTTGTCGTTTTTTTCCATTGCATTAATCGTAATTAATCGACCCTATTGTCTATTGATACCAACTAATTTCAAAGGCCCCATCTCACTGTAGTTATGCCTCATCTCGAGTAAGCCGCGAGCATTTCGGATCCATCCATGGAAGATTCGATTACGTGAGTCTACGAAAAATAAGAAATACTATTTTTTTAAAGCTCAGAAATATGTGAAAAGAAAATGTCACGCAGAATGGGAGGAACATAAATGGGAGAGCTCATATAACTAAGAGACGAAACTCAATCCATTGTGTTGATATATTAAAATCGCTCGAATCTTAAGTGAGCACTAACAATAAGAGTTTTTGTAATCCCATACAATATTTAAACCTTTTGCTTCGATGTTCGTATACATACGAACGAATATTTTCATCCGTGGACTGAAGAGATCGAGTTTAATTCCTCACCTAATGTATCTATAGTAAAATTTATGGTACTGCCATGCAGCAACGGTTTATAAATAATTTTTCAATTTTCGTGTGAAACGGCTAATAACTATTATTCAATCCAAAAATTGGTGAACATCTTTTCAGGATACTTTACGTATTTTACGAGCGAAACCATCGATTATATACCGCTGTGAAATGGTTGAGGATGGACAGTGGGGACAAAGTTGGCGGTGAGAATCTAGATCGAAACATTTTTTCCCCGCGTACCACTGCGGACTGAACGATGAACTCTGTCCGCACCCAGTGGAAATCAGCATGTTGTTGATTGTGATGCCAAAAAGCACGCGTTGTGAATGCAGACTCGCTCTCACTCACCCTCCTCCACATCCAGCTCCGTCTGAACTTGCGTCATAAAGTCAGATTTATGCATGAGGCTACTGGTCCTTATAGCCCTAAAGCACTATCCATGGGCTTTCGCCTTACGTTAATCTTTTACAAGCATTTCGCCGTCGGCGTAAAGCGGCGGATCTTTTGAAATCAGGGTTTCTAGCTTAATAAAATCTTGAAAAATCGGTGAAAGAGGGGAAGTTTCACTCCTCGGAAACTTGGAATTATGGCCTGTTTGCTGGATGCAACTACTCGAGAGGGTAAATGCGTGAACATTCTCAGAATTGAAACAGACTAATTAATGGGCTCGAGTCGAAGCATATGCGCCAGTTGACCTGGTAGCGTGATGCTCTTTTAGAAGGGCTCACGCATCAACTCGCTCGAGTGCATGGGTCCATCAAACGGGTCACGATTCTAGGTTTCCGAACCTGGCTAATTAGCCTCCGGGTTATAATTTTGATTCCGAACTGATTTTTTTATTTTTTAGAATGGATTATGCCATAGAAATGTGAAATACCTCTTTTGTGGGAATGGAGTTGATGACTGGGAGGGGCTCAAAAATTTTTATGATGATACAATTGCTACGAACTATTCCACCCATTATGGTTTACTCCGCACGGTTTCTACGTATTTTCGTCCTCAATAAGAAGTATTAAGAATGACGTATCAGACGCTATGTTCTCTATTGGGATAAATTAATGAAATGCGTAGTATTGAGAAAAATGGCTCGATCTCATAGTGTTGAAATGTGCATTTTGATGTTATATTTAATTTAGGAATAACTTTACCAAATATATACTTGTAAGTATGACTTCCAGACATCAGATTAGCAGTCAATGCCCGGTGGCTTAGCAATTAGGGACAGAAAAAAGTCACCCGTTGGGATATCATAGAATTTCACTCATGCTCTGCACTGTGAGGCAAACCTATCTTTGTTAACATTTGAAATGTTGTCCACGGAGTTTGGTGGATGGGTTTACAAGATCTACTCGCTCGACCCCGGGGAGTGTCTGGTGAGCCCGGATCCTTACCTCGGCGTTGCTCGTGGTTCCTTATGATCTCATCCCTGAGGGGATTCAGCTCCTGGAGTGGACCCAGCTCGTCCTTGCTCGGGTTTCGCGTCCCATGCCTCGCCAGCATCCAAACTTGCGCCGGCTCGCATCCTGTGTTGGAAGAGAGGAAAAGAAAAGACGAGGGAAAGGTTAGAAAAAGTGATGTCTCATTGTTTATCTACCTTCGAGGGGTAAGCTCAGGGGGTGGAGAATGGGTGTGGCACATAGCCCCCCTCCCCTTTTACCCTCCACCCTTACACATTGTTAGAAGAGCTGAGTTTCTGACGGAGACGAGAGAGGATATGCCACGCATGATTTTATTGTCCACGTCTTGTTGACGAGAAGAAACAGCCGAAGGTAGTATTTCAATACTATTTCATCAATACCCACCAAAGCTTTTTTTTTGTCTCTTCCTCGCGGAGCTTGGGTTGTGATTAATATACATTGAAGTTTTAGAATTGGCCATTAGAGCTCATATCTTTGTGGTTGTTATTGGGTTATGTTCGTAATGTTTATGGATTAGACTTCACAATCGTCAAAAATGAATCATGACGTTCTCGTTAGACATACTTTAAACCGAGTAAACTCGACTCTTTAAAAAAGCAATTTTCGAAAAATTTCGCATCAAGTTAATTATACTCAGACCGTGATGAACCCGAGTATGAATATGGCCGATTTTGCAAAAATTAACACAGCCACTGTGCATTTGGCCTCCGTGAAAGTACTCCATGATCTCGATCGTCTAAGAATTCTGGATTTCCTCCCAGAAGGTCGAGGTTCGAATCCTAATTGAGGCAGATATTCGGAGAGCCCTTCAAATGTGGATCCATTGCAGTCTTTCGTCACTGTATATATTGGTGACGTGGGAGGGTTGATTCATTCTCCGATTGGATTAGATATTTGGGGAGGCGACCGACAGCTAAGGTCATTTGCGCCTTAGGGGATAGGTAAGGGAGTAGAAACCCGGCATCGGCATTAGCCTGCTCTTAACGATAGGTCCCAAGGGGACCACGGTTTAACGTCTCATCCGACAGACGGAGTACTTACTTGAAGTGCCCTACACAAGACACTAAAGTAGGGATAGGGTTTCCTCTGAAAAACATCCTCCTCTGCAGGGATTTGAACCCTGGTCGTCCGTATGGTTAGCCAGTACTCTAGCCACCACACCAACCCGATTCCCCATTCATTCTCCGAGCAATCTTACCCCGACCAACCGAACACCCCAACCATCTTCAATGGCGCAAATGATCTCATTTGTCTGTTGCCTCCCGTAATGGTTATTATTACCAACGGAGTCCTCAACCTCCCTTGGGTCCATCCCACGATCATTCGTGGTCCTTCATTTGTGTTTGCGATCCGTTTGAATCTGTGCCAAGGCCTCTATGGAACTCTTCAAAAGATTTTTTTTCCCTCTAGATTTCTGTTTTATTTAGTGTTTTCCATTCCACGGGGACGGAATTCTAGCTTGTGGAACTCATCTCATTCAAACACTTCATGCATTGGAGGTGAGGCGAATGAGGTTGTGAATTGAAATACGAAATAAAGAACGTGAAAATATTGCAGACTCAAAGTTAATTAATAAAATTATTATTTAAAGGTCTTTTGTGCTTTTTTTATTCATTCGTGAGAAGTGAGGACTATGGAGAGGAACGCGATGTTTAGTCACGTGAGTTCTTTGGCAATAAACTATAATCTATAATTTTTAAATGTATATTTAAAGTTTTAAAAACCATTCTCGATGGGTAAACCTGCACGTATAAATGAGTTGTTGTCTCTTATGTAATTAATTTCATGCGTGATATGAAACTTATTCAGCACTCTGATGTTGAATAGATTTCGTATAGTACGTGTGTAACGGACATTATGATGTGGATAATGTTATAAAAATTGCCCAGAGCAGTGCCAGAAATTGTTTTAGTTAACTTACGTCCTCTTTATTGATTTGTTTCTATCGAGTTAGTACACAATTTCAGTTTCTTGGATTCACTTGGTATGCCCTTGAAGTATTGGGTTTGTAGTATAGATGCTGTGCTAATCATAATAGTCCACTCATAATCATATTTTCATTTTAGTTATTACCAATATAGTTGTACGTCGTTTTTGTATTCTAAGTACTCCTGTAGCGTATCCGCGAATAGGCCTCGCAAAATCGTTCTTTTAACATGTACAATATCGATTAACTTAATAGTCTCAGGCTAAACAATGTGAAATCAATCCATCATGAAGGAAATGAACACAACTTTGAATCTGATTAATGTCGATGCCATCTCGTCCGTTCCACCCATCTCTTTCATTTGCCCATTGCTTTTATGAATATATTAGGAAAAACTCACTAGAGGAACAAGTTTCTAACATAAATATATATTATGATAGAAGCGCCTTCTTTGCCCCAAATGTAAAATTATTATTCTTTCATACTAATTTAACACAGGTTTTTCATACAATTCCGGTATCAACACTTTGTTTCACCATCAAGTCATTTGATGATGGCACAAAGTGCTCTCTAAATCTTAATTAAGAAAATACATAATTGAACTCCACATCGCTTCGTTCATTTCCCTCCTTTGTGACATTTGTGGTGTCGAGGGTGTTTTTTCAATGAAAAATATATTTTTGAAGCGGAAAAACGTTGCTCGCGTCAGTTTTTCCTCAGATCAGATAATTATGGAGTTGGTACACAAAATGAAGATATTAGGAATGGAGTTGGCGTGGACGATCGGCACTTGCCACTCATCCTGATTTTATTGCCGGGGAAGATTTAATCCCTCGCCGGGGTAGGTAGGCAAAACCGCAAGGCGCAACTGCAACGTCGAGGGCGTAGAGGGAGTTGTCGAGGGCGTAGAGGGAGTTGTCGAGGGCGTAGAGGGAGTTGAAGACGCCGGTGCTGTGCTATCTCGCCACTTTGTCTTCTGTACTCTCATATCGCCCTCTTGTGTCTTACCCGCCCACACTCATTGCTCGGGTGACCTAATGATGACTGCCTTTGCCGCGCTCATCCTTCTTAAGTAGCGTCAGTCGCTCGACAACGCGAAAAATAATAGTTGACGATTTGAATTGCGTCTCTTTGAGATCACTTCGTAGGAATGAAGCATTGCGCGTGAGGTTAGGAGTTATTGGATGAGGAGATTAAAGTTTTTGTTTGCATCTTCCTCCTGAAATAAGTGGAATGTGTTAAATCACTTGGCCCGGACGTCTTGGAACATGAGGGCGTTGGCCTTCAAAGACGTAGGAGAGAAACATCACAATTCAAATTTTGTCTGTATTTGGTGAATAGTCTTTAATATTAATATTGAACTGTATTCTGCTCATTTTCCTTTTTTGTTAATTATGAAAATACATGAAGTGAGGGAACAAAATTAAATGAGGAAATGGGAGGTAAGAAAGATAGTTAACAGTCACAGCTTTACGCTTTTTTTTTAGGATCTGGCTCCATTCCGCTGACATAGGTGGGTTGTTATTCGTTAGCGAATTCTAGTTTTCGGTTGAACCCTGTTACAATTTTTATCAAATGTCAATAATCATACGTGGCTCCCAGGAAACCAATTCCGAGTTCACTTAGATAGCATTTTTCATCCATGTTTCCGTCGCATTCCACAAATTCATAGTGTTGAAACCATTGGAATAGGGGGATCGGGTTGGTGTGTTGGCTAGAGTACTCGCCCACCACACGGTTTAACGTCTCATCCGACAGACGGAGTATTATACTTGAAGTGCCCTCCACAAGATACTCAAGTAGGGATCGCATTCCCTCTGAAAAATATCCGCCTCTGCAGGTATTTGAACCCTAGCCGCCGCGGTCGCACGCAAAGCTGGTTGCAGCGATTTGTGCACAGATTTGCGTGAAACTTTGCATGAATATCCTCGATACTGGTATGTATAGATAACAGTAAGAGATGACGTTGTATGTATTTGTTTCTTTTGCAATTCAATTTAATTTATTTTAACCATTAGCTTTTAAGCACATGAGATATGTTTCATATAATTATTAAGGCTGACTACAAATATCAAGGTAAGAATTAATCTTTCCCGGCAAAAAATGTTTATCAATTCTTCTCGCGCAAAACACCAGCTTAACGTTTCCATGTTGCCAACGTTAACACGGTGGGTAACCCGAGGAGAAATGATAAATGTCAGGGTGTTTGGCCAGGTCAAAAATTCCAAAAATTGTATTTAAATACAATTCTCGCCTATTTTAGAATACGGCGCAGAAAAGGGAAGTTTTTTCATGTTTAATTGAAGGTAACAAATAGGAAGTATAATTCTGGAATTATTTCCATCTCTGCATTTCTTATAAGTCCCACCGCAAAATTGATCGATGAAGTAAAATTAAATATGCCCCTACAATTTAACACTCGCCTTACTTGAAAAATTATTAAAATATATACTCAATAGCCCTCTATAATCACTCCAGCCACCTTAATTTAGATGCAGTTTAAATTGCTGGTACTAGGTGGAGCCGATGCCAGTTCGAACCAAGATAAATCAATTGAAGGGCATCAGTATGATTTCACCATCGAATGACGGATTGTAAAAGGAAATTAGCGGAACGATCGGGCCGCTCACAAAAAAATACGACTATACGGCGGAATCGTGGCTAGGGTGTGAAGTGTTTCGAAATGGAACCAGCACGTCACCGGCAGGCCAACGGAAATAGATCCCTTTTGGAACTGATGAAGTAATTTCTATTTTTGAGACCAATGCTTCGCGATGGAAAATTCCAAAAAAAAAAAAAAACACTTGACGATGGGAAACAGCTAAGAGAAATGCTATGTTGCTCCATTCCTCTGCAATTCCAACGAGTATTTGTGTACAGAAGGGATTTTGTCTTAGGTGGACCTAGCGATTTCAAATTACCATTGATGATACTTGAGAGAAAAATCAATTCTCTCCGTTGAACGGTTTCACCATGGAAATTATTTTATGTTTAAGTGGTTGAACCTTAAATTACTATGAGTGGCACGGTACATTTTTTTCGTCTGCTTCATGAAGAAATGCATCGGTATAAATACATAATTGTCGGAGGAAATAATAGAGGAGTCAGGGTTCGAGTGCCGATCTAGACGGTTGATTTTTTCTCTGTGGAATTTCACATTTGGGTGCACTTGTGAGTGAATATATATATATTGGTAATACCGTGACTAATCCCAGTATCCTCAAAATTAGAAGGAAACAGTGACTGACACTTCGCAATCTCTCGATCTATTAAGAGAGTGTATTCATTTTTTGAGGAGCTAAATTCGTGGGAGCTTCTTCATTAAAACAACATTATATTATTTGCATTGTTTTATAAAACTCATCCCCAGTTAAATTTCACGAAAGCGGCACACGCAGATGGAACTGGCGCAGAAAATCATCAAGCGACTGAATGATATATTAACTGTGGGGAAAATCGGGCTCAATTTAATATATAAAAGTCGCTGTGCGTAATAATTTGGTTGGCATTCGTATTATAGCTGTGCGCAATGAGATGGCGAAAATAGGCGCGTTTTTCTTTGAAGGCCAAACTGAGAGGGCAAGAATGTAGGTCGCCAGGGTCACTCTACAGGTTGCGTATAATGAAAAAGGGTTGATTCCAAAATATCCTTAACGTCATGGATGTCATTTGTTGACGTCGCGCCGCTTCGTGATACATGTGCTTGTGTTGGACATGTGGCGAGGCGGGAGAGGGATGAAATCTTTTTTGCGATGTCTTACAGGTAGTGGCGTTTCCAGGATGGGCTCTGGAGGCGAAGTTGAAAGGAATGGAAAGAACGAATTCTTAAACTACTGAATCGTGAGGAAAATGCAAGTGCACCTTATTCCACGACATTCATTCTCGCCATTATACCTCACATCGCGCTCCCAGCAGTCGGCAAATTCAAGGACACGCCATGCCCGTGCGTGTTCGTTCGCGAAGCTTTAAGTTGCTTGAAAACGTTATCCTTTCTTTTTTACCGTCGTCTCTGACATTTCGTGGAGCAATAGCTACTTGAAGTGATGACGTTTCTCCAATATAAAGGGATAAAGTTAGTCACCTACTGGATATCTGAGGTTTGACATCAAGAATGACATAGATTTTCCTTTTAAAATATTCATTTTCATTCCGAGGAGCTCATTGCTTCCCTGATCACTGTAATCATATTTGTTTTGACCCTTGAATTTCAATGTAGAAGTTTCTCACGACGGTTTTTTTTTAAGAGAGATTATATTAATGCTAAAAGATGAAAGAGTCCTGGGTAAAATGTATTCGCATTAAAAAATTTATCTTCATTAACGCTTAAGCATCATCGTTTCGTGGACACCGTTGTCTCGGGTGTGACTTGGTGGAGTTTACTTAACATTGTAAGTGAAAAGATAACTTAGTTATTACGCGTACATTTATTTCAAGACGACCCAGGTTTCGATGTGGCACGATACCATCACCTGAAAATGACGTGCCTTGTCGAAACCCGGATCATCTTGAAATAAGTTGACGTGGAATAACTAAGTTATCCTTTATTTTCAATGGTGTCGAAGCTTTTGAAAATACCAGTCAAAAATGTTCACTCTGAAAATTTGTTTCTCGTCAATAATCATTTTTAGAAGAAAATATATCTAACGGACATTCGAGTCAATCAATTTTTCAAACCCTCCTTTTGTGCGATGATTTCATATATCAACAATATCCGATCATTTCTCTTATCAAAATTTCCCCTTTCGAAGGGAACGTGGGCTGCTCAGGTATCTTTCACACATTCTGTGTTTAATACATGTTTATACAACTTAATTTGTTGCATCGCTGTCAGCTAGAAGTTCACCCCCTCCCCCGCACTGGCTTCTTGGGCGTTTCATGTGGCATAGGTCGCTGTGTGTGGAATGATGAGCTGAAGGCCACAGACCGTGCGTATACATGAAACAATGAACAACGGACGTTCATCCATCTCTCTCTCTCTTTTCCCCTTCGCGAGCGACTCTTGGTGTACGATCTCTTTCACTGCTATATCCCCTTGGCTCTCTTTAATCACTGAACGCTCCTTATCTTCTGGCCTCCATCCAGTAATGACATTTGGATCCTTTCATCCTAGTCTCTAGCTTATCAATTTTCCGCGTCTCTCGTCTCTTCTCCCTTTCTGAGATCACTTCTCTCATTCCACTGACTGCTAATGACTTCGGTATTAAGCGTCAGTTGATTCCAAAAAATGTTTTGGTGAGTTCTCATGTTGTTATGATCCCACTCATGTGGACGTTATTGTGATTTTACACTCTACATTTATTTATAATAAAAAATGGCAAAGCTACAAGCTTCAAAACTCATGCATTTCCCTGTAATTAGGCTATTAAACAATTATTATACCCACCAACTATTCATTCTCATTGTCGTGTTTGCATGATAAATTTAACCTGAACTGCTGAAAGTATAAGAGAAAAGTGAGTAATGCGGGAATGACGAAGCAGTTTGGTTAGTGCAAGATATAAGACTCATATTTGTTCCAATGAAACCTTGGTAGTGATACGATTATACTCAAAGGAATCTTGACTTGTTCATCCGTGTCACATTGCAAGGAATGAAATTATTTAAGTGTGAATTAATGAGGATGATGCTCATAATTAGACTTGCCATTAGTTGCAATTTTTTTCAATCATAGGATAACATTCTTGAGTTACTTTTCATCGAGCCTGATTGTTTCCCATTTTTAGATCTGCTAAAATGCTTACGTTTCAGTACGTTACGCTAGAATGTTTGTAGTGATCAGCAGCTACAAATCTGAACCCAATTGGAGGGAGTTTTGATGAACCCAACTCGGAAATATACGGTCATTATATTTGTTCAATCACTGTTATGAATGGAACTTTCATAAAACATCGAGGTCTGATTTACATTTTAGAAGTAGTAGATGAAAAAGCTGTTGAAATAATTTATTTTTGTGACTTAAAATTCATGATAAAATGCATAGTTACAGAGTGGAGAATAAGCTATCATTTTATATTTTAAGAAACCTATTTCGTTAGACAAACTAATACATATGCGGCACCATATGACTTTTGGTAATAAGTAAGGATGAGTCGATTCCAAATGTCAATTCTCGATTCCACCGATTCTCAGGCTTAGAATCGGAATCGATCACCTAAAGTCGATTCCAAATCCATTGACTCCAGATTGATAACGATCGCCAGCGATAGACGGTAGTAGCAAATCGATCTTGCTTTGTTCGGCTCTCCTCATAGCGGAGAGTCACCGATAGACGGCACCGAATCTAATCTAAATCGAAGGCACCGAAACTAAATCGAAGGCACCGCGGCGTGGCGATCGCCGTCTATCGCCGGCTATAGCCGAAAATCGAAAGCACCCTTTGGGTGCTTAGCTTAGAATGGATCTGATAGCCGCAAGGATCTGATTCTCTAAGGATCTGATAGCCGCAAATCGAAAGCATCCAAAGGGTGCTTTCGATTTGCGGCTATCAGATCCTTAAATAAATCACTTTGGTGGTTAAATCATAATATGCTAATTTAATAAATAATTTTTTGTTCTGTTAAACATCAGAACAACGTAAGTAATGTTGGATAGAGTATTCAAACTTTAATTCCATTGTGAACTGTAAGTTATTAAGTTAACTATTTATGTCTGAAACAATTAAAGTGTTTATTCTAAAACAGCAAAATGAAATTGTAACTTGAGTGCAGGTACATTGCCATTTTATGGGTCCCATTAATATTTCATAGTGTTACCGTGTTAACTCTGTTAAACTGTATCATATTTTCTCTACAATATTCATTGTTAGTTACTGTATCTTTCAAATTTCATTTTCATCTTTTAAAGGTCTTCAATTTGATGAAGTTGTACACTTGTAACCTAAAATGCCAATCAATAATTTTATTACACTTGGAAACTTTGTTTTTCTAATTCTCAAAAAAATAAAGTTATGTATTGTTCTGCGGCAATTTGTAATTTGTAAAATATTTAATTCATATTCCATATATTTTAGTTATCAAATCATATTTATCTAAGTAATTTTGGATGTGAGCTATCCATTTGTATTTTTTATGTACCTCAACAAGCTGAGGATATAGTTGCTGTCTGTTAATAAATATACATTTTGAGCGACTTATTTGTCTTTGTTATTTTATTTCAGCCAATGCTTGAATTTAAATAATCATCGTACACTACTGGTATATCAATACCCCAGCTGTTATTAGGAATAAGAATCGATGGAATCGGAATCGAGAATCGGGGATCGGTTTGAAGGAATCGGAATCGAGAATCGAAAAAAAGTGGAATCGACTCATCCCTAGTTATAAGGTAATTATTTTCTTAAAATTCGTACGATGTATTGTCTCATTGTTAATGAGTAACTTGTTTGAATTAATACCCGAAGATGTAAAAATAATACCGAGTGGCAATTTCGAACAATAATACAAATATTTGGAAGATTCAAAGGATAAGAAATTAGAATCAACGATTGGTTTCATTTAAATCGTGGCATCTGTCAAAATTGTCTGAGAATCATTTCCATAGCGGAGAAAGAACGCACCTTTTATTTATTTTATTTTGAAATGATCTTAGCTGCAAAAGGTTGAATATTTTTGCTTGAAGATGGCATGAACAGTCAAGAACCCTGGTGGTGAGAAAAAGAAAATTTCAGCGGTATTTACAAAACTGTTATGTCCTTATTTTTTACCCCTTTTCCAACTTGTTCTCGACTTTTTTTTTACCCCTTGACCGACAAAATTAAAAAAAGGTCCATTGTTGAGCATTGCGGAAAGAAGCCTCGCGGCTTTCAGTGACGTCACATCGTTTCACCCTCCCCCTCCCCTGGTCCGATGGGCGAGCGTTCGAAAGATGTCGTTCTTAATGAGGACTCGTTTGCGCACAAATTGCACCAATTCATCTCCCGTGCCCCCCTCCCCCCCCCCCCCGCCGAGTGACCCGAGGGAGGGAACAAGACCTCCATTGTCCTCCTCGGGGGGGAAATATTTTTTCTACTTCTCTCCGCGAGATTTCTCGAGGGAGAGAGAGGGAAGGAGTGGACTAATAAGACGAAGCGACATGACATATGGCGGGGGTGGGTGGGGGGAGGGGCGGAAAATGGTTTGGGGTGGGGGCGCGGGTTTTCCTGGCTATAAGAAAATCGCCCTAGCGGCCGACGCCGGCTAAACGGGAACATCCTGTCATATCCGAAGATGCTATTTTACGCCAAGAAACTCATCTCCATGAAAGTTCCGTCGCTCTGAATCTCCCTGTCACGAAAATTTCGGACGCATCGACTGCGCCGCGATGAATTCGCCTTGAAAGTGCACAGTTGCGACGATCGAAGACTTTGCTTGTGGAGATGTCGCGTTCCCTCTATCTTTCTCGCCCAGATACGCAAAAAAAATAAATATGGTAATGACATCTCTAAGTGCAAGTTAAAAGCATTAGAGCTCACACTTATGAATAAAAAATATGTACGAGGAACATGCGTGAAAGTCTAATGCTTTCTTGAATTTAGGAATAATTAACTAAATAAAAACAAGCTAAGGGAACCATAACAAAGGGACAAAACCATAAGATCCACTGAGTATAAACCTATTCATAAAGGTATTCTCTGAAATGTATTAAGCAATTCCGTTGGTGAGACGTTCAATGCAAGACACCTTTGTTCGAGTATGTGTTTCGAGGAGAAAACATGCTTGCGATTTCTCATATACAAATGTAATTGGTTAAATGGATAAAATTGTCGAAGCTTCAGTCAGTATGCCCGGGACGATACGTCGTTTACCGCCTTTCCTTTGGAAAAATTCTTAATGCCTATTAAAAACAATCAGACAAAATTTGCAAATTATGGTTTAGAAAAATAATTCAGTTTAATTTATTGATAAATTAAAATGAATAGTTAAAAATCGAATTCTTTCTTTTTCAAATATAAAATCATTATTGGTACTTCGAAAATCTATTTCGTTTTTTTTGTTGATATTCTATCGATTGGGTGCCGACATAACAGGATTTTCCTTGTCATTATCTTCTATTAATTGTAATCGCTAAATTACGGAGTAGTTGATGTTCATACTCTTTTCATTACTGGGGCGTTGAAACTTTTTTAATGCCAAAAATTCCGCTTGAAGCGCAACCGCTCGGGGCGGACGTCGTCCCCCCTCCCCCACCCACGCCAGTGTGAATTTTTTAATTAAATTGAGCGAAATTGCTACACTTTGAGTTTCACCGAGCCTCTTTTCTGATGGTAAAAAGAAACCAGTCTTCCACCAAAATGTATGCCGGGTTGATCGGTGATGGTCGCGGTCGCCAAGTATTAATTGGCGTTAAATTCACACATTAGGGCTTCCTTTTCACTGTTTCGTTTGTGACTTCTAAAGGCCGCTTTACACGGTACATTTCATTGCACAAATGAAAGTATGAACTCTGGTATGAGGAAAACTGTAACGTGTAAAGCGGAAAATCGTATGATTGTCTGAATGACTTTACGGGAAATAGAACCTGCTCTATTTCCATTCAGTTTCTTGTACATTCCAGGATATATTCGTTTGTACAAAAAAGTGTACCGTATAAAGCGGTCTTAACAAGCTTGGTTAGTACAGCTTGTAATTAAAACAAGGGTTTTTAGACGCACTCCAAATTCCAAAGGCCGTTTTTGGGACTTAAAATCTATAACTCCTGAGGATACTCAAAAAATCAGCCCAGGAATCGGGGACCTGGAAAGCGCAGTGGTCTACGCATTTGACTGGAAAGATCAAAGTCCATGGTTTGTTAACGGATAAAATTAACCTTTTTTCTCTCGCAACTCAACTCTTATTCTTGTCTCTTAGCCTTACTAAGCCTAGCCTTTCATCGCGGCTGCGGAAAATATCTCAAAAATCGCTGATGTTCTACAAATTGTACTTAGGCGTAGCATAACGCTTCTAAAATTTGAAATTGCTAACATTGCAGATTAATTACGGAGCACCAGAGAATTGATTACCTAGAGAAAGAAGAGTTGGGGATGATATTTTGACCCGATATATTCACTAGCTTCTTACTATTTCGTAAAACTTTAGTACGTTCCACTCGGATTGGCTTGGCACCTGTCGTCAATCGCCTTGGTGCAACATATATTTACTACATTTGTTTCTCAACACCTCCTGGTCACTTGAAGATGATGTCAAATTCTTGATGATCATAAGACAAATTGTTTCTATCTTGCATTATGAAGGCAGAAAACAATTTGGGTAGGTAGTTTATCCTGGGCGATTCACCCGGGAAGAAAAATTTACCATAGTCGGCACCAACCGGTCGTTCGCATTTCTATCTTTTACCCTTGTAATAAAATAACAAAGACAAATAAGTCGCTCAAAATGTATATTTATTAACAAACAGCAACTATATCCTCGGCACCAACCGGTCGTTCGCATTTCTATCTTTTACCCTTGTAATAAAATACCATGGTGAGAAATTAGTCGAGCGAGCGGGCAGTAGGAGAGAGCAACAGTGATGGAGTGAATTGATAGGTTAGAAGCTTGGGAGAATTATGGAAATGCCAATACTGAATGATGGAGGTCGTGTAAGATAAGGAGCGTTCAGTGATTAATGAGAGTCAAGGGTCGATGGGAGTGCAATGCAGTCGAGTCGCTCGCGAATGCAAACGAAGAGCTGGAGGGGGGGATGAAAGTGCGCATGACGCATAGCTGCCATAATTGTTTTTATGAACTGTTTCGTATCATTGAGGGTGCAACGCCCAGTGTACGGTGCTATAAGGAACGCAGTTGCTGGTAGACAATGAATTATGGAGAAAAAACGCTACATCTCGAGCGTAAATGATATTTTAGTCGACTATGACATTCCCAAAATACCTGCTGTTGTATTAAACATCAATTCACTGTAGCCTCATTAAGAAATTTAGAACTATAAATAAAAAGAATAAGTTTTTATTTTAACTCTACTTGGCTAAAATATTGATCGAATAATCGGAGAAAATAAGCTTTGGAGTCAGTTAAAAATAAAGGCATAATATCAGTGTCAAATATTTCTAATAAATGGTTGTCTCGGTAACCTGCTCCGCGGTATGCGTAAAAATGATTATTATTTAAACATAAAGAAATTGACCTCTCACAAATACTTCATTTCTCTTCATATTTAAACAATGAATGCATGCTGTAGAGTGGACAGTTCAGAATATTTGAGTTTCAGAAAACTGTTATTCTTGCTGGACGTGACACGTTTGAAACTATTCTCAAGTGGGTTCACCACTGTATTATATCTATGCATCCTTATTAGGTGAACCAACTCATTTCTTGTCTTTTCTGAAACATTTTTATTTATATTCATTCACCCTCATGACGGCTCTAGAAATCTGATCTCTGACATTATTCGTTGTTATCTAGTGGAGTTATCCTGCCTATAAATCATTTGACGGCATCATGGCTTATCCAGGTACATAATTTATGCATTCTCTGCGCTATGTTAACTTTGTTCAAAAACCTATGCGCTCTCTTTTAATGGCAATTACTGGAGTTTTTCAGGATTAGGCAACAACAATACTGATTTTAATTGGTCAATATAAAATAAAATTAAGTGCAAAGGTATCAACTCAAACTTGATATGCCACAAAAACTGCATTTATCGTCATTTAAAGAGTGATTATATCATTCGATATCATCTGAATGTATTGCGTTCATACCGTGGAAACAATCTGAGAAATTTTCGACTTCACTGAACTGACGAGGGAAGTGGTTGGGTCGAGAGAGACCAAAACTCACTTGGGCGAGCGTCCGAAAACTACACAGGCCAGTTGAAATTCCGTGATGTCATGGCACTCAGACCGCCAAAATCATGAATGAAATGTCCTGAAATGTTATCCAATTCCGCCATCGTAATGCACGTCGTAAATAGCTGGGTCCATCAGCTTAAAGAGAAAGAGAGAGAGAGAGGGGGAGAGTGAAAGAGAGAGAGAGAGAGAATGGGGGGAGGGTTGGAATGCTTTTATGCGGCATTACTCGAAAAAAAGGGACTCAGTCTAAGGAGCTTCGCCATTGATATTTTTTTCCATTCCCTCCTCCCCCCCCCTCCCAAGCTGATGGATCTCCCTTAGGAAGCAGAGACAGCGTCCAGTCGTCCCGGCACCGTGAGTTATAAAGTCCCCGCACAATTGATCCATGGCAGATGACCGCGGGGGCACGGGGAATGCAGGGGTGGGAGGAGAGATGGCCCCATTGTTTCCGAAAACGAATTTTCAGTTCCGGTCTGGTCCTCATTGATTTTTGAGAGAGGGGGTAAAGGAGGATGTCATTACCCAACGCACTTAGAAAGGGACGGTTTCTGTGTGAGTGCTATGGGACGGTGGACGAGTTCGACTTCGAACAGATGACAAAGAACTCATAATTGATTTGTCTGAGTTGACGTCGGTTCTCCGGTCGCTTCGTCAACTCGCGTGGAATGATTTTTTTACAGTTCAAAGAAGCTCCTTTAAATATATGTTCCGAACGCGAGGAAGGGATCTCAATGGCTCTGAGTGTATGTAATCTCAATTATATGAAAAAAGAAATTTACAACTCACCTCAGTACTTATAAGTGCGTTAAAAATTGTGCTCGGTTGTGAGGGTGTTGTTGGCGGAAGCCATGAATTACAGACGTCAAGTTTTTATTTCGTGTGTGTGTATAAAACAACCACGATTTTAAAACGGACTAAGAAGCTTAAATAATTTCTCCTAGCCCCATATTAATAACCACATACATATTCCTAATCCCACGCGGATTGTCCTGAAAATTTGTGACTGTGGACTTTAATAGCTATGAAAATACTTGTAAGATTTAAAACAAAAAAACGTGGGATGCACGAAATAGATAATTGATGTATGAAGAATTCACCGAAGTCATTAACAATTTTATTTTACTGCAAATGATATGGACTGTTACGAGGATTTTCTCTACGAAAGCTACTCCGTACACACATTATTAATATTGCATACACCCCATGTTTTTCGTTTTAAATCTTACGGGTATTTTCATAGCTATTAAAGTTCACAATGATAAGTTTTCAGGACAATCCGTATGGGGTTATAAATCTGTACGGGGCTAGGAGAAATTATTTTATACTTCTTAGTCCGTTTTAAAAACGTTGTTGTTTAAAAGTTTTTTTGAATTTTATAATTATTTTCTGCATTTCAGTCTTGTGTTATCATCTCGAAAATGGAAAATTATTATAACTATCTACCAATAGAATTGTACAGTTCAGCGGAAAATACGAGTGAATTCGTCAATAGTATCGCATTCGATGACACGGGCTTTTCCATTTTGTGCTCCACTTTTTCCCCTGGTGTTAACTTTTTGTGCCGCGCTTTTTCTCCTGGCGCTAACATTTATCCATATTCATTATTATAATTATTTGGTATTATATATATATATATATATATATATATCGATTTTAAACTGATTTCTCGATGAGATATGAACTTGAAACTTTAAACATGGCTTGAAACTTTACTGAACATGAAACTTTAAAATCGATTGAAAAATTGTACCGATCACAAACAGACACACAGGAAAGCGAGTTAATAAAAACGTGGTAATAACGATAACGCGAGCCCGCGCTTTATAGAGAAACGTGATCGCGCCATTTTTTTTTTTTTAAACATTCGATATCAGAACATTTCTTCAGAACGTGTCTGAGGTGCCTATTAGTCCCTTACGCTCTCGTTCTAAGCAAGAAAAATTGTCTCACACATGCCCGCGTTCAGCTCGCATGCTTGGTGGGTATGAAAAATAAATGGCGACAATAGGTTTTTGACGCGGTAATACGCGGTGGGGGGGCTTGAACTATGAGTCATCTCAGGTCAAAGACGGGGGCGGGGGAGGGACAAGTACGGCGTGGACCCTTCCGCTCGTAATGCGTATACTTCCCAAAGGATCGGGGGCGGAGGACTCAGCGATCCGTTGTGCTGGGAGGAGGGAGTTGGGTTTTGTCACTGTCAACGTTCTCTCTGCGCATGTCTTCCTTCGGCTTGGTCGCGTGGGCGTGCGAGGATATTTTCACTTGCGGGACTGCATAAGGAAGGGATGGGTGGGTGGGCTGCTATCGCCGTCCCCCTCCTCTCCAGGGAATAAAAGTGGACCTTTATCATGGGGGTCATCGGAGGCACACACCGCCGTCAAAGCATGTACGCAGCCCTTGTGCGGATTTTCAAGGAGCCCAAGATTATATGGTGTTCTTTCGAGGGGCTCGTCGGTGATAAGGCTCGTCGCTAAGGATTGGTACGAGCTCATTTTCTTTTGTCTCCTGGTCTCGCCTCTATTTGTGGGACATTCACCGAATCATATCTTTTTCACTGAAATTAAACTTTGCTATACTCTTCTCATGCATCATAAGGCAATGCCCCTGCTATCATGTATTTGTTTATTTTAGCGCAACAGGGTCATGTAATAATATTAATTGTGAATTTATTGAGCTGTCTGATCCTTCTCCTACTTTAATTAAAGGTATAAAATGGCACTCATACAAGAAAAATACATACAAGCTAATAAATCAGAAAAATGAGAGGAAAATCCATATAGTAAATTATGCTGATCTTTTTTAAATAGATTGATTTTTGGATGCTTTTAGCAGTCTATTTCACTATTAATAGTCTAATATGAGCCCGTTACCAATGTTTGCAAACTATTAATATCTGCGCTATAGTAAAATGCTGCTGACGGCAGCTACTTGGTTGCGATGCTAACTCAATTTGAGGCTAATAAGTTTAAGTTGTGTTTATTTTTTTCAATTTACAAATTATTTGTGACGAAAAAGGAAATTCTAGGATTTTTTTAAGATACATTCGATGACGTACGAAAAAATAACGCAAAACAAGCTAAATCAGATTAGCCGTTTTCTCCATCATAATTTATTGCCATAATAACAGCATTGCCGACCGGGACATTGGTTTTTATAAGCAAAGACACTGTCGTGGAATGGCAGTGTGCCTTAAACATGAAATAATTCTATCTCGTTAAGCACGAGACTTTCGCTGTTACTAAAGGCATTACTTTCTGCTTGTATTTGGTCTGTTTTGATAGCCATCTTTTCCACGGCTTTCTGATGTCTTTATATCCTTTGGGTTGTTTCTTTAAGGCCGCAAATGGTTACCTGTTTTCTGACATTCTATATTAATGTTAGCTCATTTTCCTTTTATTTTGTTTGATATTTACACTTCATAATTAGTTTTTTTCATTCATTTCTACTGCTTTCATTTATTTATTTGCCTCTAGGGGAGTTCGTTATAAATGATCAATTTTAAGCCAAATTTGCCAATTTTTCTCCCCGCTATATTTGATATCAAGTTCAAACAAACAATTTCGCCCCACTGCTCCACCTGGTCAACGTCGAAGGAATAAAGAGAATTTTGCTAAATTTTTAAAATTTTCGCGGTCCATGTTCGTTCTGGGACTGCTCTTTTGGGATTACCCGCGTCAGAGTTAAAAAAAAAACTTTCTTTTCCTCTGCCGGAGATCTCCTCAGGGCTAATGAATGTTACATTTATTGCGCATCCGAATATGTGGCATTATATTCTCGAGGGAGGGGAGAGAAGCAGGGATGAGCGTGGGTGTGGAAACTTCTGGATTTTATCCTCTCTTCTTGAAAGCACTGGGGGTCACGACTCATTCATCTTTTGTACTTTTCCCGCATTTAAGTTTCTCTTGTCCTTTTTTTTAACCTCCCAAGGTCTACCAAAAGGTTTTGTCTGAAAAGTCGTCTCTCGCGTGGATTTTAGGATTTTAATTAGGCCAGTAATTTCTTGTCCATTAGCAGAGGGGATGAAAAACTCTTGTGGTCTGCACACGCCTTTTTGAGCTTAGTAACCACCGCTATTGATTAGGTTAAAGTTGACGCTTATACGTTATGTGAACATATACATACGGTGTTCACTCGGCTCTGACCATAAGTGACCTAGAGACAGGTGTTGGGGCTTGATTATCCGTACCGAGAAAAAAAATTAGTCCCGAGGAAACATTTCATAATGACGTTCAGTGTAAGCACGAAATTCGGTATTCCCGTTCTTGCACAATTTCACTTAGCGCCCTCTTCCGAAATAAAACTCTTGCCATTAGTGCAGATACGAGAATTTTTCAACGCGCTAGCCATAATCCAAGTGACAATGCTCATAGGAAGCTTAGTTTATCAGAGTGACGCGTGGTCACGTACGCACGCATAATGAACGCACCAATAAACCCTTCTCTACTCCCCAGTGCTATAGGGCGGACGTGTATACTGCCTCGAGTCGAAGAGCGTCGTCAGGGCGACACGCAAAGGGCTGAAATATCTCGTCACGCTCTTCCGTGAGCAAAGCAAATGAATAAAAAATATGGAAGGAGACTATTTCGCGGAAACATAACTCTTTTTTTGCCAAAATATTTTCGTACTTTAGTGCCCCATCGGACAAGTTTTTGATGCCCAGTCGATTCAAATAATATAAGACCCTAATAATAATCTCAGAAACGATAATTGCACCGTGTATCCGATGGAGGAGGTGACTGTGAGTGAAATTTATCAACACATAGACTATTGTTTCCCTTTGCCTCTTGTACCTGAGGAAATTGTATAAATTGGAGATTATTCGCCCTATTAATTTCACTGGAATAATTTTTCGCAACCATTGATTATATTTCATTGCCTTACGAAAATAGAATGGATTCTAAAATTTTTTATTGTATATTTTCATTAAATTTATTTCAGGATGGATCTAATCATACTTCAGAAACAACCATTCCTATATCCTAAGTAATTCACTTTTTCACATTTATTAATTTTTTTACTTAAAACTAAAAAATATATGGCTTTCCGATGACAAATATTCCGTTACGCAAATCATGCAGCCATTGTCAGCTATTTCCCGTTATATACCTGGTCTCCGTTTAAAGAGAACGTGTTTTTGATTTAGTTTTTAGAAGAACACTTGTTTACTTGCTCATAAAAAATTTCCCGTGATTGAAAGCTATGAATCACTGAGTTACCATGGCTACGGAAACGAAAACAAAAACATCATTTGATGAATGGTGAACCTTCCATTCGAGACGCCAAAGAATATTTCAGGCTTTTTTGACCGACTCTTCACCGTTTGTTTGAATATTGTTTCCACCCAAAGAGCGTTTCCCGAGGAAATGCATGGGAGGGATCTTGCTTTTAAATTCCACCCACGTGTAAAACACCCAGACAGAGACTCCCGTGCTTAGTACTTTTTTTGAAAGCTCTGAGCTGCCTCAGCGAGCATTTTAATCAAAAGCCACACGATACGTTACATCACTCATCGCTGGATCCTGGGTCGAGACAAGCTACCCTTTCCGTTTCAGAGGATTCCCAACCAAAACGAGGATGATTTTTCCGAGTCCAACGCGCCACTTGATGCCTGGCGTAATTACAAGTCGGAGCATCACCGAATTAAATCCACTCATTTAGGATAGATAGATTATTTGGAGAATACTTCGCACTTTGAGGACTGAAGTGACATAGATTAAAGTGTTGATTGTATGGCATGTTGACGAAGGAAATACAAACCAGTTATTTGGCTGTCCTCGTAGAGAGAGACTTCTCTCATTAGAATACATTTATATTAATTTCTTAACATTTTGTTTTTATAGTAATTCTCTCCAGCAAACAACTGCTTCCTTCTTAATTGGCACCATGAAAAGATCACAAAATGTTCAGATTGAAGGATCATTTGCGAGTGCCAAAAATTTAATCATATTAAGGCGTAGTCTTAGGCGTAACCTTAAAGTAGTAGTTTTTGATAAGGAGAATAACTGTATGATGAGGGCGAATGGTGAAGTAATTGAACAGGTGGATGATTTCGCGTACTTAGGTAAGATATATGCGAAAGATGGAAGAATACATGAGGAGATAAAGAGACCTGCGAATGCTGGAAGGAAAGTGGTAGGTAGCTTGTGGAGCATATCAAGGAAAGAGTGCTTGTCTAAGGAAGTTTTAAGAAGAAGAAATTGCCGTGTACAAAAGTGTACTTCTTCCCACTTTGCTATATGGTAGTGAAACATGGGTATGTCAGGATAGACATAAGAGTAAACTAAACGCCGAGGGTATGGGTTATCTGAGGAGTATTTGCGGCAAAAGTAGGATGAATAGGGTCAGGAATGAGTGGGTCATGACTAAATGTGGGTTAAATGCTCCAACAATGGACGTGTATGAAAGGAGTGTGCTTCGTTGGTTTGGCCATGTTGAGAGAATGAATGAGAGTAGAATAACGAAACATGATATATGAGAGTAGAAAGAATGGTGTGGGAGGTAGAGGTAGGCCGAGAAAGTTGTGGTTGAATGTGGTTGAGGAAATTCTTAGGAGGAATATTAGGAGTCTTAAAAACAGGAGGGCATGTATGAAACAGTGTATGGGGGTAAATGAGGCAAAAGAGGTTTGCAAGGATAGGTCAGTATGAAGGAAATTATTGAAGCAGAGTTAGATGTACAACTATGTATTAATGAGTGAAATATTTTGACTGTGGCTACCCCAAAAGGGAACGGCGTGATGGGTATGTATGTATGATGTATGTAGATTAAGGCGCCTTTGTCATGATAGGTAATCTACATCTTAGGATATCCAGGGATTGAGTTAAAATAGAATTCCCTTACCTTTGTAAATAGACTTTTTCTAAATGAACGTTTCCATCGTTTTTAACGTTTTATAACATCAAAGTTTTCTATCGTATTTACCGATATATAGCATTGCTAAGGTTAAAATAAAACTTTGTTAACAAAAACGCTAAATTTAAACCAATATGCAATACGGAATCAGTCGAGATTTGTTGAAACCGTTCCATAATTACAAAGAAAAACATATGCATTTTGATCCTAATAAAAGACATAATACAATGAATTTCGATTCGTTACATACCTAAAAATCCTCTAATCGTGTCAAGTTTTTATTGGAAGAAGACTGCATGTTTTTTACTCTGGTTTTTAAACCATTATATTTATCATCTCAGGCAAGTGGTGCTCAAGGATTATAGGAAAATTTGAAGGGGTGCTGTATTATTATTAGTCTTATATCGATTTCGGCAGATTTTTTATGAACATTTAATGAACCGTAGCGGAATTGCAATAATAATACTTTTCTTGGAATACGCCTTCTGGATGAGAGTTGAGATGTGGTATATACATGAAGCAGCAAAACGCGTTGGAACCGGATGGTAAAGTGAAGCAGTGTCTATGCTAATTAAAAAGGAACTCATCGAAGAAAATCATGATGTGAAATGTATTTGTCTCAAAGAATACGAAATTAATTAATCAAGTCTCGTGACTTTTGCAGAAGAATAAATCGCGTCTCTCGGCTGTCGCCCGATTCGCAGTCTTTTTTTTTTAAGTCTGCGGGAGAGCGATCAGGTCACGCACCGCACCGCACCGCGTCTCGGCTCCCTTCGAGGGAATATATGTTTAGGGATATCAGGGGGAAATTTACGGCTTCGTTACCGTGGCCCTGGATCCTTTTTATTCTCGCGAGGAACGTATAGGGATATACTTCCGGGGATTGCGGTGTTTAAGAAGCCCTGGAAGGATTGAAATGCGGCATTGTCGCTAAAGATGCTCGAGACAAAAGTTCGAGGTGGAGCAATTCCATTCGAAGGAGACATATGAAGGGTGAGATGTGGCGGAAGAAACTGGATGAATTACAACTTCAAGGGAGCGACCCTTCGTGGTTCTAAGACGCCCACGTAAAAAATAAACGCAGTGTCGGGGCTTCTGCAGTCACAGAGTCGAGTACAAGGATTTTTATCCGACCTAATGTCATTCACGTCAGAGGCGGCCCGGGGGATATTTTTTTGACCGAGGGAACACATGTGATGGAAGACTAGCGGGGAAAATTCCGACAAAAAATTACGTCTGAACGTCGTCAGTAATTCATACCATACGAGCGTCTACAAGACACGTAGCGGGGAGCGTCAGTACATCATCATCAGCAGCCTTTAATCCGAAGATTGGTTTGTCACATCACTCCTCTCCGCTCGCCCAATAAACAACCTCTTTAATCTTACGTAGTACCTCGTAATAACAATTACCTTCTCAAGTTGTCAGATAAGTTCGATTTTCGGGCTCTCATTGTAGCTTTTCCCGATTATTTCTCTTTCGTACAGAGGTCATACTTGTCAGATGCATTCCATTCTTGGGCTTTCATTTTAACTTTTCCCAAATATGTATCTTTCATTCAGAGGATATACTTCGTTTAGCAATGAATATTTTCATAGATAGACTGATATTGATACCCCGTGGATTCCTTTCCGTACCTGCCGTGGGTCATGAATAGTGCAGAAGAACGAGGAGTATAAGAATTGCATCTGAGCAGACAATTTTTTCGCCGGGTATTCAGCATATTATGCTAGAGCCGAACTATTATGGTAAAAACGATCGCTGGCGTAAGATTTGAGAAAAATGCTGCAAAACCGATGGAGATAGAATGTCATTTTTTCCACGTACAGGGGACCATAATAGTTGCGATAAATCGGTACTATGAAACTTTAACCCTTAATTGGTGGAGTAGACTTTATACTTGTGCTAAATAACTTACCATTATAATTAAAAACTCACCCACAGGAAATTTTCGACATGATTTAGCTTTCTGCAAGATTAAGTATCTTGTATTACTGTTTATTGATCGCATTATTAATACAAATCCGTAGTTATATCATGAGGAGTGTACCGCATATTCGTCTATGCAGCACTCTCCTTGATACTGATTTGACCGGTCACTGTTCTCCTGACTGCTTTTGGGTGTGCACCAAGCGGCCGGGGGAACGTGAGAGGTTCTGATTTGGACTGGGACGAGCGCTGCATGTCTGGTGTGGAAACACCCTCCGCCACCCACCATAACGTTTCGCACACACAATATTTCACGGTATTTCGTAGATGTGAGACCTTGGAATAATGCCTTATCTGTATTTATCATTAGATTATACATAACATTAAAATAATTCACGGTAATTTTTCCGAATCCGTTTTCCTGAAGACTGAAATTGTTTCAATACTGAAATTCCCGAATGAATTCATCCGCAAAAATTCGCATGAAAATATGACACGAGTGACGTTAAAGACAAACATATAGCGGATGCTCATTTAAGTTTGTAAATTTCCCGAAGGAGATGCATTGTGGTCTATGGTCTTCTAAAACGCTTGCTAGGTTTTCCAGAGTTGGCTCGTTTGCGCCGCGTAGCTACCCCTATTGAGATACCCTTCTTGTTTACTTCCAGTTGTAGTGGGAAGGGGATCTAGGAAGGATTGTGTGCTATCGATGGGGCTTCGTACATGTTTACTCCGACAGAATGGTGAGGGGTGCAAGGGATGGTTTGAAGAAGAGAGAGGAGGAGAGGGGAGATAAATACGTTTGTGATCGATTGATAGAAAAGTTTTATTGGGAAAATCCGAGACAGGACGGATATTCAATAGAAAAAAAAAGGAATTGTGTAAAATTAGAAATGCGTATGATGGAAGGGGATGACGATTGCCCCAAGATTTGCGAAATTATTCAGAATATGTTGCACGTAAATGTGAAGGAAAAATGAAGTTCGAGTCGCATATTTAAGAAGGATTATGAAATATAATATATAATTATTTATGAGATGACTAACTTTATTAAAAGATACTTCGGCCGTGTGAATGGAATACATGACAGGCACCACGAGTTACATCGTGAATTCTATGCCAGAATGGCAATTTGATAAATGTAAGTTTATAATAACCAGTTTCCTGCCTCTAATGGAGAAATTTTCACGGCTGATTTCAACGAAATACTCTTTTCTCTTCATCCCTTCCAACATGCCAATACTTTTCCTCTCTCAGCACCACTATACCTGCATTCTATTTTCAATAGCATTCTGCAACATCTTCTCATCTCATATACCTTATTCCAACCACCTTATCTTTCAACCTAATCTGCTTTTATTTCCTTTTTCCTTCTACAATGGCAAGTACTTCTTGGTTTGCCTTGACATTCAATCCTCTGTGCCTTCTCCATTCACATTTTTAGATCTCACGTACATCGTGAGGGACATTTATGGCTTCTTGTTACTATGAAACTTTGAGGTAGCTTACCACATTCAGGATAAGTAGTACGTAAATGTGAAAGAAAAAATGAAGTTTGATTAGCATATTTAGGAAGATGGTAGAGCCAAACTATTATATATGGTAACAACGGTCGCTGGCGTAAGATTCGAGAAATATGCTGCAGAAGCGATGGAGATAGAATATAATTTTTTCCACGTACAGGGGACCATAAAAGTTGCGACAGATCGATTTGTGAGCTTCTGATCGAGCCTTCACCAACATGCACTACACTATAGGTATTCTACAAACACTAAACAAACTATTAAAATAATCTATTACGTAACCTAATAAATGCGTACCTATCAAGAAAGAGGAAGAAAGGGCATTTTTAAGGGCTGAATTAAGGACGAAACATAAAAATAAGGAGGTAAGATTCCTAGATTATATTTTTATTCGATCTTAAGAGATTGTATTTTAACAAACAGTTTCCCGCGAAAGTGTAATACATAGGTATTAAATTGAAAAAGTCTGCTTAAAAAAGACCTTGCAAGCCACCACAAGGGTGTTTGGCAGGGGAGTGACCTATCACCAACATGAACTAGAGTGTAGAAATTAACCTTCACCAACATGCACTACACTATGAGTATTCTACAAACTCTACTCAAACTACTAAAATAATCTATTACGTTACTTTATAAACGTGAAACAAGAATCATGCAGAGAGCATGCAAAACATGGTGTTAACACTACTCGGTAGATTTTGAAAAGCAGTCGCGTATCGCTTCCAGCCGTATTCTAGTACCACAGCTAACCTTTTTATGTCTTTTCGTAGCAGTTACATTAAATAATATTCAAGAGATTTCATGCTCGGAGGCAAAGAAAGGACAAAGTATTTTTGGAAATGGGACGAGGTCCTTGGGAAATTCGAAAGAGGCTTTAACCATGGGTGGGTAGTTTTACATAGGTTGTGGAGTACATTGAACTTCACCTCAAGGAAAGATACATCCGCACCAGGCATCGAGCTATAAACTAGTTATGTCTTGCTGGGGCATTTCGTTAACTACTACTCAGGATTTCTTAATTCCCGCGGCAATTATGGAAGATCAAAAGAAACTAGATATGAAACTAGATGCCCTTGCGGTCCATGAAGGATGGCCACCGAAGCAAAAAAGAAGGCAAACCACTACTTTTCCTGCAGTAGGATAACCGGGTAAAATTGATTAGGAGCCAGCCTGCTGGTCTCCCGTGCGCGGTAGACGCTTCTTCTTCTGCACGTGATATTAAATCCAATTCTAAATCTCTTATTTCATATTCCGTATATGTAGATTCAGAGGCCTTTTATTCCGTACTGACGGGCGTATATGAAGAATTTCATCTCTGCCGAACATGGAGATGGAATACTTTTGAAGCGGAAATTAAAAATTCCGTTCCTCGATATCCGGTGTAGGAGGTATTTTTTCTCTCAAGACATTTTCAACGTATTTCACCACCGGATTTGAGAAAAATGAAAATATCCACACGTGATGAAGTACTGAACGTTATCATGCATAGGAGATCACCTCTCAAGAAAGACTACCTATCAAGAAAGAGGTAGAAAGGGTATTTTTAGGTGTCAGGACTGAATTCAGGAAGAAAGCAAAAAGACTGGAATTAGCAAACACTGCCAAGCTCCTTCCTCGGCTCAACGTAGCTTTTGGAAATAAAATTATTCACGTCGCATTCAGGTTCCAAATCGTCTGTGTAGGTCAGTGCGACCTCGATTATTCCAAATTGTAGTTTATTGGGTGTAATGAGGAATCTACGCTTCAAGGAAGTGTTTTCTAAAGATATACAAAATTTGCTGTAGGAACATAAGATGCTGATTGTTCCACGAATACTCCACGAATTCAGAGACTAATTTATTCCAATCTAAGAAGCCAACTGCAGCGTCGTTTGTACTCGCCTGCATATAATTACCGCATTTTGATGCCAATTTTGGCGATAAATCGCAAATTACATAAAAATAAGGAGGTAGGATTCCTAGATTTCATTTTTATTCGATGTCTTAAGAGATTATATTTTAACAAACAGTTTTCCGCGAAAATGAAATACATATGCATTAAATTGAAAAAGTCTGTTTTCCCCGTGAGTCTCCGTTTTAACCCTGTTATTTCATGTTAGTTTAGCGTGGGAGATTAAAATTTCGTTTTTCCAACCATTGCTTGTACAAATTATATGGTACGAAGTCACTCGCAAGGTTGTATAGGCACCAAGGTTAGAAATTTGCCTCGTAAAAAATCATTTGACTTGGTGGTGTAACTGGCTAACACACCTGACCGGCAATTGGGAGATCCGAGTTCGAATCTTGGTCAGATTAAAAGATTTTTTCATGGCAAATTTAAACTCTTGGTGTAACATTTCGTTGTTCATATTGGAGAGTGGTCACGATTTCCTGTAGGAAGCCAGAATATGAATGAAATAACATATTAGTCATTTCTCGTTGGATCCACTTTAAAGCGCTATATAAGTCGAGGAGGACGATGATTTCATAGTTGAGGGGGGGAACGCTCAGTACCTTCCTCCAATCGTTTAGCCGCGCGTAATAATGTCATGACTTTCCTGTTTGCTAGTTTGCTAACTGAGGTGGAAGGGAGGGCGGGGTCGGGTGAGCAGCCACCGAATCTCCCGACCGAAGGCAAAGCGGTGACGCATCGTGTTTATCGAGAAGCATCCCCCTCCCCTGAATGGGGGAGTATGGTGGGAGGGGGTTGAGGGCGGGAGGGGGGCGGGGTAGGTTCGGGAGACGATGATGCATTAGAGTTGCCGGCGGTGGTCCGTGGACGATGATGTCACGAGGTCCCAGAGGAGGGTGGGAAGGGCGGGTGGGGGAAATGGGTGCGTTCGGTCGGGAACGTGTGCCCGGAAGGAACGGGTTCGGAGCTCGAGACTTCGGCGGTGTCGTTCCGGGTTGACTGGTTTGCAAAAAGAAGAGCAAAGCCGCGATCTGCAAAAGAGTGAATATTGATTCTGCCTCATAATGTGAACATGCATCGCTATATGTTGAATATTTTCCTCGCTGCGCATGTCGAATTAAAAAAAAAATTAATCGCCGCGTCATCAAAGTTATATCATTTCGTGAATTCTACACTGCCATTGTTGGCTTTTAATGGGTGTGCCTTCTCTGCTGTAACATTTGATGATTTCCAAATGTTTTTGGATTTTTTCTTATTTTTATTTTGTTCTTACAACGGTAAGTTAGAGGCTATTTTGTTATTGTCGCTTTGTTTTGTTTGACTGTTTAATTTCGAAGGGTTTGTCGGCGAAGGAGAAATTGGGGATGGTTGAGGGTGTGAGAAGAGACAACTGATATTCTTAGAATATCTTTAGAAGGTTGATCCTGATTATGAAGAAATAAAGGACACAAAAAATAATGAAAACAAGCACAATAACATAACACCAGATCAATAGACGTAACAATGCTCTGTCATCTTCAAGCGATTCATTCATGTTGATATATGTATTGTATATGCCATATCAGAACCTAATCGGTACCCTAATGTACTTGGCCGTGTCAACCCGTCCAGATATAATGTTTCCATGTAGCTATTTAAGCCAGTTCTATAAGTAGGCGGGCTTGGAACACTTTCATTATGCACTGAGATCTCTAAGGTATCTCAAGGAAATCAAAAATCTATGTCTGTGCTATTCTAAGTCAGGTAAATATATCGAGGGTTTTTGTGCTTCTGATTATAGTGATTTTCTAGCAGACAAGAGAAAATCTTTTTCTGGGTTTAATTTTAATTTAGCAAATTGTGTTTTCTCTTGGTCTGGTAAAAAAAACAAAGTTCTGTTGCAACTTCCTCAACAGAGGCGGAATACGTAGGGAATGTAAAATGCATGCAAGGAAGCTCTTTATTTGAGACGTTTGTTTTACGAGCTGACTAACTGCATTAAGGTTCTTGAAACCAATTTAGATAATCAGAGTGCAATCTATCTCGCTGAGAACCCCGATGAATTTCCTGAAAGAATCAAGCACATAGGCATTAAATTTCATATTTGTGCGTATAGGATGGAAAATAAACTTGTCCAGTTTAAGTATCTTGCTATGTCAGATATGATAGCTGATATTTTCACTAATGCTCTTGGTAAGAGCAAACATTATCGACTTATGACACAACTTGGTATATTTAATTTTGTGATTGATGAGTGTTAATATTTTTGATGATTTACCGTTCTTGTTCTATAGACTAAGGGAGAGTATTGAATTGGTAATTTATGTTACAAGAAGTTATGTTTTTTAAATATAGCTATTCTTTTGTTTCTATTTATATTGTAACTGATGTGACTACGGCTACAATTTTGTTATTAGTTCAACAATAAAAAAATCCTTAACAATTCATCGTTACAATTTTCTATTCAACTCGAAATTCCTTCGTTTCAACGTGTTTTTCATTTTCCTCTCTCTCCGCCTCCAATGAAGCCTGTATATGTCTCATCGCATCTAATCACTGCCTCTGCCCACACGCGCTCCTGCTCTCTCTCTCTACTCCTTATCTTTCAAAGAAACTTCTTTTCTTTTCCTGCCGTGCCATGGTTCGTCTATCACAAAGGTGCGCAGATTTGTGAAAGGATATCTACAGTTAATTGAGTTTGATATTTTAAATAAACGAATGAACTAGGCTTGATTTCGTAGATAATTTTGTTGAGATTTCGTAGACAATTTTGAAACTTACGTAGGTAAAAAAACTGAGAAAGTCTCTGATGTCAACTTGCAGTAAGATTTAATGAGTAAAATAGCCTTCCTTTCCCAGAAAAAGTTTTTTATAGGTGATCGATAATGCAGTTAAGTTCAAATGGTAAAGGCAAAGCAAGAGGCTTCTTAAATTCCGCTTACCAAAACTAATGGTAAGACGTCTCCTGCATTATCTCTAGTGTTGTTTAAAAAAAGTCTTTGATTGAATTTATGAACAGAACGCCCGGTTGATATCTAGGTCAATTAATCGATAACATACTAAAATGAAAACAACGTTATAATCCACACTTTTTCCATTCAACTCTCCGCCGACCATGGTTTATGTACATATGACCCATTATCAAGGTAACCTATGTTCTGAACCTATGTACCTAAGGTACATATGTGCTGAAACCATGGTCGGCGGTGAGTTGATTTAAAATTGTGGATTATAACGATGTTTTCATTTAATAATGATTGACATGAAAGTGTTCCTCCAAGTGACGCCTGAGTCTATTACCGACAGTTGATCGATATTTCCCAGAGAAAAGCTTGAAGGGTGATGACGGAAAAATTATCAAACCTTTTCGCCCCGAGTCATACTCAAACCATCTACTGATTATGTAGACAGAGTTTTATGATTAAAAAGTCTGCTCTATAAGTGAATTTTCTCGCCTTTCCCTCCCGTTAAAGCTCTCCCGCATCCGGAATATTATCTTACGCAAGGAAGATTCACAGGAATATTCAGACACCGCTCCGTGCGGAGAATATCTTTTTAGTTATTGAATGAAATGAACCGAATTTTGTCACTTTTCATGTGCATTTAATCTCGTCGTATATTCATGGCAAAAAATGAGGAAACGTTGGACGTAAATGAAAAATTTACTGACTTTAACTTGATCGTATTTCAGGGAGGTTCGCACTGTTCTCCTTATAAATTTTAACGAATGGAATGTTTATCTACATCTACGAATCTTTAGATAATTCACGTGAGTAAAAATGAAGCTGAAAATAGCGGATCTTTTGGATTACACTACAGATTCAGACTTCATTTCGTGGAAGTAAATAGTATCCATACTTAAAGGATACAATTTTGTATTTTTCCGCAGTATTTTATTTTGGATGGTACGGCGCGTTTCACCGACTTGCGGCATCATCAGGGAAAAGTACTAAATTGTATTAGTACGGATACTTACGTACGGATAAGTAATTTAAGTATGGATAACGGGACTTTGTTGCAAAATATGCTGATGCATCGACGTAAGATATACCCGAGTTCAATTTGAAATCTCTGACAGTTATAATGTCTCTCCCACAGTTATTTACGGCGATTCTCTGAATTATGTTCTCTCTCCTGAGGGAAGGGGTAAGAGAGGGGAAAGCGTGACGTCACGGCGGGTGATTCAGGCGCCTCATTCATCTCGTGGTGGGGGAGGGGAGGAAGCGGAAATGTGGAGACATACGTGCTTGCACTCTCTTATCATTACATTTTTTTCATTTGGCAGTTTTGCATTCGTTGCAATTCGTCCCATCCGCCCCCTCCCTCTCTTTTCATTCCCCTCGAGGCTCGCAGGAAGGAGGCCAGGGATGCGGGCGACGCTTTTCACTCCCTGGAACTCTGGGTCCCTCCCTCCTTCCCCCCCTCTCTCTCTCAGGGCCCCAATCTTCTGCCGGCGATCGCCCAATCGACGACCGACTGGTCACGCTCCGGGGGAACCTGCGAGATTTTTGTCGCGGACGGCAACAAAAGGAATGAGGAACGGGAAGGGGTTATGTAGGGGAATATGAATAGGGTCGCGGAAAAAAATTTCGTTTATTGGCGCGAAGCGTTTTGGCGCGCAAAATGTTTCGAAGTGAGGAACGCGCCGCGCACTGCCGCACTATTGATTTTTTTCTCCTCCACACCCCCCTCCACCCTGTCCAAATATTATTCCGCGCCTTTAAGATTTCCCGTGCTCTTCATGTCGGTGCGTTCCTCGTCGGGGTGCTTGAAGTGCTTATGCACGCGTCTCAAGTGTGCATCGTATGGGCGGAGAGAGGAATGGATGTCCGTCACCCTGGAGTAGTTACTCAAGTAATCACCATCCCATTCCGTACGTCACGTCGCGAGCGTTTCCGAGAGAGATTACTCTTATGTCTCTCTCATCAACATCATCACCATCACCAACGACTTTGCTCTAGTCTGGACAGCATCTCGAGACCGCCGCGAGGTTCTGGGGCCCTTTACTAAGAGAACTTCTGCGCAATATTATTGAAATGTAATGGAGAGCCACATGCTGGATTTCTATTCCAATTGATTTGAGGAAATCTCGTTCGTTGGCAATTTTTCAATTTAAATTGTAAGGAATTTTATTTAATGCCTTTTTTCCAGAATAGTGTAGCCTGTTCAGAATTCAATTTTCATTACCATTTTTTTTTCTAGACAAAAATTGTTTTTCCCCCTCATAGTCTATTCATATTTTTTACATCTTGTATCATATCTATACCTACCTACCTATCTCCGAATTCAATTGTATCACATGTACAGTGATTGTTTTTCACTGAGGGTGGTTGTTTCTCTCTTTCTCTATCCACGTTATTAAGCTCCATTTATTTTCTGATTATTACTGAATAATTTGTTAATTACTTCGCAGCTATCTCATTGTATCGAATTATTGCTCTAAGGGACCTGTCCCAGAGTATAATAAAGGTTTATTCTATTCTATGCTTCCCTAAAAACCTCTACAAGAGAACAGGGAATATAGCACTGCTAGTGGATGGACTGGGTTTGGAGTCGATTGAAATTCGGAGGCTACACTCTAGGCCGAGATTACCCGAAAATTGAGATCACGGGAGTTTCAGTACATGATAGGGGGTAGTATTTTTAACCTCGCACAACATCTATAGAACTGATGAAAAATAGAGATAACTAAGCCACTGAATTAATGACTGATATGGGCTAAAATTCCCCATTCCCTCCCACCATTAATGAAGATGAAAGCCGTTTTACACGAGGTATTTTATTTCCCAACCTGATGTATACATAGATGTGCAATGCATATTTTGCATTGAAAATAACATAGTATAAAGGGGAGCATTTTTGGAATAAATTTATAAACGCATGAGCGATAGAAAGGGTAATAGCTCTTGATCTAAATGCCAGCAAGCATTCTCGCATTACGAAAATAGATTCAATATAAAATAAAGCGATAAAACACATCGTGCCAAACGATCCTAGCAAAATCTATCGATATTAATAAAATTGATGATTTTTCACTTACGCTAAATATCTTAACATGATTATTACCTTCTAACATCGATTGCATTTTCCGGCATGATATAGCTCTTGTACGATTCAGCATCTTGTATAACTATTTATCTGTTGCAGTAATTATAAGCAGTAGTCGTATCTTAAGTAGTATACTAATGGTAGCATGTTCTTGTACGTAGCACTCTCTTAGTTTCTGGTCTGGTCGTGCACTGTTGTCCTGACTGCTTTCGGCCTGCTCCTGGCATTCCGGAGTAACGTGCGCGGATTTCAGCTGAGATGAGGGCTTCATACCTGGTGTGGAATCATCCCGTGCCACACACCCTAGTGGTGGCTTGCACGGTATTTCGTAGTTGTAGATATAGATACACCAGGGCATACCGTAATTCACTGCCATCCTTTTCCTCTCCCTTTTCCTTTCATTTATTCTCTCTACTTTCCATGGTTGCACTGGTGTCCTAACAACCTCGGCTTAACGCCGACCCGTCGCCGTCTCGACGGCTCGTTTTGTTGTACATAAATGTAGATTGTCATTATCAGGAGGTTGGCTCGCCGCTGCTTTCCACTTCATTCCTTAGTCTGCTAACCACCTGCTTCAAAATATGTTGGCATGGGTGGCCGCTATTAATAAATTTACTAAAAAATTAATATAAAATCCATTTTGAATTGATTATATTATTGCCTTAATTTTTGAAAGAGACAGAGTACATCTACATACTACACTGCGAGCCGCCGCATGGGCGTGTGGCTGGGGGTTTTAGGACACTAGCCGTGAAATATATGTGATAAATAAGGCCTTGGGAGGAGAAATGGTGAGGTGTATTATGGGAGTGTATTTAGTGGAGCTCATTTTTAATTTTGGTCGCTTATTGTGCGCGGAAAGAACGAGTTCTTGTACCTTTCTGTTCGACTATGTATATTTTTTTATCCCTTCTGTCAGACTTAGAGATGTAGTGAGGTGTCATGATAATATTCACTGTGTGGTTCTGAAACACATTAGTTCTGAATTTCTCAAGCAAGCAAAGCCTAGTGTGTAGCCTCCGAGTCTATAGGGGCTCCCACTTAAATCCTTTTAAAGTTGTGAAACACTATATGTTCGCTCGTAGCAGTTTTTAACGATGCGCGCTGCTTTTCTTTGTATTTTATTAATTTTTTGGTTAAATTTTTATGACCAGTGTCCCAAATGCTCGCGGCGTATTCGCGGTGTGGCCTACCCAGAGCGAAGAAGTATCTCTCTTTTACTTTTTCATCCGAGACCCTTCCTATTATACGCTTAACAAAACCAAGTTTCTTTAATGCTGTACTGCATATGTTTTGTATGTATGTTCCCCACGATACATCAGAAGTTACGGTAATTTCAAGATATTTAACTGTATCTGAAGATTTTATGTTTTCTCCATCCACAGTGTAGGTGAGGCATTAGTATGATGTGCTGTGATGAGGTACCCTTCAGGCGAACGCATAGATGACCAGATAAGCCCTCGTTATAGGGTATTTGAAGCTTACCGGCCGAAACCAATGGTTATGTAGCTTATGCAATAAACTCCAGAACGAAAACTCCCATGGTCTCGCGATCCGGCTTGAAAGCGTAAATGAGACGGAACTGTGGGCAGCGGCCGGCCACAATACCAAGATAGGTTGGCTTCAGTCTTCTACTCTTCCCTCTCAAATACTGATTCTATTACGTCCTGATGGCTCTTTCCTTTTACGACCCCTCCTCGTCTGTGTCACGTATACGACCCTTGGGTTTTCCTTTGGGACACTCCCTCTATTCTGTCCCTTGACAATACGCCGAGTCCCTGGAAGTGCGGAGTCCATTAAATAATATCATATTTCCCTCATTGGACTCGGCGTTTCCTTTTCTTCTGATTATTTCCTTGCTTCTCTTTTTATTGGGCCAAGTCAGATAAAAACTGTAGTCCAAATAGCTTGCTATTACTGATAGTATTCTATCGGTTATGGTCGGCTTTGATCAGCATTTAATACTCCGCTAAACGCCGCACAGACGTCGGAAAATGAAAAAAAGACCGGAATTCAATCCAAAATTGCTTACGTTGAGATAGATACTTGAAACTTAGCTCATATACTCACAATTAGTATATTACACAATTAGTATAGAACAAGTGTCACAATATAGATATCTGGGTATCATAGTTGATCAAACATTCAAATTTAGGGAACACTGTGATAAGATATGTAGTAAATTACGAAAGGTTAGTTATCAAATGTATCACGTTAGAGATTTATTACCTGTCAAAGTTAAAAAGATGATGTACTTTGCTATAGCTGAATCCATTCTGAGAGATGGCATTACTGTTTGGGGTAAAACTAGTAAAACACACAAAATGAAACTATGTAGCATACAAAACCGGATTGTCAAAATGATTACATACAACAAAAAAAGTGATAATAACGTGTCATCGAAACCAGATTCTTATGATACAAACAATGCATACAAAATACTGAAAATACTACCGCTTGAAAAGCTTTTGACATACATTTTAGTTTTAGATAATTATTTCTCTAGTAAATATAAGAAATTGAAACAAAATGAACATAAAATGGGGAAACGGAATGTGGACCACTATGAAGTCCCTAAGTATTTTAATCAATGTGGTGCAAACAGAATGGTGGTAAGTGTACCTAGATTGTTTAACCAATTACCAAGGGACATGCATGGATTAAATACGTATACAGAGGTTAAACGGAAACTTTGGGAGTTTTTGTTGGAGGACTGATATCTAGGGAGGTTGAGAGACATTGTGTGGCCACATATTTATACCGCTCGGTGCGAATATGGCAATGTGAGCGTTTTATTGTTTTATTTGTTTTATTTTAATATTTTACATTGGCATTAGAGAGTACCTTCTGATGAGCCTGTTGTGGCTCAGAGGGTCTCCTAAGGTTTAAAAATATTCATGAAACTATCTACTTTGCTTGAGGTTTTCTTCTTTTTTTCATGTGTTTTAAGGCAAAGGTGTATGTCATATAGAGTGAAGTGTATTACATCTTTTGTACAATGGATAGTCCGTATGTCTTTACTGTCTTTTTATTTCTTTTATTTTGTGACCAATGTACTTCAATATGAGATTAATAAAGAATTATTATTTAAAAAAAAATTAATGGCTAATTACGGGATGATATGCTATTTGCCTTTGGTCATAGCCGTTACTTAGATGTGGAGGTTCACATAAGATCACATTTCCCAGTGAGCGAACGTTTGATTTTTCTTAGAAAATTGTAAAAGTTACGCTGATCAAGGAGTAGTAGATGCATTGCCATCTGCAAACATGGTTCTTTGTCCGTACTTGGCATGAGTTTTTAGAGATATTGGTCGATATTTTCGTCCTAGTACTTCGATAAATGGCGGATGCCTTTTTTCAGGCAAAATTTTAGTCGCCAAAACAAAAGTTGGTAATCAGTGACAATATGTGTGGTTAGATATGTATAGATAACGGCAAATTCGAGTAAATTTGGAAGATTCGGAGTGAGCTCCATACTACCGCTACTTCTCCATGAAAAAGCTTATCATTGTTCTTTTTTCCCGTCACGTAAACTGATTATAGTTTTATTCCGCCCGTAAACGAAGGATATACAGTACATTTTCAGGAATTATCGACCTTTTCTATTGTCAGCAAGGAATAGACAAATAATCTTGCTTCAGTACTTATGGAGTGAAACTTGTTCGTGACGTTAGAGGAATTATTTTTGACGTTTTCCACCGATTAACCATTCAAATTGTACAACTGAAAAAGGCGTCTTCTTTCGTTGAGGCATGGACATTTGAAAACGTTCTGAGGAGAGAGCTACAAACTTGTACTGCTTCTAAGCTGGGGCCAATGTAATTTTGTGCTCGACTCGGGTGAACTTGGAGCCAATATTCAGAATTCCGGATACACTTTCATATATCTTTTTACTTTATGATAAAGAAGCATTTTCTTCCATTCTTGTGAAAGAAGTTGTCGCAACTTCAGGCTTTCTGGCTCGTTTTGTTCCCTTTTGATCAGTGTCTCGAAAGTATTTCCCGGCGGCGAACTATCAGGCTAGCTAATAAAATTGCAACACTTAGCACCAGTTTTGTTAACTCCGGTAAAATCATTTCTCCTTAAATCAGCTGGCTTGTATGCGTTCTCCCGCTGATAACGCTCTCGAAAAATAACCTACACCCATGAGTTATTTGCAAAACCCGAACTCTTAGCTGACATTAGGCTATCGCTATGGATAAGTTATTTTGCGTTACTAGTGAAACGGGTGCAATTAGACTGGGCCTTAGAAAATTGCCGAGCCTAATTTGTGTTTTGCCGGAGCCATGAGAGGGAAATTTCTCGCATCCGGAGTTAGAAAATAGGGCAAACAACAAAAATGGCGCATGATCGATCCTTCGAAATTTTGCGAACTAAATTTCATTCTTTTTTGTGCAATTCAGACGCCATGACGGGTTCAAAACTTTTTTCGAAGCGAAATCTTAGCATACGATATATATTATGCATACTACATTGTTTCCTCATACCGACTTGTCGGTGATCGTCAATGATGTATATAGTGCGTTGGCTCACAATTTCAAAGTCTACAAAATGTCGTGATGTCTTTCTCTCTCCCTATTCCAGATGTATTTTTAACGTGACACCATCTCGTGAACCGCCTTTCTTCTAGCTCCTACCCTTCAACCATCATGGCATGGTTGGCGCCACCATGAGATCTTATCTGTTACTGCTCACCCTAGTCCAGCCTGAGGGGTCCTTGGAATGCTCAAGCCCTTCCACAGCGTCATGGCTGTATTCAAGGAAACGGCAATAATAAGAAAATGTAAAAATAAGGGCTGGCTCGAAATTTAGATTCGTGAAAATGTAAAATTCTTAATAAATATGTTAATATTTACCATAAATCGGGATGAACCCGCTCGGTTTTTGAGGTTTTTAGTCTCCTGTACTCACCTATTTTTTTCTTCGATGAAATTACTACTGAGGAAACTTAATGTATCAGCTATTCGTTTCACGTTTGAATTTTAGCTATCCCACGGCTATAATATCAATAAAAAGAGTAATGCTATACTATCTTCACCCCGCGAAGTGGGGTGAAAATGGTGCAACAACGTTTTTCGTTTTAAACCCCCAGACATTCGATTCAATTGCAACTTCACCCCAACAGCTTCATGCTCGCACCCCTATAGACTCTGTGCTCTTGGGAAACGCCTTACCAATCCTCTATGCTCTTGAGACTTTCCTCAGCAAGCGTTTACCACTTAAAACCATTGCAATATCCATTGCATGCCGGCCCCGGTGGCGACGGGGTAAAGGCCTCTCCTGCAAAACTGAGGGTCGCAAGTTTGAGTCCCGCCTAGGTGGAATTATCTCCACTCAGGGAATGGGTGCTTGTGTTGGAATAAGAACCTGCTGACAAGCTATAAATGTGTAGTTTAGCAGGATCAATTCTGGACTGATGTGCCGTGTATAGAAAAAAAATTTTTGGAGGTGATCGCGATTTGATTGCCTCCTCAAGGTTTTCTGATCCTGTTTTATTTTATTATCCTATTATCACAAAACGAAAGATACTTCGTAAATTTCCACTCAATTTTACTACACCCATCTTGGTTTTGACTTACTTATACCATTATCAAGGTACATAGGCTCATTTTTCCGAGGTTATATATGTTCCAGCGAAATTTTCCATGTTTTTACATATATAAGCTCGCAAAAAAGAACCTATGTATCTTGATAATTGCATAAGTTTGACGAAACCTAGGTCAGTGTAAGAAAACGGTTTGGAAATTCACGAAGTATCATTAATTTTGTAGTAAAGTCATCAATACTTCATAGCCATAAGATATCGCCTGATACGTAAATTTTTTTTTGGTAAGCCCTTGGCATCCAAAAAAACAGTTACTAGAACGAAAAAAGAATGTATTAATCTTAAAACTTAGATGCAACATATTCAGCCATCTAATTACACTTTTTAGACATTTTAAAGAGTAAACATTTTATTTCCCGTGATTCCTATCGCACCTGATCTTGAGCGGAATGTTTTTCCCTGCCTGTGCATGCCTGCAGTCGTGTTTCTTCTGCAGGTACTCTATATGTTTACAACGATTTCTTCTGCCCTTTTTTTTGTTTTTTTTGTAGTACCTTCCACCATTCCATCAGTTCCATCCAAGATGCTTGCAAGCATACTTGCTCGCCACAAAATGACACCGATTTTGCCATTCCTCCGCCTACAAAACCGTTTTATTGGCACATTTCTCCAGTTCCTCTCAAAATATTTTCTTTTCTGTCATTTCTTTGTAACCTCTACATTTCGGGAGAAGCTGGACATATTTGCTTTATATTTCTCTCTGTCAACAACTTCCATGGTAATTATGTCACTTACACAGTGGAGAACACTCCACGGTGAACTCTTTACCAGTTGATTTTTTAGATCAAAGTCTACTACGAATTTCAACCCTGGTGTCTACGCACTTAAATCTACAAATACTTTGATCTGAAGATACTTAGATCACTTAGATATTAGTATCTACACGCTTCGATCTAAAAATTCTCATTCTCATTGAAGGCTGTCTTTGCTTCGTTAGTCCTGTTCATTTTAAAGTTTTACTACGACCACTCGCATTATATTCAACCTCCAAAAATGGTATTATTCTACATTTTCAAAGTGTCCTCTCAGCAGAGCCATTGGAATATGTGTGATACTCGCTGACAAAGATTTCTTATGTCTCGCCCTCAATTTCTCTCATATCATTCCCGTTAGCCGGAGTCAGAGCCGCTTCTACGGCTTACGGAGCCCCGGTAAACTATGCCTTGGGGGGGCAAAGGAAGCTATGATCTGTACGGCCTTGAACAACTTTGGTTTACAACAGCTAAAAATTTAGTTACATTTATCTCTATAATTAAACCAATTCATTGTGTGATTTATCATTATTTTCAATTTATTTATTAGTTTTAAATATACCTACTTAATAAAAATGACTAAATTTTTAATTCCAAAAATGGGACACGAGTTCTCAATTTCCGTATCTTGACACGAAGGGCGAAGCATAAGGTAAATAGTGACCAATACCAGATACGGTAATGTGGCCATCACACCAAATTTTTATCTTCATATTTTTACACCCTAAGATTATCGAGTTCCTCCAAAATGCGGCACCAGGGGCAGTTGGGGCAACTGCCCCGGCGCAAAGGGCGGTACTGGCCAAGATTATCACCTATTTCATCTCGAGTTTCAGTCAATTCATTCTTAATGCCTCACAATGACTCGAGAAAAATCGAACAATGTCGCTTCTTTCTCACTGGATTTGAATGATTCTTACTCCTAGTTTCTCTCTAGTTTCCATGACCTTCACTAGCCTCTCGTTCGTATGCATCGCATGCCACAACTCCAGATTCTTCATTAAGAAGAGCTCTGGTTGCTGTACTTCCCTTGTCGTGTGTATTGCAATATTTTTCATCATCTGAAAAGTAAATCAGCCATTTTTAGGTCGATTTCCGACTTTATTTCTATTCTACTCGAAATTCAGGGACGACCGTTTTGATGGATTAAAAATATTCTATTCAAAATACCTGTCGCATGCAGCTGCCTTCGATTTGGTCCCACTCTCATTTGATCCCTCGAGAGCTTATCATTCATCTGGCCTTTAACTGATAATATGAATACCACCTCTATTATTCTCCGAAAATCTATTTTAGGACATTAATTAAATAGCTTTCATGTTACTTATTTCAGCTATATGGCCTAACTAACGCGCAAACAACGCAATGTCGTGGATTAGAAGATCAAGTTCAGTTTTTTTAATCTTCTAAATTAAACAATAACGACTTATCTACATCGATATCGACAATCTCTTATGCACTCAGCTCCCATCTAAAATAAAATCAAACACGCGATTTCCAAAAACAGTCGAGGTCCGTTTATGGCCAGAAGAAATCGTGATGAATAAAAATAATACCGCATTGGTTCCCGGGAGGAGGCAATAAAATTTGCGTTGCTAAGTGACGGTCGTGCCCGCAACCGTTCGTATCAGGAATTACTGAACAAATCAAGTTCAAACCATCGCCCTCTCTAAACCAATCATCCGGGCTACTGGAGAGTGACCGTTGTCACAAGTTCCCACGCGGTTGCGGAGTACGAGTTATTTTTTTCAGTCCATGCCTTGACAACATAATATTGCGACAACTAAAACGTGCGCCTCATCTCCGAAGCCAATGTCAACCGCTTTGGCCTTGAAATAGTTTTCTACAGTTTTATTTCTTTCGCGTATTTAATCTTACGATTGCCGTTGCGGTAGGAGAATATACGCAGACTGAAAAGTTTTCATGTGTGTATGAGGAGATGAATGGAGAGGGTTAGCTTTTCGACGAGAAAGAGGGAAACGAGGAAGTGCAGGACATGATGGGAGAGGAAAGAAAGTTGGCTGTGGGGATTCGGAGGAGGCAGCAGAGACGCATGGAGGAAGTGCTGAAAGTTCAGGGAAAGATGAACACGTTGGTAGATAGATGAAAAGGGTTATAAGCATATGGTTAACCCTCTATCACGCTGAGTGACCTGCTGGTAACAACTGAAGAGTTAATGTTTTTGTCTCAGATTAGGTTTTTTTACGTCTATGCTACTATTTACTCCTTACGCCTTTGTGACTAGGGATGGGCCAATTATATTAATTCACCTGTAATCAAGTTCTCGAATACCTGGGTACCTAGATGAGTACATGAGTACTCGGATAAGTACTTGGGTACTCAAATGAATACCTAGATACCAGATATTCATTTGAGTACTCATATGAATACTTCAATACCCGGTCGAATTCCATGGCAATGGCTTGGTACACGGTACTCGCCTGCGTATTCCATTTGGGTACTCGTATTCAGTGGTATTCAGCCACGAACTCGAGTCTTTATCACGGCACTCAGGTACTCAAATGAAAACATGGCCTCCATGTATTCATTTGAGTACCCAAGTATTCATTTGAGTACTTATGCACTCGTCCGTTTACCCAGGTATTTATTCGGGTACTCCATTACCAGTGGATTGAATACATTTGACCCATCCCTATTTGTGACATCAATTTTACAGCTTAGCAAAGAAAGTATCTCTAATTCGTAACTTTTAGTTCCTGATTCTCCCACGAGTTGGGTATCATGAGAATTGAATGCACATGTTAGACGTAATAATCGGTTTGTAGAGGGTTAAGACGGAATGGTTTAGGGCGATCCTGCCATGGAATAAATATGCTCGAGGCCTGTAGAATGATTCACCAATCAATTAGTGGAATGCCAAAGGAGTGAACTGAATGGTATTTTTGTCAATAATTACTGACGAATGAGCTTCTGTGTACTAATTAAGGGGATGAGAGCTTGAGGGTATCATACAAAATTTGTATCAATGCTTGAGGTTATCAAACTTTTTATTGTATGAATCGTCTTACAAATATGATTCGTCTTACGCTATCCTTTTCCCAAATAGATTCCGCATCGCGCGTCTCCAAAAAATATACTCGGGTATAGTAGCCCAATGGGCACCAACACTTGGGGGAGTGAGTGCATTTGGGCAAAAAGGGGGAACCTCCCCCCCCCCTTCCAGCCACTGAAATGGATTCTCTCTTCTCCCCCTTGCTCCGTTTCCCAAAAATCCAATCCGAATTACTGTCGCCTATGTAGCGGGCTGGGGGCGGTGGCGGGAGATGGGGAGTGGGGTGAGGGATGAAGGGGGCGCCGTGAGCGGGGGTGGTGGAGGGGATGTGGCGGTGAAATGAAAATGGGAATGGGAGGAGGGAATGGATGCGGATCGATGCAATCGGACGCCCCGGCGAGCGAGCGGAGGAGCAGCGGCGGCCGCTCTCGCACGGGAGTGCGGGACTCCTCTCGCCCGTGCCACACGTCCGGGCAAGGAGCAAGGAATAGAGAAGGGAGAGGAAACAACACTGCTCACCTCCACCCGCCCTCCCTTATCCCAAACAGACTCCTGGGGCGGGAGAAAGGGATCGCGGGGTCGTGCGGCGTTTGTTTTCAAGCAGAGAGGAGGAGCAGGGGAGAGAGACAGGAGGAAAGCGAGAATGTTTTTCTTTTCGGAGACGTGGAGGATGGAAGGACCGGAGCCGTGAGGCGGTGCGGGGGTGTGTGGCGGAAAAGTTTCCAAAATCTTTAATCTTGGGAAATCCATTCCAATATCGAATTTCTAAATACACGTGACTTTTTAGCTCTCAATATCCGGGACAATTTGGACGTAAATTTCCGGGAGATTTCGCTATGTTGAAGTGAGTGCTGAGATCAGAACGCATCAGCGCACTTAAGCATTTGACGCGTGCAACGATAAAGAGAACAATGTGTGCGGGCGCTCAGTTACTTGACAGTGTGTAGAGCAGCCTGTTTGTTCAAAATAGTTCCGGCCGAATTATTTTACCTAACGTCATCGAATTCGTTCAAAAACGTTCTTTAGACGTAAGATTTTTATCATAGAGTAATTAAGTAGGTGTTATTTATTATCAATGTCTGACTCTTTTGGTGAAAATCAACAGATAAAAAACGATCGCGGATGCGAATATCGAAGCTCTATTAATGATTTGCGCACATTATATCTGTTCCCTTTCCGTTTATAATGAGCGCTTCCCTGTGCACTATTTAACCCTTAACTGCTGCTTACGACGACTGGTCGAGAAGTCTTTTTTGAATTTGTTCTTTTTTTGTCGTCGTAAAACAGCCACTCGCAGCAACATTGGCTACAATGTAATCCCAGGAGAGAGGGGGAACAGGCCAGTTGAACTTAAGACGGTGCGGGTGACGATTGTTGTATACGAGCAATTGAAAAAATGAGGATAGTGTGTACGTGGTCAAAAAACACGATAGTAGTTTAGGGTTACAAACACATGGATAGCAAGTGCCTTGTTGTATTGCCAATTGAGCAGTGCACTAATTGAGCAGTGCACTAAGTGAGCAGTAAGCGTTCTTGGTGGAAATGTTCCGATGGACTCATGCATGCGTTTTTGCAAAGAACACCAGTTGAGATTGCCTTCGCATAAAGGGAAGTGGATTGGATTGGATTTTGGGGAGGCGACCGACAACTAAGGTCATTTGCGCCATAGAGAATAGGAAGGATAGGTAAATAGAAACCCGGCGCCGCCTCGGCATTAGCCTGCTCTTAATGAAAGGCGTCAAGAGGACCACGGTTTAATGTCTCCGTACTTGAAGTGCCCTCAAGTAGAGTACTCAAGTAGGGATCAGGTTTCCTCTGAAAAGCATCCTCCTTTGCAGGGAGTTGAACCCTGGCCGCCCGTATCGTAGGCCAGTACTTTAGCCACCACACCAACCCGTGCCCCAAGGGGAAGTGTAATTGAAGGTACGCAAATTGGCGGTAAATTTGCTCCCTGTCGTTTCTAGTTGACCGAACGAAAATAAAGCTTTCGGGTCTTAATTATGTGTTAATTATCATCGGGTAAATGAGCTCTCTTGGTATACAAACGATGAATTTATCCGGAAATATGGCAAGCAGATGTTAAGATCTACTAAAAACAAAAATACATTTAACCTACTTTGTGTTAAAAAAATACAAGCTTGAAAACGTGACCTTTAAACATTTTAAAATATTTACAAGGGTTTCAGGAGAAGAGTGGCATTGGCAGGGGCAGCATACACAAAACAGGGAGAATTATGATTCTTGATGATGGACATGGAGTTTAGTGGAAACCTAAAAATATAGCATGGAGGGAGAAAGATGAGAACGGACATGAAGCTCTCAAAACTTGGTAATGGAGGATAGAAAGGAGGAAATATTCTAAGACGAACGAAGAGGGTATAGCCTTGATCGAGAAAGAAAAGATGCTATTGGAGAACATTTGAAGGCATCGAAGTCGGCGGGGGAGGAAGAATGGGATGGAATGGAATAGGTACCGAATGCTTCCGTACAATGGATAACGATGGTCAAGCTGAGGAGAGGAACCAGATGGACTGGTTTCCTTTTGAAGGATGGGTCCTTAAGATAGATTATGGGCCTCGTGAGAGGAGGCTGGAAGTAGCATGGGGAGACGAAGAATGAGGTAAGAGGCATGGGTTCAAAGCTTGGGCTCGAAAAACATGTTTTAATCTACACAGGTGTGGATAGCTGAAACGTCAGAGATGTAAAGATTGAATTAAATCTGTTCTATTCCACGGAGCCTTGCGCTGACTGCAAGAAACAGGTTACAATAGAGTAGTTACATGTTTCTGTTGATGCTATTTGAGAAATTTTGCCTACGGAGCTGAATAGAGAGTAAAAGAAAAGGGAAAGCCTCAATATAAAGACCGGGCGAGAGATACACCGGCCAGCTAAAACGGGACATGAAACAGAAGAGCGGCAAGGGCATAAAAGATTCACTCGACGACATGGTAGAATGGTGGACTGCAGTAAACCTATCCTAAAGTTGAATGATTAATAATTATGAACTTTATCCGTTATTGAGGAGGCGCTTATAAGAATATATTCCATTTCTATCGAGGCCGGAGATGGAAATAAGAAGAGACTGCCCTAAAGGAATGTCCTCATGGACCGAATCTTTGGTTTTCCGGATCTACGGACAAATTTGGTAGGATTTAAGGGAACTAGCATTTCTAGATCTAAAATCGAATTCCCTTTAATCCTTCCGAAGTTGCCTTGGGAATCAGAAAGACAATAGCGTGGAGTTCTGAACATTGGACGGGAAAGCTATAGGTCCGTAGTTCGACTCCCGGTTCTGATGTGTGTCTTCTCGGGGCAATTCCTATGCAGGCGTTATTGGAAATCGCGTATTTGTTTTAATTATGGAAGGGAGTTGAGTACATAAGAGATTGTCCATATCGATGTAGATAAGTCGTTATTTTTTAATTTAGAAAATTTGAAAATTTGTTGATCCAATCCACGACATTACATCGTCTGCGCATAAGTTAGGTCATATCGCTGAAATAAGCTATATGAAAGCTATTTAATTAGTGTCCTAAAATTGATTTTCGGAGAAGAATGCATCTACATCTACGTCATACCCTGCAAGCCACCCAAAGGGTGTGTGGCAGGGGGTGTTTCCACACCAGGCATACGTGAATTATGCGGCAGAACTCCGAAACTACATTGAAACCAGCGGACGTGCTTGTGTTGCATGCAACGCGCCAATCAACAATCTACTGACCAACAACCATTCCATCTTCAATCGTTCCGACATGCAAGGGATACAAAGACTACTACTACAGATTCAAAATATCATGTAAACTAAGTACATCAGTATTTACATATTTATCTATATCTACGTCATACCCTGCAAGCCACCCAAAGGGTGTGTGGCAGGGGGTGCTTCCACACCAGGCAGGCATGAATGATATGATAGAACACCGAAATTACATTGAAACCCGCGTACCACACATGCAAAGCGCCAATTAAAAATCTAATAACCAAGAAACGTTCTATCGTCAGTCGTTCCAACATGCAAGGGATACAAAGACTACTACTACAGATTCAAAATATCATGAAAAAATGAGAACATCAATATTTACATCATGCATAAATAAGAGAGTAGAGAATATAATGAGAAAGATTAAATGTTGCCTATTGTCACTACTCGACGTACACTATTCATGACGACGTTCACAGCTGTTATGGTCCCGAATGGTACGCGGAAAAAATGACATTTTATACCTATCGGTTCTACAATCTATCTCTCTAATTTTATTGGCGCGATCTAATCTGCTGTAGTACGAGGGGGTTAATAGTATGTTTTTTACGTCGTCAGTGAAATTATTTTCCAGAAATTTATTTAGGAGGTTAAGCCTATAATTTAATCGACGCTGTGATAGCGATTCCCATCCTAATTTTTCTAACAGTCCAGACACACTAGCCAACTTATCGTAGCATCGTTTCACAAACCTAGCTCCTCTTCGCTGTACGCGATCTAACTCTGATATCAACCCCGTTTCGTATGGATCCCATACACTAACAGCATATTCCAGATGAGGCCTAACATATTGCATAAATAAGAACGTAGAGAATATAAAGAGAAAGATCTACAATCTAGTTAATCTCACTATTCGCACTATTCATGACGATGATCATAGCTGTAATGGTCCCGAATGGTGCGCGGAAAAAAATGACAATTTATTCCTATCAGTTCTACAATCTATCTCTCTAATTTTATTGGCGTGATCTAATCTGCCGTAGTACGAGGGGGTTAATAGTATGGTTTTTACGTCGTCAGAGAAATGTTTATCCTGAAATTTAGCTAAGAGGTTAAGCCTATAATTTAATCTACGCTGTATATACGAATAGAGGTGGTATTCAGATTATCTCACGAAAGTGTTACGGATGACGCGACATTTTATCCTCCTTCACTCATGCTAACCTTCTTTTAAACACGTAAAACTTCTGTCCGCGCAGAGCACGACCAATGCGTATGCAGAGTGGAGCGAGCGAGCGGAGAGATAGCTGGAGAACGTGACTTTGACGAGATGGAAGTTCTCCCGCTCTCACTTTCCTCCTTCGCCGTCTCCTCTCCTTTCAAACCAGCCTCTACATCTCTCCCTCCTTCTCTCCTCCGCTCATCTTCTTGAAGAGGCCTTTTTATCTCTCCCAGTCTCCTCTCTCCCGCCCACACCGTCCGTCCCCCGCCCTCTCTCTCCTTCCTCCCATTCGTTCCCAGCTGCTCGCTCCGACGAGAGCAACCTGCGAGAGGAGGAGGACAAGGAGAAGGAGGAGGTGAAAGAACCGTTAACCGCGCACGTAGGGCGGGCGGCAACGCGCCCCCCCCCCCCCCTCACCCCCCCCACGGCCCGGGAACCGGGGAGGCTCCTCTTGCCGAGGGGATACCGGCTGAGGGAGAGAGAGAGAGAGATCGTGTGGGCACGCCGGATCGTTTTTCGGTCCATGAGCCCGGGCCGTTTAGTGCTCCTCACCGACTTTTTTTTTGAAGCCTTTAAAATTAAGAGCTCCAATGCCTCGCCAATGAGTCCGGATGGAAGCAATCGGAAAGAAAACGATGGGGTATTGAAAGTCGACTGTCCGGGAGTAATTTCAGTAATACGTTCCCATTCAAAAGGATTCCGGCTCAACTTCGTGTAATTTGAGTGATGCGTTCACATTCCAAGGTTTCCGGTTCCACTTCGTAAAGTTTCTGCATGGCGGAAGTAATTGAAACCTTAAGTGTTTTCACTCGTTAGTTTGATAATAGCCGAGAGTGGTTTCAGCCCAAGAGCGTCATTATCAACACTATTTGTTTTCATAATGACGTATTTGTGTTGAAACCACGATCGACTATTATTATACTTACGTGTGTAGCTGAAGTAGGTTGTTATTAATTTCAACTAGAGTAATCAGGTTCCTTAGGGAAATAGGCGAATTTGTAACGTTCCACACGAAGTTATTTTACGAAAATGGGGAAATTATGTGAAAGTTTCTATATCAAATATCTATGTGTTTGAAAGATTGAAGAAACTTCAATCTAATATGTAATACTTAAAATTTCGAGTAGCATCGTATACTTCGAAATTATAATGAATTCGTTGAGAAAAGACAAGAGTAGGTTAAAAGCATTTGAAACGCGGGATGAGAAAAAAATGGAGAAAATCGGTTGGAAAGGAAAACAGTAGTGGGCGTTTCGTGAAAGGCAAGGATTCCGAATTATCTTTGCGGGAGTCATGCATGTCACTCCATCATATCTTAATTTTCATTTCCGCGCTCCTGTATTTCCGAATATGATTTGGACAGTATATACCTATCATTATTTCGCATCCAATCTGTCAAATCAATGGCCGAGGAGGGGATTAGCATTGATTTGTGGATGAGACGCTAATTGAAGGGATGTTAATGGGATATTGAAAGCTGTAGTGGAAGAGGTATTTTTGCTCAAGTAAGGAAGTTGTTGGAAAATGAATGCCCGTAATTACTAGATTTTAAGATAATAAAATATACCAACGCTCACTTACGGACTACTGCAGAAGAAATGATTGTCGTCCAGAAGTACCTTGTGGAAAAAAACATTTACAAGGTATTCATAAGTTATTCCGCTACCAGATTAATGTTATTCATTGGTCGTTCAATCCTAGGAATGGTTGACTGCAGCCATCCACCTTTTCCTATCTAATGCTAGTTCCCTTACCTTCTGGTATCTCTTCTTATGTACTTTCCTCTTTATTTGGTCTATGAACGTATTCCTGGGTCTTCCTCTGAGGACTTTTCCCTCTATTTTACCTTCGATTGTGTTCTTTACAAACCCATAATGTCCCAGGGTGTGTCCAGTCCATCTAGTTCTTCTTTTCTCTATGGTGTTTAATATGGCACTCTCCTCTTCTATTCTTCCGTACACTTCATCATATCTTATTTTGTCCGTCCATTTTATCTTCAGCATCATCCTCCTGCACCAGTTTTCGGGGGCTTCCATTCTTTTATGATCAGCTTTTCCAATGGTCCATGCTTCCGATCCGTAGAGTGTTACGCTCCACACGAATGTTTTCACATACCGTGTCCTGGTTTGTAGTCCTATCTTCTTTGAGCAAAGTCCCTATTGATATATATCCGGTAGATTGCAAAAAAGGATAACGACGGTTCATGTTCCACCAGTAGTCAACCTCACCCTTGACCCAAATTATACGCCACTCATGACCCAACCGGTACACCACTTGACATCCCTCATCTCACTTCCGGCAAAAGGGTGGATCTGCGACCTCTTATAACCAGACCAAAACGTATTAAATCCCAGCGCAGGATTCCTTTCAGATCATTTCATAAACGGTTTTACCCACACTCTCTTAGAGATGCCTCTGATGTTTCCAAATATTTAGGAGGAAATTTTAAAGGCATTGTGCCACGACGGACTGGGAATCGTGCCGTATTGGACCTTCAAAGGAAATCTGGAGGCGTGCGTGACACAGCTGAATAAATCAACTGCAATTATAAATAGGCCTGCCAAGCTTCCTTCCATCAAGCGATGTTTACAGACTTTCGGACGGCGGATGGGAAACGGAAAAAATGGAGCGATGTGGGATGATCGCATTGGGTGGGAGGATATTCACAGCTGTTGTCTAGGACCACATAGTTAGCCGCAAGTTAAACGGAAGTCTGAGGCTGGATGATCATGGGAAAGCTTAATAAATGGTAATTCAGCCGTGTAATAAAATGTCATACTCTTCGTTAAATGGATACAGCGGATAACGTGCGCCCAAAACTTAATGTGTGGCCTATCAGGAGCAGAGGAGTAGTTTAAAAAAGTTGAATGATCCTCGTAAAATAGGAGAAACAAACCAGATTTCCTTACTCGTGCCTTAAAGATAGAGAAAGAAAAGCAATGCAATATCTCATAAAACTATTTATTACACAATATCATCAATCCCCTCCGGTGAGAGTAATAAAAATTTTACCAGGATTGCAGAGCTGTTTTTTGTCTGTTCTCTTTATAGAAAGATTCCACAGAGTAAAAACTGAAACTGTCTCCTTGATATGATTGCTTCTTGGTGAAGATCTCTGGAAAAATACGTTCTACTGATTATTTTGAACAGGGACACGCAGAAATCATATCAATATTACTACTATTCGAATTTTAAAGCTTGGATTCTTCACGCATTTTTCATTCGATTATTCGCCAGCTATATCTTGCACAGCCACGGAGTGATTTACGAGAGTTGAGCCGCTGAGCAAATATCTTATACTGATGTTCACTACTTTACGTTACTATGCTTTAGATCAACGTTTTTCAACCTTTTTACACCTACGGGCCGTTAAAAATAGAAGACATATTTCACGAATCGGCTGACGGCGAGGTTAGGAATAAAAACGAATGTAGATATGGGCATTATATGGAAAGAAGAATACATTAATCTAACCAAATGCAATATAAATACAATTTTTAGCCCGTGCGACAACTGCAATTGCTTCTTTGATAGTAAGCTATACGTTTGAGACAGAGTAATTCACGTAGGTATATGGCTGCTTCTTAAGGTGCGTTTACACTGTCACCGGACTTTGTCCCGGGACAGGTTCCGGGACTTGTCCGAGATGTTCACTGAACTGTTCCTCGGACATTTTGGGAAATATTTGTCCTGAAACTTGTCCCGAGACTGAGTTCACTGTCCACCGCAGATATGGTTGGATTTTTTGCGGGACACGGGACATAGTGTACTTTTGTGCGTACGATTACAGAATGTGCTCAACCCAATCAGTAACTTGCTTTCGTAGCTCAAATTTTAGAACAGTACCATGTCTTAAATTCATTTTAAGGTGAATTATTTCCTTGCGACACTACTACAGAGTCTAGGTCAAATTTTATTTTAATAAAATGTCTTAACTTCATTAAATGGGAAATCACATTATTTTCTTGCGACATTACTGCGGAATAACTACGAAGCACTAAGCACTACATAATAATAAAAAGCGAAGCACTACATAATAAGTGCGAAATTTTGTGAAGACATGAAATGTTGAAGGACACTGGTTCAGACAAACCTTTGTCATCCTCAGCATGGCGAAACAAACTTTAGGCTAAAACTTGTCGAAACCTGTTTCACATTATTACAAGTTTCATATTAAAAAAGCTGAGTGACAATATTAGACTGTGGTTTTATTTCGTCATCTCCAACAAAATGAAGGAACCAACTAAGGGTCGCAAGAAGTAACATCTAATGGAGGGTAATAACACAAGTATACTGAAGCGTACAACGGGGTGTTTGCATAAATTTTTCCTCGAAAAAACCTTTCCATCGCTTTGAGAATTGAATACGGATTAGGTAAAAATACGTTTCTTTAGTTGAAAACGTATGGTAATGTCGTAACATAAAGAAGAAATCCACTAAACTACCGGAGATTACAGCGGAGCGAGATACGCCTCTTGACGTCATTTACGAGTATTCAAGGTGGCGAGCCCCGCGGAAACGTTACTCGAATTCAGCTTTTACACCGAGGAATATCCATGGATGCGAGGAAATGATGTGGCATATGGCCCCTTTTATAGCGGACATATTGAAAGCTATCCTCAAGCAACCATAAATTACGCAAACGACGCACAGTTGAATTTTTAACACCTGTTTTCGTGTTCGGGAAATTATGTAGTTTCAGCTATTGGTGTCAGGAAATATCACGCAAACATTTTATTACTCGGTGCGTAAGTGGATGGAGAGGGAAATCCTCCCATCGTTGAAGGCCTTCGAAATACTAATTCTCGTCTTTCAGTAGACAAATCAGATACGATATTGATCGTATTTCAAATGGCCTATCTCCAGTTTCCAATATCCCGTCCGCAGTGATTTAACGCACGCCCCATCGAGTGACAATCGTCGACCCTCGGTTGGGAGAGAAGAAGACTTAAGACCTCAGGATGCAATGCGGGACACGCACAGACCCTCATACATTGTGATGAAACGGTGGATGACGATAAGGACGGCGATGGTCGTCGGGGATCATCCCTCTAAAACATCGAACGCGCATTTCCACGCGTGCGAAGGGTACGTGCCTTCTTTCCCCCGCGGCACGGCGCCGACCAAAGTCCGGTGGCAGACAGACGAGAGGACGCGTCGCGTCGTTTCACTTGTCGTCGCGGGGCTGGAATGCTCATTCGTCCGCTGTGTCGTTCGTGCCCGCCGGAGCACGCGGAGCGGGAGGGACGGTGGGGACCGTTGAGGCGTGCGAGACGGAGAGAATGGAGATGACTTCGGAATGGGAGGCGGGGGCGGGGGAGTGGGGGTAGCGACGACGCGGAAGGGTTGAGAAGAGGCGAGGATGCGGGAGCACACCCACATGACACACAGGGTGGGGAGGAAATGAAAAAATGGGACTCCAGAGGAGGATGGCGTGGTTGAGGTTTGGAATCTATGGAGAATCCTGTTGCAGCCGAAGCGAAATTTTTGGCTCGTGTGAAGACAGTTTCGATTAATATAACGATGACATAGACTTTATTAAAAACAGTTTCGTCTTCGGTTACAACATTTTCGAGCTAATTAAAAAATAGTGCCGATGTAATTTTGTTAAATTTTCGACCTGAGGAACGAGGGTTACGACTTCAAGGCGGGTTTTAACATGGGAGTCACTTCCATGACAGTAGCCTTGGAAGTCGCTCGCAATCGACACTTCGATGTGTAAGTACGCACTTCCTTGGCAGTGGTGGTCGATAGTGGTGGTAATCGACCGCGGTTACTACTTGCGAGGAAAATAGATTGGTTTCTATTTTGCTTGCAAGTAATTACGATACATCGATATCGTAAGATTATCGCATATCGATTATGCGATAAAATTGCACTGCGTCCGGTGGAATCTTGGTCATATGACAGCAAACGGAGACAATTAATGTACCTTAACAACGAATAACTTTGTAGAAGGAGGACTCATTGTTGCTTATGTAAATATTAATTTGTACTCGAAAATATTTCAAATGCGAAAGAATTCCTGAGGTAAGTTTTATGACTTATCTCTTATTTGATAACTATAATCATTGTCTTAATTCTCATACTTAATGCAATGTAATAACGTAATTTATACAAATTTATTGAATCCACGAGTGGCTATGGGACTTAAACTGCTGTATGCAAACGCCATTATTATAAAATTTAGGTGATTTTACGTAATTACCATGTTCATTGTTCGCTTCCGTCATCCATTTGATTGGGAAAAAGCCGGAAGTTTTGTGTTAGTAGAACGATGCCCTGCGAGTGGCGGTACGACTCGAGATATAGCTACACTCGCTACTTCCATTGAAGTCAAATTCCATGAGTTAACCCGCCTTAAATGGAAAATGTTTCGATTTAAGAGGGAATATTTTCGACTTTAGTCAAGATAGTTTCGACTTGAGTACCTACCACTATGGCAAAGTTCTCCGCCAAAGCGCTTTACAAAATCATCTGTAAAACTGCAAAATTTACGAATTCAATGACTGAAATCTGCACTCGTAAACTGAAACCTAATGAATGACGACACCCTTCAAAATAGCTGCATCCGTGTCATCCTTTCAAAAATTGTCGTTTGCATCAATCTGGGTGGATTCGAACTCCATTTCAGATAGGCGACAACATTAGTCAGACGCGAAAAATTAAAGTTAAATTTTTACTGTTCTCACTATTACCTACTTACTAAGACTCTGAAAAGTAGAAGCTAAGGCGACATATACGTAAATTTAACAATTAATTCATAGCTTTTTTAAGTACAATTTTCGTTTTCCAGCCCGAGGAGATTACGACTATGCCGTATATATCGGAACCATGTTTATTGGCGCCAATAGTTGAGGACATTGCGAATGATTAAATAATTTATGCGCTTCTGGGCATTAATTAATGACTAGTTTTTCTTTATCGGATAGTAAAACTCTTTTCCTATTTCTTTACCAAGATAAAGATGGTTTCATGCCTGCTAATATAGCCTTTCCCTATGGTAGACCTAATCTTGCCTTTTAACCAAGGCATTTTCTATCGAAATCTGCAGAAAGAATGGTGCGAAAAAGGTTGGTAAGCTTCCATCTAAGAAAAAAGATGTGAGACAAAGTGTTTACCCGTGCCGAATGCATAAGATAAACTAGTCTGATTTCAGGGTCCAGCGTTCTTAACCGCCATGCCAGACAGTCGAAGATTGGGCGTGGGGTGCCCCTTTGTTCTCTGCGTCTGTTTTAAGGCGGTCGTGATGATTCCCTTGCTCGGCCAAGATGCCCGGACGGCGCGACGCTGAAATTGTTGTCGTGGCGAGCAATGACTTCATCGCCCGGCCACGAGGTCGGTCTTCGAGGAGACTCACGATATAGGACTCGCCTCGCTCTTGTTTCGGAGGGAAGGTCATGATTACGAGCAGAGTCGACCCGACTCGCCTGGTGGATGGTTTGAACCGACCATGACCCGGCCATAATGATGGCGGCGATCCTGTTTGGATTTAGATTCCTCTCACTCTAACTTTTCTCCAAGTGGTACGAAATAAGGTGGCATTTTTTCTCTTCTACGTACAGCCTCATATTACTGGTGACTATCAAGTTATGCTACTGAAGTTTTTGTGCAATTGCACTCATGTAGGCTCATGGGACTTCTCGGTTCTCTGCTACGACTCCGATGCCATCAACTGAATGTAGCAGGGTAATGTTTTACCCCTTATTTGAATCAAATGACGGCTGGATATCACGACGCAAAAGCGGGTAAACTGCTAAAATCTGGTACACATAAATTGTTTATTTTTTCTACAAGTAGTATCATGTTCACTTAATAATTCTTTCTTTCATTCCAATTTTCATGACAAGATTACATGAAAAGCAATCCATCTGGACACTCATTTTAAATTGCTGTAATTAAGTGAATTTTTTGCCGGCATGTCGTAGCTCGCAAGCGTTCCGGAAATTATATTTATGGATCGTTCCAAGTTAACGGAGTGACATGATATCATACGACCTAAGTTGTTGAAAAATCCTTTTTCATAAGTGGCTAAATCTCACTGGCAAATGGTAAGGATAAACTGATAAGTTAATAACAAGGTATAAAAATCAATCAATAGATTCCATGGGGAAATAAGAGACTCAATTTATTCTAAATGTGCAGATTTCGTCTTGTTCGTTTTGTTCAATCTGTGAAGGAAATTTTACGTAGCCGACAGAGTATTTCCCATCTCAGTGTACTGAAATTTAATGTTACAATTTGCCAAGGTTTACTTTCATATGCGGCCAAATGCCAGCCATGTGCCGTGCTTAGCCAATTGGCTAAGCACGGCATATGTGCTGGTGAAGGATACTGACTCTTGGTTGTGGCTTCTTTGAAGTCCTCTTCTCCTTTGCGTTGCCATCTTCGATGGACCGCAAGGGCCTAAGATCTAATTGCCTTGTATCCACCAAAATTGCCATGGGGATTAGGAAGCCTGGATAGCGTAGTGGTCTGCGCATTGGTCCGGTAAACCAAAGGTTAGTGGTTCGATTTCCGGTCCAGGCCGAATTTTTCTCATGGCAATGACTCCCAGTTAATAACCAAACTCGACTATCCATTCATACATTTCCTGCAGTAGGTATGCTCAAAATGCACATTGATTCGGCTGATGACAAGCGCAAGTAGTCGCATAATTATCATATGATACACTAAATAAGATTTTTTTCATTTATTATTTAATTTTTTTGTCGCTATAGGATAGTGATTAATCAATTTATGATCGCTCTATGGAGATAAGTGAATGTTTGCCTTTGAATCCATGAAGTAATTTACACGATTGAAATTGAAGAAGCAAGCCATTAGTCTACGAAGATGAAATCAAGGAAAAGAAAAGTTCGGTTCAGTTATTTTCCCTCTCGCCGAGTAGCTGAGGATTATTCCTTCCAAACGATAATATATTCGCCCATCAGATTCCACCAGAAAAAAATTCGTTTAAAAATTATTCTGTTTGGTATATAAATAAAGTATGGGTGCAATTATACTTTTTAACCGACTTGGTTTATTCATACTATCAATACGATCACCTTTTTTTAAAATGTGCTTTGGCTCTTTTTCCCGCCCTTCAGATTTTCCGTCCATGGATAAACTTCTGACTGAGGATATTCAAAATATTCAGTGATTAATTTTCAAACGCACTTAGAAAAATCTACAAATACAAAGATCAATCGTCAAGCGAGGAAATCAAGAGCGTCAGGGGTGCAGTGCCTTCCTCCCACCATCTATCAACTTTTTGACGCAAGATTCGCAAAGTTTGCACGTTCATAAAGTTTCTCCATTAAGTCCTTTCTCTTGCGTATCACTTCTACCGGAGGAATTAAAAAGTTTCATACCCACTTGTAATTAATCATTTAATCCCAGCAGTTTTTTTACCTTCATAATTTAGAGAGTCAGTTCATGCATATAAACTGAGTTTTCACGCGAACGAGCTTCGCTTTTTTCCTCTGTGAACAGCATCGAGACTCTTCTGCAGTGTTGGAATTATATATCTAACATATTAGCAGAATGGACTACCATACTTTAATCAATTTCAGATTAGAATACAGAATTGCGTGCTGGGGAAGCATACAAAACTAATATGCAACCTCTTCTGGAATCCCAGATAAGGGTAATAAGGGTTATGCTATCCAATTAAAACGCATTCCTTTCCACTTTTCACACAAATGCATATTTTATTTTTGAGACATTTATATGGTCCTTAGGATTTTTTTATTATCATGGTGGTGAAAGGAGAACACCAAGAGTGCATGAGATGTGTAGCTATCTCAGTGTAACCACACCTAGACCTAAAACAGAAATTTAAAAGCAGAGTTACTTATTCCTAGGGCCCAAAATATAAAGTGATATACTATGTTATTGTTACTTATGTTGCGACACATTCAAATTATTTATGTTAATTAAGAGCGAGTCAATAACCCCAAAACGGAGTTTCTGCTAAGGGGTACCTATATTCCCCCTATTCTGGATAGTTACTGTAAAGTGTATATAATGTCGTGGAATAAACTTTATCATCATTATTATTAGGTATAAGAAGATTCAGTGGCGATGTAATTAGTCAAAATAAATACACGATTTTACCTGTTGAACAAATATTTATCTCATTGATTAGATGTGTAGGACGTTAAAAACATCGTTGAGGTGGACATCTTTTTTGCCTGTGCTGTACGCATTCTTGCATTTAATACAATTCAATTTCAATTCCAAGTTCAGAATTAATTAGCGCGAAAGAGTATGATTTTGGTGCTATCATGCGGGGGAAAAGTTTTTCTCTAGGGAGCCAGAATAAAGTGACCTCAAGTGATTTTTGACGGGGGTTGCTTTCATAATAATTAGTTATCAGGAGCAATTCTGAGAAGAACATAATTGGGGACAAAATAGAGGGAAACGTCCGCAGAGGAAGACCCAGGAATAAGTTCATGGGCCAAATTAAGAGGAAAGTACATAGGAGGGGATACTAGGAGGTAAGGGAACTAGCATTAGACAGGGCAGGGTAGAGGGCTGCAGTCTACCAATCTTAGGATTGAGCCACCAATGATGAGCTATTGTGAGAGGTGCAGAACCCTTTTGGAAAAAAATCTCGTTTAAATCAATTACCTACGCACATTCAAGATCCAGGAGAGTATTATTTTTGTGAAAAACATCGATCGCTTTAAGCAACCTCCTAACAAAGTGGTTTGCGATTTTTTTTCTTCGAGGATCCCTTTGAAGGGGGGAGTGGGCCGTCGTGTCATATCAGAAGCGGGGGCTTTTGAATTTCGACCCCTCGACTTGCGTGTTCGAGTACCACTCATCGACCATCTCTCCACCTTGCACGAAGCTGTGCTAAAAAAAGCGAATCGTAAGTAGTATCACGAGTGAGGTCTGCATTGATTCAAGAGATACCTACTTACCCAACCCGAGCCAAAATCCCACCCACACACTTGCCATTGACCGATCGAGTCGAATAACTCATCCCCTCATGTTGTAGGCACGCGTCGTCCATGGCATGATCTTACTTGGACGCGGAAATATTCTTAGATTCGAAAAATTAGTCAACCAACCATCCATTAAATAATATTTACTTACATCACTCAGGAAATATATTGATGAATACTTGAACGAAGCATGCGGCGTTGTATGGCTCGGAAACCTTGAGGTTAGAAGAAAGGGAACTGGAACAGATTAGAAGTTAGCTTTTAAGATTTCAGTCGGAAGAAGAATGGTGCAAGTTAGACGAGAGTTGAGAAGGATAAATCCTAAGATTCCTTGTTTTAATCCCGTAATTTGTTCACTGCGGGCCTCCCTACTCATAGCTGACGCTATTACATTCTGGTATCTCTTCTATCCCATATCCGTCTCAACCCATTTCCGCCCAGGAACATTTTTGATGGTGATTTTCATGAATGTTTGGTGTTTTACCCATATGGTCACATTTTGGTGATCATGACCTTGAACGACGCAGTGTTAACAAGTTGATTGGGTTAATTTTCCCCATATATCGATCCATTAGCCAACCTCGTGGAATTTTCCCTTCTATTATTCCCTCGAGTATGTTCTCGATAAAAATACAATAAGATGTGTAAAATATGACGGGAGGAGGGGCGGATGTCGCGGATGAAAACCCGAAGGAGGTACAAATAATAAAGGGAGGAATCGGGTTGGTGTGGTGGCTCGAGTACTGGATAATCGTACGGATGGCCAGGGTTCAAATCCCTGCAGAGGAGGATGTTTTTCAGAGAAAACTCGATCCCTACTTGAGTGTCTTGTGGAGGGCACTTCAAGAGCAGTACTCTGTCTAAATAATCCCAAAATATCCATTCTAATATAATCATAGGATGGAGGACGAAATCAGTGGTGTCGAGCATAATGAGAATATTTCGTGTCATTGATAAAGAGAGAAGGACAGGATTAAAATAATTAGGCTATTGAATGTAAACGAGCGGGAAGGGTGAATTGAAGAAGGAAAGATTTTTGGGGAAATCAGCACTTCGTGGATAAATGTACTTCGCATCGGAATTTTCTATTTGTTCCACTGAAAAATGTTTAAGGTCAGAAAACTGACTCTGATACCACTACCTTCGCCTCACGCATTTCTTCTAAAATCCTATTCCCTACCCGCGATCGAAAGAAGTGATCATAACCTTATATTTTTAGTACTATTTTACATTGAAGAACCTAAGCATAGTTTCACAAGTTTTTTCTGAGAGAACGAACAATCGTTGACGCTACATTTCACGTCGTCACCCATAAATTCTCATGAGTGCGACAATTTCGCGGAGGAAAAATTTTTAGTTACCCTTAAAGCACTTGAAAAATCCGCTTTAAGATCATAACACATTTCAGTCTTTTATCATAAAAATTTCAGGCCTGGAGCCTGTTTAGTTTAAGCAAAAACTTATCAGTTGATGTCTTGTTAATTTATTTTAATCCTTCATCAACAGTACAATCGCCACATGGCAACCAACTCCAATAACTTCTATACCTTCTATATCTAACAAAGCCAGCGGAAACAGGAAGTTAGTAACATAATAAAGGAAGTAAATAACAGGAAATTTAGGAATAGAAACGCTACAGAGTTTTTCTAAAATCATGTTCTTTTCTTCATTAGAATATATTCTAACGCCAAGACAACGTCCTCCAGGGATGCCCATGACGTGGAGTGACATGGCACTGATCATCTTTCGGGCGCGGCTTGTCTCGGCGTTGGGATGAAACGGGCTCGTGACGTCATGAGCAACGGTTCGCTACTTACAGTACAAAGGGGTAAAAGGAGTTTATTGGCTCGACGGCTCACCGCCTGCACCTCCCCAAGAATTTCCGGGCGTTCGGAAAAATTGCTGCGCATCTCCCTCTCTTCATTTTAAAACGCTGATTTTTTAGACATTATGTCTCTGGCGTAACTATTGGTGATTCGCCCTAATATTTTAAATAGGCCAGTCAGAAATTCCAGGCTATAATGCATTTTCATTTCTTCTATATTATTTAATTTTTCAATTTTTTTATTTTATTATCTCCACTATCCTGAAAACAGCACAGGTGATCTCTTACTTCGGGTATATTAACAATGGACCATCACTAACACTCGTTACTGACCGGTGGAAAATCCACCGAGGTGGAACTCGAACCCGCGACCCTCGGATTTGCAGGCGAGGACTTCAACCCGTCATCACCAGGGCCGAATATTTTATTCTGACATGTTCTCTTCCGACAGTTTGCCATTAATTTAAAATATCGCCTTTTTTAATGAAAGACTAACTACTCGCTCGAGGGATTACCTATAGCAACAGATGAAAGACTAGGCGGTCTTTTATATAAATTAGAATATCGACAACTTCCTCTACGTAAAGTCTGATTCACTTGTATATGCATCTATGATTTTCTTCAGTCGCAGCAAATATTTAGAGCATGCACTCGTCAGGTTCATCATTGATTGAACAATTCCCCACAGAATAAAGGCTTTCGAGCTCCAATCTAGGTATAGCCTCTGCGGATATACGTAACTCAAATTCCTCCGGTTCGATTTTCAGGGTATCATATCCTCAGTGGATAACGATTAGTGGCCCGTGCAAAGAAGTAACTAGTGCAGCTGCCTTAGTTGTGTGAAATACCTTGCGCCAATTATCTTAGTGCAAAGTGAGTTCTACTGTATCCTCATCTATAAAACCAACCTTTGAAATGATCACCGTGCTAGTGAGTCCTCGAACACATGCTAATTGCAGCCATTCACCAGTAGTACATGTAAGCTCAGAAATGAAGTATGGTCTACAGCACGAAGCACAGTTGGAATGGCTCACCGAACAATTATCCCAACGATGTGAGATATTTACACGTTAGTGTAAGGGGACATACTTTCCAACGTTCATCGAAGAGTTTCCAGAAACATGTCTGTCCGGTCTTTTTAATGATTTTCTCACGTTTTCTCGGCCAGTATGCCGTCATTGGGAGGCGGTTACTATTACTAATGCGTTGATCAAAGTCGTTAATTATTTCTGTCCATCGCGCTGAATTCACGTGAATCATAATGCAAGAAATAATAAAACAATCTTTTGTTCAAATTTGCCGCCCTGCATTGCCTGCCGCCTGTTTATTTGAGTTTGTGTAGCTGAAGATTAACGAAGATGAACGACTATTGCCGACACGAGCACTTGTTGAATGCCGACCGTCAACCGAAATCACGAACGCGAATACGCGGTTAAACTAGTCTTCAGAAGTGGCACACATCGGCCGAAAACTACTTTAAAAAGGTTACTAATCGTCACTAAATTACGACTCCGCCTTTCTACTTGAAGTTAATCTAATGCGTTTTTGCGGGCATCTTGAATAAAAATTGATGTTATCTTTGAAATCAGTTCGTGATGTTTTGTTTAAAGATTTTTTTGAAATGTTTTTAGAAGTGGAGAAGCGTTTATTTAATAAAGAGAATCGGATGATCGTAGTGCCATGCGCAACGGGTATTTTTTTATAGAAAAAACTCTAGTCTCCAATGCTACGCGAGTCTTTCATCTTCTTCGAGAGCCATCCCACTGGGGAAAAATGTTATTGATACCGTTGATGTGAACGTAAATATTTTACCAACGTTTGCGTTTTCGTCTGCGACAGTGAAGTCCCAGTTACAGATCTCCACCCAGGGCTTTAGATGATGCGAGTCCGCGGTGGCAGCGCTATAGAGGTGACCTGAGATTGAATACCTCGACCTTCCGACGGTTTCCGTGGATCTCTCCTCTTTCCTCGTTCCTCACAACCCCCTCTTCCTATTACTCAGCGCGTTCAAGCTGTGTGTGTATGTGTGTGGAGGCGGGTCGAAGGAATATCACGGCCAATCGACGCAATTAACGAGGCCTCGCGAAGTGCCGGTGATACTCTGCGAGGTGAAGAAGGGGTGAGTGCAGTATGGTGGGGATTTCTGAGACTTTACCCTTGTCCACCTGCTTCCACTGCCCACCCACCCGTCTAGTTGAGACACTCGAGCTTGAGACGTTGTTATATTCCATATAATTTCATATAATATTTATATTCTAGCGAAATCAACTCCGTATTAATGGTTATATATTTTTATTTCCGTGATCGGTACGAAATTTACCCAAAATCGATTCGGACTTTCTTGACCAATACGTAAAAACATCCATGAAGATTTTTGAGTTTCGGAAAATTGTATTATATTTCAATGCCGACGTTTTGCCAATATTTTTTTGCGTCTTCAGAGCTCTGTATTCAGCAAAGCTCAAATATTAACCACGGCAAATGTCACTGTATGAGCAGTTGAATTGGCACTTGCTCTGGTATATATTTGAACTTTGCTGAAATCATGAGTTCAGATTATTCGGGTTTTTCCCGCATTGCTTCATTTTAACTGACAACAGTTTCGCCAAAGTTACACAGCGGAAGCCTCCGTACCAATTTTGCTGAAATCATGTCCAGAAGATGCCAAAAAAAATTTGCGAAAGGTCGGCAATGAACTATAGAACAATTCGACTAGAAAAACTTTATTGACGTTAAGAAAATATTAGGTTACATTTTCACCGCGTTTTTTATTGAGATAACTACCGGTTTTTACCTCTGAATTTTGAGCGCTCATGACTTGAAAATCGCGAAGCAATCGTATATACATATACCTTTGAAACGTTAGGACTCGACGTGCTCCTAATAAATTCAAGTAAAAATTGTTGCAACTTTAGTTACATGTATACCAGCCTATCTGAATGCGAGTGTGAACTCTGTATGAGGGGACATTAACCTTCTTCATCTTCTTCGGACTGCCCCCCTCACTCTACTGCGGCTTTCCCGAAAGGGTAATTCGAATGAAACAGGAGATCCGAAGGCGAGGGCAATTTTTCGACCGACAAAAAAGATGCAGAAGGGCCGGTCTGGAGAATTGCCCTGCGGGTGCGAGAACGAATTCCATGGCGGAGATGTTGAATGAAAATCTGAGAGCGGTCGAAACAACAGCTCGTCTCATTTCCCTTTAAGGTGGTTGGAGCGACTTCTATCAATCCATAGATTCGCGCGAAACTTTGCTTTCGTGTTTTTATTGGTGATTTTCAAATGGATTATAGTGAAAAAATTCATTTAACCGATTTCGTTTTTTTGCTATTCAATGCAATTTGTAAGTATTATGGCGCATGATACATTTTTCGTATTCTTTCGGTTACCTACATATGATTAGATTTTATTCTGAATGCGAAATGATACATTTCAGTTATAATGGTTGCCCACAATTATTAAGGTATCACGTCGTGTCAAAGATTAGAAAAAAACATTAAAATGTGATTTACACGAAAATTTTTAATACCGCGCCGAAAACTGCCTAGCAACTAGTCATAATATGATATTTTAAAAATATTGGGTTACATTTTCAGATTTAATTTTTTAATTAAGACAAGAAATGTAAAATATTGTTCGTGCATCTTTTCCATTGCTGCATGCATGCATGGTGAACTCCAACAAATCAACGTGTAATTAAAGAAAATTGGTCCCAGATTTTTTCCGACTTTCTTGAAAATCATTTAAATTTGAACTCAATGACCCACGATCACCGCTACAGACCTGCATGTACACACGGCGACATTCCTAGCACCAGAGCTGGCGCGGAAAGAGGCGACCTGTGTCTTTCCTCGAGTGAATTGCCGAATCTCCGAATTTATATGCCACCTGCTGGCATTTCAAAAGAATTGCTTGCGATTGCCTTGCTCTGGTAGGCAGTAGAACATGTGCAATTTCTCGAACGTTAGCGTAGCGTAGAGATATTTTTTCCTTTGACAATTTATTTATCGCCAGATATAGCAAAAATAAAATATCTTCCTTCCTTTACCGGCAGATTTCCCCTGATAAAATTATAAACGTCAATGATGCATTTCAAAGTCGGACTGGCTAAGTGAGTATATTACTTCTGAGTGCAATTGAACAATACACCAAATGGATGTTGCGGTTTTGGGTGTCGAGCACGCGTCGATAACGAGTAATAATCTAAGTTCATGCAAACTGTGAAAAAGCTTACTGGTGACCTCGCAATATTATTGAACTCTTCAAGAATAATACCAGTAAAAGACTTTGCATTCTCGTTCTTCAATCATGATAATGTGTTGTGAATACATATTCTCACCTCTTTGCCTTAGCCGACGCATTAATATTCATAGCGTTGCAATTATGCTGCTAAAACAAAGGAAAAACGGAATTCACGACCGAGGCCCTGTATTTTGTTTTCGTTTTCATGTGATCTAGGATGGGCCGGTAAAATGTACGATCGATGGTCGAAAAGAAGAGTTGCGATAGATTGGCTGGTGGGGGTTGCTCAAATTCTGACCATATGAATAATGGAGGAGATAGACGAACTGAGATAACTTTATGTCGGAGATCTAAAGCTCAGCGTGATCGACGCTCCATCACGTTTTCATCATGGTATCTTAATCCCTCTTAGAGTTGTGAAACACTATATGTTCGCTCGTAGCAGTTTTTAACGAAGCGTGCCTCTCTTTTACTATTCATCCGATGACCTTAAATCGTTCGCAAAATACAATTATAGTGGTTCAAAATAGTTCTAGTGGGGCTATGCTTATAGCTACAGTCATTAGAATGCTCTCAATCAATTAAAATTATCAATTCTAAGCAGCAGAACAAATTGAAGAATGACCGTCGCTTTTTTCCATGAGCGCAATTGGAAAATACCGATACCGCGAGTGCAAGCGTTTAAAGAGAACCGTAATAGAGACCCAAGTAGATCGCTTGGATTTTACGGCGAATCACGGATTTAATGAAAAGACATAAAAAAAATTACGGTAATGTTTGTACTAACACGTGAAGGGTCGGATCAGAGGGATGAGAGAGAGAGAGGGCAAACAAACGGGGAGGCCGCACTTTTTATTCGTTTTGTGGACCGGTGAAACGCTTTGTGGACGAGAGTCATAAATTAAGAGTGCGTCACGCCGTCCGCCCTCTTTCTCCACCCTCACTCTGCGATCCGTTTCAGGACCTCGAGGGACGACGGGTCGATCATAACTAATTTCTCTCATTCACGCGCTATTAGAACGATGTACAGAATGCAACCCTGCAAGTTAATTGTGATATGCAAGGGAAGTCATGTGCCCATCTTCAAAAGAGGACAAGGAAAACCCGGGCATTCCCCCTCACTTTAATTTATCAACCGACTATAGTTTCGGCGCGTAGTGTTATCAGAGTATGACGATTATGGCATAGCGTGCCGAATCCGCGGATGGTTAATAAATTAAAACGTGATTGTGTGCCAGTGTTTTTCTTTTTTCCTTATTGAAGATGGATATTATGGGCTTCCACAGAATTATTGTGCCAGAACTCTTTCGTAGAAGTCGTGTGAATGAGTGAGCAGAAAAAAGAAAGGGTGGGTTTAAGATTTTCCTTTTCCATCACATAATATAGATGTCAACCTAACTCCTGGTGTAAATATCACAGGAGCGGCAAGCGGCCGTTAGTACTTTTATCATTGCCATAGCTAAATTTTTGGCCAAAAGTAGTTATTGATTACATAAATTATATGATAACTAAATAAAGGTAATTTACTAAAACGATTAAGCCAAAAAATAAATAAACTATAAATGAAACCTGCGCGCTTCGTTATAACCTGCTAAGAACGAACAGTTTTTCCCAGCTTTTCAAGGGATTAGGTTGGGAGCCGCTTGAAACTCCGTAGCTGCAAATTAGGTTTAGTTTGCTTGAGAACAGGTTAAAAACAGGTTTTCTTCAGAGGGACAAAGAGGATATAATTTTGACGCCACACACTATTTCTAAGTCCGATGAAAGCTGTAAAATAAGATATACATTGCCGAACCGATAGGTACAAAAATTTGTCCTTTCCACGCACAATTAGAGGCTGTAATAAAACTGAGCACCACTTGTTACACACTCATGACACACTTCACCATTTCATCTCCCTAAACGTCATCCATTACAACTTTACACAGTTGGTGTCCTAACACCTCCCTGCCATACGCCCATGTGGCGGCTCGCAGGGTAGTATGTGTATATATGTGTATTTACACATGTATATCCTGCAGATATGTAAGATGCAATTTAAAGGGTAGAAAGATTTGATGCTCCCCCAGCATATGCTGATCGTGTGAAGTCACGAGGTTATTTAAGTTGTGTGAGGTTCCTTGTGTTGAGGATGTGTGTTGAGGTCGTGGTAAGTTGAGTGAAGTTTCGAGATCTCCATTGTGTCAAATACTGAATTTCTGCCGATGCGTCAGCCGAGTGCGTCACGCAGAGCGACGACAAAAAGCATCATTCTTAATTTTGCGCTATCGAGCAAAAAAAGAAATGATGCCAGTAGGAGGAAGATTTTTCTTTTCCATGTCGTAATTAATATTTCACAAGATCGGCAAGCGGCTGTTAGTACTTTTATCATTGCTATTGCTGAAATTTGTGCGAAAAAAATATTAATTTTTTAAAATAAAAAATACATCATAACTGAATAAAGGTAATTTACTAAAAAAATATATCTCTTCATTATTTTGTATGATGATGCTATGTAGAAATATTCTCGAAGAATATCAGCTTCTGTACTGTATCCCGTCATCGGTATACCGAACTTCAAAATAATTCGTTTTAATCGCATATTCCACGTTTAATGCTTTTTTATTCATTTTTACTAAGCTGTATAGATATAATAAACGGTTCTGATGAAAAAAGTCTGCAGTTTTATGCCAGCTGGGTATTCTAAAATATGAATTTCTCATTTCCGGATCGATATAAAAAAGTAAAAAATTGATATTTTGGCCAGTTTGTCATCAGCGGTTTCGCTAAGTGGTAAAAAAACGTTTGCTTTTCATGAATTTTGAAAATGTAATAGACCTCAGCCGTCAAAGGCGAAAATTTATTCTAGAATCATCGAAGATACATTTCTATGAGTCTTTTCCGGTCTTTATGTCACCAAGGGGTGCAGTCGTCCTCTAATCCGAGGGAGGATATATTTCTTGCTTGATTCCTCGCAAAAAAACAACACTTTTAAGGTAGCCATTAAAAAAATATGGCTTATCGATGGCAACGATTAATGGAGCCATTGGTCATGATAGGCCGTCGCTACGAATGTCGCCCGTTGATCGATTGCCGGCGCTGAGGCGAGGACTGCGAATTCAGCATCCCCAAAAACTTCAAGGTTTAAAAGAGTCTCTATGAGTTGGTCCTACAAGCCTTTCGACGACTGTACATCGATTCGCTTTCCACAGAACGTGGCCAGTCGCATTTCGTTTTGTGTTTTCGCTGGATTTTGGAGGACTTGTGAATGGAAATGTATTTATGGTAACGGGCCACTGTTTACTTGTTGCGTGGGCGTTGAATCTCGGGCCTAGCCTTTGCCGTCAAACATCAGTTAGGAACTTCGTATTTCGATGCTTTTAGCCATCGTTAGAGAATATTTTTTTATGAGTACTCTACTAGTTAAGGTAGGTTCTATTGAATGTCATAGAATTGCCTCCTATTTTCTACCTTTTCAGGGGTATGTCTCGCTTTAGTATATCCTTTTTCGCCTCAGCATACGATCTACCCTTCTTCATCCTATGAGACCTATTCTCTTTCTTCCCCTTGCCCGCTTGCTCAACATCCTTCCCTCTATCGCACTCTTCAGCAACCCATCACCCTTTATTTCATCCCCCAGCCATCTACCCTTCCGATATCGAATTTTATTAAGAATTTTCACTTCCTCGCCCACCATATCGAGCACTTCCTCGTTAGTCTTCCTCTTAGTCCACCTCACCTTCTACACACCCACATCTCAAATGCCTACAGTCTAGGAGAATATTACTATGAGTTCAAATGCAAACATAATTTCTGTGAGAATCTAATTACGGCCCGATAATGGTTTCAGCGCCATACTGTGATATTTTAAACGGTGCAAGTGACTCCAAGCGTTGCAGCGTTTAGAATCAGTAGCACCATTAAAAGTACCCGCAGCAGTCAGTAGCACAACACGCTGCTGTAACCATAAGGGAGAATCAACCCTTTTGATAATGATAGATGTTCGTTAACCCCATGGTCTGGCTGAGATTAATTCACGCGTAAAAGTAAAGTTCGGCTTTCTGCTCTTAGATCCCGTCGTTCCCGTCCTTTGAATTAAGTACTTGGTCACAGGACGGGTAAATTCACATGTCATATGGGCATCATCCCGTTGTGCTGTGTTCAATTTCACCATTAGCTGTGGAATATTCAAACTTATATTCTGTATCTCTCAATTGCAATCTCTAAAATGTAAAAAAAGCTTCACAATAACATCTTTCATACAATCCTAGATACGATACGCCCATGAGGTCCCTCGTCGCGAGAAGTTCTTACCATTCGTCGTTCCGTTGATATTTATTCCAAGAAGTCGGCTCGCCTCAAAGCGTGCGAAGGACTTATGAATGGAAATGTATTTGTGGTAACGGGCCACATAGTGCGTGGGCGTTGAATCTCGGGCCATCGTTGTCCAACATCAAGTAGGACTTTCGTCTTTCTAAACTTTTAGCCTTAATTGAAGAATATAATCGCGAGTTAAAATGAAAGCACACATTTCTCTAAGACTTTAACTACGGCCTGACAATTGTCTCAGCGCCATGCTCGTCTCTTCTACTTTTTGGAGATTTTTCACGCACCTCTTCCCTCAAGCCTTTCGCCTGCCTTTTTTTAGCTCGTAGTTCGCTTTGTCCATTTAATATTTCTCCCTCAACACTTCCATCGATATATATCAGATGATTTAATGGTAACATTTACAAAAACCACAACTTAAAAAACACACACACACGACCCGGGTTTCGACGCTTGAGCGTCATCTTGAGAGTGAACTCAAGAGCAATTTTTCCAAACACCTTTTAAACCATGACCACCACAGTGATTTTAATCTTGATATTTTATGTTTTGCAAACCACAGACGTGTGCTTGACTCACTTGAGCAGCTCGAAATTTTAAAGACTTTACACGACCCTGATTCGAAGATTTTAAATGAGTATTTGCAACCGTCCTCATCTCCCATCCTCACAGCCGCCTCCCGAATTTCCCTCCCCCCTCCCCCGCTAAACTCCCCGCCAATCACTGTTCCTGACCAACCCGCTTCCACACCACCCAAATCACTCACAAACCCTTCCCCCTTCTTCCAAGCTATATATAAGACTTTGAAAACCCTAAAAATGCACCTGAAGATGACGCTCAAGCATCGAAACCCGGGTCGTGTGTTTGTGTTTTTTAAGTTGTGGTTTTTGTAAATGTTACCATTAAATCATCTGATATATAAAAATGTTAAAAAAGTTAAAAAAGAACTTGTATTATTTACTTCCATCGATTCCAAACTTTATTCTGCTGCTGCTATCGCCTGAGCTCCACCGCCGTAATAGGACAAGCTCCGCCCACATGCATTAATGGCGTTCGATTTAATCGAGAATGAGAATGGAGATAGTTCGAAAAAATGACGAGGGACTGGGCGAAGTCCTTCGAGTGTGTATGAAACCGTCGAACGAGCAAGCGAGCGAGTGGAGCCGAGGCTCACGGCGAATTCACTTGCGGTCGGAACTCACAATTGAGAGAGAGAGAGAGAGAGAGGGACCGATTGAAAGGGTGTGTGTGGGTGGATGTTTGTGGGTGTGTGTGTGTATGGGTTGAAGTGCCATTGGGTGTCAGTGTGTCCTTTTCGTTCCGCCGCACTGGCCACCTTGTTGTCGCTGCCGATCGGGCGGAGGAAGCTCACTACACATTGGAGGAGGGTCCGTCTGGCTGGAATGATAACAGAATAGGATGGGGAAAAGGGTAAAGTGTGAGTGTGTTTGATGGAGTGGACCGACGATGGATGCAACACAGCGAGAGCTAATGGAGATCTGAGGATGAGGGGGCGAGACGGTCCGATCCAGCGGGCGACGCTCACTTGTTGGAGCGCGGAATCATTCATCGACGCTGTTGCGGCCGCCGCCAAAGGAGGAACGCTTTCAAATGAGTAGTGCTTTCAAAGCGATCCGGCCTCGTGGTCCTCTTGAGTAAATGCGAGGTGTAGAGAGATAGAATAGGATAAGTTTTATGATGCTCTGGGTTTCCCCATAAGAGCAAAAAAGAAATTACATATCAATTTCTGCTTTTAACGAAAAAAAGAACAAAAATATATCTGGCCAATATCTCACAGAGATAAAAAACAAAAATTTCACAGCCACAGATAATTAACACCAAATAAAACAAACTAGATAGAAGTGTTTCGGAAGTCGGGCATTTTTTTCCGATTCCCCGTAAATTCGAAGTGGTTTGACCTGAGCATCGCTACAAATAAAGTTCAATGATTTAGAAAATGAGAACTCTGGACAATTCATTGACGACCAGTTTCATCGAACATATGACATGATTAGGTCATTCATATAAATAGTTCCCTTTTACATTCGCAGTAAAAACATTTTTGGGCCGATATTGCACGGAACCGCAAGTGTGTCTATGTATGTGCAGGAGAAAACTGTTCTGTATGAAGTACCTCACGATATCCACTGATAGATGAAACCCGTAGTATCTATACAAATCTGTGAAACTTTGCAGAACTATTATACTTTACAACGATGAGATTTCTCAAGTTGAGCTGGACTCAATCGAATTCAAAACTCAAAGAATTGAACCTAGGTGTAAAGAAAAAGATGAACTCTTTCTAATGATGCAAAAATATCAACCACTTATCATTAAATCTTTCGAGATGTCTGCCTAAAAAAAGAGGGGCCGTTTTCCGTGGGAATTAGTTATCTATTGTATATTTACTTTTTAAGTGACCTAGTTTTGAAGCAAAGATTGCATCATAAATTAAAACCTGCGTAATTCGTATGATTTTTCAATTTATTGCACAAAGAAATTACTATTCGCCGCAATACATGATATAAAATCGCTGGGAAGTTTACCTTCATGGAGTTTTCAGCGTACGGCGTGAAATAAATTGATTTAAGCTCCGCATATGAATATTTTGCGAATTGCAAAGGAAGTTCAGTCGTATAGAATGATTTTTTCGTCAATTTTTTCGTTCATTATTGCGTAACTTACTATATCTACCTCACAGCCTTCACAGTTGCTAAAACTGTAAAATATTATTCGAATATGCTCTCCATCGTGACTGGAGAAAACGCTCGCTTAAAGTACCTCAAGGAGATTTCGCTGTGACTGTGTCAGTTATATAAAATAGGTACCCAATTCTACCTTTTCCTTTCTATCTTATGAAATGTAGAGCTTTCAATGATGACGTGCCTCCGGTAGAAGGAAACGAAATGAACATTCGTATTATGCAAATTGTTAAATATATTGTAATTGTTAAGTATATATCAATACATATATTTTCAGTGATCACCATTTCTATGAGATTAACGATTTTTTTTACATTTAGTATTGCAATAATTTGCTAATTACTCTTAAAGTAAGATGGGCAGGCGCCATTATTATTTTTACCGTTCAAGTTCCCGAGAGAAATCAGATTCGTACGCACATTTTTCAGCGACAATTCCATTTATGTCAGATTGAAAAAGGTCTGTCCTCATGTTTCTCCAATTCTTGAATTCAACACCATAAGCTATCAAGTTCTATATACGAAAAAAATAGCTCGAAAATATTATATACATGGTGCGTGCTTAACAAGGGACACCATTTTCTACATGAGGTGGCCATAATCTGAGCAAAGTGACATTTTAGTCATTTCACGGTGGAAATTCGTTTAAAATTCATAAATGCACACAGAAAAGGGGTTACAAACGGGGTGGGGGGTGCAATAGGGGTGGGAAGACTAGGGGTGGTTGGCGGCAGGGAAAAGCACGGAAAAGGGCGATAGATAGAATGGCAGCCTTGGGTGAGAGAGGGGAATGAAACAACGAACGAACATGGTTGCCCTAATCGATTTTTCTCCGGAAATCGACCCTATGCACGCATGCGTGCGTGCGCAAGTACCTACGCATAGAATATTCGACTTCCGCCCATAAATTTAATTTGATCTTCGTCGAGCGAACCCTTTCGGCACCCACCCTCCTCCGCCATTGTTGCGTCCGATTCGTGAAGCAGGCCACGTATAGGGAGGAAAAAAAACATTACGCTCGCCGTTCCTCCACCCACCCCTTCCTCAATGGCCGTGAAGGGGAATCAAATCTCGTCATTTGCCAGCCAAGGAAGTTTGCATGAGTGTTAACTACCCACCTAAGGTCTCAGTAACCTATCAGTGACTCACTTTCATCACTTTATCCTTTCTCCATTTGCGACTACTTAAACTACTACGACTTTTTTAAGCGGACAACAATTGCTCCGTGGCATGCCTTTGCGATTGGTAGTACTTATAATCATTGAGTCATGTTTTCTCCCCATTGGTTGTTCAATCCTAAGGTTGGCTAACTGTAGCCCTCCACCCTTCCCTATCTAATTCTAGTTCCCTTACCTCCTAGCATCTCTTCCTACGTACTTTCCTTTTTAATTTAAAATTTTAATTTTAATTTTTTCCTTATTCCTGGGACCTCCTCTAGGGACTTTTCCCTCTATTTTGCCTTCAATTATGTTCTTCACAAACCTATTGTGTCTCAGGATGTGTCCAATCCATCTGGTTCTTCTTTTTTCAAAGGTGTTTCATATGGTCCTCTTCTCATCTACTCTTCTGTACACTTCATCATTTCTTATTTTGTCCGTCCATTTTATCTTCGGCACCCTCCCCCAGCACCAGGTTTCGATGGCTTCTAGTATTTTCTGCTCAGCTTTTCCAATGGTCCATGCTTTTGATACATAGACTCCCATTCCACACGAATGTTTTCTCATACTGTTTCCTATTTTATAGTCCCCACTGAGGTTATCGAATCTAAAATAAGAGGCCTCGGTTCACATATTTCGACGGCCACAACCTATTTCTTTGGCAAACAGTAAAATAAGCAATATTTAGGATTATTTTTTCGAATGGAGTATGATATATCACTCAGCCCTAAAACTAATGAAGATGGAAAGCTCTAAAGAACGACAATGGAGGAATAACGTCACTTTTCATCGAGAAAAGCCAATGGAATTGCTAAACGAAGCTAGTTATCCTCGATAAAAACTATATATGGGTAAAAATTACTGTTCTATTTACGCCTATCATCTTAGAATTACCACTCTACTGTGGCTGCTAATATGACGTTACCTCAATAATGACGAAATCTGAACCTTACTGTCCAGCGTATTTACCTCCCACTACAGTTGGAGATTTCTCTTTTGCATTCATCGCCAATAGAGACATTTAAATATGCTTCATAGGTTTCTGTATTTCCTCACGTGTTGAAAAAGTATCGTGATTTTCATGCGGAAATAGCTGGCAAGCGCTCAACGTGAAGCACGTGTGGTGGGATGTATATTCTCCTTTTGTTGCGGGAGCTACCGACAAGCAGTTCATGTTGTACCTAAAGCTTCTATCGAAAGGTGGATCTGGAGGATTAAACGGGACCTCAGAGAGGGAAGCTGAGGACTCTTTTTCCCATGGAGGTCGAGGGCTGGAAGAAGCCAGCGGCGAAGTCAAAGGGAGAACCACCAACCACGTCTCGGGACCCATTGGAAGGACCACAATTCCTCTCATTACGATGAATAAATAGTTTGAGAGTGAAGCAAACTTTCGGGGCTGTGCATTGCAGAACATATACCTATACGATCAGTTATTAATAATCTTTGTGGTGAATTGGGAAATTAAACCATTACGAGGGTTTAGTGATAGCGAACTCAATCATTAATAGAATTGGTTGCTAGCATGGTAATCCTTAATGCCGGACCAATCCTGTCACTGCAATTTAATAGACAACAGATATTGATTCGAGTTCATTTGCTCTCATTTATATACCTATTCCAAAAGTTTTTCATCTACCTAAGGTAGAATAGGTTTTTTTCAATGTTTGAAAGAAGGTACGTTAGTTTAATGTATATTTTTAGATCCATGAAAAGAAAACGAACTTCTAAATACGTACGTCTTAGATAGTACTACTGGCATATGTTGTAAATATTTTTAATTTAACTCTTAATTATGTCGTGATGCGGATGCGCGACACCACGAAATAAAGCACCGTGGAGCACAGGACAGATAAGAACCAAGACCGACACGCCTCCAAAAGCGTAGATTTTGATTGGCTTGAAGCTTCCAGATAGCCCATAAGTTTGCCGAATCCTCACTGTCAATATTGACATTAATACATGGTCAGCAAATGTTAATAGAAGGTGGTTGTCTTATCTATACCGTAAGATTAGGTAAATAAAAAGGTAACACACCTAATCGAAAAAAAACTGGCCATGTACTAATGTGAATATTGACCGCCTTTTTTCGGCAAATTTATGGTTTATCAGCAGGCTTTTTTTTTGCCTCATCGAAATCTAGGATTGACATAAGTTTGCCCTAGAAAAGGGGGGTTGGTTTGATACCAACATTCTATTCCCAGCTTTCTAGGACGCTTCATTTCGTGGGGATGACGTATCACAACCTACAGCATTTCCTCAATCGTCCTAACGCAAATTTCCTGGATATCACCGCAGGAGAGCGCGTGGGCCCCTTTGGACGGAGTGAGTCGGGAGTTCCACACTTCCACTTCATGAGGTCGGATTCCTGCTCGTTCCCCTCTCCACTGCTGGGGATATTCATTCCCCTTGGCGTATGTGCTGTAGGGGAAGGACGGAGAGAGAAGTTTTGGGGGAAGGGGTCATATCAGTGGCTCACACACAGGAGGGGACCTGATGAGCGGCCGCAGCGGGAATCCTAATCCAAGCTCGTCTCTTCTCGGTGGGTCCTGAAGGGGGAAAAAGCCGCACACTCCCGCACAAGACTCCCACAAAACAACCTAGCGATCCCGTATTTCAACGGGTAAACGACTCTTGAGAACAATCCGGTTGACGTATGGTTTTCCTCATTTCTCATGGGGCTTGGATCAGTAATCCTCCCTAACTTCACGTGGCACCCGGAGAACCCTACCCGATGCGAAAGTCAAGAATGGAAACCATTAAGGAGTTAGTTTCTCAACGTATAATTTACTTGAAAACAAACTTTTGCGATTTTCGACGAATCAATGCATTTCGTGTACCACAAAGAGAAAGCATTGATACATTTATCACTGTATCAATTAGCAGCTATGGTGATATTATTAATGGTAGTATAACACTTCAGATTCGCCGTCTCGATATCCTACGACCGCTGGCGTTCTCTACTTGCGCTCTACTTTTAAACTAACTCGGAATAATTCCTTCACCTCTTTATCAGGTATTCAAATTCCACTCTCTTTTTTTCCCTTCTTCTTGCTATTTTCAAATGATATTTTCTACCACAGCCTTCGGCATCCAATCGCCCCTAAAGGTAGTTTGAGCGAAAAATCATTTCACATAGAAATCAATGATTTATTCTCATTTTAAAGAATAATATCTCACCCTTCCAAAAGTACCAATATATCAGCCTCTTATCGAACTATTATCCGAGATTTTTGACGGAAATTACCAGTCCTTTTCCATGGGAAATGGAACGTGTATGTGCTCCAAAGGGACCTTATTTAAAAAAAATGAGGAATTTATGACGCCCATATTTCGTCAAAAAATTAACAGTGCGTAGTATGCATGTTTCCTCGACTATTTTGAGCACAAATCATATGGTTACCCCAGTAATTTTATGAGGATCGTAGAAAACCTCCCATTGTGAGGGAGCTTTAAAGTACCACGTGAAGACAAAAAAATTTCCACGAATCACCTCCATTCAGACCCAAGACTCTTCATCGAACTTTCCTTTTCTATAAGACTTATTGCAGGGTTATCATATCAACTCGTGTTGACGAACTCCTCCTCAGCCGGGACGGTTTTTGGTTCCACACTACTGTCGCTTTGAAACGGTTATTTCATGGAATTTTTGTTTCTTTGTTCTTATTAATTTTTTTACAACCACCAAAAACAGCTGATAAATCTTTTTTCACCGGGGTGAATTACAGGTAACCTATGAAAACACACTCCCTCTACATAAATCGTGAAAAATTTTCGCTGACAGGACTGGATCCCTGGGGTTACCAGGTGTGGACTTAACCGTGACAAGCGATATAATTTAATGCTAACTCTTGAATAAATAACGGGGAAGGCAGGGGTGAAATGAGTCAGGAGTGAAATGTTTCCGACTTCCTAGAGGTTTATGGCCAAGTGGATGGACAAGTACAAAGACAGGCTAAAGGTCACGCGATCAAAAGGGTTGAGTAAGTGAAAAATTAGAGGTTGTTGAAGGAGACGAAGATTGAGCTTACTTATGCATTGAAAAAGTGCCTTAATATGACATTGTGCCCGATATTTAATGCTCGTTTTCATTGGAGGAAAATTTTAATTCATGAGTTATTAGCGGAAAAATATAAATTACCATAAAAATTAAGGATACCAGGCTTTGCCGACAAATAGATTGAGTAATACAATCATGGGTTTCGCACCGGAATATATCATTAGGAAGTAACGTTTGAAAATCTGACTGAGCCGTCGTCAGAGCGCAGGAATTGACGGTTATGGGTGCTTTTTTTTACCACGTATCTGCGCTAAACAGTTTTCATCATCGCTTTAGCGCGAAGCGTATTCCAATGATATTTGCGACGTCATTTGCGTTAAGCAGGTTGAAAAAAAGTCCGCCTGTGATAGTATGTGCGCTAGCAGACGAAAATTTTGATGACAGGGAAATATGCAGACATAGAAACAGGAATATCTCGATGTCAAAGCTAATGTTGATGATTCCTTAAAAAAATAAATTTCAACCATGAGCTATTTCATGATACTAGTCAAAACCCTTCGTCATAGAAGCCTGTGTTGTTCCGCCTTTTTGTAAACACTTCAGCGTAGATCATTGCAATTGTCGAATAGAATGTGTCCTCGTTTGTTTAAATCTGCTGCAATTAGCCTTAATCTGCTGAGGGTGATTGGAAGGCACTCATTGATGACTGGTTTGATTTGAAACCGTAGTTACGATTGATGTACCCTTCTCAATTCTAGTTCCTAATCTTCTAACACGACGAGAAACCTGCAATTCCTACATTAAAGCTGAGACTACGTTTGTTTATCAACGTTCTTTCTACGTTATGTATCCCACAGCATAAGGGAACCAAAGTGTGGGATTTTTGTAAACGACATTACCTGCGTTTTATTGCCTTCTCGTCTATTGGCGGTCGTTTCCTCTTTCCTTCGCGGAAGACGACACTCAAATAACTTAACGGAAGGGAAGAAGAAGAAAGCTCTCTCCCACGGCCCAGGAGCGACAATGCGTAATGTTTTGGAGATACGATCGAGGGGGTGAGAACCGCGAGGAGGTGCCGAGAGGCAACCAACAAGGCCAACGAAGTCCCTTGGCCTCCTCGCTTCCTCCTCTCTCATCCTTTTCTTCCCCATCCATTCCCCCTACTACAACCTCCAATCGCGAACCGCTGCCTGTTTGGGTGCTTTAAGCTGTGATAGATGGCTTGGAAAAAAAGAAAATGCTTTTATGTCTCTTTGCTGAGCGAGTGTTTCGAGGAGGAAAAATTCCGCAAAAGACGTATTTATGCACGTTCCACGTTTTCATGTTACCACAACAGCTCAATGGGCAAAAACAACTTTTTTTCATTTACTTGAGGGTAGCATAACTTCCTTTTTTGCTGAATCGTATTCACTTTAGAAATATCAAAAGAAACAGTGGAAAAGTTTGTAGAAATGCTTTTAAAAATGAATCTCACTACTCCCTAAAAAGTTAACGCATAAAATACGGCGAGTACGTGATGATTCAGAGAAAATTTAAATATATTTCAAAACACGTGTAGCAAACATTTTTGGAACAATGAATCACCATAATTGTTTTCATATTTTCACGTGCGTATTGGTAATGTGAAGTTTTAAAAATAACAAATATTTGACTAATATACCAGTATATCGCTCTACACCAAAACAGGCAAGAAAACGCCATTGGAGTCCAATTTATTTATAATTAAATCTTGGAACACAAAACGATAAGGTCTCGTAAAAATACATCAAACAATACAAACACTTTACGAGTTCTCTCAATTTTCTTCTTTCAATAGTGAGTGCATCGTTAACAGTCCATTAAATATAAGTCACAATTTTCCCCTTTTTGCGTGAAAAAACCTCTTGTCATTAGTCTAGCAATGAGACGTCAGGTCCAAATGTATAGGAAGCAATGCTCGCTGTTACTTTCTATGAACCTTACTGTAAATTGAGAAATTCTTGATTTATAGGGTATTCAAAGTGTATACAAATGTGGCTTTAATTTATCGTGATGCAATGACCGTTCTCTGAGAAACCTATGGATAAGTGCTGGAGAATGAAACTTGAGATATAAAGGGAATTTCTCCGGGAATCTATAGGAAGTAATGAATTATTTAATTTTAGTTTTAAAGAGCTTTGATTCACCAAATTTAAAAAAATGCGAAAATAAATTCCTCTTCGAAATAAAAAAGCTTTGAAAAAATAACCAATTACTTTTTTGGCGCCTCCAAGGAAAAAAATCGAATAAAACTTCGGAACTATAGGCCGGTCCACAGCCCGGACGAAGTTGGGAAGGAAATTTTTTATTTCAGCTAGGAAAATAGCGTCTAGCGTGTGGCGGTTGAGAGCGTGAGTCTAATGGATGCGTGATGTGATTTACCGCTGCCATTTGCGGGGATTCTCGATTCTCAAAGCACTCTAAGTGCTCATTCATTCAACTCCTTAGTCATTTCAGCGAAGCTGCCCCAAAATCTAAGTATGTACCAATCCTTTCCGACTTACCCAAAAAGAATTCGACTCCTTGCTCAAAGGGTTTCATCTGATTGAACCATTGTTTTCATGTCAATGAGGGCAGTTTTTGTTGTTGTTATGAAAATGCTAAAGAAAAACCAATAAATCAATATATTATTATATTTCCTAGGGATATAGGAAAATTTAAAATTGGATCATCAAAACTAGAAGCGGAAGAGGATTCCCAGGATTCCCGATAGGGCACTGATGGCAATAGAAAAATAAAAAAGAAGGATACCGCAGACAAATCATTACAAGTGAAGAGGGGGATACTGAGAAAAATCAAATAGAGTATGAAAATAGGATAGGAAAATAGGAAATTTCCATGATACAGTTGCCAGTTGGCTTAAACTTCTGATCGAATGAGAAGCGTGAATGGGAGGAAAGAATTTTTCAAAACAGTTTGTTTTTATTTTTTATTTGTCAACCCCACATGATAGATTGCGTTGGAAGGATACACAATTATTAATTTGCTGTAAAATAAAGATGTAATTTTAATTCAGCGAATAGTTAATGACTTTATAAAAGCATAATTTCTAACGTGTGAAACTTATTTTGCGTCGGAAAAGAATAGCATAATTATTTCTTGTCTGTCTAAAAAAATTCTGGATTTTCACGTTTGGTGATGTCACCAGTCGGTGTCGGGTCGTGCTTCATAACATCGCCAAAAATAAGCCGAGGCTTCCACGCTGGTGTAATAAGCGACTGATTTTAGGTATTTTATGCAATGGATTCAAAAAAATAATGAACTGCGGCTGCAAAAAGGTCAATTTTAATAATATTCTGCAACTGAATCCATAGTGACTGCATTCCTAAAACAAGTTGAAGGTTTGAATGCATCTCCGATTAGAGGTGTGAAGGAGAAGTCGAAAAAAAATGAAAAGTTATTTACATAGTCTACGTGTATGTGCTACCGGTAGAAGTTAATATTTTAACTGATTTGTATCTGTAATTACTACCTATTGATTGAAAATCAAGGCTAAAACGGAAGGAATTCCAGAAATATGTTTCATTCAATAATTCTCCTCTTGAATTGTTAGCGAAAATATTCGGAATTCCTTACAATTTTTTCCTTCGGTTAAATTTTTTCTGTCCAGGATACCTGAAAATTCTCTTGATCAAAACGAAGTCGAAGCATAAAAATATTTGCTGAATTGCTTTCGAATTTTGTGAAAATAGTTATGAATGAGACAATATCAGAAATCTCTTTAAGTGTGAGAAAAATGTTTTTTGAGAGACGGAGTTTTTGAGAAAAGAGATTTTTTCGGAAACCGTGACGACAGGTTTTGAAAATTATCGCCCATAGTGAGCACCGTCAGCCAGCTAAAATACCCCTATCAAAGACAGTTCCGCGTTAATGAATGCATGATAACAAACAATTTGAATATTCGCAATTCTCTCTGACGTATTTTTCGAAAACTTTTGCGTGAAAAGCTAAAACATTTGCTCAAAAGTATAAGATATTTCAAAGCGGTCTTATTTATACTTGGCCATATAAACATTTTAGAAATTTTATGAGTTTGATTATTCAATCCTCTTGGGAATGTAATGACCAGAGTGTTGACTGGGAATTTAATGACCAAGGTTTCTTAATCGTGGTCAATTGATTTTTACGACAGAATTTACCGAGACGGGGATCGGGTTGGTGTGGTGGCTAGAGTACTGGCTAACCATACGGGCGGCCAGGGTTTAAATCCCTCCAAAGGAGGATGTTTTTCAGAGGAAACCCAATCCCTACTTCAGTGCCTTGCGGAGGGCACTTAAGTACAGTACTCCGTCTGTCGGATGAGACGTTAAACCGTGGTCCCCTTGGCGCCTTTCGTCAAGAGCAGGCTAATGCCGACGCCGGGTTTCTATCCACCATTCCTCCCTTACCTATCCCCTATGGAGCAAATGACCTTCGGTCGCCTCCCCAAATATCCAATTCATTTACCGAGAATATCAATGAGTGAAGATGAGTGAAACGTCAATTCAGATCCAAAGGAACATTAACCTTGGCATTGTACCCTCTGGAACTGTTTCCCTATTAGTATAAATGAATTTCCATCTCCAAATAAGGTTATCAATCAACGCAGGAAATATTTTTCCATTGATGACACGATCTCTAGAATCAATCATTCCGGACACAATGGGGAATGATTAATTCTGGACAGAAAATTTGTGGAGTGAGGAATGGGCTCCGTCTGACTTCCGCAAAACGTCTATCTCGAATGAAAAGCATAATTTTACGTCGGAAGTGAATGCAGGTCTGAAAACATTAAACATACCAATCACTCTACCAGAATTGAAAATAGCAACGGCAAAAATTGGCTTCTTGGAAGGATGAACGTTTATTAAAGTTGAGAGGCGTAAAAATGGGATTTTTTTACATGAGTCGTCAAAGGGCTGGGTGTTCCAATACAAAATCAAATTTTGAGAATACTTGATAAAATTGTATATAATTTCCGTCGTAATAAAACTACTTTATGGTTGTTTTGTAATTTCTGGTTAAATAATTTCTGTTAAGAATGTCATGGACCGAGAAATTAAACTAAGGAGCAGTCTTGAGTAGCAAATATACAGGTACAATAAATAATGGAGCAAGTCTACGACTGGAAGCACATGTACCGTGGTGACTCAACGAGAGACGTAATACACGCCATCCTCTACATCTATTATGGGCCCAGATAATTTTTCGTTGAGAAAACTAAAGTTAATACGCTCTCCTATCGATTACGCTCACGTCAACCAACTGAGAGTCTGTTGAAACGCACGACACCGGAACACCATCAGTTAAGATAACTCAAGTTAACGGAAAGGGTTATTCGATCATGCGGATAACGTTGACCAGACATTTCAGAACCGGGCCTAAGTGTTTCCGACGGCGGCAGATCCTTGTATACAATTGTATGAGCCAACTGGGCATGATCATTCACTTAATTCTGCGAGAAGCAATAGGCTACAGGAGAGGAGCCTCGGGGGAGGATGGGGGGGGGGTGGTGTTTCACCTCGTTTCCCGGAGTCCGCGTGCAGTTTCTCCAAACAAGGACGCAGCGCGCGGCGAAAACTTTCCCCGTCGTTCATTCCATTCTGCAAAGAGGAGGTCGGCAACCTCATTTTTCTATTTTCCCCAGCGGAAGGCCGTACTGTGCGCTGTCCACACTGCGCCAGGCGGGCGGAGTTCCTAGTTTGATGCATCGGATCTCTTCGAATGACGAACTCGAATCGCGACCGAATCAGAATCCCATTTCCGTGTCATTTCCACTAAAAATATGATAGTTTGGGCGAAATTTTTCGCCTTCAAATGGGAGACCATATTCCAATTTTACTTCAAGATTTAAGCTGTTAATAGAAGTATGAAGTGAATAATATTAATTTAAATAACAAAAATACTTTGTATCACCCAACCTCTCGGTAACCCAAAGATATAAATAATTGAATATTTAACTCTAGTTATTAATTCTCTATGTATGCTGGAAGGACACACATCAGAACAGTCACAACAGAAGAGCTATTATGATATCATAAAATGTGGCTTTAAGTCTAACAATAATTCTATCTGTAAAAAATTTTGAGAACATACGAACTTTGAACCGTTACGTTTTTACGTGTTCTCTTCCTTATTACTCCCTTTTCTACATCTACAAATTACTCTGCAAGCCGCAGCATGAGCGTTTGGCATGGAGTGTTAGGATACCAGCCGTGTAAAGATGCAAGGGATAAGGTTTTGGGAGGTAAAATGGTTACATGTATTATGTGAGTGTAATTAGTGGAGATAACTTTTTATTGCGATTGCTTATTATGCGCGGAAAGAACGAGTTCTTGTACCTCTCCGTTCGACAATGTATCTTATTTTATCGCTTCTTTCAGACTTAGATATGTAGTGAGGCGTCATGATAATATTCACTGTGTCATTCTGAAACACATTAGTTCTGAATTTCTCAAGCAAGCTAAGCATAGGGTGTACCCTCCGAGTCTCTAGGGGCTCCCACCTTAAATCCACTAAAAGTTGTGAAACACTATTTGTTCGCTCATAGCAGTTTTTAACGAATTGCACAGCTTTTTTTGTGTTTTGTTATTTTTTTGCTAAAGTTATGAACAGAGTCCCAAATACTCGCGGCGTATTCAAGGTTTGGCCTACCCCGAGGGAAGAAGCATTTCTCTTTTACTTTTTTATCTTTTCTTTAAATTGTCTTTCTGAAGTGCACACCCTTATCATATCCGAAGTAAAACGGCTTTCATTTCGTAGGAAAACTTAATAAAAAGGTAGTGCAATAAGTAGCTGATATCTTGGTACCCAATTGAGTTATATGTGTGGTAATATCATTCGCAAGGTATTTTATGGGCGCCTGGATAACTACTTTTAGAGGGATGTCTGAGGTTTCAGAAAAGCGCGATCTTTTTCAGAAAATATATGATTCGACATAACACAAGAGGTTAACGATATCCAAAGGATGATATCTAATTCGCTTGAAAAAATCATGACACCGTGATGAGTAATTCCCGAGAAAAAAATAGGTTTATAAATTAAACAGCTCATCAATACGTACGGATGTCAACAACTTTAAACTCCCCAGATGTAATAATATAGTAATCATTCATATTGTTTCGAAATTTCGCTCAATCACTCCATTGCTCTGATTTGCAGTTATTAGAGGTCAAATTAACGCATGGCGCCTAAGCGCTAAAAAGATGGGACCTTTATTTTACTCAACTGCCAAAAACTGGTCAAAAATTTGTTTTTAAAATCCATTCTTCTCATAGATTGACTAGATAACAAATATATCAAAACATTTACGCACAAATCGTGACCATTCAATAAACCGTATGGTGATCATAGAGGTTTAAACCCGAATCTATACGATTTGGCGCGGACCTCATATTTTAATCGTAATGACTTGGCTATGAAAATATAAGGAGTTTGGTTCCTCTGCAAAGTAAAAAATGCCCTATTGAGCATTTCGTGGTTCATGGATATTCAATCAAAATAAATTGTATTTTCGCTTGAAGTTGGCTGATAGCTCGACTTTCCTTTACCTTACTCTTGCCAATTTTTTCTAGGGATTTTAAAAATACCTTAAAAAATCACAATCCTTGAAGAAATGGCCGATCCGTCTCGCCCAACATCATGATGCGAATATAAGAAATATTTTTAAAATGTCTAAAGGAGAAGAGTGATGAAAGACGTTTCCCATTGGTTATCACTTCTTAGATTGTTTCTCAAGAACATTAGTATAAATGGGAAAACTTTTCCACATCTATTACCAAAAGGTTGAAACACAAACAAAGTAAAAATTCCTTTCGAGGGAAAACTCACTGGCGGCTTCTGAGGAGTCATCTCTTTCTTCTAATTTCCTGCCTTGTCAGGGATTAATTTCCTGGACTGATTGCCCGCGAGTGACTCAGAGCAATGGCTACTATCCCTGAGGACTCCCGAAAACCAGCGGAGCCGACAGACTAGTCTTCGGAAGCGTCCGCTAAATCACGATGATCGTGATCTCTTTCTTATTTTTTTCTCGTCGTCACTTTAATTATAATATTTCTTTAATTCAAATTGAATATAAGATTGAATGCCCTGCATGAATCAGGGAGAGCTACAATTCATAAGTGATCCATCAATTGATGCCGGGTCAATCCGCATGAAATTATTATGGCTCTGCTGCTTAGCGTTTTTGGTTTTCCAGATCTTTGGTCGGTGAGTTTTTCAACATTTTTTTATACAAAACTAATTCTTTACGGAGAACCTAATAACTTTATTACTTTCGAAGTCAACAAAATTATTTGTTTAACTATTTTATTCAGCATAAAAAAGTCTACATTTTTCAAATAGGAGAGATTCAACTAAACACTGAAAAATTGGTTAAAATTAACACCTAACTCACACCTCACTAACTTACAAAGCCACATTTTCATCATAAAAAGTTCTATGGAAGGAAGAATCACTTGATGTTATAGTATTTTAAGAGGTATTTCACTCGCATATATATCATTAGAATAATCAAACCTCATATCCATTGTCTCTATTTTATATAGTTCGTAAGACATGCCACCTCATACTAAAATTAAATTATTTAAGGTTATATACCTAAGGTTTTAGAGTGCGAGTGAAAAATTCTGAAAAATTTCACCGAATAATTCTTTAGGAAATAGAAACATGTGTCATGGATTCCGTTATTTATCAAATTAGCGTATTTCGATGTAAAATCGGAAATTATCCTGGTTGGGATGTGCCAATTAAATCATCACAGACGGATTTTTATAAAAGTTATAAATCATTTATTTCCCTCATTTTACGAGGGTAATCCGATGTCGAAATTTTTTATCGCTTCCTGCGTAAGTAGAAACGTAATAAAATTTAAAAATCGTTGAGGATAGAAGCCTCATACAACTTAATAATACCTAGGCTCGATATAGCAGCGGAAAAAAATTCTCACTCTTTGTCCTTCATCGATAATATATTTTTCACTTCATTCAATTTCCTGCAGTTTTTAACAAGAATGAATTGCTCCCCTGTCGCTATAAGCGAAAAATTTCTTCACCCTTGCATTATTCATCCCCAAGGGAAAAATAGTGCTGATGAAACGTTGGGAATACAGGGGGTAAAAAGCTTGAAAACATTAATCAAACTTGGTCGACATCTTAATGTATTCCGGAAATTTTATCAGAACAGAGAGAGAGAGAGCTTTAAGCTAATGGTAAGGATTTCTTCCTTGTCATCGCCGTCACGCGCGAACATGACGTCACCCTGGGGCCCAACTATTGTCCGTCCCACGGAACTGCGCCCGCCTTACAAGCTTGATGAAGATGGCCGAGAAATGAGTTCAGCAAATGACATAATCCTTACGGATCTTTGTAAAAATCGTACTTTGCACTCACAATCGGCCCAGTTCCTTAACATGTTTCACTGAATTTTTCGCCACGTTCTACTTTCCATGTTACATATCTCATTTTGGGTGAGTGCAAGTATTTCTAACCATAATCAAGTTCTACTTTTAAAAATCAACGCTGATGTGTTGGGGAGTACCAATTACCGATGACATATAATCTTCGCTCAACCTCTATAAATTGAAAAACTCGTTTCCTGGAGAACTTATGCAAAAATTAATCTCGTAAGGATAAAAGAACAATGCATTTCCTATAGGACAGTTGAAAAAGAAGAAAGTAAAAGGTATTGATAACCTTATTTCTACAGCGCTTGTGAATTCACGAATTCAGCTCTGAATCATAAAACACTCTCCCTACGACATTTATGTTAACCCTCAATGAACGAGTGATTCAAATTTGATACGTTTCAAAATCATTGAAATATCTGCTTTCTGAGAGGCTTTTCCAATTTGTTGATGCGCTAGACAGTATTGTAACGCTTCAGATTAAGTGTGTGGACAGTTGCGTCTCTTTCGGCGGTTTGTCAAACAATTTGAATTGATGAATGTGTGACACCATTCACTGACGATGGCGTGCCTGGCAAAGCTCTGAAATAAATAGCTTTAGCTGTCACATGAAGCAAAAATTGGGGAAGTTTAAAAAAGGTATGTTAAAAAGTTGTTGAAGTATACCTTGTGTATATATTATTATGAAAAGTATTTTTTAAATGAAATAGATACAATACAAATTCGTCACATACCAAAATAAATCTTATTATTAAATAAATTTCAATTTAAAAAATACTCAAATAATAACATTAAAATACTTATATAGTAGTAGTATTTTTTATGCTCATGTTTCAAAATTCTGTCCTTAGAGGGCTAAAGTGGCTAATTCTGTTTATCATTGAATCGTCAAATTATTTGAAGCAAATATAATGAGCGAACTCGCAACGAGTAGGTGAAGTTTCATGCAAATAAATAGCTACCTATTCAAGAAGCAAAGTAAACTCAACTCACGTATGCACAATCATTTCATGAATGTCAGCCATTATAGATGCGACGAGTCTCATGCATTCGCAACGTTCACTCAGCAATTCCACATGTGCATTCCATTTTGCTCGCGCTGATTACTGTCGCTTAAATGGAACGCACGAATGGCACCCTCGAAGACAGAGGAGATCGCTGACCTTCAACACTCGCGAGTTTTTCGCGGCTTGAGACCTGGAAACATCGAGAAAGCTATCGTGCGCGCATTACGTCAATATCCGCAATACCAGTTTCTGACGAATAAGACGCAACCGGCGTCGCCTACGCAGACTCGGGAGCGCCGTCGGATAAGTACAAGTTGGAGACCGATATCGTCCATATTCGTGACGATGGCAAATCCAGCGACAATAGTTTCTCATGTACCGTGGTGAGCGAACCATTCGCCGCAGTGCACTTCACAACACAATGGCTCACTTTCTTCCCATTCGTTTAAGATTCTGCCGACTTGCCAGCGCTCTTCAAAACAGATCGGGTCCTGAGATGATGTGCGGTAATCAATGAAAGAACTTTGGATATCACATCCGCACTGCATTTTCACGTGTTTATCCTCAGTAAAGGCGTCAACATGGATTGATGGTTTAAAGTTTATTTCATTACTTTAAGGCTATAACAAGACTACGTTTACAAATACATCTACATATTCGTACTACCCTGCGAGCCGCCGCATGAGCGTGTGGCAGGGGATGTTAGGTCACCAGCCGTGTAAAAATATAAGGATTTGGGAGGTGAAATGGTGACGTGTATTATGGGAGCTCAGTTTTTATTGTGGTCACTTATTGACCACGGAAAGAACGAACGTGCTGCTTTTCTTTGTATTTTTTTAATTATTTGGTTAAATCTTTATGACCAGGGTCCCAAATGCTCGCGGCGTATTCGATGTGTGGCCTAACCAGAGCGAAGTAACATCTCTCTTTTACTTTTTCATCCGAGGACCTTCCTATTATACACTTAACAAAATATAGTTTCTTTAATGCTGTGCCGCATATGTTTTGTATGTGTTTTCCCCACGATATATCAGAAGTTAAGGCAATTCCAAGATATTTTACTGTATCTGAAGATTTTGTTTAATCCATCCACAGTATAGGTATGGCATTTGTGAGATGACTTTCGCAGGAAGTGAACTGTGGTGAATTTGCTGATATTTAATTCTAACCCCCACTCCTGGCACCACGAATGAACGTTGTTGATGTCAGATGACAGAACTTCATGTCCGCGTCTTAGCTTTTCACGTTATTTCACGTTAGATAGCTGAGAGTGAAGGTGAATTTTGGCTTGCAACTCGTGAGATGCATATGTTTCGAGTGAATTTAGCCTTGTTCGCAAACTTCGAGTCCCTAGATTCTCCCAACGCAGCCCCGACAATTCTTCTTGTAGTCTCTTCGCTAACGCCTGTTTCCGACTAAACCCGCTGATTTCATTTATATTTATTGACTTATTTCTCTAAAATCTCACAAACAGATGGAGGGGAAATGGAAATGCAGCCCTTGCTATCGGTGAACGTAACAGCAGAATAAAGGGATCACGAAGCACGTAGAGTGCTGTCACGAAGCACGATAAATTGAGACGCGTCACCACATGTTGGCGGCAATCGGATATACGTCTCCTTCCCAGCCAGAACACGTAGATTTGCCATCGCTATTCCTTCATTTCAATCAACAATATGCTTGCCGCACCCTTCAACACAGTGCAGGAAACCGTAATAAAACAATCCTTGTATCTACTTTTCTACTAAGATTTATAAATGTACTACGCGTTTCATTTTAATAATGGATTCAAGAATAAAAGACTTCCACGAAGTGAGGCCTGAGGGTGTAAATTTCATTACAGTGTAGGACAATTTGGCGTTATATCATCTTTTTAACATTTTATTTCGGAAGCAATGTAACAGTTTTTCCCTAACAACATGTTTTTATATACCAAACATTTATTTTTTATTTATTTTATGTCTCTACCCCGAATACAGCGCATTTGGCCAGTTTATGTCGGGTGAATAAGAACAACAACAAACGAACACAAACACTCATACCCTGAGTGGGAATAATTCCACTCAGGCGAACCCGCGACCCTCGAGTTAGCAGACTTTACCTCGTCGCCACTGGGGTCGGCAATGGCATTTCCGTATAGAACAACTATTGGCTCTCAAAGAATCATTTTTCAAAATTTTCCATCGTTAATTGTTATGATTTGAATTACCTATCTCCTTAACAATTTGAATTACAACAATATTATCTTGTAGGTGGAAAAAATCTTAACAATTTACGATCAAAAAGGTTTTATTTAAATTTAACCTCGTCTCCCAAGCACGCACTTTGACTCATGACATTCCTTCTTCTAGGCCGCCTAAAGTAATGGATTGACACGGTGAGTGATATTCATTGTTTATTTTTAAATATTACGAGGACTTAATCTGCGCAAAAAACTGAATTAATAGATCTAAGAAAAATACTTCATAAATACTAAGTACTGCTTTGGTAAACTTTAATGCTACTAACGTGAAACAAATCAGACAATTCATTGTTTAAAATGTAACTTTCTCCGATTCCTCTGCCTTCCCATTTGTCCTTCGCAGAAAGGTTGTTCTCAGAAATGTATGACGTCTTTTTCGCAAAATAGTTAATCGCGACAAACGAACGACTCGTAAAACTGTTGCGCGGCGGAAGTATTACGTAATATGACATCAGTTAGCCGTTAATCGTCACAGCTTATTTATTTTTCTCCCCAGGTTTAACAATACCCCATTTCCTGCTTAAGTTGGGTGATGTGTCATTACCTCAGAAATACTACGTTACATCTGATTTCAAAACTCTCGAGCATTTTTTCCTTAAAGTTTGGTCAATAACCGGATGCACCTTCAAAATAATGGCCACGAACCAGTGCACCAGTAAAATTTATACAAGGATAGCGGCGACAAGTTAACTTCCTAGCCACTTAACGCCAGATATGTGACGCAACCTCTCTAGAGGTGATGAATAATCCTCTTTTCTCATCACTAATAGCGTAGCTTATAGGCAGGTCTCTGGAAAATGTTGGATTCCGAAATGAATAGTCCTACATGAAATGATCGACTGTTTGAAAAATTCCTACTGTTTGGAAAGTTTGCCACGCTATGAAAGAGCCTACGTTTGCCTACTATTTATTTGCAAACATTTCTATACATGCTTAGAAGTAGCGCAGTTCCTGTAATTTTATTTTGTTTCATTTGCGGGGGCATTCCCTTTCCCAAACTTTGGAGCAATCACCTTTCCCGCATTTCATATGAATCATATTACATCGGCCCAAACGTTGATCTATCTTACCCGGGATAATTTCCTGGTTATTTGCGGTATTATTAGGATTGGCGATAGAGGTTCCAAATCGCGACCCCTAGGAAAATCGTTAAATTCGCCAGATAATAATGATGAAGCGAAAGTCAATAGATGTAGATATTCTACTTTTTTCAACGATGTTTCATTCACTTGTTGCACTCATTTAGAGCAAATTTCATCTCTCTGGCATTTTTCTCTGAGTATGAAATGGGATATCATAGCCCTTTGAGTCCTTTTGGGGTCCTTTTTGACCTAGGAGTCTTTTTTGTTCGTAATAGCGTTTGAATAATGGCTAATAACAAAATATCAGCAAGGGTATGCCTTAGATAAAATTAATACTGGTCATATTTACTGTCCGCTGATATGATGTTTATCTGCAATACGCATTCCGTCTCTTCTTTGCTGGCTGATTTGGAAAGGAGAACGACAACTAAGGCCGGGTAGGGTATTTAGGGTAGAAAATTTGGTTGGAAAATGGAAGAAGGGTGGAGGTAAACCCGACATTAACATTGGCATACTCATAACGAAAGGCACCAGGGCGACCACGGTATTAAGTCCCATCCGACGGACAAGGTACTGCACTGAAAGTTCTCACCACATTGCACCCGGTTCGGAAACGGAGTTACAATGAAAATTCTCCACCACTGCCGAGATTCAAGCATGGACACACGAGATTGGTGGCCATTATCCTTGCCAAAAAATTAACCCGTTATTTCAAAGGATGAAGCTATCGCTACGTTAAGGATGTCCTACGGCGGGTGTTCCCCCGCAAAGGGTGCGTCAAGGATACGTCAGATAACCTTACATTTTTTTCGCACTTGTACACAACTTTCAAACATTCAGTTCGTTTTATAATTAAATTATTTGATCGGTACGTTTGAATAAAATGGATATAGAAGCAAACATATCGGAAAATGAATAGCGCGGGCGAGAGGAGCGTTAATCCATACCAGGGAGTAGACGACGGGCCCCTTGAGTAAGGAAGGGACTGACGAAGAGTTAAGTGTGGAGTGCAGTATGGAGCAGAAGCGTTGATTCTGAGAAAGGACGACAAAAATAGGCAGCATTCGTTTGAGCTGTGGGCATGGAGGAGAGCGGAGGAAGTGCGGTGAACGGAAAGAAAAACAAACGAGGAAGTTCTTCGAGTGGTGATTGAGGAGAGGACAGTACTAGAAAGGATTCGGAGGAGGCAGTATATAGTGCTATACTACTTAAGAAAAATTCCAGAACGATGTTCTAGAACAGTCGAAAAAGCATTGACCAAGAGAAAACTCCGGGACCGGGAATCGAACCCGGGCCGCCCGCTAGTCTGGTGAGCGCGCTAGCACTGAGCCACCGCGCCGGTCGGCCAGGAAGGAAGCGAGAGCTCCTGTTTCGCTGGCGCGCGGGCGGTGTGGAAGCGTACCGGTAGACGGGGGTAACCACACCTCTATCTGTCCACATGCTTAATTGTGATCGGTGCTTATGTGATCAACGAGACGTCATTATCGTCCAGGTAATCACGGCGGCGTGTGAAGGATGGCGACTATTGTGAGGGAGGGTTGAGGTGAGATGCTCAAACCCACCCTAATGAACATGACGTCACCGCATGAGACCGACGCATCACAGCCAGCCCATCCGTGCCGGCGCAAATTAAAGCGAGTGCCGATTGTCTTTCTATAAGAATAACTCATCGACTCGCCCCTGATCAGATATGCATCGCCACGCACTCACGCCGGCATTGGCCCTTTCCTCGCCCTCCCCATCGCAGTATTCTTTCTTGAGAGACCTTCCGTGATCCCCAGCATCGATTGTTCGTCGTCATGAAGACCCATCTGGTCCCGACGACTGTGCATCGCCGGATACGAGTGTCCGCAGGGGGATACAACGGCGAAGATGGGTTTGACCCACCCCACCCCGGAGATTGATATTCTCTGGCGTTGTGATAGATTCTCAGAAAACTGGAAATCTTTTCTCTCCTTCTCTTTGGCGTCCCATCTCCTCAGAACTAAGAGAGCTCGTCAACTCCCTTCATCTCCCAGGGGAAGCCGTTGAGGATACCCAGCAATGTACACCTGATCTGTGCGACAATATTTGAACCTACTGGGGAAAAGAGTCATGTTAAGTTCGCGTTAACTCCTAGAGAACGTTGTATTTGTGTTACCGAGGTAAGGGATAAACGTGCGCAATTTTCCAAAAGTCGATGAAACTCTATGCACAACTTTAGTTTCAGTTTAGATAAGTCGTCCTGTTGATGATCCTTAAAGCTTCATTGTAGAGTCATCGTCCTTAAGAAGGTATATTTAAATTGCAACCTCGGTCGAGATTTAACTTTTATTCATTAGTGGAATGTCATTTTTACGATGATACATAATTATAGGTACATTGAAATATGGGTCGTGATTAATGCCTTATTTATTTGTGGAAAAGTGACAACGATTTATCCCTTCATTATGTTACGCCTCAACGCCTTATCGCCAGAATCGTCTGAATTTGCTACTGTGATTTTTACTCAGTCTGGGCTCTCTAAATCAAATCTAACTGAAGGTTAGTTAACGAGGGCTTATCCGATAGGAAAACGCCTTGATGTCGCTAATCCCATGGGAAATATTTTCAACCAGAGATACTTAAACCAGGGCTTGGTTGATTCACAGATTAGTGGGGATCAGATATGTGTTGTGGCTGGAATTACACACCTGGATCACATTTGTTCCTTTTTTCCTCTCGTAAAGATGGAGTAAAGGAAAAATATCGGAGCGGAAGAATATCGTAATTAGACCGAAATCTAGAGAAATTTTAAAGAAAGGAAAAGATCGAGCATCTTATAAATGATTAGCCTGGGCGCTATTACTTTTAAGAATTAAAATAAGTAAAAGGTGACTATAAGTCAATTGCTTATAAGTTCGTTGGATTGCCTTAGCGGGATTACGGGAGTACAAACCACGATAAACGATAAGACTTAAACAAATAATGGCAAACCTGGGAATATTGACGCCCATCAAGGAAGTTACGTCCTTAAAATACGAGAATTAGGCTTCCTAGATTGTAGACTGACGTCGTGATGCGTCCTTATGTGAGAAGCCACATTAGTCACATCTTGGTCTTTTCATCTATTCTCCTGTTTCTTTGCGAGACCTGCATTCTTACCTTTGCATGTTTGTTAAAAGGTGTCACGCTTTGAATGACATAAGACTTCGGATAGAGAGATGAAATCAAGTTGCTGGAGGAAGGTAACTTTGGGCCTCAGCGGTCGTTTAACAATGCTATATGCCTGGCCACTGGCCGCTCGTGTCATTGTCTGCTGGGAGCAATTCATGCAGCAGGCGAAGATTAGCGGCCATAGGACAAAGGTTGGTTTCCCTACCAGATGATCGTTTTTCCTTAATCCTGATCATATGCCTACTTTACGAAATAATCTAATTATGTCCGAATTGCACTCATGAATTGAGCCCATCACCATCTTAATTCTTAAGGTCAATAGCGAAATGACGCCAGCTATATCGTAGAGAACCGATGATTCATGTTTATTGTCTCTGGATTGTCACGGAGAACTATTATCAATTTCAGTGATTTGATGAAACGATTTTGTGTGGAATTAATGCATTTCCGTTCACTGGATCTTTCATAACCCTTTTTTATCTCATCTCCCAGTGATTATTTCGCCCATAGTTCGATTCGCGCTCTCATTTCTGACTTTTCGCATCTCAACAGACAATCTTTCTTCCGCCTCTGCCTTCAAAATTCCAAAAACCAAAATATCTGTAGCATCCCTGTAGACTTTTCTACGATATTTTTTTCTTTCATCAAAATTTATTTGTATTTTATTCTGAAAGCAGCTACGAGGGCTTGTGGTATATGGAGTAATAACCACGGAATTTTCAAATTCAATATCATCTTCGATGAAAATTAATTTGGATGCAATGGCAAAGCGGAGTTATGGATGAATTATGGGGAGAATAGGTAACTCATGAAAACATGCGACGAAAGAGTATGCGAGAAATGATGACTAATGATAAATTTCTAAGGCGAAGAAGACAAACTTATTGGGAATATTTAGCAAAACTGCCTTTTTAGGGCTGTAATAGAAATGAAAATGAACGAGAAGAACTATCAACGAAGTTCAAGGATGGAATTGTAACAGTCAAAACATGAATGATTTAACGTGGAGATTTATGCAGGAATGAAGCGTTTAGTTACAACCAAAGTGCATTGGAGAGGCTCAGCAAATCAGTCTTCGTATTAATGTCGGCTAATAATGGTGAATTTTAAATCCAATCCGAGGGTAAGTCAATAACTCGCAAAACTGGATAGAGGTAATAATAATCAGAGTAACTTCCTGGAATTTATTTCACCCTATACATTCAGACATGCATACTATCTCTTTACAAGTCCATGGTAGTGGGCAGCAAAGAAGTCTTTTGTTTGCTTTCGCAGCCAACGAGTAACCTCTTGGACTACGACATAATTATTTTCAAAACGCTGGCCACCCAAAATATTTTTTTCGGGGCCCAAACAGATGAAAATCACATGGGGGCTATGCCGAGAATGTACAGTGGATGTACCAAGCGTTCCAATGAAATTTTTACGACTGATGCCGAAGATGAAATGCTGACCTTTGCGACTTATTTATTGACTTAACCCTCGTGCATATAACTCTTTGACTCACAATTTGTCGGACGGGTCTGACATACTTGCTGCGCATTTCAATAAGCTTGTATGAATCTTTCTGGCTTTCTCCTCACTCCCACCATATTCGATTAGCTCTCGAGTGTAAGAGCGAATAATTAAAAATCTCGCGGATCCTCTCTGAGCTTCATCTGCCAAGATTACGCGGGCATCTTACGCTCATTTTTATTTTCTACCGAAAATGAGCACGGCATGATAACGTTTGTGTCATACTCGAAAATGCATGTGAAAGATCGTGTCCCTTGGGCCTAGCTCAGCCCGAGTCTATTCCGATCACTTTGCTAGCCCGGCACATTTCAATACGCTGTGTAACGTACAGAAAGAAGCAGAGATATTCTCCATTATACTCAATCACATCGATGTCTAATACGGCCTATCCCGCTTTCTTAACAATCGTCATGCGCAGGAAATTATTTTTCTGCAGGTTTCTTTGTAAAAATCACGTTACGCGTCGTACACGAGGGAACTTGGTAAACACGTCTTAATGGCGACTCTCTAATAGACATTGCCTTCGATAGGTCCCCAGTTTTCGCTACTAATTTAGAGGCAGCCGTATTTATGCGAATAATATAACGATTATATAAAAGATTTAATTTCTCATTCAATCGTATCTTTCAACCACGCGACGCCGCACATCATATCACATGAGTCCAACAAATTTTCGCTGATATTTTCGTTTTATTCGGAAGTCTGCCCGGAAGACTATGTCCATAATTTTTCGGGAGCCTTTCAGTCTGTCCACTACGATGTGCGACTACGTGGCAGGTGTTAAGGTACGTGAGGCGCGCGTGTTTTCTTGAGAGAAGCCAGAAGAAAGCGCTCCCCTTTCTTCCTTCTGTCATCATCCCTCCTCCCACCTGAACCCCAGTCCACCATCCGAAATATTTCTCACACATGTGATTGTGGCCGCTTATTACGCTGGGAATGCGTGATGTGGGAGTGCCTGCCTTCCGGAAAGGGCATATGAAGCGTCAGCGATCTTTCCAGTGACATAATTATACTGACCTCTCTCCTATCCCTCCCTCTCCCGCCACATCACCCCTGTCCTCTTTCCGGTGTAAATTTTCAGTTTTCGTATGCTTGCCCACTCCGAATCGATAGTTTGACGAGCTGCTAAAGGAATTAAAGGTTACCCATTGAATGTTTCGAAAAGAATAGATGGATTTTATGCCCTCCGGCTGTTGATACTTCTTTACTAACCAAGGGTTTAATTCCAAGATGACCATAAAATCCATGCCATAAGCGGAATGGGAAATCGCGTCCTCTAGTTTGACAGACATGGGCTTTACAGACGGGTTACTGCGTGCAAGCATTTTAAAATACCTATATAAATATAAATTAAACAGTTATTATTCACACCATGACCTCTCAGCGATGATTCTAGTGATTTAATTTCTTTACCCAATAACCATTTAATGCATATCTATATTGATTTTTTTATTTGTGGGTCTACCGAATTTTTTTCGTATCCGATACTCGATTTGACAGTGCACAGATAGCGAACTCGCGGCACAGGAATTTCGAACACGGTTTATCAGAAGTACATTCCACAAGTTTCAGTCCGCATATCACGTTATTTGGAAAATGTTGGTGCTAATGGATTTAAAAACAATCTAAGTTTGAAAAGTCTTCAGAACAATTCAGTGAATGGAGATGAAGAAAAAAACTTTTTTTTGGGTCGTTATTCCGAGCGACTCTTCTTTGAAAGCGCCGCATAGACGGGCGATAAACCAAGCGGCATAGGGGGTGCATTGTTTTTCTAGGAGACCGAGTGCCGATTCCCAACGCTCCTCTGCAGTTTCCCATCACTACGAAATTCCGTCGTCTCATTCGGAGCACTTTCATGCACTCAAGTGACTTAAATAAAAATACCCTGAGGGCATTAGATATAAAAAATATCTAGCGAATATCAAGCTAAAAATGTTTTTTTTTGAGATGACATCATTTCAAAACCTGATCTCACCTCATCGTGAACCTGAGAGGGAAAACAACGGTGAGGTGGGTTGGAAATGTCTAATGAACTGTGATAGATGAGCATTGTCTAGTGAGCAGTGATAGCACATTGCTGTTGAAGATACTCCCCGAACCTCTCCAATACAATAATCATTTCAACAGGGGTTAGGGTGGCGGGAAATCAGTTGCGACAACAGATGATTCTCTATTAAAAAAAGGATATTTATGTCTTTAGGATGGGTAGTTTCGAATGGACTTGAGGAGTTAATTGAATGCGGTGAGAGAAAAACGCTCTTAGTACAGAATCTTCCTTTGTTCGCGCTCTCCAAAATATAAAATTTGAATTCTGAAAATAATTTAATGAAAAATTATCCGAACGAATTTTCCATTAATGTCATAAAAGTAATTACCTGGAACTTCTTCTGTTTCCTTCTCTTCAAATACAAACTCGTAAGCTGTCTTCGTAGCGAAATGAAGGTAAGGCTCCTGTTCGTTGTTGTAGCAGTATCGGTCACCGAGAGCGCAAACCAACCCCGATAGCGCGAAAACGCTCAGCAGGAGAAGAGAAGAACATTTTTTCACTTTGACGTTTAACATTTTCGAGATAACAGCGCGAAATATTCCCAATTATACAGCCAAATTATCCGTCTGTTCTCTTTCCGCGGACCCCCAACCGGAGCGTCAGGAAACGAGCGATTTTGGATACTGAATGCACGAAGCGTAGAGAGAGTAGCTCGAAGGGCTTGAAGGTGTGCGCAACTTCTCCGGCGCAGGACTGTCTGCTAGGTGACGCCTCCAAGTAGAATACCTGACTAATGACGTAATTTTCCTTTTATTGTTTGCGTCGTAGTCGTTTCTACATTAGAGCGATAGACTCTTCGGTCAATTCTAGCGCTAATGCCATTATCGCCTCAATGCTAAGCACACACTTGGGCCTGATTGAGCTGAAATGCCAGAAATTAAAATTATGCTAATGCATGAGACAAATGTCAATATTAATGATTGTAGTCTGACAGGGGTTGATTTAATAAGAGTAATGAAGTTGAAATATGCCTCTTTCAAAATTTTGAATAAAAGTTCCATCTCCTCAAATCTTCGATTTTCAACTAATTTTACTTTATACATTTAAAACATTCATTTCGAAGAGGTCATAGTTATGACGGCTTTTGCTAGATGTCAGCACGCCCCGGTGTGTGTTGCGGATATAGCTGTCACTTGTTCCTACAACGTTTTATGTGGTTTTATGTCGGCCATTAGTCCACGAGGCGACCAAAATGGTTAAGAAAAAAGATTCCGATAAAAATGTAGTGAACGCGGACGACGGTAAAAGTGAAACTATTGAAAATGGAGATGGAAAACCACCTATTTTTAGTGATCCTCCCGGTTACGTCGATTCCGTTTCAGATGAAGGTAATAGTTCCTACCCGGTGGCATATGCTGCTCAATGAATGTGTGAATTAGAAGTATGCACTCTCGCGTATGCGCCTGTAATTAGCATTTTTGCTCATTAATGAAAGCAATTTAGATTCATGAAAGGGTTTGATAAACCTTGCTTGTCTTCTAATTGGTATTGTGATGATATTGTTGTAGCTGTATTAGAGCCATGATGATTAATGGCTTAATCTTTTCTGAAAACGCACATTATGGAATTACGTTATTTATAAATGTAGTGGTGTGTTTAAATACGAATATTTTGTGCAGAGCTCTTGGCCGACCTTCTGGAAACTAAGCCCCAGGAACTGGAAGGTGTGGACTCGTTAGTAGTCGTGGACGGTGTGCCACAAGTGGGACCCGATCGTCTGGAGAAACTCCAGATTGTTATTAGGAAATTCTTTTCTAAGAGTGGTTTTACAAATGATTACTTCCCGGAGGAGAATGGACAAACCAAAAAGTAATTGGCTGAATGCCTGGTTATGCGAAATTACGAAAGAAATGGATTGATATTAATAGGTTATTTTTCCACAGGTATATCTTTTTGGAATTCCCGACTCCAGCTCTTGCTGCTGAGGCAGTTCGTCAGTATAATAATTCGAAATTCGATAAAAACCATACGTTTCTGGTTAATCTCTTCAGCGATTTCCAAAAGTAGGTTCTCCGTAGCAATATATACGCATGCCTCTTATTTTGATTATCATTGGAATCCTTAATCGACTTCCTTGTGCAACAGTTTATTTGTTTGTGCTAATGATAATTCCTCTTCGAAGGTATGCAGAAATCCCCGATGAATGGGAACCACCTGAACCGCAGCCATACAAAGATCAAGGAAATATGCATTATTACCTTCTAGAGCCTGATGCGTTTGATCAGTATGCAATCATTTGCGGAGTAGGCCACAGTGTTCAAATGTGGCTGAATAGTAATCCAGAACCAACTCTGATTGAAGAAAGATCAGTAAGTTGTAGTTTTTTGCGCTTGGCTTGCTAGCAATTTAAATTTTCCGAATCTGTTCTTTCATCTTATGTCATTTTTGGTCACCATTTTAAGGTGACGAGTTAGAATGCGTCTAATATCATATTTGGCTATTGTTTAGACTTAATTTATGTCTCCATTCTATTAAGGTGTATGAATATACTCTAATTGGCCATGTAATCTCTTACAATTTCTCAATTTGTTTACAAAAGTAATGTGCTGTGATGAAAATGTTGTACTGAAGTCTTCAAATTGATGATTTTAATGGCTTAATCTTTTCTGAGCACATTTTGATATTATGGTTTTGAAGGAGAATAATTAATTGGTTGCACAGTTTTGGTTATTGCACTTCTTGAATTTGTCACCAGCAGGGATCCCCTGTTTTATCCAATCCCTAGTTAAAACTGACTTAAAACGTTGAGACAGATGATTTAACATACTCTATCTCCAGATAGAGAAGATGCCTTTGTCAGGTTATGGTTTGGGGTTAAGGTATGTTCTTTGGTAAAGAAACTTTGTCTTTTGCAACTGTTGTCCCAAGGTACTGGCATATCTTCTTTTAGTGTAGTTCTGTGGGTCATAGGTAAGGCATTGGAAGACTTAATGAAATTCAAAGGTTTATAATCATACTCAAAATTATAAATTTGTCATCTATGTACCTCATCAGAGGAAATTATGGTTTCCCTGTTCAATATTGCTCAAAATGTATAATATCAGGGTAGGCATTTCTGTTAGTGGCTATTTTGATGCATTAGATATATTCTGTGTTGTAGTTTTTATTTCCTTGCATATAGTGTTTCACTTTCTGTTTTTCATCTGAATATTTTAACAGAGATGGACTGAAACATATGTTAAGTGGTCACCACTAGGAACATACTTGGCAACTTTTCACAAGAAAGGCGTTGCATTGTGGGGTGGACCCAAGTTTGAACAAATCATGCGCTTTACCCATAATGGAGTGCAGTTCATAGATTATTCTCCATGTGAAAAGTAAGTATTTGGTCCCCTTGAGTTATGAGAGAAGTTGTCGTGCAAAGTTAACTCAAGCTGTTGTCCATTTGGTAATATAAGCATTTTTGTTTTTGCTGCCTCTCGAAATACAGTTGCACCTAAGTGTTAAAGTATTTTTTCTGTTAATTCTATCCCATTGTTTCTATTGGTTTGAACCTCTCACTTGCCTTGGATAATATCTTGTGAATAGAAAATTCTTCTAGTGCATTATCAATGCTGGAAGGCAGTAATGTTAAAAATATTAACCATAAGCATTCAATGATAATATCAGAAGTAAAATGCATATCTGCATAGTGCATATCTGTCATAATGCATATCTGTCAATGAGGGAAGTTTGTATTTAAATGGCAGTTAATATGCTTTCAGAAGAGTGATTTGTTGTTGGCATTTAAAATGGAATCACGATACAGAAGTTGATCATTTAATGTTGTGAACCTGTTCATCCAATGAACTTGCTCTATGATGATTTGGTTAAATTTTTAATCTCCTTAACAGGTATATGGTGACCTACTCTCCTATGTCAGAGCACAATTCTGAGCCTAAGCGACTTATAATTTGGGACATTCGTACAGGACATGAAAAGAGGTTTTTTGGCACTGACTCGCCATCTGTTTGGCCAATTTTTAGGTGGTCTCCTGATGATAAATACTTTGCTCGAATTAGTTTAGACATGCTGAGTGTCTATGAAACTCCGGTGAGTACTTCATTACTTTATATTCAGTTTGGTAAACTTAACTTAGACGTGCTTGGGCTACACACTTGAAGTGACATTGATCTGATTTGAGAGTAATTGATTGTTCATCTATGATAGTAATTTTATAGGAGTTTCATTTAAATAATCGGTATGCAATTGATGGCAATTTTCTCACTTAAGGTAGTGATACTGATATGGAAGCTATTCAGTGCATGAATAGATTTAAATTAAGAGTGAAAAATTTGGATTGTAAATTTAAATCCAATGTAATATAGTAATTTTGTTCATTTATAATGTGTGCGATTTCCTTTTTTATTGTAGCTTTTGTTCAGAGAATAGCTAATTTTGCATATAAAGACTCATGTTATTATTAATTTCATGTGTTGATTGCATTGGACAGTATGTTATTGGACATTGGACAGTAGTTAATTGTATTAATGTAAAGTTCTCTTTCAAAATTTCCAATTAGCCAAAGATAATGATGTGGATTTTTAAAGTCTCCTTTCATTGATCGTTCTTCATGCTAAAATATTATGATTTAAAGTATTACCTAGGTCTCAGCCCTTTACATATGCTTACTTTAATAGCAGAGTAAAGCAGCTGGTCATGTTTTTAATGTTCCCAAACTTTCATTTGCAGTCATTTGGCCTCTTGCATAAGAAGAGTTTCAAAATTCCAGGAATAAGGGATTTCAGTTGGTCGCCAACTGATAACATTATTGCATATTGGGTTGCTGAGAAAATGGATGTTCCAGCAAAGGTTACCCTCTTAGAAATACCAAGGTTTGTTATTTTATTAGTTCAATAAAATATTACAATTGGTCCATTAAATAATAAAGTGTAATTTTTGATGTGCCTTAAAGGTATGATTTTTATTCAGCATTAATATAGACAACTTACACCTAGTGCAGCCTGATACAGATCTATTTATGCCATAACTGTGACTGTCCAATGATTTTTTTAAAGAAAACTGATAAATACACAACAAAATAGTCATCGTAACATGAATTTCTGAATCTGTAGTGAAATGGAGCTGTTGTTGTTAAGACTTACATTCCATTGATTAATTTTTAATCTGCTATTATGATTTCTCTTACATTTATTCATGTAATGTGACTACTGTGGAATGTATCCCCTGTGTTTTGTAAAGTTTCACTGTTGTAATTGACAGCTACTTTCATTTCATGAAATGGCCCAATGTCTTCCCTGGGATGCCAATGTTAGAAGTGGCTCAGAAGACTAACACTAATTGTCATGGGAGGGGTTTGATGTGTTTTTTTTATTCATCGGTGGGGAAGATATTGATTCCATTAATGTTGTGAAGATATTTCATTTGATTTAAAATTTGTTTAGGGTAAACCAATCTCCACTGAAAAATTCTCCCTCACGGGTGCCAGTATGCACCAAAGTTATTTGCCATGAAAAATTGTTCCACGTTACCAGTGTATGTACCCTGATCTCCTGTAATCTTCTGATATCTTATGGAATGCCATCATTAAATTTGTTTTTGTGTGAAAAATGTTGTGAAGTACTGGAGTTTGCAAGCTTTGCAACCTGGGTTTTCAACCCTTAATTGCTATTGTTATCTCTTGTCAGTTAGTGCACCAAAGCAATGGGCGTTTGAAAGTAAACTGTAATTGTGCACACATGCCATGATGACAATTTTTCCAATGAGTTCTCTTTGTGATTATTCATTTTGGCTTAATCTTTTCTGAGCATGTGTGGTTAATTTTTTTGAAATACAATAAATTTCTCTTATGTCAAAAAATGACAACTGCAGTAATGCACTTTTTTCCTTAGGCTGTTTATATAATGAGGATAATTCCAAGATAATTATTTTTTTGAGATGAATGAATGAATTCCATCACTTTTTTTCAGTCGAAATGAAATAAGAGCCAAGAATCTTTTCAATGTAGCAGATTGTAAAATTCATTGGCAAAAGTCCGGGGACTTCCTGTGTGTGAAAGTTGACCGTTATATGAAAGTGAAGAAGGAAAAGAATGAATACAAGTACAGTGTAAGTAAATAATGTTTTGCATTTGTGCAATTTATCCACTTGTACTTACATTCAAATGAACATTTTTTCACTTTAAGTTAGATTGTGGTACTTCTGTGCTTCACATGCTGTTTTCTGTTTTATTTTTGTATGTCTTTGGCATCCAAAAGATGTGTTGGATCTGTAATCATAAACAAGTTATTTCAATTAGACATAGTATTTCAGTAATGGATTATAAGTCATTGTAAGTCATATTCAAGTAATTGATCTCTAAGCGAATTAAATTGGTGTCTCCCTTCTCTAGCCCATAATGGAATAACTGTGTCTAATTGAGGTTGTTAATGTTTGGAATATTCCTCATCTTGCTTGTCCCTTCCCATTCTACTTGTGAAAGAGGAATGTTTTGGTGTAGAGAGGGGATTAACTCGGGGACTTCTGTTCAGAATGTATTGGGATGCGTCAGCTGTTTTATTGGGGTGTTATGTGTAGGTTATGGTGTTTTCGTGACTAATTGTTTGCACAATCCTTGAGCAATTACGTAATAATACCATCCCTTGTATCCTTCAAAGTATTTAGGTATTATGTACATGTGCAGTGATGAAAAATTTTATCAGAAATCTTTTATTTGATGATTTCCATGGCTTAATCTTTTCTGAGCACATAGTAGTTTCTTCAGTTAGTTAAAGGATGGTCATGTTCAAGTAATGTGGTAAAGGCATGTGGGCATGTGTCTTAAGTTACCTTTAGAAATGGCACCTTTTTCCTGCCAGTTGGCCAGTCTGTAGGCATATGGCACCAGGGCATAAACTCATTTGGTGGTATATTAGCCAGCTTTTCTATTTTTGTTGATACAGTAAGTTCTTGGTGTACATCTTTTAGATTTACATTTTATTCGATGCTACATCCATGCTGACGAGGTTCGTCAGAAAATTTTTCCCCGTTTAATGCTAATAAAATATGTGCATAAGCTTGTGTTTTTTGATAACTGAGACATAATCATCCTATCCTGAAATAGCTATTTTTTCCTGGATAAAGGTAGAAAACGGATTTTGAAATTAACGCCTTGATTTATCTTGGGATTAAAGTGGTCATGAATATCTGGATCTTTTTTACACTGTTTCGACTTACGTCGCTCTTCAACATGCATCTCTGATGTAACTTGAGGACTTACTGTATAAAGTTTTTAACTTGGTATCTTCTATTATCAATCTAAGCTCATCCTTCACTACCATATGATGACAAATGTTTACTTATATCTTTGGAAGGTATTGTATCATTAGAATTAATTAAATTTGATTTAAAGAAATTTTGAAACTAATAAGAGGCGGTAAAAAGTATTCGTAGCAGTCTTAGCACAACCTTCTTGGAATTTTCTGGTGGTTTTATGGATAACATACATTGGACATCACACTTAGTAGGATGGTGAGAGTGAGGAAATGTATTGGTGAAGCATTTTAATGGTTGAGACTACATGTAAAATGAAATGATGAGACAAGTGCCTTCTGATCCCTATGGCTTTGATGTTGTTTGTGGAATTATCATGTTCCACTATATCTTTAATAGCTAACACCGCCTTAATTTCGGTTACCTATGAAATAATTGTAATTTTTACTTTCAACTATTATAGCTATTGATACACTTTACAAATTATCATTTGTCATTGATTGCCTGCTAATTGAGTTTTTCTCTTATGTTTTCTGCAGGGTGTGTATTGCAATTTTGAAATATTCCACATGCGTGAGAAGCAGATTCCAGTGGACAGTGTTGAAATCAAGGAAGCAATTCATGCCTTTGCTTGGGAGCCTATTGGATCTAAATTTGCTATTATCCATGGTGATGTCCCCAATACATGTGTCAGTTTTTATGGGGTGAAAACTGGTCATATTCCTGCATTACTGAGTAAGTCTTGTATCCTGTCATCATGTATATATTTTGGATTATTCTGGTGTTCCTAGTGCCCTTAGAAGCCTCCTTAGGCTTAGCAGGATTTATTTAGGTTGAGCCAGTATAGATAATTAAGACTTAACTAGTTTCTTATCATTTCTTGTCTTTAAATAAGTATAAAAATAGCTTGATCTTGAAATTGAGCAAATATTTAACCTATGAGAATTGTAGTGAAGGTTATACTCAATGAAATAGTTCATGTCTGCCAGACTTACTATTTGTCTAATAATTTTGTATATGACCCACTGTTCTGAGAAGCAAGTAATACAGTATCTGTCAATGAGCTGTGAGAGTCATTCCTTAAATATGAAAACTAGAGGAAGATAAACCATATGCTCAAGTTCCTATGTGTGTTTGCTGAACAAATTTTGGACAGTCAAATACATAAATTCATTCTTAATTAGCAATATTGGGTAAAATTAGAGCAGAAGTCGCATTATTTAGTGAACTTGCCAGCCATTAATGGTCATATTAATGAATACTCCTCAAGAATATAGTCTGACCTTCAAGATCCCTCTGTCAGTCAATCAGTCACTTGGGACTAATGTTTTTATGGTTGTTATTTTCTACTATGCTTTGTGCTATGAAATAACTACTATTCATTGTATGAACAGGTTTAATATTGAGGTGTGAAGATTGGCTTCCAAGGAAGTTTTTCACATGGAGGATTATGCATATAGTCATCATACATGATAGTTGTGTGTCAAGGGAGGAATGCCATATGTTTCTGTTGAATTAAGTTACTTATGTAATTAATTGTTAAACAAATGAACTTTCTCATACTTGGGATATATTTTTTGATTGATATTTAACACTGCTTGTATTAGGAGATCAGTTCTCGGGTTTCCTTCTGTGTTGTCTTTTTGTGATGACAGTTTCTCCAGCCATCCAGCTGGCATCTTCAGGTCGAAGTGGCGACGCATCTCATGGTCTGTCCATATAATACTTGTCACGTTGATTGGAGCGACCTGGTTTCCCGTGCTTTTTGGGGTGAGAACTCGCTTCCATGCATTTGCAACCTATCAAAAAGCATGGGAAACCAGGCCGCTCCGATCGACCTGACAGGTATATAAGGACAGACCATAAGATGCATTGCCACTTTGACCTAAAGACTTCAACAGGATGGCTGGAGAAACTGTCGTCACAAAAAGACAACACTGGAAGGAAAGCCGAGAACTGATTTCTAAATGCTGAATCGCTGCGGAAACCTTCATGCTAACTGCTTGTATTATTTTTACTTGCAGAGAAATTTGAGAAGAGAGAGGCAAATTACCTGTTCTGGGCACCCTGTGGTCAGTTCATTGTGATGGCTGGTATTAGAACCAATGGAGGAGTTCTAGACTTTGTTGACACCAATGAGTTTGTTATAATGAACTCAAATGAACATTTTGGTATCTCAGATGTTGAATGGGATCCAACAGGGCGATATGTTGTCACTGGAAACTCAATTTGGAAGAGCAAGGTAACTTCATGCAATGGAATGCCATTCCCTTCAGTGTGTGAATTCATGTGTTAAGCTCATTAAAATACAAGTAGCATATGTATGTCTTGTGAGAGAGGGGGGTTTGGATTGATATGTTAATGGGGAATCAAAGCATTATTAATGGACATATGTCTGGTTTTGTAATACCAGGTGAGCTTAAATACTTGATGATTACCAGCGATAAAATTATGTTTTTGTGATGATAGGTGATGGTTTGAGTTTTTGTTGAGATCTTTATCCTGTCAGTTACCATATTTGATGGCATGAAAGATGCATCCCATTTCAGTTGGATATTGTCAGAAAAATAAGTTTCTGTATGGTACATGCCAAACCATGGTTCTTAGGGGTAAAATTGTGTTGATGATTCATATCACTAGGTGTTAAGGTACTTAGTTTACTTCGTTATATCCGAACTTCATTATAAGTGGGACCACTCTTGTGAACTTGAAATTGAACTTTAAACCAAGCAAACTGCTGTCATATCGCGGCTATTATTTTATAACCTTGCACAGGAAAAGAAGTATCTAGGCGAAAGCATTTAGGAAATAGGCCTCCATCCGAATCAGCCGAAAAAACTGCTTTTTTCTCCATTTCAGAGTCTGTACCCCTTGGCCAACTTGTGAAGAACGTTTCACGAGAGACACTCAAATGAACATACTAATTCAACTATCTTTCGCACAGTAAAGATAATAAATGGAGGGGGATATTTTGTCGTCTCATATTCATACATTCAGGAAATTCACCTATTTACATGACGAAATTTTCACGAAAGGAAAGAGTATGTTTCCTGAAGGGTATCAATTGTCATGAGGACTATCATTTGCGATTATATAAACCATGCATCGTATTGGAATCATCAGCATCAAGGCTAGCCGCCGATGTGCGACATCGGTAAGCTCCATTTCAGAATTTCCTCGACTGGCGTCCGGAACCTGGGTGGAATGGGAAGGTCCTCGGCATGAAAGGGGCAGTTGGCCAGCGAATGGAGGGGAAGTGTAGGTGGGGAAACTCCGTAGAAAACAGACCCGGTGTCAAATTTTCTCTCGCTGGGCGTCTGATTCTGATAGTTTTGCCTGGGTGAGGTGAGTCCCGTCGCTAGGATTGAAAACTGCCAGATTTTGCTTTACGTTTCACGGAACTATGTGGGGCGTTTCAAGTCGATTCTAAGGCTTGGCTATAAAAAATATTGTTACTTTTCCATTAGGCATTACAAAGCAATAATATTGTCGGACCGGTGGCAACAGAAGAAATACGGTTATCAGATAACTTATGTGATTGATTTAATGCGTTTGTCACAGTTAATCTACCGGTTAATAAGTAGTTGAAAATTAATTAATGCAATTGAATAAAATGTAGGTAAATGGATATGCCAGTTTAAGAAGATTACTGCTGGAAATTTCATCACACCGTCTTTTTTAATGAATACTCTCCGGAAAAATATGTAAGCCACACAATAGATGCATTTTTTCTTCACGTAGTAAATTTCAACCTAATAATACAACGATCGGTCGTATTCATAGAATATAGTAATGGGGTAAAATATGTAGTCATATTTTCTGAGGGTCGCACTCAAAGGACTGTATTTCTTACTATGCAATATTACATTTGTATTTAAGAAATAATCATAAGTGTGTGATTCAAATCCGAGAGGAGGAGAGGATTCCGAGGGAGGGGAAAGGATTTCGAGAGGTGAAGGAGGGGAAGAAGGGACGAGGTTTGACTGATGGGGAGTGAAACATGAAACGGGAGAGGGGTGAAACAAATCGGGAGGCTGTGCCTGACACTTTTGTTATCTACTCCCTAGATCACTCTAGTCGACTTCCAAGGGGTCAACCAAGTACATTTTACAGAAGACGTTTTTGGGGGAGGGGGTTGGGATCATCTGAGATTCGCTTAAGAAGAGGGGAGGCAGCTTGAAACATTGTACTAGAATTGGAAAGAAGGGTGACTCATGTTGCTTGAGAGGCAGTGGAAGGAGTTCCTCAGGGGGGAAACAAATTTGTCACCGCTTGGTTTGCCTCCATAGTGTCAGAAAATAGATTGGTAGCGAGCAAGGGTCCACCATTTTAAAGATAGTGACCTCAAAAACAAGTAATGATGGATGTTCTGTATGTATAGTATAGAAGAAAGTTGTCGCCAGAGGTTGACTGTCTTCGATTTTCAAATTTTTTGCTAAGAAGTGAGTTTGTGTTAGCCAAGTTCAGGTACGTTGCCTCACTAACCCAGAGGGGTAAAGTTGTTTCTTTTGCATCATCTTTTGGGATAACATCTTTCAAACCAAATAAAGAAAATCCGAAGTCAATATCTTTAATAGTTAACCCATAGTTGAATGATATGTAAATATGGGTAGAGTGAAAATGAGGCCTGAAATGCTCCCCTCTGCCGTCAATACCATAACGTCTTAAACACAGTATCCTCTATATCCGCATATTTAGAGCGGTGGATTTTTTTGTGATGAACTCCAAAAGTCACACGCTCACTAGATTTTTCAATTTTCTCCCGATTTTGTAATATTGTTGAGAAAGTACTAAGTGAAGTACTAAGTGAAATATTGTACTTTTTTGCAGCATTGGTCTTAGTCATTTTGTCATCTATGTCCTTAAACATTTCTAATTAAGTATTTAAACTTAACACTTTTCTTCTTATTTTATCACTCTCCATAGTGATCAATGTTACAAGACTGTCTATACGATTGTGCAAACAAGTGTAACTCAGCAGTGAACCGCCAGAGACTAACCGATGAGCACGAGAGGAGCCGACAGCAGAGAAGGGGAGGGGTGACTAGTGAGAGGGAGTGGAAGTTGCCCGGTGCATGACAGGGGTGGGTTTTGCTCAGTGCACGATAGGGGTGGGAGTTGAAGTGTTCTTCTATTCTGAGGAGTTCAGGTGCTTAGGGTAGATTTCTGGACAAGCATTCGTGCATGAAAATTATCGGTTATTGATAGAGGTCCCGAGGTTTTAACATGAAGGCTATATTGCCATAATGTTTTGCAATAGCTGAGAAGAGTTTTAATATATAAAGGATATCTTGCCATGTGACTAACTTCGTTATAAGCGGGACTCATTTCAGTATGCTTTCTTTTAAAGCGGGATTTTTTACATGGCAAAAGGGTCTTTTTTGAAGGGGAACGGCTTTCACTTCGTTAAAAGCAGGACTTCATTATAAGTGGGTTCGTTATAAGTGGGCTCCATTGTACTATTTATCAAACCAAGTACTCATAATGACAATACATAGTGCAATTACAGCATATTTTAAGTATGTTTGATAAGTATATTTTTTGGGGTGGAGGTTTCACCAATGTCAAGGAGGCACTCCAGTTTTTAAGGTGCAACATTTTGTAATAAAAGCTTTACAGTAGACTAACTTTATTACTTGAATATATTTTATTTTATGTTGCATACGTACATAGATCATTTAGTCTGTTAATTACTTATAGTTATTTTATTTTATCGATTTTGAACAGGACTTCAGGTTACTAGGTAGTGCTGATGATCTTCCTCTGGTATTAGCATATTAGTAATGTAACTTTTGACCTCAAAGATGCTCTCCATATTTTAGGACCTTATTTCAGGTTACAGATTGTTTTCTTCACACCAAAAAATACAGTATTAATATTTGCAAGTAGGGCTAGGGTGTCATGGACATCTGTGTTGAAATTTGCTGGCAGTAGGGATCATCAGTGATGACTTAACCCTTGGGAAGGACTTGCCTTCTTAGACATTGGGGTGGGTAGTAAGCCATTATTTTGGAGAATATGGTACATCTCATACATCCGCTTGGGTAAGGTTTTTGTTTTGAGCATTGTCAATGTGAGCACATGCCAGCACCAGGTAGCACAGTGGGAAAATATTGTTGCAGGGCTTTCAAAACCAGACTTATTGAATACTGCAACTGATGTATTTGGAGCATATTTATTACTTAGTTTCATTTATTTAAATGGTTATGACCTAAGGGTTGATGGGGTGGTTGAGGAATCATCAAATGGGAACATACTTCAGGCAATGCTCTGAAAAATGTAATTATGTTTTGAACTTTTTCTTGCAGGTTGACAATGGCTTTGTGCTGTACTCCTTCCAAGGGAAGTGCATTAAGCGAAATAATGTAGAACAGTTCTGCCAATTGCTGTGGCGTCCAAGACCACCATCTCTTCTTAGTGCCAAGCAGCAAAAGGAAATCAAGAAGAATCTGAAGAAGTACAGTGTCCAGTTTGAAAGCAAGGATCGTATGAGGATGACCAAGGCTTCAAAGGTATGATGGTTTTCAAATAACTCTCATGGTTTGGTATCCATGAAGAAGTCCCATTGCGCAAAAATATCAATTCTTAGGTCAAGATTTTCATTTGTTTTGTTGGGCTTGAATGTTAGCTTTCTGGTGAAGTCTATGTACATAATTACAGCCAATAATTACAGATTTGTTCATACAAAGTCAGCTCCTAGGTTTAGGTGAAGTCCAAGTCCCTTTATGTTAAACATTATTGTACTGTTCTTTGATTTGATAATGTAATCATACTTATTTGTTGCTGTTCATGTGAAACAATACTACTTCATAATAAATGCTTCTTACGTAAGGTTGCATGAACAATACCAACCTATGTGCTCATCTTTGTGTAATTATAGTTCTAAAATTTATTTTTCTAAACTGATGTCAAAATGAATTGTGTCGACAGAGTTATATGTGAATTTGCCGAGAAGTTTAGGGATTTGAAATTAGCCTCTTTGTATGCATCCAATAATTTTTCGTTCATACTGATACAGATGGGAAAAATACTCTAATTTTACCTTGAGAAAACTAATTCTTGTTGTTTGCATAATTGAGATTCTTTTATGCATATATGTTTGAAAAAAAATGCTTTTAAAACATGTTTTGTATGTTGTCCATGTTCAGTATTTCATATATGTTATTTTTCCTTTCAATTATTCAAGGAATTGGTGGAAAAGAGGTGCAGACTAATGAAGGAGTTTGATGAATACAGACAGAAGAGGATAGAGGAGTATAATGAGCAGAAAGCCAGGCGTCTTGAATTGCGTGATCGTAAGTATCGTCTACTTTCTTATCTGACATTCTTGAAATCTTGCACTCAAAAGATAAGGTGCCTTGAGGGAAATTCCTTTTTTTGTTTCTATTCTTTTTACTGATTCAACATGCTCATTTAACACAGCATCTTAATTAGAGCAAGGAGAGAAGTAGAGCTACCCTCATCAAAAAATCCTGTGGAATAACATTTCAAGTCTTATCTCTGTCTGTCTAGTTTTAAATTTATTTAAAGAATGCATTGGTTTTATGTATTATTTTTAAGTTCTGTCAGTGTAGTTAAGGTCATAGCTATACCCACCAAGGATAGTGTTACAAATGTCTCTTTTTTTTTGCTTCTATTATATGCATGCTAGAGGTGTGTGACATAATACCAAAGAGCCTCCTATCTTAATGAGTTTCTGGTAGATAAGGTTTGTGTGTTATATAAAGAAAGCAGCTGATTGGGTAAAACTGTTAATTGGTTTTTAATTACATACTGAAGAAAAGATTTATCCTCTTAATGATATCTTTAATCTAAGATAGAAAGTATTTTTTTTTTCAAGGACCAAACTCTGGGTTTTTCCCTTATAGAGTGTTCTCTTTCTGAGATTTTGCCCTAAAACCTTGTTATCTACCTCCCTGGGTTGCGGACTGGTGGCAGGCAGCCTCGAATATTTAGTCATGCATCTTCTCTCTTCAATTTTATGGGGAATTGAAGTGATCTGAATGAGATAACTTGAAGTTCATGTTGTCCTAATAATTGTATTGAATGTGGAGAACTTTTTATTTATTTGGAACAATATTGACTAAGCATAGAATATTAACCAGTCATTATGTTATGACCAATGGGTGCAGAATCATTAAAATGTTGCGATATCTACCAAAATGATTTGTGTGAGACACTCAGCTTAATTATGTGGATATTAGGTGGTTGTAAGTTTCTTAATTATGATTTGTTTGCTTTACTTGTGGAGTTAATTAAGTCCTCAATGAGATTAGTACAGGTATCCCCCGCTTTACACGAATTCGCTTAACACGATATTCGCTATTACACGATTGGTCCTCAAAAGATTGCTTTCACTTAAGTCAACCTAACTTCCCACTTAATTCAACTGCAGATGCGTTTAATACACTAAAACCTCCTTTTTCTTGAGTAACTAAGTAAGGAAAAAACGAGAAGAAAGATTCGATGTCATCTACATTAAGAATTTTAATGAATTAATTGGCCCTTAAAATCAAATCATCATTAGGGTTGAATGCTGAGTGTGTGCATGTGACATCTAAATCTGTCTTAGATGAAGGGCAGGCACTGTACTACCGGTGGAAAAATTCAATTCAAATACCGTACTCTGTGAAAAAAATCCATTATGAAATAAAAACAAACTTCATGTTACACATTTCATTCACTTTTGTTGAGCCCCGACCACGGCATTAATCTCTAAACATCGTTATGTGTTAAAGTGTCGGCCTCCACCGTATTGGTATCACAGGATCGCGTGAAATCAAACGAAGTTTTCATTTCGTCTCAGTACAAGGCATCCGCAGTGCCCATTTAGCTCAACGAATGTGAGCATTATATAATATGCTGCTGCTATAATCATATGATGTCCCAAAAACCTCGTGCTGAAGTGAAACAGTGAAGTAAATGGTATCAAATTACACGGCGAGTTGGATAGACAGTTGCCACAAGTGATGTCTCAACGGCACAACGCGGTATCTCATCAAATTCCGAGTGTATACACTCGGAATTTGATGAGGCGTATACGCCTCGGACAGTGGTTTTACTGTGTACAAATTCAAAACCTGTTATCAACTTTCCAGATATGAGTGCAAAACGTGTACAATCTGCCCCGAATGATGAACCTAGGAAAAGAAGTAGAAAGACTATTACGTTGGAAGCTAAGATGAAAGTGATAGAACGTTTTGAACATGGAAAGCACATCGCAGACTTTAAGCGTGCCATGGGTCTACATGAGGCCACTGTTCGGACAATTCGTTCCAACGCCGAGAAAACTAAAAATAGTTTTAAATGTGCAACGAGTATAAGCGCCGCAAAAGTGAATCGAACGAGGTCTGAAACCATGGAAAAAATGGAAAAGTTGCTATCACTCTGGATCGAGAGACAAAATCAGAACAGCATCCCGGTGAGTACGCTAGTCATCAAAGAAAAAGCCTTAAGTAAGGATATAAGCAAAGATGAAGAAGATGTGCAGTCATTTATTGCTAGTTCAGGATGGATCGACCGGTTCAGGAAGTGCTACAACTTTCATAATTTGAAAATTACTGGTGAGGCTGCAGTGGCAGATAAAGTTGCTGCAGAAAATTTCGTTGCAGTGTTGGCAAAAATCATAGAAGATGGTGGCTACAGTCCAAAATAAGAGATAAACATTGATGAAACAGGTTTAATTTGGAAAAGAATGCCATTCAGAACATTTATCTCTAGGATGAAAAAGTTGCTTCTGGGTTTTAAGCGGCCAAGGACCGTTGCATCCTTGTGCTAGGCGGAAATACAAATGGTGACTTGAAGTTGAAACCATTATCAGTGTATCTGCTCGCTCTCTCACTCTCTGCATCGCTCTGAAAACCCCCAGAACTTTGCGAAAATATTCAAAAGAGTTTCAACCGGTGATTTGGCACTCCAATACAAAAGCCTGGGTTACAAGTGGTTTATTTTTAGAATATTTTAAAAACCATCTGAACGAGGAAACTGAGGCCTACTGTGCAAAAAACAATTTTGAGTTCAATATTTTATTAGTTTTTGATAATGCTCCCGGGCACCCACCTCCCATTGTTGATTTTTCTGAGCACATCAAAGTCTTGTTCTTACCCCCTAACACTACGTCCAATATCTAACCCATGGACCAAGGGGTAATGGCCACATTTAAGGCACACTATGTCCGCAGAAACTTTTCAAAATTGATCGAAAAAACAGATGGTGGTGGTAAACAATCAGTGAAAGATTTTTGGCGTAAATTCAATATAAAGCAAGCTATTGACATTATCGCCGAGGCTTGGGCAGCTCTGCCGTTATCCTGTATGAATGGCGTGTGGAAAAATTTATGGCCTGATTGTGTACACTTCAAGGGATTTGACGTCGGTGAAAGTGTTTCCCTCTTGGAAGCCGATATCCCTAATTTCTCCAGGAAAGTTGGCTTTGAGGAAGTGAACGAAGAAGAGGTTGAAGATCTGCTCAATGCACAACACGAGATAAGCACTGAAGAATTAATTCACGTCCTGGAGAAATAAATTCGACAAGGAGGGTCTTGCAGCGACGAAATGTCTGAAGAATCTGAGACAGCTGTTCGAACTAAGAAACAACAAGGAAATGGTAAGGGCATTCTGCCTTTTAGAAGCACTTAAAATTATCGAAGACGGTGACCCAGATGAAATACGGAGTTCGAAAGTAAACCGCGAAGTAAATGCTGCAATTGGATGTTACTGGCAGATTTACAAGGAAAACAGCTGCAAAGCGAAGCAACTTTCCTTGGATGCTTTCTTCAAAAAAGCTGGAAGTTCCAGCTTGAATGCATCCAATTACCTAGCCGAGGACGACCCTGCGTCATCTAATGCATCCAGGCAGTAATCACTGCTCCAGAGTTTCCCGTCATCACTTCTCAGGTGTCTATAACATTCTCTACGTATTGTCGGGCCATCACTTTTTCAATGTGCATAGTTTTTTTGCTGTTAAATTGTCCTCACACTTCGTCCGTTCTACACTCGTTAGCAGAAATAGCGCCAATCGCTTTTCTTTTGTTTTCTTCTTCAATCTGTTGAGTTTAATTGTCGTAGTCGTGCTTTCTTTCAGGTTTATCCCTCCAATTCGTGAGTCCACCATCGTGAAATATGTGCTGTGCTAAGGATTCAGCGATTCACTCCCCTCACTTCAATGAGTAGCGAGGTCTTGCAGTCTTGCGCATATTATTAACATCAGGCACACCATAATTTCCGAAAATTGAAACAATAATAATGTTGCCTTTGGAATTTTGTAAATAATAATGTGTGTTGTTACTTGGCAAATAAACTTATATAAAACTTGCCAGCAGAGCTTTTCTAGGTCCAATTTTATTATTTGTCGTCCGTATCACCAATCAATTACACGGTTTATTATGGCTTTTAAAAATTCACTTAACACGAATTCATTTAACACGGCACTTTTTCGGAACGTATCTCTCGTGTTAAGCGGGGGATACCTGTAGTAAAACTGTGAAAATAATTTTACTTTGTAAAGTTGAAGCATGAGTTCAGTATTCAAAAAGTGCTATAGAATTATAATGTGTGGAATTACATACATACTGTGATGTGATTCTACCAAGTTGATCCTGATTATTTGGTAAATGTTGTTGTATATTGTGCAATGATGAAAAAAGTTGACCAGAAAACTTATATGTTGGTTTCAATGGCTTAATCTTTTCTGAGCACATACTTCTAGATTTTTTAATTATGAAGGGTAATCATTTTCCAGTTACATAGTTGTAATCATAGTATGGCTGAACTCACGTCATCAGGGATGATTTTATGTAATAGTGATGCGAAATCAATGTATGATCGTGAATCAATGTATGATTGTCGGCCCCGGTGGTGGCAGGGTAAAGGCCTCGCCTGCTAACCCGAGGGTCGTGGGTTCAAGTCCCGCCTGGGTAGAAAAATTATCTGCCTAGGACATGGGTGTTTGTGTGTCGTCCGTTGTTACTGTTATTCTCCCAACGTAAATTGGCCCTTTGTGCTGAATTCAGGATAGTGAAGATAAATAAAATAAAAATAAAATTAAACTGGTGAATTGATCTGCAATTTACTGTTGAATTGAACCTACAATTTTCAGGACACTGGAACGGCTGAAAAAATTTATCAGGGGAGGTCTGGCTTGATTGGTCACATCATGTGCTCAACCAGTATTGATTCTCTTAATGATTTAATCATGGCTTTCATATTATTTTAGGCACAGTTATTGATTTCATAATAATTTTCATTTCATTAAGACAATGAATGATAAATAAAACCCTCACAGCTGAAAGCAATATAGTTTTTCATCAGGAAGTCCTGAGATGACAACAAAATGCCATTTTTTGTACATAATTTGTTTTTTTTTTCAGATGTTGACACTGATGAGCTGGACTCGGACACCAAGAATGTTGAAGAGGAGGTGGTTGAATTTTTCATTAAAGAAGAAATAACAGTAGTGGATAATGAGTAGTTGCGATGGATAATTATTGATCTGCTTTATGGAACTCCGAATCAAAGGACTCTCTATAGTGTTGGTTTGGATATATAGACTGGCATTTTCAATTGTGGACGTGTAAGGCAGAAAAGATCATCAGGCACAGAGTGCCTACAGCTTCTCGTAAGGCCTCGAAAAACTTCTCCTTGGAGGTCACTTCCCCCTGTATTTGGTATGAGGCAAAAACTTTTTACATCTAAGTCTTCAGTGGATGAAGGCATATTTATAAGTTGTAAAACCTTTTGGGCCACCATTTTAAAGAAAATTCTTTTAATCTTAGAAACTCTAATTTTCTTCATTTCTGTACAGTTTTGTGTATATTTTGGAAAGTACTACCATGTACCTTACCGGATATGCTGGAGAAAGAATAAATATTGTGGATGGATTGTGTATGGTTACTCACTGTAGAGCATTTATCCAAATACATATACCCAAATGTGAGATGAGTTTATAACTTTCCCCTGCCACTAATCATTGCTATTTGATTGAACTTGTATTTTTGGGTTTGAAAACTCCTAAAGTATGAATCTTTACAATCAAGGTTTATTGTCCTATTAATTGAACAATTAATTGAATAATCTTGTAACTTGGACGCTCTGGTAGGGGTCATCGAAATGATGTCAAATGGCATTTGCCTATATAAATTTTTGACACATTTTACATAAAACCTTTTCTTACCTGAAAAATGCAGTACATCTGAAAGTATGGCTCTTTAAAAGGCTAAATCTATATTTCTGATAATTTCTTTATGGATACTTAAATTCCCCAGAACTCAACCTTTCATGCTGGAACTGCAATGGGAAATGCTCTCCCTGTCATTTGTGCGGTAAGCATTTGTCTACTTCTCTGTACAGGGGCCATTAAAGTATTGCACAAGACTTTTTGGAGGGGGTTGGGATTATCTTATGTTGTGTTATGTAGGGAGGCAGGGGGTCTGGAACCAATTTATGTTACATTTTTGTCCGCCTTAAACATTGTATTGATTTTGAATGAAATTTAGCAGTGGCATGGAGCATGTGCTTGTTAATGGCGTATTTTCTGTAACCTTACTGCTACACCAATGCTCCTATTCTGTCGATACAAATATCTTATGTCTAATGTTAGACAGAGGGAGGGAGGTTGGGAAAATCTTGCATTGTCTAACATAGGCGGAGGGGATGGGTCAAAAATGTCATAAATCATCATATGTTATACTAGAACAACCACACAGGGCCTTGTGGCCAGGTGTACTCAGTTTTGGAACCCTAGTTCTCAGAGTACTGAATTCCTCACTCAGCTGTTAGGTGGAGGTAGTCTTGACCCTTTGTATTAGTGCTAGCCCATATCTATGGTCACTGCCATATTTATGCAATGATTGCAGTCTTAAGTTCTTCGTTAAGGGTATTCCCTAAAACTTAGCTGAAAAAACTTTGTTTGAAATTTGTATGTGGTCAGTTAAATATAAGAAATGCACTTAAGAGCATATTTTCTGAGTATGCAACAAATAGTTTCATAGGGTACCCACTATGAAGAACCTAATTGTTGACCGCAGCAGCATGCCATGAGTGGGGCTGTTGCTGAGAGTAGGGATAGAGATTATTTCTACATTTTTCTTTTACTTGCATCTTGCTCAGCCTCAGCTGTGCTAATGCATCATTTATTCTCTTGTGTAGAAAAATTATGCTGTGTATAGTGTTTTTTTTTGACTTGGTGTCTTAATTTTTATTGTTCCAGATTCTTATGTAAATGACTTCTGACATTTTGTGTTCACGACTACAGTGGTGCTGAAATCATTGAACCCCTTCATTTTTCTTTAATTGCATTTCTTTCACATTTTTTTCTGGCCTCTGCCATGCCCCTGTAAATTGGATACATCCAGGTAGTGTGTTACTACTTCCTACTTTGATCTTATTTTTACATGAGTTTTGATGTCATTGTGACGTTCCAAAGTTTCTTAGAATGTGTTTTTTTATTAGCTGATAAGAAACACATTCCTCTCTCTTTCCCCAGTTCATGTTATTTCTTGGATTAATGTTGTCCATTATTGGATTCCTGTAATACATTGTCACTCTTTACTTTTCCTCTCTCAAATGGCTTGTAAACCTTATACTCTTTTCTTCAGTTTGCAGTATTACCCCAGCATTGTCTCTGTGACTTTCAAATGGCAGCCAGTGATATAAGAAAAGCCATGTCACTTTTGTTTGCTTGAAAATGGATACAGTTTGTGATTTTTATCAGAGGCATTTTCAATGAGCCTAAGTCTTGAATCCAAAGAAAAATTGTGGGCAGATAATTATTTAATCATTGTTCATTGACTTTGTCTTTTCTTTCTACTATTGTGTTCATGACATTTCCTCATCATCATATTGTGAGGTGTATGAGAATAGCTTTTTTTTGTTTGTTCTTTGAAAAGGTCAAGTTCATTGGGACACCTGCCATTTAGGAAGTGAATGAACCTACCCTCTACTGAAGGTCCCTTACGTCATCACCCATCTCTGTTATTTACTTCGCTCATGATATAGGCTGAGATTCCATATTGGGAGTAATGTATGGAGCTGTCTCTCTAAATATATATGTAGGGAAATAGGTTTTTCTTTCATTTGTCTGAAATGTGCAGGAAAATATTAATGGAATTCATTGAATGGCACTCTGAAAACTCTTGAGGATTCTACTGTTAATAAGTATTGTTCTTTTACAGTGGTTAAGGGCAAGGTTTAGTGAGGTGATAATACCATTTTTAAAAGACCTATGATAATTATGTAATGATTTCCTCCTTTGGGAAACCTTCCATTCCCCCCTCTCTCAAGCAAAAAGTGAAGTGAATCTCTTGCATTGGATGGTTGGTTGTGCATGGGGACAAGGTGTGTGCGTAACTTTCTTCTTACACTTTTCTCTTCTGATAAGCCTTCCTAATGAGGCATGTTTAGACAAAAAATCTCGCTGAGCTTAAGTTATTCCACCATTACATAGCCATTTGGAATTCATTGTCTACAGATAAGTGTTTTGTGGTGGTTCTATCACTTGTTTCATCATCTAGCTAGCTGAGATCACACGTTGGCCACTTGAAAGCTCTTTGACTTCTAAATTGCTAGATGTAGAATATAATGTCACTTTCACTAGTGGCCCAATCATTAATGATTCTACAATCAAATTAAATTCTCCTTGGGTTTCTGCGTGGGTTAGGTGTTCCATCTTCATCTCAATCATAAATGGTCCTGATCACAATGAAAAAGTCTCATCAAAACATTGGCTGAGATGAAGATGGAACACCAAATGTGGATGGAAATCCCAGAAGAATTTTATTCAATCATTCCTGGGAAAAAATCAAATCCCACGTGACTGAATGAATTTCTTGAGCCGATTGTCATAATCCTCATTACATACATGTGATCAAAGGAATCTGTGCCTACGCTCGAGTTCTGTCAGGTTGGTTGGTCATGTGTTTTATGGTGCCTCATGATATTTTCTTACTTCTATTAGTGAACCTCTTCTGCTGAAGATCCCTAATGCCAGTGGAAAATTACTGGGTAGGGCAAATCCACCCTAAACTGTTTTCAATATGCCATTCGCTCTGTCCTTATGCATAATTTTTTTAGTTTGTGAGCAATTTCTATAGTTTTTTGGAATAAATTCTTTTGCTGCGCTCTAGGGTAAGAAGTACACTGATGATTTTGGAGTGACTGATACTAGATTCCTCCATTATTATTTGTTGGTTTCATTAATTTTTTTTAATTGATGAAGTATTTTTCCCTAATTTTCAGCTGGCCACCCCAGAATTTCTATGCTTCCATTTGAGCCAAGTTTTACTATCATTATACAATAATTTTCGATTACAATGTATAGTCGTGAATACCAAAGAGGTTCCTTCATTCAGCTATCACTCCATCGACTTTGAAATATGTATAGTTACTTGTCAAGTAAAATAATCGAAAATTATTTTCCACAAGTTGCACTAGTGGGAATTAATTTTTGATTGCAATATTTAATTATGAATACTAACGAGGACCTTTATATGGCTATCACTCCATCAAATTTGAAATATAGCTCCTTTGTTATCCGGAAAAAAAACAAATGACCCCTGCAATGGATTTCATAGTTTTAATCCCAGGTTTTAATGCTCGGATTCAAATTGAGGTGATGTCCCTACGGCTATTATGCTTCTTGTTATGGGGAACCTTAGGAGGATTTTACTCCAAGGTGAACGGACTGTGGGGAATGAGGAAAAATGAGAATGGAACAATGTCTCGCGATGATCATCTCTTGATAACGCCTTGGACGTAATTGCGGGACAGGTGATGATTTTCTTGTTGCATTGGGTTTCTTATGAAACCGCTGACAGTCGTAGAAGCCGTATATTGCATCATCACTCGTGCGACCATTTTATTTGTTTGCAGTCAACGGCGGTGGCAAGCATTGAGGGCATCATCAAGAGAAACTTTTCTTGTAGCTTGCGCTACCGGTCTGTCAAAGACAGAGAACTACATCCGTTGTCAAAAATGAGATTTCGCTGTGGGTCAGTTGCCCCCATTGCATTGTCCACCGATGCTCCGTGGAGGACGTAACCATTCGGTTACCCTTACACTTACTTATTCCGCACGAGTCGCCTCTCCGGATCGTGCTGATTGGTGATGAAAAATTGAAATTTCCCAAACGTCATGGATAATCTCGTCATTCGAGCGTGAACGGATAAGGGGACGAGGAAGGACAACTTCCGCTAGAATCACTCAGATGCATTGACGATCGTCGTGGAATTTCCACAAGTGTTAGCTTTTTCCCTTTTGGCGGGTGTAATATATTCCATCATTCTTTTTAAATATTTCTTTGGATTACCTCTTTGATTTTTGCGACTAAGCAATGATTAGATGTTGTGTGCCACTTCCGACTGGTATTATTCATCCTAAGAAACCATGGAAAGTATGTTGATCTTCGTTAAACTGCAGTGTAGATGCAACGTTGGTTTCAAATATTTGGTTTAATTGCTAGCTGGACTGATGGGTACCAAACGATGTGTGGCAGGAACTGAAAATGACTAGAAGATCTCTTTCACGCGGCTCAAGCCTATGAATGAGCTATGCGCAACTATCAACAAATGTCCACTGCAGTCATCCTACCTTCGGCTTGGAATGTCGTAAACATTACAGATTTCTTCCATTTTTAGTTGTATAGAGGTGCGCCCTAAAAGTGAGGGTCATTTGTGCCATCGTGAAAATATTTTAATGGAAAAGTCAGGGAGCACCGGGTTTCTCTCCGTCTATGGTATTACGGCTAAATTATCCATACCGTACTGACATGCGTGCCGTTAAAGCCTGGTCACAAAATTCATGTACACACGCGAGTAACTTCTTGAATGCATGTCTCGTCATAAATTCGTCTAGCTACCGCAGCTACTTGGACGAACGTAGGAACTTATGACCTGGAAATGGGCTGTTGTGAGCTCATTTATGCAACAACCCTTATTTCTTGCAACTTTCATCGCATAATCAGTTTTCCAACCATTTTCCTGAGGCATAGGTTTGATTCAATTCCACTCACTACGGCCTCTTCATCTCAGTCGAACTCTCACAAAGCTTTTAGAACTGAGAAATATGATCACCAATGTTGGAAGAAGCAAGGGAGATACAGTGTGCTGAAATGCCCTATCAAATGCATTCTAACAGAAGGAGCGTACTGACCGCCAGCAGCACTGGATTGAAAGTAAGGATTCGTTTAGCCGTATTATAGTCGATGACCATTGGTCATAGGTCATGTGGACGTGAAGCTTGGCCCTCGGAGCGAAGTGCGATGGAATTTGGATGCTTATCTTAGATTTTCGGTGCGAGTATTATTTCCTGTTGTCGATTTCGGAAGCCGCTCCATGTGGAGCGCTCTTGCGATGTTCGCAGGCCGCGTCATCAGGGGTAAAATAAGGATTCCCCAGCAGTCAATCCTTCTGGTTTACCTATCCCTGATGATGCAGCCTGCAATGGACGCGAAAACTAGAAAGACGGCTCAACCCGCTGCGGCTCCCGAAATCGGCAACTGGAAATGTGGTACATATACAATTGAAGATTGATAAAGATCAAGTGGACGGAGAGAATCATCAATGAAGGCGTCCTATCTGGAGTTGGAGCGAAATGATGCGTAGTGAAAACTCTGAGGAGAAGAAGAAGAAGAGACAAGGTGGAAGATTATGCTTAGCGTTACAATGGTTTCTTGAAAAAGTAGTAATGGGAGGGGAAGTGAGTGGGAAGAATCTTCGAGGAAGACCAAGGATTGGATTCATGAAGCAAATTATGCGTCAAACTGAAGACTCGTGTAGGAATGAAACTCTCAGTAGAGTGGAAAGTTGCAGTTAATATAATCCAGGGTTGATAGCTGCAGATGATGAGTTTTAAATTTCTGCGTGACATACCTGAATTCCTGTACACATCACCGGAAGCGTCTCGGTGCTGCTTCTCGTGAGTGCCGCCGAAGCGAGAGATATCTCGCCTTCTCCTTAATTTTTCTCGTACCGGGAGAAAAAAACTATTTTTGGGTTTGAATTAATGTAACCTTCAAGGAAGCCTTAGCGAAGCAAAGCTATTCTCGTGGCCCCTCCACCCATGATGTTTTCATGGCCAACGATAAATATGTGACATAAATCGTATATCTCTTCTTTCCTCCCGCCTTTTGCACCGAGGCTAACACCATCAATCCAAGCGTATCTCTGATTAATCATTTTTTATGCCAAAAGAAGCCTGAAGTGAACAGAAGATTAGGGAGGCTGAAATTTATGGCAAGTGCAAAAATGCATTTAGCTCTCAAAGACCATTCTGGACGAAGGTGGACGTGGCTCAATGGATATTAGAGAATAGCGTTAGCGAAAGAGGCTTTCTACAATAGGCGAGAGGTAATTGCATGTACCTTGGGTAAAGATATTGAGGAAAGTCTAGCGAGGAGCCTGATAGGGAGAAGGGTATTTTACGGTAGTAGATCTAGATCTTGCGGATGAAGGATTTGGACATAATGGAGACGTTGGTGACGGGAGTGTGGAGAGGGATGGAGAAAGTTCCTTGGAAGGATAAAAGAAGTATTGCTAATACGTAATAATAGAGAAAATTGAAATTTGGAAGTGGTAAACCGGAAGGATGAGACAAATGAATATGGAGGGCATAAGGTAAATCTCAGAAGAGAGCGTATTGGCACTAACTTTGTGGAACCCTTGGATTTACATATTTGAAATGATAACAATTGTACACTTTCCACACTTTTACTTTCCATCACCGACCATATTTTCGGTGCCATAATATGCTGAAACCATTGTCGGTACGAAACATAAAAGTGTGAAAATTGTACCATCGTTTAATTTCCAAATATGGATATGGCTGATCCCGTTTTGGAAGGTAGAATGCTGGAAAAGAGGGGATTAAGTCAAGCAAGAGGGCATTGCATGTGCCAGAAAAGTAAGCCTGGCGTTCTCACCATCTCAATACGTTGTCATTGAAATAGTATGTGTCAGCATCATGTTCTTATTGTCTCTGATCATAGTCCTTCCGGTTTCTGGGTAACGAATTCGAAGTTCAATATTTCATTATCTCTCCCATCTATGCTTCAAATGTCTCTCCATCTAGGATCTTTAATGATCACGCCGCACTCAAGTTAAGACCCTGTTAAGCACTGATACGTTTCCTTTTTACTTTTTCACAACCGACGGTTAACGTGATAAAGGTAGTTGCTTGACAAGTTACTCCCGAATGTGATTAACCCATGAGACTCATTAGTCCGCATTAGTCGGTTGAACTTGGAGGTATTTAACAGATTCTACAGTCTCTAGTTTTGCATGACATATGCAACACCTTTAACGAGGAGAGTTTTTCTTTTTTGAGATATACTGTATTTTTTTGTAAATTTCATCCTGGCTGCCACGTATCGCATCACTTTCGGATTGCCTCGAGGTCCTTCGTTTGCACTAGATTTTATTACTACGTATTTATTACATCATGGCTACAGATTTTCCTATGCTCTGCTACGTCGCCTGTAAGTAATCAAAGCTTACTATCAAATACATCAGTGGAATCTTTAATATTCAGAACGACAAAGTGAGCCTATGACGCTCTCATGCGGGACTCTCGATGTGACTTCGAGTTCATAAGAAGTAGCGCGGAGAGCGCCGTCAACAACCTTTTGAACGCGTTTGCTGAGAAAATTGCTTCCATTTGTTGAGAAAATATAGAGATAAGTCCGAAATGGAATAAGATAATTTGTATAAGGCTTGTCCTTTAATCGAGTAATCAATGTAGCTCCTTGTAAATGTAATCATCATTGGAGGTGATCCAGGGGTTTAAGGTAGGTTTTAAAGTAGGGAGAACTACCTGTGGAAATCTTTTTCAGCCGCAGGCCCTAGTCTCCACTAACGATTTCATTCTTCAGCTCAGCATACGTCGTATCCCTTTTTATCCCATCCATAAATCCGGATCTTTTTCTTCCTCTTCCCCGATTACCCAGCACCCCTTCCTCCTATCTCGGCCTTTAGCAATCCTTCCCCCTCACTACCTGTGTCAACCACCAATTCTGCCTCCACCTAATCTCCTGCAGTTTTCTTTTCTCACACACCGTGCCACGCACTTCCTCGAGCGTCTTTCTTTCTGTCCAGGGCACTTTCTCGAATTCTCCTCCACGCCAGAATCTCAAACGCCTGCAGCCTAAACTCATCCTAAAGCTATGTCCCCACAGGACGATTATCGCTGGATACCGGCAACATCGTCCGCGACAACATCGCCGCTGGATACACCGATTTGTGTCTGGATACTTGTATCCGGCGATGTTGCCTGTCCACACAGCCGCCAGCGAACCGGCAACTTTTTGCAGCGCGAAATACGGTGTTCCGTCTGGTTCGTAGCGCCTTGAGTTAAAATGGATATGTGCGTTGCTGCCGGCGTGGCTGCTGCTTTTATTGTAGTGAATAGTGGGAGGCAAAGAAAGAGGAGGTGGTGGAAAAAAGTTTTAATCGGAGGTGAAAACAAGGGTGAATCGGTTATGAAGGGATTACTTCTTAACGCTGATACCTCTTTCAAAAACTTACCTGCCGTAACTTCGGATTCCGGAACTCTCCCAGTTAGGAAAGTAAGCCTTAATCAAGCTTGATTTAATCTTGACAATACAAGTCACCAAGCTTGAATCCAGCTTGACCAATCAAGCTATTAAGCTTATTTCAAGCTTGAATCAAACGAGCTAGTCTCCGCCGGTCAAGCTTTCTGCAACCTTAACAGTGTAGCTTAAATCAAGCTTGATTTTCCAGTTTGATTCAAGCGTAAGATTCATTTTTAATAAGGTTGACTATTCCATCGCCAGCAAGTCTGAATCAAGCTGTTCAGATTCTATACAAGCAATGACTAATTCCATCTTCCTACAAGGTGTGATCCACACTACTATTTTACATAGGCTACATTCTGAAAACGAACAAAAGTTGGTACATGAAGAAATATATCCAAAACTAATTTTTTGAGGAAAATGGAATATCTCTTCTCTTTCACCAATTTAAATTGCAAGTATTGCAGGCATTAAAAATTTCTCACACAATTTTAATGTGGTGTATGACTTCATTAGACAAAGGACGAAATATATTTATGCCATTGCATGCATCAAGGTGTTGGTAAGCTGGAAATTAGCTTGATTCAAGTGCTCCGTTCATAGCTTGGCATGGACTGCTTGAGGCACGCTTCAATAAAGCTTGCAAAAATCAAACTTGATGTGGCAGAGGCAAATCAAGCTTAGCAAAAGCTAACATGCTAGCTGGGCTCTCTGGGCCCATGCACAGCAGCTCTGACAAACTTCGACTGGTTGACTTCGTGAAGACGCGAGTATCTACCTATCATTGTAAAAATTTCCCCGAAAAAGTGGCCATCAGTGTTACATTGTCATCCATATGATGGCTGTTGAACTGGCCGCCTCAAATTACCCGCCAAAATCGTCTCTGTTCGGCCCGTAATGTATCCGGGCGGAGCGATGTTTTCCATTCCGAGTGGGAAACACGGCAACAGCTACACTCCATTGAAATTTGTCGCCGGGCAACACGGCGATGTTTCTTTGTATTCAGACATTCCGTCAACATCGCCGGGCAACATCGCTCGGCAACATGTTGCCGGCGATTATCGCCCTGTGTGGACGTAGCTTAAGAATACACGATTGTGCAACTCTGCACTCCATTTTCGACTCAAAGCCATTCATTTCTTTTCGTTTTTACACAAGGTTCCCGTCGTTGGTTCTCGTCACTTGTGAATTTCTACTTTATAGCGCAATTTGCCATGTAGTGTCAGTACTATTTTACCTTTTTCCACATTTACACCACCCAAGTAACTCTTCTGTTCTCCCTACCTGTCTGGCCCTTTTAATTTTTCGGTCAACCTCGCTTTCTCTGCCCAGAATAAACGTCAATACTTATGTTCTCTTGTGATTAATTTCATTCCACATTTTTCTCTCAGGATTTTTGATGAATCCGCCGACCTCTGAAATCCTCTGGATGACAAACGCCTGGCCGCGTGGAATATCAGCCGCCCTCCGACTATTATTCCTACTTCTAGCTCTTCTCATGCATCTCCTGCCATTTACTCGGCGAAAATATTTAAAAGAAATGCGACAGTGGGCAAAATCGTCCAACCTCACCATGAATCTTTGACAGCCACCATCATCTTCTATCCAAATCACCAGCGCAGATTTTCTAAAGCAATAAATGTGTGCAATCGGAAAAAATATCGTTCATTCGTTTTGTTCTGCCACACTTGGAAGAAGATGATTAAGAAACTATTTTACTGCCATCTTTAATTCGGATGAATAGCCCTCTCGGTTTATTTTTTATGTCCAGTTTTACTCTCCCAGATTTAATCAGCGACAAAGACAATGCCAATTTCTACGTCCCAATCGTTTAGCAACAGCTACTGTGAAGAGAATGTGAAATATTTGGGGGAAGAGTACGTGACGACGTTCAATTCAAAATGAAAGCTTTTGTAGCGAACAATGGTGGAAATACCGGAGAGAAAGTAAAAGGAAGCAAATAGGGAATGGCTTCGAGTCATGCCACCTCACTTTGAATGCGTGTCGAACAGATGGGAGCCGTATGAGGTAGCGTCAATTTTATAGCTCCGGAGAAAGTCCAAAGAAGAGCAGCTGGTTCCATGAAATTTTGTCGCTCTAAAAGAGCTATCATCATAGTCTCAACGGGAAACTAGAAAATGGAGGAGAAGCATTAGAGGTACATACCCTTCACGCCGTTCCCTTCCGGTGTTGGCACAGTCAAAATGTTTTACTCATTAATACATAATTGTACACCTAACTCTGCTTCAATAATTTCCTCCATACTGACCAAACCTTGCAAACTTCTTTTGCCTCATTTACCCCCGTATACTGTTTCATACACGCCCTCCTGTTTTTAAAACTCCTCATATTCCTCCGCCTAAGAATATCCTCAACCACATTCAACCACAACTTTCTCGGCCTACCTCTACCTCTCACACCATTCATTCTACTCTCATATATCTGTTTCGTTATTCGACTCTCATCCTATCTCTCAACATGGCCAATCCAACGAAGCACACTCCTTTCATACACGTCCATTACTGGAGCATTTAACCCACATCTATTCATGACCCACTCATTCCTGACCCTATCCATCCTACTTTTTCCGTAAATACTCCTCAGATAACTCATACCCACGGCGTTTAGTCTACTCTCATGTCCATCCTGGTATACCCATGTTTCACTACCATATAGCAAAGTGGGAAGAAGTACACTTTTGTACACGACAATTTTCGCTTCCTTAGACAAGCACTCATTCCTTGATATGCTCCACATGCTACCTACCATTTTCCTTTCAGCATTCGCACGTCTCTTTAGCTCCTCATCTATTCTTCCATCTTTCGCATACATTTTACCTAAGTACACAAAATCATCCACCTGTTCAATTACTTCATCATTCGCCCTCATCATACAGTTATTCTCCCCATTCTCCTTATCAAAAACTACTACTTTAAGGCTACTCCTAAGACTACGCCTTAATCTGATTGAATTTTTGGCACTCGTAAATGATCCTTCTATCTGAACATTTTGTGATCTTTTCATGGTGTCAATTAAGAAGGAAGCAGTTGTTTGCTGGAGAGAATTACTATAAAAACAAAATGTTATAAAATTAATATAAATGTATTCTAATGAGAGAATTCTCTCTCTACGAGGACAGCCAAATAACTGGTTTGTATTTCCTTCGTCAATACCTTTCATATTCCTGCCATACAATCAAAATCAATCACAAAATCATCCACCTGTTCAATTACTTCGCCATTCGCCCTCATGCTACAGTTATTTTCCCCATTCTCCTTAGCAAAAACTACTACTTAAGTCTTGCACGCATTTACCTTCAATTCCATTCTCACATTTTTCACATTTTCACATTTTTCTATCACTTGCTGAAGTGCAAAAAGCTGGTCGCTACATCCTCTCCCAGGCATAAACCCGCACTGCACACTCCATATTTTGTCGGAAGTAATATTCCTCACTCTTTCTATTAATATTTTACTGAACACTTTTCCCGGGATACTCTAAAAACTAATGGTCCGATAATTATTACATTCGGTCTTTCCTCCCTTCCCTTTGTACAACGGAAAAATGATAGCATTCTTCCAATCCGCTGGAACAACAGAAACCTGTAAGCATAAATTGTATAGTTCACGCAGCCTAAAATTAGTAATTTACACCCACACTTCAACATTTCACTGGATATCCCATCTATGCCTGCAGCCTTCCCATTTTTCAATATTCTCACAGCCGTTGTGACCTCCTATTCACTGATATCCTTTTCCATCATCACATTCTCACATACCACTTCACAAGGCTCAACCTCAACACCTGCAATATTATTGTACAATTCTTCAAAATACTCTCTCCAGCAGTCCCTGATATTGCTCTCATCCCACACGATCTCTCCACTTTTGTTCTTTGCCGCATTCATTCCCCTACCTTCACCAATCTTAGCCCTTTTTACCCACTTCCAAAACAGCTTTTTATTACCTTCAAAATCACTCTGCATTTTGTTAGCTTCATCCGCACGCATTCTTTCTTTGCTCTCTTTCACAACGATTTTGCATTCATTCTTTTTCTTTCTGTAAATCTCACATGCCTTAGTACGCTCTTTCTCAGATTTGGCAGCAATCATATACTTGTACGCCTCTGTCTTTTCTCTGACTGCAATTTTCACTTCCTTATTCCACCAAGCATCACCTTTCGTTCTTCCTACCACTCCTTTTTCACATATTTTTTCAGCACATTCCACAATCACTCCTTTTAAACACTCCCACGCATCATTTACGTTCTCGTTTCTGATATGCTCGTCCCATTTTCTCTGCTTCAACGATAGAGCATCCTCAAGCATGCAACCATACCGCATTCTTACCTCGCTGTCTAGCAACCTTTCTACTTTTACTCTCAGCTGCTTACGCGCAACATTCTTCCTTGGCACCCACTTTCTGCCCAGATTCACTTTGAAGAGTACCAAATAGTGGTCTGTTCCACATTCAGCATCCCTCATCACCCGCGTGTCCCACACTAACTCTCTCATCATACACAATAAGATCAATCATGCTTTTACAATCGCCCCTTTGCCAAGTATACATATGTAATTTATTATGTTTAAACCATGTATTCGACACCAACAATCCTTTTTCCAAGCACACACTCACCAAGTTTTCACCATTATCATTCACACGGGGGTCACCAAAAGGCCCAACCACTCTCTCAGATGCATCCCGCCTCACACCAACCCACCCATTCATGTCACCTAGTAAAATTATTCTCTCACCAGGATCACATTCATTCAAAACCTCTCTCAGTTTTTCCCAAAACTCATCTTTCACACTGTCACTCTCTCCATCAACTGGTGCAGAGCAGGACTGCATAAAAGAGTGCTTCACATTATATGCAAAACAACTGAACAATTTAAGGCTATTCCAGGGTAGGAGGATCCTCAAGAGGGCTAGGCTAGCTATTATTTATCCAAATTCCCCCAATTCCAGTAAATATTGATTTCATTGTGGAAATATTAACATTAAAATATCTCTTTTTATCAATACACTTTCAATATAATGAAAGCTCGATTTAAGATAAAGTTCTGTGAGACATGGAGATCGATAATCTTGGTCAGAGTCGTAGATTTAAGTCACCATAAAAATGCGTACCTTCAGGGCTCATTTTCAGCCGTAGAGATCCGGTACGTACTCCTTGCAATTCCAGAGTAGTGCTCTCTACCTCTCGTGAATTAGAACCCCGGCACTTCTAAATGTTCATAATTTATAAAAGTTGTTTATGTCCCACTTGTCTTGCTCATGTCTCTAGTAGTCTTCCTCTCTTTCTTCTTCAAGGTGGTTGGCATTCCAGCACTCTTTTATACCTACCCTTTTCCTTTTTTCTCAGTGTATTTGTATGGTTTTACTTCACTTTCCTCAACGACATTGTATGGACTTCATTATTTATTACCTGATTAAATAAGTAACATGTGACTATTTTAGCCTTGCCATCTTTCAGCTTCTTCATACGAGATCATTTTATTTGACCAGACTTTTACTGTTCATTTTGTTCTCATGCTCATATTTGTGCTTAATAAAATAGTATGTTTCTTTCCATTGTTACGTGGGTTCTCTGACGTGTTCACTCTTCATTATAGCTAATTTATTTATCGCCTGCTGTATCTCAGAAAATTTTCATGAAATTACCTCAGTCTGAATATTTTTTGCGACTTCTCTTTTTTTCGCAATTATGAGAATTTTTCCAGGTGATACGAGAAAAGTACCGCATTGTTGCACAAGTGCTGTGTGAGATAAAATATTACTTTTGTTATGCACCACAACTCCCTGATACCCTTGACAGCGCATTAATTTTACTTTTCCCCGAAGGCGAGACTAAACTCAGTTTTAGAGAAGAAAACACTTTGGAACTCGCTTGTAACTAAATAGTTGGGGTTATTTTCGGACTGACTTGAAGTAACATCGATGTTTTACGTAAATGACGCTACAACTGACGACCAGCTATCGCGGAGAAAATCGGTTTCATGTATTTATTTGAGAAATGCCGATCTTTTAAAAATAATTTATACATCCGAAATCACCCAGGACTTTCCCCAAAAAATTTCTAATTCAACGAAGAGAGCGCGATTGCGCCAACTTCTCGGTCACGGATGTGGCTTTTGAAGTTTTTGAGTTTAATGGACTGGAGTAGAAGGGGTTTCTTTCGATGGGTGGAGTGTGAATCGCTTCCTCATCAATTTACCTATTTTGACGACTCTCTCCTTTGCGATGAGAGTTTGCGAGGGACGCTCATTGTCCATCGACGTCTACCGTGTGTTACTGGCGGAGAGTTCGAGAGTAGTACGTTCCACGTCTCAGCTGTGCATCAGAGCAAAGGAGGAAGTTAAAGGAAGCGTTAAGGTGGTTGGAGCAATATTAATGCAGTGCGTAAGAATTCGGCTGACATTCTGCATATATTTTTTCTCCGTTGAGATATCTTTAGATAAAACTGAAAAAAATTGCATCATGCCTATTTGTTTTTTTTTGCGATTTAATGCTATTTTAACGCGTAGCTCTTGACATGGCATATGACATATATATTAGTAGATAATATTTCGATTAAATATGTACAGGTTTTCTTCTAAACGCGAAATAATATTTTTATCAATCCATTATACCGTTTTCGACCAATAAACAATATAGGTAACAACAATATTCTTGAATATGTGACCAATCATGTATTTCACTCACTACCAACGTTTCGCCAAATTTACCTGGCCGAATGTCTCTTGTTTTTCTTGTTGCCAAGCCCTAAGGATGATAATGCCTTTGACGCAACGTTAGCTAATCGTGAAATATATGAATAACTACATATTCAAGAATTTTGTTGTTATCAATAACTTTATGGTTAATGTAATTATTGCCAACAAATATCAAGGTGTCACGACGAGTCCGATATTCGGAAAAAGTAGGCACATCTTTATATATAGGTATATAGTTTTTCTGTACGAGTGTATGTCACTGAACTTCTCCTAAACGGCTGGACCGATTTTGATGAAATTTTTGTGTTTGCGTGGGTCCCTAGATGGTTTAGATCCTCAATTGGACCCGGTAGGTGGCATTGCGATCGGATTCTTGGAAATTTTTTTGCCGAAAATTTTGTTTCTTATTTTTAAAAAGATTTTTCGCATATCAGAACATATACCCCCAAAATTTAACCCCCACTACATCCCAATATTTTTAAAAATGAAATCATAAGTTCATGAATAATTTACCGATAAAACCATCTGAGAAGTTCATGAATAATTGACCATCTAAGAATAATTTATAGTTATGTTTGTGTACCATAGGTGGCGCTGATGTCGAATTCTGTGGGCGTTAATAAAGATTGAGGATATTTGCATTCTCATTTCGAATATGCCACTCATTCATTTCGGTATGTCATTGCCTAGCCGCCCAGCAACAGGCATCATTAACAGCGATGTTCAGCGCGAACAACAGTTCGATGCGCCCTCTTTAACTACTTTTGTTGCAAATAATGAGCAACTGCTCTCTGCTGAACAAAAGAACACACACAATCGAATTAATTTGCCAATTGCAGAACAACAAGGCGGATTCTTTTTTTTGGACGCACCAGGCGGCACTGGCAAAATACTCCTCATCTCACTGATACTTGCGCGCATTCGATCACAAAATCATATTGCCCTGTCTATTGATGCATCAGGCATTGCAGCGACTTTGCTTGATGGTGGATGGACAGCACATTCAGCACTCAAGTGGCCATTGAACGTTCACACAAATCCAGACACAATGTGCAACATAAAGAAGCATTCCGGCATGGCTAAAGTTTTGCAAAAATGCTGAATTATTATCTGGGATGAATGCTGCACTATGGCCTACAAGCATTCACTTGAAGCTCTCGATAGAACGATGTAAGATCTCAACGATAATACCAGACTTTTCGGTGGCGCTCTAATGCTGCTGTCCGGTGATTTTAGACAGACAATGCCGGTCATTACACGCGCTACACATGCGGACGAAATTAACGCATGTTTGTAACAATCATAGCTATGACGAAATGTCAATACATTACGCATTAACATCAATATGCGTGTTTGGGCAGGACAACGTCTGTGGGGTCCGCTAGTATTTCTATATGATTTCGTATCAATTACGAATATTGCGCTGAATACTCTGGTCATGACATGCCTTAGTTTAGGACTGTTATTAAAATATAATTCATGAATCATTTCCGTTACTGCCTGCATGGTAAGTTCCAACGCATAAACAGACACACTAACATGAAATTTGGTCCAATAATATTTTTTCGATTTTATACTGTACATGTCGTTGTTCTAACAGAAAATACCTACACTATGACCCATAGTTACCACTCCAGCCACCTGAAGTCTGCAATAAATGAGTGGGAGGCGAAGGCATTACAAGAGCTTGACCCCGTTGTTTGATTTTTCCCGTTGTTATTCTAGGAGAGAGTTATGGCATGTGAAACTAGTTACTTATGGCATGTGAAACTAGTTAATTATGGCATGTGAAACTAGTTATCTGTTTACGAGATATTTATTTTCGCTATGCTGTAGCATCTTCAGAAATATAACTGCTGAGAAATTTGTCAGTTAGCTCTCAGTGCAAAGCTGTCAGTCCTTAAGATGATAATCATCTGAATGATTTGGTTCTCTTAGATGGAACTGAAATCTTATCCATTACCTTTATTCATATATGTTGCTATGGGTTCTTGAATACTTTTCGTAGGATTGTGAATACTATTCGCAGCCGAGGAAATGCAGAAGTAAGAGGAAGCGTAAATTAAGAATGAATGATGAGCGAAGGCATTGCAGCCAGAGGTGCCGCATATCAAATTCAAGGCGGATGATTTTTTTCTCTGTGGAATTTCGCCTCTGAGAGATTTGGCTCCGGGAGATAGAGCTTAAGGTAGTTTGAGTGAAAAATAATTTCTCCTAGAAATCAATGAATTTGATCTCATTAAAAGAAAACTGTCTTACCCTTCCAGAGATACAAAATTATCAGGCCCTTTACCTAGTAGACGCACTGCTTTCCGAGCTTTTGACGAGAAATGCCAGTCCTTTAAACTGGCAAATGATACGTGTATGCACTCCAGTGAGATATAATAAAAAGAGAGAAAATTCCAACCCCTAGAACTTGTCAACAAATTAACAGTGTGTATTTTGTAAGTTTCTCAACCATTTTTGAAAATAAATCACATCTTCACCGCAGTAACTTTTTCAGGATCAACAATAAGAAAACTTGTTGTGAAGGAGTTCTAAACGTACCGCGCGAAAAAAATGAATCAAGTTAAAGACATACGGATATTTTTTTTATTGCTTATAATTTGTCATATAAAATTATATTATGTGTTTCACCATTAGTAATGCAATATTTAATTCGTGCTTCCTACAGCTGCTGAAATTAAAAATTAAAATTCTAATATGATCTCTAGTATAACTAGTGAACTATTCATGCAGCAGGCATTAAGTGTTCTACTTCATAATGACAGAATGTAGTAGATATAACCGGTAGTCGTGTGACAATAAATTTAACAAATTTGTTATTAACCTCAACATAGCTGGTAAAAACCAATAAAATTTATGTAGTAAAAAGTATTATTTTGAACAAAACAATTACCCGAGTGGGTAGTGCCCTGTACGTGTAAAAACGTTTGGAAATTTACTCACTTCAATTTAATAAATCTACCTTTAAATGTAGATAACCCTGATAATAAAATACGTTTGGTTCGATTATGAAATCATTGTTTACTTTGTGGAGGGTAAAAACAGCTTCATCGCTCGATGCGCATCGATCGATAAAAATTCCTAATTGGCGGCCGAGGAGTGAATTCCTTTGGCAGGTTTGGACTTCAGCGGATACGATATAATTCACTTTGCTGTGGGCAGCGGCGAGCATTTGACGCGATCGGGATCTTTCGATGGCATGTTCCTTCACCCTCAACAAGATGGCGGAGCCCGTTTTATCATCAAAGCGGAAGATACTGTCCTGAAGACGACTCGCACAGCCGGCACAGGAAATCACTTTGGGGGCACGAGCGGACACCGAGTCCGCATTGTGCTGTCCGCTGTGATAGCCCTTGAGAGATTAAGCATCTCCCGAGCCGACGTAAAACGCACCACTCGACCTTGTCCCTTTTTCTGCGAGTCCATTCGCTCCCGCCTCGAGGCGCACAAAACAATGCGGGGAAACATTGAGAACGAATTTCCGCGTGTAATCCTTCGCGCGTGCTCTCGGTTTCCACTCCGCGGAAGGGAAGAAGGTGGAAGGGAATCCCGTATAATTACGTTGCCGCGCCGTAATGATAAAGCGCGCGTTTGGGAACATTTCATTATTAGCGTGAGCATTCGGGACGCGAATTTGGAGAGGGGGGGGGGAATGGAAAGGGAAGACGGGTGATGAGCGTCTTTTGTCTTTCCGGTTTCCATTTTTTCCCTTTCTAATGGGTTTGTATATTTCTCTGTCTGTGTGTTTACTTTTTTATGCGTAAATGATGGATTCACCGAGTGGATAGACCTCCAGCCCCATTCTCCCCTCCTCCAGATGGAGGTTACTCTCTTAAGACGAAGACGAATGGGAACACTCATGGTAGTTTGAGCGAAGTTTATTTATAGTCTCTATACAGTGGGAATGATTTGAACTTTATTTTGAATGTAAGGAGAGTGAGATAAATAGAATAGTTTTAACGACGCAAAATTTTCCTCTATGTGACTGAAGCTCTCAGGAATCAACTGAGAATACATATTTTATGGTTTAATTTTACTAATTGGCTTCACGACCTAAGCTGAAAACGCCTTCACAAGAGTTAAAAAAATAGTATAAACAATAAATATTAACTGTAAATTTCTAGTTTACTAGGAATGGTAGTAGTTTGAATACATTAGTAAATGAGTGTATATTTACAGAGTCGTTATTTAGACTTCCATGTGTTCCTATTGAACTTTTAATCTAAAACGGAATCTCTGATTGGCCCATAAAAAACGAAAACATGAATTTCAAGCAAGTAAATGGAATTATTAATTTTCTATCACAATACTCTACTTCATTTTTTATATCAAAGTTATGTCTTAGCTAGACTAAAAGCCTTTGATCGCAAGTTGTTCAGTTTTTAAGTTAGAACCAGGTGACCGAGCTTCGCTCGATGACAAAATGTCTTTAGAAAATGAAAATTCTAAAAGAAAGATTGAGTCCTTCTGACTGTGCCTGATTTTGCCTGGTAAGGTTGGAATTCCGTTTTCTTCGGAGGACGTCGAGGAAACCTTTTCAGCAGCTGTACGACACATATTCATAAAAACATAACTCATTGTAGCTTTCCTATGTATAATCAACAACACGCGTTACTCTATATATGCCGTCACACCTGCTTTTTATTAACTTTTATTGTTTTATGCGCTACAACCTTGGTTACCTTTATGACTCACATTAAAAATTTGACTTTTTGAAGTAATGTTTTCAATAGAAAATGAGTTTTCTCAGGGATGAGACTTTTTTCAATCTTATATCCTCGTCCGAAATTGATACATCCCAACATTTCATCCAAATCAATGGAGCCGTTTTTCAGAAAAAAATCCAAATATACATTCAGAAGTAGCTCGTACAATTGTATAAAATTATTGTCGAAAGTAATGCTACCAGTTTTCAAGCGGAAAATACTGTAACTTTCATCATCGAAGCCCCATAAAATAATTAAATTAAGTTAAAATAGAGCATCTCGCCAATCATGGAAGGTAAAAATGAATAATTTTCAACATACTGATCATTTTATTGAAAAATGTGCATTGGTTGTCGAGATATAGCGTTTCAAACTATGTATATTGATTTTTTTTGTGTTAAAGTGCAGGCAGGCATCTTTTGCGTTCTTCTCGATCGTTGAGGCGGGAGCCATTCACTACGTCCACCAATCGAACTCAGATCGATATGAACTCGTACCCGCTAGAGACTCCCGCTACCTACCCGCTAGAGACTCGGAGGCTACGCGCTAGGCTTAGATTGCTTGAGCAATTGAGAATGAATAACTTTCAGAGCGACACGGAGAACATCATATTAGAACCACATTATATTTCCAGGTCCGACAGAATCGATAAGTTAAGGGAGATATTTTGCCGAACGGATAGGTATGGGAATTCGTTTTTCCCCCGAACAATTAAGGACTTTAATAAATGCTAGGCGGAACTTTGATTTTTTTTTTGTTGACGGCTGGTGTCCTAACACCCCCCGCCACACGCCTTTTGAGGCGGCTTGCGGGGTAGTATGTAGATGTAGATGTACCGATCTGAGCATTCTATGCCAGCCGACTCGGATAACCTGGTTTAACAATGCGAAATCGATTAAAATATCGATTTTAATCGGTTCATATCAATTTGAAATCTCAGACTAGCAGAGAAAGCGGGCCGAGTTAGCCCGCTTCTCATATCGATCCCACTAGCCTGTTGCGTTTACCATACCGAGCTGAATCGACCAAATCGATCTTAGTTCATCAGGTAAACGTAGTAATTGCTTTGGGTCGTGATCTTATCCTTCCATGGAATTTATGATAATAATCCTGCAATATTATCTGTCTAGTTGAGGGATTCGCACCGCAGTTGCGCTTTGGTCTCAATAAATCTCGTCTTCCATCGTTGAATCCAGTATAAAAATTGAATATTTTAACTTTCGCTGAAAAAAGAGAACGTATCTTATCCTGAAAGATGCTCTCTATATTTTTATCGCCATTCACCTGTGTTTGGTGTTTACTTATTGTCGGTTCGCAATTAAGATCTTCATCGACTCTCTCTGATTGATATGCATAACAGACAGTTTGCAAGGCACCAATATTTGGGACGTGATCACAAGGTATTATGAGAATATTGGCGAATTACAAATTTGAAGCATAGGGCTGCACGGTGCAGGAACCTTCGATGCTGAGAAAGGAGGATGTAGGGATGCGGGTGTGGAAGAGCATTGAAAAAGTACTGTGTGGTAAAAGAAAGAAAAAGTAATGGGTGGAAAGAGGTGAACAAGGATCTGCTTACGAGGGTCGTTGAGGAGGGAAAGCTGCAGGATGTAATCAGGAGAAGGCAGAGTAAATTAATAGATCAGATCCATCGGGGCCTGGCGTTGAAACGAATAAAGCAGTGATATAGGGGAACACCTGTATTGGGGGAAAAAGAGAACGGGTTTCATGCATGGGATGAAGGGTGATGATATGCGTGCGGAATTGGAGAAGTGAATTGTTAGAATTTAAGAATCAAATATTCAGAGTTGAAGAGGGAAAGAATGCATGCTCTTTCAGTTACTTGGAAAAATGCGAAAGTAGGTTATGATATCTCCATGTATGTCTTCCTCAATTCGTTGACTACCTCTAGCATCGTCATTAGCAGTCGTCAACCCGAAAAATGGTTTGCTACTGCTCAATACTTCGTTCTTCTCTCAGACCAGCCGCTTCATTCGGAAATAATTCTTTACTCTGACGTCTTTCATAATTTACCTGATGTGTTTCATTCTTGGTCTACCTGCCATTTCCTTTTATTTATCCTTAAATATTCTTTTCAATAAGCTGTTGTGCCACAAAATGTGTCCAATGCCCACGATAATTATTTACTGATATCAGTTCTCTTTTCCACTGTTTTTCCATACCGAGGTAGAGGGGTGCGGATGTTAGGCGAAGGGGAAGGAGGGTGGGCCATAATTGGTGCGCGTGACAAGTTTTTACTTCTGTGCGATTGCGAGAGGGATTGTGACGTTTTGGCACGATTATCGAATATCGCGATTCACGATTGCGCTTCGGGAAACAAGATTTATCACAAAATCTATTTCCCAAATGTCTTTGGTGGATGGTTAAGAGGAAACCCATTCTTTTCGGTGGATACGGATGGGGTTCTTTTACGCTATCGCGGTCAATTAATATTTCTGAATATTTCGTAATTTTCGGGAAAAGTAATTGAGTTTGCATATGTTTCAAATGACATCGAGACTGTACATCGAATCAATACTGTTCTCTGCTTAGATAGAATACAACTGTAAGAAGGAAGCTTTTTGGCTGCTCTTTCATCAGATTGATTTTGCGAACAATAATTAATTCTGTATAAGGACCGTACGCATTTTACGCGTAAATATTATTAATAAATGGGTGTTTTTTACAATTGCAATATTTTTGCGAATTATATTGGGGTTACGTATGCTTATATAAGTAATGATGGTTTCACAACTGTTATTTGATCTATTATCGCGGTACTTTGGCATATAATTTGTACATCAAATACTTATGTCACCATTCAGCATTGCCACTGGTGCATTTTAATGGTTTTTTATTCCTCTGAGCTTTCAGCTTGAGTGATTCCATGTATTCCATTCTTAAACCAAACAATAAACAATCGGAATGTTTTATTTTGACTGTATAACCACATTTTTTTTTTTCATAACTTGCTTTCTTCCGGCATTTATTTTGCTTTTTTTTTGGAAGGGAAGGAATTGTGTCACCGTGGAAATAATGAGAACATCAGCAGAAATAAATATACTGCAATGAAATTTTTAATTTACTTCGTAAGGAGTTCCAAAACAAAGTGCAGGGGAGCCAATTTGAAATATTTGTCGAGGCAATCGCAGGATGTCACTGCAGGCAATGGGGTAGGTACTAAAATAAAAAAACCCAAGCTTATTCGGGCTGCACAAGCAAGAGGAGGTGGTGAAAGAAAGACTAGGCTGGTGAAAGACCGTAAAGGAAAAGAGGGCAATATGAGTAGCTGGTAAATTGTTTACCGCTTTCCGGGAAGGAAGAAATGAGGGTTTAGGGAGGATGGAAGTTAACAGGATTGAATCTATTTGATTTCTGGGAACTAAAACTTGTTCTGGTCACTCAGTGGATTGCAGTTACGGAAAATTGCCTTAGTGAAGATCTGAGCGGAAAAATATATGGTGTTGAAAAAGTAAGCTTCAAAATAATTACTCAGGATCATGTTTAATTCTCTTTTGTTATGGTTTATTTCATTTTCATGAAAACGGCGTAATTACACGAGGGACGGGAAATGAAGTGGACGAACACCTCATCGCCATCGCTGACCATCATGATGACCGTTCATTGTCAATTCTGTATTTTTTCTCTAACTATAAAATAGCCCGTAGCTAGAGTTTATATCCAGCAATTATTTCAATTATGTTGGTATAAAAATGAAGGATTTATCACGACTTTAGTTCTTCCAATTTCTGAAAAATTAAGTTTTTAATACATTTCGTATTTCTGTAAGCAACAGAAACCTCTATGATTATCGTTGTTTATAATGCACCATATAATTATACATAGATAGTTATAATTGATTCTAAAGCAATTAAAAGTTTCGAAACTTTGATAATCGAAGTTTTAAAAGGCTTGAGAAATATTGAAAATATGTGTAGATTTTTAAAGTATCCTCAGAAAATAAATAAATATTCGTACTGAAATACATATATTTATTTTGCGCCTCGGTTTTACTCTGAGCATATGGAAAATCCTCTGACAATGAGTCCCAATTAGTAAAGGTCACTCTGTGATTCAGAGCGATAAATAAAAGTATTAGAAAGGAATTACCAGGAGTTACCGGCACGAGCGGGTTCGACGGTGACTTCAACGCCTGTAGTAGGTTTGCTTGTCTTCAAATACTCAACGGACGAATTTATTTGAATTTTGTACCAAATAAATAGCATTTGGGTCTCAAGAAATAACGCATTTAAGCATAAGAAGTACACGAAAAGGTATTATAGTTTTATTCACGGCAGCATTACCACAAAACTATGTCACGTTGGTTAAAAGGGCTGCCGTAAGTCAGTACAATTGGCTGCACAAGCAACATTTTTGATGCGTAGCGATTAAAACTGTTTGAAAAAAATACAGAAGGTAATTCGCCATTGAAGATGATGGAAAGGAGGTCAAAGAGCCCGGCCTAGGAGGAATTTTAATAGCTTTTTTATATTGCTCTTTCTCTGGGTGCCTGGCGGTAAATACGAATTACCGGTCGTTTGAGAGAGGAAGGAGGACGGTGTCCGCTCCATCGAAAGATTTTTCCTCGCTTTAGATAGCTTGAACGGCAATTCTCGTAGACAAAGCTTCAGCACACGAGTCAAAACGAGTGCACTCACTCCATGGGTACAAAAACAATCACAAAATGCTTGTTTACGGAAACGGGGGCGAGGCGTCGCGTCGGACAAGTAGCTGGCCGATACGGTCGTGTGCTCGCGGGAAAGCGGGATTTCGTGAAGGTCTCCTCCCACCCATAGCAGACAATGACCACGCAATTGATCCCCTCAGAGAGTGGGGGGGGGGATCGCATTCGTGCATTCAATATTAATGGGTCGCACGGACTTTCGGGCTCTCGGGACTCGATTCACGTCCCCTGCCTTCTTTCGCCGCCAGCAAACGGCTGAAGAAGGTTCGTTCGCTTTCGACGGCAGCCGATGGTACTACAAGTCGCGGTGCTTGGGTGGATGACCTTCCTCCACGTTCTTCTTTTATGTCAGCTGTTTCGTGGTGTTTGTGCGCGCGAAGTCTGTCAAGAGGACGATGGCCTCTCTTCATGAGCCGTGGACTCCTTTGTTACCCACCGGAGACACTGAATACACATCCATTCATGGCAATATCTATCAACCACGTATACCATTTGAAGGATAAAAGTTATTGTTAGAGACGCTGGTTTTTAGTATTTAGTGATAATTATTTTTACCCTAGAAATCATATCATGGCAATCGTTATCTATTGGATATTATCTTCGGTCTGAATCGTAGATATAAGTTTATTTTTCATCGGTCGTGTGATCGTTCATGATATAGTTCATGGTTGATATATTGAACTTTGGATTACCATGGCCTTCCTTTCCAAATTACGTACGTCAATGTCTAAAATGTCAAAGGTGTGGCCAGTACAATTGAAGTTTTTGGACGCTATTTTTACTCACAAGATTTATACACCTAATGATTCATACTAATGAGGGCGGCTATAGGTTTGGATACCAGTCATGACAATGGGAGAGAATAGATGTAAAAGAAAGGTGTTGGGAAAAAGAAGAGACTACAATAGTGTGGACAATATTACAATACACCGTAGTGTAGACAATATTACTATACAGTACGCTCTACAATACGCTACAGTAATTTCGTAGTAGTGAACTGTGTTTTGGTAGTCATTGCTCGCATCAGTTGTGTGTCCTTGCTACCTACCGCTGATGTTCGAATTCCAATAGAACATGTATTATGATAGAATTAAAATTATAGTTTTCATTCATGAAATTTAAAGTTTTATTTTGTCCTGGTGATTTTTGACGCTTCCACTTTCCCATAGATAGTACATATTGCATTTCTGGGGTAAATTTTCAAAGTAATTTGCATTTCTTTAAGTGTTTTTATCTTTGTCTTTTATGAGCACAATTCTAGTTTAGAAAAGCAGTTCGATAATTTAAGTAACAGTACCTGGACTTCGTATCGTGGTTTGACTTGGTTGGCAGTAAAATACCTCTGAAATCGACCGATGACTTTTCAAAGTGCTATCTTGGCGGCATTGAAGAAGTAAATAGGCGCGAAACGGCTAGCGACATTTTATTCCAGGATGATGACTTAATACTTACGGCAAGAAAGGAAGGAAATAGCGCTGTAGAAGTACAGAGAAAGCTTAGAAGTAATTCTTAAATGTTACCTATCCCGACGATGTAATTTAGTTGTTTTCAGCGCCGTCATTAGTCGCCCGCGTACCGAAGTTAAGGCTCAGTTGGAACGTGGTTGCTGGAGACGGCTCACATTTCTTTTACGGAGTTCGTAGCCCGTTTAGTGCGAGCAACTTTATGAGTAGGGACGAGTGGAGGAGGAAGAGGAAGCGACCTTGAATGCTGGGAACCCCGTGAGAAAGTGGGCAAGAAGACTATCAAGGGGAAGGGGGGAGCGGTTTCACTTTGGCGGCCGGATGGGGCGTCGGGGACGATTCCGGCTCTCCTCCTCCTCTTACTCGCGGCGGTTTAAGTGCACGCGTTTCGCGTGTTCGAAGTGGGGGTGGGGAGGGACGGCGAATATTAAGGAGGGCAGGGGAGCAACTTCCCCTCCTCCATTGGCGTGCAGCGGTCCTCGTTCACGTGCGGCCCGTGCCTTCGCGTGACGACCGCCGCGGTCGAGCGTGTGAGAGAGTTCGGACGAAAGCGGCGGCGCCGCGCCCTCCCGTTTGGGGGTCCGTCCTCATGGTACTCATCGCCCGGGAATAGGCGGGGAGAGGGATTTGGTGATGTAGCGGTGTGTGCATGCGACATGGTGTGACATGTGATCCATGGCGTGAAAGCATTAGCTATTCAAACCTTTTTAATTTAACTCGAATTTATATACGAAAAGATTCTCGAGATGAAATAGAAGCATAAAATAGCTATACAATACTGAGATGAATGACAAAGCCGCAATTTTTCTCTTGTTTTGGTCCTTGCGCTGGATTTTTCTCTCGTCAAAATAATGGCTACATTTTATTTGAAAATCTAAACATATGGAAGATACTGGGTTTAAATATGGTAGAGTTAATGACACAGAAACAGTTTCCATCATTTGGCTTCTCTGTAATCAACTAAATAAGCTCTTGATGATGATATTATGTACCAACACTGGTCGCGCCAAAAATATGTTTGCGGAACTTGGCCAGTGCATTTCCATTTTGATCAATCATGAAGGAGTTCCATCATGTTTCTCCTGATACCATTTAATCTAAATATACATCATCAAGCATCAACTAGTCCCATTTGCCCCGCCAAAAACGCATTCACAACCTCATGTCTTTTTTGCAATTTCTTAAGGATATTTCCATGAGTAATGACCTTATTAAAAAAAGTAATTTAGAGTAAATACAAACTACTCAACAATACATTTCTTATGCCTACTGTTAGCCGGAAATTTCTATTAAAAATGCCTCTCCGGAGTGAATATCCGTAGTATACAAAATGAAAAAAATCTTCGTTTTTTTGCAAACGTGAAGAATAAGTGCAATAGGAGGCTGATATTTTGATATCATTATAAAGATGAGAAGACAAAATCTTTTTTTATGATGTTGAAGCCAAATAAATTAAATTTTATGAGCAGTGATGTCTCACTCTAAATACATTTACCACTAGAAGTACCCTTTTAATTATCGTATCAAGTACACTATTTTGTGTGAATAATGGTATGTATCAGCGTGATAAAATATGCCATGTTTGCTATCTTGCGTACTATATTTTGCCGCCACATAGACGTTCTGTGGCAAAACTGACTGTAGTATTTCAACTAAAGACAATAAAACTCAATTTTAGAATGAAGAAACTCGGAAAAACGGAGGATAGATAGCCTGGGGTCAAAATGACCTCTCTAATAGTAATAGTTAGAAGGTAATGCACATTAAAAATAGTTGCTGCGATGACGCTCTTATTTTCACATTATATTCTCCTACTTAAAATATATAAGTCAAGAAAGATGCAAGAGCAGGGATGATTCAGTCAGAAGTAATAGCTTTTCAAATACGAAAAGGAATCAAAATGACCCCTGCGGTACTCCTAGTATTAAAGCAAGACAAGCTTTTCTGCTAGGAAGCATATATCTTTTGCCCTCTACCGAGCGCGCAAACTGAATGTTTGAGGGCAAATGCACATTGAAAGGTTAAATGCAAGGAGTAGTGAAATAAGATGGGGTGTTCTCGTGTATCGCACTGGAGGTTGGAGTTTATCGCCATCAACGTCTCGAAGGTGTAGTCTGTTGTTTTCATCCGGGTAATTGGTGAAAGACGATGGAAGACAACGCATGGCGTTGTTTTTCTTCGATAGGTTTGATGGGCAGCCTAAACATTTGTCGAAAAAATCTAAGGTCTGTCATGGAACTACAAAATGTTTAACCTAATTGTTCTTTCGGAAAAATATTTTTTTTTAGAAAAACTAAACCATAGTGTAAATTTGTTGACGAGATATTCCGGTAAAGAAGCTATAAGGCAAGAATATTTGCGTGGAAAAACTCTGAAGTTTCCTCAACTCACTTAAAATTGTTTAAAGTGGGAGGTGGAGTACGTCCAATTTGACTTAGAAAGAAATAACAAATCAATAATTTTTTCGCGATCATATGATTCAAACGAAGGCCAATTTAATGAATCCCTCGCTTAAGTGATTCCCTTCCGCAAACGGTATTGGGCGTGTTCACTGATTGGCTGAATATCTGTCAACTGTGCGGCTATCTTCGATAGGGTGTAAGAGGCAATTCAAATGATAGGGGTTCAGAAAAGGTATTTTCGAAAAATATAAAATGGTATATTCAATGAACTTATTTTTTTCTAAATATATAAAGCGTCATTAGAAATCGACGTTTTTTTCCACCACAAAGTGGAACACTGACTGCGGGGAGACGTGGGTCGCAATTCGAATGCGCCCGGGTAATAGGACGCTTCTCCCCTCTTCTGCCTTCATCGTCCAATCCGGTCACGAGCGTGATTGAATGGGAACTAGCTTCGCGAAACCAATAGTCTTCCGCCCAGGAGGCTTCGGCTGTTTGGGTAGTCCTCGTTGGATATGTCGAGCGTGTTGTGGGGGAAGGTTCCGGGAAAGTTGGTTCAGAATGAAGTCACTCGTGGGCGGGGCGGGGGGGAGCGTAATGCTTCTGTGTCGTGAAAATAGAGTTGAGAATGATCTCTGTGAACCTTCGAAAAAGCGGAATCATTCTAAAAGCACGAAGTTTTTCGCACGGCCAACACATTATGGGCCGAGGAATGAGACACTGGTTTCACCGAATGTTATAGGCGAAGTTACTGACGCGCCTAGTTTCACAGCAACTTGAGCCCACTCCCTCGCCGACATGGGCGTAGCTAGGGGGGTCCCTGGGGGGGCCCGGCCCCCCCCAGAAGGCTCGTGGCCCCCCCCAGAAAAATTTGACAAATCTAAATTGTGGTGGCCACGCTTCACACAGCGCTGGCAACCGCGCGCCTGCGGCTGAGCCACAGCACGGCGGTGCGGTCCCTTTGGTTCTATATTTTGGCCGAAGGTAAGCTACAATTTACACTGAAGCAGCCGGGGCAGCACTGCGAAGTTTGAAAATGTGCGCCGCGGACAGGCACTGCTGCTTTGTTCGTCTGCTTCGTCTGGCTCCAGCGGTGTAGCTGAGGTGCTCGGCACTCGTTTCAGAAGAGTTACTATATTACCCTACGTAGGACCTCTAGTCTCTGCCCGGCAGCGCGCTTGCCTGGCTGTTTCTTCCCCCCTCCCTTGCCACCTCACCTCACCATTCCACCCGCCGCGCCGGCTCGCCCGCCTCAACAAGCATCGACAGGATTGTTGTTGGTTTACATTGTCAGACAAGCCGCGCGTCGTACGTCGCGCTGTGCTGGAGTGCTGGCGCCAGTTGGCCAGTTTTTCTTCAACCACTGTGGTGAGAGTGGTGTTAAAAGTGTGGTTCCCGCGGCGCTCCCAGTGACAGCAAACCGGTGCATCTTGCGGATTACGTGATAACGCGCGGAGTGAAAAGGTAAGTTTCCAAATGAAATGACGCCGGTGTCTTGTGACAGGGAATCGGGATGACGTGAGGGTTTCATCCTGCAGATAAGGTTCTTTATCTCTCTCGAAGCAATTTAGTCAAGTCACAAAACACCAACTATGATATATGATGCTGCCGTTGCTAATTGCCTCCTGTCTTCACTTGCAGACTGAGCAAACATCGCGCCTCGACGGCGCCGTAATCATTTTTCTTAAGATAAAAACGTTGCAACTCCCTTCACGATTGAGATAAAGATATGATTTAAGCACTAAAAACAACTTTATACTTTTATTCACATTTCATATGCAGCATTAATGGACCTACAATGTAAAATACGTAAGTTAGCAGGCGGCTACTTTTTACCTTGCAAAAATTCAATTTTTTGTCCTTAAGATATTTACATCAGTATAACAACATTTTAGCTCAATTAACCACAAAAAACATGAGCACTGTTACGAAGAAAATGGTATGAGGAACCTTTATGTAAAAGTTTTAATCCAGCACGAGGAACGGTTTGCCGACAATCGAGTGAAAAAAAGTGAAAAGAACCGCGTTTGTAGGGGAAGTTTATGGAAATATTTTTTATAAACTTTATCGAAAAACTATTGACACCATTAAATGAAACGTCTCTTTATGCATTATGGCACATTTTTATTCAGTGCATAGTGCAATATTAATTTTTATGCTGCATTTGATAACAGCGCACGCCCGCCCTTATGGAGATTAACATGGGAAACGAATCTCCATAAGAGTCCATACTGTCAACTAAATGTGGAAAGCACTATAGTGTTGTGCAGTTGATTATGTTTCGCGCAATCTTGTGATTTTTCCCTTTATTTTGTTTTTATTTAGGTGCAAGATGAAGAAAGTTTCAGATATTCGATCATTTTTCAAGAAAACTCTCTCTCCCCCGCCAAAAAATGATCAACGTCAAGATGATGATCCTCCCAGAGACGACCGCACATTCCCCTCCTCTGCACCGTCAACGTTTGAAACTTCAACGAAAGCCGCAGATGAAAAAATGGAAGTAATCGAGGAAAGAGCATCTGAACCGACAGATCTTGGTACTTTGGAAACTGGACCGAAACAACTGAAAATTAATTTCCCGAAAACACAAAATTTGGTGACAGAAACCGATCATTTTCCGACGCTTACTATGAAAAACACCAGTGGTTGGAGTACAGTGTGGAAAAAGATCGAGCATACTGCTTTGTGTGTAGACTTTTCTTTACCGGGGTCGTGCGAGACCAAAACGAAAAGTTTATTAAAACGGGGTTTTGCAAATGGAAAAAATTAAAAGATGCGATCGAAAAACACGAAAAATCAGGATCTCATTTGGATTGTCATCAAAAGTATCTGGGGTACCAAATGGCTAACGCATCTGGTACTGTACACGCGAGAGTCGTAAATCAGAGTAAAGAAGAGATTGAAGAGAAAAAACGTTACTTGACAGAAGTAGCAGATATTATTTCCTATCTCAGTTGTCAAGGCATGCCACTGAGAGGACATGATGAGAGCTATGAATCTCAGAATAGAGGAAACTTTGTTGAATTGTGTAAGCTTTTTGCGAAGTATGATGACTTTTTTGCCAAACATTTTGAGCAGTGCCTTAACTACTGCAGCCCAACGGTTCAGAACGAAATAATAGAAGTTGCAGGCGGTCTAACTCTTCAAGAAATTGTAAAGGAAGTGCGGGAGTGTGGGTTTTATTCATTGATGGTTGATGAAGCCAAATGTTACAAAGAAGAACAGTTGTCAGTAGTTTTGAGGTACGTAAGAGGATTGGAGCCCATCGAAAGGTTTCTCGGTTTCTTAAATTGTTCCACAGCAAGAGATTCCGAGTCGCTAAGCCAAATGATTCAAGATTTTTTAACTAAATACAGCTTGGACGATATACCAATGATTGGACAATCATACGATGGTGCCAGCGTAATGTCAGGAAAGAACGCAGGTCTCCAGGTGAAAATGAAAGAGTTACACCCACAGGCAATTTATATCCACTGCTTAGCTCACAAAGTAAATTTGGCCGTTGTCTATTCCTGCAACGATATCCAGTCAGCTTACATTTTCTTCAATACTCTTGAAGCCCTCCATATGCACTATTCACAACCTGGTAATCATGCCATCTTAGCAGAGATCCAAAAGAAGCTAGGCATTAAGGGTGGGAAAGAAATGGGGAGCTTAAGTAGTACAAGATGGTGCTGCCGTTACACAAATTGTAACGTTGTAAAAAATAACTTCAACGCAATCAAGGAAGCCCTTGAGGAGGAAATCAACGCTGCACGAGATGGGGGTATGGTGGAGGCCATCGGTTTGTTGAGATCTATCGTACAACCTGAATTCGTTGTTAATCTTTTCGTAATCCATTCAGTTTTATCGGTGACCAACGTGCTGAGTAAGTATTTGCAAGGCCCAGATGCGACGCTCGGGAGAGCAAGTTCAGTTATTGCCAGCATTCAAACTACTTTGGCAGAGAGCAGAAATAATTTTGATGGTTTATGGGCCGAGATAGTAGAATTTGCGAACAATAACGACATTTTGCTAGAGCCTGTGTCTGTCTCAAAGAAAAGAAGGCAGCAGCCGCCCGCAAAAATGAGCGATTACTATGTTGAAACTACCGTAGGAAAAAGCCAGCTGACCGATCTACCATCTGACACCAACCCCAACACTCGAGATTACTGGAAAATCAATGTGTAAAACAGGGTTTTGGATAACGTTATTTCACATTTTCAGCACAGGTTTGAGTCCGTTCCCCTGGCAAAGGCAGCGGATGACTTTACTCGGTTGAACTTGACTGAAGCTGAAGATTTCATTAATAATTACAAAGAAATTTTGAATATTGATGCCCATTCCTTAAATGCCGAGGCTACAGTATTGAGAAATATATTAAAAAACAAGGAACTAGAGGTCAAACTTAAAAATGTCAGAGCAGAAATAAATGAAGATATCATGCCGAATGTTTACAGACTTCTCCAAGTAGCAATCGGCCTGCCCGTCAGCTCGGGTGGATGTGAAAGAAGTTTTTCAGTCATGCGAAGAATCAAGTCATGGATTCGGTCTACAACCGGTCAATCAAGATTTTCAAATCTATCCATTCTTCACATCGAAAAAAAACTTGTTAAAGAAAAGGTTCCCAGCACTACCATCATTGAACATTTTTGTCAAAAAAACAGAAAATTCCTTTAAACCAAATATTTTGTTTCTTTTCTTTGTTTTCACTTTAAATTAATATTGAAGTTGTATTTAATTTATTAGCAGATAACCATCCCAAAATTTACTATGATCCCTCTGAAAATGTATAAATCCTCGTTGAAAATAAAAGCTATTTTATTTTCCAACTCGGTGTGATCATTTTCTAGCCTACAACAATCCCTTTCAGTATTTTACAAAAATGTCATCAGCAATTAGGCTTAATTTCAGTTCTGAGAAGGTTCAATTTCAAACATTTCTGGGGGAGAAGCACCCTCTCTTGAAGTGGGGGTACCCCCCGGAAGGTAGGTGGTCCCATGGCCCCCCCAGCCAAATTCCCTGGCTACGCCCATGCTCGCCGACCGTGAGTGTCTGATCGGTTGTTCATGTCTCGGATTTTATAATAATATGGGGTAAAATCACGCCGGGATGATGGTTGGGCACGTTTGTTTGTCTCAGCTTAAAGGTTCAACGTTGTTATGAAAATGTAGCAAAAGAATTGTATAGAACGTAAGTCTACCTTCCTCGGTTTTAATATCCAGGGATGTAAAACAAGCAATAGCTGTCGCTTACATTCACGTTTTTTAATTTCATAGGTTAATCATTTTAAATATTTAGGTCTAATTTTAGGCGAAAAATACAACTTCAGATTACATTTGAATTATTTGTGTGGAAAGCTTCGATACATTCTATTTCAATTATCACTCTTGAAATATGTGTTACCAACAGAGGTGAAAAATTTGCTTTACCAAGGTTTAGCCGAAGCTATCATGCGATATGGACTAACAATCTGGGGTACAACGTACCGAAGTTTTTTGAATGAGGTAATCAAAATTCAAAATAAAATAGTAACCTGTCTGGATGTAACTGAATCCAATGTATCAAACATATATATTGAACTAGGTTTATTACATGTAACCGAACTTTTTCACTTGTTCATAATATGTGACAATTTTTTTTTCAAAACAGGTTCAAAATACGAGGAAATGTAAATCACGATATTCCACTCCGCTGTATGGAAAAATATTCTGTTCCAAAATACTACAACAACTACGGTAAGAGCTCATTAATGTACATTGTTCCAAAGATATTCAATAACTTGCCACAGTCAATGCGAGAAACTGGCAAAATGTCATCATTAAAGAAAGAAGTGAAATAATGGTCAATGTATAAACAGTAATGCAGTTGACTTAATGTGGTATTCTGTTAAATCTTTTTTAAATACAATCGTAAAATAAGTCTTCTAAATGAAACACGTAAGTATGTAGCACTTCTTCCACAGGTTTAATTTCTATGGTACAACGCGTTTCAGCTGTCAAGCAATCATCAGGTACAAAGAATTTTTGTCAAGGAAGCGGTATATACACAACTAGGAGGGGGAGGGGGAGAGTGGTGTTGAGCGAGGGGGGAGAGGTATTGGGTGGGAGGAGGGAAGTAAGTGGTGAGGCACAGGTAGCGAGTCAATGCCCGGTTTAGGGAATGGAATGGCGAGGAGTGGAGAGTGACATTTGAACAGCTGTTCATTCATGAGGGACTCCTCCCCATGCTGAACAATTTCAAATTGCTCTAAGGCGTCCATTCTCCAGCCTTTCCTCTCCACATGGAGTATCTCCGGCTCAAACAGGCAGTGGTGTGCTGTGCCTAAAAGGTGTTTGGCCACGAAGGAAGACGAGTCCCCTGAGAAACGAATCCGAGAGGACTGTTTTAGAGTAAAAGAAAAACAAGGCACCCGGAGCAGACAACTTAAACGGAGATATCAAGCAACATCATAGTTCTGCTTTGGAAATGATCCATCGCCTGAATTATAGCAACCTAAGGAACTACCAACAGTGGGGTACTAACACGCCTCCACAATCATACTCCCAATTTTACCGTTTCGCAGGGTCTGGTACAACGTGGATTCCGGTCTTTTTAGTCGAACCGCCTGGCGATTCGATGATTATGTATTTTATTTGCATTTGAAACAGTGAACGAATGGTCATTTACGGCTGAGAAATGGAAATCTAGTCCCACAAATCTATATCTACACTATTGAGCTGCTTTTTGCAATCATTTCTTGATTCAAATATGGAGAGAGATGATTCTCAGGAGCTGTATAATTATCTAAGTCTTGGGCGCGGAAGTTGGTTTCGTAATTAAGGGCAGAGCTTACGTGGTTAAGACCCTTGGTGCGTGAAATTAATGCATTAAGGGTAAGGGGGGCAGTTCCTCTGTCTGTGCTCAATATCAGTCCCGGAAAGTTCTGGTTACTAGTAGATCACGCGCCATATTTTCCATAGTTTATCCGAAATCACAACCTCGTATTTAATGTAAATACTCCTCTTCGTTTGCCAAGTACCATACCCAATGCGCTGACACTCTGCCTACTGTAAATAAAATGTGTTAAAATAAGGTACGGCCAAACTTAATGGACATACATAAAAGAAGAAAATATTTTAAATGGATATAGATCCGGAAACGCTTTATTTCCATGTAAGAACTCATTTTCTGTAAGTCTTCGCAGTCAAATAATCACGGGAAACACAAGAACAGAACATGCCACTGTACCACATGAAAATCATTCTTACACGAAACTTTCTGATTTCTCTCCTTTAGCATTGATGAGTTCCTCCCGCCGTCACATCGATTCACGGATATGATGATGTATCCCTCGAGTACTGCATAAGGTTTCGCAGCCTTCCACGAAGACCCTGTATCCTGTACCGCAGATCGAGACACAGGAGCTTTCAAAAGCCCCAAAAAAGTGGTTTAAGGTCCAGAGAGCGAATCACCGAATCTATCTTTTGAAGATGAATTCTAGCATGAAAACGTATACTTGCAAGTTATGGTTATAGCCATATATTCAACCATAGAACATATATTCTTCTTCTATGAGTGAGAAACGGTCCTGAAGTCTTGGTCGTACCTTTTTGTTACAATTTGTTCTAACTAAGAATACTAATTGTCGAAATACACTATATTAGACTATTTATAATTCTAATATCGAAAAGAGAAGCTTTCACTTGGCGGGAGGACATCATAATGATCAAGATAAAGTTTGTGACTTTTGCAATTTGTTTAAATGTTACTGACCGGTTTCGGCTATTAAACTATCTTCAGGTTTAAATACATTGTGGAAGTCACAAACTTTACCTTGATCATTAATCATAATCCTGAATTTACTTGTACACGCTACGGCGATTGAGATGAAGTACCATATAAACAAGGGGTGATGAAAATGCCAGCAAGGAAATCACGAGGCGGAACAACTAAGATATTTATTCCAACCCTTCAGCAAGTAGACGAGTTTGTTTCACTTGAGGCTTCCAGATAATCTGTCTCCCGAAGATAGCTTACAAATAAATTTATCTTGTTAAATGAAGAGAGCTGGCAAAAAAAACTCCATCGTTAAATTAAAGCGATCGCGGACTGAAATGATAAAAAGATTACCACCTACACGATAATTAAACAAATGAACGCATGGCTTGAGAAATGTAAGATATGAGTTAGGTTCAAACAAGTGAACCCTTTCATTTTAGCACTCCACCATTCCGAAAAATGCTTCGCCCACTCCATTCGTCACGTTTCTCCTCTTAAAGATATATCATATCCGGATTTTTTTCCAAAATTGACCACCTGACTTTTTCTATCTCAATCATCCTCATGGATAACCACTGAAAGTTTTCATCCCAAAACGAACGACCTGTGCGGGAACGCACTTGCTGGAGCTCCAGCCTAGACTACCGGCCGGCATGAAGAGCGTAACATTTAAGAGAGAAGCAAGGCAGAAAGAACGATTTGTAATTTTTTTCCTGCGGTTCTCGGGTCAACCCGAATCACCCGGACGCCTCCTCTTCTGGCCATTCCAAGATATTTTTTGACGAGAGAAGGCGTGGTTGGCGGAAGAGGTGTGGGTGCCGGAGAAAGCGAAGAGCTTACGTGGCCCTTCTCTGGGACCGTCCGCACTATGCTGCTGTGCGATCCAGAACGTTTAAAGGCGGAGCATGTCCCTGTTGCACACCTCAAGAAAACGCGCCGCCCTCTCGTGGGCTTCCGAACTTAGCGGAAATTTCCGGCACGTTCTAGAAGTTCACGTTAAGAATAGGTCGATGTAAACTGTTAATTAAAGTAAAGAATTGAAATAAATTATTTGAAAGATTGTTTTAGGAAAATTATTACTGAATAAGAGGCGGTAGATACGGTGGGTGTGACAAGTGATTAGAGGCAAGATGTTATCATGATATAGTTAACTGGGTGGATACAAAGAAAAGCCGGGTAGAGGGAGGAAAAAAGACAAGGATCTTGGGCGCAATGAATACAGATAGGAAGTATATTAGCAGAGGAGTGACACAGGGTAAGGAGGAGACGCTTGAAGATGGAAAAAAGAGCAGAAGTAATAATAATAATAACAACGTTTATTATCGTGGGCTACTCTTAGCCCCTGAGATAATGAAGTACAATTTTTCAAATTAATACAATTTTGAAATTCAAAAATTAGATTAATAATACAGTGATGAAACTCAATGTACAATCATCGAATTAATTATACAATGATGACAGGCAGAACAAAAAATTAAAAAAAAATCATTGTAAGCTTGGAATTCGTAATATAGCCGTACATATTACTGCAGAGAGCACTACTAGGATAATATTTAAATACATGATTAAGTTGTAAACAGTGAGGAAAAAGGTAATTAATGATAACAGTAATAATTACAAGCATAAAGTTGAATACATTCATGTTCAATAGATTAAGTCTTCTTCAATATCTATAAGGCAACCAATTTAACATTTGTTTAGTTTTACTTTGTTTCAATTTTAGACAGACAACATTTTAAGATTATTTATTAGGATATCATACACCTTGGACTTGAAAGCATGGATGGATTTAATATTTCTAACTTTAGATGGTAGAGAGTTCCATACTCTAGAAGCGGTTACGGTGAAGGATTTAGTAACGTGAAGTGTGCTATGTTGAGGGATGTGAAGGTCTACGGGATGATTCGTAGTGGGTACTGTATGTAGATCTTTTTTTCCAGGTAAATCTAGCAGATAGGTAAAGGGGATTGCGAGTGGATAAAATTGTATAAGTAAGCAGAATAACATGGTATAGACGACGCTGTTTTAGTTTCAACCAGCGTAATTGGACGTAAGTGTCAGATATCCTATCCCATTTTTTGAGGTCGTATATGTAGCGCATTGAAGAGTTCATTGTCACTTGCAATTTGTTGTTACTTTCTTCGCTGAGATTAGTAAACAGAGAAGAGCAGTAGTCTAGGTGTGGAAAAATTAACGACTGCACCAGGGTGGTTCGAATTTTGGGCGGTACTATGTTCTTGGTTCTATATAATTGATGTAGTATGCTCAGACATTTCTGTTTTGTGACGTGAAATTGTTTCTTCCAGTTGAGTTCCTTATCAAATATTATTCCATATAGAAGTGGTCCATCACAAACCTACCCTAATCGGTCGAACACTATTTCCAAATAAATTTGGTTTTACATGAAAGCATAGACTTTATGTGTAATCACTCAATATTGGCATTTACTTTTCGTTTTTATTCAAACCCGGACAGAGTATTTATCTAAATCTTCACATTTTCCTGGAATTTGTCGGAGGGTGGAAAGTATATAGCTAAGAATGTTTGATCAACAGCCGTGAAAAACGGAGAAAGGGTGAAAAAAGGAATCAAGAGCGAAAAGGAAAAGGGAAAATTGGTTTGAGTTTACGATTTTTTCGCTCTGTTAGCTTAGTGGCCGTGAATGGCGTTCGGGAGAGATGAATTCTTGAACTTATCTGTTCATCAGTCTAACCCCCTCCCCGCTATTTTTTCGCTTTTTCCAAACCTGCAGGTGTAGTTTGGGGCATGATTACCTGCGTGAAATCCTCCACAGAGGTCTCAAAACTCGTACGATATGTTTTGTTCTAGTAGCCAAGTATGTCAACTTGTATTTTAATCCACTGATCCCTTTTTTGTAGATTAATCAATATTCATCGTGATAACTTTGTCTATCGTCGAGTCAGCGACCACAGGCAACGGCAACAATTTATGGGTTGCAGGCGGATGCCTCTTGCAGAGACGGTTTTCCCATACAGATTGAGACCTCAATTTTGTGGAAACCAGGTAATATAAATGCTGTATATTCAAATAAACTCTGCGTATTAAAATATATGTAACTTTAACGCACGTAAATGCACATCACCGCGTGCACGTCCTCGTTTGTGGTTGCCAAAACCAAACGAGCTAATTTAGAGGTGTTAATCTAGTTACCCAGGCACTGAATCAATCACTTTTTCTATTGCATGCCTTTATTTGCATGCTTCTTTTGCTTCGGTTTCATTCATGCATTGCTTCATTCGCGCTTCCTTGTTCTTATGTAACTCCTAATATTTTTTCTCCTTAGAGCCTCTTCCGCTACATTCAGCCTTGTCTTCCTCGGTCATCTCTTTCACACTATTCACTCCTCTATCTTGAATCAAAGCCTTCGAAACCTGGTGCTTTAGGAGGATGCCGAGGATAAAATGGGCGGCCAAATTAAGGAATGATGAAGTGCACAGAAAAGTAGATGAGGAAAGGACCAAATGTAACAACATAGAGAAAAGAAGAACCAGATGAATTGGACACATCCTGAGAGAAAATGGGTTGTGAAGAACATAATTGAAGGTAAAATAGACGGAAAAGTCTCCGGAGGAAGACCCAGAAAAAAGTTCATGAACCAAAGAGAGGAAACTACATTAGAAACCAAGGAGTAGGGGAGCTAGCATTAGATAGGAAAGAGTGGAGGGCTGTAGTCGACCAATCATAGGATTGAACAGCCATCTGATCTTGAATCTGTTTCTTTAATCAATTCATCCATCCTCTGAGCATAGCCAAACCAACGAAGGACGATTTTTACTTATGTCCTTTACTGAAGCTCATTCTTTTATGATCTACTCATTTTATAACTATCGAATTTCCTTTCTCCTACTTTACTAATAGGAGAATGGGTTGCAGGTGGATGACTCTTGCAGAGACGGTTTAAGTTTAAGGTTTAAGAACCTCCTACTTTATCCGTTAGCACTTTTCAGTTGTCTCACAACCAATGAATTCAACCTACATTTATCCTTATCCCGGTTATTTTACTGTTAATAAATACACTAAACTCTATTGGTAGATTTACTAGTTATTATTAATATTTAAAATAAAATACTTTCTACTTTTCCACAGTTTTATCTTTAAGTTCCACAGCGCATTTCGCTGATTTACGGTGTCTTCAGGTAGTACAAAGGGTAGAGCTTTAGAGTATGCTTGTTTTCCGTTGATTGTTTTCGTCGTTAAGGAGACATATAAAAAAGGTTTGGAGAATTTTAGGAAGGCAGAGTCCAGTATAAACTGTGGAGTATGCAATTACACTTTAAGGTTTAATTTTATCCTAAGTATTTTAAACGTCTACTCCTAGGATATGTTAGAGATTGAGGAAAGGAATGCATCAGATGCCAGTTCCAATCTTTCCTATCCCTTATGAAGAAAGGAATACTTGAAATTTTGAGTTCTTAATTTGATCTAATCCCGGTTGTAAAATCTGGCTGTTTGATTTGTATTCGCCTTATCCCTCTATTAATTATTTCAACCGTTTTTCTCCGGAGACAATCCAAAATACTGGCCCAAATCTTTTTTGTTTCCTTCTCCTTTCAAGTGACTCCCAGCCTTTTTAAAATTTCATTAACGCTGTTCTTTCTCCTGCGCCGACCCAAATCGTACCCGGCGGCCTATATTTGTCGTTTACTTCTTATTCGCCTTTCAATTTTCTTTTTTATTTTACTTCTCTATACTCAAGAGCATAACATTTTTGGGAAGAGATTTCACTAGTTGAGCCTGACTCTATTGAATTCAGCAATGCTAACGTCCTCGTGGCCACGGTGGGAGTCGGAGAGGGATGTCGCATTGGGTGAAGTCGAGCACGGGAACGACGGCGGAGGAGGACGATTCCGGGGGCGGGGGGAGTTGGGTGGCAGAGGATGTGGGGAGAAGAGGCGTCGATGGCGGTCGCACGAAATGCGATCGGAAGTGAAGATGGCGACGGGGCGAATCCTCCTTCGGCGCAGGAATGCGAGAGTGGGAATGTCGAGGCCGAGAGAGTTTCAGATTATATGGGGCGGGCGGGGAAAAGTGGTCCGATTTTTTTCGTCCGCCAATCGGCCAGGAAAATTGATCGCTCACCCCGAATCGCTTTCTTGGTGGACACAAGCGCCTTCGCTTCTCTCGCTGAGAAAGAGAGGTCGGCGGTCGGAGTGGATTCCCTTCTTCCGGACAAAAGATGATTCATTTGGTCGGCTCGAAATATTTTTTGTTTTTACTTGCCGGAAAAAGTGCGCTGCGCTGATTGAGTTATTGTGAGAAATCCATGGAAATGGAGATGCCCGCCATCCAAAGCGACGAGACAATAGTCGTACCGCCAGGAAACAAAACTGTACATGTGCACTAAACATTTATTTGAAAGACCCTCCATGAATAAAAGCTACGTTCGTTAGTCTCGAGATAAATACAACTATATTTAAGCCTAAAATCTCATTGCATACATTTTTATGTAGGGCACGAAGTTTATAATTGTTACCGTAGGACATTGTTCAAATAAATAGTGTCCATTTTTTTCTAAAAAAAGCACGCTTCGTTCTTCTTTCTTTTTTTTAAGAAATGTTATTTTTTTATTATTGTCGTTTTATTTTACGATATTTTTCGTTGTTTCTAACTTAAATTGTACTTTAAAAGACAATATATGTTATGCTTGAGTAGACATGTGCCAAAGATGAAAACGGTGTTAACCATTTTGGTGTGCCTGATTGGTCTCAACAATACTGATATCCTTCATTGGCACTCAAGTATGATCTTCCATAATATTTTAACTATGGGTATGATTGTATATTAATAATTTGTTTTTACTCAAAATATTCAGGTTTATGAGGATGGAAACTGCCAGTGAGACTATTTTACAAAATAGTTGAGATATGCAGTTGATTATGTCGGCTTAAAATCTCATTTATCCAAGCACCAAGCACGACTACCACTCAGACGGATCGCAGACCTCTTACACTCCAGTTGCATGCCATTCATCCCTCTTACTGTTGTTTGAGGCATTTGATCTTGATTTTAAACGCTCCAACTAATTTAATTATATCGTGCGTTATAATCAAAATTAATCGATTCCAGATAAGCACATCATCTATTCCGAGGCGGGATTCGAACCCGCGACAATTGAGTTGCAAGACTGGCGAGTACCAATCTGATTATTTCGGCCAGACAACTAAGCCCATTCTTAATCTTCTCTATTTTTGACGGCTGTGCTCACACAGTTTCACACAAGACGATGCGTAACTTATTAGTAATGTTTTACACAGTTATAGATGTTGACGCCAGGCTCTTATCTAGACTCCAACCTTAGATTAAGGTGAGATTTCCTAGCAACTCGTGTTATCAACTATCAGGAGAGTGGAACCTCGTGCTGAGCATCGTAGAATTCTTTGTAGACCTTACATAAATAACAAAAATAGAGCTGTCAATATGTGTTTAGTGGATAGGTTTATGGCTGCTTGGGGAATGATTTTAACCCCTTTGACTGAAGAAAAGTGGAAACCAAAATAATATCTATCGAATTATCTGCATGGCATATATGATTAGTGTCTTAGATTTTAGATCCAATAGCTTATTCTTGTTATTAGCGGTTTTATGCGTGACCTGCGAGAATCGATTCATTCTTTACCCGAGAACGTCCAACGTCACCTGTAAGTGACATGACTTGGTCAATTCATTACGTTTGCCATTGTAAACATCGAGGGGACATGGTTCGACTGCATTATTGTACCATTCAAAGAGTGATCCCAATTCAAAGAGATCCTCAAATCCAGTGTGCGGAAAGCCATCAAAAAACAAGAATAAAATGTTTGATAAATCAAATTTGGATTATATGTGCATTGTTCTCATGAATAATATTTGAAGAAATGATTCAAAGAAAATGAGTGCGTCAACTTCTGGCGCTCTAATATATTTTTAATTTTGTTCTTTTTCAACACAAATAGTTGATTTTAGCTATAAAAGCTTGGAATGTTTTTATAAAAGTTTATCATTCAAAGCAAAGAGGAAAAAAATCACGTTTTTTTACTGCTTATATACGTACCACAGAATATACGGATGCACTGGATTCTTAGAGTCCTATGTCACCTAGAGTAACACCTTCCCCAATCAATAACAAATAAAGAATATAATCAAAATGTAAGCTAATAGTTTGTAAAAGTGCTAATATGGGCTCAAATTATCCATTAATTGTCAGAAATTGCAATAGATACAGGCAGGGGCTTTTAAGGGTTAAAATGAAAGTCTACATCGTATTGAATCCTAACGGTTTATTGTATTAACACGATCCGAGTTTTGACGTATACGTGTTTTATCAGTGGAAGTAAAATTGTCAAAAAGAATTAAATTGAATGAGGGGTTATTCAGTTGTTCCAACTCACACCGCTGCGATCACGTTGGTTACTGATTATATGCGTACCACAAAATATACGGATGCACTGGATATTCAACGTCCTACGCCCAACGTCATCCCAGAGTGACGTCTTCCCCATTCAATAAAAAATTTAGAAAGCAATAGAATATCTTAACCAAAAAGTTTCGGGGAACTACCATTAGTGGTTACTTCGGTTGAAATTTTTGTATACTTTCACAGAGGGGAGGAATAAAATTTCCACGGGCTCAACGTATCCTTAATGGGGCATATCACTATCGTTTCCCTCATAGAATTTGCTGCACTTAAGTCCCGAGTAAAAGTATTCACTGGACAGTGTTACTTATCCCTTGGATGACACAATCAGGGCGTGACAATCAACTCTTAATTTCTTTGCAAAATTGCCGTCGCCATTGTTTGCTATAACCCTTTCACTCCGCTGTGATTGTTTTAGCAACGAGTGAAAGTATCACGCCCGTCATTTCCTGCACCCACGCACGTTCTTTATTGACTAAATTTTGCTATTGTAAACGCAGTTCTCAATGGGTGACAGTATGGAGGGTTTTTGTTGAGGGCGTTGTGTGGACGAATGCGCGAGGAAAGTGAGGAGTAAAAGAAGTGGAGAAGAGAAACTCTCCTCCGGCATTAGCCTACTCCGATGGAAAGGCGCCAAGAGGTCACATAGCTGAACGTCCGTTCCATGGACACGTAGCGTCCTTACAATTAGGATGCTCTGTTCACACCCACTTTGGTCCGTGATAGGACAGAAGAGTCCGTGGACTGTAACCGAAAGGCCCACATCTCGAGTAGAACAGTCTACTTTGGTGTGATAATAATAATATTCATTATCCGTGGTCAAAAAAACGGTTGTATTGTAACGTCTTGCTGCGTGGTGGCGTTGTTTATTAAGATAGTTGATACACAATTTTCTTGACATAATTTATTTTTCCAGACGGAGATGAAGAAATTTCATTACACACGTTCGGACTCGTTACGCGTCTCTCCCTCTTTTTTAACAATCAGTCTCCATCAAAACAAAAACTTAAACAATTGCTTAACAACGTCGAAACAAATAAATAAAAACTATAAACTCATGAAAATTATTTAAACAAAGAAACATGTTCTTTTTTGAAACCGACAAATAATATCATAAAACATATAAAACGAATATATAAACAATAATTTACAGGAGCAAAATATACAGAAGCAGACAGTTACAGTATGGAGTCTTCAGAATGAGAAACAAATAAGTACACTTTATGAAGAGCAGTGCAATTGAATCACACATGTCAGTACAATATACAACATGAATCAAATAGAATAAGTACCCTGACGTTGAAGACAAAAAAATCATGACGTGTTACATTCCATATAATTATTAATAGGATATTTAAGAGCAACTTTTTTGTTAAAAATCTTTCACTCGTACGTATTTTGATTTTCATGTTTTCGATACATTTAATTCTGGATGACAGTTTGTCATTAAATTATTATCCTTTTAATGGGATGATTCCGAGGCTTTAAATTCCTTTAGCTGGTTAAATGAATGAGTTCATTTGAAATTGTGTTGTAGCTTTGCTTGTCAGGATTTTTTTCGAGGGAGTTCCGTTTTTTGTGCATGAAATTCACTGTTTCGGTTATAGAAATGCATTGTTCTGCAAAAATCTTGAGTTCTGCCTAGATTGGTAGCGGCAAATTACATAATAAAATCTGTTCCATTAATTTCTAAAATATTTTCCTGCATCTGAAATATTTGTTTCCAGAGTGGACAAACCCATATATCTCCATTGATATGTCAACGGATTCCGCATTTTATCTAATTTTTCATATCAGCTTAACGGAAGCATGGCGTCACCGGTCAGCGGTGGTGATTAGAATGCTATTTCCAACATAGAGGAGGAGCACTGCTGAGATCAATTTCAATATAGACATTCATTGAGTTGTTTGATACATGGATAGATTTTCATTCAAAATTGCGTCGTGTTGAGCAGAAAATGGTTCGAATGATAGCGCAAATAAATGAATGGCTACTTGTAAAATGACCGCTATTATAGCACATGAGGTGTGTTCATTCACGCCTTATTTTTTCCACTTATACTGAGAAAATTAATCAAACTTTGCTATTCCAGCTTTGCATAGAATTGTAATTCTTTGTAGAGATGTAATCCATTCCTGTCACATCCTATAATCCTGACGTGTCCTAAAAAATGTTGTCTTTTAGAATAGGAAGCCTGGATAGGTCGTCAGCTCATTGTTCCTGCAAGGCAAAGGAACTTGGTTCGATTGCTGCTATAGGTGGTTTTTCCTCTTGTCACAATTTTTATACAGAAGATGAATGCTTGTTTTTCGGATTAAGCGTTCTGAGAACGCGAATAATTAATTGACTGCTCGAAAAATAGCCCCTATGTTAGTTTATAAGTTGCGTTTCCCCACGATTTTTTGTGCCTTGGTATATCGAAAAGTTAAGTAAACATATTGTAGAATAATTATGTCAGTTTTTAGGATAAAGGGCTCTCGGGTCTCCCACCGGGTGATGGTATGAATCGGCTACGCTGCTTGAAGGTTAAGTCTACCGGACTGCATATTTTGGAGAAGATTACGGAAAACGCAGTCCAATGTTGTGTCAATCAATACCTTAACATGGATGGACGCCCAATAACGCTTCATCCTCTGTCTACATACTGATAAAACCTAATATCCTTTATTTTTATGAATTGTTTGACGGATTTACACGTTTTTATGCCGACAAACGTTAATTATATCCACTCAGATCTCCTTAGCCTACTTCTCAACATAATACCGGCAGCTCTATTGAGGCTGTCATCTATTTCTACAGCATTAGAAGTAGCCACTACCAAAAAACTATCCATCTCTTGTTCTCAATGGAATCGAACCACTAGGTAGAAAGTATAGAGCTCTAACAAAAACTTAACATTGGCGTTCTTACGCAAACATTTCATGGAATAGAAGGTGACAAAATTTGCATGGTCAATAGAGCCGCGTAAATATTTATTTCATGTTCCAAAAATGTAGCGTTTCATCCTTAAATGTGCGCGAGATAATGCTGATTCCAAATTTGCAGTAAATTGTCTTAAAATGGCAAATGGTTCAACTGTCCTTTGCGCGAATGAATTTGAAATCTTTCGATTGAGGTTTTGAACCTCACCTCTGTGTCGTAAAAGGAATAGGTACGACTATTGCTCACGAAATTTGATGAAAATATAACCTTATTAATGATTACGATTGCCAAGGCTTTGGAAATGAACAAGATTAAATTTTAAAAATGGAATTGAATGAACTCCATTAAATTAAAAAAATGGCATGTAACGGATACAAGTAGTTTATGGAAAAAATATTGTACAGCTTTCTCAAAGCTAAGGCTAAATGCGTCTGGATAGGATCGTAAACGGCTAGGGGATCGTCAAGCCTCTTTCTCATTCGGGCAAAAACTTCCTCCACGGTCGAGTAAGCAAGACGCTCGCTCGACGGCTAACGGATTGGTCACGGTTTAGAGAGTGGCCTAGGAAGCGAGGCTGTAGCATGCAATTAGTGAACGAGGCGATGTGATGATAAGGGTGCGGACGAGTCAGATCAAAGAGAACTACGAAACGTCTCTATTCTTATAAGAGTCCAATATTCTTGAAGAAATCGAGTCATAGTGCGAATATTCTACTTTTTTCCAACTATGTATTTTCGAAACTTCCGCGTTCTCAATTACGCCGATGCAGTATTCACCTGTGACCAAAACAATCAAAGTTAAGCGATTTCTATTCATGAAGCTGTCTGACTGATTGAAAAAAATTGAACAATATTGCAACAAATTCTATCTAATCTCCTTTAATGTGTTTCCCTTCTATTTTTAAGAATACACATTCCTTGAGATAGTTCTTAAACGCTTCTTCATTGAGATTTGGGTGTTACTACGTCGACATTTCTCTGTCTTTTGATATGTCAAATGGATTTCTCTGTATTATGGAGAATGAATAAATAGTCAATTTTTTAAAGTGCTTCCGAACAAACTGTCTTCGCGTTTCTGGTGCGTATCTCGCGAGTGTTGACAGCGGCAAGAGATTATCGTAAGGTTGCTTTTCTGGTCGCCGTTCACTTAGCGTTGAAAAAAGTTCCAGCCATGCATTTGTTGCTGCATTCCTCGGCAAATTCTCTCCAGTTAGTCGCCTTTCAGTGGTGCACTCATAAACTCTCACCTAACACGATAGGCATCAGCTGTCCCTGATAGTCCTTTAATCAAGTTTACCACCATTTTTTGAAGCGAGATTACCATTTAGAGCACCTTATATGACTAATGACATGTTTTCCATTGGTTACTTTTAGCTTTTCTTTCGTTTTTCTGATGGTATAGCTCTGTTTAAAATAGAAGAAAATTCTGAGGACCGGACAATGGAGGTTGTTCATAATGAAGAGCCACTGATTATAAATGTACCCTTTCAAAATAAACTTCTATTAGAAGGAAACAAGAGCGTGCGTGAACGAAATTAATCAGTGGGTTATTTGTTGGAATTCAAGGTGCTTTATACCCCATGGTATGTTTTAGAAAAGCTTTCTTGTGTCGTAAGATTCAACCGTTCAAGAACTTTGGAACATACTTCGTGCGTTAAATGGGCCCTTACTACGTTTTTCATTTCTGCCCTCACTTCATTAATTTCTGTTCGAGCGCAGAGAACTTTAACTCACATCCATTTCCTTTCTAATATTGTGTGCCCTTAGTAGATGATTTTAATTTGCGGTAATACTTTTTTTAGATTCCGTTCAATGGGACTTGTGTGAATCCAACGTCAGAGAAATTGCGAATCATTTCTCATGAAAAATTGCTCTTGCGTTGATACAAAACGCAGTCACCTGGAGCTATGATTTTACTGCCGTTTGTCGCTGAGAGAGCCATCCATTGGTTTCAAATATGGCGTAGTTTTATTACCTGCACATCGTTAATTTTTTTCTTAAGTATGAAATAAACTCCATCTTTGATACGCCTTTTATTGTTAACTCTGAGACGGATTCTCTGGTCGAGTTGAATTAAAACACTTAGTAAAGTCTGAGCTGTTGTTAACCACCAGTTTTCAATTATGTCCGCGGTTAGTGGCAATTAAAATTAACCAGTAAAAATGAAGTCAGGATTTTATACGTAAAATTTTACAGCACTTTTTTCATCTGACGATTTCTCTCAAAAGCTACAAATAAGGCCGTTTGGAACTTGACATGCCTTAGAAATGGGTGCATGATGACTTTATATAATCCTCGATTGTCATTTTGTTCGCTAGTTTGATGATATTCTTACGCTGAGCAAAAGCAGGACGAGTATTCTGGAATAAGGTTGTCCATAACATAAACATATCATGTACATTTTTCTTTTATCATCTTCGATTTCAATAAAAAATATCTTGCTTCGATGCTGGCTTTATTTTTCAAAAAATTACTGTAATCCAAACACCTATTTGTTTTCATAACAAATTTTTCTCGATAAAGATAGTCTTTAAAGTAAAAAAAATATTGGATCATTTTGCTGAGTTACGATTCAAGCAAGGGCTACCTGAAATAAAGGCAAAGGAAGATTAATTCCTTAAAAAAGAAGCTTTTTCCAGTATTCAAGAACTGATGATAGTATTTCCCTCTGCGTTGTTTTGAATAATAAATTACAGATGTGTTTCGTAGAGAACGCGGCTGAGTTAGGGAATAAAACTTGGGAATTAGAGATAAAGGGGTAAGTTCGGAGTTTTTAAGCGTTTGAATTTTGGATTTCAAGAAGGATGGACGGACAAGGAAATGAAAGAAGATCTTGTAATTAATGGTTACAAAATAAAGTTTCTGAGGAGATTTAAGAGACGGTGGATTTAATATATTCTTATGGACAAAATAGTGCCAAAGATGGTTCTAGAAGGGAGGATGATGGGTGAACGGGAGACGAAAAGGATAGCAATTTTGGATGGAATAAAGAATGGCAGAGAAAATTAGGAACTGAAGAAAGAAATAGTGGAGGTAATGGGTGAATACCGTCGGAACGTACTTGGGTAAGGTTTCGTTAAGTTATGATATCCATCCATATCGAATGTAACGGTTGTACGATGAATTTTCTACAAATATCCAACATTTGAATAACATAGTAGAGTTAATTAGTATCCATGAATGTTCCACTCCTTAGACACTGCCCAATTCCCCATGACGGATATGAAGTCCCTACCATGATGAAACCTCATGCACCTACAACGTCCAAAAACGGTGCTTTCAACTACCGTTTTTCCTTTCACTTTAGAATTGAGGTTTGAAATTCCGAACTAGCACATCATCGCTGGTTATCTTGTTGCTTATAATTAATATCTCAAATATTACGTTTCGACTCAGTATTATGACATTCCTGGGTAATAGTAACTTCTTACATAGCAGTCAGCATGGCTTCCTTTAGGGCAGGTCCCGCGAAACAGAGGTTGCGTTCTTCTTTCACGCAATCCTAAAGTCAGGTGAATCGAAGAAGCAAATCGACGCGATATTCCTTGATTTCAAGAATGCTTTCGAAAAGGCTCCTCACAAAAAACTCGTATATAAATTGCATTCATGCGGAGTTAAAAAAAATAATGAATTAGATAAGGGACTTTCTCAGTGATCGAAAACAAAAAGTAGTTATTGATGGTTTTAGCTCTGTTATGGTTGGAGTCACTTCCGGTGTTTCTCGAATGAAAAAGTCAAATAGAGATGCTATTTTGCTCAGGTTAGGCCACACCTCGAATATGCCGCGAGAATCTTGGACTCTGTCATAAATATCAAACCAAAAATATCAATAAAATACAAAGACAAGCAGCACGCTTCGTTAAAAACTGCTACGAGCGTACATATGGTGTCTCACAACTTTTAGAGGGATTAAGGTGGGAGCCCCTAGAGAGTCTCTGGCTACACGCTAGGCTTAGGTTGTTTAAGAAGTTCAGAACTGGTGTGTTTCAGAGCGACACAGATAATATTATCATGACGCCTCACTACATCTCTAGGTCTGACAGAAGCGATAAAATAAGAGAGATACATAGCTGAACAGATAGGTACAAGAACTCGTTCTTTCCGCGCTTTATAAGCGATCACAATTAAAACTGAGCTCCAATAAATACACTCCTAAAATACACGACACCATTTCTCATCCCAAAAACTTATCCCTTACATCTTTACGCGGCTGGTGTCCTAACACCCCCTGCCACACGCCCATGCGGCGCTGCACAGGGTAGTATGTATATGTAGACTGTCTAGGCGTTTATTTGGGATAAGAATTTTATCCTGGCTATTCTTCCATCACAGGTCAATTTTTGATCGTTGAATTTTGTAACTCATGTCAGGGAAGATTAGATGGGCTCACAAAACTTGCCCTGCAAAAAATTGCTTGCAAAATATCTGATGAAGGATCTATTTGGTTTTTTCCCGGCGTATGGTGCAAATTCTTCGCGGACTTTCCACCGAGTCAGGCGTGTGATTGCTGCCGATGTTTTTCATGGCGTCGGTCACTGACAGAAAATGGCAGTTTCAGCATTTGAAACGTCGTCAGTATCCACCTGTCTGACCCAATGCCCGAGGAGAATTTACATTGCGAACTACCTATCATTCGCTCGAGTTATGTAAAGTGAAATCAATCGATGAAATACTGTTATCTTTGGATTAAACCTATTTTTTATTAGTTTTGATCACTCTTAACGTTTTTTTGATCACTCTTTGTTCTGACTCCCTTATCTATTTTTAAACTCTTCGTGAATGCTTTCTAATCCAATCCATCCTGTATTTTATGATCTTACTATCGAACCCAAAAACATGCCCCACTACTAGATACGTGGTCTGTTCCACGTGCTCTAATTCATGCCCCCCACTTTCATGTTTCACTCCAGCCTTTCTTCTTCTGGAACAACTCGAGTTCTTTTTCTAATGGTTGATATTCATCCCATATCTTCATCTCTGTATCTCTAACAAACACATTATCGTAGTCAGTCCCTTGGCTGACAGCCTAATTACCGCTTGGTTGCCCATCCTCGGAACTAAATGACTTCATCAGCTCCTCTAGAACCTTTTTCAGTGCTTGTTTACTCCCATTGAAGTGAAACAAAACTTACTATTAATGGGAACGACGCGACGCCACTTTTACCGTGAATTTATCGGTTTGTCGCCCCGAGTATTGAAGATTCAGTCACAGAGTAGGTATATATATTTACTCCATGGTTCGGCTTCAGGTTGAAGTAATGGAAATGAGAGGGATAAACCCAGGCCTTAGCCTCAAAATGAATTGTTACTTTGTATATTACACTTTTTCTGTATTGTACTTTGTGCATTTCTCACAAATTGTGTGGCACATGAAAAGTGAACATTCATCTGGGGACGTTAACCAATTCCGAACAATTATGCTGAAGCCCATAGTTTTTAACAGCTCTTCGTACTTCCGACCACTTCAGGCTCAACTTGTGGAGTCTCATGACTAGAAATCAAACAGTCTACTAGGATTCCACGCCAGAGTCAAAGTGGAATTTACCTTTGGTGATACCCTCCGGCCTTTGATCATCAAGTTCCCGAGAAAACCAAAGTACTTGGAAGCTTCCGAAGTGTTTCTCTAGCATTCCACGCGCCTTTCCGTCGGCCATGCGATCCGTTCGAGTTCTCCACCTCCCTTAGATTCGGGACACCTTTTTGAAACTTCCATTGGGCACTCCGACTCAACTCGGAGACAATTTCAAGGATCTAGATTCTCTGTCCGGGGAAAATTTGTTGTGATCCATTTCACTTGTGAAAAGTGTGTGAAGCAGTGAGGGCATAGTGCCCTGATTGGCCCTCGCCCATGGAATACGTGAAGTCTCAATATTTATAATCAGGATGTATTCTCGGCCTTTAACGCAATTATCTAATGTTTTCATATATAATCTAACTCCATCACTGAGCACGGATGCCACAGCTCTGGCAGCGACAACTTTGGCGGGGCTCATTTTGGCAGTCCCTGCTCAAAGCGTCGATGCCAACCGTCAGTTCACATTGTAATCAATATTCAAGACGTTGCCGCAGGGATTTGCATCTTGGATGTTGAAAAGTCGTTTAATTTTAATAATTTACGGAAAATTAAGATCTCGGGTAGTAATTTTTTAAAGATCGGATTGATTTATTATTAAAATTTTGGACTTAATTCTCCGATGGCATGAGATTTAATGATTTAATTTCGCTTATGGCGAAACATTGAGTGAAATAGCGATCTCCAAGGTGGTGTCGTATCAACGGCGTCCATTATATTTCTTTGCCAATTTATAACATGTTTTCTTGAGAATATCAACTCACCTTTATTCATCATGGAGGTAAAAGCCTAAATTAGACACTGGTACATCATTCCACCGCTTAATCAAATATTAAGTGGCAAGATTTACTGGCGCACAAAAATGTTCCTTCTTGGATTTGGACTCTCTTTGACGCTGGTATTTATTTTCCAAAAACTCCAACTGTTTATCTAATGTAGTTATCATTTGGTTTTCCATTTGAGACCCTCTCTCGTATTATGTTTCTAATGAATCTATTTAACCCATCTCTGATTATTACCTTCCACATAGCTCTTCTATGCCATAATTTGGCTTAGAACGGGCCTAGCTTTTTTCTGTTCCTACATATTCACAGAAAAACTCATCATAATTAAATAAAAGCCTTTAAAGGATCTGAATATACATATTTGTTTAGAGATAATAATGAGTTCAAATTCTTGCATGCGGGTATCGAATTATGGACGGGAGGCTTTTGAAATATAGATGTTTCGAAGAATAAGAAGGGTAATGTAAGTAACAAGCGGGGAAAAATGTACGAATGCTAAAGATGAAAGTGGAGGAAAGGAAGCAGGTGACAGAGATATGGAGATGATAACAAACAGATGGAGTAGTAGTAGTATTAGGGTGATTAGGGTGCTTCGACGACTAAGGTCATTCGCACCACGTCAACCTAACATCACCATGTCAAGTTATTTAAAATAAATAATTAAATAGACAAATAAAAGCAACACAACTCACTTAAAAATGGGCGTGAGATAAAACACCAAATAATGGTTGGTCACAAACAGTTAAAAAGCCTAAACTCTTTTAAAAATAACATTATCCAACAGACACAATCAGGATTGTCTCCTAGGACGTGTCCTAGGTCTCCCCTGATGTTTAGCCGGATGCGCAGAGCACGGTACCTATCACACACCGTCGTCAGAAGGTGTCTCACAGTAATGGGAGAGTCGCAATCCAACAGATGGAGGATGAAAGCATGTCAGCTAGGGTGACGTGAACGAGAATGTTGGGTGAGATATGAGGGAGAAAGCCTATGAGAATTTCGACGTGAAATAAAGTAAGGGGAGCTCTGCAGAGACTTAATTCTTGACAATTAGGTCTTATTTTATCTCATTGCAATTCTATTATCGAAGTTGCAAGAAATTCGGGAGTAATCTGCAACTTTTATCACCAGTAAAACTTTTATCCCTGAAAATAGAAAAAGGAGTTCTTAAGAGTAAAATTGATAGAAGATTTGGAAGAAAATTGAATTCGCTCAATTTTTTGACTCGTGCATCCTTTGCGTATCCCTGGAAAAGAAAAGAATGTCCGTATAGCAATTATTTGTAGAATAAAATATATAGAAATAACTGTTACCACCTTAAAACTTTGGAATAATAAGCATACATTACGATAGGGAAAGAAAGATACAAATCTCAAATTACAATTCAATCGACTTCATGACTTCACTTTTTTGCACAACTCTACTTTTCGACGTTTTAGGTGGTTACTGCAAAATGCTCCTGATAAAATGTTGCTTTGTCATAGCTCAGTTGCTAAGGAATTCTGACTGTGAGTAATTAGAATAAAATTGCTTCATCTCAAATCTAGATTTTAATCATCTCTCCTACCTCCTCTTGAAGTGATGCAGGTTCATCATTTATCACCCTGTGGTATGTACAGCGGGCAGGGCAGAGAGCGTCACCGTAAGACGTGGAGAAGGTTTTTCAAGAGGCGGAAAAGAAGTAGGCTAGGTGGGATACATAAAATAGTTAGGGAGGAAGGAATAAATAATTAAGGAGGGCATAGAATGGAGGGAACTTTGACTGGGAAAGGAGATACCTCATTTTTAGGAATTCAATAAGGAATAAGGGATACAGGAGCATATTGAGGCCATAGTTGGGAAAGTTACTTAAAGAAATTACCTGATTAAAGCCAAAGTTAAGCTCTATAAAAAGTGACTAGTTAAGGTAAAAAAGTAACTTTT